>CM057228.1:57205022-59605022 GCA_029891385.1 Erythroxylum novogranatense | reverse complement strand
ACTCTTAATGTCAACAATACTAACCAAAATAATTTATACTCATAGCATAATATAAAAGCAAATGAATAGTTATATGTCATGATGATAAAATAAGATTAGAATTTTAATCATATATTTGGTTACTTCTATTATTTTATTCAAATAATAGCCCTTATTACTATTAAGAAAGATTAATCTCTCTAATGGGTTAGGATCTCATTTAAATTTGATTGATCTTGAGTTATTTAACAAAAAAACTAAATTAGATAAATAACAACTTTATTAATGAAATTTCTAAAGAACTGCTTAGAACAATTGGAAACAAAAAGATTTAAGGGAGAAACAAATCAATGGAAAAGTGTTGTATAAACTATAGTTACTATAACTGATATTAGTAACTCGACTGTAGTGTTGGCCTCCCTGCTAGATAACGTCCCACAAATTCCAAATGATCTAGGGTCAACTCGCAATCCTCACATTGATGGATATAATGGTCTAGAATATTAGAGGCTTAAATAACCTCAATAAACAACTAGCTATTAAGGACCTTATAGGCCTTAATAAACCTCATTTTATTGGTTTAGTAAAGAACAAAAACTAAGATCATCTAAAAAGCTGCTTATGGTTTATAAACAAAGCTTGGACCATCTTATTCAACCATGATTATCACTATATTATGGCCACATTTGATCCATAATACTTTAAGATAAATAGCTGGCAATGCTCTACTCAATTTATACATTGTGAATTTAATAAGGCTAATAGACCATTCTTTTATAATTCTTAGTACAATATACTCTTTCAATTGGGAATTCCAGAGAATCATTACAGTGATATATAATAAAATTAGGAGCATCCTTCAACTCATTGAACGAGATGTTTGATGTGTGTAAGTTTTAATAAATACCCTCAATAATTTGCAATCGCACAGTTCATTTGTGTAGTACCTAAGGTGTAGATCCCACGAGAAGGGACAACCTAATCCTAAAATCTAAGGCCAAAATAAGTCATAGAAATTCAAAATATAATGAAACCAAAATGAAAATTCAAATAAAATCAAATTAATAATCAATTGCGAAAATATTAATAGTTTAGCAATTGCATCACACACCTAAGAATCAACCTAAGGGAATTATCAATTAAGAAAAAGGGAATTTTACCTATCCTTAACGCTAATCTAATTGATAATGAATTATCTAGATTGTTGGTTATTGACAATCCTAGGGTTGATTACTCTCTCTCCAGTTATAACCATTATTCTAAATTATAAACCTAAATTAGATTATGGAAATTGCAATCTCTTTATTAACAATCTATCTAAAACCCTAATTAGATTTGAGGTTGTCAAATAAACTATTGAAAACCTATGCAAGATCTCTCTTCACACAATTATTGATTTAATTTAATTCTTGTTTTATTAAATCACCTAACTCTCATTAGCCCAATTTAATTATTTTTTCATTCGATACACCCTCTTAGTTTATTATTGAATTATGAAACCACATAATTTATTCACAATAAAACTAATAAACATAAAACAATAAGATTTCATTAAATCAAGTATAAAACTCCAAAAGATGAGTTTAGAACATCCTTAACATTTAGATCCTATCATCAACTATTCAATCCAATTCTATACAAGGATAAAACTGAAATAAATATGAAATACAATTGAAATGGAGGATGGGAGGTGGTGACGTCGAGAAACCTCCTGACCCGAGAAGTACGTCAAGTCGTCTTCTTCTCCACTTCACTTTTCCTTCTTCTCTTTCTCAATCTCTCGATGAATTCTCTCTATGGTTTCTTCAAGGTGGTTAATGTCAAAAGCTCTTTCTTCCTCCTTTTCTTGTTATTTAAATATCCTTTTGTGTTCTGAACAGCCCTAAGGTTTTTTTGGGATCCAAAAGGTCCAAAAAATCCCTCAAAACTTAATATTTTTAGGTGTCTACATGTTTGCCTGATGTAGGCCACGATCGTGGGCTACATTTGAGCCTTCTGTCACGATCGTGACATGCAAGTCACGATTGTGGGTCATGTCCTAGGCTTTTGTCACGATCATGGTATATGGGCCATGATTGTGGGCTAACTCTGGTACTTTTGTCACGATCATGGCTTGTTGTGCCATGATCGTAGGCTATTGTTTTAGCTTGAATATCTCTGAAATTTTTCCGTTCTTCGATTTTGACCATGAAATACTAACAAACACATCATGGTACCTTAAAAACATAATATTTAAGCTCAAAGACTTGTAATAACCCATAAAAACACTTAAACACGAATAATTAACAAACTAACACAATTCTAACCTAAACATATACCAAACAATTGAATTAATAATTAAATACATATTAAACTAAGCCTTAAAACATGATGCAATTTACACTTATCACTCACCTTGGTCACTAGTTTCTTATCTTATAGTAATATGGGCATACCAATGCATCAACTAAACTTAAGTGTGGTCAGCTACAAGCTCTAACTAGAGACTTAGGGCTCACAAATCTTAACTACATTGGTTATATATACACTTGGAATAATAATCAGTCTGGGAGTTGGCCACTATAAAAAAGGAACACATTGTTACTTAATTCTCTTTGCTTAGCTAATTACCCCTAAATCTTTTCTAACTTTGGAATTCCTCTAGTCTTTAATCACTCACTTATCATTATCAAGGATGTTATCACATACAACAAGAGGAAGACACCATTTATATTCCTTAATTCTATGGTAGGAGTTTCAAGATTTACATAAACTATTTTAAAGGGCTTAGTAATCACTCAAACATGTTCAAAGGGTTATAGATGCATTTAGACTCTAAAAGCTATCAAAACATAATTAAAAAAGTACAATAAGAATGGCATCGAGCCAATTCAAGTTATTAAAAATGTCTCTTTGGATTCTCTTATTTTTTTATGAGAGCAAGCTTCCAATCTAGGTGATCCTTACATCAAACAAGTGGAAAAAAAGATTGAGAGCTATTTTAAGTCTCTTATAGCTATAGATTCATAATTGAGATATAAATAAAGAAGAGGAATACTAAATTCTATTACAACTCAATCCAATGCGAATGAATAAAAACATGATCATCTCACTTCTATACAATTAGGGCAACCTAATTCATTCATAGGTTGAGTTGCAAACCTTGGCTTCCATTTACTTTAGAAACTTCTTAGGAATTAGAAATAGAATTTCTCCTCTCACACAAGAATCTATAAGCTATTTGACTAGTTTTATTCCTTAATTGAATCACTTAAAACTCATTAAATTAGTTAGTAAAGAAGAAATCAAACTCATAGTTTTAACTTTATATTCTTTGAGTTAACGTGGAGCTTCATAGGTGATTTAGATACTGATTCTATTAAAAAATTCTTCCAAAGTGTTAGAATGCTCACTTAACTAAATAAGCCTTATATATTTTTGGTTATGAATTCCCTTTACTTTAAACACTCAATGAATTTAGACCTATATCCTACTATAATATGTTATACAAAATCATCTCTAAATTGTTAGCCAATATAATGAGGGAGCAACTGAAGCAGGTGACCCAAAGTGCCTTCATCCATGGAAGATCCATTGTAAATATCAATTTTTTAACTTAAGAGTTGTTCAAAGGTTATGGAAGTCAAAAAATAATTAGTAGCATATCTATCAATATTGACTTTACCAAAACATTTGATTCTATAAGATGGAATTTTATAATTGAAACTTTACTTGCCCTAGGTTTCCTTAGAAACATTTTTCATTAGATATAGGCTTATTTAACAACTATTTCTTACGATGTCATTATCAATGGAGAGCCTATGCGAGGTGACTCATTCTCCCTTCTCCTCTTTTCCATCTAAATAAATGTCTTCAACAAATTGACTAGAGTTAACATTTCCAAGGAGGCAAGGTTCATATATCATCATAATTGTTCTAAACAAAAGATTTTTCAGTTTTCTTTTACATATAAGCTCCTAGTTCTTTGTGGAAACTCCCTGTAATCTATAAATATACTCATACACTTACTGGATCATTTCAAGGCTCTTTCTAGATTGTGTTATAACCCTAGCAAAAGCTTTTTCATCTCCTTAATTGGCTTAGATCCTTAAATCTCCATTGTTATCACATATAAAGGTTTCAAGCTAACTGGATTGTCTTTCAAATACTTAGGTATGCCTATATATGAAAAAAAGGCTATCCTTTTTTATTGTCATTCTCCCCTAGAATCCATAAATAAAAGGCTTAACAATTCATCTAACAAATTCCTAAGCTATGGTGGAAGATTGCAATTAGACATCTCTTTTTTTAAAATCCTCCCATTTTATTGGTGGTCACATTTGGCCCTTACAAAGGGAATTATGAAAGAAATTGACAAGAAGCTAAGGGACTTCCTATAAAGTGGATCTAGCTCATACAAAAAAGCTCCCAAGGTCACATAAACTACAAAACCTAAAAATTTTAGGGGTCTTGGAATAACATTCATGAGGATATTGAGAAATACTTTATTAGCCAAAAGATACTTGAAACTGTGCAAGGTAGAAACATACATATTATATTAAGGGCAAGAACATTTGGGACATTCCAATTCAATCAAAAATGTCTTTGATCTTGCAACAAATTCTTCAAAGAAGGAACTAGTAGTAACCTTTTATAAGGAACAAAATTGGTAATGGTAAAGATATAGTTTTCTAGTATGATCATTGGCATCATTTAGGTTCCATTTATAAAATTGCACTATATGGAACCGTAAGGTCTCTAATCCCTCTAGAAACCAAGGTCAATGATTTAATCATGGGAAACACATGTCACTATCCTTTTCACTCTAATAGAAAAATGAATGAGTTCCCTACTAATATACCTAAATACTCAATCAACTCTTGAACACTTAATACCATTCAATAAACAACAAATAAATTATTAAAGTTCACTCTTAAATCACAAAAGATAATGCTACTGGAAGCATGTAATCCCTCAATATAACCTTGACATAACCTATTTTAAGGCTTAGCTATATTTCTTACACACTCCTTTATCCTCTAAGATATAGCTTTAGGAAGGTAGGAAACTAGGGACTCATTAAAATTCAGTGTCTCTAATTTAACGTGTGAAATCTACAAGGATGTGAATGAAATTCTAAATCATCTCTTCTTTGGCTACATATATACTCAGTTCATATAAAGCAAATTAATTAGCCTATTTGGTGTATATTGCTCAGTTAATAACTAGATAGGAATCATACTTTAGGCCTCCAAAATAAAATTTAGAATTAAAGATGACACTAAATTGTTAAAGTGCTACTTTGGAGTTATAATTTAAAACTATATATGGAAGAAAAGCAATAGATGACTGCATAGAGATAGTCCTATAGAGAAACAACTCATTTTCTAGAGAATTCTTCTACCTACTAAAATAAGTGCTTTTGTAAAACATGGACAAAGCAATCTCAATATAAAGTTGGCAAAGAGATGGAGCCTTTGAAATTGATGTAACCAACTAGCTATATGTGCACTCATTGCTATGTAAACTAGTTAAAGCCAATCCTTTTGTTTTTTATCTTGAGAGTGGCTACTTAGTCACTTAGTTTTGTTTATACTATACATTGACCACTATATTTTTATAAATTCTTTAATTTTTAAAAAGAAACTTATTATTTATAAATAAAGAAATAATTTCTAAAAATAGAGTAGTAATTCTCTAAATAAATAAAAATTTAATTTATATTAATTAAATTAAAATAAATAATTTTCATTAAAATATTTTATTAATTACTTAAGAAAATACTTTTCATAATCTTAAGGAGTCTAAATAGTTAGTTCTAATCTAACTGAAATATAAGTAGCTTTAATTATAGAGAACTTTTCTAAAATTTAAATTAGAAATCAATGTAATCATTAATTTTAATCACATTAAGAAAAATAATTGATTTAATTTTGGAATTTATTTAGAAATTTAAAACTCTTTTAAATTCTATTTGAAAATTAATTATGTTAGGAATTCATTATTCCATACTTGAGTAACTTTATTTAGTTTTAGGATTACATTAATCTAAACAAAGCAAGTTATCCTTAGTCTAAGTCATACTTAATCTTATATCTAAACAAATACAATCATATCCTAAGACAGGAATAACTTATTTTTAACCTAGGATAACTAATTCAAATATCCAAACACTCCTGTCTTCACCCTTTCTAGGAACCCTAGTAAAACTTAGCTGCTAAAAATGCTTATGATGTCGACTCTAAAGATTTTGCCGCCATGCTTGTCTCGCTGTTGCTAATGTCATTACCACCAACATTGATAGTCTTAACTTACGAATCTAAGCTACAATTGATTAAGCAATAAGCATCTTCATTGTGGCCCATCACACAGTTTGAACCTCTTGTGAGAGTCAGTGAGACACAACAGCTACTGCTTCCTAAAAAAATTGCCACCACCCAAGTCGCTTGATTTTTCTTCTCCAATAACCATCGCTAGAAGCTGTATCATTCAATTGCCTAGTTCTCTATCTCCTATTGCATCTAACGTTTAGAAACTGACAGCCTCACACGTCGACGATATCTTTTTTTTTAATCCATCACTGTTTTTGCCTACAACTAGGACACTACAAGAAAATAATGAAATGGTGATGGAAAAATAATGATGGTAAACAAATCATTGTAAATTACCAAGGGTATTCACTTGTCTGTTGAAAAATGCGTCGAGAAAATTTAATTTAGCGATGGAACAATACCATTGGCAACTAAGATGGGAATTCCGTCGTTAAATTTTAAGCCAATATGTCGTCGTCTCCTTGCATTTGAATGTTATTAACTTAAACAAGACAAATTCATTTAGTTTAACACCAAACGATGTCGTTTAGTTTAACACCAAATGACATCATTTTGTTCTGGTTAAAACAAACCCGCAGTTGCTCTCCCTCCTACTATCGGGTCTACTTCGATTTTTTTCTCCTCCTTCCCACGTCATCTCCACTCCTCTGGTAGGTTCTTCCTTTGCTTTTTGGTCTATTGTCGGTATTGTGCTCAGCATCAGAAGCTCGTCCTCTTCTCCCATGGCCGTTGCATTTTTGTGAGGTATAGTGCAAATGGTTTAAGTTTTCTATTCAGTAATTTTGTTTGTTTATTTGATTTGTATGGTGTGTTTGAGTAATTTGTGAATGGGTAAGAAGAATTAAGGTTGAAATGTTAGTGTTAGAAGGTTGAGTTTTGAAATTTGGTTGTGATGTTGCAAAGATTGTTTGATGCATATTAGGTATGTTGGAGTTATGTAAGTATAGTGCCTTGGAAAGCAAGTGTATTTACATGTAACTTAATTTTCTTCCAGTTACAGTTTAGTAATGAAAATATTTATTATTAATGAAACAAAAGAGTTTGGTTTTATTTGTGTTAGCATTAAATATCTAGTCAAAAGGTACCAAGATTCTTTTGTAAGTAACATACATATACATAGAGATGTATGGGAAATATGTATATTATAAGAATCTAAATTAATTGATTCACAATTGAATAATCAAGTTGGTCGTTTGATTATGGTTTAGACCGTAGTGTTGCGATTTATCTCCATATAAGTAAAGGAGTTTACTTAAAGGGAATTATGAGTTTCATATCATGATAGTAGTATACTATCGATAATGGCACTATTAAATGAATTTGGAATCAAATGTGTTTTCAAGAATAAAGTGGATCGTTACTTTAATCTTAAAACATACAACTTAAGCATTTGTTTATTATGAAACATAATCTTGATGAGTGGTGAACTCGTATGTGTTTTATTATAATTCTTGATATGTTTGAAATGGATTTTTACAGAGTATTAATCTAGTGTCTGCATGCTGGAATTATTAATTGAAACATGTATCAGGGAACATTCACTCAAATAAAGAGTTTATAATGATATCATCACCTCTAGATGTTTTAAGGAGATTTGGTGATTAAACTGGCGCCAGTAGTTTGATGGACTAGCTACCCATCAAGTCTTAACACCAAGATGAGATCTTGTGTGTTAATCACCATATAAAGTAAAATGGGAGATCTAGAAGGAAAAACCAACATAAAGGCAAAATGATAATTTTACTCTTTGTTGTGCGGATAGCTATAATAAGGTTCTAAATAGGGTTTGCAATTGGACATAAAATATGTATTCTCATAATATTTAATAATTCAAGAGTTCAACTAATTGTCTTTAGTGGAATGTCATTTAGTTAATAAGCTAGAATTAATTCTAATGAGATTAAATTAATTCTACGCTTATTAGAGCCTGAATTATCAAAGTCTAATAAGATTCCTCACTTGGCTTCTAGGAAGGTTGTCAAGCTAAGTAAGAAATATAAATGGAGATTTTAAAGTCCCATAAATGAATATTGGGCTTGCTTTAATTAATGGTTAATTAGAAGCCCAAATGTATATTTAGAAATGGGCTAGACTTTGGTTTAATGTAATTGATTAGATTAATTATATTAAAACAAATTTTTTAAAGAAAGGAGTAGCATTTTTGGTTTTATTAGGGTTGAATGTGCAGCTGCACATTTAACATTTAAATGCTAAACAAAGATGGTGTTTATTATGGTTTATCATCATTAAATGGAGTTATGAACTTACCATTAAATGGTTTAATGGTTATCTTTTAATGTTAGCGTGTAACCTATTAGCATTCATTGGATTAAAGAAGAAAGATGTACATTAGATGGACCATCTTCCTTCTTCCATCTTCCAAAACCGAAATTGGCATATCAATATTAGGTGATTGGCTTTTTCATATAGTCATCTTAAAATAAATTAGAAGAGTCTAATTTATTGGCTTCTTTATGTTTGATTAAAGTAAGAAGTGATGCATTGGATGCTATTCTCTTCTTCTTTTCATGCATAATTGAAAATTAAGTGTGTAAGAAGGTGTTCTTGCACGGTTTAACTCTCTCTCTACTTTCATGCATGAGTGAACCGAAATTAGCAAGAGAAGAGTCTCATTTTGGTTCATTTTCTTCTAAGAAAAATCTCCTCCAAACATTTCTTCTCCTTTCCCACCAAAAGATCTTGTTGATCAAGTTGTCCAAGAAGAACAAGTGGTAAATCAAGTTGGTTGAGGATACAACAACAAGGAGAAGATAGATTGACAAAGGAAAGGATTCAAAAGTAAAGGCTTTGGATACAAGAAGAAGGAGAGGATACCACAGCGAGGAATTAAAGCTGTAGCAAAGGAGTAGGTAATACTCTTTATCTTGTTTATGTTTATTATTATCCTTATACCATATCATGTATGGATTGGCATGTTGATTTGGATATATTACTTCCGCTGCAAATATGATTTCTAAAAGTTTTGAAATCTACCGATTCTCCAAATATAACATGCTTTCGTTTTCCGATCCAACAAGGTGTTTGTTAAAATGCCTCTTCTTTGTTGTGATTGTATTAATTAGAAGATGAAGCTGGTTGATTCTTTCTAACAGGTGTCCTTAATTTTTTGGTTTGGCTTGGTCCATTTTGAAGTAGTTGAATAATTCTTTAGTGTAATTTTCTTCATTTATAAACATACCTTCCTTCATTTTCTTGATCTGGAGTCCAATTGATTAAACTCCTCATTTATAACAAGAAACAAACTTTCGTCATTAAGGGCCTCTTTTATTGTCTTAGATTCAATTTAATAAATTAAGGTAATATGATAAAAATCTTTAAGTTGAGGTCTAGTGATTACCCCTTAATAAACATCATGTGAAATTTGATTTGGATGATGACTTTCTTTAAATTTCCAATCTTGTGGTAGTTTCTCATCCTTCTTGTTTCCCTCACCTAGTTCAATAATATATTCGTGATTGATTTGTTGGTGATCACTTTTAATTACAAGAAAGGCTAATGACTTTAGATCTTTATGTATACCTATCTCATCTCTTCAAAATCTTTCATACAAAAGACATGCATAGATTCTTCAATTGTAATTTCTTCCTATTAAATGCCCTATTAAATCCTCACATTAAATTCCCTACTATAGTCCCTCCTAATTAAAGAAACAAAATGTTTATTTTCATTTTATACCCTTTTCATAAATTTGATAAACACCCTGTAGCCTTCATCTTTGTTTGGTAAGCATAAGACCATAGTAAATCTACTAAAATTATCATTAATTATGATGAAAGTAAAAAATTTACCAGCTAAACGAGCAATTGATTTAATATATCCCGCTTCATAAAATGTGAACATTTTTGGGAATTGGTTGTAAGAATTCAGTTGTTAGCAGCGTTAATATTTTGAAGGAGATTGAAGAGAAGCTTTAGCAAGTATTCAAATGATGTTCATATCCTTATAACTATGGATGTCAACAATGATTTTCCTCACATGGTGAATGACATTTGTGTCAGTTACTATATTTCTCATTCTAGGTCGATCATCATCATCTTCCTTCACGTACTTTAGAAGATCCTTTTATGTGTCGGTTGAGGTTAATGATTTTGTTTTTTACTATGTTTTTTTCAACTTATCTTTATTTGGGTGTTTGTTTATAGTTTGAACTTCCCATATGAACTTCTTGCATTTTTAATTGAAATGTCCTGCACGATATGAAAGTTGATTGTGTTATAAACTTCGATTTATCATTGAATTAATATCTCTTTACTTTTCATGTGCAAATTTTTACACATATCTTTTTAAAATTGCATATGTTAAAACAATTTATTAAAATAAGTATTCATATTTTTATGAATACTTATTATATTTGACACTAGTATATATTTAATGTAGGATTTTTAACATTAGTTATCTTCTAACGTATATGATTACAAACATATATGTTCGATCTTAACTTTACAAATATTTTAGATCTCAACCCATAAACCTTATCCTATAACTTGTGATCCCTAGTAACTGTGAGGCTTTTCGAGGAAAAATATGAGAAGTGTAGGAGTCACAACGAGAGCTTGTGATCTTGATTCACATGTCTTATCTTAGATGTTTTGAAATCTTTTGCTAACATGAATGATACTAACTATGGATTCACTATTTTAAATTAACATTTTTCTAGAAAAGAGTTTTTGGGATAGATCTTGGATGTGTAGATGATTAACCGTTGATGGTTTCATTAATCTTGAATTTGTTGAGAGAGTTCAAGCTTTTATTCATTATGTATGTTCTCAACCTGCATATATGGGTGGGCTAAAGATCAGATGTTCATGTAAAAAGTGAAAACATAAATGCTTCCTTACTATTGATGAAGTTAATGGATATTTGCTAAGAAAAGGGTTTGTTCGCAATTATTTCTAGTGGACACGACATGTGGAACCTAGCATTTGTTGCACCTCAAGGGGTTAATCAATCATAATCATCTGTCAACCTAAATGAGCATGAAGGGGAAATTGGGTTTACAACAAATTATATGGACGAAACTGAAAATCCATACATGTCAACGATTTATAATGTTGAAGGAGAACCTAACCCATAAGCAAAATTGTTTTTTTAACTTACTACAGTCAACTGATCGAGAATTGTGGCCAAATTACGAGACAATGACCAAATTGTATTCAATTGCTTGAATATTGAACATAAAGTCTAAAGGGCATATTTCGGACTATAGTTTTGATAAAATTATTGAATGGTATAATGATTCATTACTTGGTGATCATACAATAGTTGACAGTTTTTACAATATGAAGAAACTTATTAGGGGGTCTTAGTTTGCTTATTGAAAAGGCTGGTTGTTGCAAATTGGGATGTATGTTATATTGGGGAGATGATGTGGACTTAGAAGAGTGCAAATTTTATGGTCAATATAGGTTTAAGTCTATAAAGCGTTCAATGAAATAAAAATTAATACCATTGAAGGATGTATTATTTCCCGCTAACTCCAAGACTTCAAAGACTTTATGCTTTTTGTGTTACTGCATCTCACATGAGACAGCGTGCTGAACATGAAGATGAAGATGGAGTAAAGAGTCATCCATCAGATGCACTGACATTGAAACATTTCAATGACACCCATCTAGATTTTGCAGTTGAATGTTGAAATATTAGGTTGGGATTATCTACAGATGGATTCTAACCTTTTGGTCAATCCGAGCAGCAATATTCATCATGGCCAATCATAGTTACTCCTTATAATTTGTCTCCTTCGATGTGTATGAAAGAGGCATATATGTTCTTGGTAGTGATTGTGCTAGGGCCTATAAATTTGAAGCATAAAATTGATGTTTTCCTACAACCATTGATATCTGAATTACAGCATCTTTCAGAATGTGGTGTTCAAACATATGATATTTCTCTGAAGCAAAATTTTGTATTGAGGGTAGCTTTGATGTGGACCGTTAATGATTTTCCAATATTTGCCATGTTATCTAGATGGAACACAGCTGAAAAATTGGCTTGTCCTTATCGTGACAATGATTCTGATGCGTTTTATCTTCCAAACAAGGGCAAAATATGTTGGTTTGACAATCATAGGAAATTTCTTCCTCAAGATCATCCTTTTAGGGGCAATAAACATAAGTTCATTAAGAATAGGATGGTAAAAACATGTCCTCCTCCTCTAAAAGTTGGTGAAGAGATTTTGTAAGAGATTGAGGAATTAGACTTGCTGAAAGTAACAAAATTTGAAGCCAATAAAGTTAATACAAACATTATACAAAACTTTAGTTGGAGAAAATGAAGCATATTTTAGGATTTTCCATATTGGAAAACGAATTTGATACATTATAATCTAGATGTGATGCATATTAAGAAAAACATTTTTGATAACTTGTTCGATACCATTATGAACATTAAAGGGAGGAAGAAAGACAATGAAAAATCACGAGCTGATTTGTAATTTTTTATAGAAGGAATGATTTACATAAAGATCTTCGAATCGGTAAATAGAAGGAGCTTTGTACAAAAAATAGAAGGAGCTTTTATGTGAATGGTTGAAAAGTCTAAAATATCCTGATGGTTTTGTTTCAAACTTGGCTAGATATGTGGACCTGAGGAAGTACAAACTATTTGGAATGAAAAGTTATGATTGTCATATGTTTATGTAAAGGCTAATTTCAATTGCATTTCGGGAGTTGCTACCAAATAAGGTTTGGGAAGTAATAATAGAATTAAATATGTTTTTCAAAAGTTTAACATGATCTGAATTCAAGTTAGCTGAAATGGAAAATTAAGTAATTTTGTGCAAGTTAGAAGGGATTTTTCCTCCAAACTTCTTTGACTGCATGGAGCATCTACTTGTGCATTTAACACACGAGGCAAAACTAGCCAGACTAGTTCAATATCGATGGATGTATCCATTTGAGAGGTAAGTCAACAAGCATTATTGCAATAACCATATTACTATGTTTTTACTACAAAATTGTAATAACCATTTTCTCCAATATAGTTATTTGCATCCCTTGAAAAAAATCTGAAAAACAAGGCCAGAGTTGAAAGATCGATATGTAATGCTTATTTAGTAGAGGAAGCTAGTACATTTTGTGGACATTATTTTGAGTCGTATATTCACACAAGAGAAAGAAAAGTTCCTCGTAATGATGATGGGGGAGGAACGAGTGATGCTGGTGGTAACTTATCCATTTTCACATATCCTAGACAAACATATGGATGCCCAATAAGAAGAATGTTAATAGAGGAAGAAATTGAGGCTGCAAATGGATACATTTTATTGAACTGTCAAGAGATTTTACCTTTCTTGCAGTAAGTTGAACATGATTATTTCTTCCTTTAAATTTCTATATTGTTCATTAGTGAAATACATAATAATGTATTCAGATTATACGAGGTATTGTTACTCGAGATAATACTGGACATCACACAGGATGATATAAATAAAGAAGTTGGAAGACACTTTCCTTAATGGTTCGAGAGTTATGTAAGTTTTCATTTAAAAATATTCTTATAGTTCAATACCATATTTAAGTGTTCTCATGACATTATACATTAATTGTATGATAATTTCTTTTATGTAGGCTTTAGAAAATCCAATAGAGAACAAGTTCATTTATGATCTTGCAAAGGGACATCTGCAAACTATTAAATCATATCCGATGTATTTCGTGAATGGATACAAATACCATACAGAATATCATGGGCATAGCATGGTAGCAATAAACAATGAAGTTGCCGTAGAGGGAGAATTGATGGATTACTATGGTAAAATTATTGAAATACTTGAAGTTGAGTACCTTGCTTTACCAATTAAGCGATGTGTGATATTTAAATGTGACTAGTATGAACCGAATCCAAATGTTGGAACAAAAGTGCATAGTTGATACAGTCTAGTTGAAATCAACTACCTAAGAAGATTAAGACAATTTGAACTTTTTATGTTGGCAATGCAAATGAAACAGGCATGTTATGTCCCCTTTCCAAGCTTACGACGAGAAAAGACAGATTGGATGGTGTTTGAAAAGTTAAACTTAGAGGTTTTTTTCAATCACATAGAAAAAGAGAGCATAGAATTGAAAGTGAAGCATTTTAGGAAGATGTCACTTTTATAAATGCATCTGTCACTTTTAAAGGCATGTTTGGAGGTACTTACTGTGAAGGTCGATCATCACAATCTGCAACTCACACTGACTCACCTCCTTCCCTTATAGGGCCTACAGTTACAGATGAGGCATCACCTACTGCTTGTCATGCTTCACCATCCCCATCCTTAACTCATATATCATCCAATACCGCTTTATCGAATGGAGGAGACATCTGCCATCCTGGAGCTGAGGGGCCTGATGGAAGAAAGTATATAACAATTGTCAATAATCTATAAGTGAAATCACATTAATCACTATTTGTTTTTAATTAAGTTATAGGTTTATCACTTTTTTCATTGTATAAAATAAAATTTTATATTAGGTTCGTTTCATATAGACCGTCTTTTAGAAATATGACTTCTAAATTTAAAGAAAGGATTAATCCTAAAGGTTATGTGTGGAAGAATATCTCTTATGCGACAAAGGGATTTTACTTTCAGGAGTTTGAGGTACCATAAATATTTATTTTCTCTTTATATTGATTTATACATTTATACTGATTTATATACACTAATTAAATAAATATTATTACATTATAGTAGTTTAAATTTTTTTCTTCTTATTTAAAATTTTTTCTAAGATTCTGGTATCGATGCCATTATACATAGACTACGGGAGAGGCAAGCTCATACACGTTATTGTGATTTTATTGGTGCGATACACAAGGCGAGTGTACGCCCACCTTATATACGACCGCCTTATATTTCAAAGGAAATATAGAGTCGTTGACAAGAGTATTAGAGAAGCCCTGAGGCTGTGTCCATCACAGGGAGTAACTCCACCAACAAACGTAGAGGCTTAGGGGGAGGGAGTCTTTTTGTACATACGGGAGGATCAATAACCCACCACGAGCATGCACAGAGACGTGTAAGTATCTAAACTTGACACTTATATTGTAAATGTTTTACTTTGCTATATTATAGATAATGATAATGGTATAAATGTCTAGTGCCTTATATGGTTGTGTTGAGTTATTTTCTTTTTCAATAGTTGAAATATCATAAAAATAGAGGAAAGTTTTTCAAAATTTTAATAAAATGTAATTCACATCTAACAATTTAAGTTAAATATGCAGGAACAGTCTTTGGGCGTGAGGCATACATCTACTCAGTTTTTTTCACACTCATGTGAAAACGCATGACAGTGTGACATTCGTCAATAGTCGATGTACAGAGCTGAATGTATGTGAAATTAATGCATTATTATTATTTCTTAATAGTAACCCCTTACTAATATACACATTACTTCCTAATAGGACCAAATACAACATGTCATTCAGTGACAGTCTCAGAAGGAACAACCTATTAATGAGACTCAGACGTATCTTAAGGCTGTCGGTGGTAGGGACCATTGTGGATAGATATTCAGGTTAGGTTTATTTTCCAACACATGTTATTTGCAATCCTCCGTGTCCAGTACAGCAACGTCTAATAAACCAGCGCAAACCAGTGAAGTCATTGAGCTTCAAACATGTATGCAAACATTGATGGAGTAGATGCTTAAGTTGAGACAGGAGATGCAGTAGTTGAAGGGGAGGGGTAGCAGTTCAGAGCACCTGCGATCATCAACACATTAGGAATGTTGTAGTCATTTGTTTTCAATTACTAAGACTAATTATGTACACTGTAATATGTTTATTATCAATTAAGAAAATTTTAACTTTATATCATCAATCAAATTTTAATTTAAATAAATTAAATATATAAACAAATAAATTTACTATGCATAGATAATTTATAACTGTTGAAATTATGCATTTTCATAAGATCATCAAATAAAAATTCATGTCGAGATTTTTTAAAAATTTCTTACTTTAAATTAATGAAAAATATAGGTCGTCATAAAATGCATATAATTTCGACATAATACAATAAACCGTTGGGAATTATTTGACGTATTTACTGATAGTTCTTTTTTTTTCGTTAGTATAGCGATTATTTTAATGACGGTTTACCAATAGTTACATTTTTCTATCGGTATATTTTATCAATGGAATGACATATAATTTTCGTCATTAAATTTACTTACGAATGTATTAAATTGTCTGTCATTTTATTTTGTTGGAAATTATTATTACCAACGAAATTCTATCATTTACTAGCAATTTTTTCCATTGGTAAATGAAAATTTTCTTATAGTGGGAGACATCACCTATAACTAAGAGCCACCACCACCCTTGCAAGTCTTGCCTTTTGTCTCCGATCTCCACCTTGATAGATAACTTCCAAAACCACCCTTGTGACACTGCCTTTCCTCACATAAAACCTCTGATAGGGATGGAGCATGACCAACATACAAAATTCCAATATAAGCATAGCCAACCACAAAAACAAGATTGTCTTTGGTTCAAATTGTTGTTGGATTTAAGTCATTTATCACTAAAAAAGAATGGTGAAACCTCCACCACGAGAGGGAGACAACAGATTTGTTTTTCCCATACTAAGTTGATAGTTTATTGTGTACTCTTCCTTCACCTAGAGAGGTTGTAGAAGGGCATATGCAATCTATTTCTTTTGATATTTTTGGTGGTTAAAATGTTAACTATTGACATTAGATTCTTGATGATTAGAGAAAAGCCTTAATGCTTTGCAATTAGCCTTGATGAATCTTCAGTTTCCAAATTCATTAATTTAGCCTTTTACATTATTGTGATTCTAGAACTGATGGTATTATAAACACTGATTCTTTTAGGATTTTATCGTGGTTCTTATTTAGGAAGAGGATTGTAAATTTTTGTAAGAAAAATATATTATTTATGTTAGTTAAAATTTATAATTATGACTATGAATTTTAATATTCAAGAATTTAGGATTCTAACTGTTTATAAGAAATTAATATGAACTTTTAGATTTAATTATTTAGGGCTTGTAATTTTCAATTCAAAATTAAATAATATAAAAATCAAACATAAAATCAAGTTGTAAAATTAAAATGGTTTTGAAACCACCGTCGAAAAATCAATGCGAGGATTTATGTAGCACATAACAAAATAATAAAAACTTTTCTTTGATTTTTGAAAGATAAGATCACTTAAATTCTATAATATAATTAACACATAAAAATATTAAAGCATGAATTACGATTTATACCTTATTATGAACCTTGATTTTTTCTTGTCATTTCCTCGAATTATTTTTAAAATCGGCTTATTTTAACCACCATAGTCTCACTTGTAACTGTAATCTAATAGTATCCACATAACATATTTAGAGACCTCTACAATTATTGCAGAGAGAGCTAGGAAAGAAGTGCTAGCTCTGTTAGAACTTAAGCTTATTTATAACAGGTTTTGGTTTCTTTTAGTAATTTAATTAAAATAAAATTCTAAATTTAATTAAAATTTAATTAGAATTAGAATTAATTCTAATTATAAACCAATTTGCCCTAAATAAGATACAATATTTCATATTGGTTCTTATTTATTTAGTTGCTCATATTTAATCCTAAAGTTTCTTAAACATTACAATCAAGTACAACTTGATTAAAACACTTTTTCTCTTTAACTTGTAATTTGTGTGTGAGCTCCTAAATATATTGACAATGAATATAAATTATAACTCTCAATTATATTTAGGATTAGATAATTAACTCTTTTAATTAATTGTTATTTTAATTAAATAATTTATATTTATAGATCAACGTTATCGTCTAGTAATGCGTCATAACCGCTTAAATATTTTGGAATATCAAAGTAATTTTAATTAACATTTTATGCATGACTTTTTCTTTTGTTTAAATCCTTTATTTATACAATATTTTGATTGGCCATAAAGTATGAAATTATTGTCTACTTTATTTGAGTTTAATCATGTTAGTTTGCCAACATTAGCAATTGATTTTATAAATGAAATTTGTAACTTATTTTACAAAGTATTATCCTCGATCAAGGATTTTCAAATCTATAATAATTGAGAACAATCTTTTATTCACTTTAGGGTGAATAGTGCTATATTGATCACTTAACTACTCTAATATAATTCATGATATATTCAATGACTATCGATTGAGCTACCTTTAACTAAAGTAGGTCATAAGTAGAATCAAAATATATCAATCTTACCTAAGATATATTGGAGATCCCAAGTCAAATGATCACTTATATAATTATCAAAATGAGAATTTTATGTTATACAAGTAGTATTCCAAATAGAATTCTTATATGAGGTTAGTTCAACGCTCACTTATATGTTTAAATATATTTATACTTTATTCTATAAGATTGACTACTTCTTTTATAAGATAGAAATATAACATGTGTTAGTTTTTAACATTATATTAATATCCAGTATTAATATAACAATCATTATGAATAATTTAGAGATAATGTAAACTGAAGCATTGTAACATCCCATCACCGATGGGAAGGGTAAAATAGTAATTTGGAAAAGGTTAGGAGTGTTTAAAATTGTTTTGTTATGTTCATGCATTCATATATACACGTGAATAATAAATTTTGCACATGTAATGATTGTATATGCATTCATGGCATTTCCTGGTATATGTGTCTCTAATGTGTTTATTGTGAAAAATATGATTTTTGTGCTTGAAAATTGAATTGGAGTGGGTCTTTGTGAGTTTTGAATTTTTTGAGAATTTTAGAATTTTTTTTAGAAATTTTGAGGTACTTTTCCAGACTAGAAAAGATGCCAAGTGGCAGACTGATTGGTTACCAGTAGTAGAAATTACTGTCCAATGGCACTGGAAATTAGATAAATGATTTTCGGATTTATTAATTTGAGCCATTGAAAATTGGGAGATGATTAGTGTAGAAATTGGACTTAGGTTTTAAGAAGTGGACATGTGGAGCCAAACATGGCCTTAAATCCACTATCTTTTTAATTAAAAATCCTCCTTCTTTCTAATCATTCTCGATGCTTCTCCTTGTCTAAGGTTTCTTTGGTGTTTAAGTGTGATTTTCTCCTTCTCTCTCATAGCTCTCCTCTTCTTTGGTTCCTTTGAAATTTTGCTCATCCTTTCTACCATTTTTTCCTCTTGGCTTGATCTTCTTTTGGTCATTAAACAAAATCTAAACCTCACCCCCTCAAGATGAAGATGATGATCGTGTGTGTGGTGAAGGAAATTAGAGAGTTTGTGGTTTTGGAAGATTTGAAGGTTTAAATAGGTAAGAATTGTGCTTTATGTATAAATTGGTAGTTAAATGAATTAATTGTGATGTCTTGTGCATTAATTGCATGAAATTGCATTTGGTGGATATGGGTATGTTATTTCCCTGGTTGATTGATGATTGATGAGGTAGAAGTTAATGAATGATGTTGAATATGGTATAGGTAAATTGAGTTGTTTTGGATTGATTTTAATGATGTTAGATGAGTGTTTATTAAAGGAAGATGATTGAGTGTGTGTGCTGTAATTTTGTGGACTAAAGTTCAAGGATAGGTTGTGAGTTAGTTATGGTGGATATATGAAGTGAATTGAGTGAGAATTGGTTTAGAAATGGTATGGAAGAGGTAGAAATTGAGTTAGGTTGAGAATCTGGAAAATTGGATTTGTATATGTTTCAAAGATTTGATCATAACTTTTTATATGGTTATTCAATTAAGATGAGGTTTGGCTTGAATTAAACTTGAGAAGTTTGACTCGAATTCTTATTAAGGATGTGCTATCTAATTTTGGCTTGAAGGGTTCTAAATTTTGATTTGAAAGTGGGCAATATGTGCAGGATGAATAATGCTATTTTTGTGACACTAACATGGAAAATTTTGATCTGAAACTTTAGGAATTTTTCTAGGATGATTGAGACAGATTTTGCCAAATTGGTCTTCATGAAAGTTGAAGATTTTCTTGTTGGCTTTATATCTCCACTAAGAATGACATTTTTTGATTTTGAGGTTGAAAGTTGTTGGACCCCACACTTGGGCTAGCATTTCCCACCTAGCATGTGTTTGCGGGTTATACCGCGACATCCAACACAAATCAGTATTGTCCTCTTTGGTGGGAATCGAACACCCAACCTCAAGGTTTTGTTGCTTTTTCAAGCACGCCTCTTACCATTGAGCCAACTGGCTCAATGATAAGAGGCGTGCACTTAAAGTGCAACAAAACCATGAGGTCTTGTGTTCGAGTTGTGACTCACGCAAGTGCCAAAGAGGACAATACCTGGAGTGATGGCGGTAGAGGTCGGGCTCTACATTAAAAAGGTGCCTTTTAAATGTTGGACCCCACACCTGGGCTAGCATTTCCCACCTAAAGAGGACAATACTGATTTGTGGTTGTAAAAGCAACAAAACCTTGAGGTTGGGTGTTCGATTTCCACTAAAGAGGACAATACTGATTTGTGTTGGATGCCGCGGTATAACCCGCAAACACCTTGAGGTTGGGTGTTCGATTTCCACTAAAGAGGACAATACTGATTTGTGTTGGATGCCGCGGTATAACCTGCAAACACACGCTGGGTGGGAAATGCTAGCCTAGGTGTGGGGTCCAACAAAAGTTATGACTTGTGAACTTTCAGATGGTATTTCAAAGTATTAATGTGCTTTGTGTGTGAAATGTCTCTAAGTATGGGTTTTGTGGTTACTGTACTTTGAAGCCAATTCTGGACTGTTATGGTTTAAATTAGCTCAAGTGGTCTTATGAAAAGTTGTAGAGGAATGTCTTAGCTTTGTAATGAGGTATAATATGCTAATTTTGGATGTAGGGATTGTAAGTTATGAATTTTAAAGTTTGGTTATGGTTTAGGGTGAAATTATGGGGGCAGAAACTTTGATTGAGATTTTGACCCATTTAGAGGTTGAAATTGCCTTTAAGTGCTTCATGATAGTTTTATATTATGTTTTTATCTTTTCATTGATATAAATTATGGAATTTTTGGCTAAGGGGATAAGAAGTTATGATTTTTAGATGATTATGGTACTGTTTTGGAGGTAAACGTGTAGGCAGTAACTTTGATTGAGTTTTTGACACCTTTAGAAGTGAAATTAGTTTTCAAGCTCTACATAGAAATTGTAGAGCTTTCTTTGGTCTTTCCATTGATACTAAGTTTGCAAATTTTGGAGTTCTAGATTGCAAGTTATGCATGTTGAAAAAGAGGGGATTAAGTGGAAATTTGAAAAAAAAAGAAAAAAATTATTTGGGCTATTTCGCCCTCGCGAGATTGCGAGGGTGCGAGAAGCTGGGTGCGAAACCCAACTTCTACTTTTTTATTTTTTTATTTTATTTTTTTATTTTTTTATTTATTTTTATTTTTAAGAAATGTGACCCTTTCTCATTCTTTTGTGAATAACTTTTTCATCCGACCTCCGATTGACTTGATTTTTGAGAGGTCGGATTCGTGAAATATTTAATTTCATTTCTATGTTAAATTGTGAATTTTTAGAGATGAAATTGATGTAGATTGATTAGGTCAAATTGAGAAAACCGAGTAATTATTTTTCTGGTCAGTGTTTTAACAATAATTGAACCTATAGAGGTCCGAATTGAGTGATTTTGGTGTCTATTAATTTCTAATATTTAGAGGATAATTTTATGATGAGAATTTTTGGAATAATGTTGGGAATGTCACGAATATGCATTATACACATTTTAATTTCTCCATGTGCATTATTAAACATTTCTGATTGTACACTTGGTAATATTTGTATATTTTAACTGTTATAGAGGCGCATTTGGAACGTCAACCTACAGACGTTGCCGAGACTTCCAAGCATTAGCTTCGGAAGCTATTGGTGAGTAAACTAGATGGTTTCCTCAATTATTGATTGCTTATAATTTTGTGGTGAATAATGGTGGGTTTAAGATTGATTGTGATTGTGAATTCTGGACAGAAGGTCCGATGTACTGGGGAGCTATGACATAGAAGTGTTACTTGTATGTGAATTTGAGAACTACTTACTTGTTATGTGATAAATTGTGACACATGTGTTGATTGTGATGTATATACTGCTTAATTGTCACATATGCATTTCATACATGAATGCATACTCAGATAATGACAGTTATGATCGGAGCAGTCACCGAGAGCTAAAAGCTCAATGATTGTATTTGGGCCTCGAGTCCTAGTGATTTAGAGCCTCAGGCTTAACGATTAATGTGCCCATATTGGGACAGTGCAGGTGCTCGATCACAACACCGTAATAAATTGGAAAAAGGGTCACATGAGCATTTCATATGCATTTGCTTACATATATTTGAATGGTGAAAGGCAAAATGCCTTATGCTTATTTGAAAATAAAATGTGTTACTAATGTGATCATGTGGTACTTATGATGTATGTGAAATTATGAAATAATTTGTGATATGCCTGATTGTTGCATGAATTGAGCGAACCATCGATAATGGTTACCTCACTGAGTTCGCAAACTCACCCAAAATTGCAACATTTTTTTCAGGACCGAGAGTAGACTCCCAGCTCCAAAGGGACTTTTCCTGCCGTGTAGATTGTGTTGGTGAGAGAAGTCATGGCTCACAGGTCGGTCAGTTGGGACTTTTGGGATGACCTAGATAGATTTGCTGTATTTTTTCTTTTTCATGTAACATTTGTACTATGTTTTTTGAATTGATGTACAGACAGTAAAAGATGACAGACGTGTAAACTTCTGGTTTTGATGAAATGAAATGAGGAAAATTTTGGTTTAAAAAATATTGTGATTTTTATACTGACGTTTTATTATGATGCCAAGTGAAGTGTTTGTAGTGATTGATCGTAGCTCACCTTTATCGTAGGATATGTACCGGAATGACCTGCGGATGTCCCGATGTGTACCCTGTGGTAAGGGGGCGCTACAAGCATGCATCTTAAAACATAAGATTATTTATGTATAAACAAGATACATGCATGTTAAGCTAAATGTTCAGCAAGCAAAAGCATAACAGAAGAATACCTCCAACCATTGCA
This sequence comes from Erythroxylum novogranatense, assembly GCA_029891385.1. Taxonomy (NCBI): domain Eukaryota; kingdom Viridiplantae; phylum Streptophyta; class Magnoliopsida; order Malpighiales; family Erythroxylaceae; genus Erythroxylum; species Erythroxylum novogranatense. Next base: position 59,581,725 of record CM057228.1, on the reverse strand, counting down.
CCCAAGTTCTATCCATCAATGATTTAAGAAAGTATTTGAATCTTTTAGCCTCTGATCTCTAAAACTTGATGATGTCCAGTTCTAGTTATGTGAAGCCAAGGATAGGGACCCAAAAATATATGTTTCATCGCTTCATCATCTCTACCCATCATAGAAGATGAAAATTATGATGTATGGGCATTTACGTGATTAATGTAAACCATTAAATGGACCAGATTTTAGGAAAAAATTTAACATTATCCAACTTGGTCCATTTAACCCTACATCAAACATAACAAGAAACTAAATATATGAATCATAGCGATAGGTCCTCCTATAGCGAGTATTATTTTCCATGTATTACAATATATAAAGTCTCTCATTACTAGCCCTTAAGCTTAATGAATAAACCATATGTTTATTCTAGGTCCAAACTGAAAGATATTTCTAAAAAAATCAATTATATGTGCACAAAACCGTATGAGAAGACATCAAATTAAATAGGAGTTCAATTAAAGCAAAAAATGTACAATAAAAATCACATTATGGAACCAAATCCCATTAGTACTATGTGATCCTTAAACTACTTAGGTGGTATGCCTTTAGTTAAAGGATCCGTAATCATCAACTTAGTGTTAATGTGTTCATTGAAAACTTTCCTTTCCTTAACATGTTCTTTTATGGATAAATACTTAATGTCAATATGCTTACTTCAACTTCCACTCTTGTTATTTTTAGCCACAAAAACCACAACTGAGATGTCTTAGTACAACTTTAATGGCTTAGAAATTGAATCGACAACTCTAAGCTCAGATATAAAACTTTTCAACCATACACCATATGAGGTGGCCTCAAAACATGATATGAACTCAGCCTCCATAGTAGAAGTAGCAATCTAGGTCTGGTTGGCACTTCTCTAAGATATAACTCTACCAGCTAGCATGAAAATATAATCAGATGATGACTTTCTTCAATCAATGTAGCCAGTAAAGTCTGAGTTGAAGTATTCAATTACTTTCAAGTTTTTAGTTCACCTATACATAAGCATGTAGTCTTTTGTGCCCTGAAGATATCTCATAATCTTCTTTACAGCTTTCTAGTGGTCAACACCAAGGTTACTCTGATATTTACCCAATATTCCAACAACATATGCAATGTCAGGTCTAGTGCAAATCTGAGCATACATAAAGCTTCCAGCATTTGAAGCATATGGAATGTTTTTCATATGTTCCCGTCTAAAATCAATTTTCGGGCATTAATTCAAATTGAATCTATCACCTTTCACTATGGGTGCTACACTTGGTGCACAATCTTTCATCCAATGTCTCTCTAAAACTTTGTTGATATAGGTCTCTTGAGACAAACCCAAAATGCCTTGAGATCTTTCTCTATGGATCTTGATGCCAATGAAATAAGATGTAACATTCTAATACCCCCTAAGAGGATATACGGGTGCCACACAAAACAAGCGTAGAACATATCAAGATATTCCAGCAAAGCCTAAAAATAAGGCAACATACTTCACAATTCATTCGAATGTTGAGCTATAAACATATCAAAATTTACACATTGTATTTATCAAAATATGCCTTAAATTCAAATCTATCCTGTCTCATAGACATTACAAACCATTTACATAAAATACAAATATGTCTAATAATTTTAAATACAACTCAAAAACTTAAACATAACATCTTCTAAACTATAACATAACCTTTTTTGGCCACTATGGTTGTCCCAGCCTTAATCTTTTTTATTGAGACCCACATGGAGGAATAACCACTATGCTAAGCATACAACTCGGTGGGGAATAACTAAATATGATACAAGATGGCGACTGCTTCTAACAGTCGTCTAGCATTTATAAGCAAATGAATCATGGCTTATCACATGCAATCTTTAATTATTCAAATCAGAGAGTAATTAGGCTATTAATTGCATCAGAACAGAACATAAATGCATCATAACAGAATATGCTTACATCATAATAGAATATAAGCGTATCAGATCACGATATAATTATTTTAGATTAGAACTAATATCAAAACACAAATAGAATTGCCTACTAATCCTTTTTATAGAAGTGGATAACAGGAACAAAATAGAAGATACCTATGATTGGTATCTACAGAAACAAAAGAGACTTGAGTCTCTAAAATGGAAGACACTGTAGTGTCTAAGAACAGAAGACACCTTAGTGTCTAAGTACAGAAATAGATGACCTTTTTAGGTATGCCTTTTTACCCACAACTAGGACTTGGCAGGTTTAAAGTAACACATATCACATTTTAGAATCACATGTAAGAGAAATAATGCATAACGTAGGAATTTATTTCCTTATGCTCAAATTGAATACACTCTTTCGCACCTGAACAACTTAATATTCCTTATGAATTTAAGCATTTGTAACAATGGATCAATAATAGCATTAAGTAACTACACATCATATATGCTCATACAAATTCCCAATTCCTAAACATTCATAACTAAATCACATTACTTAAATCCCTTGGATCACATTTGTGTTCATAAGAACACCTTCATCCCTTGAGCAATTCAAATATTCTAAAATTGGATACATTGATATCAAACATTCCATTCCTTAAGTTATCACCTTAATTAGCATTTAAAAACTTATTCAACCTTTAACCAACTAATTCAACATCAAAATAGGTTCATTTCAAACCTTAATCAAGCTCAAATATATCATTGTAAAGTGTCTTAACCTTATGTTGTTCAACAATTGCACAAAACTAAACTTTTCTAATTTCAAAGCATTTCCCACAACCATGAGAAGGAGTTAATGTAGCTCTCATGATCGTGGGATGAGTGAATACAAGGTTCACTATTAGTGCCTTCAATTTGTTTATAGAATTTAACACCTTCATACTTAATTCAATATAACTTCATCATAGTCCATTAATTACACCTCAATTATACCTTAATTATCCTTCAATTCCTCATCAAATCCACATCCAATTCCAATTCAAAATCATTCATTTAGAAGCTCACAAACCATTGTCTTTCTTGCTTTAAAAACCAAAACAGAATCTATCATACAAACATCCTTTCCAGAACTCATTTTATCATAAACACAATAAATATTCTTTCCCAATTTAAACATCATATAATTTGTATTACCACATGCCATCAAGTTTAGAATTCCATTTATATATTTAACTTGAACTCCTACTGGAATGAATAAGCCAATCTAGCCTTCCATACAACATGCATAATTCCAAGATCAAGGTCTAAGTAGGATGATCTTAAGAAGAAAACATCATAGAAGATACCTTGATGTAGCTTTCTTGATGTAGTATTTGGATAAGGTAATTAAACATAAACATAAGTAAGAACATAGAGAAGTGAGGGTATGATGTTTCGATGGTGAGAGGAATGGTGTAGAAAGAAGGTAGCAGAAACAACTAGAATGAAGGATGATTCTGCACTTGCCTAAACCCTTTGATGCAAGGTGTCCTTGTTTTAAAAAGGAAACGTGTTATACTTAAAAGTGACCTACTTGTCCTTTTATTATGCTGCCAAATGTCATTTAACTTTACTACCATTTGTCTCTTTTTTACTTATGCCACATGTCACTCAGTGTATAGGCTTAATCATCCATTGTTTCCATATATCTACTTGTCTTGCCATTTTACATTTTTCCTACTCCAAATGTACATTTTAATTCTTCAATTTTCCAATTGTAACAATAAATTCCAAGTTACTAATTATAATCCATCACACCAAAATTCAAGGCTTAAGTAATATATAATCAAGTCATAATCATTAACACCTATCACATATACTTTCATAGACATGTAACTTTCCTACAAGGGTGTAATTTGGGGCCGCGCATTTCTCTCCCCCTTAAAAGAATTTCATTCAAACCTGATAAGAATAGCTGAGAATATTGAGTGCTAATGGTTGATTCTGGTTCCTACATTGCTTCCTCGAGTCCATGGTGTTGTTAAAGTGCTTTCATCAGATGTATTTTTTTATTTTTGAGTTGTCAAACTTCTCTGGATAAGATAAACATATATCCTTCCTTATAAGAAAAATCTGGTTATACTTGAATTTCTTGAACGAGAATCTTATATACATCATCAGACACATATCTTCTTAACATGGAAACATAAAACACATCATGCAACTTGGCCAATTTTTTAAGAAGAGCTAATTAATAAGCTACTAGTCCAAATCTCTTAAGAATCTCATAGAGACTGATGTGTTGTGGACTGAGCTTACTTTTCTTCCTAAACTGAAGTATATTCCTCCATGATGACACTTTCAAAATACCTTATCTCCTACCTGATACTCAATATCCTTCCTTTTTAAATCAATATAGGATATTTTTCTTTTCATTAGACTTTGGATAACTTGAACTTTCTCTTCAATATCTTTCACAATATCAAGCCCGATCATCTTGTTTTCTCTTAATTCAGTCCAACAAACTGGAGTCTTACACTGAAGTGAATCAGAAGTTAATACAACACTTATAAAATGATAATAGAATGCACGAGAAGGGGGTTGAATTGTATTCTCCTTTTGAATATCTTTTCAAATTACTTGTTAGAAATAAAATTCTTTATGTAATTTTATTAATCCCGATTGATCAAAACTTTTCAATGCTAAGTATATGAATAGTAAATAAAGATCAACTTTGAAACTAAAAGTGAGATAGAGAGTGAGAGTAGTAGACACGCAGATTTATCCCGGTTCACCCCAAACCTGGCTACGCCCGATCCTCGAGTTTCTTCCGAGATTTCACTATCTCTTCAAACTTTACAAGTATTCTTTCACGAGCCTCTTCAGTCTCTACACCAAGATTCTTTCACACTTAGCCTCTGCAGGCTATCTGTACAACTCTTTCTTTTCAGAAAAGTATTTGAACACTTTGTTACAGTAAGATAGCGTTCAGCTAATTCGCACTTAATTCACTTTGTGTAATTTTTTTTCTCAAAACAGCTAACTCTGCAGTCTTCGACTTTGACTTGTATTTATAGCCTTCGCTCAGAATCGCTTCTTGATTCTTGAATCTTGAATCTTTAATCTTTAAAGAAACGTTAATCGCTTAAGTTCAGAATTCAACTCGAATCGACTCTTGCGTCTTTCTTTTTTATGCGTCTGCTCTGCGTCTCGCTTCGCTTTGCGTCTGCGTCTGCATCTACATTTGTGTCTTTGTCTGTTTATTGTCTTGTGTCATCTGCGTTTGTGTTGATTTTTTACTTTGACAAACTTCGTCTGTGTTTGACTTGTATCAACGCTCCTCAGATTCGATCGATGTCTTGCAACTTCGCTCTGCCTCTTTTCTCGCTTATTCAAACTTTGTCATCTTCTGACTTCATCTCAGATACGCCTTCTTCGATCTGCCTCCCAATTAAATCATGATGTTTTGTTTTTCTTGTTTTTGATCTCACTATATTTGTTATACATCAAAATCATTTATATGTAAAGTCATTCTGACTTAACAATCTCCCCCTTTTTGAATATAACAAATTACATACAAGAAAAGAAAAGAAAACAAAACAAAATTTACAGATGTTGCAAAATAAGACAAAAAAACTTATCTTCTTCCTGTCTTCGTCTGTTGTGGTCACACCTTCTTCATCTAAACATCCTCTCCTCTTCTGATTATTTTCTTCTTTTCCTGCTCTCCCCCTATTTGTTATAATAAAAAATGATTATCGATTCTAGTTCTTCAGCAGTTCTGCTATCATCTTCTTTAGATCATTCACCGTCTCCTTTATTTCATTGAGTTCACCTCGTAATCTACTGACTTCATCTGACGAAGAGGCTTGATCTGCTTCTGCTGATGGAGGAGCGAAAAGAATTGAAGTAGTATAGGCATCAGAAGATGGAGTGTAGTCTTCATTAATCTCAAAAGTAGGTGGACGAATGAATGTTGCGCTTCGGAAGATTTAGATCAAAAGGAACCGGCAAGACAAGAATCGCCTTCCTTGCGAGGATAAAGCTTGTGCTTATAGGCAGTGTACTAGCATGAGGCCTAATACGAAGAACTATGCGAACAAGGAACTCAAGAATGTTCCTCGTTTTATACTTCCCCATCGGACAGCCTTCCGCACGATTTGTATGGCTACAGACTTGCTTTGATCTGGATCTTGTGCGAATGCATGCTTCATCAATTTTCCGCAGCTCTTCCGCAACTGATCATGGATAGATCATCATCAACATTATCTTCGTGAAATAATTTTGACTTTCCTTTGTAAAATCTTTTGTACACCTTGGCTGAATGTCCGAACAACCTTTATCTCTGTGTTCTCTGTGATTGGGAACATAGTACACGCAAGGTGGATGTCTTGAGGATATGGCAAATGATCAAGAAGCCTCAAGGTATCGTAAAAGACTTCTCTTTTCATTTAAGAATCGCCACGTGATACCATTAATCAACATAGGTTGCACGAGCTACTATTTTCTCGAGGAAAATCCCGGAGGTACATCATATGTACAGCAATGAAAACAAAATTTTGTTCCCGGACTTTCCCGATCCCTGTGATCCGTGTCCGTATGAAGACATCAACCTAAATAGCCAAAGAGACTATCTCTAAAGGTAATCCACGCAGAGATCGAAAACCTAACCGAATCAAACCCTTTGACCGGGAATAGCTAGAACAGATTAAAGCCTGCTAGAGCCTACCTCATCTGGAGAGCTTCAGAGAACGCTGACCATGAGCTTGGAGAAGAGAAGAATCGTTGATGGCCTTGAGAAAGAAAGAAACATGAAACACCTTTCATCTTTTAAGCTTACAACTTAAGCTCTTCTTCCTTATTTCTCAAACCATAGGAACATCACTTGCCATCCACGAATTTTTGCCTATTTATATGGTGTTTTAACCTTTTAAAAACCAATTACATGCTTCCATGTTGATGGCACACCATTTAAGGCATTTAAAGTGATAAAGAAATGAAGCTTTGACTTTCAAAGCATAATCACTCTTCTTCTCCCATATGCAACGTACACTTGTCTTAATTTATTAATTAATTAATTAATTAATTAGTTAATTAATCAATTAATAAATAATTGCTAAGGTCCAGTCCAACTGGGGTCGGTCCCACTACTCACCGGCCCCGATGTCAAAACAAACTCAAAACCTTTCTTAGCAATATTGATGTCGCGATCTCATCGACATATCCCAATCCATTGGGATCCATTTAATCTAATGTTTCCATAATTGGAACACCGCCCAATTACTATTTTACTGATTCATTGAAACACTCTTATCGTGTGACCCTTTAGGCTCCGGTTATGTTGGCCACTTAGATTAACAATTAATCTAAGCAAGTCATGAGCGGTATCTAGCAACACATCATGACCCCAATTGACCGAAAGTAATCGGTTTGATGTATTCATCAAGAACCGGATCACAAGCCCTTCCATAGACAATTACTGGTGCAATTCGTCCTTTCACCATCCTATACCCCACTTGGTTATGAGTATGGTCAAAGTGTCAACTCTCACTAGACCGAAGTCTAGCCCAAGTGATAACAGATCTCGCCTTATGACTCATTACTCTATATGTCCATGAAGACACTCTCCATGACATATTCACTCGCCAGAGATTTTAGTAATGATCCCGACAAGAGGCCACGGGTATCTCCTCTGCTAATCCGTAAGTGGTGAATCCTTTATTGGCTACTCAATTACCTTCAATACCTCAAACTGCACTCCAAGCACCACCCTATGAGTTACCTTTGGAAGGCAACAAGGAATGGAGTCAAAGCACAGAATCAGTATCCAAGATATCCTTGAGTACCTCAAGTCTAAGGATACTTGCACCATTGCTATGATGAGATTATCACTGACACTTAGATAAGATATCCATGTGATGATCTCATGGCAGGTCATCCAATGAACTTACTACCACTAGTAAGCATCCACATGTCAATTCTAAATATCTCATATTTACAGTTTCTGAGATCCACTGCTTGATCCAATCAAGGAATATGACATGTGCTAGTCTATCCGGATTAACGATGTCCAGTCTCATTAATCCTATGACTAGGGAGAATTTAGATACTGACATAATTGCACATGATAGGAATTTCAGAAGTATGATCACATCATAATTTCCTTCATGCTATGTCATATATCATGGACTTCATTAATTTGATTAAAGATCCAATCAATTCATAAACAATGTTCATGAACATCAAATTAATGAATTATGCCTTTTCTTTATTTATTCATTCAGTCTGCATACGACTGTGAATAAAATGCGCTAAAGGGGATTGTCTTTAGGGCACAAATAAATAGTACCGTCCTTGAATAAGTCGACTTATGCAATGTACAAGTCGACTTATCGGTACTGGACATGTGTAAGTCGTCTTGCATAAGCACACAAGTCGACTTACACTTACAAATCTCCCACTTGACCTAAAGCCAATCGCCTTAGTATCTAATACTATAAGCGAGTCCATGAGAATCACAATTCTCCTGCGACAATGGCTTTGTCAACTAACAAAGAACACTTTGCTCTGGAATTCTCTCTATCGGATATCATCTCGACTAATGATCTCCCGAATCGGCGAAGCACGAGTTCGGATCGTCGATAAGACCTTGGTTCCTTTGCAAGACTAGCCCCATTGTATCACAATACAATCCTACGGGCCCATCACGCCTAAGGACTAGATCAAGTTCAAGAATGAACTTCGATCCAAATCGCCTCGCCACGCATCTCATGCGCCAATGTACTCTGCCTCAATTGATGAAACAATGATGCGTCTCTTGTTTGGAACCTTTCCAACCGACCGCCACGCTATTCAAGTGTGAATGTATATAACCCGATCATGATGCGTAATCATCCTTATCGATTAGATATCGCATCCTAATGCCCGCCATTTGGAGATTTCCATCTCCATAGATCAAGAAAACATCCTCGCTTTCACAAGTACTTGAGGATATTCTTGACAACCATTCAAGGACCCTCACCAGATCCGATTGGTATCCGCCGAATACTTAGAGCATACGATACATCGGGCCTCGTACATAACATTGTTCCATGCTAAACCTCTTTAGCATCTCATCTATGTACGATGCTTGTGAAAGACTAAGCAACCTTTGATCTATCTGCATAAATCTATATCCCAAGGATATAAGTTGCTTCACCAAGGTCTTTCAAGGCAAATTGATTGACAACCAAATTTTAACTCGATTGAAGATAGAGACATCGCTTCCCGAATAAGATGTCATCTACATACAACACAAGGAATACGATTGCAGTCCCATTAACCTTCTTATACACACAATGTACATCCGAATTTTGTGAGAAATCAAACTCTTTGATTGACTCATCAAAACGGATAATCGAACTCCTGAATGCTTGCTTCAATCCAAACATGGATTTCTGAAGCTTGCATACCTTTTCGCCATCGATGGAAGTGAAGCCCTCGTGTTGTGTCATACACATCCTCGCAGATTTCCTTCAGAAAGTCGCTCCACATCCATTTGCCATATTTCATAATCATAATGAGTGGCAATGGCTAGAGTATCCTAATGGATTTAAGCATTGCTACGAAATCAAGGTCTCGCCATAGTCAACTCCTTGTCTGTGACGAAATCCTTTAACCAGAAGCATTACTTTATAGATAATCAAATTACCATCCATGTTGGTTTTCATGGCACAAAGCCATTTTTCGGACTCAACTTTTCGAACTCGCTCATAGTAGTAGGCGATCATCTCATATGAGCAATACGTCATTCTGCTCCCTTACGAAATTCATATCTCTCGAACAAGTCGATCCTACTTAACCTACGAAATTGTGTGTAGATGAAGGTTGAACTGCTACCTCATCTATATGAGTGACAGCTTCAAATTCGAGCGCTTGATCTATGTTTGTTCGAGCATCTTGAACTTCTCAAGTTCAACTTTGCTCCCACCGCCCTCTTGTAAAAAAACTCTTTCTTTAAGAAAAAAAGATGCTTGGAAACAAACAACTTTTGTTCCTAAGCAAGGTAGAATTGATATTCCACGAACAAACACTTGTCGCCTTTTACATCAAATGTATCTCGATCGTGTTCCTTCACTTAAGCGTGACAATCCCAAACTTTCAATTTGAGAAAGATAGGGCTTTGAGTTAGTCCATATCTCATATGGAGTAACATCAATCGACTTTAATGGAACTCTGCTTAACAAGTAAACAGTGTCTCGAAAGCGATATTCCCAAAATCAGTAAAACCTATCATTAATCGCACTACGTCTAACAAGGTTCGATTTCTCCTTTCAACCACACCATTGTCTTTGCATGCGTGTAAGGTGGAGTATACTGAGATAAAATCCCATTATCTCTGAGATAATCCAAAACTGTTGGTCTAAGTATTTTCCACCACGATCAGATCGTAATGTATTCATACTTTTACCAAGTTAGTTTTCTACTTCATTTCTGAATTATTTGAACTATTCAAATGCTTCAGATTTGTATCTCATCTGATACAAGTACCCATATTGTGAATAATCACCGATAAAAGTAATGAAGTAAAAACAACTACTTTTGGCATGGATGGATATCGGACCACATACATCTGAATGTATTAAGTCTAATATTCCATTCACTCGTTCACCCTTTCCTTTAAAGGATAACTTAGTCATCTTGCCTAATAAACAAGATTCGCATGTGTCATATGATTCATAATCAAATGACCCTAAACTTCCACTCTTATGGAGCTTAGCGATGCGTGTCTCATTTATATGGCCAAGTCGACAATGCCATAAGTAAGTTGATTTAAATTATCTCAATTATGTCTTTTCGCGTCATTGACATTCATAATTGGATATGACATATCTAATATGTCAATTCTATTGCATAATGTACCAGTACCATAGAGCATTCCATTCGAACTAATAGAACAACCATTGCTTCTAAAAGTCAAATGGAAATCAGCTCTAATTAAACATAAAACATACAATATGTTCTTTGTTTAAAACGGGTACAAAATGACAATCATCCAATTTGAATACAAGCCCAGTAGGGAGTAACAAGACATAAGTGCATACGACTAATGTAGCAACGCTTGCTTCATTACCTGCACGAAAGTCCAGTTCTCTCTAGATGAGTCGCTCATCGTCCCCGAGGCCCCGTGATATCATTTCATATGTGAGAGCCACATCCGTATCAAATACCGATATGTTTTGATCAGAATAGTATTAACCTCAATGACAAACATATTTGAAGGAGTAGAGGCATCTGATGCCTTCTTCTGCTTCAAGAACTCCAGATAGATTTTACGCTTTAGCCTCAAGGTGGCGAATAAGGCATAATGGAAGCAAAATCCTTTTAGGGGCGATTCTTTGGTTTTTCCTCGATGGCACTTCCTTTGGTTTCTTGGCCTTTTCTTCTTTGAACTAGAAGAAGAAGCATCCACCATTAGCACTTGCTATCTCTCTGATAGCTCGCTTTCGGTTTGTCATGAGCAGATTGATCAACTCAGGAATTGTTGTGGATATTTGGTTTATCCGATAGTTTATCACAAACTGTGAATAACCATCAGACAATCCAACCAGAATTAAGTCTCTACTTAACTCATAATCCATTACAAATCCTAAGACGGCCAATCTCTCAATATAGTCATTCATCTTCAGGGCATACTGCACAACAGATATCCCTGGAGCCATCTTTGTGATGAAGAGAAGCCTTGAGGTCGCGAACATTTCAGACCGAGCTTACTCAACAACCAGCTCCATAAGATGAAATACTATTGAGTGAGCATTCATGAACTCGTGCTGCTGCTGCAGCTCTAGTGACATCAAGGCAAGTAGCCATGTCCCCGTCCATTAGATGCTTACGATATGACTTCTGATCCTTATCAGAAGCATCAACAGCAGGTGCAACTGGAAGTGGAACATCTAGACGATCCTTCCTCAGATCTGAGAACAATTCTCAGAGTCCTCAGCCAATCAAGAAAATCGATCCAGAAGAGTGAGCGTAAATTCACACTGAAAGACTTCTTCAATCAACCTAGCGCGATAGAGAGAAGGAATAATAGAATAGAATTGCCTGCATGATCATAAGGACTTGCATGATATGCATATGGCTCCCACTAGTTTCCTAGAATCCATAACCCTCTTTACGAATCCAGAGAAACAAGGTGACATAATGTCCTAGTGGGTCGATATCCGACATTGCTAAGAATGACCTTGGGTTTACCCAACAAGCCACAACTTAGGTCAATCGGTAGGTATCGGTCATACCAATTGCATCATCGATAACCGACATTAAGAATGACCTTGAGGTTAGCTCAACAAGCCACCTTATGTCTCGGGAGGTATCAGATATACCAATTACATCTTAGACACAACTATCGATCGCTATCAACTTGTTGATGTGTGCACTTCATCGGGTATCAACTCTTTGATGCGATACATCTAATGTATGCTACCCAACTTCGCCTCTGTACGCTGACCTTGAGGTTAGCTCAACAAATCAACGCTTCCAGTGAAAACCGACCCATTAATCCGAAAATCTTATTTTCATGGTTCGAACATATTCGTATAGAGTGAGCTTGAGGTTAGCTCAACAACCCAGCCCTATAAGAACTCTGGTTCTTACCATATTAATGGAAGGCGTTAGTTTTCATATACCGAGGAGGGATTTCGGGTCTCATCTTCTGCTTCTCCAAGCCGTAGGATTATAGTCACCATGACTATATGGAATGATTTAGGGTATTTCATCAATCACATTGAGTTTATACCTAAAATCATCCATCATCCCACCTTAGCAAGAAATTATAGTCGACTGGTACATGTTCTAGTCGACTGGTACATGTGCCAGTCGACTGGAACTAGTTCTGGTCGACTATAGAAATTTCAGATGTTCCAAATGATTGGAACATGTTCTAGTCGATCGGAATGAGTTATCAGACACGCCCAATGACCGAACATGGTCTAGTCGATCGAATCAATTCTAGTCATCGGAACATCTTCCAATCATCGAATCCACTTTCCAATGATTGAACTTGTTCTAATCATTGAATCTCCTTTTGCTATCTAATCGGCTAATTTCTCAATCCGTGCAATTCCAATTCACAATACCTTCATACCTAAGGTAATATCTGATAAATTTGATGTATCAATGAACAATTCATTGAACCATGAAAGCCTTATATGGTCAAACCATATGAAAAGCTTGAAATGAGTCAAAACTCATTAATGTCCAATTAATTTAGGAACACCCTAATTATCATCCTAAGCATCTCTAGCTAGCACATACATTATCAAATTTACTTCAGCACATGCCATAAAAATATGACGGTCAAAACAAACAAGATAATGCAATATACTAACGAGACGCTAATATGATCAATTAGGCATTCAAAAATTCTAGGAAATGCAACTTCAAGCAATTCAGTTTGGCAATCATAATACATCAAGATAACACATTTTTAATCACATTAAAAATGGTTCAAGGCATTGGAACTGAAAAAACACACTCAATCAAGCCAAGCAAAACAGTCCCAACAATTTTCACAAAACTGTCCAGTTCTGTACATTGCTTGAAATGATCAATGAAACAATTTCAATAAATCATGAGAAAATTATATAGGTTACTACATGTTCAGAACATGCTACATGAATTTTTTCAGGATTTTAGGCCATCAAAAACTCAGTCAACCTAAATAACAAAACCGATTCAAAATCTGTGTTCATCAGCACAGCAATTCCCAATAGCATAGAATAAATTCGTGAATAAATATCCAATCACCTTGAAATCCAATTTCCATGCTCACAGACATTCACCAACATCTTAGAGACATTTAGGTGAAGGAAAATCCAGAAAACCATTTTTTTAGAATTTATTCTCGATTTTATACTACTGTCTGTTCCAGAATCGTTTCACAAAACAGCATCTGTAACCTTAGGGAATTAATTAGCAAAACTATATCAAATCAACATGATAAATTCTGAAAATTCATAGACATATTCTCTAACATGTTATGAACATTCCTGGGCAGATAAATTTCGAAAAGCATATCTCTATAGCAAAACGAAATTCAAACAGTAAGCATGCATCAACAGCAAATTCCAGCAGGGTTTCTGATCTAGCTTAGATTAAAGCTTCATACGGGATGCCAGACGCTCTGATACCACTGTAGGAAAATCCCGGGAGGTACATCATATGTACAGGCAGCGGAAAACAAAAATTTTTGTTCCCGGGACTTTCCCGATCCCCAGGATCCAGGTATCCGTATGAAGACATCAACCTAAATAGCCAAAAGAGACTATCTCTAAAGGTAATCCACGCAGAGATCAGAAAACCTAACCGAATCAAACCCCTTTGACCCGGGAATAGCTAGAACAGATTAAAGCCTGCTAGAGCCTACCTCTGTCCTGGAGAGCTTCAGGAGAACGTTGGACCATGAGCTTGGAGAAGAGAAGAATCGTTGATGGCCTTGAGAAAGAAAGAAACATGAAACACCTTTCATCTTTTTAAGCTTACAACTTAAGCTCTTCTTCCTTATTTCTCAAACCATAGGAACATCACTTGCCATCCACGAATTTTTGCCTATTTATATGGTGTTTTAACCTTTTAAAAACCAATTACATGCTTCCATGTTGATGGCACACCATTTAAGGCATTTAAAGTGATAAAGAAATGAAGCTTTGACTTTCAAAGCATAATCACTCTTCTTCTCCCATATGCAACGTACACTTGTCTTAATTTATTAATTAATTAATTAATTAATTAGTTAATTAATCAATTAATAAATAATTGCTAAGGTCCACCCAACTGGGGTGGGTCCTACACGGCCATCGGGCCCCGATCGTCAAAACTCCTAAACCTTTCTTAGCAATATTGATGTCGCGATCTCATCGACATATCCCAATCCCATTGGGATCCATTTAATCTAATGTTTCCATAATTGGAACACCGTCCAATTACTATTTTACATTATTTGAAACACTCTTATCGTGTGACCCTTTAGGCTCCCGGTTATGTTGGCCACTTAGATTAACAATTAATCTAAGCAAGTCATGAGCGGTATCTAGCAACACATCATGACCCCCAATTGACCGGAAAGTAATCGGTTTGATGTATTCATCAAGAACCGATCACAAGCCCTTCCATGACAATTACTGTGCAATTCGTCCTTTCACCATCCTATACCCCACTTGGTTATGAGTATGGTCAAAGTGTCAACTCTCACTAGACTGAGTCTAGCCCAAGTGATAACAGATCTCGTCTTATGACTCATTACTCTATATGTCCATGAAGACACTCTCCATGACATATTCACTCGCCGAGATTTAGAGTAATGATCCCGACAAGAGGCCATGGGTATCTCCTCGCTAATCCGTAGTGGTGAATCCTTTATTGGCTACTCAATTACCTTCAATACCTCAAACTGTACTCCAAGCACCACCCTATGAGTTACCTTTGGAAGGCAACAAGGAATGGAGTCAAAGCATGTAATCAAGATTCAAGATATCCTCGAGTACCTCAAGTCAAGGATACTTGCACCATTGCTATGATGAGATTATCACCGACACTTAGATAAGATATCCATGTGATGATCTCATGGCAGTCATCCAATGAACTTACTACCACTAGTAAGCATCCACATGTCAATTCTAAATATCTCATATTTACGGTTTACGAGATCCACCGCTGATCCAATCAAGGAATATGACATGTGCTAGTCTATCCGGATTAACGATGTCGGTCTCATTAATCCTATGACTAGGAGAATTTAGATCTTGACATAATTGCACATGATAGGAATTTCGAAGTATGATCACATCATAATTTCCTTCATGCTATGTCATATATCATGGACTTCATTAATTTGATTAAAGATCCAATCAATTCATAAACAATGTTCATGAACATCAAATTAATGAATTATGCCTTTTCTTTATTTATTCATTCACCATGCGCATCGTGTGAATAAAATGCTGCTAAAGGGATTGTCTTTGTAGGCACAAATAAATAGTACTGTCCTTGAATAAGTCGATTTATGCAATGTACAAGTCGACTTATCGATCTTGATGTGTAAGTCGTCTTGCATAAGCACACAAGTCGACTTACACTTACATTTTCTTCATTGGTTCAACACCGATTATAATAGCATTACTCAGATTGGTAATAACTTCTACCAATTTGATTTCCAGCCTATATTTCCTCAAGAACTTCTGGTAGTTATATACCTTCGCACTTGGTTCATCATCACCAAACTGCATCAGAGTTGCTTCTTGTTGTGTTCCCTTAGAAGTTTCCTGAACCGGCCATTCTTCTGCTGGTTCCTCCTTTATAATGCTAGGTGTCTCATGAACCGTGCTTTCATTCACTGGTTCTTCTTGTTGGACCACAGAGTATCCCGAACTATAAAATGCTCGCTTCGTTTCAGCTTGAATGATGTCGTTAGATCTCTTTTGTAGACTAACATCCTCGCAGCTTGAGATGCTCTTCTTTTGACTAACCTTCTTAGTCTTTTTCTCTGCATCAGTTAGTTTTGCTGATTTCTTCACAGGAAATTTTCCTTTAACAGTTGTTGCTTTTCTCTTCCTCTCAGTCTCTTTAGATCTTCTGGTCGTATCCTCTTCCAGAATTGAGACTAAGGATCTTGTGGCTTTGGCTGCACAAGATTTAGAAGTTTCTTCTCGCCTTTGTTCTCTGGCAATCTTTTCTTCCTGTTGCCTCAGAGTCCTGATTCTTGGAGATCGCTTGGCTTTCTTCATAACTTCGCTCAAGAGAATTTCTCCTTGTCTCTTTGGTGTAATTTGCTTTGCCCTCTGAGATTGATTTTCTTCGAAAAGAAGACTCACCATTTTCATAAGAGGTCTCCCTAGCACTCTCCTTAATTCGGCAGTAGGCAATTTTATACTTACAGGCCATTGAGAACTTGAGACAGGAGTCTTCTTCAATACACGCTCCCCCTCAGTTCTTGGTTTCTTCGAAGAACCGACGTGATCTTTGTCTACTGTGCTAAGACCCATTCGCCGAATCATGTGTGCATCGATTTTCTCTTCACAGAGGCAGTTTGTGCGATGCTTGGTAGTGCATTTAATCTTGGATTCTATAAAATCCTTGTCAAAATCATACCATAAGGATAACTGGAAGTTTCCTTTAAACCCTTAACCATATAGTGAAAGATTAAGAAGGGTAGATCTATAGGATTTGATTGAGAAGAAAGAATGACATTGTTCGCCTAGAGTGGTCACCAAATGCCTCGAACCAACTCGGGAAGAATGCGATGAACAGATTGCATGAAGAACTCGGCCTTGAATCGATTTGATGTCTTCCTTTCTCGGAATCATTTGTGCCATAGAATCGCCTCTTGACATCTTCTTCTTTCATTCCAACCGAGGACATCCATCCGCCTTGGTAGACGGCTTATTCAACCGATGGGCAACCAATCACCTTCCTTATCAACTCCTTTGTGACAATAAGCGATATTCTATCCACAGAGGATACAATAGTGTCTTCTATCGACGAGCGCTCTTCCGTAACTCATAAACCTCGTCTCGTATAGATGCAGATTCTCGAATCTGAAAGAAGTTTTCCAACCAGCTCTTGTGATCTCGGTTCTACATCCATGCCGCCTCTCCTCGGTGACTCAAAATCCACAAGTCTTCCATAAACCATGGTCGCTTCCATTGTATAGAGTGAAAGATTATCTTCAAAACGCTTGAGGTGAGAAGATTTTGAGAGAATTGGTAAAGTAGAATCGAACCGTCGGGAGATGATGAAAAATCGCTATAAACTTATCTCGATCTACTTATAGGGTTATAGACCGATGGGTTCTCGAATCATTAAGAACCTCGAAGTTTATCGATATTTCCTCCAAAATCTTCCTTGTGAGAGAAATTACCACTGTAACTCTCATCGTATAACGCCGTTAGTTTCTCACGTTATTTTATCCTAACTGCTCATTTAGCATCACCATATTGAGATTGCGTCTTATCTTCTGAAAACGTTCTTCACTCAGTGGTTTAGTGAAGATGTCCGCCCATTGAAGCTCTGTTTCAACGAACTTTAGAAGCACCACCTTTCTCTGAACGTAATCTCTCAGGAAATGATGTCTGACTTCTATATGTTTTACTCTGGAATGCTGAATTGGATTCTTTGACAGATTTATTGTACTGGTGTTGTCGCAATAAATTGGAATCTTCTCCTCCTTAATTGAATAGTCTTCAAGCTGATATTTGATCCACATCGTCTGTGAACAGCAACTTGTGACAGACATATATTCTGCTTCAGTGGTTGATAGAGCAATTGAGCTTTGTCTCTTGCTTGACCAGGAGACTAGATTTCCTCCAAGAAAGTGACATCCTCCACTTGTGCTCTTTCTTTCGATTCTATCTCCTGATAGTCGGCATCACAATATCCGATTAACTCAAATCTTTACCTTTCTCAAACATTAAGCAAAGATCGGTAGTACTGCGAGATATCTCAAAATTCTTTTAACGGTAAAGAAATGAGACTCTCTAGATCGGCTTGAAATCTTGCACACAAGCATACACCTAATGTAATATCGGTCTACTTGTCAGAAGATACAATAAAGAACCGATCATCCTCTATATGGGTTTGATCCACCTTCTTACCAAGTTCGTCTTTCGACAAAAGGTTTGAAGGATGCATCGGAGTTGCCATTGGCTTCACATTATTCATTTCAAACTTATTCAACAACTCTTTCACATACTTCTATTGATGAATGAAGATCTTCTCTTTGGTCTGCTTAACTTGCAACCCAAGAAAGAACTTTAATTCACCCATCATACTCATTTCAAATTCTCTTTTCATTAGACTCTCAAACTTCAAGCATAACCCTTTTGAAGTAGCACCAAATATGATATCATCAACGTAAATCTGTACTAAGATAAAATCATTCTGAGAACTTTTCCTGAAGAGCGTCTTATCCACTTGACCTCTGCTAAAACCATTTTCTATTAAGAAAGTACTCAGACGATCATACCAAGCTCGGGAGCTTGCTTGAGTCAGATAAGGCTTTGTGAAGTCTATAGACATAATCTGGATTTTAACATCTTCAAAGCCGGAGGTTGTTTCACATAGATTTCTTCGCCTATAAAGCCATTCGAAATGCACTCTTAACATCCATCTGAAAAACTTTATATCGTGACAGATTGCATATGCCAACAAAATCCTTATAGCTTCAAGTCTCGCCATCTTTGGAGCATATGTTTCGTTGTAGTCTATTCCTTCTTGCGATTGTAGCCTTGTGCTACTAATCGCCCTTATTACGACTCACTCTTCCCGATTCGTCTAGCTTATTCTTGAAAACCCATCTGGTTCCAATAATGGATTTCATAGGAGGTTTTGGAACTAAGAACCGACGTTATTCCTTATGAATTGGTTCAGCTCTTCTTACATGGCTAACACCCAAGCTTCGTCTCAAGAGCTTCCTCAACCTTCTTAGGTTCTACGTCAGAGATAAAAGCTACATTAGCTTCTCGTCTAAATCTGGACCTTGTCCTAACTCCTTCTGAGGTCTCACCGATAATTAACTCTTCTGGATGAGAACTTTTATACTTCCAATCTCGTCTTAGTTCTATAGTTTCTGGAATATCTTCAATCTTATCCTCACGAGTGTCTGACGAGGGAGTTTCTGAGGCATCATCTAGGTTCTTTGAAGGACCTTCAATCTCCATGTCATCTTCCTTATGGGATTGAGAACTATCATCAAACTTGACATGAATTGTCTCTTCAACATTCTTTGAAATCAAATTGTAAACTCAAAAAGCCTTAGACGATGATGAGTAGCCTAGAAAGATTCCTGGATAGGTCTTCGAGTCGAATTTATCCAACAGCTCTTTCGTATTCAGAATGGAACATTTGCACCCAAATGGATGAAAGTAGGATATGCTTGGTCTTCTTCCATTCCATAAATCATAAGGAGTTTTCTTCAACATAGGTCGCAACAAGATCCTGTTCTGAATATAGCATGCTGTGTTCACAGCTTCTACCCAGAAATACTTAGGAAGATTCGTCTCACATAGCATGGTCCTTGCCATCTCTTGAACCGTCCTATTCTTTCTTTCAACAACTCCATTCTGTTGTGGAGTTCTAGGGGCCGAGAAGTTGTGAGAAATTCCATTCTCTTCACAGAAAACTCTAAACTTCTCATTTTCAAACTCTCCACCATGATCACTCCTGATACTAGCAATGGACATTCCTTTTTCGTTCTGTAACTTTCTGGATAGAGTTCTAAAGCACTTAAAGGACTCATCTTTGTGTGATAAAAATAATATCCAACAAAATCGAGTAAAGTCATCAACAATGACAAATCCATATTTCTTTCTTGCCAAGACTTAATGTCCTTGTAGACCAAATAAATCCATATGTAATAGTTCTAAAGGTCTTGAAGACGTTACAAAACTTTTAGAAGAGAAAGAGTTTTAACTTGTTTTCCTTTAAACAATTTTCACGAAAAAGTTCTTTATCAAAACTTATTTTGGCAAACCTCTTACTAAATCATGTTTTACCAATTTTGAAATATGTTTCAAAGAGACATGACCTAGCTTTTTATGCCAGATTAGTCTTTCTTCTTTAGAAGATAGAAAACATGAAATATTTTGATTTTGAAAATCTTTTAAATTGATTTTGTAAAGGTTGTTTCTTCTCTTGGCAGAGAAAAGTATAGACTCATCTTTGTTTCTGACTTCACAAAGATTTTGATTGAATGTAACTGTGAAACCAGAATCACACAACTGACTCACACTAATCAAGTTATGCTTTAGACCATCAACAAGCAATACATTATTTATGCATGCAAAGGAATCTTTACCTATTTTTCTGATTCTAATGATTTTGCCCTGCTGGTTGTCTCCGAAAGTTACTGATCCTCCCTTCTTATATTGAAGGTCTAGGAACATAGACCTTCTTCCCGTTATGTGTCGCGAGCATCCACTGTCTAAATACCAATGGTGCTTGTCGTATCTTCCAAGGAAGGATATCTGCAGGAGAAACTATTTTATTTCTTGGTACCCAAATTTTCTTGGGTCCTTTGTGGTTAGTAGTATGCACATGATGTAATCTATAATGCATATTACTCGGACGTTGATTAAAATGTGTTGTCTATTTCTTCCTTTTGAGAGACAAATTTATTACAAGACCGAGTATTGTTTCCATAAACCCTAAACCAGTCTTATCACTAGGATGTCTACATTTTCCTAGCATATCATTCATTTTCTTTGTACTCTCGGTGAAAGTAGCTAGATCAGCTGATAGATTCTTGATCCTTAGCTTAAGCTGATTAATCTCATCTGATCTGTCTACAAGTTTCCTTTTAACTTCTAACTCCTTTTTAAGCAAATATTTTCTCTCTATTTTCTCAAGATGTTTAATATTCTCTCATACTTTTTCTTCAACAGACTTGTATCGCTTCGTAATAGCATGAGAATCTTCTAACAATTCGAATATGCATCATGCAAGTTATCATAATCGGATTTTACCTCCTCATCACTATCTTCTTCAGCCATTAGGCAAATGTTTGCATGTTCTGATGACTCGGAGCCTGTATCTGATTCAGATGAATCTAGATCCTCCTATGTTACCATCACGCTTTTCTTGCCTTCTTTACTCTTCTTAGGTTTCTTTTTGAGAGTAAGGCATTCTGACTTGTAGTGTCCAGGCTGATTGCACTCGTAGCAAATGATAGAAGGCTTTTCTGGCTTGGCTTCATCTTTTCCATTCTTTCTGAATGTCTGATTACTTCTGGGCTTCTTTTTCCACATACGTCTTATCTTTCTGGAAATGAAAGATAATTCGTCATCTTCATCACTTGACTCTGATTCAGATTAGCTGGAGTTATCATCCTTTGATTCTTCAATCTTCAATGCCTTCGATGACTTCCTCCTTCTTTGAGTCTTATGATTCTTCTGTCCGGCCTTCAGTGCTATTGACTTGTCTCGCTTGGGCTTGTCTTCAGCATTGAGTTCTACTTCATGAATCTTCAAGGATCCCATCAACTCATCTAGCTTCAGCACGCTTAAGTCTTTTGCTTCTTGCACTGCAGTTACTTTAGGTCTCCATCTCTTAGGAAGACTTCTTAGGATCTTTCGAACATGATCTTGGTTATTGTAAGTCCTTCCAAGAGCTTTTAATCCGATGACAATTGTTTGAAATCTTCCAAACATTTGATCAATAGATTCTTCATCTTCCATCCTGAAAAGTTCATATTGATGTACAAGAATACTTATCTTGGATTCTTTAACTTGACTAGTGCCGTCATGAGCAATGGACAATGTGTGCCACATATCTTTTGCAGTGTCGCAACCATGCACTTTGTCATATTTGCTTCTGCTTAGGGCATATGTTAAGAAGAGTTTCGCCTTTGAATTCAGTTGTATTCTTGCTTTCTGATCAGCCGTCCATCTGCTTCGTGGAATAGAACTACCTTCTTCATCTACAGGTATATAGGGTCCGTTCTCTATTACGTCCCAAAGGTCTACATGTGTAGATTTGATGAATAACCACATTCTATCTTTCCAGTAATGGTAGTCTTCTCCATTGAATGCTGGAGGTCTAGTGACTGAGGCTCCTTCAGCGATGTATACATGTGACTCCGCCATTATCTTTAATCCACACTTCGCCAAAGTGATTCTTGGATACCAAGCTCTGATACCAATTGGAGTGAATCACAATTTAATACAACACTTATAAAATGACAATAGAATGCACGAGAAGGGGGGTTGAATTGTATTCCCTTTTGAATATCTTTTCAAATTACTTGTTAGAAATAAAAATTCTTTACAGAATTCTTATTAATCATGATTGATCAAAACTTTTCAATGCTAAGTATATGAATAGTAAATAAAGATCAACTTTGAAACTAAAAGTGAGATAGAGAGTGAGAGTAGTAGACACGCAGATTTATCCTGGTTCACCCCAAACCGTGGGCTACGTCCAGTCCTCAGAGTTTCTTCTGAGATTTCACTATCTCTTCAAACTTTACAAGTATTCTTTCACGAGCCTCTTCAGGTCTCTACACCAGTATTCTTTCACACTTAGCCTCTGCAGGCTATCTGTACAACTCTTTCTTTTCAGAAAAGTATTTGA
The DNA here is from genome assembly GCA_029891385.1 of Erythroxylum novogranatense. Taxonomy (NCBI): domain Eukaryota; kingdom Viridiplantae; phylum Streptophyta; class Magnoliopsida; order Malpighiales; family Erythroxylaceae; genus Erythroxylum; species Erythroxylum novogranatense. Next base: position 59,558,718 of record CM057228.1, on the reverse strand, counting down.
ACACTTTGTTACAGTAAGATAGCATTCAGCTAATTCGCACTTAATCGCTTTTTCACTTTGTGTAATTTTTTCTCAAAACAGCTAACTCTGCAGTCTTCGACTTCGACTTGTATTTATAGCCTTCGTCTGTAACTGCTTCTTGATTCTTGAATCTTGAATCTTTAATCTTTAAAGAAACGGTTAATCAGTTGAGTTCTGTAACTAACTCGAACTGACTCTTGCGTCTGTTTCTTTTCTGCGTCTGCGTCTGCGTCTGCTTCGCTTTGCGTCTGCTTTGCTTTGCGTCTGCGTCTGCTTTGCTTTTCTTTCTGCGACTGTATCTACATTTGTGTCTTTGTCTGTTTATTGTCTTGTGTCATCTGCGTCTGTGTTGATTTTTTACTTTGACAAACTTCGCATGTTTGACTTGTATCAACTTCTGCCTCAGATCTCGATGATGTCTTGCAACTTCGTCTGTCTCTTTGTCTATTTATTCAAACTTTGTCTGTCTTCAGACTTCGTTTGTATACGCCTTCTTCGTCTGTCTCCGAATTCGTCTTTGATTGTTTTGTTTTTCTTGTTTTTGATCTCACTATATTTGTTATACATCAAAATCATTTATATGTAAAGTCATTCTGACTTAACATACACTTCCTACCATATAGGGATTCATAAGGCACCATGCCAACATTAGTCTGATAACTGTTGTTATAAGCAAACTCATTCAAAGCAAGATATTTATCCCAACTTCCTAAAAATTCTAACATATAACGCCGAAGAATATGTTCTAACATTTGAATAACCTGTTTAGATTGTCCATCTGTCTAGAAAGCAGTACTAAATTTGACTTGAGTACCTAGAGCCTTTTGTAGACTTTTCCAGAATCTCAAAGTAAATTAAGGATCATGATTAGAAATAATAGATAGCGGTACCCAGTGTAACCTAACTATCTCATTCACTTATATATCTATAAACTTATCCAATGGATAGTTAGGACGAACACGCATAAAATGAGTAGAAGTGGTGAACTTATCTATAATCGCCCATACACTATCATGCTTTCTTTAAGTGAGAGGTAGCCTAGTGAAAAAATCCATAGTAATGTTATCCCGACTTTTCTATCAATTTCAAATTCTACTCTTCAACCCCAATCTGATATTATTGTGCCGGTATAGACCGAAATTCTATTTGAGCAATTGAAATAGGATGTAATAAACCAGATAGAATTTGGTGCTTAGCTTTAACCTTCTAACATGTCAAACTTTTGGATATATAATCTACAACATCAGATTTCATACTAGACTAGTAATAATGCTGCTTCAGATCTTGATACATTTTATTTCCACCAAGGTGCGTTGTAAACACAGTATTATAAGCCTCAAACAATAATTCTTTTAATTCATCACTAGCTGGTTCACACAATCAATCTCTATAATAGAGATCACCATCTCTTTTCAAAAAAAATTCAAGTTATTTACCTTTTTTAGTTGCCAAGATAAGTTGTTGTAGCTTATCATCAACTTTCTGAGCATCATAGATTTCTTATCTAAAGGTAGGCCTAGCTTTCAATTGAGTTATTAAAGCTCGATCAGATGCAAGTCCTCACTCACCCTGCTGCACTAACAATGCTGAAAAGGTCCTCCAACTTAAGGCATCAACAATGATACTAGCCTTACCAAGATAATAGTCCACAATATAGTTATAATCTTTAAGCAGTTCCAACCAATACAGTTGTCTCATATTAAGTTCTTTCTATGTAAGCATGTATTTCAAACATTTGTGATTAGTGAAAATCCAAGACTTTTCACCATATAAGTAGTGTCATCAAATCTTCAAAGCAAACACTACTATTGTAAGCTCAAGATTATATATAGGGTAGTTCTGTTCACATGGCTTTAGTTTTTTAGAAGCATATGCAACCAACCTACCATCCTGCATCAAAACACAACCCAAACTGTTTCTGGATGCATCACTAAAACTTAACATATTCTTTACCAGTAGTAGGTTGAGCCAATACAGGAGATTTAGTAAGCATTTTTTTAGTTGATCAAAACTAGTTTGACATATAGCAAACCACTCATATTTCACTTCTTTTTATAACAATTTAGTTAAAGGGAATGCTACCATTGAAAACCCCTTCATAAACTAGAAATAGTAACTAACCAAACTCAAAAAACTTTTTACTTATGTCACACTCCGTGGCAGCTTCTAGTTGATAATTGCTTTAATTTAACTAGGATCAACTCTAATTCCATGAGAAGAGACAACATGTCCTAGAAAAGTTGCTTCTTAAAGCCATAAATCACACTTGATTAGCTTGACATACAATTGTTTTTATCGTTGGGTTTGTAATATAATCTGAAGATGTCGAGTATGATCGTGCTCATTCTTCGAATATACAAATATATCATCTATTAATATCACCAAAATTGGTCTAAGTAGGGCCTAAATATTATATTCATCAAATCCATGAATGCAACTGGAGCTTTAGTCAGCCTAAATGAGATTAACAAGAATTCATAGTGCCTATAACGGATATTGAATGCAGTTACCATCTTTTTTCTTTACAAATAGAACCGATGCTCCCAGAGTGAGATATTGGGTCTAATGAACCCCTTATCTAGTAGCTCCTATAGCTGAACTTTCAAATCCTTTAATTCAGTAGGAGTAATCCTGTACGGTGCTCTGGACATAGGAACAACGCCAGGTATAACTAAACAAATACATCCACTTCCTTTTTAGGAGGAAGTCTAAGTAGCTCTTTAGGAAACACATCTAAAAATTTGGTCACCACTGAAATGTCTTGCAGGTTAACACTCTCCTTCTTAAAATGAAGTACAAAAGATAAATACCCCTTCCTAAGGAACCTTTAAGCTTACATAGTGTTAAATGCAAAATGCACTACTAGTCTTACGCTCAAAATCACAAGTATAAGGGTCGTACTTGTAGTTTAAAGGGGATATCAATCCCACGTGGATTATGCTTAGGCACCACTTAATTTTAGGATGTTCTTTGTTTAAGAAATTGTTTCAATCAAATTAAAAAAAGTAAACTAAAGACAAGCTAAAAGTAACAGGGAACAACGCAACCTAAACTAAAATCAAGATTAAACAATAAGACTTATCGTTATCCCTATTTTCTCCCCTCTTATTAATTGATTGAATTTATGCCTAGCCCAAGATTTCCTAAAATTCTAGCTACCCTCTCTCAAGATGTAGCTGAATGTCACTAGTTAAATAAATTAGAATTAACTTTGGAATCTCTAGATCTGTAAAGCCTTTCCTAAACTTTCAACTAGATATAAAGCTATCATATAATTAGTGTATTGATCTATTGAATTGTATTCATAATAATCAATAACTTATTATTTATAGGTCTATTAATCACTAACTCTCATTGTACAATTAAGACTGATTACCAAGCTCACTCTCTCGATATATTGCAAGGTTTAAGCACAATAAATAACCAAACATGTATATCATTAAATCAATAACAAAAGATTCACAAATAGTTCAACAACAAACCTTAAAAATTGTTTTAGCGAATCATAATATCCATAATATCCCAAACAATCCAATAATCCATGATAAACATACTAGAAGAGAAAGAAATTTAAATAAGACTAGACAGGGCAACTCTTACTCTTTTTTGCTCAATCTGGAAAATCTGGATGATAGGGTGTTCTTTGCCCAATCTGAAACGAAACCTTGAATCTCCCCCTATTTCTAAGCTTTCAATCTGTCTTTTAGCTACAAGAAGCAAATTCCATGACCCTCTTACGGCTCGAGATTCTGTGTCTTATGAAGTCATGAAAACCTAAATATATATATAAAATCTACATGTCTCTTTGACTTCCAGTTCCCACGATCATAGAAATTATACTTATGATTTCCACGATTGTTAGTTAACTTAATAAAAACTTTTTCCATAGATTTCCCACAATCGTGGAAAACACGCCCTTTTAAATGGTTGTGGATTCTTGTTTTTTAGTAGCTGCACTTCTCTTCTCTTCTTTTAGCCCCTACCTTAATCAAAAAGGTGTCCACCCTCCATTCCTACACCAAAATGATCAATTCCAACCCTAAAATAATATGAAACACAAAATACAACCATGAAGAAGATCAAACTAAATATAAACACACACAACAATTCCTAAAACACAATAATACTAACTTATCATGCAAGAAACACATGTCAAATACTTATAAAAACACATAATTGTTGGGACCCGATCCGGGAACCGGATCCCAACCGAAAAGCAGAAACGAATACGAATAACGAGGCAAATTCAAATTGGATATATTGAATTCGATAACGACAAACAAAGCGAAAGCGGAAGCAAATCGAATACAGAATGAAAAGAAGCGAATCGGCACGGTTACAATCAAAGGCGAAACAGATATGATGCGAAATCGGAAATACCAAAGTACCGAAGCAAAACGAAGCGAAGCAGAATCGATACTTAACAAATGGAGCGAATTCAAACTTACAATCAAGTCTACAAATGAAGGCAAATCGAATCGCATAAGAAATGTCCGACATCCGTGCATAAATTATCTTAAAAAAGCGTTGCGTTGGAAACTTAAAACTAATCCAATACGAAAATCCGGTATAATTTTTTTTTCTTTTTTTTATATACTCATTTATCAAACTCTTACAAAGAAATCTTATATCCTTTTTCTTGGAAATTCTTTCTCATGCCAAATCTCAACTCTTAACCATATTCTTATATATTGGTATTAATCCCAAAATTCATATTCGTACTAATTTTTATCGAAAATTCGTCAACATAACGGCTGCATTTAACCTAACCTAAAACCTGCAAAGTGTTCAAAATACACTTCTAAAATTTCTAATCAAACATACAAACATCAAAATCTACCGGACCCTCCGTCCGGGATCTCAGCACACACAAACGCAAACCTAATTCTAAAACATTCTCATAACTATAATTCAATATACTGATCTCATAACTCAATCCCATTACCAAATTCATATACAATTTCATATACAATTTCACACTCTCATACTTAATTCATAATCTTCATCATTCTGAAATACATCATAATCACTTACTTACAGCAATTCAAGCCATTTACAAAATATTTCAAAACTCAATTCACATAACAATACAAACAATGTAAAATCGGACCAAACGTCTTCACATTCTTTCATCCGATCTCCGCTCAAACACGGAGACGGGATGAAAGGGGTGAGCTTCGGAGCTCGTGGATAATATATTTATAAATTGAACAATAAGCGGAAAACTCATTTTCAAGTAGTTTGATATTTTCAAACATTTCACGGTAGAAACCTTTCAAAGCTTATCTTTCAAATCTTTCACTTTTCAAACCGTTCATAAAACATTTCCAAATTCTTACATTTGCAAATCTTATCTTCTCATTTCTCAAAATTCTCAATTCCTTCTTATTTCATAATCAAATTTAAAAGCATGAATGCATCACACTTAGAAATGAAACAAAAGCACATAACACATCAAATGGTCCTGTTCGGTCCAAAATAGATCGTCTCGCACATTCCCGCATACGGTCCTGTGGCAAATTTAAGTATCAGAACGTACTACACTTTCCCGCATAGAGGTCCAAAGTAGCGATGAAGGAGTCTGAAATCGGAGTTCCATGCCACTAGCGGGCGGCCGAGAAGGCTATAAAATGAATGATGCGCTCGTCGTCCCACGATGGGACCCGACCAAACCCACATAACACATAATTCAAACCTAATAATTAGGATTGCTCAAGGCAATTTTCAAATCTTACTTTTAAACTTTTATATCATAACATCAAATAGTGTCAATACTTGACACATTCTCATAACACATGAAAATCATATAACAAGTCTAATGCAATTCAAATCATCAATTTAATCACATATCACAATCAATCAAAATTCATAACCATGAATGCAATAATTCCTTTGAATCATTATTCAAACTTATTCAAAATTTACAAAGCACATTTCTCAAATTATTCAAATAATTCGAAAACCCTGAATTTCATAAACCTTGCATTTTCTAAAAATCATTTCCACAATAAGGAATTTAATCCTTCGAAATCATAATTTTTCAAACATTTATATAAACATTAATTTATAAAAAATTCACTTCTTAAATTTTTAATTTCACATGCTTAGCTTAAAATTCAACAAATAAATATACTACCCACCTCGAAATGATGCTAGGAACTCGTCCCGATCATCAATTTGATCCTTGCTTCTTTCCTTCTTTCAATTAAAGTTGACCTAAGCCATAATCATTCAAATTTCACATCATAATTTGCATAATTCTCAAAATTAACTATAGGGAACTCAAATTTATCATTTTTCCAAGATTTCTAAAACAAGAATTTCTAAAATCCCCAAATTCAAAACTTGACCTAAACCAATTCACTCAAATTCAATCTCATAAATAACTTAATTTTCAAAATTGATGTCATAATTCATCAATTCATACTCATTTCAAGATATCTAAACCACTAATTTCAAAAATTCCCAAATCTCAAATTTTACCTAAACCTTAACTCACATAATTTCAAAATTAAATCAATTCATCATGAAATCTTCCAAAATTAATCATGGAAATCACAAACCCATCACCTTTTGCATATTTCTCAACCAAAAATTCATCAAAATCTCAAAGCTCAAATTTTTCTCTTACCTCTTTCTCCTTCAAATTTCGGATTTCTTGGTTCCCAAAGCAAGTTTCCTTCATTTTCTATCTTTTTCCTTTGAAACTAACTCAAAACTCAAGCTAGAAATCCCAAAAGTTTCGAAAATTTCACTTTCTCTCTCTTTTTTCACCATAACCGAAGCTTCTCTCTTCTCTTCTCCTTATTCTTCTTTCATTTTCTTCTCTTCTTCTCAAATCTTCGAGATTCCTCTACTCCAAATGGCAATCATCTAATTTTAAAGTGCCAAGTCATTTAAAATGAGGGGTAATTGACCAATTTACCCTTACTCTTTAGCTTAATTCCAAAATTGCCCCTACACTTTACTTTATGCCATTCTCACTTGCGGGTTTGATTCGCACTATCAAGTTGAAGGAATTTGTTAAAACTTCCTTCTCGATAAATGGTCCTCTTAATCATACGAATCCAATGCCGCAAGAATCAACTCAATTGGATGTCGGACGGGAAAGATATAAGCAAAATAGTGAACAAAGGTCGGATTTCAAGAAGGAAGTAACCAAAAGAACCAAAACGACATCGCAACACGCAAAGGAAAATGGCGTCGTGCGAGGGCAGAATGCCGGCGTTTTGGGCGAGGCGAGGGCGAGCTCGCCCTGGTGACGCGTCGCTAGCTGGACGCTCGCCCTCGCTAAGGCGATGCATCGCCCTAGCGATGGGGATACATCATTTTTCATTTTTTTTTTCCACATGAAAAATCCAAAACTTCCAAAATTCATAACTCTTAATCCTGAACTCCAATTTTGACAAACTTAGTCTCTATAGAAAGCTTGAGGGAAGCTCTACATCTTCCATGAAGGACATAAAAATCAATTCGACTCCTAAGGGAGTCCATTTTCTGGTCAAAGATTCTATCCTCTAATATTCATGCTAAAACCATAACATAAACTTGTAAAAATCATAACTTATTATTTCGAGATCAAAAAATTGCATACTTTATATCAAAATAAAGACCAAATCAAATCCTTCAACTTTCATGAAGAACATCAAAGCTCAATTAACCTCTAACTAGGTTAATTTCTCAGTCAAAGATTCAGTCATAATTAAAGTCAAAAGTCAACCATATCACACATAAACTTTGACTGATCATAACTTCCACTCTCGATATCGAAAAATTGCAAACTTTATGGCTACAGAAAGCTCTTAACATAATCTACAAGTTTCTATAAGACCATTTTATCAAATTTTTGCCTAAATCAAAAGTCAACCCTCAAAGGTCAAAAAGTCAAACTTTTTACAATTTTTCATATTTTCACACTTTCTCTTTTTAGTTCTTGCCATTTAACTTCATTTCAATCAACTCATCCACTTTGAATATTTCTTATTTTTACTTCAAAATCGGGGTCCAACAATAATAATGCACAACTATCAACTTCTCCACACTTAAATCCTTACTTGTCCTCAAGCAAATTCAAACACAACCAATCAATTCCTTCACTTCATTTTCACAAAGATCAAAACATGCAATCCCTCAAAATTTGGCCAACTCAAATGTCAAACTATTACATATATCATGGCTACTTTTCATTAGTGTACATAAGCAAACTCAATTTATGGCACCGTCACTCAAAGATAAGTATAAACATAAAATGAATCTACCTCACGGTTTTACTCATTTCTATCAAGTGTTTAATGGTTAGTGCTTCACTTAAGCTCCATATAAACTACACTACTATAGGCTTGGTAATACACCAATTCTCCTTTATAATGATCACATGCATTAATAGATCAAAAAGACTTGTTTCGTGTTCTAATGTGGTAAGGGGTGGGTTAAAAGAGGTAAAGGGTTTAACACAAGCATTCATAAAGTAATAATTAAACAAATGTAAATATGCTACTACTCTACACTTATTGATGCTGCCCAAAATGTTCTTCCTTCCTCTTTTCTTTTCTTTTTTATTTTATTTTCTTTTCTTATTTTTCTCTTTCTCTTATTTTTATATAATTGATGAAACAACAAACAACATAGCAACTAGATATAATATGATCAAAGAGTAGAAGTACAATTCAATTTATCTTAGAAAGAAGAAAAAATATGTACCAAAAATCTCAAGGCACAACAGGGCTAACAAGGGTAGGTCATTTAAGCGAAGGGTTATCACAATAAGGGCCTTAATCATTTCTATTAACCATGCATCCAGTAGACTCAAACCAATTCAAAGCAAGTTTTGAAAGAAATAAGACGACTATAGATAGAGTCATATAATCTCGATCCTCACATTGGCTTAAATGAAAATTCATAATGCATCTCTACACTACCTCATTGGTAAGTGTCACATTTTGAGTAAACTTATGCAACCAACTACTTTTCGTCACTCAACATGATTCACTCTCTACTCAAGTATCTTAATCTAAGTTCAAGCATGCATTCAATCTTATTCCAACTAGCACGACAAAATCTCATGGCAAAACACATTAAAAATGATTTAAGTGTGGCTCCATTGCTTAACACAACACCACATAAAACAATAACCTAATATGCCTAAAACATGCATCCTAAATAGTAAATAAAACAAATTTAAGCGATCCAATTAACAAGGAAAATGTCACCTTCCCACACTTGGATAGAATATTGTCCTCAATATGACAAGGCAACCACAAAATGAAATCAAAACATCAAGCACAACATCAACCAAGCAAACAAATAACACAGTTAACAAAGTAAATAAAATAATATAAAAAGTGAATGGTAAGAAGGCTTATGAGGATTAAAGTGGTGATTGCATAAGAGAGGGGACTTCAATATTCTTTGTCTGGATGAACTTGAGGAACTTTTTTTTTCATGTACCGTTGCTTCTTGTCTACTTGTCGCATTTGTTTTCCAAGCTCATTGATCAGCAGTGACATTTGCTATTAATTTGCGGCCATCTAATCAAGAATTTGTTGAAACCGATAAACATTTGTTGCTACTGTTGGTTCCTATTTGGCTGCTTCTTCTTAGGGCTCCGATGGTGCTTGAGAGGTGGATGGTTAAGACATGGCTAAATTCTAGCCCTTTTTATTCTTAACCGTAGTATGCATATAAAGATTTCAGAGCTCCTTAAAATAAAGCTCTAAAATTTCAAAGCATCTTAAATATGATACATCAAAGGCATCATAGTTAGTAGCACACACATTATCCGCATCAAGATGATAAAATGAAGCCAAGGCACAATATAATACATACCAAAATATGAGATTTTCATATTAACGCTACTCACAATAGACCTAAACGTGCAATACAGGGTATTTATTTTAACTTTGCGATCCATATACTAAAGAAAGAAAAGTTCTTTAGCAAAAAACTTATTGCTTTCAATTTTATTAAAGAAAATTAAGCACATAAATTTGTGAAGCAATAAGTGCTCAATGCTACAAATTAAGGTGTTTGGTGCATTCATAAAATCAAACATGTTTTCACCTGTACGGTTTTTCCAATAGTCATCCACAAAGAAGTCATCATGATCATCTAAAATTTTAGTGTTTGACAAGTCAAAAAGTGCTTGAATGATTGTATATTCAAGCTTATAAATATGACCACCTATTCTAAATCAAAATGTATCTATTTTAGAATTATAATACATACTGGTAAAAAATTCAACAGTCATCATAAGGTATATTGGTATATCACAACAAATTTACCAACGCCAATAATATTCGCAGCTAATCGTTCAATATTACGCCTTAAAAGTAGAGTTTCTAATAATTTAAAATCAAGGTATCTCGGAGGCAGTAATTCTCTATCTTTAAAGCCGAAAAATCGCATACCTTCTTCTTTCAAAAAAATTGGGAATGGGGTATGAAAATTTTCTGCTATATTAGTTTTACCTTCATGGGAGACTTGTTGACGTAATTGATTGATGGGTTTCCAAGTGACAAGCTTCTTTTGAGCCATTGAAGAAGAAAAATCTGCAAAAATAGGCAAAAGAGAGAGTGAGTATGTTTTAGAGAGAGAACAAAATAAGAACTCACCAAATCCTTCTATTCTTGATGGTGTAGTGTGAAATAAGTGTAAAAGAAGTGATTAATGATGTAAAAGATAAAGAAAATACCAAATTTTGGGAGAAAAATGAAAGATTTTTCAAGCTATGTTTAGGAGAGAGTCGGTTGCAAAGAGAAAAAGTGAGGGAAAGTGAAGAAAGAAGGAAAAAAAAGAGGGTTTTTAAAAAGTTTATGTCGAAGGATCCCGTGGAAATCACTATGATTTGGTTAAGGCTCCAAAAAGTTTCTGGGGAGCTTTCACATGCTCGTAGAGAATGGGTTCATTTCCACGAGTGTGAGTTAAGGCTCCATAAAGTTTTTGGAATGCCTTCCCACATTTGTGGGAATTAACCCAATTCCCATGATTGTGGATTATTTATTTTTTTCAATTTTTTATTCTTCTTCCAAGGTTAACATGTATTCCCAACATTCAATCAACCTACCAATACATCAAAATCAACTATCTAACAAGAAATTTGAAATTAACACAAGTTCAAACTCAAAAAAATTCAAACCAAACAAATCAAACACATAAGTACACAAAAGCAAGCAAAAGAAAGGTAAACATGCTAAGTTAAGGTCATTAGCTTGACCATTTCATATACTTTCATAAAGAAGTGGAAGAAAGGAAAGAGATGATTTCCCTTTCTTGTGAGTATGGCTCTCCATAGTTGGCTTGCATCTATGCCCATTAACCTTGAATGCTTCATCCTTGTCATTTTCTAACTCCAAAGCTCTATGGAGAAATGCCTGAATAACCTTGAAGAGTCCACTCCATCTTGACTTGAGCTTTTCAGGAAATAATCAAGGTCTTGAATTAAACAAAAGCACCAAGTGCCCACTTTTGAACTCCTTCTTCTTGATGTGAACATTATGCCACTTCTGTGTCCTTTCCTTATACAACTTGGCATTTTCATAAGCATCAAACCTCAATTCTTCTAATTCGTTAAGTTGTAACAATTTTTTCTCACCCTCAACTTCTTAACAGTGAAATAAACCTGATGCTTCAACACCAAATATAAATGACATGCCTTGCTATACCCAAGTCTATATGGAGTAGTTCCTACAGGTGTCTTGAAAGCTGTCCTATAAGCACAAAGGGTTTCATCTAGCTTCAATGTCCAATACTTTCTTAAGGTGCTCACTACCTTCTCCAAAATTTTCTTTAACTCTCTATTCACTACCTCCACTTGACCACTGGTTTGTTGTCGGTAAGAAGTTGCCACTCTATAATGAACGTTGTATCTTTCAAAAGAGCCTCAAATGATTTATTGCAAAAATGGCTCACTCCATCACTTATAATCATTTTGGGCACTCCAAATCTTGTAAAGATCTTCTTGATGAACTTTTAAACCACCTTGTCATCATTAGTTGGAGTAGCTACAGCATCATCCAACCTGGAAACATAGTCAATCGTAACTAATATGTAATTGTTACCTAAAGAGGATGGGAATGGTCACATAAAGTCTTAACCCCACAAATCGAATTTCTCTACCTCCATGATGTTGAAAGAAGCATCTTATCCTTTTTTGAGATGTTTGAAAGAAGCATCTTATCCTTCTTTGATATGTTGCCCACTCTTTTACACCTATCATGCGTTAGCATAAAGTCTCGAACAACCTTGAACAAAGTCAAATAATAAAATCCTACAGTCTTGTGAGCTCCATAATGCCCTGCATAAGGTGAACTATGACCTTGCATCAGAATCTCAGGCATTTCATCTTTGGGGATACACCTGCAAATCACATTGTCAGCACATATCTTATACAGTACATGCTCATCCCAAATATAATGAGAACATTAAAATACAAACCGCTTCCTTTGTTGATAAGAAAGATCGGAAGGAAGAACACGATCTGAGAGGTAGTTTGCAATATTTGCAAACCAAGTTTGAAAAGGATTATCTACCATCATTAAAGCCTTATTAGGAAAGCTCTCCTCAATTCTATCTTCTTCTTTATGGTGATGTCCTTCAAGTTTAGGTAGTTAGCAACAACATTTTCTGCTCCCTTCTTGTGTTTAATATTGATTTTGGATTCTTAGAGCAGAAGTACCCACTAGATAATCCTAGCCTTGTCAGTGCTACATGATCAGTAAAAACAATGACTTCAGAGTCTAAAAGATAAGAACGAAAATTTTCATATGCAAATACCACAACAAGTCACTCCTTTTCTGTAGTTTTGTAATTCAATTGTGCTCCCGTCAAGGTTTTGCTTGCCTAATAAATGACATATAGCCTCTTTTTCTTCCATTGACCAAAGACACAACCAATGGCATGATTGCTTGCATCAAACATAATCTTCAAAGGAAGAGACCAATCTGGTGATGTCAAAATGGGTGCTGATATAAGTGCCTTCTTCAACCTGTTAAAAGCATCTAAACAAGCATCATTAAAAACAAAAGGCACATATTTAACTAATAAATGAGTTAAGGGCTAACAATAAGAGAAAAATCCTTGATGATTCGTTTGTAGAACCCAACATGATCAAGGAAGGCTCGGATTCCCTTAATATTAATAGGAGGTGGTAATTTTTCAATTACTTCGATCTTAGCTCGATCCACCTCAATCCCCTTGCATGAGATCTGATGGCCCAATATAATTCCCTTTTAGACCATGAAGTGACACTTTTCCCAGCTCAAGACTCGATGAGACTACTCACATCTTTGAAGCACTCTGTCTAAATTAAACAAATAATAATCAAAAGAATCTCCAAAGATAGAGAAATCATCCATAAATACCTCCATGAACTTCTCATTCATGTTTACGAATATGACCATCATGCACATTTGGAATGTGGCAGATGCATTGTATAAATTGAATGGCATCCTCTGATAAGTAAAAGCCTGTAAGGACAAGTGAAAGTGGTCTTCTCCTGATCTTGTAGGTATATGACCACCTGATTGTACCCTAAATATCCGCCAAGAACATGGTCAACCACCCTCTCAATCATTTGGTCCACAAAAGGTAAAGGGAAGTGATCTTTCTTAGTGGTCAAATTGAGCTTCCGATAGTCAATACATACTCTTCAACCTATGATGGTCATAGCAGAAATCTTTTCACCTTTTCATTTTCCATCACTGTCATACCTCCCTTTTTAGGCACACACTATACCAGACTCACCCACTCACTATTTGAAATGGGATAAATAATCCTTGCATCCAATAGCTTTACCACCTTCTTCTTTATAACATCTTGCATGTTTGGATTTAACCTTCTCTGTCACTCTCTCACAATTTTACACGCTTCTTCTAGGTTAATCCTATGCATCACCACATTGAGGCTAATCTCCCTAATATCAGAAATTTGCCACCCTACACCTCTAATCCTCTTTCTAATTGTCTCTACCACTTTCCCTTCTTGCTCACAATCTAATTGGTTGGAGATAATAATGAGTAGCGTATGGTTCTTACCTAAAAAGATGTATCTGAAATGGGGAGGTAAGGGTTTAAGCTCTAAAATGGGGGCTTAATGAAAGAAGGTGGTTTAGGTGTATATGTTCTCTCTAACTTCTCTAACTCGACTTCCTCACATAAATCCTCTTCTCTCACACTCTCATCCTTTTGTACTTTAGTGACTTCATTAACTTCCTCTTCAACATCCTTCACGCATTCATCCACAACATCAATCTTCATACATACATTACCATCCATCGGTTTCTTCAATGATTTAGACATATTAAACTCAACTTGCTTATCACCAATTGTTGGACCCCAGAAAATTTTTCTTTAAAGTAAGCATGATTTAAAATAATTTTGGAGTTTTGATAGATTTAAATTTTGGAGCTATAATTATGCCAAGGTTAGTGGGATTTGTTGAATGGGTAAGTGGAATTAAAGTGGTAATATAATAAGGATGTTTAAGGACATTTTTGGGAGATCAATTTGGCATAGAAGAACATAAGCTTATAATTAAGGGTAAGATGGACTTTTTGGGCGCATTAAAGGTAGAAATAGGATAAGTATGGGTTGTTTTGCTTGTGAAGAGGAGAAAATTGTGAATTGAAGAGGGAGAAGAGAGAGAAAATGAAATTAAAAGAGAGAGGGGAAAGGTTTTGAAGAAAGAAGGAAAGAAGAGAAATCAAACTTGTTGAGGTAGGTTAACCATCTTTCCTTCTTGCTTTATTGAAGGGAAAGAGTTAGTGTAGAGAATGGAAAAGTTGGTGTGGGAAGAAGATGGAATAGGAGAACCCAATTGATTTTAGGGTTCCTAAACTAGGTTTTGGGTTTTCTAACCTAGATGGGTTATGGGTAGGTTAAATTTGAGTTCAGTTTATGTGTGGTTGAAATATTTTTGTAATTTTTGAAGTTTTTGAATTTTATTGGAATGTTGTTTTGAATGGAACCTTGGTTATTGTAGGGCACCAAGGATACCCTAACCAAGAGCAAAGGGAAAGGCAAGCTTGACTTGCTATTCGTGAGCTAATTAGGTGGGTAATGTATTTATAGTTAACGTGTAATTGGGAAAATTCTTGCCTATGTATGTGTATGTTATTCTTTGCTTGAAATCATTTGTGAATGTTTGGGAAAAAAAAAAGAAAAGCATGAAAGTTTGAGAAGTTGCTAAAATGATTCTGAACATGATTATATGCTTTTTTTGGGCAAGAGAGGAACCGTTTCATTAGTCATGTGCACGTTGACCAAATAGCCTTCTCCCGGTTGCCTGCTTTAGGTCACGAGATCCTGAGAATTCACACTTGTTTTATTTACGAAGCAAACTTTGGTTTCTCTATTTCATTTCACGGAACTCTCGAACCATTTGTGTGTGCATTTCATAATTAAATTGTTAAGCATGAATCATTTTGAGTGTGATATGTTACAAATTTTTGAGCTAAATTAATGAATGCTTAAATTGTTGTATATATATATATATCCATTCATGTTCATATGCTTGACTTTGGTCAATTACTAATAGCTATGAATATATATTAGCCACTAAGCTATATAGCTCACCTCACTACTCCCTCCTTAGGTGCAGAATAAGAAGGTTAGCAATCCTTACAAGGCATCGGAAGCTCCAAGATATTAGAGACTTTTGTAATTAAAATAGTTCAACCACTTTTGCATAGCTTCATAGCATGTTAAAAACATTGAGCATCTTATACATTGTATTTTTGTGTCAAGCCTTTGTTTATAATGTTAATAATGTAATTAAAGATTATGTATGAGCTTTTGGTTGTTTTGGTAAAAGAGTTCAAACTGAAAAGTTCCACAGGTGCATATGCACATTTCTTTATGGTGATTCGTTTCAAATCTAAGTCTTTTCTAGGTGTAAAAATTGTGTGCCATCTTCGGGGAATATTATGGCTCAATTAAGGAAATTTTGTTAAAGTCGTCTACCGCAAAGTTGCAACTTATCTTGCTAACTTTCCAACGATATATAGTACAAAATTTTTGGATTTCTAAGCAGAAAGTGAGGGTCCTTGGAAAGGAAGAAGTATCTTCTATCTTTCACTTCTTCTGCCTTTTTGCTTCTTCTGTGATGACGCCGTTGATGACGTCATCTTCTTCTGTGTTTTGTATCGTCTATGTTTTACTTCTTCTGCTTTTTTGTTTCTTCTGTGATGACGTCATTGATGACATCATCTTCTTTTGTGTTTTGTATCGTCTGTGTTTTGCTTCTTAGTTTTTCTTCTTCTACCTTTTGCTTTTTCTATGGTGACGTCATTGATGACATCATCTTCTTCTGTGTTTTGTATTGTCTGTGCTTTGCTTCGTCTTAGTTTTGCTTCTTCTGCCTTTTTGCTTCTTCTGTGATGACGTCATGACGTCATCTTCTTTTTTGTTTTGTATCGTCTATGTTTTGCTTTTTCTTAGTTTTGCTTCTTCTGTGTTTTATATTGTATGTGTTTTTCTTCTTCTTAGTTTTGCTTCTTCTCAGTTTTGCTTCTTTTCAGTTTTACTTCTTCTCAGTTTTGCTCCTTCTAAGTTTCGCTTCTTCTCAGTTTTGCTCCTCTTCTTCTTAGTTTTGCTTCTTCTCAGTTTTGCTTTTTCTCAGTTTTTCTTCTTCTCAGTTTTGCTTCTTCTTAGTTTTGCTTCTTCTCAGTTCGCTTCTTCTGTACCTATCTTCTGTGTTTGATTTTGAATGCTGGGCTCTGGAATCGGGGTCCAGCACCAATCCTCAAAACAAGTTTTCCCTTATGCACATCAACTAATGCCCTACCAGTATTCATAAAGGGCCTACCCAAAATAAATGAAAAATTTTCATCAACTTCAAAATCCAATATAACAAAATCAACAGGAATAATCAATTTATCTACTTTTACTAACACATCTTCTATAACTCCATATGGCCTCCTGATGAATTGATCTACAAGCTAAATCAGTATAGATGTTGGCTTGACCTCTTTGATTCCTAATTTCTTGAAAACAAACAAAGGCATTAAGTTAATTCTTGAACCTAAATCATATAAGCATTTAAAAAATTCAAAGTCACCAATAACACATGGAATTGTAAAACTCCTTAGATGTTATGGTTTTGAAGGCATCATGCTTAAGAAAATCGAACTACAATTCTTTATCAAAGTGACTGTCTAATTTTCCTCCTAAGTACGTTTGTATGTCAGTATATCGTTGAGAAAGTTCACATACTTAGGCATGCACTCCAAAGCTTCCACAAATGATAGGTTGATCTGAAGGCTCCTCAGTTTGTCCAGAAACTTGAAAAACTAAGAGTCCACTTAATGTTGTCTCACCTTTTGTGGATATGGAAGTTTGGGCTTATATGGTGGTGGTGGTACATGTAACCTCCCTTCTTCTTTCTCCACTTAAATCTCCTTGCCTTTTTCCTTTTATTGGCTATCCTTTTTCACAATTAGTTCCTTCATCTGCTTGCCACTTCAAAGTGTGATAGCCTTCAATTCTAGAAGACAAAACATTAGTAAGTTGACCTACTTATACCTCTAAATTGTGGATGGATGAGGCATGGTTCCTCACTATCTAATCAAACATTGCCTCCATCCTTTTTTTACTTTCCTACTGGCTCAAAAACATTCTCTTTTGGTTCTCTTATTGATTTTCCATTCTGGAGCCCAAAACATCCATGAATTTGTCCATTTTATTCTCAAAAGATCCAAGTCGGTCTTGCTGAAATCCTAGAGGTCCTTGCAGCCTTGCTTAGCCACTTGCATTGTTAGTACTCCAAGAAAAATTTGGGTGGTTTTTCCACTCAGATTATAAGTATTTGAGTACGAATTGTTACCTTGCTATGGTTGGCCCAAGTAACTTACCTATTTAGAGCTCCTAGCTCCCAACAAAAAGCATTATACTGTGTAAGGGTTGTCCCGCCCACACAACTCACAATGGATTGCATAGCTTTGGCTGTAGATGTAAATGCTCCTTGCATATTGCTCAACTGCTTAGTAAGGGCTATGATTTGTGCTTGCAAAGCAGTAATAAAATCAATTGGGATTATACCTTTTTGCTCCTTCTACCCCTATCTACTCCTTTTGCTTGACCATATACAACTGTTGCTTTCCAACTCTTCCAAAAAGTCATGTGTTGCATCAATAGTTTTCCAAATCAAAGATCCTCCCGCAGTTGCATCTATGGTCCCTCTTATGCTTTGATTTACACCATTGTAGATGTTTATATGAGGAATTCCCTCATAAGGTTATGGTGGGGACAAATTTTCCGTATTTCTTTATACCTCTCTTAAGTTGATATAAAGACTCTCCATCTCTTTGTTGAAAATTAATGATTTCCTTAATGATTCTTGTTGTCTTGGTCAATAGAAAGTATTTAATGAGAAATGCTTGGGCTAGCTGTTCCCAAGTAGTAATCGGTCCTGACCTGAGTGAATTGTACCATGCATTCGCCTAATCTCTCAAAGTGAAAGAAAATAGTCCTAACCTTATAGCATCATCAGACATCCTATTAAACCAAAAAGTGTTGTATATCTCCAAAAAATTGTCGAGATAGGCATAAGATCTTCATTAGACAATCCATAAAACTGCACACTAATCTGAAGAATGTTGAGGAGTGTCGGCTTGATCTCAAAATTGTTAGCTTAAATCGCTGGCCTCACAACTCCTTGAGGATTGATTCCTAGTCTTATAAAGTCCATCAATGTCCTTTCAAGCTTTTCTTGTTCTCGTTCTTCGCCATAATTTCTTGTATAATGTCTTGGCGCTTTGCTTTTCTCAATTTTCATTTGTTCCTTGTGTTATCTACCAACTCTTACTCACGAAGTTCAGTATTCCTTCATGTGTTCCTAGTGTTTATGCATTTGTAAAACAAGGAAAAGTATCAAAGTTTTTTAAATCAAAGTAACCCAAACTAAAAAAGATGCTAAATAATCAATCCCCAGCTATGTTGCCAAAAACTTATTGAATGCAAAACACATTACTCATCTTACGTTCAAAATCGTAATTATATAGATTGTACTTGTAGTTGAAAGTGAATATTGATCCCACAAGGATTATGTTTCGGCACCACTTAATTCAGGTTGTTCTTTGTTTAAAAAATTGTTTCAATCAAATTTCAAAAGATAAGTAAAATAAAGACAAACCAAAAGTAAAAGGGAACAATGCAACCCAAACCAAAATCATAAACTAAGACTAGGAGAAAATCAAGATTAAACATTAGGACTTGTCATTATCCCTATTTGCTCCCCTTTGATTAGTTTATTCAATTTATGTTTGGCCTAAGATTTTCTAAAATTCGAGCTACTCTCTCTTAAGTTGTTACTAAATGTCACTAGTTAAATAAATTAGAATTAACTTTTGGATCTCTTGATGTGCAAAGCCTTTCGTAAACTTTTAACTAGATATGAAGCTATCCTATAGGCAGTGTATTGATATATTGAAATATCTTCCAAATAAATCAATAACTTCTTATTTATAGGTGTATTAATCATCAACACTTATTGTACAATGAAGTAATTTCCACAACCCTCCTGTGGTTCTCAGGATTATATGTCTTATAAAGTCAAGAAAACCTTAAAAAAATACATGAAACCTGATAAGTGTGAAGTGCATTATGTTATGGGTTATAGTTTGACATGTTTTTATCCATTTATTCAATTGTTTAATATGTGTTTTTGGTATAATTATGTTAGTTTGTTAATTATTTTTGTTCAAGTGTTTTTGGGAGTTAGTACAAGCATTTGAGCTTAATTATTATGTTTTTGAGATACCTTGATGAGTTTGTTAGTGTTTTAGGGTTAATAGCGAAGAACGAAGAAGTTTCAGAAAGACTTGGACCTAAGCAACAACCCATGATTGTGATAGAAGTGAGAGAAGATAGCCCACGATCGTGGCCAAATTGTCATGATTGTGATAAAAGCATCATACTTGGCCCACGATCATAGCCTTCCTGATATGACACAATCATGATAGAAGCATTTGACTTGGCCCATGATCATGGCCTTCCTGACCTGATCATGATAGAGTGCTTACATGTGGCCTACAATCGTGGCCTGTGTCGGGCAGAGGTGCAGATACACAAAAAAGTCAGTTCAACATTAAAAAAACCGTAAGGTTGCCACAAACATGTCAAGTATAAAAAGAATAAGATAAAAGATGAAAGAGGAGATTTTGATAAGCCACCACAACGAAACCAGAAAGGAGAGAACTTTGAGAGATCGAGAAAGAGAAGAAGGAAGGGAGAAGAGGAAGATGATGCAGACTCGACATGCTTACCGAAATAACAAGCTTTCCGAAGTCACAGCCTCCCATCATCCATTCGAGTTCTATTTCCTATGTATTTTAGTTTTATTTCATTGTATCATTGGGATCTATAGTTTGATGATAGAATTGAATTATTGATTGATGCTCTATATTCATTTTTGGATCAGAATAGGATAGTTTCTATAAACCTGGTTAACCGACACACTAGTACCTACAATCTTAGAGGGTCCAGATATAGACGGACAAGATAGCGTAGGATTATTACTCTCAGCAACCTCATCAATAGCCTAATCAGATCTTTCCATACTTAAATCTAAAATCGAAATGTGGGACAAACCACATTAGGCCAAACACAACTTTTATATTCAAGTACAAGCAATATTTAAGTGTTGGTTAAACTAGAATCACCTAAACCATGCTTTGATACCAAATATTGGAACACCCTAATACCCTTTAAGAGGATATAAGGGTGCCACACAAAACAAGCCTAGAGCATACCAAGATATTTTTGCAAAGCCTAAAAATAAGGTAACATACTTCAGAATTCAATTGAATGTTGAGTTATAAACAGAGTATAATTAACATATTGTATTTATCAAATACATGCCTTAAATTCAAATCCATCTTGTATTATAGACATTACAAACCATTTACAAAAAATACAAATATGTCTCATAATTTTAAATATAACTCAAAAACTTAAACATAACATCTTCTAAACCATAACACATCCTTCTTTGCCTACTGTGGCTGTCCAGCCTTAATCCTTCTTTTTGAGACGTATAAGGAGGAAAAACCACCGTCCTAAGCATGTAGCTTAGTGGGGAATCACTAAACATGATACAATATGGCAATTGCTTCTAACATTCGTCTAGCATTTATAAGTAAATGAATCATAGCTTATCATACGCAATCATTAATTATTTAAATATGAGAGTAATCAGATTATTAATTGCATGAGAAAAGAACATAAATGCATTATAATAGAATATACTAACATCAAAATAGAATATAAAAATATCATAATAGGATACGATTGTTTCAGAGCAGAACCAATATCAAAACATATATATAATTACTTGCTAATCCTTTTTACAAAAGTGACTAACGGGAATAGAACAAAAGATACCTATGATTGGTATGTACAGAAATAGAAGAGACTTGAGTCTCGAAAGTAGAAGCATTGTAGTGCCTAAAAATAGAAGACACCATAGTGTCTAAGTATAGAAGCAGTTACAGACCCTTATAAGCATGCCTATTTACCCACAACTAGAACTTGGCAGGTTTAAAGTAACATATATCACATTTTAGAACCACATGTAAGATAAAATAATGCATAACATAGGAATTTATTTCCTTATGCTCAAATTGAATACACTATTTCATCCCCGAACAAGTTAATATGCCTTATTAATTTAAGCATTTGTAACAATGCATCAATAATAGCATTAAGTAATTACACTTCATATATGTTCACATAAATTCCTAATTCTCAAACATTCATAACTAAATCACATTACTTAAATCCTTTAGATCACATTTATGTTCATAAGAACACCTTCATCCCTTGAATAATTCAAATATTCTAAAATTGGATACGTTGGTATCAAACATTCCTTTCCTTAAGTTATCACCTCAGTTAACACTCCAAATCTTATTTAACCTTTAACGAATTAATCCATCAAACTAGGCTCATTTCAAACTGAATCGAGTTCAAATATACCATTGTAAAGTTTCTTAACCTTATGTGGTTCAACAATTTCACAAAACTAAACTTTTCTCATTTCAAAGCATTTCCTACAACTGTGGGAAGGAGCTAATGTAGCTCTCATGATCGTGGGATGAGTGAATAAAAGGTTCACTATCCAATTGCCTTCAATTTGTTTCTAGATTTTAACACCTTCGTACTCAATTCAATACACCTTCATCATAGTACATTAATTACACCTTAATTATACCTTAATTGTGCTTCAATTCTTCAACAAATTGACATCCAGTTCTAATTCAAAATCATTCATTTAATAGCTCACAAACCATTGTCTTTTATGCTTCCAAAACCAAAATAGAATTTATTATACAAACTTCATTTTCCTAAACTCATTTTATCATAAACACAACACATATTCTTTCCTAATTAAAACATCATATAATTTGTATTACCATATGCGATCAAGTTTAAATTTCCACTTACATATTTAACTTAAACTCCTACTTCAATGACTAAGCCAATCTAGCCTTCCATACAACAAGCACAATTCCAAGATCATGGTGGAAGTAGGATGATCTTAACACCAAGAAGACAATAGCATAGAGATATCATAATGTAGCTTTATTGATGCAGTATTTGGATGTGGTAATTGAACATGAAAATAAGCAAGAACATAGGGATGTGAGGGAATGATGTTTCGGTGGTGAGAGGAATAATGTAGAAAGAAGGCAACAGAAACAACTAGAATGAAGGATGATTTTGCACTTACCTAAGCCCTTTGATACAAGGTGTCCTTGTTTTAAAAAGGAGACATGTTATACTTTGAAGTGAGCTACTAGTCCTCTTCTCATCCTGCCAAATTTCATTCAACTTTATTGCCATTTGTCTTTTATTTACTTATGCCACATTTCACTCAACATATAGGCCTAGTCATCCACACTTTCCATGTATCAAATTGCCTTGCCATTTGACATTTTTCCTAGTGCAAATGTACAATTTAATTTTTCAATTTTCCAATTGTAACAATAAATTCCAAGTTACTAATTATAATCCATAAAACCAAAATTCAAGACTTAAGTAATACACAATCAAATCATAATTATTAACTCCTATCACATATACTTTCATAGACATGTACCATTCCTACTAGGGTGTAATCTGGGACCTTACATAAAATGGCTCTCCCATATCTTTCATATGAAAAATTCTTTGAGAGAAATTGTTTCACCTCATATAGCAAACCTTTATCATTAGTCCCAAGTAAAATATCATCCACGTATAACACAAGAAAACAAGTCTTACTTCCATTGACCTTCTAGTATAAACATTGATCCATTATATTCTCTTAAAAATTGAATCAAGTGATAACCTTGTGGAATTTTAAATTCGACAGTTAGGAGGCTGGTTTTAATCCATATATGGATTTATTAAGTTTGCATACTAAATGCTCACAATCAATAGATGAGAATCCTTCAGTTTGTTTCATGTAAACCTCTTCTTTTAGTTCACCATTAAGAAACATCGTTTTCACATCCGTTTGATGTAACTCAAAATCAAAATGAGCTTCCAATACCATGGTTACATGACGATCTTTCTTAGATACAAGTGAAAATGTCCCTATGTAGCCGATTCCTTCCCTCTGAATGAACCCTTTGGCAACAAGTCTTGCCTTATGTTTATCAATGTTGCCTTATGACTCTTTTTTATCTTAAATGCCCATTTACATCCAATGGCTTTCACACCCTTGGGCAACTCAAAGAGATCCTAGACTTGGTTAGATGTTATAGAATCCATCTCATCTTCCATAGCATTATACCATAGGTTGGATTCCTTAGAACTCATGGCCTGTGAAAACATTTCAGGATCATTTTTGGCTCCAATGCTATAATTTGACTAATCATTAGGAATTGATGACCTTCTAACTCTAGTAGATCTCTTTAATACTGTATCTTTATCCTCTCGAAGAACTTGTTGTTCAACTGGTTGCTCAACAATTTCTTGTTTTTCCTCATTTACAACTTGATCTACTGGATTGGTATTAACAACTTGTGGAACTTCAGTAACTAGTTGTCCAACACCCATGTCAACTTGAGGGGTGTGAATAAGAAGAAAATTTGCCTTTTCCCTTATTTTTGGCATCATCTTGTCTTTTCTTTCTTGAAATAATCAAATTCACACGTTCACCCTCTTTTATCAATAACCTCTCCTCTTCTTGAACACACATGGTTAACAGTTCTTTAATCGACCACTTGTCGTTATGCATGTTATAAGAAATGTTGAAAGAATTGTATTATTAGGGCAGAGTGCATAGAATGTAATGTACCTGGAAAGATTTCGATATGGTAACCTCCAAAGCTTTTAGCTGAGCTACTATGTCCCTTATACATATGATATGATCACGTGTACCCCTTATCTAAGTGAGTTTCAAGGACGACAACTAAATAATCAAGGTATTGGTAAAGGCCTTATCAGATATGGCAAATTGCTTATCAATGGCCTTCAATAGATCCTTGACTTTATTATGTTGTTCGATAGAACTACAAATACTAGTAGATATTTTGATCTTTATAAACATTATGGAGAGGCGATTAGAGATCTCCCATTTTTCATAAAGAGCAACAACATCTGAAGGGTTAGTTTCAATTATACTCAGCGGCTTATCTTTCCTAATAGCATAATCTATATCCATCTAGCTCAAATAAAGTAGAATTCTCTCCTTCCACACCTTATAGTTGTCATCCCTCAATTTGGGAATATCACACTTAATATAAAAAATATTCATAATGTGAGTAACTATAAGTTCAAACATATATGCTTATTATATATAATTTGAGACCAATAATAATGCATGCTTTACCAATGTAAATCTTGCTTTTATCACATGAATCTAGTGGCATCAGACTTGCCTTTGGACTAAAGTTCTACTCAGTTAGATTCATCTATAACTTTATGACAAACTATTGAATTATGTTCCTTTTCTTAATTCAAATGGGTAGATTAAGAAATATAATCGATATTTCATCCTAATTCATTATACAAATATAACAAAATTCTTGTAGGTAGATTTTATCATATCACGTATGATTAATTACAATTAACATTTTAATGTGATCTTATACCTAAACACATAATCCTAATTAGTTAGAGATGTTGTGTCTACTACCAATTAATTAAAATCATATAGATCATACACATTACTTTAAGCTTAAATAAAGCCTAAACATTTAATACAAGTAATTACTAATGCAAATAAATCAAGTACCAATGCACAAAATTATTTAATCTAATTTTGCATGTATAATAATCATCAATTTATACACACAAATTTCAATTAATCATAAATGATTTGTGTAAATAGTTAAACAATTATAACTTGCATGTCAAATTTAATTCAAATATTAAACATACAAATTAATAATTAATGTTCACAACATTATACCCAAAAATATGATTTTATAATTAAAATCACAACAAGTTAGGTTGCGTGCTTGATTAACCCAACAATTAGTAACATTAATAAAATTAATGAATTAATTATTAAAAAATGACAGATCATTGTCTTTAACCTCCAGCAGGATTGACGTGACCTAGTTCTAACCCGATGATAGCCAGGTGTGCGACAACCGCTGGAAAGCTGAGAATGGCAGTGATGCGATGACGACGATGGTTGAGGAGTGTGAGATGCCAGAAACAAATCATACGACATTGCATGGTTGGTAACGTCCAAAGGCCACCACGCATCTCACTACAACAATAGGAACCCTTTTGCATTGTTTTTTTAACATCGCAGAAACCATTAAAACGTCAGGGAAACACTTCTACGATGTCTATTAAGACGTCATAAAAAACGTCGTAAATGTTGGGGTAGGCAATAGGTATCCACGACGTCTAATGGAAGACGTCGTGGAAGGAACACATATTCTGCGAGGTTAAGGAGGACGTCAGGGAAGGCTGGGATATTTGGCGACGTCTGGAGGGAACGTCACAGAATTTGTAGTTCTAACGACGTTTAGAAGACGTCGTAGAAAAGACATAATTTGTGACGTCTGATTCAGAAGACGTCGCAGATGGTGGGATAAAAAATAAATAAAATTATTTATAATAATTTTGGAAAATTTTGTTGATAATGATTTAAAATAAATTATAATTTATTAATTTGTTTTAATTAATCTGAATATAGGAATAATTTAATAATTAATCAAATTTAATAATTAATTATTAAATTTTAAATTTTCCCAAAAGATTAATTTAATAAATTTGAATTATAATAACCTTTTAATTATAATTTGTGTTAAATTTCTGAGTATAAAATTTTTAATTATATGGTAGTTTAATATTTTAAAAATATCAAAATATGATATATTTAATTAATATTAAATATTATAGATGAAATAAAATTGTTAAATAATACATCAATTTTTGAATATATCATTAATTTAAATAATTATTCATGTGTAACAAGAATTGAATACATGTAAACAACTTATTATTTAACTGCAATTCCCAAACATGTCAAAATACAATAATTAAAATAAAGAAAACGTCATAAGTGTTTAATATATTAATATGTGTACATGTTTAGTCTAAATGAACATTATGTGTAGAACATAAAAGTTCCAAAAGTTTTTTTTTTGTTTGACTTCGGAAGTTAATCGATCCTGCATTTCTTTAAATTGTTTAGTCAATTCATCGACTTAAGTCTGTAACCCCTGATTAGCCCTCTTTGACTACTCTAATTCGTCTCGAAGTTTCTTTCTAACCGAAGTTCTCCCTTGTGATCGAGGCCCAACTCCCATGCCAACAATGTAATATGATCTAGTTCCCAAGACTTTGTTGCACACTTCATCCACTATCATCGGATTACCTTATTCTATTGAATGTGTTAGTTCATGACACATTAATTCCTGAAAAAGTAAGAATTAATTACATACACATTCTCATTTAACAAATATTTATAAATGAACTTTGTACTCACCCATTTTGCTTTGCTTTCAGCAGTTGTCCATTGATACATCCACTCCGCCACTGTGACACTATGCGGCTTAACATCCTTTCCGTGCTTGGTAAAATGCTTTTTTAAATTATACCTTTGATCTTTAGACTAAAGCAAGAAACCTTTTCACAGAAGCATGTACTTCGTTGTCAGTCCTCATTCCCTTGACTTCCAACTTTTGCTGCAAAAAATTATAAATTATCTATCAACGCTTTAAGCATATGGAAAAGACGTACAAATTGGATTTGTTTAGAATACTTACGTCTAACTTATCAAATGCAATGTCCAATTCCTCATTAGTAATTTTGGAAAATTTTGTTCTTACAGGCAAAGAAGTTCGGGAAACCACACCAATCTCACTCGATAATTTGGCGGTATCGACGAGTTGGTTGGTCGTCCTTCAGCAGGCGATCTCTATCTCCAATCTTTTACCTATTGCCTTATTTATCTTTGCTAATCCGTGTCCTTTTGTGGCACCCCGTGTTCTTTTTGCATTAGTTGTGGATCCTAAAATAACAAAGAAATAATTTATAATTAGTATATAAAAATGTTGATAAAATTAATTAATCTTAATAATTAATCGTGAGATCATACCTGCAGTGCTTGCAGAAGATGAGCCCATAGTGTGATTAATACTGTGATTTACTGGTGTCTGATAATTAGAAAGTGGAGGCATCTCTTGTGAAGTTGACGAAGAACTAATATTGCGTCGCATGTTTAAAATTTGTTCATACTTATCTCTAGGATGAATAATAGGCATAGATGTGACTTCTCTTGGTGTTGCAGTTGGATCAGAAGGTGCATAGGTGTGAGCTTGTGCCTGTGTAGGTGCTAGTGTAGGTGTCTGATGTTGTGGTTGTGTACGAGCACGTGGCTCATTCGCTGCACTTCCAATTAGTTGACAGTACCGCGATTGCAGTTGTGTAGGTACCAAGGTACTTGGTGCAACATAGTCTTACCTAAAAGACTTTAGAGATTGTTTAATGACAAACAATACTTATAGGTGAATCTATTTACATTCTTTTAGGATCCTAGACCTACAAAGGTTAGTTACTTCTTATCCTGGACCTTGAGGCAACTACTTAGCTTAAAAGGGAAGAAGAACTGGCATATAAAGCAAATTGTCGAAAATGGAAACCAATATAGTTTGTACACATAAACATTATTCACAATATACATAGGTGAATCTATTTACATTCTTCAAAGGATTTGGCTTAAATCAAATTATCTAATATTTTTGCTATGATACCATTTTGTAGTGCTTCAACTTCAAACTTGTCCAATAATAACTCTAGTTTGGGCTTTAAAAATTATGAACCTAAAAATAGCTTAACATGAAGTTAATTAATAGTCCTTTCTATAAACTCATAAAGGATTTTACCTCTCTTCTTTTTTCCTATGCAGTAGTGAAGTACTACATCACACACGAAATCTCTAAAGCATTGATTTCTTCAAAAGAATATTCATGCCATAAATGTGTTACCATAGCTTTTCAATCTATACCATATTGAATAACATCTGACAATATTAAATTTTCACTAACAACATTGCAATAGATTAAAATCAATGATCGCATTGCTAATTTTACTCAGAACTTTCATCGAACATTTCAAATGCATTCTTCCTTAACATACTATCACACAATGTAAACCAAATGCATTGTGTTACAAATAATCAGGAAAAAAAAAGATTAACTGGGTTTAAACCCAAAATAAACCCTCCACTTCAATCCACTCAATAAAGAACAATTTAGCCAACATTAATCGCAACCAAAATCGTTGAACTACTTACCTCAACCAACATTCTGACTGTAGACGATAGAAGGACATCAACTCGTGAAGCAACCTCCAATGATTACAAGGGCGGTGGCTGGAGGGAGAGGGCAGGTGGCACGACGGAGAGCTAAACGTGGGAGAGAGACGAAGCTAGCTTTTTTTTCATTTACCAGAAGTTACACGACATCGTCTCATTGGCTTGGAGGGTGGGAATTGAAAATTAAAAAAATGACGTCGTGTTGTACTGGTGGGCTAAATGGGAGAATGATTTTTAGCTAGCCTTTCCCAACGTCTAACTCTCCCCAACGTCGGGCTCAGTTTTTTGCGACGTCTAACTAACCAAACGATGCTAAACACTTAGTTTTTTCATGGCGTCTGCATACAACGTCGTTGAATCTTGACTCCTTTCCTGATGTTTGGGAAAACTTCACGAAATCCTCCTACATTTCGCGACGTCTACTGGGAGGACGACACGAAATGCATGTTTTTGTTGTAGTGTCTTCATTGTCATCCCTCCTCCCTTCACCATTTTGTCACTAGTGGGTGCAACATAGAGTACCAAAACACAATTCAGACGTCCATCATGTACACAGGTGTCAAGATTTATCAACCACACATGATCAGCTCATGCAACAGAAATGAAAATGAGAAACAAAGCATAACAAAGGAGTATTTGCTCAGATAGTTTAGATGCAAGGCAGAGGATGGCTCTGATACTAATTGTAAACTTAAGCATGCGTTTTAAAACACAAGGTTATTTATGTATAAACAAGATACATGCATGTTAAGCTTAATGTTTAGCAAGCGGAATCATGATAGAAGAATAACTCTAGTCATTGCACTCAGGTTCTGTCCAACAATGGTTCAAGAATGTTTTTGAATCTTCTAGCCTCTAATCCCCAAAACTCGATGGTGTTTGGTTCTAGTTACGTGAATCCGAGGATAGGGACCCAAAAATATATGTTTCTTGGCTTCTTCTATAAGACTATTTTATGTCCTATGTACTTTATTGTATTGAGTCTTATGAAATGCACCCAAGATAATGGTTATTGGGTATTACCGACTGGGTCTCAAATGGGTCACAGACCCTTTTCATCTCTCTTCTAATTCCAAAGGACATGTCCTTTGGTATGGTATATAAGTTGCAAATAAATTATGAAATGAATCATTCTGAACCATTAAGGAAAACTCTAACGAAAGAAGACGAGAGGAAATAAAACGCATTCAAAGCAATCAACATTTAACGAAGAAGCGATATGGATACGGGTACGCAAAATCGAATCGATCCTATAATTTTTTTACAATTGGTATCAGAGCATGGTATTACATGATTTTTTGTTCTACCGTGTATCATTTATGCATGATTGCGTTTCTGGAATGTGATTGGGTTTCTGTTTTGTTATTTAATTTCCATGTTTTTCCGAAACTGGTTTTCGGTCTTAACGATGGAGATAAAAATGAAACAAAAACCAATTAAATGTGTTGCACTAGAATGATGCTCTCTTTGACATGAGGGTATGGTTGTTAAAGAACCGAAGATGAATGTTTGATATGTATATATATGTGTAGATTAATCTTCGGTGTTATACATATGCATGAGAAACAACCGAGATAACGGTTTGATGTATGTTTATAAAAAAAATGATGTTCGATTCTCACTCCATAAATGAATCATATTATATATGAATGGATACAGAACAATGATATGTTTTGATGCTTTTTGGTTTAACTGAAAGAAAATGGTCTTGTATGCTTCTAGAAATTAAAGGATGAATATGATGTTTCAAGTTTAAGAATATTCATTGCATTTCTGGACTGTGGTTTTCGGTTTTAATGGTGGAAAGGAAAAGATACGATACTTATGTTGTTTTATGAGAAATGCTTATGGGTTTTGTATCATGTATTGACTCCCGAAGAAGACAATGGTGGATTATATTTGTTGGTTCATGCAAGAGAGGATTCTAGAAAGGTCTTGGAAGAAGAATCCATAAAAGCAAAGATTAGGTTTAAAAAACAAAAAAAATTCCAGAAACGTTGAAGAAGATGATGAACAACGTCTAGCGCGTGCACTGCACACGCTAGTCGCTGCATCGTTCTGCAACTTCGCACGCGCCAGACGAAGCATAGCGCAGACGCAGGCACGCGCCAGACGCTACGCTGTGTCATCAGAAGCTGGCGCTTGCTCTGCACGCGCCAGACGGGCCTTCAAGCCCAATAAGGAGCTTCTGGACTGAGTTTTGGGCCCTAGAGATTATATTCAGTTTATAAATATATATGGCCCAATTATAAGGAATTCTAATTCATAATTGATTTATACATAATATAATTTTGAAATTTAGTGCCATATTATTTATTTGTTTGGTACTTGGAATATTTTATATTATGTAATTGTTGGAATTAAATTTTCCTAGTATATGTAGAAAATAATACATGACATTATGGACATTTAAAATAGTTTGTTTGTCACCAAAGTGACCAAACTAGTTAAATTAAATTTTGTCATGTATAATAATTGTTCAATTAAATGTTTATTGCATGGAAAGCTTGTTAGTCACCAAAGTGGCCTAGCTTGAAAAATTTTAATCATTTAGTTGTGATTTATTTCAATTGTTCAATATAATATGATGCAAAATGACATAATGGATGAATTGAATAATTGAGATTATTAATTATAACGCTAGGAGGTCACCCAAAGGTGGACCATTGCTTATAATTAATGACATTAAAGGGATTTTATCAACATATTAAGTTGATATGATTGTATATCCAAAGATAACATACATATTGACTGTAATATGCTTGATTGTCCATTATAGTATTATATATAAGCATCATCCTAGGTTATTTCTGTGTATTTAAATTTCACCCAAAGGAGGATTTAAATGCATAATTAATGTTTATTAGTTAGTTTGAATCCATTTAGGTTTACTCAAAGCATTAATGTGAACTATATGTTGTATGTGCAGCATCTACTAGTTTGTTCGCCTTAGGAAATGGCTTGATTAAATTCAATTGTCTAAATTATGGGGATTGGTCCGAACAAATCCAGTTCCAACTGGGTGTAATGGATTTGAACTTAGCCATAATTTCAGACGTAAGGCCTGAAGCCATAACTGAGGCCAGTTCTGAAGCTGACAAGTCTTATAATGAGGCTTGGGAACGGTCTAATAGGTTGAACTTGAATTTAATGCGAATGACGATCGCAGAAAATGTTAAGTCGTCAATGCCTAAAACGGACAATACAAAGGAGTTCATGTTGAAGCTGAAAGAATATTCCCAATCTGATATAGCTGACAAGTCCATAGTAGAGACTTTAATGAGTGAGCTAACGACCAAGAAGTTTGAATGGTCATAGCACATTCATGATCATATAACTCACATGTCAAACCTAGCTGCAAAGTTGAAATCTATGGGTATGGATGTGAGTGAGTCCTTTTTAGTACAATTCATAATCAATTCACTTCCTCTCGAGTTTGGCCAGTTCCAGGTGAATTATAACACCATTAAGGAAAAATGGAACCTTCAAGAAATTAAGGCCAAGTTAATTCAGGAGGAAGGGAGATTGAAGAAAATAAAGGACCGCTCCATTCATCTCACATTTCATCAAGGTGCTAGTAGCAACAAGAATAAACCATGAAAGAAAGGTAAAGAGAAGGACAAAGCTCTCAGCAAAGTTAATGAGGGTCGAATCAAGAAAGATAAGAGGTGCCACTTCTGTAAGAAGCCTGGCCACTTTCAGAAAGAATGTCCGAAAAGAAAGGCTTGTGTTGAACCCCAAATTTTTGTTTTCTTGAAGTTATTAAGTATGAATTATTTTTGAATTATGATTTATGGTATAGTTTGATTTTATTGAGAATATTCATGAAAAATTTGGATTTAATTGAGTTTAGCATGGAATAATATGTGTTTATGGAATAAGTGTTAGGAAGAGTAAAAATATGGTTATGAAAGGGGAAATATGGTTAAGGGCATATTGGTCAAGTATTTGAGTTAGGATGATTTTAGCCTAAGTAAGGAGGGGCATTTGAGTCTTTGGCTTATCGTGTAGGTTTAAGAAATTAGAGTAAGGAAATAGAGTAAGGAAAAGAAGAGTAACCGAAGAGAAGAGAGTGTCGGCCGAGTGAGAGGAAAGAAGAAGAAGAAAAGAGGAAAGCTTCGATCATTAGTTTTCGAAGGTTTTTAAGCATTCCACAGGTAAGAATCACTCTTCTATGCTTGTTTATGTTGGATTGAACTTGTGTTTTGCTGGAAATGAGGATGAATCGGTGATTTAGGGTTTAGAATGAAATGTTGGTAGATCTGTAGATTTAGTTGTGTTTTGTGGTTGTTGTTGTGTTAGACAAGTGTAGAAATGGAGTAGGATGCATGTTATACAGTTTATGGGTGTTGAATGAACGAAAAGAATAGGTTGAATCTGCAGAAATCTGGGTTCGGGAGAGTTTCTGCGACCCCCACGCCGCGGCGTGTTCATGAGCAAGCCGCGGCGTGCGTTTATGTTTGGAAAAATACGGATATGTGTGAGCCGCGGCATGTGAATATGCATGTTGTGAGCCGCGGCATGTGGATTTGAGGTTGGCAAAGGCGCGGCGTGTTTACGGATCAGAAGACGCGGCGCGCGCGAAGAGGCGCGTTCATGCCGCGGCATGCGGACCTCTCGCCGCGGCGAGACGGCCTTTGTCGCGGCACGCCCGCTATTCAGCCGCGGCGAAGTTTCCAATTTTAGATAGAATTGGTTTTAAACTTATATCTTTTTCTGCAGAGGTCCTTTTGGGGTGATTTTAGAGGCGTTGTGAACTAGAGGGATAGATCTACAAGTTATACGAAGAGTGTTTTATACTTTTGGCTCTTGAATTCAGAGTTGTCATTTCTTTTGAGATATTATCAATTGAAACATGAATTGCGGTTTTGGTTGTTTAAAAATATGAAATCATGTTTTGAGTTTATTCACGACGGGTCCATTAGACTTCCGATGGATTCTTTTCTAAATCGTTAAATTTGCATGTTTGGATGTGGTTATTGAAATAAGTAGTTTTGCAAGTATGTTTAAATCAGCAGGCCCACTACTCTTCCGCGGGTCTTTCTTTTGAAATGTATTAGATGTATTATGATCACGCTTTCCCCTCCACGCTCTCACACGTCAGACGTTGGGCTCCGGCAGCGGGGTCCAACAGCTTGGTTCAAAAAGAAAGGTACATACTATGTCTCAGTATGTTTTGAATCAAATCTTATTGATGTGTCTAAAATACTTGGTGGTTAGATTCGTGCAACTACTCATGTGTCAAATGTTAAACAGGATTCCTTATAATCCGGACCATAAATGAAACTGAAAAGTTCTTGTATATGGGAAATGAATGAAGGCACGATCGAGGGCATTGGGACGTCTGATTGATCTTGGATATTTGGATGTTACCTAGATCTAGAAAAGTGTCTTTATGTTCTGAATGTGCTAGGAATTTAGTTTCATTGCAAAATTGGATGATGTAGGATTTCAATTCAAGATTGGAAACAATGTCTTTTCATTGTATAAACATAAGTACTATTATGGTTCTGGTACATTAATTGATTGTTTATATCGTTTCAATCTTGATGTTGATTTTGCTGAATCTTTGTTTCATGTTGACCATATTATAGGAAATAAACGTAGTGCACATAATGAATGTTCTGCTTTTTTGTGGCATAAAAGATTAGGTCATATATCCAAAGAAAGGGTACAGAGGTTGGTGAAAAATAAAATCTTACCTCCATTGGATTTTGTTGACTGGGATATATGTGTGGATTGTATTAAAGGCAAGCAAACCAAACATATATCAAAATATTCAGCCATATGAAGTAACGCATTACTTGAATTAATACACACTGACATCTGTGGTCCTTTCGACGTTCCTTCTTAGGGCGGAGAAAAATATTTCATTACCTTTATTGATGACTTCTCATGATATGGATATGTTTATCTGCTACATGAGAAGTCTCAGTCAGTGGACATCCTAGAGATGTTCATTACTGAGATAGAAAGACAGTTAGATAGATAAGTAAAAATAGTGAGTTCTGATAGAGGTGGTGAATATTACGGAAAATTTGATGAAAGTGAAAAATGTCCAGGTCCATTTGCAAAGTTTCTTGCTAGTCGAGGCATATGTGCACAATACACAATTCCTGGTACACCACAACAAAATGGTGTAGCTGAAAGACGGAATCGTACTTTGATGGAAATGGTTAGGAGCATGATAAGTAATAGTTATGTACCTTTTTCATTGTGGATGCATGCATTAAAGACCGCTGCGTATCTACTAAATAGGATTCCTAGTAAGGCAATTCCTAAGACACCTTATGAACTGTGGACAGGAAGGAAACCTAGTTTACGACACCTCCACATTTGGGGTTGTCTGGCTGAAGTAAGGCTGTATAATCCACATGAAAAGAAGCTCAATGCAAGAACCGTTAGTGGTTATTTCATCGGCTATTCCAAAAAGTCAAAGGGGTATAGATTTTATTATCCTAATCATAGTACGAGAATAGTTGAGTCTGAAAATGCTCGGTTCATTGAGAATGGTCAAATCAGTGGGAGTGGAGAAACACGAAAAGTGGATATTCACGAGAATAGAGTAGAAACTACTCAAAGTTGAGTAGAATCTACTACATCAGACGTGATTCCACCGGTTGTTATTTCTGTTGTTGCATCACGAATACGCAACATACCGGAACAATAAATTAATGTTCCAATTCCACAAATTGAACATATTAATGACGAACCAGCTAATAATGATCAAGTAATGTCACAAGACGTAGCATTACAAAGGTCTGTAAGGCAAAGAAGACCAGCTATCTCAAGTGACTACGAAATTTACCCACTTGAACATGAATGTGAGTTGAGCATTGATAAAGATCCAAGCTCGTTCAAACAAGCCATGGAATGTAACAATTCAGAAAAATGGTTCAATGCTATGAAAGAAGAGTTGAAATCAATGGATGACAACAATGTCTGGAAATTAACTAAGTTGCCAGAAGGTGCAAAGCAAGTGGGTTGTAAATGGGTTTTTAAGACCAAACGAGACTCACAAGGCAACATTGAAAGGTATAAAGCCAGACTTGTTGCCAAAGGTTACACTCAGAAGGATGGTATTGACTATAAAGAAACCTTCTCTCCAGTTTCAAAGAAGGACTCTTTGAGAATTGTTATGACACTGGTAGCTCATTATGATTTAGAGCTTCACCAAATGGACATAAAAACTGCCTTTCTTAATGGTGACTTGGAAGAAGAAGTATATATAGACCAATCGGAAGGTTTTGTGACCACAGGAAAGGAACGATTAGTGTGTAAATTAAAGAAGTCAATATATGGACTGAAACAAGCTTCCCGACAATGGTATATTAAGTTTAATGATATCATTACATCTTATGGTTTTGTAGAAAACACCGTTGATCGATGTATCTACATGAAGGTGAGTGGGAGCAAGTTCATAATATTAGTCCTATATGTTGACGATATTCTTCTTGCTGCAAATAATGTAGGTTTGTTACATGATGTAAAGAATTTCCTTTCTAATAATTTCGAAATGAAAGATATGGGTGAGGCATCCTATGTGATAGGAATAGAAATATTCCGGGATAGATCAGAAGGATTGTTAGGATTGTCTCGTAAAGGATATATCGAGAAAATATTAGAAAGATTTCAATGGACAAATGCTCGCAGGATAGTTCCAATTCGAAAGGGACAAATTTAGTCTAATGCAATGTCCACGAAATGATTTGGAACGTAAGAACATGGAGTCTATTCCTTATGCGTCAGTAGTTAGGAGCTTAATGTATGCTCAAACATGCACTAGGCCAGATATCAGTTTTGCTGTTGGAATGCTAGGACGATATCAAAGTAATCCTGGACTGGATCACCAGAAAGCTACAAAGAAAGTCCTTAGATACTTACAAGGCACCAAGAACCATATGCTTACATATAGAAAATCAACTCATCTTGAAGTGATAGGTTACTCGGATTCAGACTATGCCGGTTGTATAGACTCACGAAAATCTACATTCGACTACATGTTCCTATTAGCTGGAGGAGCAGTTTCATGGAAAAGTGGAAAGCAGCCCGTCATTGCTACTTCCACTATGGAGGCAGAATTTGTAGCGTGCTTTGAGGCTACAGTTCATGGATTGTGGATGCGGAACTTTATCTTAGGTCTTGGTCTTGTCGACGATTGTCGAATCGTTAAGAATTTATTGTGACAATTCGCGTACCGTATTCTTCTCTAAGAATGACAAATATTCCAAGGGTGCGAAACACATGGATTTGAAGTATTTGTCTGTGAAAGAAGAAGTGCAAAAACATAAAGTGTCAATTGAGCATATTGGTACCGATCTCATGATAGTGGATCCGTTAACGAAAGGCTTACCGCCTAAAACATTTATTGGTCATGTTGAACGTATGGGCCTTATAGATAAGTCCTTGTTAGTATAGTATTCAGACATGTATATATACATATCATTGTCTTGCTCGAATTGTTATGACACTTGTTGAATTCAATTATAGTCTTATGTTTTTACTCACTTATTGGTTACCCACATTATGTTGTATACATTAATTATTATTTGTGAGATAACAATTAGCGAATTACCCACTTAAAGTTTGATGAGTTGAGTTGATTTTGTGATACATGGAAGGAATCAGGTTATATAACTTGTGACCGCCATGATCCCATCAACTTAATTCACTTAAGGATGACTTGCTTGATTCCATGTATTGTGTGCACTTAACGTTGTTGGATCACCAAGTCGTAACATGGGCCAAGTGAGAGATTTAAGACTATTTTATGTCTCATGTACTTTATTGTATTGAGTCCTATGAAATGCACCCAAGATAATGGTTATTGGGTATTACCAACTGGGTCTCAAATGGGTCACAGACCCTTTTCCTCTCTTTTCTAATTCCAAAGGACATGTCCTTTGGTATGGTATATAAGTTGCAAATAACTTATGAAATGAATCATTCTGAACCATTGAGAAAAACTCTAACGAAAGAAGACGAGAGGAAATAAAACGCATTCAAAGCAATCAACATTTAACGAAGAAGCGATATGAATACGGGTACGCAAAATCGAATCGATCTTATAATTGTTTTACATCTTCATCTTTGCCCATTACAGAAGATGAAAATGATGATGTACAGGCGTTTACGCGATTAATGAGTTAAATCGTTAAATGGGCTAGATTTTAAACAATAGGATATCTCAAGATTTTGGGAAAAAGTCTTACAGATAATACCTAAATACAATATGAATATTATAATTATAACATTTATTTTATAGATTTTATCATATACATATGAATGTATATAAGATAAAGTTTACTTTTAAATAATTATATCACTAAAACTACAACTAATTGATTAGCTACAAGACATAAACCAACAAACTCTTAAATCTAGATCTAGCATTTGAAATCATGTTACAAAATTATATTCCAATTTTTTTTGTAGAGAAGAAAAGTATTGTCTTGGTAAAGTACAATTGCTTATATTATTTGTGAACCTCATGTCACATAATTTGCAAATATCGAACTCTCAAGAGTTCAAGTGATTAACAGAACTCCATTAGCTTTCTAGGGTTTGCCTCTTATAAACTCTTCCTTTTTATATTTTTATATATTACAAATTGTCACTTTGAATTTTTTTTTCCTCAAAGTTGGTGCTTTCTGGAAATGAGCATAATTGTTTTAGTACAACATAAATATTATTACAATCAATTTATCAAAATAAATTACTCTTAAATAGATGGAAATAAACTTTTAATACTTATGAGATAATTTAAAATCTATTAAAATTACATTATCCAAAATTTCTAAGCGTTAAAAACTTAACTATCAAAATAGTAAAAATTAAACTGTACAAGAATGTTATTTGGTTTATTTTAATATTTATTTCATAAATATCTGGAGGGATGTACATCCTCGTGGAAAGAGAGCTTTGTAGGATGATTTATGATTTAGAAGCAAATATATTATATTCTCATGAAAATAACGTGATAAGACATGAATTTGAAGTTTTTTTTTCTTTGATACATCAATGCTTAAATACGTTTTTGAAGTATATTATTAACTTCTTAAATTAATTTGTGCATCTGTGAAGATCACGGTCGTTGGCTAATGCGAAGTCACCTATGAATTTAACTTTTAACACAGAAATATTTGGTATCGTGAGAATACGACACCTGAAAGTAAAGAAAAAGATTCCATACAAATATTCTATAAAAGCAATAAAAAAAAGTGAAACTGAAACCAATCAGTATTGGGTGAAAGCTGTCAAGAGTGTGCGCCGGCTTTCCATAGTTTAGACAGGGAGCTCAATCATTCGATGATTTGGCGTCTAGCTACATTTGCCAACTTGCTGTACCTGTTTGTCTTACATCCCCGCAAGTTGCAAATCACCCTCTGTTGTCTCTCGTCACTATGTATTAAAATTTTCCATATGTTGTCTACTTTTTGATGCAAGTAAACAAAATATTTGGCCAGTTATTCGTTTGGTATGGTTGGTTGGTGGCCCACGTTACTGACGATGCTAAGGTTCCTTGCATGTACATGTGTAGCTTTTAACATTGTCCGTAATCTTAATTCTTTAATATTTGCCTATCTAATATATTACAATCATATTTGATCAACTTTCTTTCAGTTGAGGGGGAGGCATGTGATGTAAGATTGCATAATTTTCATGATCGGATGATTGATCATTAGTTAATTAATCACGTTAACTTTAACGTATCCAGAATATAAGGCT
Source organism: Erythroxylum novogranatense (assembly GCA_029891385.1). NCBI lineage: Eukaryota > Viridiplantae > Streptophyta > Magnoliopsida > Malpighiales > Erythroxylaceae > Erythroxylum > Erythroxylum novogranatense. The sequence continues at coordinate 59,519,211 of CM057228.1, read as the reverse complement.
CCTTGTTTTGTGAAAGTTCGGAGAGGATTATCGATGTACGCAACCTTATTTTTATATTTTTATAAAGAAACTATTTTTGTGATCTTTTAATCATAAGGGAGTAACTTTTATTGGTTACTCCAAAGCTCCCAGTTAAGTGATTAATTACTTTATTTCCACGTAAATCTAGTTCACAGCAGTAAAAAAAAAAATATGTTGATTAGATTTCATGACGTTTAATTTCGAACCTATAAATTGAGATTGAGTATTGGGTTTTGATTCAGCTTCAGGTATCCAATTCCAAATTGACCACATGCCGACCAAAAGAAGAAAGGCAAAAAATACATAATTGATGAAGAAAGGCAAAAAAGATACATAATTGATGCAATGACTTGCATCCGCAGCCAAGGACCATGAAAGTTTAGTACAAATACTTTAAAGAAGAGCCCATTTGTGCTTGCAAACTGTGGTGGTGGTTGTTGTCAGTACCACTATCGTTAAAGATTTTCATTTTGCAAGTGGACAAACGACGAGCGACAACACACAGGCTACAGACAACGACTTGACGTGTTGTTTTCTAAAAACCAATTATTGTGAAGCCTAATTAATTCAATATTTGCTAGCCCTACCTGTGCTTCTTTCCATGCAGAGATAGACTGCTTTGTTTCGTTCTATCTGTTAGATTAATTAGTGTTAACATGGAATGTGCTAATCTTCCAAGATTGGATAGTTAACAATACATGCATGCGTATAGAAACAGCTAATCTTCAAAGAGGCACTGACACCACGATTTGGAAGCTTACAAGAGCAAGTGGACAGAAAAAGCACGGATGGATGCCACTGCCAGCACTGACCAACGAACATATGAGTCACGAAGATGCTTCGCCAACGCACGTCCATTGGGAGTTAACAGCTCTGAGACAAAATAGTTTGGAAAAAGTTAGATACGATCTGGTAATTTTCTTTAATCAGGATTCTCTGTGATCTTTACAAGTCTATTGAGGTTAAAGTGTGCCAGGAGTTTTACAAGATACACAAATTTGTAAGTGTGAGGTTATGAGAGTGTACAAAAGTACCGTGATCGATGATTCTTATCCATGTCCAGACTTTATCCCATGTTTTACATGCGTAAAGGTCTGTGATTGACGATTACTTTGTTGTTTGTAAGACGTCACCAAGTGAAGGGACTCAACTTTTAGTGTCGGTTATCTTTATCTATTATAAACAGACCATTAACAGGTACTATATAAGTTTGAGGACGTTCACATAAAGAAGAAATTTGTACTTTGGATTGTATTATACCTGTAATACTCGCGAAGCACAAGGATTTTAGAACATTGTATTGTACTTTTTACAATCATTATCTTTTATGTAATTATTTTATAATTAATTTTGTTTTATATAATCTGTTTGATTGAGTTTGTGATATATTAATGAATTGCGTAAACCAACAATCCAAAACCGTTGTTTAATTTGTGTAGAGTTCATAGGACTTGTGGGATTATCCACAATTGACTTTTCTGTATTCAAGGAACTGAGCTTTTTGATATCTTGAATGGGATATTAGGCAGATTTGTCCTACGAAGAACAACATGAACAGCTAAAACTAAGCGACTATTGCCTTCTTCATTGCTATACGCCTATACTTTTATATGTGGGAGCGATAAACTTCAGACTAGTGCAATTGGGGAATGAACAGATTATAAAGATATTGAATTTTTGTATTTTTATTGACCGTGTTTGTTATATTTTATACAAAAGAATTAAAGAAATATGGGATATAAAATAGAAAATTGTTATAATAAATGAGATACATAGTGACCTGTTACAATAAGTCAAGACCTACTCTAGATTTTGTTATTCATTAAGACTTATAGGTGAATCATGTTTAAGAAACAACCCATGGTGAATCATACCTTTGAAATATACGAGAACTCTATTTAGAGTTTGCAAATGCATATGAGATGGAGCGTGCACAAACTGAGATTGTCTGTTTAAGTAAAGACACATTCAGATGAGTAATTTCCAAACAATTAGAGGGAATCAACTACACTACGATAAGATGTAGCATCAACTTGTGGTGAACCATCAACAAGAGAGTAAGTCTTAGATAAAATTAACAGGATGACAAGCTCTTATATACCAGCCATGTTAAATCAAATAAGCAAATCAACAACATGTCGATGTTGGGAAAGAAACAAGCCAGTTGTGGTTGAAAAGATCTCAACATCAAGAAAATTATTCAAAGGACCTAAATCTTTAATGGAAAAAAGATTGACCAACTAGTAAACAAATTGATCAAGAATGTTAGATTGTTACCTATTAGAACCATAATGTTCTTATAAAATAGAAAATAAGTCACGATGCCATTTTGAGTTTGAACAAAAAGAGAGGCATCTCTAAGTTATTTTCATAATCAAGTAGTAAGTATTTTTTTTTCAATTCATTATACCAAGTTTTAGGAGTCTCTTTGAGACCATACAATATCTTTATGAGTTTACAAATATGATGAGGATGTTGTGGATTAATATATCTAGAAGATTGCAACATGTAGGCATCTTTATAAAGCATTCCATAGAGAAATGCATTATTTACTTCTAATTGATCTAAAGGTTAGTTTGCAATAATGCAAGACAAGACAATACGAATTATTATTGGCTTTGCGATAGGATCAAATTTCTCAAAGTAATCACACCATGGTTCTTGTAAAAATCTCCTCACCATAATGCTAGATTTATACTTGTTTATAAAACTATTTGTTCCTTTTTATATAAAGAATCCACCTGTAACTAATCATGAAATTAGTTGATTTCGAGTATATCTCGCAAGTGCCATTCTGTAAAAGAGCATTGAATTCAGCACTCATAGACTTTCATTAAAAGGTATCTTTGATAGCTTGAGTCATACTGAAAGGTTTAAATATAATGGAAAGCGGGTGCTTAGTTGCAAGGTTAATATATTTGTCAATGTAGTATCAATAATTATATGTTTATAATTTTGTATAATTGAATTCAAATATAACTATAGTAGATAATTGAGTTGTCTTTGTTCATATAGTAAATTATACGTGAAACTATATTACATGTATGTACTTATATTATTTGAATTTTATAAGTTATATAATTTAAAATTTTCATTGCATATGTGAAACAAATATATTTACATCAAAGCATTAAAATATAATATTTTGATATTTTGTTTGATGTTATTTTCATTGTACATCCAACATTAGAGAAGCAGCAATGAGTCATTATTTATTAACAACAATTTAGAATTTGTATAGTTATCATGGAGAAAAACATAAAGAGGCATGTGATAGGTGTAGATTAGCGTATGTTTTCTATGTATTTAAACGTATTTTTATGTGTTTTAGATGATTACCATGTGTATAGACTTAAAATTATGTTATTGCTAGTTTCTTATATGTTTTAATTATTTGATTAGTTTAGAGTAAGAATTCGATCTTAAGTTTACGTTTTAAGGGGTGTTTGATATGTTTGTGAGTGAATGGAAACAAAAAATTGAAGAAACAAGAAGGAATGGATGCATGGAGGCTGGCCACGATTGTGGCAGTAGGTTAACAAGTCTGTATGGCACCTCTGTCACAGTTATGACCCCATGCACAATCATGAAAAAGAAGGAGAAACCATGTAGGCCACGATTTTGAGAGCGTAGCATGGTGTTTTTCCAGCTCATAAGAATTTTGAACTTTTGACATTTTGAGGCTATGTTTGGAGCCAAATTAAATGAAAAAAACCCTAGAAGCCTTAAGAACTATAAAAAAGACGAGAAAAACACAAAGAGGCATGTGATAGGTGTAGATAATAGTATGTTTTCTATGTATTTGAACGTATTTTTATGTGTTTTAGATGATTATCATGTGTATAGACTTAAAATTATGTTATTGCTAGTTTCTTATATGTTTTAATTATTTGATTAGTTTAGAGTAAGAATTCGATCTTAAGTTTATGTTTCAAGGGGTGTTTGATATGTTTGTGAGTGAATGGAAACAAAAAATTGAAGAAACAAGAAGGAATGGGTGCATGGAGGCTGGCCACGATTGTGACAGTAGGTTAACAAGTCTGCATGGCACCTCTGCCACAATTATGACCCCATGAACAATCATGATAGAGAAGGAGAAGCCATGTAGGCCACGATTTTGAGAGCGTGGCATGGTGTTTTTCCAGCTTATAAGAATTTTGAACTTTTGACATTTTGAGGCTATGTTTGGAACCAAATTAAATGAAAAAAACCCTAGAAGCCTCAAGAACTATAAAAAAAGACGAGAAAAACACCAAAGAGAATAGCAGCCACAAAATTCAAAGAAATCAAGGGGAGTCTTTAAAAGAAGCTTAAGAGATTCCATATTTCTAGATCAAGACATGACTAGTTTTTCTTTTTTTTTAATCTTCAATTATTTCATTATCTTGGATGGTTATTTGTATTATTAAGATGTTAAACATGATTATGGGTGCCTAAATCCATATTAGGGATTATTCTTGATTTGTTTTTTTAAACGTTATTCTTGTTGAATTCAATTGGTATACCAATGCTTTGTGATAATTGTTATGCTTATACTTTTTCTAAAATTATTAAATTCATTCACAAGGTGAAAATTACAAAGTGTATGAGGTTACATCCTTTGAGTCTAGAGTACATACAAATTAATTAAAAAAGAAAGTACACAAAGTCTTACAATAACATAATCTAGATGCTTAGTTGCCTTTAATGTAATTGGATTTAAGGCCCCAAGTTATACCCTAGTTGAAATGTTACATGTCCATGAAGATAATTATGATAGGTGTTAAAATTGTGACATTATTGTAAGTTGTATATGTTTGAATTTTGGTTCAATGGATCATACTTAGTGATTTGGAGTTAGTTGATACCAATAGAGAATTGAGGTATTAAAATGTACATTTAGACTAGGAAAATTGTCAAGTGGTAAGTCAAGTTGGTACATGGAAAATTAGAATGATTAAGCTTATGAGTTAGTGACATTTGGCATAGCTAATGCATTAAAATTTGGCAACATTGGTTAAGTGATAAGTGGCCTGATTTAATTATGTCATTTGGCAACATTCATTCAGTGACAAATGGCTTAATATAAGTGTGAAAATTGGTAGCTTAAATGTAGGACATATGTGATACATGTAAAAAAGAAATATACCTTATCGTGGGAGTGACACCTAGCATTAAATGAGTCCAACTAAGGCAGAAACTATCCCTCTCCTTCAACTAAGAAATTTTATTATAAATCTGTGCATTACCACTCCAAATTCTTAGCTAAATATTTCATCAAGGAAGTAGATTATGTTATCTTCTCTGTTGTCTTCTTGGTGCTAAGATTTGTACCTTGATTTTTGACTTGTGTTGGTTACATGAAGGATTTGTTTGGCTTGTTCTTTGGAGTAGGAATTCAAAGTTAAGAATGTAAGGGAATGCTAAACTTGATTACATACTATAATATGAATAATTTCATGCTTGAATTAGATAGAACATGTATTGAATTGATGATGAATTAAGGTCTGGAACACGATACTTGTTTAATAGCTTTTACTTTGGATGTTGACACCTGAAAGATCATAGATTGTGAGATGCTTCATGAATGATTTTTGAATTGGTTTGGACATGAATTTGATAAGGTATTGAAGCATGAATAATATAGAATTAAACTAAAATTGATGGACTTTAGTGAAGGTGTGTCAAATGGAAGTGAAGAAGTTAAGTTTTAGAAACAAACTGAAAGTTGTGGGTGAGTGAACCTTTGGTTCCCTTATCCCATGATTGTGGGATTTATAAGGCACATTCCCACGATTTTAGGAAATGGTTAGGAAGGTGAAAAGCTTGGTTTTTTTCAATTGTTGAACTATATAAGGTTAGGTCATTTTATTTGGTACATTGGGACTTAATTGGACTTGTTTAAGCTATGAAATGAAAATAAATTAAGGTTAGATTAATTAAGTAAAATTTAATTTAGTTATGGATTGTTAATTGAGGTAGTTACTTAAGGAATGTGTGGTTAGTAAATAATATGTCTAATGTTGAAATGCATGGTGTGTTCAAGGATGAATGTGTCCTTATGAACACAAAAGTGTTTCAAAGGATTTATATGATGTGAATTGAATATGATTATTTTTGAATTAGGAATTTGTGTAATTATATGTAATGTGTAAAAACATAATGCATTTATTGGTACATTATTGCAAATGTTTATGTTCAAGAGGTATGTTAAGTTGTTGGATGTGAATGGATATCTTCAATTTGAGAAAAATGGAATAAAGACATATGTTATACAATACATCTTTTGCATGTGATTATGAAATCTAAAATGTTTTATTTTTAAAACTATCAAGTCCTAGTTGTGGGTAAATAGGAATGTTAGTCTGTAGCTGCTCATGTAACCAAACACTGAGGCGTTTTTTGTAACCAGACATTAAGGTGTTTTCTATGCCAGGCACTTCGGTGTCTTCTGATTTTAAAACACTTCCATGTCTTCTATTTCAGAGACTTAAGTTTATGTTTTAGATACCAAACATGGGTATCTTTTGTTCTGGTCCTATTACCCACTATTGTAAAAAAAGACTGATAGGCTAATTTGTTTTGTATTTTGTTACATGACCGGTTCTAATATAATTAAGCCTTGTTCTGAAATAACTAAGTTCTGTTTTGATATAATCAGATACTATTTTGATACAGACAAGTTCTGTTCTGGTACTTTAATGTTTGGTTATGATATTATGGTATTCTGTTATAATACTTATAAGTTTTGTTTTGAAGCAAATATATCCTGTTTTGATATGTTATATTCTGTTTTGAGATACATATTGTTAGGATTGCACTTTAATAAGAACAATTAAAGATTTTTTGAAATGTGATTTGATTCTGTATGTATGAATGTTAGATGACTGCTAGAAATAGTCAGTAAATTATGTCTTATTTAGTTATTTCTCCGCTAAGCCTTATGCTTAGCACAATGGTTTTGCCTCCATGTAGGTTCTGATAAGAAGGTTTAAAGGCTAGACAAAGATAACTACTATGGCTAAGGAGATTGTGTTATGTTTTGGAAATGTTCAGCTTGTTTTTTAGTTGTATTTAACGTAATGAGAAATATTGGAATTTGTACTTCGTTTGATGGTTTACAATACTCTAAATACAAGTTAGATTTGGATTTTCTGGCTTGTATATGATAAGTACCAGGTGTATATTTGTTCTAAATATGACTCAACCTATGAAATAAATTGTATGTTGAGTTTCAGAAATGCTTTAGTTTTGTTTTAGATTATTTCAATACTGTTTTGTGTGGCAACTATATATCCTCCCAGGGGGTATGTAGATGTTATACTGGAGATGAGTAATTGATTAGCATTAATCATGATTTCCATCCTTAGTTTAATCCAGAGTTGGATCCAACTATATTTTTGTACTCTTTAGCTTTCCCAAAGATTTTAGTTTTTCTCATCCTTGAAATATAGTGCACAAGAATTGCAAAAGTAATATGGAATACTCTCTAGTCTTCTCTACTAGCCTATTTAAACTTGTTAGTCCAACTAAGATTCTTGTCTTGCAATTCAATGATATTAAGAAAGACACTTAATATTTGTTTTAGTATGAGGAAATTTAAAGAACATATTATCTAAAGTTTCAGTTTTAGTTTCCTTATAGCATAAAGGGCAATTGGTGTTAGGAATTTGCAACTTAATACTATCACTAGACCTTAAGTCTATAGAGCTACTAACCATAAGATGGAATGATGAGTTAGAGCAATACCTGAACTCCATATTAGCTTATGAAATGGGAATTTGATTAAAAGGCCAAGCAATAAATGTTATACATGATTGAGTTGTAAACTTATAAAATTTATGGAGCTCCCATTTGACTTCGTCTTCTTGTGCTTATCTTGGAGAGTGTGAAGGCCATTGTTTAACAATAGATCTGATTCCTCTACTCATAAGAAAAGTTAAATTCCAATTTTTATTTTGAATTAATGAGTGCACTTTAGTATCCTTAGGGATAGTCCCTCTTATTATTGCACAAAGATAAGTGTTACAGAAAGGCCCTAAGATGTGCCAATTATCAAGCCATAATGAAGTGCTCTTACCATTTCGAACAAAGTGCTTAATATAAGAGTGTATGAAGGATCTTGTACGTAAAATTTGACGAAAATTGTAAGTTTATGTTATGCTTATACTTGGTCATAAATTGAGAGAGTGAATCCAGTTATTTATGTGAAGGTATACAATGAGAGTCGATAGCTTAATAGAACTGAAATTAGTAGATTAATAAACAATTAAAGAGAGATCTAAATTGTGAATTAATTATCTTTAGGGTTGCTGATTGAGACTAAGTTTATTATATAAATTGGCGACATTTTCATGGTTTTTACTACACTTCTTATCTCCTATTTTTAGATTTTATTCTTAATTTGACTATTGAGTGCTTGTCTTTACTTTATGTAGTTTGAGAATAAAATTTTCACAAATCATTATTAATTGCACTAATTAATTTTCTGAGAATAATTAATACTGCAAACTACCATTTGTTCATTGTAGGAGACTTAAGAAGAAGAGACTCAAGAAGAAGAAGTAGAGTCAAGGGAAGGTTGAAGATGATGAGTCAATAAGTCAACAAGTCAACAAGTGCAACAGGAAGTTCGCCATGGCGAAAGGATGATGTGCCACCATGGTAAAGTATGAAGAATTCCAAACAGAACTTTCAGGAAAATTTTGCCACAGCGTTAATTAATTTTGTACGCGCAGCGAAAGAACCAACACTCCAAGCTAAAACTTTCAGGAAAAGTTTGTCGTGGCGAGCCCATCTGTTGCCGCGGCGAACCTTCAAATACCTGAACTATTTTCGAAAGTTTACCCACTGTGCAACTTGAACCATAACCCGTTTCTTTTAAAACCTATCTCTTTTAGGTTAATAAAGGAGGAGATAGCCAATAGTTTTTGAACACACACTCACTCTCTCTATCGTCAGAATTTTTTTCCACACACCTTCATCCCTTCTCATCCACTTTACTGTTCTACTCCTTCACCGACAACTACTACCATGAATGTTTCTAGTGGGTTCCCGAATGTGAAATGTCATGAAGTTATGCTTGGATAGGCACCTCTCTCCTTTTGAAAAAGTAGCAATGGCTAGAATTCAATGGGCTTCAAAGGAGAGTAGTTTATTCCATGTTTAGCTATATTGTTATGAACTCCTAGGTTTGGGATTTGTTGACATAGAACTTGGAACTTGAATATATGAAGTCTCATATATGTCTATTTGTGATCATGTTGAATCTCCTTTATCTGCCTAGTTGTGTTTGATATTGAGTTGATTCTAGATCCCAAAGTGACTTATTGCATTGATTTACCCATTGCACACACTAAGAGCATTCAACGAGGTCTTAAGAAATGGAGTTCATTGATTAAGACCTTAGACTTAAAGAGTTCTTTAAGGGTTACTATTTGAAACTTAGTGATTCACTCCTATTAAAATTCATTTCGAACTATGATAGCCAAAGCTCGTTTTCAAGAGGATACTATCATCATTTGAACATTGTTTTTATCTTATCAATGTTCTATTCCCAAAATCCAAAAAAATAATTTTCATTACATTTTCTTACAATTCATTTATTTTTGTCCAAATTTCCAACGAGTAGAATTGTAACATCCCATCACCGATGGGAAGGGTAAAATAGTAATTTGGAATGAGTTATGAGTGTGTAAACTTATCTTGGCATGATCATGCATAATATGGCTTCCATATATATATGAATAGAAATTTTTGCACATTCACATGACTGTACATGCATTCATGAAATTTTTCGGCATATGTGTCTATAAATGTGATTTTTGTGAAAATAGGATTTTAATGCTTGAAAATTGAATTGGAGTGGGTTTTTGTGTGTTTTACATTTTTGGGAGATTTTAGAAAATTTTCTAGAATTTTCTAGAAAAACTTGCCAAGTGGCGGACTGATTGGAGTTCCAGTACTAGAAATGATTGTCCAATGGCACTGAAAAATTTGATGCATGATTTTAGGATTTATTACCTCGAGCCATTGGAATTGTGGGGAAAAATTGGAGTAGAAATTGAATTTTTATTGGAAAGATAATAAAGGAGTGCTTAAAAACAAGACAAGTGGCAAGTGACACTTGTCACTTGCCTAGTTATGCCTTAAACTTGGTTTTTTATATTATTAACCTAACCTTGGCAAGCCATACATGACACTTCTAATTTTGAAAGAGTGAAAGGTGATTTAGAGTGCTTTTGTTTCTTCTCATCCGGAAGCCTCCTTCTCTTTTCTTCTTCGTTGGTTCTCCATCCACCATACAAAAGTTCTTCTTTGTTACTTGCTTGCTCCTCCTTTATTCACACACAAATCCAAACTTAAGCCTTGTGAGGATGATGATCGCAAGGTGTTGGGAGGTAGAGAAAATTGTAGTCTTTTGAAGAGTTGAAGCTTTGAAGTTTGATAGGTAAGAATTATGTTTTGTGTTCTTAAATTGGTAGTTAGAAGCATTTATTGTGATGACTTGTACATTAATTGCTTGAACTTGTGTTTGGTGTATATGGGTAGGTTATTTTCTTGGTTGATTTCAGATTGATTGAAGTTGAATGATATAGCATGTGTAGTATGTGAATTAAGTGTTTTGGATTAAGTTTGATGTTGTTGGATGAGTGTTTATTAAAGAAAGAAAGTTGTGTGTGTGTTCTGCCATTTTGTGGCTACTTGTTCAAATGAAGGTCTTGATGAAATTTTGGCTGATTTCTTGACTAAATTGGATGCTTATGGGTGTAGAAATGGAATTGGAATGACAGGAGTAGAGTTAGGTGTAAAAGCTGGAAAATGGAATGTGAGTATGTTTCAATATTTGGGTCATAACTTTTTATATGGTTATGCTATTGAGATGAGGTTTGGCTTGAATTAAACTTGAGAAGTTTAGATAAAATTTTTATGAAGGAAGTACTGTTTAATTGTGGCTTTAAGGGTTTTGAATTTTGCTTTGAAAGTGAGATATATGTGTAGGGTGAATAGTGGTAATTCTAGCATTTAGAGAATTGTGACCTGAAACTTTGGGAAATTTTTCTAGGCTAAAGTAGACAGATATTGTGAAATTGATCTTCATGAAAGTTGAAGTTTTTCTTGTTATCTTCCTATCGTCACTAAGCATGATATTTTTGGAGTTTGAGGTTGAAAATTATGATTTGTGAACTTTCAGATGGTTTTTCAAAGAATGAATGTGCTTTGTGTGTGAAATGTCTCTAAGTATAAGTTTTGTGATTTCTGTGCTTCGAAGCTAATTCTGGACTGTTATGATTTAAATTAGCTCAAGTGATCTTAAGGAACGTTATAGAGGAATCTCTTAGCTTTGTAATGAGGTATAATATGCTAATTTTGGATGTAGGGATTGTAAGTTATGAATTTTTCAAGTATGGTTATGATTTAGATGATATGTTGATTTAATACTCTTTAACAGGGCAGCTACAATCATGTGTGAATTTGATTTAGTTAGAGGTGAAATTTGCTTTTAAGTCCTTCAACTAAACTGTAGCATGTTTTCTGATCTTTTCAGTGAGATAAAGTATGGAATTTTTAGACAATGGGATAGGAAGTTATGAGTTTTGGAAGATTGTGTTACTGTTGAGGATGACACATGTATGGGAAGAAGCATTGGTTGACAAATTGATTTGTTTAGAGGTTGAATTTGCTTCCGAGTTATTCATGAAAGTTGTAGAATATGTTTTGATATTTCTTTTGATATAAAGCTTGAAATTTTTGGCAAAGGGAATGGAAAGATACGATTTTTGGAAAAATATTGTACTATTTTTTGTTTAAAAAATTAGTGATTTTTATACTGATGTTTTATTATTATGATGCCATGTGAAGTACAGTAGTGATTGTTTGTAGCTCATCCTTATCGTAGGATATGTATCCGAATGACCTACGGGCATCCCGATGTGTAACCTGCGGTAAGGGGGCGCTACAAGAAGCCCCCTTTTCCTTGCTAATTTGGTTTGTATATCATGACATACAGGCTAGCTTAGATCCATTCATCAGGTTCCAATTAAGTGAAACGACCTGAGGTTGCATTTTATTCTGCAATCCTTGGAATTAAAATTTTTTATTTGACCTCCAAGGGTAAGAGAAAAAGGCTTCGAATCAAAATGGTATCATTGTCGGAGACCAAGCAATTGGCTCTTTAGGTTAGTTGTTGTCATTTTTACTGCTAAGTGAGGTGAGGAACCTTGATTTAGATTGCGTTTTAGATAGTTTAGTGTCATACTTGTCAATAGTATAGCATTTCATTTTCTTTCGTTAGCATAAAATTTTGAAAACTCAAACATACTTAGCATTTTTACACCCGCATAGTTTTAAACATTTCTTTCTTGCTTTTCCATATATACATTTTACACATACTTTCATACGCCTACACAATTGCATCCTTCACATCTCGCCTTTTTATTTGACTTTGTGTGTTTGCAAGAAATTTTTGTTACTTTTTATTTATTTTATTTTCATTTAAAATTATTTCCGTGCATGCCCAGAAGAGTTAAACTTCTACCTTTCTACCCTAAAATTGAGAGATGTTTGAGAAAGATTAGAAAGTAGAGGAGAGAAAAAAAGAAAAGTCAGGTAGTTGTCAAAGAAGAATCTAGACAACCAAGGAGTGAGAGTGAGTCGATAGAAAGAGTGATCATAGCTGAGAACCTAGCTTTTTTGCAAAACCCTAACTTTCATGCTAACCAACCTAGGAATGGTGATAATGGAGGTAAAGGGGAACATGAGGGAGTTGGGGAGAATAATGGGACTCAAAGAAGGAGAACCATTATGGAAGCAACCACCTTTAATGTTAATTATGATCCATTTACTGCTGCTTGTCCTAATTTTGATGTTAATTTTGAAGTTAAAGGATTACTCATTAACTCTCTTCCTAAATTTCATGGATTGACAGGAGAGGATCCCTACATGCATTTGCAATCTTTATCCATGATCTGTCAGTGTATGAACCGGTGGGAGGCTCACTTGATCAAGTACTATGGAAGGTTTTTCACTTATCATTGAAAGGAAAAGCTCGGGAGTGGTATATGAGCCTCCCAAGGCACGTGGCAAATGCCTACCATAGTTAGCCAAATTTGAGGAAAGCATTCTTGGAAAAATATTTTCCAGCCTCCAGAACTTCATCGATGAGGAAGGAGATCTATTTAGCACTGCAGGATTATGATGAGTCCCTTTATAATTATTGGAGCCGCTTCCAAGATGTATTGTCTAGATGACCCCATCACCAGATACCTGATGAGTAGTTGGTGCAGTATTTTTATGATGGGCTAAAAAGTCAAGATAAAGGTATGTTGGATACGACATCGGGTGGTTCTTTAATTGATCTTAAAGCTACGGAAGCATGGGATCTAATCAAGAAGATGACCTTAAATCATCAACAGTACAGTGTGAGAGATACTAGAGGTGTACATGAGTTGGTAGCCTCAACAGCCCAATCCAAAAGAATGGAGAGTTTAGAGTCTAAAGTTGACTTTTTGGAGAATAGAGTAACTTCACAGTTGTCCTACATCACTGTAGAATTGAAAAATCTGAGTGTGCATTGCCCGACATCTTCTATGATTGTTACCGCACCTAGTTGTGATACTTGTGGGTCAGTGATGCACATATCTAGTGTTTGCCCCAGTCGGCATGAAGAGGTGTCTGCAGTGTATCCAAGTCGGACCAATCAAAAATGGGACCCTTACTCCAACACTTATCACGAGGGATGGAAAGCAAACCCTAAGATCAGTTGGAGGAATGAAGAGGGAAGTGTTCCAAATAGATTTCAACAAGGAAGAGGAATTAGTACTTCCACAAACTAGTTCCAAAACCAACAGCAAGCCCTGACTATCCCACAGAGGACACTAACCAACTGCTGCATAATATGATGACGTTAATGAAGGAGGAGAGAAATTGTAACAATAATCAGTTCAATGCCATAACTTCTCTAATTCAGCAAGACTCTTCAAAGAATGCTACTCAGTTTATCGCCTTGGAAAAAATAATGGAGCAATGGGAGACGAAAGCTGAAAATATCAATTCCTATGTCACCAATTGTCTAACAACATGAGTAAGAATCAAGTGAGAAGTAGTGGAGCTATCCCCTCAAATACCGTTATGAATCCCAAAAGTTTAAATGCAATAGCTCTCCGTAGTGGGAAACAAGTGAGGTTCAAAAATTAAGATGAGGGAGAAGGTGAAGAGGAGATTGAGATCAGAGAATTGCCTTTAACAAAGAACAAGGTCAAGAAGTCCGAAAGTTCCAAAAAAATCACTTTTGACTGAAAAGAAGTCTGAATCAAGGAGCAAAGGAGCTAATTTCGAGAGCTACAAGGAACAAGCAACAATAAGGGAGTATGTGGAATCAAGCAAGCATGAAGCCAAAGAAGTCAATGGTAAGGAGGTGAATCTTCAAGACCTCCCTTTTCCTAATTCATATTTGATGAGCAAATGAATGACTGATACTAAGTATGAAAAAGATATCATTGATTTGTTTAGTAAAGTGGAACTCAATATTCCTTTGCTTGATCTTCTGAAATAGGTTCCTGCTTATGCCACCTTAAAGACCTGTATACTCATAAGAGGAAGTTTAGGCCAAATGAAAGAGTTCAAGTAAGCTCGAATGTGTCCACCTTATTCAAACCTCAAATCCCTGTAAAATGCCAAGACCCTGGATCTTTCACTCTCCTTTGCACTATAGGTAAAGTTACCATAGGGGAGCCTTGTTAGATCTAGGAGCAGCCATTAATGTTAAGCCTAAGTCTGTCTATCAATCATTGGGAGTCAAGAATCTTAAGTCTACATCTGTAGTTCTCCAATTGGCTGATAGGTCTATTAGGCTTCCTGTGGGCATCATAGAGGATATTTTGGTCCAAGTTAAGGGTTTGGTTTTTCCAACTGGTTTTTATGTGCTTGATATGTCTTCTAAAGTTATGTAGGACACTTCCTTAATTCTCGATAGACCCTTCTTAAGGACTGCTAGTACTATAATTAGCATGAAAGAAGGTACAATCACCATGGAGGTGGGAGATCAAACAGTGAGTTTTAATATGTATGAAACTATGAAACACCCCATGAGGATTATTCACTTTTAGGAGTTAATATGGTTGATGTTATTGTTAATGATACCTGCTCCGATGTTGAATTCAAAGAGGATTCATTTTATTCCGAGTTGCATTCATTTGATTTTTCTAACTCATGTATGAATTTGACATCTTCTTTTATCAGTAATAATCCCTATCAAGGAAGGTTTTCTATTGATTTTTCAAGTGCTTTCGGCATCACGAAGACTAACATGGATGAGAAGATAGCTGAAGAAAATGTACCTCGATCATAGTGTCCAATTGAGGGGAGGCAGAGTGAGTTAGCCCAGGCAGTTGCTACCATAGATGAACACGAGATGGGTTCACCGATCGAAGTAAAGGGAGGTTATAAAGCCAACCACATGGAGATGGAGCTATCGTCGGTTGAAGGAAAGGGGAGTAATCTTTTCTCTCTTGAACTTCATAAATTGATTCCTTATGTTGTGTAACCTCCTGTGATTGAGTTGAAACCCCTGCCCTCTACTTTAAAGTACGCCTTCCTTGAGTCTAATGAGCGTTTACCTGTTATAATTGCCAATACCTTATCTCACAATGAGGAAGAGAGACTCTTTGCTATTTTGAAGGAACATAATATGGCTATAGGGTGGACTTTGGTAGATATACCTGAAATATTCCCATCGATTTGCATATATAGGATTTTGTTGAGTAAGGGTTCAAAGTCTGTGAGGCAGCCCCAGAGGAGATTGAATCCACTTATTTTAGACATGGTTAAAAAATAAATCACAAAATTGTTGAGTGCTAGGATGATATATCTGATTTCTGATAGTTAGTGGGTTAGTCTGATACATGTGGTGCCAAAAAAGAGTGGGATAATAGTTGTAAAAAATGATAAGGATGAGCTTATTCCTACTCGAGTGTAGAATTCGTGGCGCGTGTGATAGATTATAGACAATTAAATGAAACAACACGAAAGGGTCATTTCCCTCTACCTTTCATTAACCAGATGCTTGAAATACTTGTAGACAAATCACATTATTATTTTCTAGATGGTTTCTCTGGGTATTTTCAAGTACCTATTGCTCTAGAAGACCAAGATAAAACTACCTTTACATGTCCTTTTGGTACCTTTGCTTATCAAAGGATGCCTTTTGGTTTATGTAATGCCCAGGAACTTTCCAGCATTGTGTGATGGCTATTTTCTATGAATTTTTAGGGAAATGCATGGAAGTTTTCATGGAAGATTTCACAGTTTATGGCGATTATTTCGATTCTTGCCTATTTAGTCTTACACAAGTTTTGAAGGGATACATTGAAAAGAATTTAGTTTTGAACTTTGAAAAATGTCATTTTATGGTAAATGAAGGTATAGTGCTAGGTCATTTGATATCTAGCAAAGGGTTTGAAGTTGATAAAGCTAAGATTGAGGCTATATCTTCTTTGCCTTACCCTACCTGTGTTAGAGATATAAGATCATTTTTAGGTCATGCAGGATTTTATAGGTGGTTCATAAAAGATTTCAGCAAAATTGCATTACCTCTTTCCAATCTTTTACAAAAAGATGCTAAGTTTGAGTTTGATGAATCTTGCAGAAATGTAGTTGACAAATTGAAATTGAAACTCATTTCCCCTCCCATTTTAGTTGCTCCTGATTGGACTCTATCTTTTGAGCTTTCATGTGATGCTTCTAATCGTACTATAGGAGCCATGTTGGGACAATGGGAGGAAAAACTAGCAAGAGTTATCACATATGCCTCAAAAACCCTGGATCCTGCTCAAATCAACTATACAATAACCAAAAAGGAGCTATTTGCAGTAGTCTTTGCTTTAGAAAAATTTAGGCATTATCTATTAAACTCACATGTGACCATTTTTACTAATCATGTAGCTGTTCGATATCTCCTCAAGAAACCACAATCGAAGCCTAGATTAATACGATGGGCATTACTTCTCTAAGAATTCGATATTGAAATAAATGATCAAGCTGGAGCAGTAAACTAGGTCTCTAACCGTTTGAGTAGGCTACTATACGATACAAAGGGAGTGGACCCTTTTGAACTGACTTGTGACTTTTTTCCTGATTCAGTTTTATGTGCTTTAATTTTTAAAGAACCTTGGTATGCACATATAGTCAATTATCTCATGACTGGCCTAACTCCTCCTCTTATGTCTATGTCGCATGCCCAAAAGCTGAAGAGAAAAGCTCGGCATTACATTTGGGATTCTCCTCATCTATGGAGGCTGTACAGTGACCAAGTAATTCAAAAATGCGTGCCTAATGAAGAATTCGATGCTATAATTTTAGCTTGTCATTCCATGGTTTTTCGTGACATTTTAGTGCAAGGAGAACATTAAGGAAATTCTAGATTCTCGTTTTTATTGGCCTACCCTTTTTAAGGATTCCTTTACCTTTTTTCGTTCATGTGAGGGTTAGAAAACGACATGAAATGCCACAACAACCTTTATTATTTTGCGAAATCTTTGACATATGGGGGATTGATTTCATGGGTCCTTTTTTCTCATCTCTTGTCTTTTTTTATATCCGTTTAGTTGTCGACTATGTTTCCAAATGAATAGAGGCTATTCCTACTTGAAAAGACAATGCACAAGCATTGTCTAAATTTCTTAAGTCAAACATTTTTTGTCGATTTCAGATTACTAAGGCTGTAGTTAGTGATAGAGGGGTACATTTTTGTAATCGAGTCATTGGTAACCTATTTTCTAAATTTGGAGTCACTCACAAAGTCTCCATTGCATACCTTCCACAAACCAATGGTCAAGCTGAAATTTTGAATAGAGAGATCAAGCAGATCTTAGAGAAGATAGTCAAACCATCAAAAAAGGATTGGAGCCAGCACCTCGAAGAAACACTATAGGCCTATTGAACCACCTACAAATCTCTAATAGGCATGTTCCCTTATCATTTAATCTATGGGAAAGCTTGTCATTTACCGGTGGAGTTGGAGCATAAAGTATATTGGGCAGTTAAGCAGTGCAACAAGGAGTTGGAATCTTCCGGTGTGGAAAGGAAGCTCCAATTATAAGAGTTAGAGGAGTTAAGGGTAGAGCATATGTTAATTCTTACCTCTATAAGGAGAAAACAAAGTTGATGCACAATAAGGTTCTTCAGAGGAAGAATTTCAAAGAAGGAGACAAAGTTCTCCTATTTAAGGATCATTTCACTTTTAAGCATGGAAAGTTCAACACTCGATGGGATGGCCCGTACTTAGTCACCAAGGTGCACGATTTTGGCATGGTAGAGCTTTTACATGAAGAGATAGGGATATAACTCAAAGTAAATGGCCATCTATTGAAGCTCTATCATGAGAATCAACACCCTCCGTAATCATCAGGTTGTTTCTCATCCTTCACTTACTACTTACTTTTGCTCTATTATTGAATATGATATTGTGGATGCATGAGTATGTTAAATAAGTTTGGGGGAGAAACCATTTCAATAGGACCTAGGATTAGTTTTCAGTTTATGCAGTTTCAATTTAATAATTCCTCTCCCTTTTATGTTCGCTTTGTTTTTGATTTGACGCATGATACATCTTCCATGTTTGAGGAATTTGATGAGATTGATTGGGTTGCATTTTGTTTTCTAATTGTATATTTATGTTAATTGTTCTTCACATTGAGGACAATATGATGTTTAAGTGTGGGGGATGTTTCAATTTGCAATTCTTATTTGTGCATTGTGCATCATTTTCGGCCATTTAACTGCTTGTGCAAGTCAATTGTGCGTAATGTTAAAATTTTAAACTTGGTGATTGAGGCCAATTGCTTGTTTGAAATGTTTCTATAATTTTTCACCACGACGAACTCTTTCTTCACTGCGGCAATGTTGCGAAATTAATATTTCACGCGGCAAACTCTTCCTTTGCCACGGTGATGTTGTGAAAGCGGCGATGCCATACTCTTTGTAGAAACTGTTTTAAATTTGTCTCATTTCAATAATTCTCCCTAATTAGATTCTTTCCACTCTTGTATCTCAAAGATTTTATAAGTTTCAAAGCGGTCTCTGTGTTTTTGAAAATACCTTTTATTTTTCTAATGATATTCAATTTTGGCTAATTTTATTTTCAATGTTTTCAACACAAAGTAAGCGAGGGTACGCTGATAAGGTAGCACTTTACTTTTTTTTAAACCTTGAGATTGTTAATTAAGATATTAACCTTATTGGAAGGATATTTGGGCCTGAATTCTTTCATTGTTGTGTGTATCTGTGTAATTTCATATCTCTCTAAAACTTGTTTTAATTCTTGATCAAAGCTGGATGAACTAGAATTTTAGTAACATGACAGAGGCATTCTTTCAAAACCCTGTTGACCCAAACACAAACCCCCTAAACACTTATCTATTGCTAGCCCCCTGAGCCATATTTTTTAGTACATGCACACATCTTCTTATGGGCGTCAATAATTTTCTTCCCGTTCCTTTCAAGTTTATCCTTGTAAAAATTTTTCTCCTAAGAAATTTCTTTTTCAGAAAAGCCAAGGAAAAAAAGAAAGTAAAAAAATTCAACAAATTTAAAAAAGAAGAAAAAAAAATATCTCAAAAGAAAAAAATGGTTAAGTGATAGATTATGTTGTTGTTCGTGTAAATATTTTCTTCCTCACATTTGACTTTTATTTCATAATTATGGTGCATCTACTCGTTTTTCTTTCTTCTGTTCCATCCATTTCATTCAGCCTTCCATACATTATAACCTTAAAAAGTCCTCTTGATTTTCAAAATTATAGTTCTTGTAGTGGAGAGGTAGAATTATCACAAGCTTATGGTAGAGAGTGGACTAAGCAGATTTTAGAGTGAAATTATCCCAAAAACAAGTGAGTTGAGAGTAAACACCTTGCCTTGAGTGAAATCTCTTTTGCTCAATCTCTTGGATTAAATTCTTATAGTGTTTATTTTCTTGACGCTCTTTCAGTCTGCTTTGATTGATTTATGAGAAAGTGATTTTACCAATTTCCTACTCTCATTTTAAACATGGTCGGAATTTTCTTTTGCACTTGTGTCCCTTTGACTTTTATAAACTTTGTCTAGGAGTATAAAGGTCTACATGTGGGAGAATTTGATTGAGCCCAAGCTTGTTATATAAATTGGCGACATTTTCATGGTTTTTACTACACTTTTTGGCTCCTATTTTTAGATTTTATTCTTAATTTGACTCTTGAGTGTCTGTCTTTACTTCATGTAGTTTAAGAGTAAAATTGTCACAAATCATTATTAATTGCACTAATTAATTTTTTGATAATAATTGATACTGCAAACTACCATTTGTTCATTATAGGAGACTCACGAAGAAGAGACTCAAGAAGAAGAAGTAGAGTCAAGGGAAGGTTGGAGATGATGAGTCAATAAGTCAACAAGTGCAACAGGAAGTTCTCCACGACGAAAAGATGATGTGTCGCTATGGCAAAGTATGAAGAATTCCAAGTAGAACTTTCAAGAACAGCTCGCCACGACGAAAGGACCAACACTCCAAGCTAAAACTTTCAGGAAAAGTTTACCGCGACGAACTCATTTGTCTTCACAGTGAACTCATCTGTTTTTGCGGTGAACCTTCAAATACCTGAACCATTTTCAGAAGTTTACCCACTTTGCAACCTAAACCATAACTCGTTTCTTTTAAAACCTATCTATTTTAGGTTAAGAAAGGAGGAGATAGCCACCAGTTTTTTAACACACACTCACTCTCTCTACCTTTGGAATTTCTTCCACACACCTTCATCCCCTCTCATCCACTTCACTGTTCTGTTGCTTCACCAACAACTACTACCATGGATGTGTTCCAGTGGGTTCCTGATTGTGAAATCTCCTGGAGTTATGCTTGGCTAGGCACCTCTCTCCTTTTGAAAATGTAGCAATGGCTAAAGTTCAATGGGCTTCAAAGGGGAGTAGTTTATTCCATGTTCAGCTATATTATTATGAACTCCTAGGTTTAGGATTTGTAATTTGTAGTTGAACATTCTTGATTAGGGTTTAATGAAGTGTTGGATTGTTGGGCCCCGTTTTCGAAGCCCAATGATCGGACCGAAGACGAAAACATATGCGAATTTCCAAGTTCCTTAACCTGGAAACCATCAAGGAGAAATTCCTCCTTGGCATGATATCTCAAGCCCAAGGGCGAGCCCACACGACAGAAACACAAAAACCCCCAAAAACTTCTTCATATTGGTAGCTCTTAATCTCTAGTTTATTTAGAAACAAGAACCACCCCAATCCAAGCTCTACGGTTCAAGATATGCTTAAGAAATCGAAGTGGGTTTATAGCCCAATCATGCTCTCCAAACCTACCCATCACTTCCTTTTCATCTAACTTTCTGGATTTAAATCCAATGGTTACCAATTTTTGTGGAGAGGTAGTTAAACATGTTATAAATTCAATGCCTCATGAATCGCTTGATCCGGAGGTCGGACGAAGAAGTTATGGTCAAAAGAATCCAATATGTTCATGTCCTCATTCCAACTGAACATGTTTTGGCGCGAATGCCATAACTTTTTATACAAATGTCTAATTGCTTTCGTTTTTTGATCATTTGAAAGAAGAGATCGAGATCTAAAACTTCTAATAGAGGCCTCGAGGAGAGATTCGGCCTCTAAACTAGTTAAAATCGCAAATTATTGTAGCTAACTCGAGGCTGTCCGTTAAACGGACATGCATGTCCGTTCAACAGACACAGACTGGAAAAACAGCTCCAAATTGTCCGAGAAAGTCCGTTAAACGGACATCCATGTCCGTTTAACGGACATACACTGGACTAAGGGCCCTTTTCCACCCGAGATGGTGTAGGAAAATCCCGGTGTGAGCATCACATGCCCACGGTGCGGAAAACAAAAATTTTTTGTTCCGGGACCTTCCCGAAAGCCAGGATCCATGTGTCTATACAACAAACTCAAACCATAACGGCCAAAGGAGACCGTCTCTAACGGTATCCACGCAGAGATCGGAGAACCTAACCGGGACAAACCCTTTAACCCGGGAATAGCTAGAACAAGTTGAAGACTGCTAGATCTTACCTTGTTTTTGGAGAGCTTGAAACCAACGATGAAGGAGAAGAATGGAGAAGAGAAAACGATGGAGAGCTTCGAAGATCTCCTTCTTTCAAACTCTTTGAAACTTGATTATCATCAAGCAAGCAAGAAAACCTTTCTTTAAAAACCCACGATAATCATCTTCTATTCTCTTCATTTGCCATGTGTCTTTAGTTTTTAAAGACTCATTAAATGCCAAATAGGTGGACCATCCACGTTAGCCTTATATATATATATATATATAATAAAGCAACACATGTCTTCTTCTTCTCCATTCAACGTTATTGATATATATATATATATAAATTAATTAATTACTTAATTAATTAATAGATATATATATATATATAATCTTGAAGTGGTCGATCACACACTGGGTTGGTCCCTACCGCCTCACGGGTCTGGTATGGGAAAACCCATCGGAAATGTTTTTCAGCAATATCGATGTCGCGATCTCATCGGGACATATCTCGATCTCATCGGGATCCATTTAATTCTTTTGCTCTCCATTTATTGGAACTCTGTTCAAAACTATTTTACGAATTCTTCGAGACACTTTTATGCGTGTGACCCATTAGGTTCCCGGTTATGTTGGCCACTTAGATTAACACTTAATCCAAGCAAGTCATGAGCGGTATCTAGCAACACATCATGACCCCCAATGGACCGGAAAGTAATTAGTTTGACGAATGAACATGTATTCATCATGAACCATATCACAAACCTTTCCATAGACAATTACCGTGCAATTCGTCCTTTCACCATGCTATACCGCACTTGGTTATGAGTATGGGCAATGTGTCAACTCTTACTAGACTGACTATGTCAAATCTAGTCCAAGTGATTTCAGTTCTCGTCCTGGGACTCATTACTTTATATGTCAATGAAGACATTCTTCATGACATATATGTTCCGGCCAGAGACTTCCAAGTAATGACCCTGACAAGAGGCCATGGGTATCATCTTTTGCTATCACAGAAGTGGTGAATCCTCTATTGGCTACTAATTACCTTCGAATACCTCAAGCTGTACCCAATCACCACCCTATGAGCAACCTCTGTAAGGCAGCAAGGAATGGAGTCAAAGCACAGAATCAGTATCCAAGATATCCTTGAGCACCTCAAGTCTAAGGATACTTTCACCATTGCTATGATGAGATTATCACTGACATTAGAATAGGACATCCATGTGATGATCTCATAGCAGGTCATCCAATGTACTTACTACCTCTAGTAAGCATCCACATCTCAACCCCAAATATCTCATATTTACAGTTTCTGAGATCCACTGCTTGACCAAATCAAGGAGCTTAAGATGTACTAGTCTCTCCGGATTACCGATGTCCAGTCTCAGTAATCCTATGACTAGGGATAATTTAGATACTGACATAATTGCACATGATAGTAATCTCATTAGTATGATCACATCACAATTTCCTTTATGCTATGTCATATATCATGGACTTCATTAATTTGCTTATAGATCAATATCCATTCATAAATAATGAATAGCATGTTAATGAAATATGCCTTTCTTTATTTATTCATAAAGTATGTACACAACTTTGTACAAAATGCGCTAAAGGCGATTGCCTTCAGGGCACTACTCTAACAATCTCCCACTTGACCTAAAGCCAATCGCCTTGATAATACCATAGGCGAGTACATGAGAATCAAAACTCTTTTGTGATAACGGCTTTGTCAACGGATCTGCAATATTCTGCTCGGTGGGAATTCTCTCGATCTGGACATCACCTCGTCCTATGATCTCCCTAATCAGATGATATCTGCGGAGTATGTGTTTGGATCGTTGATGAGACCTTGGTTCTTTCGCCTGCGCAATAGCCCCATTGTTGTCACAATACAACTGTCTGGGCTCATCACTGCTAGGAACCACACCAAGTTCAGTAATGAACTTTTTGATCCAAACTGCTTCCTTTGCTGCTTCTGAAGCGACAGTGTACTCTGCCTCGGTCGTTGAATCAGCGATCGTCTCTTGTTTGGAACTCTTCCAACCGATCGCCCGCCATTCGGTGTGAATCGTAACTGATTGGGATTTGGAATCATCCTTATTAGATTGGAAATCGCATCAGATACCCGCTCACCGGAGATCTCCATCCCCATATATCAAGAAAACATCCTTAGTCCTTCGCAAGTACTTGAGGATATTCTTGACAGCCACCCAGTGACCCTCACCAGGATCCGATTGGTATCTGCTCGTAACACTTAGAGCATATGATACATTGGGTCTCGTACATAGCATAGCGTACATGATAGATCCTACCGCAGATGCATACGGGATCATATTCATGCGCATCCTCTCATCTTGTGTCTTAGGACACATAGATTTCGAGAGTGTTATCCCATGAGTCACGGGAAGGTACCCTCTCTTGGATTGCTCCATGCTAAACCTTTTTAACATCTTGTCTATGTACGTTGATTGTGAAAGACCAAGCAACCTTTTTGATCTATCTCTATAAATCTTTATCCCAAGGATATAAGTTGCTTCACCAAGGTCTTTCATGGCAAATTATTTGGAGAACCAAATCTTGACTGATTGTAGCATAGAGACATCGTTTCCTAGCAATAATATGTCATCTACATACAGCACAAGGAATACGATTGCAGTCCCATTAACCTTCTTTTACACACAGTGTTCATCCGAATTTTATGAGAAACTAAACTCTTTGATTACCTCATCAAAACGGATATTCCAACTCCTGGATGCTTGTTTCAATCCATAGATGGATTTCTGAAGCTTGCATACCATTTCGCCATCATAGGAGGTGAAGCCCTCAGGTTGTGTCATATACACATCCTCAGCTAGATTTCCATTTAAGAAAGTTGTCTTCACATCCATTTTCCATATCTCATAATCATAATGAGTGGCAATGGCTAGGAGTATTCTAATGGATTTAAGCATTGCTACTGGGCTAAAGGTCTCGTCGTAGTCAACTCCTTGTCTTTGACGAAAACCTTTAGCCACAAGCCTTGCTTTATAGGTAATTACATTACCATCCATGCCAGTTTTCTTTTTGAAAACCCATTTGCACCCTATGGGTTTGATTCCTTCTGGTGCCTCAACCAAAGTCCATACTTGGTTTTCATACATGGAATCCATTTCAACCTGCATGGCATGAAGCCATTTCTCAGACTCTGAACTCTTCAGAACCTCTTCATAGGTGGCAGGCTCATCATTTTCTTTGAGCAATACGTCATTCTGTTCATTCACGAGAAATCCATATCTCTCGTGAACAGAGCGTATCCTACATGACCTACGAACTTCGTGTGTTGTAGAAGGTTGAACTGTTACTTCATCTGTATGAGTCACAGTTTCAAGTTCAGGCAGTTGATCTGCGTCTGTTCGAGCATCTTGAACTTCTTCAAGTTCAATTTTGCTCTCACTGTCTTCTTGTAAAAGAAACTCTTTCTCTAAAAAGACAGCATGCTTCGAAACAAATACCTTTTGTTCCTCAGCAAGGTAGAATTGATATCCCATTGTTTCTTTAGGATATCCTACGAACAAACACTTTTCAGACTTTGCATCAAGTTTATCTGACTGTGTCCGCTTCACATAAGCAGGATAACCCCAAACTTTCAAATGAGTAAGATAGGGTCTTTTGTTAGTCCACATCTCATATGGAATAACATCAACTGTCTTTGATGGAACTCTATTTAGCAAGTAAACAGCTGTCTCGAGTGCATACCCCCAAAAGGATTTTGGTAACTTTGCAAAGCCCATCATTGATCGTACCATGTCTAACAAGGTTCGATTTCTCCTTTCTGCCATACCATTATGCTGTGGTGTGTAAGGAGGAGTCCATTGAGATGAAATCCCATTATCTCTGAGATAATCCAAAAACTCTTGGTCTAAGTATTCTCCACCACGATCTGATCGTAATGTCTTGATACTTTTCCCAAGTTGGTTTTCTACTTCATTTCTAAATTGTTTGAACTTTTCAAATGCTTGATTTGTATCTCATCGAATCTGGTACCCATATCGAGAATAATCATCGATAAAGGTAATGAAGTAAAGACAACCACTTCGCATGGATGGACATCGGACCACATACATCCGAATGTATTAGGTCTAATACTCCGATCGCTCGTTCACCCTTTCCTTAAAGGGTAATTTAGTCATCTTGCCTAATAAACAAGATTCGCATGTGTCATATGATTCATAATCAAATGACCCTAAACTACCACTCTTATGGAGCTTAGCTATGCGTCTCTCATTTATGTGGCCAAGGCGACAATGCCATAAGTAAGTTGATTTTAAATTATCTCGTTTATGTCTTTTTGTGTCATTGACATTCATAATTTGATGTGACATATCTAATATGTAAATTTCATTGCATAATGTACCAGGTACCATAAAGCATTCCATTCAAACTAATAGAACAACCATTGTTACTAAAAGTCAAATGAAAACCACTCTATTTAAACAAGAAATGCAGAATATGTTCTTTATTAATACAGTACAAAATAACATTCATCGAATTTAATTACAAGCCCGGTGGGGAGTGACAAAAAGTAAGTGCCTACGGCTAATGCAACAACTTTTGCTCCATTTCCCACACGCAGTCTAGTTCTCCTTCATGAGTACATCTCATCGTCCACGAGGCCCTGCATATCATTGCATATGTGTGAGCCACAACCGTATCTAATACCCATATGTTATGATCGAAACAGATATTAACCTCAATGACAAACATACACGAAGAAGTCGAGGCATCGATGCCTTCTTCATTTCAATTCTTCGAGATAGACTTTCTGATTCCGCTTCCGGTGGCGGTCTTGCAATGGAAGCAAGTTCCTTTAGTGCAATTTCTTTGGTTTTCTTCTTGGCTACACTTCCTTTCGGTTTCTTAGACCTTTTCTTCTTCAGCTTCTTTTTCTTTGAACCAGAAGAAGAGGATGCCACCATAAGCAATTGCTTGCTATCCTTCTTGATAGCTTGCTCTGCTGTCTTGAGCAGATTGATCAACTCAGGGATTGTCGTGGATATTTGGTTCATCCGATAGTTTAACACAAACTGTGAATAACTATCAGACAATCCAACTAGAATTAAGTCAACACTTAATTCATAATCCATAATAAAACCTAAGATGGCCAACCTCTCAATATACCCATTCATCTTGATTGCATCTTGCTGCAGATGAACTGGAGTCATCTTAGTAGTGAAGAGTAGCCTCGAGGTCTCGAACCTTTCGAATCGAGCTTGCTCATCAAACAGCTCCTAAGATGAAACACTATGGTATTAGCATCCATAGACTCATGCCGCTTCTGCGATTACGGTGACATCGAGGCAAGCATAATGCGGTAGCCATGTCCTTGTCTTTAAGATGCTTACGATATGCTTTCGATCCTCATCGAAGCATCGACAACAGTGGATCGTGAAGTGGAACATCTAGGACATATCCAGTTCCTCGACACGAGAACAATTCTCGATTTCTCACCAATCTAGAAAATTTGGTCGATTAATTTGTTCGAGTCTATAAGCGGCCTTGAGTTCTGCTGAAGTCATCTTGATAACCTATAGGAAGAGAGAAAGAATGTTAGCATAGAATTACATGCATGATCATAAGGACTTGCATGATATGCATATGGCTCCCACTAGTTTCAAAGAATCCATAACCCTCAGTACGAATCCAAGAAACATTATGACAAAATGTCCTAGTGGGTCGATATCTGAAATTACTAAAATGACCTTAGGTTTACCCAACAAGTCACCTTAGGTCAATCGGTAGGTATCGGTCATACCAATTGCATCATAGATATCTGACATTACTAAAATGACCTTGGGTTTACCCAACAAGCCACCTTAGATCTATCGGCAGGTATCGGTCATACCATTTACTTCATAGATGCAACTATCGACTAGTGCTATCAACTCGTGATGTATGCACACATATTGGATTATCAACTCTTGATGCGCGTACATCTGATGTACACTACCCAATTTCGCCTCTGTCCACGTTGACCTTGAGTTTACTCAACAAATCAACGCTTCTAGTGAAAACCGACCCATTAATTTGAAAATCTTATTTTCATGGTTTGAACATATCCGTATAGAGTGAGCTTGGGTTTACCCAACAACCCAACTCTATAAGAACTCTGATTCACCCCATATTAATGGAAGGCGTTAGTTTTCATATGATGTGTGAGGGTTTTCAGGTCTCATCTACTTCTCCTCCAAGCCGTAGGATTATAGTCACCATGACTAAATGGAATGATTTAGGACAATTCATCAATCACATTGAATCAATACCTAAAATCATCCATCATCCCACCTTTGCATGTTGTAAGTCGACTTGTGCTAGTGTGTAATGTTAGAGTAGTGCCCTAAAGGCAATCCCCTTTAGCGCTTTTTGTTCATAGTCATGTACAGACTTTATGAATAAATAAAGAAAGGCATGTTTCATTTATTTGATGTTCTTTATGAATTGATATTGATCTTTAATCAAATTAATGATGTCCATGATATATGACATAGCATGAAGGAAATTATGATGTGATCATAATCACGAGATTCCTATCATGTGCAATTATGTCAAGATCTAAATTTTCCTAGTCATAGGATTAATGAGATGGACATCATTAATCCCACAGACTAACATATGTCATACTCCTTGATTGGATCAGCGGTGGATCTCGAAACTGTAAATATGAGATATTTAGAGTTGACATATGGATGCTTACTAGTGGTAGTAAGTTCATTGGATGACTGCCATGAGATCATCACATGGATTTAATGTCGGTGATAATCTCATCATAGCAATGGTGCAAGTATCCTTAGACTTGAGGTACTCGAGGATATCTTGAATCTTGATCACGTACTTTGACTCCATTCCTTGTGGCCTTCGAGGTTACTCATAGGATGGTGCTTGGGTACGATTTGAGGTATTCAAGGTAATTGAGTAGCCAATAAAGGATTCATCATACGTGAGAATAGAAGAGATACCACGGCCTCTTGTCGGGATCATTACTTTAAGTCTCGGCGAGCATGACTATGTCATGAAGAGTGTCTTAATGGACATATAAAGTAATGAGTCCTCGACGAGAACTGATTTCACTTGGGCTAGACTTAGTCTAGTAAGAGTTGACATATTAGCCATACTCATAACCAAGTGGGGTATAGGATGATGAAAGGACGAATTGCACATGAATTGTCATGGAAGGGTTCGTGATCCGGTTCGTGATGAATTCATCAAACCGATTACTTTCCGGTCAATTGGGGGTCATGATGTGTTGCTAGATACCGCTCATGACTTGCTCAGATTAATTGTTAATCTAAGTGGCCAACATAACCGGGAACCTAAAGGGTCACACGCATAAGAGTGTTTCAGAGAATCTGTAAAATAGTATTGGACAGAGTTCCAATTATGGAGAGCATTCAGATTAAATGGATCCTGCTGAGATCGAGATATGTCCCGATGAGATCGCGATATCGATATTGCTGAAAAAGATTCTCGGGGGGTTTTTCCCATACCGGGACTCGGTAGGACCGACCCCAGTGTGACTGGACCACTTCAGTAATATATATACATATATATATATATGATTAATTAATTAAATAATTTATATATATATATATATATGTTGAATACGTGGAAAGCATGAAAGAAGGAAATGGAATCTTCCATTTTACATGCTTAGTCATTAAGTAATAAATGACTAAAAGACAAAAGGAAGAAGATAAAAAGATGATGATGCTCGTACATGAAGAAAATGAAGTAGGTTTTGGAAGAAAAACCTATGAACTTGAGAAGTGTTCTTCGTGGGTTGAAAAGGAAGAAGGAAAAGTGATTTTTCACCTTTCAATCTCTCATCAAGCTCATCTTCATCTTTCAAGCTTCTCCTCCAACGTCTCCTCAAGCTCTCTAGGACAGAGGTAGGCTCTAGCAGGCTTTATTCTGTTCTAGCTATTCCCGGGTCAAAGGTGTTTGATTCGGTTAGGTTTTCTGATCTCTGCGTGGATACCTTTAGAGATAGTCTCTATTGGCTATTCAAGTTTGAGTTTTCATACCGACACCGGGATCCTGGGTTTTTCGGGAAGGTCCCGGGAACAAAATTTTTGTTTTCCGCTGCTGGAACATGTGATGTTCCTCCCGGGATTTTCCTACAGTGGTATCAGAGAGTCTGGTGTCGTGTATGAAGCTTTAACTGAAGCTAGATCATAAACCTTAATTGCTTGTGATGTTGTAGCATGCATTCTGTTGAGATTTCGAATTGCTATAGAGATAGGGTTCGAAATTTTTCTTCCCAGGATTGTTCATAACATGTTAGAGAATATGTCTATGAATTTTCAGAATTTATCGATTTGATTTGATATAGTTTTGCTAATTAATTCCCTAAGGTTCCGGATGCTGTTTTGTGAAACACTCTGTGGACAGGTATGAGTATAAAATCGAGAATAAATTCTAGAAATTTTTTTTTTTTGGATTTTCCTTCACCTACATATCTCTAAGATGTTGGTGAATGTCTATGAGCATGGAAATTGGATTTCAAGGTGATTGGATATTTATTCACGAATTTATTCTATACTGTTGGGAATTGCTGTGCTGATGAACACAGATTTTGAATCGGATTTGTTATTTTGGTTTACTGAGTTTTTGATGGCTTAAAATCCTGAACAAATTCAGGTAGCATGATCAGAACATGTAATAACCTATGTAATTTTCTCAGAGTTTATTGAAATTGTTTCATTGATCATTTCGAGCAATGTACAGAACTGGACAGTTTTGGTGAAAATTGTTGGGACTGTTTTGCTTGGCTTGATTGAGTGTGCTTTTCAGTTCCAATGCCTTGCACCATTTTAATGTGATTAAAATGTGTTATCTTGATGTGGTATGATCTCCAAAGTGCATTGCTTGAAGTTGCTTTTCCAAGAATTTTGAATGCGAATTGGTCACATTTGTGTCTCGTTAGTATATTTCATTTTCTTGCTTGTTTTGGCCGTCACAATTTTTGTGACAAGTGCGGAGTAGTTTTGAGAGTGTATACACTAGCTTGAGATGCTTAGGGTGAGAATTTGGGTGTTCCTAAATTATTTGGATATTTATGAGTTTTGACTCATTTCAAGCTTTTCATATAGTTTAACTATTTAAGGCATTCATGAATCAATGAAGTGTTCATTGAGGCATCAATGTCTGAATATTACCCTAGGTATGATGGTGTTGAGAATTGGAATTGCATGGATTGAGGAATTAGCGATTAGAGATTATAGCATTTCTCCTGGATAAGGCGACTTGTGCATGGCATAAGTCGACTTGTTCAAGGTCTTAGTATAAGTCGACTTGTAGCACCTTACAAGGCGACTTGTACATCAAGGGCAGTGCCATAAGGCGACTTGTTTCTACAAGTCGACTTGTGTGTAAGCGAAGCATAAGGTGACTTGCATTCAATGAAAGTCGACTTGTGACATGCTCGAGTTGGATGATGGATGATTATAAGGATTGATTCAATTTGATTGATGAAACCTAAATCATGCCATATAGTCTAGTGACTATGATCCTTGACTTGGAGTCTAGAGTTTCTAAATCCTCCTCGGTATATGAAAACTAACGCCTTCCATTAATATGGTAAGAACCAAAGTTCTTATAGGGATGGGTTGTTGGGTAAACCCAAGCTCACTCTATCTGGATATGTTGAACCATAAAAATATGATTTTACGATTAATGGGTTGGTTTTCACTTTGGGCGTTGGTTTGTTGAGTAAACTCAAGGTCAGCGTGGACAGAGGTGAAATTGGGTAGCATACATCGGATGTATGCGCATCAAAGAGTTGATACCCAATGTAAGTGCATACATCAACAAGTTGATAGACGATCGATAGTTGTGTCTAAGATGTAATTGGTATATCGATACCTCCGAGACATAAGGTGGCTTGTTGGGTAAACCCAAGGTCATTCTCAATGTCGGTTATCGATGATGCAATTGGTATGTTCGATACCTACCGATTGACCAAAGTTGTGGCTTGTTGGGTAAACCCAAGGTCATTCTTAGCAATATCGGATATCAACCCACTAGACATTATGTCACTTTGTTTCTTTGGATTACGTAATGAGGGTTATGGATTCTATGAAACTAGTGGGAGCTCTTTTGCATATCATTCAAGTCCTTATGATTATGCAGCTATTCTATTCTAACATTCTTCCTCTCTATCCGTATAGGTTGTTTGAAAATGTCGTCAAGTGTGAATCTTCGCCGCTTATGGATTCCAACAAGTTAATCGGACCAGATTTTCTTGGTGGTTAAGGAATCGAGAATAGTTCTCGATCTGAAGGTGCAGGATGTATCCTAGATTTTTAAGCTTCCAGATGCACCTCGTCGATGCTTCGATGATGATCGAAGGCATATAGTAAGCATCTAAGGGCGATGACATGGCTACTTGCATCATGCTTGCCTTGATGTCACCAGAGCTGAGTAGCATGAGTCCATGGATGCTCACACTATAGTATTTCATCTTGGGGAGCTGTTTGACGAGCAAGCTCGGTCCGAAAGGTTCGAGACCTCAAGGCTTCTCTTCACCACAAAGATGGCTCGGGGACATCTGCATGCGATGCGCCTACGAAGATGAATGGCTATATTGAGAGATTGGCCGTCTTAGGTTTTGCAATGGATCATGAGTTAAGTATAGACTTAATTCGGTTGGATTGTTCGACGGTTATACGCATTCGTGTTAAACTATCGGATGAACCAAATATCCACTACAATACCGAGGTGATCAATCTGCTCAAGACACCGAAAGGACTATCAAGAGTGATAGTAAGCAAGTCTTTGGTAGTAGCTTCTTCTTCTTGAGTTCCAAGAAGAAAAGAACCCAAAGAAGAAGAAGGCAAAGAAACCAAAGGGAAGCGCCATCAAGAAGAAGACCAAAGAAGCCGCCCGAAGGAACTTGCTTCCATTGCGGTAAAGATGGCCATTGGAGCGCAATTGCAAAGTCTGTTCGAGTCATTGAAGCGAAGAAGGCATCAGATGCCTCGACTACTTCAGGTTTGTATGTCATTGAAGTTAATACTATTACTGATCACAACATTTGGGTATTTGATACTGGTTGTGGCTCACACATATGTAATGATATCGGGGCCTCGAGGGACGATGGGCAACTCATGAAGGAGAAGTAGACCTACGTGTTGGAAATGGAGCAAGAGTTGCTACATTAGCCGTAGGAACCTATGTTTTGTCTCTCCCTACTGGGCTTGTATTGGAATTGGATGATTGTTATTTTGTACCCGTTTTGACAAAGAATATATTGTCTGCATTTCTTATCGAATAAATTTGGATTCTATATGAATTTTAATAGCAATGGTTGTTCTATCAATTCTAATGGAATGCTTTATAGAATCGGTACATTGTGCAATGGTATTTACATATTAGATATGTCTAATCCAATTTTAAATGTCAATGACACCAAGCGGTATAAAAGAGATAATCTAAAGTCAACTTACTTATGGCATTGTCGACAGCCATATAAATGAGACACGCATCGCTAAACTCCATAAGAGTGGCGGTTTAGGGTCATTTGATTATGAATCATATGACACATGCGAATCTTGTTTATTAGGCAAGATGACTAAGTTACCCTTCAAGGAAAGGGTGAGCGGCGATTGGAGTATTAGACCTAATACATTCAGATGTATGCGGTCCGATGTCCATCCATGCCAGAAGTGGTTGTCGTTACTTCATTACCTTTATCGATGATTATTCACCATATGGGTACTTGTATCTGATGAGATACAATCTGAAGCGTTTGAAAAGTTCAAACAATTCAGAAATGAAGTAGAAAACCAGCTTGGTAAAAGTATCAAGGCATTACGATCCGATTGTGGTGGAGAATACTTAGACCAGCAGTTTGAGGATTATCTCGTAGATAATGGGATATTATCTCGATGGACTCCTCCTTACACGCCGCAAAGACAATGGTGTGGTGAAAGGAGAAATCGAACCTTGTTGGACGTGGTACGATCAATGATGGGTTTCGCAAGTTACCAAAATCGTTTTGGGGGTATGCGCTAGAGACAGCTATTTACTTGTTAAACAGAGTTCCCTCTAAGACAGTTGATGTTACTCCATATGAGATGTGGACTAGCGAAAACCTTATCTTTCTCATCCGAAAGTATGGGGTTGTCACCTTCGTGAAACAGATTGATCGAGATAAGCTTGAAGCAAAGTCGACAAGTGTTTGTTTGTAGGATATCTAAAGAGACCATAGGATATCAATTCTACCTTGCTGAGGAACAAAAGGTGTTTGTTTCGAAGCATGCTATCTTTTTAAAGAAAGAGTTTATTCTCCAAGAAGACAATGGGAGCAAAGCCAACTTGAAGAAGTTCAAGATGTTCAAACAAGCATGATCAATCGCTGAACTCGAGGCATCACTCATTCGGATGAAGTATGAGTTCAACCTTCCGTGACACACGAAGTTCAGAGGTCAAGAGGATGCGCCTTGTTCGAGAGATATGGATTTCGTAAGTGAGCAGAATGACGTATTGCTCATAGAAGATGATGAGCTGCTACTATGAAGAGGTTACGAAAAGTTCGAGTCCGAAAAATGGCTTTGTGCCATGAAAGCGAAATGGATTCCATGTACATAAACCAAGTATGGACTTTGGTTGAAGCACCAAGGATAAAACCTATAGGGTGCAAATGGGTTTTCAAGAAAAAACCGACATGGATGGTAATGTGATTACCTACAAAGCAAGGCTTGTGGCGAAAGGATTTCGTCAAAGACAAGGAGTTGACTATGGCGAGACCTTGACCCGTAGCAATGCTCAAATCCATTCGGATACTCCTAGCCATTGCCGCTCATTATAATTATGAGATATGACAAATGGATGTGAAGACGACTTTCCTTAACGGAAATCGGCGAGGATGTGTACATGACACAACCAGAGGGCTTCACTTCCAAATGATGATTTAAAAGGTATGCAAGCTTCGAAATCCATCTATGGATTGAAGCAAGCATCCAGAGTTGGAACATCCGTTTGATGAGTCAATCAAAGAGTTTGGTTTCTCACAAAATTCGGATGAACACCGTGTGTACAAGAAGGTTAATGGGAATGCAATCGTTTTCCTTGTGTTGTATGTAGATGACATCTCATTACTCAAAACGATGTCTCGATGATGCAATCGCTAAAATTTGGTTGTCCAAGCGATTTGCGATGAAAGACCTTGGTGAAGCAACTTATATCCTTGGGATAAAGATCTATAGAGATAGATCAAAGAGGTTGCTTGGTCTTTCACAATCATCGATACATAGACAAGATGCTAAAGAGGTTTAGCATGGAGCAATCCAAGAGAGGGTTTCTTCCCATTACTCATGGATAACACTCGAAATCTATGTGTCTAAGACACAAGATGAGAGGATTCGCATGGATCGGATCCGTATGCATCTGTAGTAGGATCGATCATGTATGCTATGTTATGTACGAGGACCGATGTATCGTATGCTCAAAGTGTGTCACGGCGGATACCAATCGGATCTGGTGAGGGTCATTTGGGTGGTGTCAAGAATATCCTCAAGTACTTGCGAAGGACTAAGGATGTTTTCTTGATATATGGAGATGGAAATCTCAGTGGCGCGGCATCGGATGCCGCCTAATCGACAAAGATGACTCGCATCCCAACGAGTTATGTTTTCACGCTAAGCGGCGGAGTGGTCGATTCGAAGAGTTCCAAACAAGAGACGATGCGATTCGACGATCGAGGCGAGTACATTCTTTGCATCGAGGCGGAAAAGAAAGTCGTTGGATCGAAGTTCATTCGAACTTGGTGTGGTTCCTAGTGTGATGGACCCATACGGTTGTATTGTGACAACAATGGGGCTATTACTCGAGCAAAAGAACCGAGGTCTCACCAACGATCTAAACACGTACTCGCAGATATCATCTAATTCGAGAGATCATTCTTTAGAGGTGATGTCGCGATCGAGAGGATTCCACGAGCGTAACATTCTTGATCCGTTGACGAAGCCATTGTCACGAAGAATTTTGATTCTCATGTACTCGCTTATGGTATTAGATACCAAGGCGATTGGCTTTAGGTCAAGTGGGAGATTGTTAGAGTAGTGCCTAAAGGCAATCCCTTTAGCGCTTTTTGTTCATAGTCATGTATGGACTTTATGAATAAATAAAGAAAGGCATGTTTCATTTATTTGATGTTCTTTATGAATTGATATTGATCTTTAATCAAATTAATGATGTCCATGATATATGACATAGCATGAAGGAAATTATGATGTGATCATAATCACGAGATTCCTATCATGTGCAATTATGTCGATATCTAAATTTTCCTAGTTATAGGATTAATGAGGCCGGACATCATTAATCCGGACGACTAACATATGTCATACTCCTTGATTGGATCAGCGGTGGATCTCGAAGCGTAAATATGAGATATTTAGAGTTGACATATGGATGCTTACTAGTGGTAGTAAGTTCATTGGATGACCTGCCATGAGATCATCACATGGATTTAATGTTAGTGATAATCTCATCATAGCAATGGTGCAAGTATCCTTAGACTTGAGGTACTCAAGGATATCTTGAATCTTGATCACGTACTGACTCCATTCCTTGTAGCCTTCGGAGGTTACTCATAGGATGGTGCTTGGGTACAGTTTGAGGTATTCGAAGGTAATTGAGTAGCCAATAAAGGATTCATAACTTCTGTGAGAACAAAAGAGATACCCTGGCCTCTTGTCAGGATCATTACTTTAAGTCTCTGGCCAGAGCATGACTATGTCATGAAGAGTGTCTTCATGGACATATAAAGTAATGAGTCCTCAGACAGGAACTGATTTCACTTGGGCTAGACTTAGTCTAGTAAGAGTTGACATGTTAGCCATACTCATAACCAAGTGGGTTATAGGATGATGAAAGGACGAATTGCACAGTAATTGTCTATGGAAGGGTTCGTGATCTGGTTCGTGATGAATTCATCAAACTGATTACTTTTCGGTCAATTGGGGGTCATGATGTGTTGCTAGATACCGCTCATGACTTGCTCAGATTAATTGTTAATCTAAGTGGCCAACATAACCGGGAACCTAAAGGGTCACACGCATAAGAGTGTTTCAGAGAATCTGTAAAATAGTATTGGACAGAGTTCCAATTATAGAGAGCATTCGGATTAAATGGATCCCGATGAGATCGAGATATGTCCCGATGAGATCGCGACATCGATATTGCTGAAAAAGGTTCTCGGGGGATTTTTCCCATACCGGGACCCGGTAGGACCGACCTTAGTGTGACTGGACCACTTCAGTAATATATATACATATATATATATATATGATTAATTAATTAAATAATTAATTAATATATATATATATATGTTGAATACGTGGAAAGCATGAAAGAAGGAAATGGAATCTTCCATTTTACATGCTTAGTCATTAAGTAATAAATGACTAAAAGACAAAAGAAAGAAGATAAAAAGATGATGATGCTCGTACATGAAGAAAATGAAGTAGGTTTTGGAAGAAAAGCCTATGAACTTGAGAAGTGTTCTTCGTGGGTTGAAAAGGAAGAAGGAAAAGTGATTTTTCACCTTTCAATCTCTCATCAAGCTCATCTTCATCTTTCAAGCTTCTCCTCCAACGTCTCCTCAAGCTCTCTAGGAGGGTAGGCTCTAGCAGCTTTATTCATTCTAGCTATTCCCGGTCAAAGGTGTTTGATTCGGTTAGGTTTTCTGATCTCTGCGTGGATACCTTTAGAGATAGTCTCTATTGGCTATTCAGGTTTGAGTTTTCATACCGACACCGGGATCCTGGGTTTTTCGGGAAGGTCCCGGGAACAAAATTTTTGTTTTCCGCTGCTGGAACATGTGATGTTCCTCTCGGGATTTTCCTACATGTAAGTCAACTTATGCATGTGTAAGTCGACTTATGCAGCTGTGTACGAACAAGTCGACTTTTACCATTGTGCAAGTCGACTTATGCGTCTACAGTGCACGGACAAGTCGACTTGTATCTTTATTAGTCGACTTATCCATGTGAAATTGCTATCTAATCGGCTAATTTCTCAATCCGTGCAGTTCCAATTCACAATACCAATTGTAATATCCTTTATTATGATGTACCAATGAAACACTTTCATTATTGCTTACCATATATAGTCAAACTCTACATGAAAAAACTTGAAATTGATGAATACACTCTTATTCATTTAGATTTCCAAATAATTTGAGAATATCAAACTATCACCCTAAGTATCTCTAGGTAGTCTAAACTCTATCAAGACTACTTCGGCACTGGTCACAAAATTTGTGACGGCCAAAATAATCAGGACAACGAAATGCACTAACGAGACGCTAATGTGACATATTTGACATCCGAAAAATATTTGGAAACCCAATTTCAAGAAATTCAATTTGGAAAGCATACAACATCAATATAACACATTTTTAATCACATTAAAAATGATTCAAGGCATTGGAATTGAGAAATACATAATTTATCATTCCAAACAAAACAGCTCCAGCAACTTTCTCAAAACTGTCAAGCTCTGTGTTTTGCTTGAAAAACTCATTGAAACAATTTCAATAAATTCTGATAAAATTACAGAGGTTACAAAATGATTACAAAATGTTCCATGAATTTTTTCAGGATTTATTTCCAACAAAAACTCATCCAACCTCAGCAACAAAGCCAATGTAGAATCTGTGTATCTCAACACAGTTATTCCCAGAAGCACACAATAAATTCTCAAATAAATAGTAAATAACCTCGAAAACATTTTTCCATTCTCATAGACATTCATAAACATCTTAGAGACATGTTGGTGAAAGAAAATCCAAAAAAAAATATTCTACAATTTATTCTCGAATTTATAAGTATGCCTGTTCATTGAATGTGCATAAAGACAGCAACCAGAACATTGGGGAATAAA
Organism: Erythroxylum novogranatense; assembly: GCA_029891385.1. Taxonomy (NCBI): domain Eukaryota; kingdom Viridiplantae; phylum Streptophyta; class Magnoliopsida; order Malpighiales; family Erythroxylaceae; genus Erythroxylum; species Erythroxylum novogranatense. The sequence goes on along the minus strand of CM057228.1, from coordinate 59,480,226 downwards.
TTAGCAAAACCATATCAAATCACATTGATAAATTCCGAGCTTCCACAGACATATGCAACAACATCTTTTGAACATATTTGGGCAAGAAAATTTCGAAAACAATATTTCTACACTGAATTCGAAATTCACACAATCAACATGCATCATTGTCACAAGCAATAGGCAACTCCGATACTACTGTAGGAAAATCCCGGTGTGAGCATCACATGCCCACGGTGTGGAAAACAAAATTTTTTTGTTCCAAGACCTTCCCAAAAGCCAGGATCCATGTGTCTATACAACAAATTCAAACCATAACGGCCAAAGGAGACCATCTCTAATGGTATCCACGCAGAGATCGGAGAACCTAACCGGGACAAATCCTTTGACCCGGGAATAGCTAGAACAAGTTGAAGACTGCTAGATCTTACCTTGTTCTTGAAGAGCTTGAAACCAACGATGAAGGAGAAGAATGGAGAAGAGAAAACGATGGAGAGCTTCGAAGATCTCCTTCTTTCAAACTCTTTGAAACTTGATTATCATCAAGCAAGCAAGAAAACCTTTCTTTAAAAACCCACGATAATCATCTTCTATTCTCTTCATTTGCCATGTGTCTTTAGCTTTTAAAGACTCATTAAATGCCAAATAGGTGGACCATCCACGTTAGTCTTATATATATATACATATATATATATAATAAAGCAACACATGTCTTCTTCTTCTCCATTCAACGTTATTGATATATATATATATATATTAATTAATTAATTACTTAATTAATTAATAGATATATATATATATATATAAATGCTGAAGTGGTCCAGTCACACTGGGGTCGGTCCTACCGGCCTACCGAGTCCCGATATGGAAAAACCCACTGGAAACGTTTGTCAGCAATATCGATGTTGCGATCTCATTTGGACATATCTCGATCTCATCAGGATCCATTTAATCCTTTTGCTCTCCATTTATTAGAACTTTATCCAAAATTATTTTACGAATTCTCCGAGACACTCTTATGCGTGTGACCCATTAGGTTCCCGGTTATGTTGGCCACTTAGATTAACACTTAATCTAAGCAAGTCATGAGCGGTATCTAACAACACATCATGACCCCTAATTGACCGGAAAGTAATTTGTTTGACGAATAAACATGTATTCATCATGAACCATATCACGAACCTTTCCATAGATAATTACCGTGCAATTCGTCCTTTCACCATGCTATACCCCACTTGGTTATGAGTATGGGCAATGTGTCAACTCTTACTAGACTGACTACGTCAAATCTAGTCCAAGTGATTTCAGTTCTCGTCCTGGGAATCATTACTTTATATGTCAATGAAGACATTCTTCATGACATATATGCTCCGGCCAGAGACTTCCAAGTAATGACCCTGATAAGAGGTCATGAGTATCACCTTCTGCTATCACAGAAGTGGTGAATCCTCTATTGGCTACTCAATTACCTTCGAATACCTCAAGCTGTACCCAATCACCACCCTATGAGCGACCTCTGTAAGGCAACAAGGAATGGAGTCAAAGCACATAATCAATATCCAAGATATCCTTGAGCACCTCAAGTCTAAGGATACTTGCACCATTGCTATGATGAGATTATCACTGACATTAGAATAGGACATCCATGTGATGATCTCATAGCAGGTCATCCAATGTACTTACTACCTCTAGTAAGCATCCACATCTCAACCCTAAATATCTCATATTTACAGTTTCTGAAATCCACTGCTTGACCAAATTAAGGAGCTTGAGATGATCTAGTCTCTCCGGATTACCGATGTCCAGTCTCAGTAATCCTATGACTAGGGATAATTTAGATACTGACATAATTGCACATGATAATAATCTCAGTAGTATGATCACATCACAATTTCCTTTATGCTATGTCATATATCATGGACTTCATTAATTTTCTTATAGATCAATATCCATTCATAAATAATGAACAGCAAGTTAATGAAATATGTCTTTCTTTATTTATTCATAAAGTATGTACACAACTTTGTACAAAATGCGCTAAAGGCGATTGCCTTTAGGGCACTACTCTAACAGAAGGTCTGTTTAACGGACACGCGTAACCCAAGGCCTCTTCCAAGCCTTCCAATGCTTCCAACCTTTAATCCTAACACCATATACACTCTAAATCTTCCCAAATTAAATCCTTCAAGTGTAATAACACTCCTCAAACATTCAAATACCAATTGTGATGAATTAAATTCACCAAACATCAACTCAAAACTCATCCAACACACAAATTCTCATCATTTACCAAAGTTATCACTTTCAAGCTTTTCATACAACATCATCACTTGCAAAGCCCATAACTCTCAATATTGATATCTAAATTTCACAAACCTTATACCATTGAAAAGCTAAGAGGATAAACAAAAAAATTCAAGAAGATCATTTCGCCCAAAATGGCCTAAATCAACCCAATTTTTCTCCCAAAAGTTCAACACACAATTTACCTCTATAAAACCTGAATTAAGCATTTCACGCAACAAGATAAATAAGCACATGCACAAAGGAAATTTTCCCAATCTTCAAATTCAATTCAAAGCCCGAAATGGGGTTCATACAAGCTTTCATACATAGCTTTAAATTACATATCGACATTACACAAGTCGCAAAATACATTCGATGCTCAATGTTCAATATGTTGTTAAAGCTATTAAAAAATCTAGCTCCTAACTTAATACAAAAGCTAAATCTCTCAAGACCATCCAAATGCTCGCAAGGACTTACTGATCTTCTCGATCTGCACCTGAGGAGGAAAATAATGGGTTGAGCTTTACATCAACCATTTATAGTCAATGGCATTGAGCCACACAATCAACCAAATACATGTACATACTATCATGTTTAGGCATAAGTATATAACAATGAGAATTCAACATTCACAAGCAATTGTCAACTCATAATTTCAAATCATCTTCACACACTAATTGTAATTCATTTCAAGGTAACTTAGAACATCAAATGCAATGCACATTTCAATGGCTAGAGGGTTCCGTGAACAAAACGACGAAACCGAAGTTTACGCCGTGAATCGAAACGAGTCCATTCTCGAATCTAAATGGGCCTGGCGGGCAGCCGGGATAAGGCTTTGACGTCGACGTGCACGTGACTCGAAATGGTTCCTCTCAGCCCAAATAAAACACATAATCCAATTCAAATGTTCATATACCCAAATGCCATGATTTCATTTGATGGCATACATTCTTATCCAAATGTCAAGCATTCATTCATACATAACATGGCATAATCACATTTCTATGATTTAATCATCATGATATACATCATATTAACATAACAAATATGCAAACAAGTCACATACAATGCATATACAAGCATTTGTCCATTTTGCACAAAAACTATAAATAATTTACCCACCTTAGCCTTGCAATCTCCAAAATCAATGGTTTCTTTCTTTTTGCTCTAGGATAGTCCCTTGATTGCCTATACACAAACAAAATTCTATGAATTTCAACTCAATTTGGAAAATCCCCCATTTTCCCTAATCTTAATCAAATGCAATTAACCTTAATCTAACTCAATCCAACCTATCCATAGTCCATATAGGTTAGAAATCACAACATTAGCTTAAAAACTCAAAGAAACCCAAAGATTTCTCCATCTTCTTCCTCATCCACGAAAATCCCTCTCTCTCTTTCTAGGTTTCTCCATCCAACACAACACAACCTATTTCTTCAACAAATCAAGAAGAAAATAAAAATAACTCACCTTAGAAGCTTGATTTTCTCCTCCTTTCCACGATTTTTCCACCTCTCCTCTTGGATTTTCGAAAATCTCCTTCTTCCTCTCTATTTCTCCCACTTTTCCCTCTCTTTTCCTCTTCTCCTTGATAGCCCACGAAATTTCCCTCTTCTTCCTCTATTTTTGTCTTTTATCTTCCTTCTTTTTTGCCTATTATGCCCCTTATTAACATGGCTCTTCCAAAATTACCCTTCTTTGTCTTATAAGGCCCTACTAACTCCTTAAGCCCACTTAAATACTAACTTAATCCTAACCCGTTCATTCCAATTTTAAATTTCTAATTCTTCCATCAAGTTTCTAATTAATGGACCAATTCTAAAATAATAAAAAAAATTTAACCAACATATAAACATAAATAACCAATTAAACAATTTAAGCAAATAAGGACAAGGTCTAACATGGATATTCAATGTGTTATTGGGATTTTTTGATGTAGAACTTGGAACTTGAATATATGAAGTCTCATATATGTCTATTTGTGATCTTGTTGAATCTCCTTTATCTGCCTAGTTGTGTTTGATATTGAGTTGATTCTAGATCCCAAAGTGACTTATTGCATTGACTTACCCATTGCACACACTAAGAGCATTCAACGAGGTCTTAAGAAATGGAGTTCATTGATTAAGACCTTAGACTTAAAGAGTTCTTTAAGGGTTACTATTTGAAAATTAGTGATTCACTCCTATTAAAATTCATTTCGAACTATGATAACCAAAGCTCGTTTTAAAGAGGATACTATTATCATTTGAACATTGTTTTTATCTTATCGTTTTTCTATTCCTAAAATCCAAAAAAATTATTTTCCATTACATTTTTTTACAATTCATTTATTTTTGTCCAAATATCCAAAGATTAAACCCCCCTTTTCCTTGCTAATTTGGTTTGCATATCATGACATATAGGCTAGCTTAGATCCATTCATCAAGTTCTGAATAAGTGACACGACCCGAGGTTGCATTTTATACTGCAATCCTTGGAATTAAAATTTTTTATTTGATCTCCAAGGGTAAGAACAAAAGGCTTCGAATAAGTTGCTTTAAATCAATTGAATAATTAGGAGCAATTTTACGAATTGAGAGGTTACAATTCTATTATTATTGATTTTAATTAGGATTACTTGATTAGATCTCTAGAGAGGGTAATTAAAACTTTAAGATATCTAAGATCAAGCATAATTGGATTAAAAAATAATAAGGGTCGGAAAAACAAGGATAGGATAATTCATAAGTTTCCAGCTTTGATCATATTCGTTTTTATTTACAACTCAATTATTTATTTGTTTTATTTTATCGGTTTTTGCAATTTTAGTAATTTATTTTAATTCAATCTTTAGTACCTTACATAATTTTTTATTCAGGTTGTTAGGTGTCTAATTAGTCCCCATAGAAATGATACTTTAGTACTGCAAACTACGATCTCTATACTTGCGGTATTAAAAGTTTTCTGTATAAAACTTATCAATAAGTTTTTGGTTCCATTGTAGGGGGCCTACATTGGCATCTTGTATAAATTGAATTTCTTTAAGGATTTGATACCTTTTTTTTGTGTGATTTCAGGAGCCTAAACAAAAAGATCACTTAAAATTCAAGCAAGGTAGAATACACATCAATTATAGACATCACAAAGTAAGAAAGAGAGATTTGAAGAGCTAAACACCAATAAGTAATAGAAAGAATGATGGAAAAATAAATAAATCACAAAGAGTAGCAAAGGACCCTTATTAACTTCATGAGACTAGGGTTCAATACCAATCAATAAGGAATTACAATGCTATACGAGGCACCGTTGATCTAGTTGCTAGAGGATCATTAATAAAAAAAATAGTTAAGGAGGTGGATGATATATTAGAGGAGATTGACAATAATAACTATCTTTGGAATTCCGAACGAAGTAGATTGTAGTCAACCTTTTAGGATTGGAAGGGAATGATTGCTTAGATTTAGTGGTAGCGTTATAGGTTGAGGTCACCAACCTAACTAAGAAATTAAATAAACTAAAAGCCACCTTTCTCTCCAATCAAAACAATTCAGCATGAATGCGAGTTATGCAGATAAGAGAGCCATATCACAGTTGATTATTTCCTAGTGGAAAATAACAACATGGAGCAGCTCAACTTTATGGAAGTACAATTTTTTTAGGGAGGTAATAATCCTTACTCGACCATATACCATCCTGGGTTAAAAAAAACACTATTATTTCTATTAATCTAATAATATAAGGATACAATTGAGAGCTTAAGGCATATTGAAAATTTAGTAAGAAAAGTACAGTTCATGGGAATCAAGGATGAACAAGTTAATGGACATGTTGATGTCCAAGTTCATGAGCTAAGATGAGGCCCAAAAGAAGATGTAGATTGTATTTTGGTTTTGCTGAACTCCACTTCCGGAGCCCAAATTCGGAGTCATTAAACTGAAACAGTACTTGTCCTTAACTATACTCAACCTATTTCGTGATAATTTGCATAACTTTCTCTACGGATATCAGATTAAGGCTTTCTTTTAGCGGTTAGAAAGAAGACTTCAAGATCTACAAATTCATGAAGACCTTAAAGATATATTCTGAAATTTATTAGGAAAAAAGTGGAGCAAATAATAGGGTCAGATGAAACCAGATGAAGGGTCAAATTAATTGGAAAAATTATCATAACTTTCCCTAAAGAGATCCGATGAAGGTGTGATTTGAATGGTTCAAAAGAGAATTTTAAGATCTACAATTTTTATGAAGATCTTAAAGATAAATTTGATCATATAAAGGGTTAAAAATGAGACTAGACGATAGGATCAGATAAAACAAGATGAAGGGTCAGATGAATTGGGAAAATTGTCATAACTTTCCCTAGAGAACTCAGATTAATGTATTCTTTAAATGCTTAAAAAGATAATTTCAAAATATATAACTTTTAGGAAGACCTTGAAGACCAATTCGGTTATCTACAGGGTCAAAAAATGGGATCAAAAGATCGCATGAACCTAGATGAATGGTTAGACGAATTGGAAAAATGGTCATAACTTTCTCTTGAGAACTCGTATTTAACTTTCTCTAGAGAACTTGTATTAAGATGTTCTTTGAATGGTTAAAAATATAATTGCAATATCTACAACTTTTATGAAGATTTTGAAGACCAGCTCAATTATCTACATGGTTAAAAATGGGATTAGACGATAGGATTAGATGAACCCAAATGAAGGGTCAGACCAATTGGAAAAATTATCATAACTTTCCCTAGAGAACTCAGATTAATTTTTTCTTTGTATGGTTTGAAAGATAATTTCAAGATATACAACTTTTATAAAGTCCTTGAAGACCAATTAGGTTATCTACATGGTCAAAAATGGGATTAGATGATAGGATCAAATGAACCTAGATGAAGGGTCAGATGAATTGGAAAAATAGTCATAACTTTCTCTAGAGAACTCATATTAAGTGTTCTTTAGATGGTTCTAAAGAGGACTCCAAGATCTACAACTTTTATGAAGATCTCAAAAATAAATTCTGTCATCTATAGGGTCAAAATGGGACCAGACGATAGGATCAAATGAATAATGCACCAGACGATATGACGTCATCACCAGACGATATGATGTCATCAAATGATACATTATCACCAGACGATATGAAATCATCAAATGATACAAACTGTACTCCTATGCATCTCTACTTGTAAGGACCATAACTTTCAACTCTGATTTACAAAAATTTTATACTATATACATTGGAAAGCTAGAAAGATAAGCTACAACTTTCCAGAAGACAACTTTGACTAATTTAGCCTAAATTAGTCCAGTTTTTCCCCTAAAGTTAGCACACAATTTATACCCCCATGAAAGACTTAGATTATGAAATGTACAACTACAAAAGAAACATGCACATACACCTAGGGAACTTTTCAGTTCTAAACTCATTTGCCGAATCCACGAAACTTCATACATAACTTTAATTACATATTAATATAGTAATCAAAGGCTTACACCAAATACAACATATATAGGATGCTCAATGTTTAACATACTTGTTAAGCTATGCAAAAGTGATCGAACTAACTTAGTTACAAAAGTTTCTAATATCTTGGAGTTTCTGATGGCTTGCAAGGATTGTTATCCTTCTCGTTCTGCACCTGAGAAGGGAATAGTGGGGTGAGCTGCACAGCTCAGTGACTAATATATTTATAGCCATTGGTAATTGATCACAAATTCAAGCATACGTATATATATATGCGTATATTCAATAATTCTAGCACTCTTCAATTAGTTTAACACTCATAACACATAACATTCAAATGCATTATACATGACAAATTAAAGAAGCAATGCACAACAAATGGAACGAGGGTTCCAGGGTAACAGAATGGAGAAACCGAAGTTTACCCCATGAACAAAATGAGTCCAATTTCGGAGCTCATATGCCATAAACGAGCAGTCGGGAGAAGGCTCTTGTTAATGTGTACGTGACGAATAGAATGGTTCCACTCTCGCCTAAACAAAGCACATAATCGTTTTCTCATATTGCTCATACTTTTATACTTTGTCTTCTTTTCATTTAATACAAAATGTCATTACCTCTTTTAAGATATAACATAGTCATATTTCATCATGCATTTTCAACATTTACAAATAAGTCAATTTCAATCAAACTAATTTAAACATACACACATAGGCAAGAATTTGCCCAATTACACTCTAACCATAAATATGTTACCCACCTAATTAGCTTGTGAAAATCCAATTCAAGCTTGCCTTTCCCCTTGCTTTTGGGTAGGATTCCCTTGATTTCCTAAAACAACCAAGGTTCCATTCAAAACAACATTCCAATAAAATTCTTCAACTTAAAAAAAAGTCACAAAATTGCAACAAACATAAATTAAACTCAAATCTAACCGACTTATAGTCCATTTAGGTTAGAAAACCTAGGACTTAGTTTAGAAACCTTAAAATCAATTAGGTTCTCCTAATCCATCTTCTTCCATCATAAACTTTTCATTCTCTATAGAAACCCCTTTTTCTTTTTCTCTAACTCCTTCATCCTTAACACAACCCATTCCTTTAATAAAGCAAGAAGAAAACATGGTTAACCTACCTTAACAAACATGATTTCTCTTTTTTTCTTCTTTCACCGAAACCTCTCTTCTTCTCTCTTGTTTTCGTTTTTCACTCTCCTCCCTCTCAATTCACTTTTTTCTCCTTTTAACAAGCAAACAAACATAATCTTTTTCCATTTCTACCCTTAATGAGCCCAAAAAGTCCATCTTACCCTTCCTTATAAGCTTATGTTCTTTTATGCTTAAGTGATCTCCCAAAAATGTCCATGAACATCCTTATTACATTAACACTTTAATTCCACTTACCCATTCAATAAATCCAACTAACTTTGACATAATTATAACTCCAACAATTTAATCTATCTAGACCTCAAAATTATTTTTTTAAAATCATGCTTAATTTAAAGAAAAAATTTCAGGGTCCAACAGTTTTTATAGGTGTTTAAATATGTTTTTAAGTATTTCTTAGATGATTATCATGTATATAGACTTATAATTATGTATTGTTAGTGTTTGTATGTATTTTAAGAACTTGTTTGGTTTAAAGTAAGAATTGGATCCTATTTTTATATTACAATAGGTGTTTGATATGTTTGTAAGTGTTGGAAATTAGGAAATTAAAGAATGAAGAAGATGGAAGAGCCTTAAAAGAAGGCATGATCGCCCATAAAGAGCATGATCGTGACAGATGTGCATGGAGCTACATAGTTCTCTATCATGATCATGCTAAATCAAGGGAGAATGATCATGACTCAAGGTGATGATTGTGACAGAGGTTTTTTCAGGGGTGAGATTTTTCATGTTTTTAAGGTTCAGGGCTATTTTTGGAATCGAACAAAGTGGGAAAACCCTAGACACAACCCTAGAACCTTATTTCACTATATAAGAATATGAAAAACACAAGAAAGAGGTAGCAGTAACAAATTAAAGTAAATCAAAAGTGGAGAGGTCAATGAAGAGTTTTAGGAAATTTTAGCATTCCTGATCAAGGAGTCAAACAATTTTTATTCTTTTCCATTTACTTTCTTCATTATCCTTAACTTTTATTTAGATTTCTATGAGTTTTAACATGTCTATGGATTTATAAATTCAAATTAGGAATTATTCTAGAATTATTTTGAGACTTTATTTATTGTTCATTTAAATACATATTTGGATATTTTTATAGTTGGCATGTATAAACTTGAATACAAATCAAGAGAGTGAGCCAAATTAATAAGTCTTAGGTTGTACAATGTGAGTTCGCAATTTAATAGATCCACAAATATCAAATTAACAATCAATCAAAGAGAGATCTTAGTTGTGAAATTAATTATCTATATAATTGCTTGAGATCTAATTGAAGAAGTTATGAGTACTTTTATGAATCTAGAGATTACAAATTTGTAGATATTGAATTCAATTAAGCTTAGTTAGTTAGATATTAAGAGAGAGTAATCAAAACTTTAGGAAATCTTAGATCAAACATTGTAACATCCCATCACCGATGGGAAGGGTAAAATAGTAATTTGGGACGGGTTATGAGTGTGTATACGTATCTCAGCATGTTCATGCATTGTGTATGTTTGTGTTTTCAAAAAAAATGTATACTGAGTTTTGAGTGAGTGATGTAGCACGCCACCCTCGCAGGGCTCGGGCTCGGATATCACCATCGATATCGGGTTCGGGTCATGCGGGAGTGGGGTGTTACAAACATAAATAAAATCAATAAGATTAAAGGAAAGAACATAAGGATAAAATAGTTCCTTAGTATTAAACTTTGATCAATCTCAAGTTTTTAGCAGCTCACCCACTATTTGATTATTTTTAAAATTTTAATTATTTTATTTCAAATAAATTTCTTAATACCTTATACAAAGTTAGATTCAAATTATTTAGGTGTTCATAATCCTCATGGGAATGATAACCTTAATAATATAAGATATTATTCGTATACTTGAAGGTATTGAGAGTATTATCTATATATAACTTACTCAAAAAGTTTTCATGAGTCATGATGAGGCCCAAAAGAGGATGGAAGCCAAATTTGATCAATTATATAAGAATCAAGCCTCTTCCATTCATAATCTAAGGGTTTACATGGGCCAGTTAGCTAATACATTATCTATATGAAGTGTGGGGATTCTTCCAAGAAATATGGAAGTCAATCTAAGGCAGCAACTTAAGGTTATCACGAAAAGAACAAAAAAAAGTTGAACCCCACCGTGTATAAGACCAAAAGAAGAAGAATAAGTATCCTCCCTACATTCCTCTTGTAAGGCCCCAATATATACTATGGAAGTATTATAGCGAGTCTAGGGTGTATTAAGAAGTGAACATAATAAATTAGGCGCATTTAAGTATAGCAAGAGACATAATGGTACTTAATTTAAACGATATAGGTAAATGAATAAATTGTTCATTTCAGCATCAACATAAAAACTTATACATGAAATATGTATGAAAATGAAATTATTGATGAGATTATATGTTAATATGAGAATTAAAGGAAGAAAAAGGAGCAATGTGCAAATTTTCTAAAGTCATCTTATGGACTAATTGGAGTAAAGCATGTGTGACAAACATTATTAAATCATGTGTGACCAATAAGATTAAAGCACGTGTGTCTAATAGAATTCTAAGAAATGGTCCAATAGTATTGTAATATATGGCCCAATAGGATTGTAACACATAGCCTAATAAGACTGTAATATAATGTCCAAAGGGATTGAAACATGTGTATAAGACTAGAAAATTCATGAGGGGAGTAAAAGAGAGGGGAGAGGGACATGTATGTAGGGAAAAATTTTCTCTTCTCATCTCTCCATTCTATCTCCTTAATCACACCAATTTGCATAAGAAATCAAGCTAATCCTAGGTGAAAATCAAGGTAAAAGTTTATGATTTGTCTTATTATCTTCATATTTCTTATTTTGACCATGAAGAGCTAGACTTATAAGGTTGAAATTGGTATATTATATTTGTATTTGTGGTTTTTCTAGTTGGTGAGCCAAACAAAGCCAAATAGGAAGGGAACAAAGGACATATGAAGAACTACTTTGCAATTTTAAGGTTTGGAACTACATTTAGTCTAATTTCTCTTTATGTGTATGTTTGAATAGATAAAAAGATTGATTTGTAAGTGGAATGGCTGCTAGGATGATGATTTGGTGTTATTTTGGTGTTACCTTCTATAGAATTGGTTGAATATAGCAAGAGAGTAAAGTGCAGTGGAATTCTGGCTAAGATTTGTTGAACCAATCATATTTTTAGGGTCATAACTTAGCCTACAGACCTCTAAATTGGGTGATTTTAGTTGAATATGAAAACTTAGAAATATAAATAGAAATATATAGAAGAGACTTTGATTTAATTATGACTTTTTGGCATTGAAAATTGAGATAGAAAATGGTGACCTAATGATGCCCCTGTTTTGGAGCAGCTTGTGATATTTGGTCTATATATCATGATTTAGAAGCCTAAATGACTTGATTTTTTGTCTTTTTGAAATTAGAGACATAGGGAAACAAATTGAAAATAGACCTCAAAACCAAATTAAAATGTTTTCAATATGAAAATTATGGGACAAGTGGAGGTACAAATTTTGGGTAGGGACATGATTGCAAGGAAATTGCACTATTTTGAGTTTGTTTTCAGGTATGATTTTTACCGAATCATACCTGAACCTTTTTGAATGTGTATAAAAATTTTCAAACACCTAGGAATAAATGAAATATGAATTACCATATGTGAATTGCTTGATTGAACATTGGAATTTAAGATTTAGCATAATGCATACTAAATAAATTTATGTTTACATAAATGGTTTGTATGCATATTTATTGCTCATATATGTATAGGATGATTATATAGGTCTGGTTTTAATACAATTCTAATGGTGGTAAATTATGAATTGCATGTATGAATGCAAACACATATTTTATGACTTAAAATTTATATAATATGATTTTTCAATATATGAATTATAAAATTGGCAAATGGTTAAAAGAAATGCTACATGCTATATTGTCTTAATGGTGGATAGATAAGCACAACACTTGTTTCATCATATCAAGACTATAGTGTCTCCACAGTTTGATACCTTTGGGTATCTATAGTTTGATGTCTTTAGATATCCACAGTTTGATATCTTTGAATATTCATAGTTGCAGTTATCCACACCCATAGGAAATAAGTAGGCTTAACAAAGAAAGGAAATTTAACATTCATAAATAAGAGATACAGTATGACAACATGAGTAATTTGTACTGATGAGCATTGAATATCAATATTTGGCTTATAAATGTGCATTTCAATATATGGATAATATATTGATGCATATTTGCATTACATACTTTACTTAATTATTCCATCATTGTTTACATGAGTTTATGATATTCATGAATGTGTGTGTGCTTGGTGGATGATTGTCATGAGTGGTCATCCAAACTAAACATTTCCCTACTATGATTTCAAGCTTAGCATGAGTGTTATTCTGTGTAGGTCCAAGTAATTGGAGTAAGGCACATGGATCATTTGTAGGGACTAAGGCTAACCATTGGAAGTAAAAGTGTCTTTGGATGTGTTTTTTTTAATTAAAGAATGGTTGTATATGTAATGAAAGAAATTGTAGTTTTTTAATAGTTTGTAATTAAGAATTTAAGTTGTGTGTATGTTTTCTTTTGGGTTACCATATTAATATAATGATGTAATACTACTTTTAAATGATATTGTTAAGGGATATGAAGTTTTGTAATACATATATATACAACATTGAATGTAATTGTATGTCATGAATGTATGTATAGGAATTTTGGGTGCCATAAATGTGGGTGGTAGTAGGTTTCACATAGGAGGTGTTACATTTTATGGTATTAGAGCCACAATTTAGGTGGTTCTAACTAATAAATGTCTATTAATGTGTGACATGGTTTGGTTTTAGTGTTGACCTAATGCAGATGTACCTGTTTTCTTATAAATAGTATAAATGGAATGTAACATACCTCTATCATAAAGCATATGCCCGAACATCCTATGGATATTTGACAACATGCCCTATGAAAATGACATGTTAGAGCAATCACATCAACTTATTTTGGCATCATATAGAACATAAATATTTCCAAAGATCAAAACTACTCATTTCATTCACAAAATGAAACTTACTTACGTTGTCATTACATTTCATAATCCATGTTTATACATAAAATAACATTTGGGAGTTTAAAGTTCTATATAAAAAGTTCAATATGGAAGGAGAAGCTAAACAAAAGTATTCTATCTAGAATCCAAAGGTATAAGCTAACTAGACTTTGAGCCATTCTTATTTCCAAAATTAACAATACTAGACTTCTATTATATCACCTTAAAAGCTAGGTATCCCTTGTACCTAAAAATCAACATTGCAATTTTGATGAGTTTATGAACTCAGTGAGTGAACCATCATCGATGTGCTGACTCAAGTCGGAACACAAATATAACAAGTATAAACTAAATTCACAAGTGTATTTCCTAATTTAGCAAATGTATCACATCATTTAATATTGAATACCAAATCACAATATACATCATATTCAGCAATACATCATGAACTACAAACATTTCATATAATCATTTCAGAATAATCCAATCAATTTTCTCAATCATTCATATCATCAATATGTACACAAACATTGCATAACACTATATCAACATAATTCAGCAATTCTTCGCAATCATTCATATGATATATGTAAAGATATATGTATATATATATATAGCACATAAGACTCCACTTTCATTATTACTTTGTTGTGACTAACATCTATTTACTGTCCCATATTTGTTGTGGATACCGGGCTCATTTCATATTCTGTCCCGTACATATGTGGATGCCGGACTCATTAATAACTGAGCCTGTGGCTCTTTATGCATATTTTTTAGCTTTAAGCTCTTTACATATTAGTCCCTTGGGTCACAACTCCTTTATCTGATCATGCATAATAATGTGATGGAATGCATCAATTCACATAATATGCTATCAATAACTTTCATTTAATGTGCACAGTCATTTATAACATTTCTCATATCTGAGTCTAGCATTAGAAATTCAGTTGGTTACACATTTTCCATATTCACATACAATTAGAAAGCACTTCTAATACAATCCCGAATATCAAATTCCTAGGACCATCAATGCCCAAAATTATCACAATCATATCAATAATATTTCAATATTTAAAAAAACTCATTTATTCTTTTAACAAATCAGAATTTCTAGATTTGAACTCAACCACATCAAAAAACCCATTCTTTAGATTATGACATCAATTAACTACATAAATTTATCAAACTCTTTACAAATTAATCAAGCATCAATCTAGACTCATTATTAGCCTTAATCAAGTCCCAATATACCAATTTAGAGTAAAATTTCTCAGCTAGTTCAATATGTGCACAAGGTTGGAACTAAAATTCTAGAATTTCTCATCAACATCACTAATGTGTGAAACTTCACCACCTTCAATACTTCATGAATTTTACAAGCTTAGAACATCACTAACACCTGAAAATTTCCAGATTTCATGTCCTTTAAGGTTATACATTTTAGGTTAATTTAACTTTCGTATTGGTTACACTAAGGCTTATAAAATTCTGCTCACTTATGTCATTAACAGTCACTTTTTTACAAACACACCTATAGCTCTAAATTTCCATATTTGAAAACACCTTAATAACACCTATTTTTAACATGAATTCCTCATAAATTATACTTGAAATCCTAACTTAAATCATCAATACAACAGCCCATAAACTATTATTTTCGTACATGCAAAAACAGACAAAAAGTTACCCATTCATTCTCCATTTTCTAGTATATCTTCAATGTCAACATCACATCCAATCTATCGCAGTTCAATCATCATAATCTTTCTATTATAACATTCCATAAAGAAAAAAACTTTACTTATTTATTTAGCTTCCAATTCCATCTCAATTCATCAAGTCTACCTAGCCCTCCATGCATGAAAAATCATCCCCAATTCAAGGTGGAAATTGGATGTTTTTCAACTAGGATAAAAAAACAATAATAATCTGGTTTTTTAGCTATCTTGTTAAAGGTAAAAGTATGTATTTGGTGTGGTAATTTAGCATAGCTCAAGCAAAACACAGGAATGGGAGATATAAGAAAGTTTTGGTGGTAAGAGATGAAAAGAAAAGAAGAATGAACAAAGTTTAAACAACTTTTGCAAAAACTTAACTCCTTAGATGCTAAATGTCACCATGTTACATTGACTTATGTCCCTAAGCATGTAAGCCACTTATCCCCTCTATAAGTTTCCAAATGTCACTTAGTTAATAGTCTATTTATCACACAATTCACATCATGATCTTTTTAAACCTTTCATACCTTGGAATATGTCAATTGAGTGCATATACTATCTTTGCAATGTGTACGAAATCATAATTCATGTGTATATGCTAATGATATGTATGTAAATGAAATGAATTTCATGAATGCTAAAATGATATGACTCGTATGCAATAATCTAATGCTTTAACCCTTAGTATGGAAAATGGGCTATTACAATTCTCCTCCCTTAGGAAATTTCGTCCTTGAAATTCTTACCTAATTGATCAAACAGATGGGGATATTATTTCCTTATGTTCTCCTCAATTTCCCACGTGGCTTCTTCTCTCGAATGATTCCTCCAAAGGACTTCAACCAATAGGATCATTCGGTTTCTTAATTACTTATTCTGATAACCAACTATCTTAACCGATTCCTTAACATAACTCAAGTTAGTTGCAACTTTAAGCTCTTGAATAGGTAACACATGTGTCAGATCTGTCAATATCTTATGAGCATACTAACATGAAACACATTACGAGTCTGAGCCATCTCAGCTTGTTGGGCACAATTTTCAGAACTCAACTCTTGCTCTAAAACCAAACAATGTTGGACTGTGCTTCTGGAGCCCAACATTCAGAGTCATAAATAAGGATGGTGTGCCCATACCAGTCAAACATAAAAAACAAACTCATTTCTTCAACTTCAGAACAAATTTTGGGAAACCTCAAATTGAAATCACAATTTGACTTCTTTAGAACCTTTGGTCACCATTGTCTTAAGTTTCTAATGACACTAAAATCCTTCTATGTGGTTTATAATTATAAAATTTAGGGCTTATTCCAATTAACCCTCATTAGTCATCCTCTGTTGGCCCCTGAATTTTTTTTATTTGATTAAGCGTGATTAGATTAATCGTTAGGGTCTTGCAAGATTTATATATGTTGGATGTTAATTTTAATGAGGTTATATGACATGGGTGTAGTGAATTGAGTTAAAGTGATAAGTTACACAAGGGGGCATTAAGGGATGATCACTTAAGCATTTAAGTTGTAAGGCTAATAAGTGAGGGTAAGATGGACATTTTGGCATTGCTAAGGGTTTTGAACTAATGGAGTAATGGGAGAGTGTAAGACTAATTTTGGCAAGTCATTTGGGTTTAAAAACCTAAGGCACCAATGTAAGGACAAAAGGGACTTTTTGTAGTCATTAGTGGTGTAAAAGGGAAGGAAATGGGGTGTATTACTTTTGGGAGAGGGAAAAAAGAAATTGAAGAAAGAAGGGAGAGAGTTTCGTGAGTTTAGGGAAAGAAAGAAGAGCAAACTAGGTTTGAGTTTTCTCAACCTTCAAGAGGGATTTTGAGAGTGATCAAGAAGGGAAAAAAGAAAGGGGAAGATTAGAGCTTTCATTGGAGCCAAGAAAATCATTGTTTGGTGAAGATTTTAGGTAAGTAGGTTTTAATCTTTTGGAGTTTTGAAAGGTTTTTGTTTAAAGAGATTAGGATATAGATGGGTATAAGTATTCTATGATCAATTTCATGCATGAGGTTCTTTGGGTTTGTCAATTTGAATCCTTTTGATTTGGGGTTTTTGTCATTATTGAAGAAAATCAAGAAGGACAAGAGGAGCAAGAGGAGAGGCATATTTGAACAAGTCATAGTCAAGGACTTCAAGGTGGGTTTCACTTTTATAGTTAGGCGATAAACTAACAAAAAGTTTCTGTCCATAAATGACAGTAATTAATTTTGCAACCACCTCATTCATGTGAATTTAATGTTGTTAAGTGTAGCAAGATTTTTCCTACATGCCTATATATGATTTGTGGGATGATACATAAAAAGTTGTTTATTACAATGATTCTTTAAAATGATGCATGATTTTGAAACCATACTTTTAGAAATGGTTTGTAAGATAAAACAAGTTTATGAAAAGCAAGTTTTCAAGAAAATGTGCCTTTGTGGGCATCAAGCTTACAAGATTTTGAAACTCTATGTGTTATGTGAGTTTGTGGTAGTCCCTCAAGAACCGTCACGTGCACGTTGACCCAAGTATAGGCTTCTCCCTCCTGCCCGCTAGTGGCATGGAGCTGCTTCAAGGACTCCCTCAAGAATTTACGACTACACAGGACCATTTCTTTGGAAGTGTGTAGTGCTTCATGTTTTCGACTTACCCAAACCATTTGATATGTTTATGTGTTCATGCTAAGTTGATAGGAGTAATGCATTCTTTATTTTGCATACACGTAAACTTCTGCATTGAAAATGTATGAAAATGTCTTTGCTTGTTGCAAACTATAAAATTGTTGCCCACGGGCTTCAAGCTCACCCCCACCTTTCCTCCACACAAGTAGGTGAAGAGCAAGAGATTGAGTAGTCAAGGGCCAAGGGCATCACTCCACTTTTGAAATGTTATTGTATTTCAAGCTACTTTTGAAACCAAGGCTTTAGTTGCATTTTGAGTAGTTTATTGTTCAAGTATCTTTTGTATCTGAGATTTTTTTAAGACATTAATGTTTGAGGCTTGAAATGCCCACTAAAGCTTTGTAATAACTATGATCTTTTGATGCTACTGGTATATGATTTTGTTTTCTACCCTAATTCACAAGGTTTCATAAAAGGGGAATTTGTGCACTAAGTTAAAGGCAATTTCTAGGTTGATCTGGACTGATTTTGTAACATTTTCTCTCCATATTAAGGGTTAAGACCTAAAATTTTCGTACAAGTGAGCTTAAAGAGACTCTAAGACAATGTATTTTCTTGTTCATGCATCATGTTAGCATATATGTATATAGATATGGAATGTTTTTGCATAAAAAGTAGTACATGCATTCATTGACAACTTCCGTGTGTAATTGTCATTAAATGTGATTGTATTGAAAATGAGGAGTAGAAGGAGCGAAAAGAGTGATCTTGGTATGAGTTGTGATAAGGAAAGATTTAGAAATAAAATTAGTAGTGATCTGGTAAACGTTCACTAAGTATGCTTTGGTCTGTTAGCCATAACTTCTCCTCTAGTGGTCCAAAAGAGATGGCTCTTAATTTGGATTAAACTAGACATATATGGCTACATTTTTTATGAAGACATCGATTTTCAATTCTGTCCCTATAAATCTCAAAGGTTTTCATGAAGTGAAGTATTGGGTGTAGTGTTAGTGTATGAATGAAAATTTTGTCTTCAGATTTTAGGGGCAAATTTGGGTTTGATATAAATGGATTTTGGCATAATTTCCTTTTGAAAAGTTGTAGATATTTCTTTTATCTTTCTAACAGTATATTGTATGACAACTTTGGATATCGGAGTCAAACGTAGCGTTTGGTTAGCGTCTGCAGCATGCAAAGACGAGACTAGACGGAACAGGACAGGACAGGATAGAACAAGAATTGAAGACAGGGAGATGTTTGGTTGCGGTGGATAGACCAGATATAATTGTCGTCGTCCTTAGTACAGAAATGTGTTTGGCTGCCGGGGACAGATCAAAAAATAGTGTTAATAACAGAAATGCCCCTATTGTATAATAAGACTTGTAGATGTAATTCAATGTTATTTTATTATTATTATTATTATTATTGTTAATAATAATATTATTGTTGTTATGATTATATTATTATTATTATTATTATTATTATTATTATTATGTTTAATAATAATATTATTAATAATATTATTATATTAACTTTTACTATTATTATTTTGTTAATATTATTAATATTGTTTTTATTGTTGCTATTATTATTATAATTATAATAACGTATTAATATTATTAACATTATTATAAGAATTATTATTTTATTACTATAATAATAATAATAATAATAATAATAATAATAATTATTATTATTATTATTATTATTATTATGTTTAATAATATTATTATTGATATTAATAATGATAATAATAATAATATTATTAGTAGTATTATTTTTGTTAACATTATTAATATGATTTTTATTATTGCTATTATTATTAATATAGTTACATATTAATAATAATAATAATATTATTATTATTATTATTATATTTGTATTATGTTTATTATGTTTATTATTATTGTTTTTATTTTATTATTATAAATATTATTATGACATATTATTAATATTGTATTATTATTATTATTATTATTATTATTATTATTATTATTATTATTATTATTATTATTATTATTACTACTACTACTACTACCTAACTAGTATTTGTTGATGTTCTAATTGTAACACCCCACTCCCGAGTGACCCAAACCCGATATCGTTGGTGATATCCAAGTCCGTGCCCCGCGAGGGTGGCGTATTACATCAGTCGATTGAAACTCAGTATAACATTTTCTCCTCTCTTTCTTTATTATTTTTTTCCTTGAACCATTCATTAACGCAAAGATAAACAAGAAGAAACACGAGCCCATGTTCACACGTAATCATTTTCGTTATTACGGTCATCCAATAAAAATTTACAATCACCGATGTGTAAAACAAGACAACCACAATGGGCTCGTTATAAAAACAAAGCATTGTTGCCTGATGATTGCGAAATACAATTTGATAAGACACTAATGCGATACCGGACCGATCCCGACCTCTATCCTTTACTTGCCTCGGTAGACATACTCCGTGTCAGCCGGGTATTCTTCAGACTGAAAATAAATGTAAATTTTGGGTGAGTTTTGCGAACTCGGTGAAAACCATCATCGATGGTTCACTCAAATCATACATTACGCATATGGCGTACATCATATCTGATAGTATTCAATTCGCGGTAACATAACAATTTATAGCCTTAAATAATGATTTGCAGTAACATGTAACAGTTTACAGTAAATCATGCCATCACGTAATCGGTAATTTTCACAAAACAGTCATTCATGTGAATGCAATGCATATGTGACTCTTTCCAATTATTCGATGTTGTGCCCAAGTGCTCGGTCGAGACTTTCGGTGGGGGCGTCGAGGATTTCTCCCTCGGGCTCGAGGCTCGATCGAGACAAGATATTCAGGATAAATCCCCTCGGACTCGAGGCCCGGTCATAATAATCGCAACTTGGGTCACAACGTCCATTATCTGTTCATGCATTTATGCATGTAATGCAATACTCGGTGGGTTTACAGTAGTATGGCTATAAAAGCCCAATATTGCGATTTCAAGAATCCAAAGTGATATGGCTATAAAAGCCCAATATTGCAGTTTCCAATTTCATGCAGTAGTCCAATCCAATACAGTAAAAGCATGCAACTTAATCCTATACAGTTCAGTAATCATACAATTCACCTTTGCAAGTAGTTCCATTCAGTACAGTAAAAGCATATAATTACATCCAATATGTTTCAGTAATCTATATAAATCACCTCGGCAAGTAATTCACATAGGGCATTTAGACATTCAGGAATTTGAGAAACCAAGTAAGTTACTCACCTGTATTTTCGAGCCAAAATCTGGCAGTCTCGGTGACGTCGGTGGACCGACGCTCCAAGTGTGACTCTATAACGATGACGATAAACAAACATTATCAATTGTTCAATCAGAACTATTTCAGAATGCACATGTAACAGTTAGAAGGTGCACAATGCATGATCATGATATTCCCGGCCCTAATCTCATCTTTTTCCACAGAAAAATCCGTTTCAAAAATAAGAAATCCAATGGCGCTGACGGCGCTCAATTTTGACCTCTATAGGTCCCAATTTTATAAAACAGTGATTACAAAGACTTTTACCCGGACCCATATTTCCTTCTCTTTTTCCCTCTTTCCTGTCCAAAATTCAAGCTCTCATAACTTTTTTGTACACATTTCAGAAAAATGCAAACTATACCTTGTTGGAAAGAAAATGAAACTCTCTACAAGTTTCCTTTAGTCCAGAAAAATTAATTTCACCACTAAGGGTGTCAAACATCCAATGTAAGCTCCTGCCCACACATTCACTTCCTAAAACAGAACAGTCATTGGAAATTCACTATCTTTCATTCTATGCAGTCAAAAATTATATAATAAATATGCTCATCAAGATCACAATATTATCTTCAACTTTCATGAAACAACCCAAATTTCAATTCCCTTGCTAACTAGGTCAAATAATTCACTCAAAGTTGTTGTCCCTGAAATCACTCAATTTGAGCAGTAACTTTCTATCAATCATATCTCCCTGTATACAAGTCACACAAATCACCACTTTACATCCCTGAAAAGATAAAATCTCAAACTTCAATTCTTCATGAAATAACCAGACTCCAATTCAGCCTCTAACAGTGTCAAAGTTATGCAAGTTTCTGACCTAATCAACAATTAACATCACAATGTAGGTTCAAATTGTGAAAATCCATAACTCCCACATCTGATTTCCAGAAATTATATGCCATACACCATTTTCAAGATGAATGTGTCATCTAAAACTCTTCAGTAGATTTCCAACACCAATTCAGTGCACAAAAATTACTAAAATTCCTCCTAATCTGAATGTACACCAAATTTGACATTGCAGCTAGGTTTCATTCAATGCATAAAAATAGCCAACAATCATCAGTCCATAACTCCTAATAGACATATCGAAAAATTACAAAATCAGTGGCATTGGAAAGCTAACTTAATAGGCTTCAACTTTCATTTAGTCCATTTGTCCTAATCCCTTCTCAATTAATTTATAAAAATTAGCAAAACTATAGGGTATAATTTCGGGTACTGTTCATTCCAGTCAATAGCAGTAACTTTCCAAGACAAATTTCACCCTCTTAAAGCTAAAATTGGACAGTGCCTATTTCACACAAAAATGTAGCCACCATCCTAAAGTTTAAGTGGCCATAAACCTCACCTTATTTTCACTCCTGTAAAATGAGTCATGATCAAAACAGTACAATCAATTAAAACCCTAAATTTCCAGATTTGGTCCAATCTTAGTTTCTATCATTTCCAATGCCTTTAACACATCATTAAACATCCAAATGAACACAAATCAGTTATTATACCATTTATACATGTACTAGGGCTAATACACAAAAATTGGCAGCACTTAATTCTTTCTCTCCAAGTAAAATCAATCATCAATATGCCATCACTAATTAAACTAAAACCACTTCTAACATACTACTTTCAATTCATAATTTAACCTAACCTTATACCCATTAATTCAAACCATTATAGTCATTAACTTGATGCAACCCTAAGCATAATAAATGCTCCAAACCTCCCATTCAATGTTTCTACCTACCATGATTCATAAATTCATACTTAAAACATCATTAAAAACTTAACTTAAAAACTTACCTAATTAGCTTCCACTCCAACTCTTCACTTCTCCTACTCTCCTTTCTTTACTTCTTTTCCATCCTATGCATGGTGATATTCAAGGTAAGAAGGTAGCTTGGGTGCATGAAGAAGAGCTCTTGAATTTGGAGGGAAGATTACTTTAAGAAGGAGAACAAAATCGATGGAGAAGGCAAAGTGAAGAGGGTTTTCGGATGGGAGGAGAATATAAACAAAACAAATGTTCTTTTTTTCCCTTCTTTCAAGTGGAGGTTGCCGAAATATGAGGATAACAATGCATTAAATGGTGGGACACTTGGCCATTGGAGGAAGAATGAAGAAAAGTCAAAGACCTATTCAAATTGTTGAAAAATTAAAATAAGGACCAAGCAATTCAAGCCAATTTCGGTTCCTACACATATTAAGGGTCCACTTATGGGTCCCACCAAAATAAGTCATAGGTAAGTACCAAATAACAGTAGAAAATCAACCGGTTTGCCACTTGGCGAATTTTTTTCCGGTTCGGAAATTTTCTCCGGAAAATTCCAGAAAAATTCCTGAAAATCCCATAAAATGTAAAACACACTATGAAGCAGTCAGAATAATTTTTCAAACCCAATAACCATGTTAATCACAATAAAATTGCCTTAGGCACAAAAATCGGGAATATCATGTATGCATGTACAGTTATTTCATGTGCATAGATTTCACTGTTCACTAGTACCAGTATACTTGGACAACACTAAGAAATCCCTATCAATCTCATCTTATGCCAATTTACTACTTTACTCTTCCAGTCGGGGGTGGGATGTTACAATTCTCCCTTCCTAATAAAAATTTCGTCCTCGAAATTCTCAATCAACAGTTCAGTATGACCATAATCATATGTTCCTATATGTCCCATACACTTTTCCACTCAATAATTCATTTTCCGAAAGGTCACAGTAACCATATTCAGTCAGTTGTTCAGTTACTAATTTGGCTAACTCATTATCACTCAGTACAGTAGACGGACTCAACAAGGCTATCAGTTGGCGATCTCATTTTCTTAGCTATCTCACTTGCCAATTTCAGAGTAGTCATTACCTTTAGTTCCAATGCTATGGCTCAGTTCATTATTTCCGAACCTGTTCACTAATCATCACGTTTATCCATCCAATACCTTTTTCTCACTATACCGTCCAATATCTTTTTCTCCCAATAACATACAGACTAAGTCGTATCCCATAGAGTACATCTTTTCAAGGTGATACGTACAATAACCTCCTTTATCTCGTCAGGGACGATTCACATTCCTTTGGTACCAATACAATGACATTTAACTCTATTTCACTATAACCAGTGATACTTTACCTAATGCAGTCATGCTTTATATCCCATTGACTCTCTGTTCAAATTCAACTCTCCTTAGACAATTTACTGTTCTAAAGTGTTAACGCACTTTATTCGGATAGGCACTTTACTCTAGTTCATTTGTCCGATCCTAATCTACTTCAGCTAACCCATGCAGTTTTCCTAAGTCCTGTCCTTTGCTTTACCCATCACAGTCTCAAATCCATTATGGTCTTTGACTCTTGTTAGGCCCTGTGTGGTGTAGCAGTATATCCCCACAGTAAAATCAGAACTCTGTAACACGATCATAATCAAGCATTTTTTTCCTATTGAACATTTACACCTATAAGCACTTGAATCAATAATCACTTCATTCTATACCCATAGTTATTCAATTTTACTTTTCGCATATGCTTACTAGAATGTCTAGCTTTAACTGTTCACT
Organism: Erythroxylum novogranatense; assembly: GCA_029891385.1. Lineage (NCBI taxonomy): Eukaryota > Viridiplantae > Streptophyta > Magnoliopsida > Malpighiales > Erythroxylaceae > Erythroxylum > Erythroxylum novogranatense. Next base: position 59,455,104 of record CM057228.1, on the reverse strand, counting down.
TTCTTGTTCTAGCACTTTTTATCGGGTACCCATACTTTTTCTTTGAATCATTCAATTTTTTTTTGCATATTCAGACTCCTTATAGGATTCACCACTTTAACTCCAGCACTCTTAACCATTCCTTATCTTTATTCAGTATCTCAAGTTTCCAGAAATACTTCACAATTAGCCATAACCTACCTGACATTCATTGGAAATCCCAATATCATAATCATTCATTGTAACATTATCTATTCACAATGTGAATTTAGTAAGCGAATTATACATTCATTTCGAATTGTCGGTATTTATGCCTGTCTCTTTCCTCGAATTAACCCAAGGTATCCTTATAGGAATCTAAGGTCTCCAAGGCTTTAAACAATTTCGATCATAAAACCAATACCATTTATCAAAATTAATTCAATTTATCTTATACCGTTTTAACATATTGTCTCATTTCATCACACACTGCCCACTCTCCAAGGATATGCTTATCATCAGTATCAAATTCCTCAATTATTCATAAAGTTCTTTTTACTTTTCACATTTCAACACTTTCAAGCACATTCCGTCTATAATCGTAGTCACTACCATTTGCTTACCTCGCATAATTCCCTATTAGGGTCTCATTGACTTTACCATACATCTTTTAACTTTTTCATCGAGTCTACAATTAGTGTATTTGCAATCCCTTTATGAAGGTATCACTATATCACGTCATTGTCAGCTTTCCTTTAGGACTTCTTGTCTCTACTCATTTTCTCTTTTCAATTGATTTCCTGTCATTCACATCAACATATGCCAATACCTAGTCATCCGTACTTGGACTTCCATAAATTCCACTTCATTTAAGTATTTCACTTCACATTGCAATAGGATCATCTCAAATTAAAATTCCACTCATGTTATTGGATACTTTACATTTCCATACACACAATACAGATAACTTCAGTAGTATGAGATATGACTCAATTTCACTTTTAATGTTGTCCATACTTCTTTCCGTTTGACCATTAGTCTTGTTACCATCTTTATACTGTTCACGAAAGTCTCATCAACCAATTATTATCCCTAATTACTTTTCAATCATCCTTCACTATACGTACTATCTCAATTAGAACAATTTTATGCCATAATTTAAGAGATCATAACATTCCTTACACTAAGGTTCCTTGTGACAGTCACATAAACACTTTCTTTCACACTTATTTGGTAATCTATACCTCAGCATTTTATCCAGAAACCAATTAGTAACCTATATAATTCAGACTTCCATAAGACTCCTTTCCGTTTATGTTAATTCTCAAATAAATAACTGATGCCATAATCATTTCTCATTTCCTCTCATAAAGGTACATTCAGTCCTCCTATGTCTTACTTTAACCTAATATAAACTTTACACTTATATCCACTCATAGAAGCACGTATTTCATCATTCACTGAATCATCTCTTCCATGATTTCCATGTATCTTTCACATACATTTCATTAATCATGATCAACTTTACTGCCCAATAGGTACTCCCAACGGTAACTCGACTTAAATGTGACAACTCTTTTCATATCACTATCATTGTTTCATTTTTTTTCATTTCCCTAGTTTCATTCCCATAGCATTCATGTGTCAAATTGACCTTTTTAAGGTCATGTCCACTTGGCTTATACAATGTCATCTTCTTATTGCTTCGTATTTAAAACAATCTATAATAGGGTATTCACAGTCCCCAAAACACGACAAAATCGTTGATACAACTCCATTGTATCTCTATCTATTTACTCATTCAGTTACCATTTCTGTGTCTATATACATCTTTTCAACCAAATCTAGAATTTCCCGATACACAATCAGTAGAAAATTGTCAGTCTGTCTTTTTCCCTTACCATCCTTTGATACTAGATTCCAAACTCTAAGCACAATATTCGCATAACCATTTCAGTCTCACGCTTAGGCGCTCATAATCATAACCGTTTCCCCAATACATTTCAGTTTATCTGTACACTTTTATCTCACTATGACTACTTTTTCTTACTCTATTAGGCACTAGGCATCTTGTTTTTTCAGTTCTTTCAGTTCGAAGTAGACCGTTAGAGTATAACCTTGTTCTTAGTACAATCTCGCTATCATCATTTGCCTATAATATCTATTGATATCTAACACTAATACAGTGAATCAATATATGCCTGATCGGACCATCTACACTTTACTCAGTTTCAATGTTTCCCATGTCCTCACATATACATTCAAAACTCTAATTACTTAATCATCCCGGACCTTTAATCTCACTTAGGCCTACTATAACCAGTATACATCTCAAAGCCCCAGTGGACCCCTCCAAGTTCTCGACATATTCGTTCTCTGTCGCCGTAATATTGCCATTTTAATCTGGGAATTCATTAATATCACTTCTTTCTTTAATCAGTGTAGGCCAACACAGTCATTCTAACCACAGTACAATATCAATCTCCTTATCCATTTTTCCTTTTTCCTTTCCTAATTGCTTTTACAATTCCAGGGGTTCACCCTCTAACACAGTCTCACTTTTTCTCTCACTTAATCACTTGACAAGTACGCAAACGTAGGATTTCTACCCGTGCGACTCAAACTAGGGATCAGTTGCCACAGTCTGCAATGACACGACTCAAATGCATGCACCCTATGTTTCAGACTGTGCCCAGATACATTACGTACTACTAGGCTCTGATACCACCTAAATATAACACCCCACTTTCGAGTGACCCGAACCCGATATCGTTGGTAATATCCGAGTCCGTGCCCCGCGAGGGTGGCGTATTACATCAGTCGATTGAAACTCAGTATAACATTTTCTCCTCTCTTTCTTTATTATTATTTTTTCCTTGAACCATTCATTAACGCAGCATAAACAGTAAGAAACCTGAGCCCATGTTCACACGTAATCATTTTCAGTTATTACAGTCATCCCATAACAATTTACAATCAGTTAATGTGTAAAACAGTACAACCACAATGGGCTCGTTATAAAAACAAAGCATTGTTGCACAATGATTGCGAAATACAATTCGATAAGACACTAATGCAGACACGGACTGATCCCGACCTCTATCCTTTACTTGCCTACAGTAGACATACTCCCGTGTCAACCGGGGTATTCTTCAGGACCTGAAAAATAGATGCAAATTTTGGGTGAGTTTTCAGAACTCAGTGAGAAACCATCATCGATGGTTCACTCAAATCATGCATTATGCACATGGCGTACATCATAATACGGTAGTATTCAATTCGCAGTAACATAACAATTTATAGCCTTAAATAATGATTTGCAGTAACATGTAATAGTTTACAGTAAATCATGCCATCACGTGTCGATAATTTTCACAAAAGGTCATTCATGTGAATGCAATGCATATGTGACTCTTTCCAATTATTGATGTTGTGCCCAGTGCTCGGTCGATTTTCGGTGGGGGCGCGTCGAGATTTCTCCCCTCGGGCTCGAGGCGGTCGATCTGATATTCAGGATAAATCCCCTCGGACTCGAGGCGGTCGATAATAATCGCAACTTGGGTCACAACGTCCATTATCTGTTCATGCATTTATGCATGTAATGCAATACTCGATGGGTTTACGATAGTATGGCTATAAAAGCCCGATATTGCGATTTCGATAATCGATGATATGGCTATAAAAGCCCGGTATTGCGATTTCGGTTTCATGCGATAGTCGATCAATACGAAAAAGCATGCAACTTAATCCTATACTGATTCAAGAACCATACAATTCACCTTTGCAAGTAGTTCCATTCAAGATGCAAAGAAAAGCATGTAATTCCATCCAATATGTTTCAGTAATCTATGTAAATAACCTCGGCAAGTAATTCACATAGGGCATTTAGACATTCAGAAATTTGAGAAACCATCTAGGTTACTCACCTGTATTTCCGAGCCAAAATCTGGCAGTCTTGGTGACGTCGGTGGACCGACACTCCAAGTGTGACTCTATAACAGTGACAGTAAATAAACATTATCAATTGTTCAATCAGAACTATTTCAGAATGCACATGTAACACTTAGAAGGTGCAAATGCATGATCATGATATTCCCGGCCCTAATCTCATCTTTTTCCACAGAAAAATCCGTTTCAAAAATAAGAAATCCAATGGCACTGACGGCGCTCAATTTTGACCTCTATAGGTCCCAACTTTATAAAACAGTGATTACACAAACTTTTACCCGGACCCATGTTTCCTTCTTTTTTTCCCTCTTTCCTGTCCAAAATTCAAGCTCTCATAACTTTTTTGTACACATTTCAAAAAAATGCAAACTATACCTTGTTGGAAAGAAAATGAAACCCTCTACAAGTTTCCTTCAGTCCAGAAAAATCAATTTCACCACTAAGGGTGTCAAACATCCAATGTAAGCTACTGCCCACACATTCACTTCCTAAAGCAGAACAGTCATTGGAAATTCAATATCTTTCATTCTATGCAGTCAAAAATTATATAATAAATATGCTCATCAAGATCACATGTTATCTACAACTTTCATGAAACAACCCAAATTTTAATTCCCTTACTAACTAGGTCAAATAATTCACTCAAAGTTGCTGTCCCTGAAATGACTCAATTTGAGCAGTAACTTTCTATCAATCATATCTCCATGTATACAAGTCAAACAAATCACCACTTTACATCCCTGAAAAGATAAAATCTCAAACTTCAATTCTTCATGAAATAACCAGACTCCAATTCAGCCTCTAACAGTGTCAAATCGGTTATGCAAGTTTCTGACCTAATCAGCAATTAACATCACAATGTAGGTTCAAATTGTGAAAATCCATAACTCCCACATCTGATTTCCAGAAATTATATTCCATACACCATTTTCAAGATGAATGTCTCATATAAAACTATTCAGTAGATTTCCAACACCAATTCAATGCACAAAAATTACTAAAATTCCTCCTAATCTGAATGTACACCAAATTTGACATTCCAGCTAGGTTTCATTCAATGCATAAAAACAGCCAACAATCATCAGTCCATAACTCCTAATAGACAAATCGAAAAATTGCAAATTCAATGGCATTGGAAAGCTAACTTAATAGGCTTCAACTTTCATTTAGTCCATTTGTCCTAATTCCTTCTCAATTAATTTATAACAATTAGCAAAACTATAGGGTATAATTTCGGGTACTGTTCATTCCAGTCAATAGCAGTAACTTTCCAAGACAAATTTCACCCTCTTAAAGCTAAAATTGGACAGTGCCTATTTCACACAAAAATGTAGCCACCATCCTAAAGTTTAAGTGGCCACAAACTTCACCTTATTTTCACTCCTGTACAATGAGTTATGATCAAAACAGTACAATCGATTAAAACCCTAAATTTCCAGATTTGGTCCAATCTTAGTTTCTATCATTTCCAATGCCTTTAACACATCATTAAACATCCAAATGAACACAAATCAGTTCTTATACCATTTATACATGTACTAGGGCTAATTCACAAAAATTGGCAGCACTTAATTCTTTCTTTCCAAGTAAAATCAATCATCAATATGCCATCACTAATCAAACTAAAACCACTTCTAACATACTACTTTCAATTCATAATTTAACCTAACCTTATACCCATTAATTCAAACCATTATAGTCATTAATTTGATGTAACCCTAAGCATAATAAATGCTCCTAACCTCCCATTCAATGTTTCTACCTACCATGATTCATAAATTCATACTTAAAAAATCATTAAAAACTTAACTTAAAAACTTACCTAATTAGCTTGCACTCCAACTCTTCACTTCTCCTACTCTCCTTTCTTTACTTCTTTTCCATCCTATGCATGGTGATATTCAAGGTAAGAAGGTAGCTTGGGTGCATGAAGAAGAGCTCTTGAATTTGGAGGGAAGATTACTTTAAGAAGGAGAACAAAATCGATGGAGAAGGCAAAGTGAAGAGGGTTTTTGAATGGGAGGAGAATATAAACAAAACAAATGTTCTTTTTTTCCCTTCTTTCAAGTGGAGGTTGCCGAAATATGAGGATAACAATGCATTAAATGGTGGGACACTTGGCCATTGGAGGAAGAATGAAGAAAAGTCAAAGACCTATTCAAATTGTTGAAAAATTAAAATAAGGACCAAGCAATTCAAGCCAATTTCGGTTCCTACACATATTAAGGGTCCACTTATGGGTCCCACCAAAATAAGTCATAGGTAAGTACCAAATAACAGTAGAAAATCAACCGGTTTGCCACTTGGCGAATTTTTTTTCAATTCGGGAATTTTCTCCGAAAAATTTCAGAAAAATTTCTGAAAATCCCATAAAATGTAAAACACACTATGAAGTAGTTAGAATAATTTTTCAAACCCAATAACCATGTTAATCACAATAAAATTGCCTTAGGAACAAAAATCGGAAATATCATGTATGCATGTACAGTTATTTCATGTGCACAGATTTCACTGTTCACTAGTACTAGTATGCTTGGACAACACTAAGAAATCCATATCAATCTCATCCTATGCCAATTTACTACTTTACCCTTCCAATCGGGGGTGGGATGTTACACAAATTTTTAGTATGATATTTGTTATAGAAAGTTAAATATGTTATTATAATTATTATTAATTATTTTTTGTTATTAGTAAGATTTAGTATAAATTTTGTAATGAAACTAAAATAATAATTATTACTATTATTAATTATTGTCATTATACATTATCAATTACTATATATTATTTTGTACTTCTTATTATTGTAATTATGACTATTATTTATCTTCTTATAATTATGATTATTATTATAAACATTAGTTAGGAAAAAATAATTTAACAAAACATCTAAACATAAATAGAGTTAATTACATAATAGGTTTAAATAGCGTCGTCAACCAAGAAATTCTAATACATAATACTTTAAATAACATCTAAGCATTCATGGCTTTAAATACGTTGAAGCCTGAAAATTTATTGAGAATTTCGTTAATAATAATGCCGAAAATGACCCCAAGAGCAAATGGGAATAATGCTTGACTCCATGCCAAATTATGGTTCAATATTTCAGTTGCATGTGGTTGTTGAGATGTTGACAGTGAAAATTGAAGCGGGATTGGTGAGGGTTCAGTTGCATATGATTGTTGAGATGTTGGTAGTGAAAATTGAAGCGGGATTAGTGAGGGTTCAGTTGCATGTGGTTGTTGAGATGTTGGCAGTGAAAATTGAAGCGGGATTGGTAAGGGTTCATTGGCGGTTAGTCGAATTTCGTCGTTTGGATGACTGGTCCTATTTCGATCCAAGGAATAAACAATTTCTGCTTTAACCAAGGTCCAAAACCCCTTGAATCTAACATTTGGGAAGCCCTCAGTTAGCAATTTGACGTCATCCCAACTGGTGAAAATTCCTACTTGACGTCCAATGAAGACAACATAGAAGTTGAACCTGCCCATATTATACCCGTACCTGCAAATGACTTATATCATAAACGTACAAAAATATTAAACATTAAATAATTTAAAACCCTACTATTCGTCATTGATAGACAGAGATACAAATACAGTCCAAAATATATGATCTCATCAGTCAACATCACATGGTACTAGCACAAATACGTATAGTTCAACGCAGAGTTACCATCATACATGTCCAAATTATAGTTAACATAAGCATACAAATAACGGCAAGAGATTAAAAAGTCAATGATGCATATCTAATAGGCTCCGCACATAAGCCTGCCGTTGTGCTACATTTGCACCCCAGAAAAGATTCCCCGCATGAGGATTCATTGAGAAGATGTGGAGAGCCTTGACAACCTCTTCGGTGGAGATTCCCAATCCCGCAAGCTCGTCACCTAGCTGGGAAATTTCTGGCCCCACGCTAATAGCATCTGCAATGATCTGCGGACTCCTAATATTGCAGTCAAATGCACGGGCAAATGTGGCAGCAATGCTTTCTAACACTTCAGTGTCCCTGTTCTTCCTTTTCCCTCTATTTTGTTGGTTCCCGTCTGTGATGGAGGATGAGGCGACATATCCAGTTGCATGAATAAAAGCAGTTACAATGGGTGTATCCGCTGGAACTGGTTCAAATAACGGCTCAACAGGAGGTGGTGAACCTGTTGTTGCATCCCCTTCAGTCTCATCAACCGCAAACTGAGCCGCTGCAGCCCCAGGGTCAATTGCAGCTGCACCTGCGACTCTATCTTTCCCAAAGACATACTCAAGTATAGGGTAAATAGGGAATAGCTTGCCAGGGGTATAGTACCTATTAAGGTGTTTTTGAGGAAAATGCAAAGATGTATGTTAGCATGATACACAATGTCTAATACATTAACATGCGCGTATGAACAACCTACCCTCATCCATTCGTTAAGCACTTGCTTGCTGTCTACCTCGACACATTGCTTGGTTTCATTCCACCCAAACCCACTGCATTGCAACATGTCATATGCTGTCAGATATTTTTCCTTAAGCCTTTTATGTTTATTTTGTATATGCCTCTTCTCAATTCCACACTCAGGGAACTTCTCAACCATCAGTGCAGCAATCAATTGGAAAGCCCTAGGCTTAAATTGTCCATTATTGGTCCTCTTCCCAACAACAACTGCATCCTACAAGAAGGTAACAAATGCGTCTATCTCTTCATCTTTCCAAACCTGTGACATTGCACTTAAACCATGCAATGTCATACCCCAAACCATTACAAACCATTTCCATCAATGAGTAATTAACATGTGATTTCATTCTTGTTTGAATATCATGAAGTCAATATAGAATTAAATGAAACATGTTATTAATTATAAAGAAAACAAAGGAACAACAATGAAATCCAATCAATGCCTCAAATCAGCTACAATGAAAGTCAACCAAATTTAATCCCTCGATTCAATACAAACTGTTTTTAAGTAAATTAAATTTGACATTTTAATGGTTTCTTCTCCATTCGTCAAACATGTTGTTAGCTAATTCCGCTCTCCATTGACTCCATTCATTACTTGTCTCAACATGATCCAAAAATTGAGGTAACGGTGCATCTTCCCCAATTGACATTTCGTTAGGTTCCATGTCAGTTAGCTCTGCTGGATCAATACTCAAATGCAATCTAATGAGATTGTGTAGAAGGCAGCATGCAAGAATGATGTGCGCATGAGTGGATGCTGGATAGAAAGACGGATTTCTGAAAAATTTCCATCTTCTTTTTAGTAAACCAAATGCACGTTCAATGACATTTCTGGCCGACGAGTGTCTCTTATTAAAGAGCTCTTCTAGATTCCTAGGTGCCCTCCCATCTCTTGCCCACTCTTGAATATGGTATCTTGTGCCTCTAAAAGGTATAAGAAAATTAGGGCCATTGGTATAACCAGCATCTACTAAGTAGTAATTTCCTATAAGCAGATGACACTATTACTATTGTATATGTAATCATACGGTAAAAAACAAATTAAAAACTTCTAACAATTCGTTGCTTACATACCCCTGGGAACTTGCAGTCCATTAGGCCTACTAACAGCATCATGCAGAACCCTGGAATCCGTTGCTGAACCCTCCCATCCTGCAAGAACATAAACAAAGTTTAAGTTCTTGTCACACACTCCTAAAACATTAGTGCATATTCTCCCTTTCCTACCTCGATATCTGGGCTTGTCTGCATGGGGAACTATTATGTCTAAATAGGTCCCATCGAGAGCACCAAGGAAATCCTTTGTTTCAAATTCCAATAAAAAAAGGTTCTGGTTAACTAATCTCATCAAGCTAAATTAGAAATTGTATTGTCGCTAAATAAATTTACTTACCTTAAACCATTTCCATCTAGTGTCTGTGCAATCCTCAGGAAAGGGTATGGGCTTGACCAACAACAGATGTTGAAGCTTGATAACAGCCTTCAACAAACTATGGAAGACCCTACTTATTATCTCTCTTGACCTCATAAACCGAACTTGTAATACTCTATTAGATTCATTTTGTACTAATATTTTAAGGAATATTAACACTTTTTCTTCAATGGGCACATGACCCGTATTTGTCAACCCACCATTGACCTGAAGCATCTCACAGAACAATGTAAATGCATTACTGTCCATCCTTATATCCCACTGGGTATTCCTATCCCCCTCATGCAAAATCCTATCTATATTGGCTACCCTATTTGGTACTGTCAATGCCCTACTTCCTCTCGCATTTTCACTTTTACGTTATTTTTTGGTGTATATATACAAGCATATGAACATGACCATTCTCATGAGATCCAGTTGCCCTTTCAAAATCTCAAACAAAGCCAGACACTTAATAATATGATCATGATCCATTGACTCCAAATTTGAAAACAAAACTGTCTGCAAACAGAAAATAATATAATGTTCATAAACGACATTTGTACATATGTATAGAAAAGTAAGATGTGTAACAAAGAAATAGAAGAAATGCAATGCATATATAATTGGCATATGGTATTTTGGTTGAGATATCCATTCTATTGTTCTATACTTGTTTTCCTATGTATACATAATTGGCATATGGTATTTTTGTTGACATATCCATTCTATTGGTCTATACTTGTTTTCCAATGCATACATAATTGGCATATGGTATTTTGGTTGAGATATCCATTCTATTGATTTATACTTGTTTTCCTATGCATACATAATTGGCATTTTGTATATTGGTTGGCATATGCAAACATAATTATTTTTGTTATTTTGTATTTTGGTTGGCATATGCTGTTGGAGTTATGTAAATATAGTGCCCTGGAAAGCAACTGTATTTACATGTAACTTTATCTTTGGAGTTATGTAAATATAGTGCCCTGGAAAGCAACTGTATTTACATGTAACTTTATCTTCTTCAGTTACAGTTTTGTAATGAAAATATTTATTATTAATAAAACAAAAGAGTTTGGTTTTATCTGTATGAGCATTATATATCTGGTCATAAGGTACCAAGATTCATTTGTAAGTAATATACATATACATAGAGATGCATGGGAAACATGTATATTATTAGAATCTGAATTAATTGATTCACGGTTGAATAATCAAGTTGGTCGTTTGATTATGGTTTAGGCTGTAGTGTTGCGATTTATCTCCATATAAGTAAAGGAGTTTACTTAAAGGGAATGATGATTTTATATCATGATAGTAGTAGACTATCGATAATGGCACTATTAAATGAATTGGAATCAAGTATGTTTTCATGAATAAAGTGGGTCGTTACTTTAATCTTAAAACATACAACTTAAGCATTCGCTATTATGAACCACAATCTTGATGAGTGGTGAACTCATATGTGTTCATTATAATTCTTGATATGATCGGAATGGATTTTTACAGGTATTAATCCAATTATGCATGTTGGAATTATTAATTGAAACATGTATCGTGAACATTCACTCAAATAAGAGTTTATAGTGTTATCATCTCTTAGATGTTTTAAAGAGATTTAGTGATTAAATCGGCACCAGTAGTTTGATGGACTAGCTACCCATCAAGTCTTAACACTAAGATGAGATCTTATGTGTTAATCACCATATAAAGTAAAATGAGAGATCTAGAAGGAAAAATCAACATAAGGGCAAAACGGTAATTTTACCCTTTATTGTGCGGATGGCTATAATAAGGTTCTAAATAGGGTTTGCAATTGGACATATTCTCATAATATTTAATAATTCAAAAGTTCAACTAATTGTCTTTAGTGGAATGACATTTAGTTAATAAGCTAGAATTAATTCCAATGAGATTGAATTATTTACGGGCTTATTGAGCTGGAATTATCAAAGTCCAATAAGATTCCCCACTTGGCTTTAAGGAAGGTTATCAAGCTAAGTAAGAAGTAGTTTGGAGGCTTTAGAAGTCCATAATTGAATGATGGGCTTATACTAATTAATGGTTAATTGGAAGCCCATATGTTCATTTAGAAATGGGCTTGTTTTGGTTTAATGTAATTGATTAGATTAATTATATTAAAACAATTTTTTTAAATGGAGAAGAAGCAATTTCGAAATTGTGTTAGGTTAGATGTGTAACCACACATTTGACATTAAAATACTAAATAAAGATGGTCTTTATTATGGTTCATCATTATTAAATGGAGTTATGAACTTACCATTAAATGGTTTAATGGTTGGCTTTTAATGTTGGCATGTAACCTATTTGCATTCATTAGATTAAAGATGAAAGATGTGCATTAGATGGACCATCTTCCTTCTTTCTTCTTGCCAAAACCGAAATGGGTATTCAATTATAGGTTATGGTCTTTTCAAATAGCCATTTTAAAGATAAATGAAGTAAGTCTCATTTATTGGCTATTTGATGAGTGATTAATGTGAAGTGATGCATTGGATGCCTCTCACTCTTTCCATTCATGCATATTTCGAAATTGAGATGTAAGAAAGGGTTCTTGCATGGTTTTTAGACATTCTCTCCTTTCATGCAAGGTAGAACCGAAATTCCTAAGTGAAAGAATTGAAAGAGTTTCAATTTTGGTTCTTCTTCTTCTAAGAAAATCTCCTCCAAATATTTCTTCTCCTTTCCCACCAAAGGATTTTGTTAACCTAGTTGTCCTTGAAGAACAAGTGGTAAATCTAATTGGTTGAGGATACCACAATAAGGAAGAAGATAGATTGCTAAAGGAAAAGACTCAAAGGCAAAGGATTTGGATATAAGAAGGAGAGGATAGCGCAGCGAGGATTTAAAGCTGTAGCGAAGGAGTCGGTAATTCCTTTTATCTTGTTCTTGGTTTTATTATCCTTATACCATATCATGTATGGATTAGCATGTTGATTTGGATATATTACTTCCGCTGCAAGATGATTTCTTAAAAAGTTTTGAAATCTATCGTTTCTCCATACTAAGCATGCTTTCTTTTTTCGGTCCAACATATGCAAGCATAATTAACTATGTCATAATTAACTATGTTTCCTATGCATGTAGTAATGAATGTGTGGATAATTTCTTGCCGAAGATGGATCTAGTGGATTTAAATACAAATGGAAACTTACTAACATAGAATAATAATCAACATGGTAATCTATTTATAGGAAAGAAGTTGGACACAACAAATCATTACTGTCATTACTTTCATAAGATCCGACATGGAGTATCTCAACTCTTGCATGGAGGCATGGACATGTAGCATACAAACTAGCACATTTAGATCTGCATATGCAAGCATTTTCTCATAGTGTTTAAGCCTTAATCACTCATTAGTAAGACAGGAAAACCATCCCCTCAAAAGTCATTAACCTAATTTGATCATTTCTAATGACTTACTAATGGGTGGTTATGAGGAAAATGATGACTTTTGAAGACAGAAAAAGCTTACCAGGTTGACTTTCCATGGAGAATCCAGAACTTGCATGTGAACTTGTGACTGACATGGAAAAGTCATCAAGAATGTGCTTTTTCCCGAATATGATTAGAGAGAGCTTGTGAACTGAATTTGGATAATTAGTACCCTTCCTAACTACAATCCTTAAAGCCTAATGACCTTATAAATTCTGATGCAATTGTGGGCCCATAATATCTTCTCAAAGCTTCTCCTTTGTCTTAAATTTTTGTTCCCAAATCAGAATCTTAATCTTGTGTAAATTCATATCTTTTTCAGATCACTAGAGCTTAACTACTCATAGATATCATCAACAAATTCATGCTCGCTATGTATTCTTCGTGTAGGTCGCAGCATATTTGGTTTCAGCAAAGCAATTTTTTTTAAGTTTTGCCGACGTTTATGCATTTGGTTAGTCATAGGTTGGGAAGTGGGGGCTTGGAGTTTAACTACCATGATTAGTAATCTAAAGAAAGTGAAAATATCAAGTTCTCAACTGGTCTGACTATTTTGAAATTACACTATTTCCTTGAAGTCTTAGTTACTGTATACATTCAGCTATGTACACATTCAGCTACGTATCCATTCTAATTACTGTATACATTCTAATTACACTTCATTAAAATTGCAAATCTAAGAACTTACCACATTCAGCTATGTATACACAACAAACACAAAGAAGATTTGAATATGAAGGTAAGATAAAGAAGGACTTACCACTTTGATAAGAAGTCCTTAAATTTCAAGTTCCCGAATGGAAGAAGATTGTTGCAGAAATAATGCAAGAACCACACCCTATAATTGTAAATTTCAGCTCATTGATTAGTTGACTCAAGTGCAATTAAGGTATATAGTTGCAAAAGGAAATGATTTGTAATTCTCAGTAGACTACTACACTACTTCTACATAAAAGGATTAAGTATAAACCAATTAGTGTAGATTCACAGTAGATATATAAATGTTAAAAAGTTGTTATGAATCATATAGTGCACATATAATACCATGCAAGGCTGAATAATTCTGAAAAAATATAATTACGTTTAATTATAATGACAGAAACAAATTAATATTGGATACCACAAGGATGACATATATTCCACTCTTGAAGATATACAAACTTGATTATAGTTGTTTCATAACTAACAAACCAAAATTAGTGTATGTTCAAATTCCATGACAGATGAAAATTTAAGAAAATAACAACTGAATTGTTCCCACTGGACACCTCAACTAACTAATATTCTACACCTCAACTAATCCCTTCTCTGTCATTTCCTTCGAAAAGATAACAAACCAACTTTCCTTGATAATAGGTTTTAAGCATGAGCAACCTTCTTTTGAGTACTTGGACACTAAAGATTGTTAGCCTCTCTTTGAACCAATTATTAAAATGTTTTGTAATTGGAACAATAGATTCTTTATTGTATACAAGAAGGTTACAACTGATTATCTATATGATTAACAACCTTCGTATATTAAAATATTTTCAAGTCAATTGAGAGGCTACTTAATGAAGCACAGGTATAGAGAGAAATGCATTAGGGGAAAAGTTAAAATGGAAAAGCATATACTTGACTAAATATAAAAGAGAATTGAGAATTAATTCAATTAAAGCCATGAACAAGATGTTGTTAGTTAAAGAATATTGTAACAACTTATAAATAAAGAAAATTTTAAAAAACTTATAAATAAAGAGTCCTTGTGAGTTAAGTGGATGCATACTTAATTTTTAAAAATAGACAGCATATTGAATATAAATTTAAAGACCAATACTTCTTAGACCTAAAGTATATCTTCAACTTGAGGGAAAATATATATGATATGTTATGTTTTATATCCCGAAACACAAAATAATTGCTAAGAGAAATCACTAAGACCAGTACACCTATCATTTTCTATAATATAGTTTTTAGTAAGTACTAATGTCCATTCCATGAGGATCATAATCGCTAAATACTGACCATCTTTGTATTATCTAATCTAATGAAACAAATTATTGATTAACAAATAAAAAATAATCAGTTAAGTGATAGATAAGAATGAAGCAACCAATGAATCAACTATAATAAGATGAAGAATCCTCTTAGAACCTTTTCTGTACTTGAATTCATTTTGATTTCATGATTAACTCTAGTTTTTTTATATCAATAGGAACATAGAAGTTACAGCTATTCTTTCTCAAGATATATATCCATATTCTTAAGTTGATTGATTTGCAAAAGATGTAAAAACCTTTTCCTTCCAACCATAATAAAACACGCATCATAAGCTAGTAGTTAGCTTATCCTAATAAAACAACATAAAGAAAAAGAGCATCATTTTGCCCTTTGAAACTCAATTATGCACCAACAAGATCTAAAACCTGGGTATTCTCATCATTCCAGGAGTATACATGGGAAGAAATTTCTTAAGACATAAATGCACACCATTATGGGGAAAGTTAACAGATTTAAACATGGAGTTAAAGGATGCAAACTAACCAATACTGAGCAACCAATACATAGCAAGATAAGATAACTCACCAAGCAAAAATCCCAAGAAGATTGTCCCTCCAATTGAGAGAAAAAGTTACCTCGACGAAATAAGCCCTGAAGAGAAGAAAATTGCAAGTCCATGATAATCCGCATAAATGTAAATAGAAAACAAATCCCCTAAAAGTTTACGCATATTAGGATTTGCAAAAATTCAGAGGAAAAAAAAACATTCCTAGAACGAGAAGTCGGACAAGCATTGCAGTCAAAAAAATTTTGACTGTAATTAAGAGGCCACAAAAAAAAAAAATAAAGAAGTGAACGGAGAAAACAATCAACATTTGATTGAAAATGAAGATGTCAAAATCACCTTAGGCCTTCACTGCAGAAACATAAGTGAAAAGAAAAATCAGGTAAGGATGCTTATATGCGCTTGGTTTCGGTTTAAAAAGAGAATCAAACCGTTAGTATCTCTCGACGAAACCTAACCAAACCAAGGCATCAAAGTAAAACAAAACATCAGAGAAACTCGAGTTCTTGTAGTACTGTATATGGAGGGCCGGAATGGGGTTACATTGTTGGAGTAAAGAAGATTTTGGGAGATTCATAAATAATCAAAGAAAAGAGAGAGATTTGGGATAGAAAAACGAAAGAGATGCAAGATATTGGAGAGAGCATTTCGGAGATTCGTAAAAAATCTCACATGGATAGCGACTCCAGAGGCAAACAAGGGGAGATTCATGAACAGAGCAAACCATTACCTGCAGAAATTGCGAAGTCGAGGGAAAAAGGAAGGAGAGCTACAAAGCAGAGGGAAGAAGGAAGGAGAGCTGCGCAGAGAGGGAACGTTGTTTGGCTTTAGAATACGTAGCGTTTTGGAGTTAAAGGAGGGTATTTCAGACATTTCATTTTTCTGTTCTGTTCTTGTCCTTAGGACAAAAATTTTTGTATCACAGTCTTGGATTGGACAAAATTTTTTGTCTTTGTCCTTTGAAGACGGAACAAAAATGGACGAAGACGGCAAGCAAACACCACAAAGGACAAAACTTATATGTCCTTGTCCTTCGTTCTCGCATCTGCAGACGCTAACTTAAAGGCAATTTTTGGGTTGATCTGGACTGATTTTGTAACATTCTGTCTCCATATTAAGGTTTAAGACCTGAAATTTTAGTACAAGCGAGCTTAAAGAGACTCCAAGACAATGCATTTTCTTGTTCATGCATCATTTTAGCATATATGTATATAGATATGGAATGTTTTCGCATAAAAAGTAATACATGCATTCATTGACAACTTCTAGGTGTAATTTTCATTAAATGTGATTGTATTGAAAATAAGGAGTAGAAGGAGTGGAAAAAGTGATCTTGGTATGAGTTATGATAAGGAAAGATTTAGAAATAAAATTAGTAGTGATCTGGAAAACGTTCAATGAGTATGCTTCGGTCTGTTAGCCATAACTTCTGCTTAAGTGGTCCAAACGAGATGGCTCTTAATTTGGATTAAACTAGACATATATGGCTACATTTTTTATGAAGACATCGATTTTCAATTCTGTCCCTAAGAATCTGAAAAGTTGTCATGAAGTGAAGAATTGGGTGAAGTGTTGGTGTATGAATGAAAATTTTGTCTTCGAAATTTAGGGGCAAATTTGGGTTTGATATAAATGGATTTTGGCATAATTTCCTTATGAAAAGTTGTAGATCTTTCTTTTATCTTTCCAACGGTATATTATAAGAAAAATTTGTATATCGGAGTCAAAAGGTATTATCCTTATAAGTGGACATGTTTTGGAGGAAAAGCAGATGATAGAAATGAGACAGAAAAGCAGACGATAGAAATGAGACGGAAGAAAAGCAGACGATAGAAATGAGACGAAGGAAAAGCAGACGATAGAAATGAGATGGAGGAAAAGCAAACGATAGAAATGAGACGAAAGAAAAGCAGACGATAGAAATGAGACAGAAGAAAAGCAGACAATAGAAATGAGACGGAGGAAAAGCAGACGATAGAAATGAGACAGAAGAAAAGCAGACAATAGAAATGAGACGATGGAAATGAGACGATAGAACTGAGACAAAAAGAAAGTGAGACGATGAAAAAGGTGAGATGATATAGAAGTCAAGCGACAGAATTGGCCTTTGAGGTCTTCATAAAAGTTATAGATATAGAAGTCCTCTTTCCAATGGCCTAAGAACGAAGTCAATCCACAATCTATAACAAAAGTTATGACATTTGTGCCTAGAGAGGTAAAAATTGATTGATGGTATAAACATGTTCGATTCTTTCGAGTATAATTTCCCCATCTGACCCCCAAATGAAGTGATACATTAAGCAATAGATTTCTAACTTCTGGTATTGTCTCTCTTTGAAAATTTGTGTCTTTTGGAGTGTTTTTGAGAAAGTTACATTAGAATAAGTGAGGGCCCAGTTGGGAGAGCATGCTTGGAGTATGATCACGTTATCTCATTAAGTTTATCTTGAGTTGTAAAATTCCGATTGGGATGATTCTTATTTCAACACAAATTAAAGGCTTAAAGCTATGATTCCTTGATGAGGTCAAGTTGATATTTTAGTGTTTGATCGGTGTGGCACACCACCTTAGGTAAATGTTGATTATGACCCTACAGGGTATTAAGCTCAGCTTCAGGGTATTAAACTCATTTCTTCAACTTCAGAACATATTTTGGGAAACCTCAAATTGGAATCACAATTTGACTTCTTTAGAACCTTTGGTCCCCATTTTCTTAAGTTTATAATGACACTAAAATCATTCTATATGGTTTATAATTCTAAAATTTAGGGCTTATTCCAATTAACCCTCATTAGTCATCCTTTGTTGGCCCTTGATTTTTTTTTGATTAAGCGTGATTAGATTAATCGTTGGGGTCTTGCAAGATTTATATACGTTGGATGTTAATTGTAATGAGGTTATGTGAAATGGTTGTAGTGAATTGAGTTAAAGTGATAAGTTACACAAGGGGGCATTAAGGGAGGATCCCTTAAGCATTTAAGTCGTAAGGCTAATAAGTGAGGGTAAGATGGGCATTTTGGCATCACTAAGGGTTTTGAACTAATAGAGTAATGGGAGAGTGTAAGGCTAATTTTGGCAAGTCACTTGGGTTTAAAAACCTAATGCACCAATGTAAGGACAAAAAGGACTTTTTGTAGTCATTAGTGGTGTAAAAGGGAAGGAAATGGGGTGTATTACTTTTGGGAGACAGAGAAAAACGAAATTGAAGAAAGAAGGGAGAGAGTTTCGTGAGTTTAGGGAAAGAAAGAAGAGCAAACTAGGTTTGAGTTTTCTTAACCTTCAAGAGGGATTTTAAGAGTGATCAAGAAGGGAAAAAGAAAGGGGAAGATTAGAGCTTTCATTGGAGCCAAGAAAATCATTGTTTGGTGAAGATTTTAGGTAAGTGGGTTTTAATCTTTTGGAGTTTTGAAAGGTTTTTGTTTAAAGAGCTTAGGATATAGATGGGTATAAGTATTCTAGGATCAATTTCATGCATGAGGTTCTTTGTGTTTGTCAATTTGAATCCTTTTGATTTAGGGTTTTTGTCATTATTGAAGAAAATCAAGAAGGACAAGGGGAGTAAGAGGAGAGGCATATTTCAACAAGTCATAGTTAAGGACTTCAATGTGGGTTTCACTTTTATAGTTAGGCGATAAGCTAACAAAAAGTTTCTGTCCATAAATGAAAGTAATTAATTTTGCAACCACTTCATTCATGTACATTTAATTTTGTTAAGTGTAGCAAGATTTTTCCTACATGCCTATATATGATTTGTGGGATGATACATAAAAAGTTGTTTATTACAATGATTCTTTAAAATGATGCATGATTTTGAAACCATACTTTTAGAAATGGTTTGTAAGGTATAACATGTTTACGAAAAGCAAGTTTTCAAGAAAATGTGCCTTTGTGGGCATCAAGCTGTTAGAGTAGTGCCCTAAAGGCAATCCCCTTTAGCGCATTTTGTTCATAGTCATGTACAGACTTTATGAATAAATAAAGCAAGACATATTTCATTTATTTGATATTCATTTTATTATGAATTGATAATGATCTTTAATCAAATTAATGAAGTCCCTGATACATGACATAGCATGAAGGAAATTATGATGTGATCATACTATTGAGATTCCTATCATGTGAAATTATGTCAAGATATCTAAATTATCCTAGTCATAGGATTAATGAGGCTGGACATCGTTAATCCGGATAGACTAGACATGTCAAACTCCTTGATTTGATCAGCGGTGGATCTCGAAAACTGTAAATATTGAGATATTTAGATTTGACATGTGGATGCTTACTAGTGGTAGTAAGTACATTGGATGACCTGCTATGAGATCATCACATGGATGTCCTATATAAATGTCAGTGATAATCTCATCATAGCAATGGTGCAAGTATCCTTAGACTTGAGGTACTCAAGGATATCTTGATCTTGATTACGTACTTTGACTCCATTCCTTGTTGCCTTTCAAAGGTCGTTCATAGGGTGGTGATTGGGTGCACTTGAGGTATTCAAGGTAATTGAGTAGCCAATAGAGGATTCACCACTTCATTATAGCGGAAGAGATACCCATAGCCTCTTATCGGGATCATTACTTTGAAGTCTCTGGCCGAGCATACATATGTCATGAAGAGGGTCTTCATGGACATATAAAGTAATGAGTCCTAGGGAGAACCGATTACACTTGGACTAGATTTGATCGATCGGTCTAGTAAGAGTTGACACATTGCCCATACTCAAACCAAGTGGGGTATAGCTTTGGTGAAAGGACGAATTGCACAAGAATTGTCTATGGAAGGGTTAGCGATATGGTTTCATTAGTAAAACCAATTACTTTCCGGTCGATTGGGGTCATGATGTGTTGCTAGATACCGCTCATGACTTGCTTAGATTAAGTGTTAATCTAAGTGGCCAACATAACCGGGAACCTAATGGGTCACACGCATAAGAGTGACTCGGAGAATCTGTAAAATAGTTTCGGACAGAGATCCGATATCTGGAGAGAAATAGGATTAACTGGATCCCGATGAGATTGGGATATGTCCCGATGAGATCGCGACATCGACATTGCTGAAAAGGGTCTCCGGTGATTTTTCGCCGGTGGGGCCCGGCAAGCCGGTAGGACCGACCCCAGTTTGACTGGACCACTTCAGCAATTATATATATTAATTAATTAAGTAAATAATTAATTAATATATAAATATATAAAGTGATTTTCGGTGGACCATTGAATGGAGAAGAAAGATTAAGTTTGAAAAGTCAAAAGTAATGATTATTTAGCATTTTAAGACATTTTTCATGTCTTATACGTGGATGCCCCATCCACCATGCCTTTGATATGTATTTAAGTGTTAAAATACATATAAGAAGATATAAGAAAAATGCTTGCACGGTTGATGGAAGAGAAGAGTCGAAAATGCTTAAAAGAGTTAAGCTTTGAAATTGTTCCATTCAACTTGCTTCTACTTCTCCAAGGCTCCACCAAGATCATTTCATTTTCTCTCCAAGGCTAAGGTAAGAGCTAGCACTCTTTTCTTTAGTCTAGCTATTCCCGGGTCAAAAGCGTTTGTCCCGGTTAGGTTTCCCGACCTCTGCGTGGATACCGTTAGAGACGGTCTCCTTTGGTCGTTATGGTTTGATTGTTTGTACTTACACATGGATCCTGGCTTCCGGGAATGTCCCGGGACTCAAAATTTTAAATTCCGCACTGTGGGCATGTGATGCCTACCCCGGGATTTTCCTACAGTGGTATCAGAGCCACTTGTGTTGTATAAACAGTCGAAATGATAACTAGGTCGAAGTTCCTTTGTGAATTGAGCTGCTGATGCATGTTATTTGTGTGAATTTCGAATCAGTATAGAGATGCATGTTTTCGAAATTTCTTGCTCAGAATAGTTCATAACATGTTATAGAATATGTTTGTGAAAGATGAGAATTTATCAATTTGATTTGATATGATTTTGCTATTTAATTCCCTCAAGTTTCAGATGCTGTCTTGTTGAACGTTTCTGAAACACGTATGCTTGTAAATTCGAGAATAAATTCTAGAAAATTTTTTTTTCTGATTGGTTTTCACCTACATGTCCCTAAGATGTTTGTGAATGTCTATGTGGATGGAAAAATGTTTTCAAGGTGATTTACCATTTATTTCCGAATTTCTTGTGTGCTGATGGGAATGTTTGTGTTGAAAAACACAGATTCTGGTTCGGCTAGATCGCTGAGGTTCAATGAGTTTTTGTGGGAAATAAATCCTGAAAAAAATTCATGGAGCATGTTGGGAACATGTTTGCACCTCTGTAATTTTCTCAGTATTTATTGAAAGTGTTTCAATGGTCATTTTGAGCAAAATGTTGAGCTTAGAAGTTTTGAGAAAGTTGCTGGGTCTATTTTGTTTGGAATGATTGGTTGTGTATTTCTCATTTCCAATGCCTTGAATTATTTTTATAGTGATTAAAAATGTGTTATATTGATGTGTCATGCATCCCAAAATGAAATTCTTGAAATTTGGTTTCCAATAATTTTTGGATATCGAATAGGTCACTTTAGCGTCTCGTTAGCTTATTCCGTTATCTTGGTTATTTTAGCCGTCGCAATTTTTGTGACAAGTGCCGGAGTAATCTTGATAACGTGTAGCCTACCTAGAGATACTTAGCATGATAATTTGATATTCTTAAAATTATGTGGAAATCTAGTGATTAATGGTGGATTAATCGGTTTCAAGTTTTTCCTATATAGTTTGACTATATGGCATGCATGACTTCATGAAAATGTTTCATTAGCACATTAATATAAAGGATAATATACTTGTTATATTGGTGTTGTGAATTGGGAATGCCTGGATTGAGAATTAGCCGATTAAATGGCAATTCCATATGGACAATGAATAAGTCGACTTATATGTTCATAAGTCGACTTGTTTGGTGCACTGTAGATTAATAAGTCGACTTGCACAATGGTACAAGTCGACTTGTTCATGCATTACACAAAGTCGACTTACATGCATAAGTCGACTTATATAGAGCATAAAGTCGACTTATACATATACAAGTCGACTTATAACATGCAAAGATGGGATGATGGGTGATTTTCGGTATAAATTCAATGTGATTGATGCAATGCCCTAAATCAGACCATATAGTCAAGGTGACTATGATCCTTGGATGAGATTAATTTGATGAGACCTAAAATCCCTCACTTAAAATATGAAAACTAACGCCTTCCATTAATATGGCAAGAACCAGAGTTCTTATAGGGTTGGGTTGTTGAGCTAACCTCAAGCTCACTCTATACGAATATGTTCAAACCATGAAAATAAGATTTTCGGATTAATGGGTCGGTTTTCCTAGAAGCGTTGATTTGTTGAGCTAACCTCAAGGTCAACGTGGACAGAGGCGAAATTGGGTAGTTTACATCAGATGTACACGCATCAAGTGTTGATAACCCAATGTATGTGCATACATCAACTGTTGATAGCACTGATCGATAGTTGTGTCTAAGATGTAATTGGTATGTCTGATACCTCCCGAGACATAAGATGGCTTGTTGAGCTAACCTCAAGGTCATTCTTAATGTCGGTCATCGATGATGCAATTGGTATGACCGATACCTACCGATTGACCTAAGGTGACTTGTTGAGCTAACCTCAAGGTCATTCTTAATAATGTCGGATATCGACCCACTAGGTCAATGTGCCATTTTGTTTCATGGATTCATGATGAGGGTTATGGATTCTGTTGAAACTAGTGGGAGCCATATGTATGTCATTTAAGTCCTTATGAGCATACATTTAATTCTATTCTTACTTTCTTTCTCTCTCTACGTTTAGGTTGATTGAAGATGTCAACTAGTGTGAATCTTCGCTCACTAATGGACTCAAACAAATTAACTGGACCGAATTTTCTTGATTGGCTGCGAAATCTGAGAATTGTTCTCAGATCTGAGGATCTAGGATATATCCTTGATTTTCCGCTTCCGGATCCACTTCCTGAAGGAGCTTCTGATGATGATCAGAAGGCATATCGTAAGCATCTAAAAGACAGTGACATAGCCACCTGCATTATGCTTGCATCGATGTCACCTGAGCTGCAGAAGCAACACGAGTCTATGGATGCTCACACGATAGTGTTTCATCTTAGAGAGTTGTTTGATGAGCAAGCTCGGTCCGAACTGTTCGAGACCTCAAGGTTGCTCTTTACAACGAAGATGACTCCTGGTTCATCTGCAGTGCAATATGCATTGAAGATGAATGGCTATATTGAGAGGTTGGTCGTCTTAGGTTTTGTGATGGATTCTGAGTTAAGTATAGACTTAATTCTTGTTGGTTTGTCATATAGTTATTCACAGTTTGTGTTGAACTATCGAATGAACCAAATATCCACCACAATTCCCGAGCTGATCAATCTGCTCAAGACAGCAGAACAAGCTGTTAAGCAAGATAGCAAGGCGTTGCTATTAGTGGATTCTTCTTCCTCTGCTTCCAAGAAGAGGAAACAGAAGAAGAAAAAGGCTCAGAAGCCGAAAGGAAGTGCAGCGAAAGGCAAGAAGAAGACCAAAGAGACTGTACCAAAAGGTACCTGCTTCCATTGCGGTAAGACTGGTCATTGGAGGCGTAACTGCAAAGTTTATCTGGAAGAACTGAAGCAGAAGAAGGCATCAACTGCCTCGACTTCTTCAGGTATGTTTATCATTGAGGTTAATACTGTTTCTGATCATAACATATGGGTATTAGATACCAGTTGTGGCTCACACATATGCAATGATATGCAGGGCCTCAGGGACAGTAGACAGCTCATAAAGGGAGAAATGGATCTGCGTGTTGGCAATGGAGCAAGGGTTGCTGCATTAGCCATAGGAACTTATGTTTTGACACTCCCCATTGGGCTTGTACTTAACTTGGATGATTGTTATTTTGTACCCGTGTTAACAAAGAACATATTGTCTGTTTCTTGTTTAAATAGAGCTGATTTCCATTTTTCTTTTGGTAACAATGGTTGTTCTATTAGCTCAAATGGAATGCTTTATGGTACTGGTACATTATGCAATGGAATTTACATATTAGATATGTCACATCCAGTTATGAATGTCAATGACGCTAAAAGACATAAAAGAGATAATTTAAAATCAACTTACTTATGGCATTGTCGCCTTGACAATATAAATGAGAGACGCATCGCTAAGCTCCACAAGAGTGGAAGTTTAGGGTCATTCGATTATGAATCATATGAAACATGTGAATCTTGTTTATTAGGCAAGATGACTAAGTTACCTTTTAAGGGAAAGGGTGAACGAGCGACTGGATTATTAGACCTAATACATTCAGATGTATGTGGTCCGATGTCCATCCATGCCAGAAGTGGTTGTCATTACTTCATTACCTTTATCGATGATTATTCTCGATATGGGTACTGTGTCGATGAGATACAAATCAAAGCGTTTGAAAAGTTCAAACAATTCAGAAATGAAGTAGAAAACCAACTTGGGAAAAGTATCAAAACATTACGATCTGATCGTGGTGGTGAATACTTAGACCAAGAGTTTTTGGATTATCTCAGAGATAATGGGATTTTATCTCAGTGGACTCCTTCTTACACACCACAGCATAATGGTGTGGCAGAAAGGAGAAATCGAACCTTGTTGGACATGGTACGATCTATGATGGGCTTTGCACAGTTACCAAAATCCTTTTGGGGATATGCACTTGAGACAAATTGTTTACTTGTTAAGCGAGTTCCATCAAAGCAGATTGATGTTACTCCATATGAGATGTGGACTAACAAGAAACCTTATCTTTCTTATTTGAAAGTATGGGGTTGTCCTGCTTATGTGAAGCGGACACAGTCAGATAAGCTTGAAGCAAAATCTGACAAATGTTTGTTCGTAGGATATCCTAAAGAAACAAGAGGATATCAATTCTACTTTCTTGAGGAACAAAGGTGTTTGTTTCGATGCATGCTGTCTTTAGAGAAGAGTTTCTTTTAAAGAGGACGATGGGAGCAAAGTTGAACTTGAAGAAGTTCAAGATGCTTTCGGACGAGCGCAGATCAATCGCTCGAACTCAAATCAGAACTCATACGGATGAGGTAACAGTTCAACCTTCTACTACACACGAAATTAAGTAGGTCAAGTAGGATACGCCTTGTTCCCGAGAGATATGGATTTCGTGAGTGAACAGAATGACGTATTGCTCATGGAGGATGATGAGCCTACTACCTATGAAGAGGTTACGAAGAGTTCGAGTCGAAAAATGGCTTCGTGCCATGAAATCAAATGGATTCCATGTATGAAAACCAAGTATGGTCTTTGGTTGATACACCTGAAGGGATAAAACCTATAGGGTACAAATGGGTTTTCAAGAAGAAAACCGACATGGATGGTAATGTGATTACCTATAAAGCAAGGCTTGTGGCTAAAGGCTTTCGTCAAAGACAAGGAGTTGACTATGACGAGACCTTCAGTCCAGTAGCAATGCTTAAATCCATTAGAATACTCCTAGCCATTGCCGCTCATTATGATTATGAGATATGGCAAATGGATGTGAAGACAGCTTTGCTGAATGGAAATCTGGCTGAGGATGTGTACATGACACAACCTGAGGGCTTCATTTCCGCTAATGGCGAAAAGGTATGCAAGCTTCAGAAATCCATTTATGGATTGAAGCAAGCATCCAGGAGTTGGAATATCCATTTTGATGAGACGATCAAAGAGTTTGGTTTCTCACAAAATCCGGATGAACACTGTGTGTACAAGAAGGTTAATGGAACTGCAATCGTATTCCTTGTGTTATATGTAGATGACATATTGTTACTAGGAAACGATGTCTCAATGCTACAATCAGTAAAAATTTGGTTGTCCAAACAATTTGCCATGAAAGACCTTGGAGAAGCAACTTATATCCTTGGGATAAAGGTTTATAGAGATAGATCGAAGAGGTTGCTTGGTCTTTCACAGTCAACGTACATAAACAAGGTGCTAAAGAGGTTTAGCATGGAGCAATCCAAGAGAGGGTTTCTTCCCATTGTTCATGGGATAACACTCTCGAAGTCTATGTGTCCTCGGACACGGGATGAGATGATGCGTATGAATATGATCCCGTATCGTTTGCGATGGGATCTATTATATACGCAATGCTATACGAGACCCGATGTATCATATGCTCTAAGTGTTCTGAAAGAGATACCAATCGGATCTGGTGAGGGTCATCGGGTGGTGTCAAGAATATCCTAAAGTACTTGCGAAGAACTAAGGATGTTTTCTTGATATATGGAGATGGAAATCTCCAAGTGGCGGGCATACGGATGCCGTTTTCAATCGATAAGGGCGACTCGAGTCCCAATCAGGTTATGTTTCACACTAAATGGCGGAGCGATCGGTTGGAAGAGTTCCAAACAGAGACGATCACGATTCAACGACCGAGGCGAGTACATTGCCGCATCGACGCAAAGAAAAGAAGCGGTTTAGATCGAAGTTCATTTCGAACTTGGTGTGGTTCCTAGTGTGATGGACCCATCTGATTGTATTGTGACAACACTTTGGGGCTATTCTTGTGAGCAAAGGAGCCAAGGTCTCATCACGATCCAAACACATACTCCGCCGATACCATTTGATTCGGAGATCATTGCTCGAGGTGATGTCCGATAGAGAGAATTCCACGAACACAACATTGCTGATCCGTTGACAAAGCCGTTGCCACAGAAGAATTTTGATTCTCATGTACTCGCTTATGGTATTAGATACCAAGGCGATTGGCTTTAGGTCAAGTGGGAGATTGTTAGAGTAGTGCCCTAAAGGCAATCCCCTTTAGCGCATTTTGTTCATAGTCATGTACAGACTTTATGAATAAATAAAGCAAGGCATATTTCATTTATTTGATATTCATTTTATTATGAATTGATAATAATCTTTAATCAAATTAATGAAGTCCCTGATACATGACATATCATGAAGGAAATTATGATGTGATCATACTATTGAGATTCCTATCATGTGCAATTATGTCAGTATCTAAATTATCCCTAGTCATAGGATTAATGAGATCGGACATCGTTAATCCGGATAGACTAGCATATGTCAAACTCCTTGATTTGATCAGCGGTGGATCTCGAAAACTGTAAATATTGAGATATTTAGATTTGACATGTGGATGCTTACTAGTGGTAGTAAGTACATTGGATGACTCGCTATGAGATCATCACATGGATTTCCTATATAAATGTCGGTGATAATCTCATCATAGCAATGGTGCAAGTATCCTTAGACTTGAGGTACTCAAGGATATCTTGATCTTGATTACGTACTTTGACTCCATTCCTTGTTGCCTTTCGAGAGGTCGCTCATGGGTGGTGATTGGGTACAACGAGGTATTCAAGGTAATTGAGTAGCCAATAGAGGATTCACCACTTCATTATAGCAGAAGAGATATCCATGGCCTCTTATCGGGATCATTACTTTGAAGTCTCTGGCGCCGAAAGATACATATGTCATGAAGAGGGTCTTCATGGACATATAAAGTAATGAGTCCTAGGGCGAGAACTGATTACACTTGGACTAGATTTGATCCGATCGGTCTAGTAAGAGTTGACACATTGCCCATACTCAAACCAAGTGGGGTATAGCCGGTGAAAGGACGAATTGCACAATAATTGTCTATGGAAGGGTTCGTGATATGGTTTCATTAGTCAAACCAATTACTTTCCGGTCAATTGGGGTCATGATGTGTTGCTAGATACCGCTCATGACTTGCTTAGATTAAGTGTTAATCTAAGTGGCCAACATAACCGGAACCTAATGGGTCACACGATAAGAGTGACTCGGAGAATCAGTAAAATAGTTTCGGACAGAGATCCGATATCTGGAGAGCAATAGGATTAACTAGATCCCGATGAGATTGGGATATGTCCCGATGAGATCGCGACATCGACATTGCTGAAAAGGGTCTCCGGTGATTTTTCGCCGGTGGGGCCCGGCAAGCCGGTAGGACCGACCCCAGTTTGACTGGACCACTTCAGCAATTATATATATTAATTAATTAAGTAAATAATTAATTAATATATAAATATATAAAGTGATTTTCGGTGGACCATTGAATGGAGAAGAAAGATTAAGTTTGAAAAGTCAAAAGTAATGATTATTTAGCATTTTAAGACATTTTTCATGTCTTATACGTGGATGCCCCATCCACCATGCCTTTGATATGTATTTAAGTGTTAAAATACATATAAGAAGATATAAGAAAAATGCTTGCACGGTTGATGGAAGAGAAGAGTCGAAAATGCTTAAAAGAGTTAAGCTTTGAAATTGTTTCATCTTCTTCATCTCCTCCATTCAACTTGCTTCTACTTCTCCAAGGCTCCACCAAGATCATTTCATTTGCTCTCCAAGGCTAAGGTAAGAGCTAGCACTCTTTTCTTTAGTCTAGCTATTCCTGGGTCAAAAGCGTTTGTCCCGGTTAGGTTTCCCGACCTCTGCGTGGATACCGTTAGAGACGGTCTCCTTTGGTCGTTATGGTTTGATTCTTTGTACTTACACATGGATCCTGGCTTTCGGGAATGTCCCGGGACTCAAAATTTTAAATTCCGCACTGTGGGCATGTGATGCCTACCCCGGGATTTTCCTACACAAGCTTACAAGATTTTGAAACTCTATGAGTTATGTGGGTTTGTGGTAGTCCCTCAAGAACTGTCACGTGCACGTTGACCCAAGTATAGGCTTCTCCCACCTACCCGCTAGTGGCATGGAGCTTCCTCAAGGACTCCCTCAAGAATTCACGACTACATAGGAACATTTATTTGGAAATGTGTATTGCGTCATGTTTTGGACTTACCCAAACTATTTGATATGTTTATGTGTTCATGCTAAGTTGATAGGAGTAATGCATTCTTGATTTTGCATACACATAAACTTCTGCCTTGAAAATGTATGAAAATGTCTTTGCTTGTTGCAAACTGTAAAATTGTTACCCACGGGTTTCAAGCTCACCCCCACCTTTCCTCCACACAAGCAAGTGAAGAGCAAGAGATTGAGTAGTCAAGGGCCAAGGGCATCACTCCACTTTTGAAATGTTATTGTATTTCAAGCTACTTTTGAAACCAAGGCTTTTGTTGCATTTTGAGTAGTTCAGTATTCAAGTATCTTTTGTATCTGAGATTTTTTTGAGACATTAATGTTTGAGGCTTGAAATGTTCACTACAGCTTTGTAATAACTATGATCTTTTGATGCTACTGGTATATGATTTGTTTTCTACCCTAATTCACAAGGTTTCATAAAAGGGGAATTCGTGCACTAAGTTAAAGGAAATTTCTAGGTTGATCTGGACTGATTTTGTAACATTTTGTCTCCATATTAAGGGTTAAGACCTAAAATTTCCGTACAAGGGAGCTTAAAGAGACTCTAAGACAATGCATTTTCTTGTTCATGCATCATGTTAGCATATATGTATATAGATATGGAATGTTTTCGCATAAAAAGTAGTACATGCATTTATTGACAACTTCCAGGTGTAATTGTCATTAAATGTGATTGTATTGAAAATGAGGAGTAGAAGGAGTGGAAAGAGTGATCTTGGTATGAGTTGTGGTAAGGAAAGATTTAGAAATAAAATTAGTAGGGATCTGGAAAACATTCACTGAGTATACTTCGGTCTGTTAGCCATAACTTCTCCTCTAGTTGTCCATAAAAGATGGCTCTTAATTTGGATTAAATTAGAAATATATGGCTACATTTTTTATGAAGACATCGAGTTTCAATTCTGTTCTTAAAAATCTCAAAAGTTGTCATGAAATGAAGAATTGGGTGCAGTGTTGGTTTATGAATGAAAATTTTATCTTCAGAATTTAGGGGCAAATTTGGGTTTACTATAGATGGATTTTGATAGAATTTCCTTCTCGACAGTTGTATATCTTTATTTTATCTTTCCAACAGTATATTATATGAAAAATTTGGATATCGGAGTGAAAAGTTATGATCCTTATAAGTGGAGACATTCTGGAGGAAAAGCAGACGATAGAAATGAGACGGAAGAAAAGCAGAGGATAGAAATGAGACGGAAGAAAAGCAGACGATAGAAATGAGACGGAGGAAAAGCAGACGATAGAAATGATATGGAAGAAAAGCAGACAATAGAAATGAGACAAAAGAAAAGCAGACGATAGAAATGAGAGGGAGGAAAAGTAAACGATAGAAATGAGACGGAAGAAAAACAGACGATAGAAATGAAACGAAAGAAAATGGGACGATGGAAATGAGACGATGGAAATGAGACGATAGAACTAAGATGAAAGGAAAGTCAGATGATGCAAAATGTGAGACGATATAGAAATCAAACGACAGAATTAGCCTTTGAGGTCTTCATGAAAGTTATAGATCTAGAAGTCCTCTTTCCAATGGTCTAAAATCGAAGTCAATCCATAATCTATAAGAAAAGTTATAACATTTGTTCCAAGAGAGGTACAAATTGATTAATGGTATAAATATGTTTGATTCTTTCGGGTATAATTTCCCCACATCACCCCCAAATGAAGTGATACTTTAAGCAATAGATTTCTAACTTCTGGTATTGTCTCTCTATGAAAATTTGTGTCTTTTGGAGTGTTTTTGAGAAAGTTACATTAGAATAAGTGAGGGGTCAGTTCGGAGAGCATGCTTGGAGTATGATCACGTTAGCTCATTAATTTTATCTTGAGTTGTAAAATTCCGATTGAGATGATTCTTGTTTCAACACAAATTAAAGGCTTAAAGTTATGATTTCTTGATGAGGTCAAGTTGATATTTTGGTGTTTGATCGGTGTTACACACCACCTTAGGTAAATG
Source organism: Erythroxylum novogranatense (assembly GCA_029891385.1). Lineage (NCBI taxonomy): Eukaryota > Viridiplantae > Streptophyta > Magnoliopsida > Malpighiales > Erythroxylaceae > Erythroxylum > Erythroxylum novogranatense. The sequence continues at coordinate 59,423,543 of CM057228.1, read as the reverse complement.
TTGATTATGACCCTACAGGGTAATAAGCTCAAGGTTTAGGACTCCGGATGTTGGGCTTCGGAAACGGGGTTCCAACATCCTCGATTCATCTTCATTCTTTGATACTGTAAGTGTCGGGCCCTATTTTCTGAATCATTCTTATACTAAAGCAAATAATCTATGCTTAATTTCCATCCAGATATTGTAAGTCTTAGGGACTAGGTTAAAATTCTATTCCTTTAGATCATTTGTAGCTCTATGTCTTTAGTTTATTTTGAAATAGAAATCGTCTCATTCAGAGCTTTATAGCTGAAGATATGCTTAAAAATCCAAAGTGTGTTCATAACCCAGTTATGCCCCTCCGATCGATCCCTCCTTTTCCTTCCATCAATATCTTTTAAATCAACCCCAAAAACTACAAATTTTTATTTAGAGAAAGAAAATGTTTTGGGAATCTATCTCTTCAGTAATCACTTAATTTAGACATCAAGTTATGAAGTTATGGCCAAAAGAATCAATCATGCTCTGGTCCTCAATCACGTTGTATCTATCTCGGAAAAATTAGTATAAATTTCTCTAGAGACATCAAATTGGGATGTTCTTTAGATTGTTTTGAAGAAGATTTTGAAATCTAAAACTTTTATGAAGATATGACATCATCAGATTTAGAGGGTCAAATTTAGACCAAAAAATAGGGTAAGATGAATAGTGCACCAGACTATATGACATCATCAGAAGAGGTGTCCTGACCAGACGATATGTACTCACCAGACGGAGCATCCTCACTAGATAAGCTAGAATGATAAGCTACAATTGTAGCACCCCTTTACCGTAGGGTACACACCGGGACGCCCGTGGGTCATCCCGATACATATCCTACGATAGGGGAGAGCTACGTTCAGTCACTTCAATACTATACTCTCATGGCATCATACTCATAAATAAACCATAATATAAAAATCACTAAATTTTAAAACAAAAGCACTTTCTCATTTCATATCATCAAAACAGATATTTACATGACTATCAATTTTCCACTGACTATATACATTACTCCAAAAAGGAAACTGATACAAAAATCTATCTAGGTCATCCCCAAAACAATCTCAGCTGACTGACCTGTGTGCCATGACTTCTCTTGCCAACTAGATCCACACGGTAGGAAAAGTCTCTCTCACTGGAGCTAGGAGTCTACTCTGTCAATCCTGAAAAATAGATTGCAATTTTAGATGAGTTTGCGAACTCAATGAGAAACCATCATCGATGGTTCACTCAATTCATGCATTACGCAAATAGCGTACAGGTTATCACAATAGCATGTTCAGAATACCATCTAGCAATGCACAGATTTTCATAATAGCATATTCAGAGAGAATACAAGGTAATATCATATAGATGCAAGGCATGTTGCCTCTTTCCAAATCCAGAAATCAATTCAATGCACAAATACATAAATACAAAATATTTTTCCATTTTATTTCAACGTTGTGACTGAGTGCCTGTACTGTCCCTATCTGGGCACATTAAGCAGTTAGCTTGAGGCTTTAAACTGTCCCTTTTGGGGGTGCATTAATCATTGAACTTATAGCTCTGAACTGTCCCTTTTCGGGCACATTAAACAGTGAGCTTATAGCTTCGAACTATCCATTTCGGGCTCATTAAACATTGAGCTTATAGCTCCGAACTGTCCCTTTCGGGCTCATTAAACGATGAACGCGTCTTAAGGGTAGGAGAGCCCTCTACACTACTTCCCACGCGCCTTAAGAATAGGAGAGCCCTCTAGGTATACAATATTTCCTTTTTAAACACAAGGCTATTTTCCAGTAGTTGAGCTTGTAGCTCTCGGTGGTAGCTCCAGTCATAACCGTTATTAATGATCATGCACAGAATTCGGTTATCACAATATTACAGAAATCGTATTTCCATCATAACCCAGTTATCAAATTAGACATAACGTTCTCAATCATACATCTTGTCATACAGTAGCAATTTATCACATTCACAAACTGTTTACACTTCAATATCACAATTTCTAATCCCTCGAACCTTCGGTCCGAAGTTACAATCAAATAATTCACATATACCCGTTATTCATCTTCACAGAACTATAAGTGCAGAACTTTAACAATTAAGATTGAGGAACTAACTAGGTTACTCACCTGTAACTTCTGAGTTACTGCCTGGAAGTTCTAGCAATATCTGTGGAATGTCGATCCAATGGTGCCTCTATAATAGTCAAATAATTTCCCATTACTAAATGCACAATCAGAAAGATTCACAAATGAACATGCTGAAATGCAAAGATGTACGATGCATATTCGCGACATTCCCGGCGATAAATCCCAATTTCACTAACCTTTGCCTCAAAACCAACTTTTCATTTTATAAATACTACAACATTAAACAATAGCTTTAAATTTTCAAGAAAGACTCAAAGCCAAAATTACTATTCATTTTGTCAATTTCACCCATTACGCTAAGTTTCTAAGACCCCAAAATCATTTCATTTATTTCAAAAGTCTTCAAATTATACTCTAATTATCTTACAACAACAACACTTAGGTTGAAATAAAAACCTATCCTTAACTTTCATTCAATACTTGAGATCCTTCTAATTTGAATTCAAACTTTCTTTCTTCATCTCAATTGTAGATCTCTTTCTCTAGTTCTTAACGAATCAAAAATCACTTCAATTGAAGGTCAACATCATTAGTTATGACCCAAAAACTAAAGCATCTCAATTCAGAAAAATCATCCTCGCCGTGGCCAAAGGATGCTCGCCATGATGACCAACCACACTCGTCACAACATCTAACCACGCTCGTCGCGACGAGGATTTAACCGCTCGTCACGACGAGGCCTTCACACACGTCGCGGCTGTTAGACCCCGAACTTTTGATGAAAAATAGAAATATTAAAATGAATTTAAATGAGAAAGAAATTGGTGAGAAAATTTTGAATTTAAGGAAATTTGATGAAATTAAGAAAATTTATGAGAAAAGAATTGTTTAATTTTGAGGACTTTGATATTTGAGTGAACTTATATGGATTATGAGAGGAAAGTGGATGAGTTGATTGAAATGAAGTTAAATAGTAAGAATTAAAAAGAAAAAGTGTGAAAATTTGAAGAATTTAGAAAGTTTGACTTTTTGGAGAGAGAATATTTGACTTAAGAGTTGACTTTTGTTTGAGGCAAAATTTGAGAAAATTGTCTTATGGAAACTTGTAGTTTATGTCAAGAGCTTTTCGTAGACATAAAGTGTGATATTTTTCGATATCGGGAGTGAGAGTTATGATCAGTCAAAGTTGGCTTGAAAGTATGACTTTTAGGGTAAAAAGTTGACTTTTTGATTTAGGTCAAATTTGATAAAATGATCAACGTGAAACTTGTAGCCTCTGTCGAGAGCTTTTCGTGGACATAAAGTTTGCTATTTTTCGATGTCGGGATTGGGAGATATGATTTTCAGAAGATATGCTTTGTTTTGAAAATGTTAATAAGTATAGATTTGCATGTGCTATACTTTGAGGCCACTCGTCGTATGAATTTAGTCTGAATTGGAATAAGTGGTCTTAATGAAAGTTGGAGCTTGTATTTCGATCTTTCCGACGCCCTAAAGTATGTAATTTTTCGAGATCGGGGCAAGGAGTTATGAGCGATTAAAAATTGGAAGTTGTTTAGGAAAAGCTGATTACGACAGAATCTTTGAGTGAAAATTTGACTTCTTTGGAAGCCAATTGGATTTTTCTGTTCTTCAGGGAAATTGTAGAGCTTCCTTTTACCTTTCCACAGACGCCAAATTCGTCAAATTCCGAGTTCGGAATTAAGAGATATGATTTTTGAAAAATTCAGTTATAAGTGGGTATTTAAGGTTTTGAAAATTTTGCTTGAACCCCGACCCTTTTGCAATCTTTTGTTATAATTCCTTCGTCTGACATCCGATTAACTCGATTCTTGAAGCGTTGAATTCCTAAGACAATTATGTTCATTTTTTATGAAGATTTATGATTTTTAGGAGATTAAATGGAAAGAGATTGATTGAACCAAAGTAAGAGATGGGTTATAGGTTATAAGTTGGATAATTTTCTGAACATGGTTCAGTATTTTGCGATTTTCGGGAGTTATACAACTCCGATTGAGTTGATTCTTAAAGGAAAATAAAGTTAAGATATGGGGCTACAAATCATGTGAAGGGATCTAAATTTAATTTCATCCCTAAGATTGTCAAATTCTGGACTGAAGTTATGTTAAAGCTCAGTTTCGGATTTTGTGCGGGTCAGTTAGTAATTCGGCCATAACTTCTTCGTTTTAGATCCGAATTGAGCGCCGTCAGTGGCGTTGGATTCGTAAGATCGAGAGGAACAATTTTTAAGCAGAAAGTTTGTCCAAATTATTTCGTTTAGCTGCTCAAATTCTGGACACGAAATGACAGTTGTTTTTGACACATTGAAGGTCAATTTTGGAAATAAGCAAACAAGTGAGGGCATATGGGTCATTTGTGCCCCATTTTAAGTGACATGGCAAAACTCACTTGTGATTGTCGTATTGAGCATCTGGAAGTCACTATTTTGCTGAAATAAAAGAAAGAAATGAGAAGAAAAATGAAGAGAAAAGAAAAGAAGAAGAAACGTGGGGAGAAGAAAGAAGGAAGAAAAGAAGAAGAGAAGTTCGTTTTTGTTGAAGAAAAAGGGAGAAATTCGTGGCAAAGGAGGAGATTCAAGGTTTTTAAGGTAAGATCTTTTATTTCCTTCTTGTCTTGTTGAAGAAATGGGTTAGGTTGATGATGGAGAAAAGTTTAGTGAGAGAAAGTGTAGTGAAGAAGAAGATGAATAGTGTTTTCTAGAGTTTTGGATTTTGTTTTAGAGATTGAGTTTTCTAACCTATAAGATGCATGATTAGGTTAGATTAAGGTTTGTATTAAGTTAGGTTTATTTTTAGGGTTTTTAAAAAGAGGAATTTCGAAATTTAGCAAGAAGATGATGGAAATTGATGAGTTGTGTTGTGTTTTAGGCAATCAAGAGCCAAATCAAAGGAAAGAAGAAGGGTTGTTAAAAAAAATTCAGCATTGAATCTTTTGTTAATTATGATCTTATTGTTAGAGGTTCTTTTTCTTGCTTCAAATTGGTGATTGAAAGATGAAAGAATAAGTTGTGTAGGAAAGAAAAGAGTAGAAGAAGGGTTACGGAAGTGGAAAAAAAATCTGATTTGCGTGGGTTTCCTATAGTTAATTTTGAGAATTTTGATGTTTATGATGTTGAATTTTGATGTTTATGGTTTAGGAAAATTTTAATGGGATGAAAGAAGGAAGCTTTGGAGAAATTGAAGTATGGATCAAGATTCTAGCATGGAATTGAGGTGGGTGATGTATTTAACTTTGAATTATAAGTTTTGTATGAAGTTTTGAGAAATCAAGAATGAAAAATGTTTGGAAAAATTATTGTTTACGTTTGAAAACCAAGAAGATGATACAATATGTGAAATTTGATGTTTTAGAAATGATTACATAAATTATAAAAATCATTTTGGATAATTTGATAAAATTGATAAAATTTCCAAATTTTCTTTAGTTCTGAAAGAAATTATCAATTATGAAAAAAATTGTTACATTTATTGATTTGAAAGCTTAATTAAGAAAGTGTTATTTTATGATCTTTGAGATTTCAAAGGAAATTGAGATTTCAAAGGAAACTATGATTTTGAAAAAAAAAAAGAGGATTTTGAAAATTTATTAAGGAATTATTATCCTTATGTTTGAATTACTTACGAAATTGTTTTGTTTCGCACAATTTAAAGAAAATGAGTCAATTGATAATCTTCCTTGATTTTAAATTTTTGATAAAATGAAGTAATTGTTAAATTACATGTTTTGATTGTTTTGATAAATGGATTACTTCCAAAAAGATTTGCATTCCTTGTTGAGTAATTCTTTGTGTTGTAACTGATTTCAAATGTTGGTTACGAAGAGGTTTGAAAAATTAGAATTTTCGAATATTGTTGAAAATGTTTGAAAAATTTGGGATTTCCGAATACGTTCGGAATTAGTTATAAAATAGTAGTTACAAAAGTGTTTGAAACATGATGATTTCCGGATGTTTTGGAAATTGTATAAAAATATCGTTTAGGCAAATGTTTGAAAAACAAATCTAATTTCTGAATATTTTATGAGGGTTATAAAGAAAGGTTATGATTTTTGACTATTCTGAATTCGTTATAAAGTAGTGATTACGTAAATGGTTGAGAATGAAATGCCTGATTTCAAATGTTTTTAAGCTTTGTTGCAAGTTCTGAATGTTTGATAAATTAGGGAAATTTATGAAATTATGAAAAATAATACAAAGGTTCAAATTCTTGTTTTCAATCGCTTTGTGAAATTGATTGAAAAGTTGGACATTATTGAATTTTAATTGTTTCCTAATAGTTTGGAAAATGTTACGAGTTTTAAAATGCAAAACATTACGAAATTCGATGATTTTGTAATGATTTAAGAAATTGTTTAATTTGTTCGATTTGTTATTTTCGATAGATTTGAGAATTTATGAAGAGGGTTTGGATGATTAGAATAAAATTTTTTAATTGTTTACATTCTTCGATTTTGAATGATGTGAGAAAATTGAGAAAATTGTTCAATGAAATGTTTTGAATGATTTGATTAATTGATGAAGTTTTAGAATGAATTGATAATTATGATTTTAAGGAATTACTAGGATGCTTGCATTCTTTGTGTTTAAATGTGTAGATTCTAACCCGAGAATGGTTTTTGTTTAAATGTCTTGGAAATTGTGCATTCTTGAATGCTTGAGAATGTGTCATGTAATTGCTACGTGAAATTATGTGTAGTTGTGAATGTCAAGTGTGTCTAGTTAGACACGATTTGAAAAGATTTCAAATGTGTCTTGAGCAATCCAATTTTCTTTTTCGATTTTGTGCATTATGTGGGTTTGGTTAGGTCCCCTCCGTATGAGTCGATTAATTGTCTCCTCTCGATAGCCTTCTTCCGGCGCCCACAAGTGGCTTAGAGTTTCAATTTGGACTCCCTCTTTACGATCGCATGTGAACCGCTTGCGGAACGTAGTTCGTTTTGTTAGGACCTACTCAAACCATTTAATGTGTTATGTGTTTTGTGTTGGATACCGCGGTATAACCCACAAACACACGCCGCAGTATAACCTGCAAACACCTACGGGTGAGGTGTGGGGTCCAACATCAAACCATTCTGTTATGTTATATGTTTTTTTTGAATTTTGTTTATGTACGTGACACTTCTTTTATGTGATGTATTCATATTTAAAATTGTACATGATTTGTGAAAAGTTTGAGAATTTGAGAAATGAGAGTGTTTTGTCAATCATGAAATTTCGGAAACTGTTTATGAATGTTTTGAAAATAAATGAAGATGTTGAGAATAATCTTAGAAAATGTTGATGAAGGTTTATGAATGTCTTGAAAAGTTTGAAAATGAGTTTTTGAATAAAATTTTCGAATGGGAAAGGTTTGAAAAGTTTGAAAAGGCAATTTTCGTTTATGTTTCATTAATAAATATGTTACCCATTAGCAGGAGATCGGATGAATGCGGTCAAGACGTCAGTTCGACATTTATATGTTTTTGTAATTTGTATATGGCATGGAATTCCATTTATGAGTATGAAGTATTTAGTTCTTGATGTATTCGAATTTATGTATGATTATAGATATGGGATTATGTAAGTAGATCATGGTAGTTTATATGAATATGAGTGGTTTGAATCGAATTATGAATTGGTATTTTGATTTTGAGATATGTGTAAATAAGGTTATTTATGATGACGGAATTGGATTGAGAATTATTGAAGTGTTAGGTAGATGTGTGTTCTGCTGACGTTAGGATGCCGGACGGGAGGTCCGATGACTCTGTATGATTGGTTGAGATTATAGAAGTGTGTTTTTGATTTGCAGAAATTTTTGGGCTGTCAAAATACAGCCGTTATGCTGCCCGATTTTCGAGAAAATCGGGTTATGGCAAAGTTATAATAGGAATAAGAGTTTTAAGATGGGATTAAGATCTGCGCGATTAAAAGTGAATTGAGCTTATGGAAAAAGGTTAGTGAGTTTGGAATGGTTAAATTTCCAAATAGGAAATTGTATTGTTTTGAGTTGTAGGGGATTTATTAAAGAGAAAAGGAATGATTAATAAAAATGAAAAAAGAAATTAGACCGGATTTGGAATGTCTTAGTGTTTCCAATGCAATCAGTTTGCTATGTTTTGTGTTTGAAACGGATGTCGATGTTGGTTTCAGTTTGAATATTTCGCTTGTCTCCGCTTTGTTATTCGTATTTCAATTCGCGACCTTCTGCACTTTGTTTCACTTTTTCGTTTCCGTTTTTCGGTTGGGATCCGGTTTTCGGATCGGGTCCCAACAGCGGCAAACAATTAACCGCTCGTCGCGATGAGGAATTACCCGCTCGTCGTGACGTGCGGGCTCCTGTTCGTCATCCCCGACCATTATTCCCCCATTTTCTCACTCTAAAACCAGTCATACCTCAACACAACTACTCCAATCTTTCACAAAAAACACCATCAATGCATTTAAACTAACAATAACCAACATATGAAGAGATCACTTACCAAACTCAAGCTTCCCTTCTTCAACTTCCGAAATCTGCCCAACACTTCAACCCTAACGGCTCCCACTCAAAACCTCACAAATCTTCATCATCTAGGGTTTAATCTTGGCTTTGCATAAAGAGAAGAAGCAAGCAAGCAAGAATAGTCTTCAAGAGGGGGGGGGGGGTCGAAACTCAACAATGAAAAAAGATGAAAATATGCCCTAAGTGAAAGAAATTTGTAACTGTCAAAGCTTTTTGTGATTTCTCATAGGACATCGAAAACTTAGGGCATTTAGAAGACCTAACAAGCTTTTATCCCTAGCATTTGCCATTAGTCATTTGCTCAAATAATTAAAATTCTTTCTCTTTTCAAAATTTATTTCCAGTCTAATTCGTCTCCAAATTTCCAATGGCTCAACAAATTAAAATTCCTAAAATCATGTCTAATTTACCCATTGCCATTTTCCAGTTAGTCAGTACTATAAAGTCCATTGGTCCATCACCTAGAAAATTTCCCTGTCCAAAAACATTTTCTCCTAAAATTTCCAGAAAATTTTTAAGAGTCACTAACAACTGAAATCACTCCTAGAACATTTCCAATTCAAATTTCAAACACAATTATCTCAGAATTTACAAATCATAACATATTCACAATAAATACCGGGAAATGCCATGAATGCATGTACATATATATGCATGTGCAAAATATCTCATTCCTCTCTATATCGAGAGGGCAAATGAATGAACAAATCAAAATATGCAATGTGACCTACTAACCCGTCCCATTTTACCAATATACCCTTCCCATCGGTGATGGGATGTTACAACAATGTCCAAAAATTTCATCCTTTATACCATTGGAAAGCTAGAAAGATAGGCTATAGCTTTCTAGACGACAACTTTGAGTAATTTAGCCTAAATTAGTCCAGAGTTTACCCTGAACTCAGAACACGAATTTTTCACTATAGAAGACTTGAAATTTTGCATTTTGCAAACTTGGAATGACCTGAGCTTAACCATTTAGCTACCAAATTGACTTTGTTAAACTCTTTAAATCTCAACTCATTTGCCTCATCACCTTCAACTATATTTGATCAGTCATAATTCCAATCTTCCTTTCTATAGTATCTCGCTTATGCATACATACATATATATATACATACATATATATATATATATATATATATATATATATATATATATATATCAATGATTTAGGTTCCAAAATCATCAACTCAAGTTGATTCCTTCTTTACGTATATCTAACTTCAACTCACATTATTCATGCAGCATTCACATTTTATTAACATCAAAAGAATAAAGTTTTATAAATCTTTAATGGCATTCCGAGCCACATTACATCATCGTCTCAAAATCTCAAATTACAAAAGGTCCTTGGACAAACAAACTTCTTGTTTTCCCAAAATCAACTCAAACTACAAAATAATCCAATTTGGAGAAATGCCTTTAGGCTCTTGATCACTTGGTCTCTTAACTATTACTTGAAGATGGGATAAAAGGGGGTGAGCTTGAAAGCTCGTGGGTAACAAGTTCATAACAAAGAATAAGCAAAATCGTTAAAATGTTTCTTGTCTTAGAGAAGTCAAAGTGACTTTATAAAATGCTTTTTCTCAATTTCTCAGTCAATTTCACAATTTTTGCTCAAAACTTATAGTTAAAAATGTCCTTACCTCAACATAGCAAAGTACATTTAACCATCACTGTAGAATAATCAAGTTATGCAACAAACTTGACAATTCAATGATGCAATGCAAAAACAAATGGCTTGAGAGCTCCGTGGAATGAAACAGAGAAACTGAAGTTTACATCGTGAACAAAACGAGTCCGATTTTTTAGGATCTCGTGACCTTAAACGGGAAGCCGGGAGAAGGATATGGATCAACATGCACCTGACTAATGAAATGGGTTCCTCTCTTACCTAAACAAAAGCACATATTCATGCTCAAATCATTTGCTCATGTGTTCATACTTTCATGCTTTCACATCTTTTCATTCATACACATGGCATGTTTCAAGGCATAACATGAATATTTCAAAATCATTTTCCATTTTATAATCAAAATTCCTTCACCAACGTGTAGCAATTTCTCAAAACACTCAAAAACATTTAAAGCAACATTTATGAAGTAATTGAAATCATTTTATTTTCTTGATTTGGAAAAGCATTCGTGGCTTATAACTTGATTATTTTCTCTTGTTCCTTTTGCCTCTTGATCCCCTTTATACAATAACAAAAATCCCACTCAATATGGTTTTCAATTGAAAATCCCACAAAGCACAATCACTAAAATTGGTGCTAGAATACTTAAACCTATGGATTTTCTAAAATTCATGAACAAAAATCCTTTCAAAAATCCCAAAACATTAGGTGATCTTACCTTGGTTCTTCACCAAATGAAGAGATCTTTGGCTCAAATGGAAGCTCTTCTCTTCCTCAACCTTATTCTCTTCTTGAACCACTTCAAAATCTCTCTTAAAAGCTAAGAAATGAAGAAACCCTAACTCAACTCTCTTCTTTTCTCTTAACCATCGAAATCTCTCAGCTTTCTCTCTTTGATTTGTTATTTCTTTTCCTCTCTCCCAATTCACTTTTTTTTCTTCTTCTTCTTAAATAAGACCACATTTTGGTCTTGTTCTTCCAAAAATATCCCTCGTCTCCTTTGATCTTCCTATATTTCCCTTTCTTTCATTTACCTCCTAACTCCTTTAATCTCCTCAAACACCATATTAACTCTAACTCAATTAAAATCTTTCCATCTAATTTCAAATCTCTATTTATTCCCATAAAATCAATGACTCAATTATAAAAATAATAAAACAAATAAATCAATAATAATTGAAAAAAATTTGGGGTCCAACAATTCTGCCCCTTAAAAAAATTTCATCCTCGAAATTCTTACCTAACTGATCTAGGGGCAGGGGTATGCTTCTTCTTGTGCTCCTCCATTTTCTATTTAACTCCATCACTCAAAAATTTTCTTTCAAGTGACCCTAGTCAATGGATTCGATCAGTCCTTCCATGACTTATTCAGAAATTACACTATCTTATCTGTTCCCTCAATATATTTCGAATTACTCATAATTTTCCACTTCCTGTGTGGATAACACCAATATCATATCATATCAATTTCTTGACATACTCACATATATCACATTACAAATCTAAGACATCTTTCTTCAGTAGCACTTCTCATAACTATTTCATACAAACCTATTCATGTCGGGCTTAGCTAATCCTTTTTCCTAACTTGAGCACACCTTGGTATGGTGATACTTTCAGAGATAATTTATCTTTCACTTAATAATTCAGATCACTATAATGTCAATACACTTAGCTCTTATGTCTATCATACTGTATTCCATGCCTTTAGTGTTGATCCACCTAAATCATTCATCTTTCCTAAATCACTTAATTTCTCATATTGATCAATTTCACCTATTAGTAACATCTCCAAACAAATCTTGTTTTCAACCATCCTTGGCCCTATTCATCCGAATAAAGAGGCGGGTGACTCTTTTTGTCATCTAACTCCTTATATAGTATTCCAATGAAATCAACATGATAATGATTGTGATGCTTGAAGTCAAATAGAACTATACATGGATCTCATATTCCTATGAACTTTAAACTATAAGCCTTAAGCATATTTTTGACAGTTAAGACCGTTAGTAATTTAGACATTCTCTCACTTAATTTGATATTCTTAGTCGCTAATTGATTTCCCCACATATTTTTACTTGGATGTATAACTTACATTACCATTTGTACTTTTCTAACAATCTCTTTGCTGAATCATCTTTATCGGTACATATACTTCTTATTTCAATCACAATGTATCTTTCTTCCTATTTGATCCCAAAATTTAGACCTGTTTTCAATCTCCCAATAAGATTCACGATTTCTGAATCCTCAATTTAGGCTTGGTTAACTCTTCCATATGAAACTGATCTTCAATTCTATAGCAAAGAGTACTTTGATTTGCCCAAACTTCAACTCCACATTCTATGCTCCTTTTTGTACTAAATCTGATAACCTCAATATCGAATTTCTGCTTAATATATCAAATATAACACTATCTTTACTTTGAATTACTCATTTGTACAATCATAGTCTTTCAATACTTATATCAATTGTCTCAGTTTCATATTTCATTTTGCTCAACCCAATAATTACCTCAAACTTTAATGATCTGTATATATATATATATATATCCAAGATGCTCCTATATATACTGTCTGTAAACTTTCAAAGCAATCACTACTATAGGAGCTCTAAATCATGTATCGAATAATCAACTCATAGGACTTTTAATTGTCTCCAAACATATAAAATCACTTTATTATGTTGCATTGGATTTTACTTAAATCTCTTGTACAACATCATTATATACTATAAAATCTTCAAATCCGTATGATATAATTAATATCGGTATAACTCCTCAAAATTCTCTTTACTTTCATTACTCATACACTTTACATGTTTTCTTTCACGTATTCAAACTATTTTTCTCAACTTTTCGAATACCTTTAATACATCATCAATTTTATGCTTGGATCACTTTAATCTTTAATACCATAGTACTGTCGGGGTAATTGCTAACTTCAAACAATTATTATCAAACTCCATATGCCCATGATTAGTTCTCATAATTCCTTAAATAACTAATTCCTCAATAAGGTAGCATTGTCTCACGTTATTTTCAATTTTCCAATTGACTTCCTTTCTCAAATGAATTTCTCAATTCATTCGATTTCCTCTTATTTCACACCGAATTATTGTACTGTCTAATCATTCATACTAATTTCTCCACACATTTCAATTTATTTTCAATCTTAATTTCCTGTGTTGGTAACACATTTATCAGATCTTATTTGTGTCTCTTATACTTAATGTCACCTCAAATTCAAGAATCCAATCACATAGTTGGATACTTTACATCAAGAAATGCATATACTCCCAGTAACATATTCTATATCTTATGTTTGAGTGTCCATCAGGATTAGGACTCCAATATCATTTCTGATTTATTCTTTCATTGATCATTTTTAATATAAACTATCTGATCTGCTTAACCTATTTCAAGAAAATTCTTCTTCGAAAGAAGGTTTCTTGCTACTATCATCTATACTATTCATGTAATGTTTATCAATCAATTGTTATTATCATCACTTTATCAGCTATCCTTAATACCTCAAGAGGACCGATTTCCATCATTCTTACAAGGTTATAATGTTCTAATTACCAAAACTCAATGGAGTAATGAACATACTTACTATCACATATGCTTAGGTGGGCATCATCAAATTCATCCCATTTTGTCGACATATTTATCTTCAAAAATTCACAAATTCATATCTTACATTATTGATACTTTGATCTCCATTAATCCTAGATGATATTCTTATCATTATCTTTGAATTCATTACTCATTGTAACATCATCAACAATCTAAATCTATCCCCAATTGATCATTATAAGGACTTTCATATGTTACTCTAGTCCCCTTAGACTTTATACTATGGGAACTATGACTAACAAATATTCAATAAGTTATAGGTTTCTTACTATATCATCTCCACACATATAATACATATATGCTACATATTCTCACTTATTATGGTGATCCCATTATCAGATATGTACTTATAATAACAATTCAACTTAACCTTTTAAACTTTTACATATATTGCTATCATCAGCTCATTCCAATTATCTTTCACATTACATCTTACATATGTATATCCGCCATTGATTCAAAATTATAGATTTATAATCATCATAAAATTCTGATCTTAATTCCACTAACAATTTCTTACGGAGGATTATAACTCTTGTCATATTAATCAAACAACCACTTAGGTTCCATTTTCATCTTCTTAGGATCATAGAATTTTGTGTTTTCCTTACATTCTACTTGTACACTTTAACCTCATCATTTCTACTTGTCTCCCTATTTTCCTCAAACATTCTACGCTAATATATTCACATCCATATCACATTCAAGGATACACCTTCACAGTACAATATTGATGTCATATTCAATTCCACCAATACAAACACGTTGATTCGTTATCTGTCATATTTAACCAGTTACTATTTCCCATTTCTAATTATCCATAACTTTCATTTTATTATATTATAGAAGAGCATCTTTTTTCTCACTAATTCTACTTGACATATATTTCGAAACATGCCCACGTAAGATCTCAACTCTAGCCTCTGATACCATAACTATTGGGCACCATTTTCGGAACCCAACTCTTGCTCTAATACCAAAAAATGTTGGAAACCGCTTCTAGAGCCCAAAATTCGGAGTCATAAACAAAGGTGGTGTGCCCACACCAGTCAAACATAAAAAACAAACTCATTTCTTCAACTTCAGAAAAGATTTTGGGAAACCTCAAATTGGAATCACTATTTGACTTCTTCAGAACCTTTGTTCCCCATTGTCTTAAGTTTCTAATGACACCAAAATCATTCGATGTGGTTTAGAATCCTAAGAGTTAGGGATTATTCCAATTAACCCTCATTAGTCATCCTCCATTCATCTTCGTTCTCTGATATCGTAAGTGTCGGGCCCTATTTTTTGAATCATTCTTATACTGAAGCAAATAATCTATGCTCAACTTCTATCCAAATATTGTAAATCTTAGGGACAGGTTTAAAATTCTATTCCTATAAATCATCTGTATCTCTATATCTCTAGTTTATTTTAGAATAGGAACCATCTCATTCGATGCTCTATAGCTCAAGATATGTTTAAAAATTCAAAGTGTGTTCATAACCTAGTTATGTCCCTCTGATCGTTCCTTCCTTTTCCTTCCATCAATCTCTTTCAAATCGATCCCAAACGCTACAAATTTTTATTGAGATATGGGAAAATGTGTCAAGAATCTATCTCTTTAAGAATCACTTAATTTGGAGGTCGGGATATGAAGTTATGGCCAAAAGAACCAATCATGCTCATGTCCTCAATCACATTGTATCTATCTCGGAACAATTGGCATAACATTTTTTAGAGACACCAGATTGGGGTTTACTTTAGATGGTTCTAAAGAAGACTTCAAAATCTACAAATTTTATGAAAATCATGAAGATAGATTCTATCATCTAGAGGGTAAAATTTGGACCAAGCGATAGGGTCAGATGAATAGTGCACCAAATGATATGACATCATCACCAGATGATATGACATCATCAGACGAAGCGTCCTCACCAGATGAAGCAGCCTCACCAAACGATACATCCTCACTAGATGAAGAATCCTCACCAGACGAAGCATCCTCATAAGACGATACATCCTCACCAGATGAAGTATCTTCACCAGACGATATGTCCTTACTAGATGAAGGGTCCTCATAAGATGACACGTCATCACTAGACAATACATCTTCACCAGATGAAGCATCCTCAACAGACGATATGTCATCACTAGACAAAGCGTCCTTGCAAGATGACACGTCATCACTAGAAGATACTTCTTCACTAGATGATACGTGTTCACCAGATGATACGTCTTCACTAGACGAAGCGTCCTCACAAGATAACATGTCATCACCAGACGAAGCATCCTCACTAGACGAAGCGTCTTCACAAGATGACACATCATTGCCAGACTATACGTCTTCACCAGACGAAGCGTCCTCATTAGACGAAGCGTCCTCACCAGATGATATGACATCATCAGATGATATGACGTTATCAGACGATATAAACTATACTCCTGAGCATCTCCACTTATAAGGATTATAACTTTCGACTCCAATGTCCAAAAATTTCATCCTTTATACTGTTGGAAAACTATAAAGATAAGCTACAGCTTTCCAAATGAAAACTTTGATTAATTTAGCCTAAATTAGTTCAGATTTTCCTCTAAACTCATAACACGAAATTTTCCCTATGGAAGACTTGAAATTTTGAATTTTGCAAACTTGAAATGTCCTGAGCTTAACCATTCAGCTACCAAATTGACTTCATTAAACTCTTCAAATCTCAACTCATTTGCCTCATCACCTTCAACTACATTTGATCCGCCATAATTCCTATCCTCCTTTCCATAGTATCTCGCTTATGCATACCTATATATATATATCAACGATTTATGTTCCAAAATCATCAACTCAAGTTGATTATTTCTTCACGTATATCTAACTTCAACTCACATCATCCATGCAGCATTCACATTTCATTAACATCAAAAGAATAAAATTTTACAAATTTTTAATGACATTCCAAGCCACATTATATTATTATCTCAAAATCTCAAATTACCAAAGGTCCTTGAACAAACAAACTTCTTGCTTTCCCAAAATCATCTCAAACTTCTTGCCCAAACAAAAGCACATATTCATGGTCAAATCATTTGCTCATGTGTTCATACTTTCATGCTTTCACATCTTTTCATTTATTCAAAATTTCATGACATGTTTCAAGGCATAACATGAATATTTCAAAACCATCTTCCATTTTATAATCAAAATTCCTGCACCAACATGTAGTAATTTCTCAAAACAATAAAAAAAATTTAACGCAACACTTAAGAAGTAATTGAAATCATTTTATTTTCTTGATTTGGAAAAGCATTAGTGGCTCATAACTCGATTAAAAATATGTAACCCACCTTGATTTCCTTGCTTAAAGACTTACTCAAAATGCCTTTTCTCTTGTTCCTCTTGCCTCTTTGATCCCCTTTATACAATAACAAAAATCCCACTCAATAGGGTTTTCAATTGAAAATCCTACAAAGCACAATCACTAAAATTGGTGTTAGAATACTTAAACCCATGGATTTTCTAAACTCCATGAACTAAAATCCTTCCAAAAATCTCAAAAGATTTAGGTGATCTTACCCTGGTTCTTCACCAAATGAAGAGATCTTTGGCTCAAATGGAAGCTCTTCTCTTCCTCAACCTTTTGTTAGTAGTGTTCCCTAGGCCAATGAATAGTTGTGATTCATGTATTAACATTATGACTTGTTAATAATATATTATGAGGTATTCCTTTCATATATGCATGTATTTCATTTATGTAATGTGATTTACATTCCATGAATGGTTTTAGACTTATTGGGCTTCAATGGGATTAGTGTTTCTCTATAAATAGAGAAACTTAGGTCTCATTAGATGAGACACCATTGTCACACGAAACCCTAGCCACCATCCGAGAGGAAAATTATGCGGCCTTCGGGAAGAGTTTCAGGACGTGCTAGCACACCATAGCCACAGCCCGGATCGTGCATACTCGTGTGGATATCGGTAGAGGGCATTCGCATTTTGCAGTGTCTTGGAATCTGAAAAAGAAGCAACCTATCCACGACAATAAGGTATTTTCGTACATCCTTGGTATTTTCGATTATACTTCATGTTGTTGTATGGTCTTTTTCTGTAGTGTATTGTGAATACTCAGACCGTACGCGATCCAACACCTTTTTCTCTTGTTGAACCACTTCAAAATCTCTCTCAAAAGCTAAGAAATGAAAAAACTATAGCTCAACTCTCTTCTTTTCTCTCAACCACCTAAATCTCTCTTCTTTCTCTCTTTGATTTATTATTTCTCTTCCTCTCTCCCAATTAACCTTTTGTTTCTTCTTCTTCTTAAATAAAACCAGATTTTAGTATTGTCCTTCCAAAAATACCCCTCCTCTCCTTTGGTCTTCCCATTATGCCCCTGCTTTCATTTACCTCCTAACTCCTTTAATCTTCTTAAACACCATATTAACTCTAACTCAATTCAAATCTTTCCATCTAATTTCAAGTCTCTATTTATACCCATCAAATTAATGACTCAGTTCTAAAAATAATGAAACAAATAAATCAATAATAAGTGAAAAAATTTAGGGTCCAACATAGCTGGTAATGCTAACTTATAAGCCAATGGTCCTATTCTCTTAGTAATCTCATATGGAACAATATATCTAGGACTTAGCTTACCCTTTTTACTAAAACTTAGTGAAGTGAATCACACGTTAATACAATGCTTAGAAAATGATATAAGAATGCACGAGAAGGGGGGGGTTGAATTGTGTATTCCCCTTTTTGAAATTCTTTCAAAACTGTTTGTTATAAATAAAATTCTTTTACGGAACTTCGATAGATTCTAATTAATCAACACTTTGAAATACTTTATTTACAAACTAAGTAATGATAAAACTTGAATCTAAAAGTGAGATAGAGTAAGAGTAGTTGACACAGTGATTTATCCTGGTTTACCCCAAACCGTGGGCTACGTCCAGTCCTCAGAGTTCTTTCTGAGATTTCATTATCTTTTCAACTTTTACAAGTATTCTTTACGAGCCTCTTTAGGTCTCTACATTCAGTATTCTTTCACACTTAGCCTCTGCAGGCTATCTGTACTACTTCCTCAAAAAAAAATGTTTGAACACTTGTTACAGTAAAATAGCTCTCGGCTAATTTGCACAGTATGTTTTTTATGATCGCGTAGATGTAATTCAGCTAATTTTTTAACTAACTTTGCAATCTTCGACTTCGACTTGTATTTATAGCCTTCATCTCCAACTGCTTCTTGATTCTTGTTTCTGGATTCTTGTTTCTTGAATCTTGTTTCTTGAATCTTTAAAAGAAACGGTTATTCAGTTGAGTTCTGTTACTAACCCGAGCTGACTCTTGCGTCTGCTTTTAAATTCTTCTTCTGCGTCTATTTTTCATAGCGTCTGTGTCTGTCTTTTCAATTCGCGTCTTCGTCTGTTTTTATTTGTGTCTGCGTCTACTTCTGTATTTCTCTTTGGCGTCTGCGTCTATTTTTACTCTTTTCATCTGCGTCTGCGTCTATTTTTATTTGCGTCTGCGTCTGCGTCTGTATTTCTCTTTCATCTGCGTCTGCGTCAACATTTTATTGTGCATCTGCGTTTGCATTGCTTCATCTGTATTGCTTTTATTTTATTTTTCTCTTTGTTATCCATCAAAATTATATCTAAGTAAAGTCATTTTGACTTAACAATCTCCCCCTTTTTTTATGATAACAAATTATATACAAAAAAAGAAAACAAAATACAATGTTAAAAAAAACTTATCTTCAAAAATCTTCTTTTTCTTCTTCCTTTCATTTCTTCATCTCCTTCAATGACACCATTTTCAGATTGTTTTATGCTCATTCTCTTCTCCTCTGCACATTCTCTTCTCCCCCTATTTGTTATAATAAAAAATGATTAACGACGATGACTCTTCAACAGTTCTATCATCATCTTCTTCAAATCATTCATCGTCTCCTTTATCTTGTTGACTTCTCTGCGTAATTTGCTGATTTTAGCTTGTGAATCCAACGGATGAAGAGGATTGATGATTCTCTTCTTCTCTGCTGAGGGTGAAGTGAATGCAATTTTTGTAGCATATGCGTCCGAGGAAGGAATGTAATCTTCTCGAATCGCAAATGTGGGTGGATGAATCAATATATTTGACTCTGGATGTCTAAGTCATAGGGAGCAGGTAGCATAAGCAACTGTCTTCCTTGCAAGAGTATGCCTTCAGCTTGTATAGACAGTGTATTAGATAAAGGCCTAATACGCAAAACTGTCTGGACAAGTGATTCAATAAATGTCACTGTTATCAGTCTTCCCCTTACTGGACAGTCTTCATTTTTGTCTGTAAAGCTACAACTAGCTCTGTCTGAAATCTCTGTTGAAGTGCATGTCTTATCAATTTTCCGCACTTCTTTTGCAATCTAATCTGCAGACAGATCATCATTGATTTCTTCTTCAGGAAATAACTTGGACTTCCCCTTATTGAAATCCAGAGGATATCTTGGCTGAATGTCTGGTACAACCTTTATATCGACTGTTCTGTGACTGGATAAATAGTGCATGGTCTACTGGACATTTTCGTAGGGTATGGCTTAGTAGCTGCATCCCTCAAGACATCGTAGAACATCTTTTCATCTTCTTTCAGTAAATGCCATGTGTCACTATTTATTAAAATAGGTTGTACGACAGCCATTACCTTCTTCCTTGGTTAATTGCAGATAGCAATAGCAGTCCTCCTCTTGGTAACAACTTCAACCATTTTGATTTTTAACTTGTGTCTTCTCAAAATTCTCGAATAGTTGTGTACAGTTGGACTAGATTCATCGGATTTCTCCCGTGGTATCTGAACCAAGTTTGGTTCTGCTGCTGCCTCAGGTTCCTCCTGTTGGATAACAATGGGAGTTTCCTGAACTTTGCTATGCTCAATTTCTTTTTCGTTTTGAGTAGCATTAAGGGTTTCTTTCTTTCGACTAACCTCCCCAGCAGTGGACACAGTCTTCTTCTGACAAGTCTTCTTAGTCTTTTATTCTACTTCAGTCAGTCTTGACGATTTCTGCACTTGAGATTTTTCCTTCTCAGACTCAGATTTTCTCTTCTTCTTAGTCTCTTTAGCCTAACTGTTCGCTTAACATAACCATGTTAAGGTTGCGTCTGATCTTCTGGAACCGTTCTTCACTCAATGGTTTAGTGAAGATTTCTACCCACTGATACTCTGTTTCGATGAACTGTAGTTTAATCACCTTCCTCTGAACATAGTCTCTCAAGAAGTGACGTCTGACTTCGATGTGTTTCACTCTCGAATGCTGGATCGGATTCTTTGACAAATTGATTGCACTGGTGTTGTCGCAATATATTGGAATCTCCTCTTCTTGAACTGAATGGTCTTCAAGTTAATATTTGAACCACAACGTTTGTGAAGAACAGCTTGCGGTAGACATATACTCTGCTTCGGCAGTTAATAGAGCGATTGAGCTTTGTCTCTTGCTTGACCATGAAACTAAGTTTGAGCTAAGAAAGTGACATCCTCCACTTGTGCTCTTCCTTTCGATTCTATCTCCGACATAGTCCACGTCGCAATATCTGATTAACCTGAAATCTTTACCTTTCTCTAACATTAAGCAAAGATCAGTAGTACCTGTGAGATATCTCATAATCCTCTTAACAGCAATATAATGAGACTCTCTAGGATCGGCCTGAAACCTTGCACACAAGCATACACTAAACAATATATCAGGTCTACTTGCTGTAAGATAGAGTAAAGAACCGATCATCCCTCCATACAGGGTTTGATCCACCTTCTTACCAAGTTCATCTTTCGACAAAAGGTTTGAAGGATGCATCGGAGTAGTCATTGGCTTCACATTTTTCATATCAAACTTAGTCAAAAATTCTTTCACATATTTTTGTTGATGGATAAAGATTGTCTCTTCGATTTGCTTAACTTGCAACCCAAGAAAGAACTTCAACTCACCCATCATGCTCATTTCAAATTTATTTTTCATTAGACTCTCAAGCTTCATGCATAATTTCTTTGAAGTAGCACCAAAAATAATATCATCAACATAGATATGAACTATAATAAAATCATTCTCATATTTCTTCCTAAAGAGCGTCTTATCAACTTGACCTCTACTAAAACCATTCTCTAAGAAAAAAGTACTCAGACGATCATACCAAGCTGTAGGAGCTTGCTTCAGTCCGTATAAAGCTTTATGAAGTCTATAGACATGGTCTAGATTCTTAACATCCTCAAAACCAGGTGGTTGCTTAACATACACCTCTTCGTCTATAAAACCATTCAGAAAGGCACTCTTCACATCCATCTGAAACAACTTTATATTATGACAGACCGCATACGCCAGCAATATCCTAATGGCTTCAAGTCTTGCTATTAGAGCATATGTCTCATTGTAGTCTATTCCTTCTTGCTGATTATAGCCTTGTGCTACTAATCTATCCTTATTTCGACTCACTCTTCCTGATTCATCTAACTTATTCTTAAAGACCCATCTGGTTCCTATAATGGATTTCTTAGGGGGTTTCAAAACTAAGGACCAAACATTGTTTCTAGTAAATTGATTCAGCTCCTCTTGCATGGCTAACACCCAAGCTTTGTCTCGAAGGGCTTCCTCAACCTTCTTAGGCTCTATTTTAGAGATAAAAGCTACATTAGCTTCTCTTCTGAATCTGGACCTTGTCCTAACTCCTTCTGAGGTCTCTCCGATAATCAACTCTTCTGGATGAGAACTTTTATATTTCCAGTCTCTTTCAGTCCAAAAGTTTCTGGAATATCTTCAACTTTGTCTTCTTGAGTACCTGGTGCTGGAGTTTTTGTTGTGTCGTCTAAGTTCTTTGAAGGACCTTCACTCTCCATGTCATCTTCCTTATGGGGTTGGAAACTATCATCAAACTTGACATGGATGGTCTCCTCAACTGTTTTTGAAATAAAGTTGTACACTCGGAATGCCTTAGATGATGATGAGTAGCCTAGAAAGATTCCTGGATAGGTCTTTGAATCAAATTTATCCAACAACTCCTTTGTATTCAGAATAGAGCATTTGCACCCAAATGGATGAAAGTAAGATATGTTTGGTCTTCTTCCATTCCATAACTCATAAGGAGTCATCTTTAACATGGGTCGCAACAGAATTCTATTCTGAATATAGCATATTGTATTCACAGCTTCTGCCCAGAAGTACTTAGCAAGATTCATCTCACAAAGCATAGTCCTAGCCATTTCTTGAATCATCCTGTTCTTCCTTTCAACGACTCCATTCTGTTGTGGAGACCTGGGAGTAGAGAAATTGTGAAAAATTTCATTCTCCTCATAGAATAATCTAAACTTCTCATTCTCAAACTCTCCACAATGGTCACTCTTGATACTAGCTATAGACATTCCTTTTTCAATTTGTAACTTTTTGGATAAGGTCCTAAAACACTTAAAAGATTCATCTTTGTGTGATAAAAACAATATCCAACAAAATCGAGTAAAGTCATCAACAATAACAAGTCCATATTTCTTTCCGCCAAGACTTATTGTCCTAGTTGGACCAAATAAATCCATATGTAACAACTCTAAAGGTCTAGATGATGTTACAAAATTTTTAGAAGAAAATGAAGTTTTAACTTGTTTTCCTTTCAAACAATTTTCACAGAAAAACTCTTTGTCAAAACTCATTTTTGGTAATCCTCTTACCAAATCATGTTTTGCCAACTTTGAAATGTATTTAAAAGAGACATGACCTAGCTTTTTATGCCAGACTAGTCTTTCTTCTTCGGAAGATAGAAAACATGAAACATTTTGACTTTGAAAATCTTTTAAATTAATTTTGTAAAGATTATTTCTTCTCTTGGCAGAAAAAAGTATAGACCCATCTTTGTTTCTGACTTCACAAAAATTTTGATTGAATGTGACCGTGAAATCAGAATCACATAATTGATTGACGCTGATCAAATTATGTTTCAGACCATCAACAAGCCGTACATTATTTATGCATGCAAAGGAATCTTTACCTATTTTGCCGATTCCAATAATCTTGCCCTGCTGGTTGTCTCCAAATGTTACCGATCCTCCCTTCTTATACTGAAGATCTAGGAATATAGACCTTCTTCCAGTCATATGTCGTGAGCATCCACTATCTAAATACCAATGGTGCTTGCCGCATCTTCCAAGAAAGGATATCTGTAAGAGAAACTATTTTATTTTTTAGTACCCATATTTTCTTGGGTCCTTTATGGTTAGTAGCATGCACATGATGAGTTCTTTGATGCATAATACTAGTACGTTGATTAACATGAGATTTATTATAGTTTCTCTTTTGAGAAAAAGGGTTCTTATGAGGATGAGACTTATTGCCTATAAACCCTATTTCGATTTTATCACTCATATGTCTACATTTTCCAAGCATCTCATTCATTTTCTTTGTGCTCTAGGTGAAAGTAGCTAAATCAGCTGACAGATTCTTAATTCTCAGTTTCAGCTGATTGATTCTTCTGATCTGTCTATGACTTTCTTTTTCTCCTCTAATTGCTTCTTTAGACAGATATTTTCTCTCTCTATTACTTCTGTATGTCTAATATTTTCTACATACTTTTTCTTTAACAGTTTGTACTGTTTCAGAATAGCATGAGAATCTTCTAACAACTCTGAGTAGGCATCATGCAAGTTATCGTAATCAGATTTTACCTCCTCATCACTTTCTTCCTCGGCTACTAGGCAGATGTTTGCATGTTCAGACGACTCGGAACCTGTATCTGACTATGATGAATCTAGGTCCTCCCACGTTGCCATCATGCTTTTCTTGCCTTCTCTACTCTTCTTTGGTTTCTTCCTTAGAGTAGGACATTCGGACTTGTAATGTCCAAGCTGATTGAACTCGTAGCAAATGACCGATGACTTCTCTGGTTTAGCCTCATCTTTTCCATTCTTTTTGAAGGTCTAATTTCCTTTGGACTTCTTCTTCCACATGCGTCTTATCTTTCTAGAGATGAAAGATAATTCGTCATCTTCATCACTTGACTCTTGTTCTGATTGGCTGGAGTCTTCATTCTTTGATTCTTCAATCTTTAACACTTTTGATGACTTCCTCCTTCTTTGAGTCTTGTGATTCTTTTGTCCGGCCTTCAGCGTTATCGACTTGTCCCGTTTGGGCTTGTCTTCAACATCAAGTTCAACTTTATGAATCTTCAAGGATCCAAGCAACTCGTCAAGCTTTAGCACGCTCAAATCTTTGGCTTCCTGCACCGCAGTAAATTTAGGTCTCCACCTCTTCGAAAGACTTCTTAATATCTTTCGAACATGATCATGATTGTTGTACGTTCTTCCAAGAGCTTTCAATCCATTGACAATTGTTTGAAATCTTCCAAACATTTGATCAATAGATTCTTCATCTTTCATCCTGAAAAGCTCGTACTGGTTCACAAGAATGCTTATCTTGGATTCTTTAACTTGGCTTGTGCCTTCGTGAGCAATGGACAATGTGCCCCACATCTCTTTTGCGGTGTCGCATCCGTGGACTTTTTCATACTCGCTCCTGCTTAGGGCACAGGTCAAGAAGAACTTCGCTTTTGAGTTCAGTTGTATTCTCACTGATTGAACTCAGGTTTAATATATAAGTGGCTACACTTTCATGGTTGTTAATGCACTTTTTGACTCTTAATTCATGATTTTTGTGCTTAAATTAGTCTCTTACGGTGAGCTTATGTTTTATGCAATTTGCAAGTAAAATTGTACAAATTGACATTAATTGCATCATAATTTTCTAAGAACAATTGATACTGGAAATTGTTATTTTATATTGTAGGAGAAAAGGAGTCAGAAAGGATCAGAAGAGTCAACACGACATGAAGTCCTTAAGGCACGTCGCGGCGTGAACCAATCACCTCGCCGCGGCATCGTTGCGGCGCATCAACATAGATCGTACGTCGCGACGTCAACAATTCAACACGTCGTGGCGAGCAAGCCATATCGTACGTCGCGACGAATTTTTAATTCATACGTCGCGGCGAGCAAGCCAGAGACACGTCGTGACGAATATTTATTTATACGTCGCGACGTGCAGACGGATACCCGGACTCTAAATAGAGATTTCTCTCACTGTACCGACCCGGCCCATGACCCATCCTTTAAATACTGCCGAATTAGGTTAGAAGATCAATCTTCTGCTGGGCAATCGACACGCGGGGAAGAAGAGAGAAGATCGACGGGTGAAGAGAGAAGAAGAGGAAGTTGCATCGTCCACCACCCAGGGTTCCCTTTGGGGTTCCCTGGGGATAATTTCACATAGGTTTTGTTCTTCATTTTCACCGCTGACGCCATCATGGATAGCTTGGATTCGTCACGAGTTGTGAAGGTTCTGGTTAAAATGCGTGGTTAGGCATTTGTTTTCTGTTGAAGATGCAGTGATGGCTGGAGTTCACCGAGCTTTCAAGGGGAGTAGCTTAATCTGTAGTTTTGCTATGATTTATAAATGCCTAGGTCTAGGTTTTGTAATTTGTAGTGAAGCTATTTGATTATAGCTAAATGTTTGACATTTAATGTGTTGTTTGGATTGGTAGTTTACATTGTCACGTTTAACTGCATTGTTATGAACAGTCGAGTTGGGGTATATTGCTTTGTAGTTAGATTAGCTTAATTAGAGTTTAATTAAGCGTTGAACAATGTAATGTGTTATGGATTTGTTTATGTAGAACTTTGTGCTTAAATATATGAAGTCTCATATATGTCAACTTGTGATCTTGTTGATTCTCTTTTATCTGCCTAGTTGTGTTTGATAATGAGTTGATGCTAGATTTCATTTGACCTATTGCATTGGCAAATCCCCTTTTACACTAAGATGTTTTTAACAAGGTTTTAAGCAATGGAGTTCATTGATTAAATCCTTGGACTTAAAGAATCCTTTAACGTTCTAGGGCTCAAGAGCACCTAATGGGGTCTTGAGACATGGAGTCAAGAGTGACAGGAGTCCATTAATCAAGACCCTAGACTTAAAGTGAGTTCTTTAAGGTTTTTTCCATTCAAACTTAATGATTTTTAATCCACCGCACACACTAAGATGCGCTTAACGGGATCTTGAGCAATGGAATTCATTGATCAAGATCCTAGACTTAAAGAATCCTTTGAGGTTCTGAGGCTCAAGAGCACTCAATGGGGTCTTGAGACATGGAGTCAAGAGTGACAGGAGTCCATTAATCAAGACCTTGGACTTAAAGATAATTCTTTAAGGTTTACCATTCACACTTAGTTTTGAACTGTGATAGCCAAAGCTTGTTTTCAAGAGGATTTTATCACTTGTTTTAGTATTTCCCTTTTCTATTTTCAAAAATCCAAAAATATTTGTTACATGCTTTTTAGTGTAGTTAATGTTTTCAAACAAAACCTCCTTTTCCTTACTGATTTCACTTGCATTTTATGACATATAGGCTAGCTTAGGTCCATTTCATTAGGTTCCGATTAAGTGAGACGACCCGAGGTTGCATCCTATACTGCAATCTTGGAATTTATTATTTTTGACCGGTTTCTAAGGATTGATCTTAAGGTCGAATCGAGAGAGCCGGGATCACTCACCTTTTGATCAGCCGTCCATCTGATTCACGGAATAGAATTCCCATCTTCATCTTCTGGTGTATAAGGTCCATTCTCTATCACGTCCCAAAGGTTGACATGAGTAGATTCTATGAATTGCCGCATCCTATCTTTCCAGTAATGATAATCTTCTCCGTTGAATGCTGGAGGTCTAGTGACTGAGGCTCCTTCTGCAATGTATATATGTGATTCCGCCATTATCTTTAATCGATACTTTGCTATAGTGATCCTTGGATACCAAGCTCTGATACCAATTGAAGTGAATCACACGTTAATACAATGCTTAGAAAATGATATAAGAATGCACGAGAAGGGGGGGTTGAATTGTGTATTCCCCTTTTAGAAATTCTTTCAAAACTGTTTGTTAGAAATAAAATTCTTTTACGGAACTTCGATAGATTCTAATTAATCAACAATTTGAAAAACTTTGTTTACGAACTAAGTAATGATAAAACTTGAATCTAAAAGAGAGATATAGTAAGAGTAGTTGACACAGCGATTTATTCTGGTTCACCCCAAACCATGAGCTACGTCCAGTCCTCAGAGTTTTTTCTGAGATTTCACTATCTCTTCAACTTTTACAAGTATTCTTTACGAGCCTCTTCAGGTCTCTATAATTAGTATTCTTTCACACTTAGGCTCTGCAGGCTATCTGTACTACTTCCTCACAAAAAAATGTTTGAACACTTGTTACAGTAAAATAGCTCTCGGCTAATTTGCACAGTATGCTTTTTACGATCGCGTAGATGTAATTCAGCTAATTTTTTAACTAACTTTGCAATCTTCGACTTTGACTTGTATTTATAGCCTTCGTCTCCAACTGCTTCTTGATTCTTGTTTTTGGATTCTTGCTTCTTGAATCTTGTTTCTTGAATCTTAAAAATAAACAGTTATTCAGTTGAGTTCTGTAACTAACCCGAACTGACTCTTACGTCTGCTTTTCAATTCTTCTTTTACGTCTGTTTTTCATAGCGTCTATGTCTATCTTTTCAATTCACGTCTTCGTCTGTTTTTATTTGTGTCTGCGTCTGCGTCTATATTTCTCTTTTCGTCTATGTCTGCGTCTACGTTTTATTGTGCGTCTGCATCTGCGTTGCTTCGTCTATATTGCTTTTCTTTTATTTTTCTCTTTGTTATACATCAAAATTATATCTAAGTAAAGTCATTTGGACTTAACACTTAGCACTCCTTTCTAAGGTGATACTCTTAGAAACACCTTATCTCCCATTTGGTAGTCCATATCTCTCTAGTGCTGATCTGTATAACTTTTCTGTCTATCTTGGGCTGGCTTAATACTATTACGGATCAGTTTAACCTTATTAATAGTATCTTGAATCAATTATGGGCCTTTAACAGTCCTTAGACCATCTTCATCCCAATATAAAGGGAATCGACACTTTCTATCATATAATGCCTCATATGGTGCCATACCGATACTACTGTGATATTGATTTTTGTATGTAAATTCAATAAGAGCTACATATTGATCTCATGCTCCTTCGAACTCTAAAACACAAGCTCTGAGTGTATCATTAATAGCCTTAATAGTCCACTCACTCTGTCCATCTGTCTGAGGATGAAATTCGGTACTAAAGTTTAACATTATACCCAAAGTTGTTTGTAAACTACGCTGAAATACGAAAGTAAATCTTGGGTCCTGGTCTGGTACAATAGACACTAGAACTCCATGTAATCTCACCACCTCATTAACATACTTCCGAGTTAACTGATTCAGTGTATTATTCTCTCTTACAGGTAAGAAATGGGTTAATTTCATTAATCTGTATAAGAAATGGGTTAATTTCATCAATCTGTCAAATATGACCCATATGACACCATACTAGCTCAGAGTCCTTGACAAACTCATTATTAAATCCATAGTGGTCCTCTACCATTTCCACTCAAGAATAGGTAGTGACTGGAACTTCCCAACTGGAGCTTGATACTTTACCTTAACTTGTTGGCATGTCAAACATTTAACAACATACTCAGCCACTTTCTTTTTCATCCCTGGCCATCAGAAATGTTGTTTAAGAGTACTATATATCTTGGTAGTACCAGAATGCATAGTATAGGCTGCTATGTGTGGTTCTGCCAAAAAAAAAATTTCTCACACCATCCACATAAGGTATGCATAATCTTTGCTTCAACCACAACGCATCATCCCTCAATTCAAACTAAGAATTCAAATTCTGTTTCAACTTCTCAATAAGCTCCACTACTCCTGGATCCTTGCTTTAAGCTTTTCTAATCCTTTCATGCAGTACCGATCTAAGCTTCAATGTAGCTAGCAATGTTTCATTCTACTCCAAATTTAGCTAAACATTCAATGCTCTCAGTTGTACTAGGATTGGTATGTCTAAATTTGTGCCACACTACGATTAGATTTCCTACTTAATGCTTTACTAGGATGGTATTTAGTTCTGCAATCATAATCTTTAAGCAATTCAATCTATCTCCTTTGTATCATATTCAGTTATTGTTGACTCACTAACTATTTCAATCTTCTATAATCTGTAAATAGTTGAAATGTTTCACCATATAGATAATCTCTCCAAATCTTCAAAGCAAACACCACTATAACAAGTTCTAAATCATGAACTGGATAGTTGAACTTATGATACCTTAACTGTCTCGATGCATATGCAATCACTCTACCATACTGCATTAACACACATCCT
Organism: Erythroxylum novogranatense; assembly: GCA_029891385.1. NCBI lineage: Eukaryota > Viridiplantae > Streptophyta > Magnoliopsida > Malpighiales > Erythroxylaceae > Erythroxylum > Erythroxylum novogranatense. The sequence goes on along the minus strand of CM057228.1, from coordinate 59,393,441 downwards.
AACCCTAGTGTTAAGCATAACTATATACTACATATCCTATAGATCTAGATGGAATAGCTAACACTAGTGTTACATTTAATCCGTGTATTAATTCCTCAAAACTCCTTTAAAATTCATCAGTCCATCTGAATGGTACATTTTTCCTCAGAAGCTTTATCAAAGGGATTAAGATCAAAGAAAATCCCTTGGCAAATCTTTTATAATAACCTACTAATCCAAGAAAACTTCAGATCTAAGAAACATTTCTCGGGGCTTCCCACTTCATCACTACCTCAACTTTCTTTGGGTCTACCTATATGCCCTATCTAGATACTATATGACCCAGAAATACCACTTGATCAAGATAGAATTCACACTTGTTGAACTTGGCATACAATTTTTTTCCCTCATTATCTATAAGACTAACCCCAAATGCTCATAATGTTCCTCTCCACTTTTCAAATACAATAAAATATCATCTATGAATACAATACCAAAATGATCTAAGTAAGGTTGAAACACTTTATTCATCAACATCATAAATGCTCCTGGAGTATTTGTCAACCCAAAAAGCATCACCAAAAACTCAAAGTGCCCATATTTGATCATGAATACACTCTTTGGTACAAGAACTTTTGCTATCTTCAACTGATAGTATCCTGATCTCAAATCCAATTTAGTAAAAACCTGAGATCAAGCAGATCATCTATCCTTGGTAAATGATACTTATTCTTCACTGTCACTCGATTCAACTACCTATAATTAATACACAATCTCAAAGTCCCATCCTTCTTCTTCACAAACAAAACTGGAGCTCCCCAAGGTGAGAAATTAGGTCTGATAAAACCCTTATCTAATACCTCCTGCAATTGGGTCTTAAGTTCCACAAATGCCATCTTACATGGAGGAATATATATAGGAGCAGTACCTAGAACTAAGTCAATAGTGAACTATATCTCCCTATCTAGGGGTAAACCTGATAATTCAGTAAGGAATACATCCAGAAAATCCCTAACAACAAAAATATTCTGAATTGTCTGCTCACTCTATGTATCAGTCACATAGGCTCTAAGAGTACTTATTAAGGATATCAACCTAGCTGGCACTGTTTGAATATCACCTCAAAATATCACTCTTGGTTGATTAGGAGATTTAAGGATGACTTCCTTAGTGTAACAGTTCATAACAACTCTATATATAGTAAGCCAGTCCATACCCAAAATGAGATCTATCTCCTTTAACTACAATACTATCAAATTAACTTCCAACTATGCCTAATCAACTCAAATAATGCACCTTTTATAGACTAATCACTGTAGTACTACCTACTGGAGTACTCACCTTTAAGCCAAATTTCAACATCTCTCTCTCATAACGCAGTTTAGATGCCAAATGTGGTATGATGAATGAATGTGTAGATTTAGGCCTAACAATGCAAATGCCTCAAATTGAAACACATGTAACACACCTGTAATAACATCTAGGGAGTTCTATGCCTCCTATCTGGTAATAGCAAAGATTATGGCCTAAGATTATAGCTAGTTACTCCGCACCTCAGTCTTGACAATAGGACCTGTTGAACTTGTTCTACATCTACCTTTGCCTCTCTATCCTACTCCACTAGCTCTACTATGTTGGATAGTCGTCTCAGTCACTGATCTCCCTCTCACTCCAAACTATGTTCCTAAAGTCGCAGGATAGTCTCTAATCTAATGCTTAAAATAGCCACAACGAAAGTAAGCTCCAATTATCTTCCAACACACCCAATCATGTTTCTTTCTAAACCCTGACTATCTTGATCTAGTATGTGATCATAATGATTTATTCTATCATTTATTGAATCTCCTAACATAATCAACTTGCGACTCACCATGTCCTTTCATTCTGAACTCCTGCTTATACTCTCCTTATCTATCTTTCAATAATTGTTCAATTCGAATTGAGGCAGCTCGCAGTTCAATAAAACTAATCAAATTAATAATGGCCAACCTCATTCTAATATCCATGTTCATTCCATCCTTAAATCACCTACACTTTTCTTCCTTAGAAGAAATCAAAGTAGTAGCATACCCTATTAACTTTTAAACCATACCTTATACTCAACTACAGTAAGACTTAACTGTGTCAAATCTAAAAACTCCTTCATTTTCCTATCTAGGTAGATCTTTGGCATATAGTTCACCTTAAAAACCCTCAGGAAGTCTTCCCATTTCAGTCTATAATGTTAAGCGAAACTACCAGGAATAGTCTTCTACCACTGATAAGTAGGACCTTACAATAGCAAGACTGTATAGTCAAACCCCTTGTTATACTCGTAGTCCATCTGATCAAACACCTGCACCTTTCTTTGCAACTAACCTTTTACCTCTACAGTGTTTATACTTCTATAGAAGTCTACAAACCCCTTCTTCCTAAGTTTATCATACCTCCTTTCTCTCCTCTAAGGAATTCAGAGAAATTTGAGGTACTGGAGGCTCTCTATTGGCTCCTATGGACTTAAGGTCAGCTGACTCTAAGACTCGATCTCCTATAACGGATGACCTATAATAAAAAATAAAGGTGATCACTATATGAGTTTCTCACTATTTATCATGTCTAAATGTTCTTATATATGCTTAAGGATGTCAATCCATTCTTTGATACGAAAAATGGAACACACCACTACCATAGAGCATATGCCCAAACATTCAAAGGGCATTTGAGAACATACCCTATAAAAATGACATGTTAGAGCAATCACATTAACTTATTATGTCATCATACAGAATGTAAGTATTTCCAAAGATCAAAACTCCTCATTTCATTCACAAAATGAAACTTACTTACATTGTCATTACATTTCATAATCCATGTTTATACCTAACATAACATTTGGGAGTTTAAAGCTCTATACAAAAAGTTCAACATGAAAGGAGAAGCTAAACAAAAGTATTCTATCTAGACTCTGCAGGTATCAACTCACCAGACCTTTGAGCCATTATTGTTTCCAAAATTGACAGCACTAGACTTCTATTCTAGCATCTTAAAAACTAGGTTGTTGTACGTGAAAGTCAACATCTTAATTTTGATGAGTTTGCAAACTCAATGAGTGAACCATCATCAATGTTGTCACTCAAGTCAGAAATCAAATATCATAAGTATCAACTAAATTCACAATTGTATTTGTTGGCCCCCATATTTTTTTCTCTAGTTAAGCATGCTTTAAATAAATTTTGAGGTTCTGATGGATTTAATTTTTGGGAGTTATTATTATGTCAATGTTAGTAAGATTATGTGACATTGTTAAATTGAATTAAAGTACCAAGGTAAGAAGGATGTTCAAGGGAATTTTTGGAAGACCACTTAAGGATAAAAGATACAAGGCATATAAGGAAGGGCAAAATGGATAACTTGGAATCATTAATGGCAAAATTGAAATAAAAAAGTGATGGCTTGCTTTTTAAGGAAGAAACAAAAACAAAATTGGGAGAAAAGAAACAAAGAGAAGAGAGAAAGAAGAGACTTCGGTGGAGAAGAGAGGAAAGAACGAAGAAAAAGCTAGGTTTTGATTTTTTTTGGTCCTAAAGAGTGATTTTGAAGTTATTCAAGAAGGGAAAAAGGTAGAAGATGATGAGAGGTTCCATTAGAGCACACAAACTCTTCATTTAGTGAAGATTCAAGGTAAGTTGGACTTTAATCTTTGGATTTTTGAAAGGGTTTTGATTCATAGAGCTTAAGGATTCTAGGATCAATTTTAGTGAATATGTCTTATGGATTGTCCAATTTGAACCCCTATTGATATGAGAATTTTATCTTTGATAAAGGAAATCAAAGGAGGCAAGAGGAGCAAGAGTAAGGGCATTTTGAACAAAGTTTTAAGCAAGGAAATCAAGGTGGGTATATGTTTATAATAGAATAAATAAGCTAATAACTTTTTTCTTTGAATCAAGAAAATTTAATTTCTTTAAATTGCATCATAAATGTTGGATTTGTTTATTTAAATGAATTGAGAATTTGTTGTGTTTGATGTGTGAATTGGGTTGATGATTTGTGAAAAGACTTTCAAAACGATCATTTTCAAAAGATACAAGTTTATGATATTATATTTTCGAAAATAGTTTTTGAAATATCTCATGTTCATGAAAAACAAATTTCGAAAGTGTGCCATTTTAGGCAATAAGTTTACAAGTTATGAAATACATGTTATGTGGGTTTAGTTTGGTTCCTTAAGTATGTCAAGTGCACTTTGACTAAAGGCTTCTCCCACATGCCCACTAGTGGCGTGGAGCTCCTTTATAGACTCCCATAAGTTCACGGCCACGCGAAACCATTTGATGGGATGGTGATGGTACGTACTGTTCACGGCTACACAGGACCCTTATGGGAAATGTATAGTATGTTCTGTTTTGGACCTTCCAAATCATTTTGATGTGCTTATGAGCTTATGTGATGTTAATAAGTTTGACGAATTCATGATTTAAAATTTGTGAATTTCGATTATGAAATTGAGAATGACACTTTGATGAATTTAATAAGAACTTTGTATTTGGCAAATGAACAATTCAAAGGTTTTGCTTATTTTTCTATTATAAACTATTACCTACGAGCTTTAAACTCACCCCCTCTTTCATTCCTATCTCCAGGTGATGAGAAGGAGATCGAGTGAAAAAGAGTCAAGGCATTCATTCGATTATGCATATTTTGTAACATCCCATCACCGATGGGAGGATTATTTTGGTAAATTAGGACGGGTTAGGATTTGGCATTGCATATTATTGATATGAGCTTTTTTCTGGCCCCTAATTTTAGAGGAATAAGTCATTTTGCACATGCATTTATATGTACAGGCATTTATGACATTTTCTGGCATTTAATTGTGAATATGATATGATTGGTGAATTTTTGAGATAATTATGTTTGATTATGATTTATTAGGAATTATAGAACAATTGGATTTGAATAGTTGAACTAGAATGTCTTAAGAGTGATTGTCAGTTGATAGCGACTCATGGGAATTTTTTCTAAAAATTTGGGAGTAAATATCCAGACCGAAATTTTTCGAGTGACAGACTGGTTGACTAATTGATACTGAAATAAATATCCAATGGTAATGGGAAAAATAGATACTTGATGTTAGGAATAAAAATGTTGAGCCATTGGAATTTAGAGACTGAAATTTAAATGAATTTGAGGACTTATGTCCTATGAGCCCTAGGCTTAAAATCAATCTTTAAAAGCTTTAGGTTTTGAATTTTGGCAGTAAAATCTCTTCTCCTTCACCTAGGGCAAGTTTCCTCTTCCTTCTTTGGTGATTTTCGTTTCCTTTCCCCCTTCACGATCCTTGCTTGTCAAATTATTTGCTTGCTTCTCCTTGTGCAAGAGCAAGTCTAAACCTTAAGAAAAGATGAAGTTTTATATGGCTTTAGGTGAAAACCGTGGGTGTTAGGGCTTCGAGAAGATTTTCGGGTATTTGAAGATTTGAGGCTTGATTGGTAAGTAAATTGGCTTTAATGTTGTTTAATTGTTGTTGAAATGAATTAATGGGTTTAAATGTTAAAGATTGTGGTAGTTAAGTGGAGTTATTACTGGTTTTAGAGAGAGAATTGGTGAAAAATCGGTCGGAGAAGGCGACCTGTGACTCGCAAGTCGCGGCGTGCCTCCGTGGCGCGCGCGAGGGCCTCGCGACGACCGTAGAGAGGGTCGCCGCAGCGAGCCTTGAAAGGCCACGCCGCGGCGAGCTTCTTTCGACGTCGCGGCTAGCTCGAGTTTTTGCGCCGCGAGACCCCCTTGACGCTGCAGCGAGCTCCATTTTTCTGAAGTGAAGTATTTTAGTTTTTGGGGCATAACTAATGGTGTAGACCTCCAATTGAGGTGATTCTTAATTCGTTATGAACTAGAGAAAGAGGTCTACAATTGAGGTAAAGAATGAAAGTTTGAATTTAAATTAGTAGGACCTCAATTATTGATAGAAAGTCGACTATGGTTTCCTATTGCAACCTAAGGATAGTTTCATGTTAATTGGACTATAACTTGGGGTCTTCAATGGGTGAATTTGACCAAATGAATAGGTTTTCTAGGGATTATTCTAGGGTGCTTGATATGGTGGATTGAACTAAATTGTAGAAATGCAATGAGTCTTTATTGATCAATTGAGTGAAAAGTTAGATTCGGACAAAGATAGCAAAATTGAGATTTCGCATCGGAAAGTCATGAACATGCATCGTACATCTTTTAAATAATGACATGTGCATCATTGAATTGTTCTGACTGAGCATTTAGTAATGGGTGATTATTAAACTGTTATAGAGGCACCGTTGGATCGTCATTCCACAGATATTGTTGGGACTTCCAGGAAGTAGCTCGGAAGTTACAGGTGAGTAACCTAGTTGGTTCCTCAATTTTTGATTATTAAATGCTCTATAAACTGACTGTAAATGTGAATGATTAGGATCGATACGTTTACTTTTGATTAATCAGATTTGACTGCTACGTGATTCTAAAGAATAGTGATAAATGGGTTTTAATGACAATGTGACTGTGATTATATTGGGCATTTTGCATTTCATAAACAAATGCATGAACAGATAATGATAGTTGTGATTGGAGTCGCCACTGATACTGAAATGAGCCTTGAGCTCGAAGGGATTTAGAGCATACCCAGAGGGCTCTCCTACTCCCTAGACGCGTCTACTGAACACTGTACACTATTTAAGCGCTCGGTCACAACACTATAATAAAATGGGAAAGAGTCACATATGCATTGCATACACATTGTGATGGATTGAATTCAGTGAATGGAAAATAGGCAAGAGTGCATGTTATAATTGCGATAACTAATTTGCGAAGTTTCTGAGTTCTGTGATTGTATGAGAAATTGTAAACTGCTATATGGTATTCTGAATGTGTTATTGTGTTATGTTGTACGCTATTTGCGTAATGCATAAATTGAGTGAACCATCGATGATGGTTTCTCATTGAGTTCGCAAACTCACCCAAAATTGCATCTATTTTTTCAGGATCGATAGATTAGACTCCTAGCTCCAGAGATAGATTTTTCCTATCGTGTGAGCGCGTTGGCAAGAGAAGTTATGGCACACAGGTCGGTCAACTGGGATTGATTTTTGGGGATGACCTAGTATAAACTTTTGTATCAGATTTCCTTTTTGGAGCAATGTATTTAGACCGGGGAAAACTGATAGACTCGTCTATATTTCTGTTTGATGTTTTGAAACGAGAAAGTATCTTGGCTTTAAAATATAACGATTTTTATATATGGTTTGATGTATGCGATGCCATGCGAAGTATAGTAGTGATCGTTTGTAGTGCACCCTTAGCGTCGGTTATGCATCGGAATGACCTACGGGCGTCTCGCTGCGTACCCTACGGTAAGGGGGCGCTATATATTTTGTATTTTCAGTTAGGTTGATGTAAAACAAGACTTTAGACACATGTCGAGAATTATGGGGTTTTGTATCTTTTGTATTTCGGATTTTTGATAATTTTCATGTAATGTGGCTTAGAATGCCATTAAAGCTTTGTAAACTCTTATTCTATTATGTTAATGAAATATGGATTTATGAATGGATGTTTATTCAGTGGAAAAGTGTATTTGTGTATGGATGAGACGGAGATGAAAAATAAATTAATTAAGAATGAGTTTAAGTTGGAATTCAGTATATTTGGGAAAGTTAAAATGATAAATTTTGAATATGAATTGTTGCTGCATATGTTGGAACCCCACCCAGGTGGATCACGGGTCCCACATCCTACGTGACGCCCGGACATGCATCCCACGAGGGAGGGATTCCTCACCACAATAATAGACTTGATTCGATATTAAAACTGCATAATCATAAACCTTGGGCTTATAACCTTGCCGGGTCCTAAGCTGTACCTTCACATTCGTGGCGAGCGCACACTATGCAAACCTCAAAATCAAAAGTTGACTTCTTCATATAAATTGTAGCCCTAAGCCTCAAGTTCGTTTTGCAACAAGAATCACCTCAAATGGAGTTGTAAAACTCAAGTTATGCTTTAAAAACCTAAAAGATCTCATACTCCAAAAATGATCTCCAAACTGACCTCTTACTTGTTTTAATGAAAAATTTTGCAATTTGACTCCAAATGATACCAATTTTTGTGAAACAAAATATATATGTCTTAGGAATTTAATGGTTCAAGCCTCGCCTCAATTGGAGGTCGGATGAGGAATTTATACCGAAAAGAATCAAGTATGTTCACATCCTAAATCAGTTTGAAACGCTTTTGGCGCGATCACCATAACTTTTGATATATAAATCGGATTTATTTCGTTTGTCTCCCATTGGAATCAGCCTCTAAAAATTCGAAAATGCACCATCTTTCCCAAAGCTGTCAGTTAAACGGACAGCCATGTCCGTTTAACGGACAGGTACGGGTGAAATGGTACCAAATGGCTCGCAAATGTCCGTTAAACGGACATGCAAGTCCATTTAACAGACACGGGCAAGGGAAGGGGTGTTTTTAGGCTGTCCGTTTAAAGGACATTCATGTCCGTTTAACGGACATGCAAATCCTCAAAACTTCAAATCTTCTTCCAATGCATCCCAAACTTCAACCTAACTTCATAACCATTTATACACTTCCAAATTTACTCATTCCAAAACCTAAACACTTTATAACATCTTAAACTTCAAGTTTAATTCATCAACTTCAACATCTCTAGCTCCATTGATTCATCAAAGCATGGATTTCAATCATTTTTCCTCAAAGTTATCATAATTTCATAAGCTATAAGAACAATAAGCATGACTTTAGTTGTTGTCTTCCAATTCTCATAACTTCTTACTCCCAATTTTAAAAATTACATATTATACCCCAATGGAAAGATAACAAGATGTTCTACAACATTCATGAAGGATGAAAATGTTAACTTCATCATTAAGTAGGGTAAAAAGCCACTCAAAGGCACTACCCATAAAAGGTCCAATGAAATAGTAACTTAGCTAATTGAACAGTGACTGAATGTGTTTCTAACCTCATAACTTCTTAACCCCAAGTGAAAATGAGACAAAGAATATACCCTTAGAAAGCTTTAAACTTCTACTACAATCTTCATGAAGACTCTTTGATCCAATTCAAACCTTAAGAGGACCTAAAACTAAAGAGAAGTTCTGGTCCAATTTTACAACAATTTTGACAGCACCTCTCCTAAAACTTTAACTAACCAATCTTCATTCCTAGTACCTCCACCTGCAAAAAACTTAACATCCAACCTCATATATCATAACTCAACCACAAGAGTATCTCCATACTCAATTCAAGACAACAATCCACACTCCTAAACATCCATTCCATTCCAAATGCAAAACATGCAAACTCAATCCTTCTTTTTGTCAAGTATAGTTATACAATGATGCATGTGTATGAAACATGTGTAAATTACATCAAATACAATTAAAAGTCAACAAGCTTGCATTTACATGAAGTTCAAAGCTATTAAAAAGCTTTAGAGGGCATTTTAGCCCAATTACATCATAGTTTCAAGGAACAAAATACAAAATACATCCTTAGTCCCAAAATGCTATCTAAAACCTTGGTTTCTAAAACATGATTTCAAAAACAAAACTTGCATCGGAGTAATGCCTCATTCTCGATGCAGTGTCTCGGTTTCTTGCTCATGACCTGTGGAGGGGAAAATGGGGGGTGAGCTCGACGGCTCCGTGGGTAAAGACTTAATAACTAAGAATAAACTTGCCAAAATCCTTTAGCAATTTATTCTCAAACAATTGAACTAAATCATCTTTAACATAAGCCAATTCTTCATTTATATCAAAACAAAGGATCAAAGGCAATTACAAGACATTATATCATACAAGAACAACATAAACAACATATAATGTAGCCACACATAAATTGGCTTGGGTGGGTCCAACAGGACGTACTACACATTTCCGTAAAACGGTTATGTGTAGCCGTGAACACATGAGGGAGTCCGTGAGGAACTCCATAGCCACTTGCGGACAGGCGGGAGAAGCCTATATAGGTGCACCTATTACATAAAGGACCACCCTAACCCATAGAAAACATGAAATTCACATTATTCATGCATTTCATACACATTAATCCTCAATGAGTCTTGCAACATTCATCTTCACATAATTGCCTAAAATCACTTATTCAAATCTATTTTCACATTTTCACATTTTAAAATCACTTATTCAAATCAACAATTATATACACATTTTCATATTTCATATATATATAAACTATTCCAAGAAATACAAGCAACATTGATAAATCATTTTAAAGCATTCAATAGCATTTATTATAGAACTTTAACAAGTTCATTAACTCAATTATTAAGAAATTACCCACCTTAATCCTTTAACCTTGAATTTGATCACTTGCTCTTGCTTCTTGTTCTACTAAGCTCTCTTCACCTTCATCAAGCAAGTAATAACCCAATTACCAAGAGATATCCCAAAATTAAACAAACCTAGGATAGAAAAACATGGAATTAAACCTATCTAACTTAACCCAAACCTTACCCAAGCTTTAAACATCAAAATCTACTCATAAATCCAAAGAAATCTACATTTTTCTTACCTTGAAAGGAGACCCACGAAAATTCCTATCTCCCTTGGCTTTGTTGAAAACTCTTAAACCTCTCTTTCTCTACTCCTTCTTAAACACTTTCCCACTCTTCTCTAAGTAAGGAAAACCTAAGGATCTAGCTCTTTCTTCTTCTTCTTCTTCTTCTACATATACGACACTCTCCCTCTTGGCTTTCTCTATAAATTTCGTGATCCTCCTATAAGCCTCACTACTTGTCTTTTTAATTAAAAACCTAAGCTCCACTAAGCAAAACTACGTAGTTTTGCTTAAAAACATTCCCTTCCTTGAACAATTTTGCTCCTCTCCCTTACTTGCACGACTCCACCATAAATTTCTCTTTCTTTTGTATTAAATGAAACTTGTAAGGACAAATTTAGCCTTCCATCCTTGCCCTAGTCTTTAAAACCAATAGTGAAATACCAAAATTGCCCCTAAGTCATTTTATTCCTTTCAACTTTTAACAACTATTCAATTCTAATTTAAACTAATCCTTCATTTAATTTTCATTCCTCTCAACACTATAAACCTTAATTTAGTCTAACAAAAATAAATTTACAAATTAAACCTCAAAAATAACATAAACATGCTTAGTACGATTCGGGGCCCAACATTTCTCCCCCTCTTAAAAGAATTCCGTCCTCGAAATTCGTGCCTGATATACTGAAGAGCTGGGGATACTTTTCCTTCATAGTTTCCAATGGCTCCCACATGGCCTCTTCCACTGAATGATTCCTCCATAAAACCTTGACTAGCTGCACCGTCTTATTCCTCAAAACTTTTTCTTTAGTATCCAAGATCTGCACTGAAAGCTCTTCATAACTCAAGTCATCACTCAACTGAACTTCATCAGCTTGAATGACATGAGAAGGATCAGATCGGTATTTCCTCAACATAGAGACATGAAAGACATCATGAATCTGTGAGAGCTCAGGTGGCAATGCTAACTTATACGCTAATGGACCAATTCTCTCCAGAATCTCATAAGGTCCCACATACCTTGGACTCAGCTTACCCTTTCTCCCAAATCTCATAATCCCTTTCCATGGAGAAGTCTTTAGAAAAACTTTCTCGCCTACCTCATACTCCATTTCCTTCCTATGAGCATCTTCATAACTTTTCATTACATCTGAGTCGCCTTGACCTTTGCTTAATCAAATTGACCTTATCAACCGTCATCTGAATCAACTCTGGACCCAATAGCTTCCTGTCTCCTTCTTCATCCCAACACACCGGAGTCCTACATCTCCTCCATAAAGAGCCTCATCATACGCCATCCAATGCTCGAATGATATGAATTATTATAGGCAAATTCGATCAGAGGCAAGTGCTCATCCCATGCTCCTCTAAAGTCCATCACACATGCCCTGAGCATTCCTTCTAAGGTCCGAATGGTCCTCTCAGATTGACCATCGGTCTGAGGATGGAAAGTAGTACTGAAACTCAACTTAGTACCTAAAGCTTCCTGCAAACTGCCCCAAAATCTCGATGTAAAACGAGGATCTCTATCAGATACAATTGAATCCGGGATCCTATGCAATCTTACAACTTCTTCAATGTACTTCTTAGCTAGCACGTGCAGAGGATCAGTCTGTCTGATTGCCAGAAAATAGGCTGATTTCGTCAATCTATCCACAATCACCCATATGGCATCATGCCTCCTACTGGTTCTAGGCAATCCCATCAGAAAATCCATCGTCACTTTCTGCCACTTCCACTCTGGAATAGGTAATGGCCTCAACTAACCTGAAGGTGCCTAGTGTTTAGCCTTAACTTGTTGACATACTAGACACTTACTCACATACTCGGCCACATCCCTCTTTATACCTCTCTACCAGAAATGTTCCTTAAGATCCCTGTACATCCTGGTGCTACCTGGATGCATAGCATAAGGCGCATTGTGCGCCTCATCTAGAATCTCATTCTTTACCTCCATGACATCTGGAATACAAAGTCTATTCCCGACTGTCAGGAGTCCATCATCACTCACCATCATATCGGACTTCTTACCCCTTTGAATCTCTTCTCGCAGCTTTCCTAGTTCAGCATCCTGAACTTGTAACTCTTTCACTTTTTCTCTAAGGATTGGCCTCACCCTGAAAGTAGCAATCATACCATCAGATTCCTCCTGCCTTAAACTGATCCTGAGCTTAGCCATTTCTTCCAATAGCGGTAGATACACTGTCTGAACATATGCTATGGAAGACTTCCTGCTTAAAGCATCTGCAACAACATTGGCCTTACCTGGATGATACTCAATCAACAGGTCATAATCTTTAAGCAGCTCAATCCACCTTCTCTGTCTCAAATTTAACTCCTTCTGACTTAACAAGTATTTGAGACTTTTGTGATCTGTGAAGATCCTAGTTTGAACTCCATACAAGTAATCCCTCCATATCTTCAAGGCAAAAATCATAGCTGCTAACTCTAGATCGTGGGTCGGATAATTCACCTCATAAGGTTTTAGCTGCCGTGAGGCATATGCTATCACCTTATCTCCTTGCATAAGCACACATCCCAACCCCTTTCTGGAAGCATCACTATACACTGTATAACTTCCTTCTCCTGTAGGCAAAGTCAATACTGGAGCACTAGTCAATCTATGCTTGAGCTCCTCAAAACTCCGTTGACACTCATCACTCCAGACAAACTTCTGGTTCTTCCTTAATAACTTGGTCAGAGGAGTAGCTATTATTGAGAATCCCTCTACGAATCTCCGATAATAGCCTGCTAAACCCAGAAAGCTCCTCACTTCCGTCACTGTCGTTGGGGCATGCCAATTCACCACTGCTTCAATCTTCTTTGGATCTATATGTACCCCATTCTCAGAAATAATGTGGCCAAGAAAAACTACTTTATGAAGCCAAAATTCACATTTAGTGAATTTGGCATAGAGCTCTCTTTCTCTCAACCGCTGCAATACAATTCTCAAGTGTTGCTCATGTTCTCCCACGTTCTTTGAATACACCAGAATGTCATCGATGAACACGATAACAAACGATCCAAAACTCCTTGAAAACTCGCTTCATCGGATCCATAAAAGCAGCAGGAGCATTGGTCAGTCCAAAAGGCATGACCAAAAATTCATAATGCCCATACCTTGTTCTAAAGGCTGTCTTGCTCACATCAGACTCCTTAATCCTGAGTTGATGGTAGCCAGACCTGAGATCGATCTTAGAGAAGATCGTTGCTCCCTGCAGCTGATCAAACAAGTCATCTATCCGAGGTAGAGGATACTTGTTTTTAACGGTCACCTTGTTAATCCTTCTGTAATCGATGCACATCATCCAAGTTCCATCTTTCTTTCTAACAAACAAGACCGGTGCTCCCCAAGGTGAGGAACTAGTTCTAATAAACCCTTTCTCTAATAAATCCTCTAACTGCTCCTTAAGCTCCTTCAGCTCAGCTGGAGCCATCCTGTATGGTGGAATAGAGATAGGAGCTGTCCCGGGAACCAAGTCAATAACAAACTCAATCTCCCTCTCAGGTGGCAAACCGGGCAACTCCTCTAGAAATACATCAGGAAATTCCCTCACAATGGGAATATCCTCCACCCTGCTCTCCTTCACACTGGTATCCATGACACATGCTAGGAAGGTTTCACAGCCTCTTCCTATCAGTTTATCAGCTAACAAAGCTGAAACAAGCCTTGGCGGTGTCAACTTTCTATCCCCTCTGAAAATCACCTTCCGACCTTCACCCATATCAAACTCTACTTCCTTTCGACTACAATCAAGCTTCGCCCGATACTTTTCCATTACATCCATTCCGATAATAACATCCAATCCCTTCAGATCTAGAGGTAGCAGATCTACTACCAAACTAGATCCCTCAATCACAAGCTCACAATCTCTATAGATCCGACTTACAATGACATTCCTCCCTAACGGAGTGCTAACAAGCAGAAAATTATCTAAGAGAACTGACTGCATATCAGGCAATATCACACTTGCAGACACATAAGAATGTAGAACCGAAATCAAGCAAACACATACACATCAGAATGAAAGAGCTGAGCCATACCAGTAACAACTTCGAGTGCGGCTGCAGCTTCCTCCCGTGTCATGACAAACACCCTAGCTTGTGCTTGCCCTCTTGGTCTCCCTGGAGGAATGGGCTTCCTCATCACCTGTAATCGCCCACTCCAGCGGTTGGTGCAGTTCCCACCGCCTCTGCTAGCCTCGAGCACATGGGTGAGATCCTTCCCTTTACTCTTCAAAGGGCAATCTCTGATCTGATGCCCTTTTTCTCCACACCAGAAATAGGCACCTGAAAGTTTACGGCACTCACCCCGATGCATATTCCCACAAGCTCACACACGGTTCGATTTACCTTCTCTACATTCTCTGTTTCCTCCCATCGAGGAAGCTGACCGATCCTCGCCTCAATCGCTGCTCTGCTGAGGGGCACTACTGCCACCCTGACTCTGAGCACGGAAACTCTTCTCACCCCACGACACTGTCACTTTCTCCCTCTCTTGGAAGACTGCTCTCTGCTCTTCCTCTTCCTACTCACCTCCTGCCTGATGTTCTCCAGCTTCTCAGCCTGGAGTGTAGCATCCACCAGCTGCTGATAATCACAGAAGTTATGGAGGATCACCTTCTCCTTGATACCCAAGTGAAGGCCTCCCTCAAACTTGCGACACTTATCTTCTTCATTCGCCACAATATGAGGTGCATATCGAGATAATTGAGTGAATCTCAACTCATACTCACTCACAGACATCTCCCTCTGAGTCAGATTTAAAAACTCTCGAGCCTTTTCCTGGATGTAGACCCAGGAAAGGTACTTCTTTCTGAACAACTATCCAAAGTCCCTCCATGTGAGTACTGGTGGCACAGCATGACTCTGTGGCATTGATTCCCACCAGTGAAGAGCATCACCCTGCAGTAAACTCACTGCATACTCCAGCTTTTCCTCATCAGAGCACTTCATCTGGACCAAGACTCTCTCTGTCCTCTTCATCCAAGCTTCAGCTTCCTCTGGATTGGTGGTACCATGGAAGTCCACCGCTCCAAACTTCCTCAGCTTATCATACTGCCTGCCCCTAACCACTGGAGCTGGCACCGGGACCTGAGACCCTTGACCCATGGCGAAGGTGAAAGCCTGGCCAAAGGCCTGGAAAAACTGCGGGTCCATCGCAGGCACAGAACGAGGAGGAGGAGGAGGAGGAGGCTCCTCAGGTTGCACACTAGGTGCTTCTGAGCTAGGAGCAGAGTGTGTCCTCGCATCTTGTGGGACATAAGACTCATCAGTGCTCCCTTGGTGAGAGCGAGAACGAAGTCGGGCTCCTCGAGTTCTATTCCGAGGTGGCATAATACTCCTTTAAAAATAAAACCAGTGAAAAACTTTAGTTCATGCAAAAACAATTTGTCAAATTGCATCATATGATTTAAATCATGAAAAATCCGGTCAAATCATGCAAAATCAACATTTAGTTAAAATCATCATGTAGGCATGTGAAATCAATTAAAACAATTCAAAAGAGCACAAATCATGCAATGTTTGATGGCTATCATGAAAACCCTAAAGTTCACCTTCTACCCGAACCTTAACCGAAAGCTCTGATACCATAAGTGTTGGAACCCCACCTAGGTGGATCACGGGTCCCAAATCCTACGTGACGCCCGGACACGCATCCCACGAGGGAGGGATTCCTCACCACAATAATAGACTTGATTAGACATTAAAACTGCATAATCATAAACCTTGTGCTTATAACCTTGCCGGGTCCTAAGCTGTACCTTCACATTAGTGGCGAGCGCACACTATGCAAACCTCAAAATCAAAAGTTGACTTCTTCATATAAATTGTAGCCCTAAGCCTCAAGTTCGTTTTGCAACAAGAATTACCTCAAATGCAGTTGTAAAACTCAAGTTATACTTTAAAAACCTAAAAGATCTCATACTCCAAAAATTATCTCCAAACTGACCTCTTACTTGTTTTAATGAAAAATTTTGCAATTTGACTCCAAATGATACCAATTTTTGTGAAAAAAAAGATATATGTCTTAGGAATCTAATGGTGTAAGCCTCGCCTCAATTGGAGGTCGGATGAGGAATTTATACCGAAAAGAATCAAGTATGTTCACATCCTAAATCAGTTTGAAACTCTTTTGGCGCGATCACCATAACTTTTGATATATAAATCATATTTCTTTCGTTTTTGTCCCATTAGAAATTAGACATCTAGATATACAACTTTAATGAAGACCAAAAAACGAGAATCGGCTTCTACAAATTCGAAAATGCACCATCTTTCCAGTAGTTGTCCGTTAAACGGACAACCATGTCCGTTTAATGGACAGGTACGGGTGAAATGGTACCAAATGGCTCGCAAATGTCCGTTAAACGGACATGCAAGTCCGTTTAACGGACACGGGCAAGGGAAGGGGTGTTTTTACACCCGAGGCTGTCCGTTTAACGGACATTCATGTCCGTTTCACGGACATGCAAATCCTCAAAACTTCAAATCTTCTTCCAATGCATCTCAAACTTCAACCTAACTTCATAACCATTTATACACTTCCAAATTTACTCATTCCAAAACCTAAACACTTTATAACATCTTAAACTTCAAGTTTAATTCATCAACTTCAACATCTCTAGCTCCATTGATTCATCAAAGCATGGATTTCAATCATTTTTCCTCAAAGTTATCATAACTTCATAAGCTATAAGAACAATAAGCATGACTTTAGTTGTTATCTTCCAATTCTCATAACTTCTTACTCCCAATTTTAAAAATTACATATTATACCCCAATGGAAAGATAACAAGATGTTCTACAACATTCATGAAGGATGAAAATGTTAACTTCATCATTAAATAGGGTAAAAAGCCACTCAAAGGCACTACCCTTAAAAGGTCCAATGAAACAGTAACTTAGCTAATTGAACAGTACTGAATGTGTTTCTAACCTCATAACTTCTTAACCCCAAGTCCAAATAAGACAAAGAATATAACCTTAGAAAGCTTTAAACTTCTACTACAATATTCATGCAGACTCTTTGATCCAATTCAAACCTTAAGAGGACCTAAAACTAAAGAGAAGTTCTGGTCCAATTTTACAACAATTTTGACAGCACCTCTCCTAAAACTTTAACTAACCAATCTTCATTCCTAGTACCTCCACCTGCACAAAACTTAGCATCCAACCTCATATATCATAACTCAACCACAAGAGTATCTCCATTCTCAATTCAAGGCAACAATCCACACTCCTAAACATCCATTCCATTCCAAATGCAAAACATGCAAACTCAATCCTTCTTTTTGTCAAGTATAGTTATACAATGATGCATGTGTATGAAACATGTGTAAATTACATCAAATACAATTAAAAGTCAACAAGCTTGCATTTACATGAATTTCAAAGCTATTACAAAGCTTTAGAGGGAATTTTAGCCCAATTACATCATAGTTTCAAGGAACAAAATACAAAATACATCCTTAGTCCCAAAATGTTATCTAAAGCCTTGGTTTCTAAAACATGATTTCAAAAACAAAACTTGCATCGGAGTAATGCCTCATTCCCGATGCGGTGTCTCGGTTTCTCGCTCAAGACCTATGGAGGGGAAAATGGGGGGTGAGCTCGACGACTCCGTGGGTAAAGACTTAATAACTAAGAATAAACATGCCAAAATCCTTTAGCAATTTATTCTCAAACAATTGAACTAAATCATCTTTAACATAAGCCAATTCTTCATTTATATCAAAACAAAGGATCAAAGGCAATTACAAGACATTATATCATACAAGAACAACATAAACAACATATAATGTAGCCACACATAAATTGGCTTGGGTGGGTCCAACAGGACGTACTACACATTTCCGTAAAACGGTTATGTGTAGCCGTGAACACATGAGAGAGTCCGTGAGAAACTCCATAGCCACTTGCGGGTAGGCGGGAGAAGCCTATATAGGTGCACCTATCACATAAAGGACCACCCTAACCCATAGAAAACATGAAATTCACATTATTCATGCATTTCATACACATTAATCCTCAATGAGTCTTGCAACATTCATCTTCACATAATTGCCTAAAATCACTTATTCAAATCTATTTTTCACTTGTTCAACAATTATATACACATTTTCATATTTCATATATATATAAACTATTCCAAGAAATACAAGCAACATTGATAAATCATTTTAAAGCATTCAATAGCATTTATTATAGAACTTTAACAAGTTCATTAACTCAATTATTAAGAAATTACCCACCTTAATCCTTTAACCTTGAATTTGATCACTTGCTCTTGTTTCTTGTTCTACTAAGCTCTCTTCACCTTCATCAAGCAAGTAATAACCCAATTACCAAGAGATATCCCAAAATTAAACAAACCTAGGATAGAAAAACATGGAATTAAACCTATCTAACTTAACCCAAACCTTACCCAAGTTTTAAACATCAAAATCTACTCATAAATCCAAAGAAATCTACATTTTTCTTACCTTGAAAGGAGACCCACGAAAATTCCTATCTCCCTTGGCTTTGTTGAAAACTCTTAAACCTCTCTTTCTCTTCTCCTTCTTAAACACTTTCCCACTCTTCTCTAAGTAAGGAAAACCTAAGGATCTAGCTCTTTCTTCTTCTTCTTCTTCTTCTTCTTCTTCTTCTTCTTCTACATATACGACACTCTCCCTCTTGGCTTTCTCTAGAAATTTCGTGATCCTCCAATAAGCCTCACTACTTGTCTTTTTAATTAAAAACCTAAGCTCCACTAAGCAAAACTAGGTAGTTTTTCTTAAAAACATTCCCTTCCTTGAACAATTTTGTTCCTCTCCCTTACTTGCACGACTCCACCATAAATTTCTCTTTCTTTTGTATTAAATGAAACTTGTAAGGACCAATTTAGTCTTCCATCCTTGCCCTAGTCTTTAAAACCAATAGTGAAATACCTAAATTGCCCCTAAGTCATTTTATTCCTTTCAACTTCTAACAACTATTCAATTCTAATTTAAACTAATCCTTCATTTAATTTTCATTCCTCTCAACACTATAAACCTTAATTTAGTCTAACAAAAATAAATTTACAAATTAAACCTCAAAAATAACATAAACATGCTTAGTACGATTCGGGGCCCAACATTATATCAGTGAGATGCTATGGATAAGAAAATATGAATGAATAATGAAATGTAGATGGATGGATAGAATGATGTTGCATCAAAGGAAGTGAAATTGGGACAATTTTCAAGTTTTTCACAAGGGTAAAAAATTTTGTATTCTGGCTTTGAGGGAAATACTGTATTAATCTAGAAATAATTAGACAAAGTTGTCTTCATGAAAGTTGTAGCTTATCTTTGTTTCTTTCCAACGGTATAAAGTATGAAATTTTTGGACAATGGAGTTGGAAGATATGATCATTAGAAGTTTAGATGCTATTTAGGATGGAACTTTTTGGACAGACATTTTGATTGAAAATTTAACCCTATAAAGGCAAAAATGGTTTTTATGTTCTTCACCAAAGTTGTAGATCTTTTTTTTAGCTTTCTATTGATATAAAGTTCGCAAAATTTGGAGTTCTAAGTCAAAAGTTATGGAGTTCGGAATTTCGGTTGTTGGAAGAAAAGCAGGAGGAAATCGCGAAAAGTTGCGATTGTGTTTAAGTACAATCGCGACTTTTGCGGCCGTGCTCCATGTCGCAATGGTGACCCACAAGTTTCCCCCTCACCTGAACAAGTTTCACTCATTTAATCATAACTTTGTCGTCTGACCTTCAAATAACTAGATTTTTTAATCTTCGGATTTCTAACACATTTTTATATCGCTCCACCAAAATTTATAGCTTTTGGATATAATTTGAAAAAGATGGATTGAATCAAAGTAAGGGGATCGGTTAGAAGAGTATGAGTTGGATATTTTTACTGAACATGCTTTAGTGTTTTGGTGATATCTTTATCATTAGAGCTCCAAATGTTATGATTCTTATCTCTACAAAAGCTAGAGACATAGAGCTATAAATTATCTAAAGGATTCAAAATTTAATTAGGACTTTATGACTTTCAATTTTTAGGAGGAATTTTAGTATAGTGTGCAGTTTCAGTTTAGTAACAGCCCAAAAATTTTTGAACTATAACTTTTAGATTTTTGAACCAAATTGAACGTTTTTGGTGTCATTAGAAACTTAAGAGAATGGGGAACAAATTTTCTAAAGCAGCCAAATTCAAATTCCTTTTTGAGGTTTTCCAAAATTTGTTCGGAAGTAGATGAAATGAGTTTGTTTTTGAGGTTTAACTGGTGTGGGCACGCCACCCATGTGGGATAATGGTTAATGAGGATTCTTTGAAACAACCCTATAAGGTAAAGCTCACACTCACGTCTTATGATTTTTAGAGCAAGAGTTGGATTCCAGAATCGGGGCCCAATAGTTATGGTATCAAAGCCTAGAATTAAGATCTTACATGGGCATGTTGGAAATATGTATCAAATTACATGCATTTTGACATATCTTAACATGCAGCAGCAACTAATCTTTAGTCTAAGACGCATGTACATGAGTTACACGCATGTGTAATTGTTAAGAGTTTGACCTGATGGAATTAGTGAGAAAAAAATGATGCTTTTCTATGATATAAGAAAATAAAAGTTATGGATAATTAGAAATGGAAATAGTACATGGGTAAATATGATAGAAGATGATTCAACATATTTGCACAAGGGGATGCATTGTTGAATATGACATCAATATTCTGCTGTGAAGGTATACCCTTTAATATGATGTGGAGGTGAATATATTATCATGGATTGTTTAAGGAAAATAGTCAGACAAATAGAAATGATGAGATTAAAGTATACAAGTAGAATGTAATGAAAATAGAAATTGTTATGATTTTAAGAAGATGAAATTGGAACCCAAAATGTTGGGCGTCGTTTCCGGAACCCAACTCTTAAACGGAACCATGTGACGTGAGCGCATTCCAATGAGGTCTCCTTAACCATCATCGATTTTTTTTATACCTTCCAATCATTTTCCTCACAATTTGTCCAATGGTGTACCCACTTAACTTAATCACCATATTCGAACTCATTTCTCCTATTTGTGAACAAAATTTGGAAATCTTCAAACCAAGATTTCAATTTGACTTCTTCAAAGAAATTGTATCTTTAACTCTCTAGTTTACTTTGAAGAAAGAATCATCTCAATCGGAGTTCTATAGCTCAAGTTATGCTTGAAAATCCAAAGTGTGTTCATACCTCAATCAGGGTCTCCCGACTGACTCCTCACTTTCTTTCCTTCAAACTTTGTCCAATACTCTCATATTCAATAACCTCTTATCATTCACCAAAAACCCTATCTTTCTTTTCCATACTATCTCACTCATATATATATAACAACGAATCATATTCAAAGTTCATCAACACAATTGGATGACTTCTTCCAATACATCTAATTCCAATTCAACCATACACAAATTCGCATTTCAAAACCATACATAAATCCATATTTCATTTACATCATAAGGTAAATGTTTACAAAACTTTAATGGCATTCCAAGCCATGTTACATCATCAATATCAAAGTTTTGAAATACAACAAAGATACAAAATTCCATAATTCTAACATGCTTCAAACATCTTATCTTTACAAAGTCTAACTTCCAATATAAAAATATGCAAAATCGAAATGATGCCTTGACCCTTGATTTTCCGATCTCATTCTTGTTACCTGAAGATGGGATGGAAAGTGGGGGTGAGCTTAAAAAGCCCGTGGGTAATAGGTTTATAATCAATCATAAGCAAAACTATTAAAAAGTTTACTGTCATAGGAATTCTCGTTAAAAATCCATAAAACGCTCGTTTCTCAAATTCTCATCATGTATTCAAATTCATAAATCACAAAACGTGAATGCATCAACTTGTTCACAAGTCACAATTTCATAATTCAATACATCATCCCATTAAACACAAATGGTGTCATGTCTCATTCAAGCATAACACACCATTCACATCATAACATAACACATCGAAATGCTAATGCACAAACAATTTAGCTCGAGGGTTCCATAAACAAAACAGAGAAACTGAAGTTTACTCCGTGAACAAAACGAGTCCACTTTTCGGATCTCATGGGCCACAAGCGGGCTGCTAGGAGAAGGCTTAACGTCGACGTGCACGTGACTAACGAAACGGTTCCTCTCTCGCCCAAACAAAGCACATAAGCAATGTTCAAAATCATTTTATCGAAATGAAAAGCTTTCATACTTAATTCAATCATTCTCAAATTCATATTCTCATGATTTTTCTTCTTTCCATTCAATCAAAATGCCATGCTAAAATACATAGCATAATCACATCACAATTCAATTCTCATCAAAGTGTCATACATATTTCAATGTATAACATAGCATAAACACATCACAATGCATTTTTGCATGTTCATAACCATTCAAATCCAATTCATGGAGTATATGAACACATATAAGCCAATTCTTTAAATCATTTGAAAGCAATATATGCACAATCATAAAATACTTGAAATCATTTTATTCTCTCAATTTGGGAAAATCTTTAATGGCTTATTATTCAACTATAAACATGAAACCCACCTCGAACGATGCTAAGAGCTTGTCCTAATCATCAATTTATCCATTTCCTCTTTTCGTCTTCCAATTGAAAATTACCTAAACCAATTTTACCCAAATTCAACTTTATAAATGACATAATCTTCAAATTGAACTTAGAAAACACTAATTCCACATATAATCAAGCCACCTAAATCATAAATTTTCAAAATCCCCAAATTCCAAAATTGGGCATAAACCCTAACTCACATAACTCCAAAATTGAATCAATTTCAACATGTAATTTCCAAAATTGATCATGGAATTAACAAGCCCATATCATTTCCATGCTAACACAACCAAAAACTCAAGAAAATCTCAAAACTCACAAACTTCTCTTACCTTATTTTCCATCATTTTTGAATTTTCTTGGCTTGGAAGGAAGCTCTCTTCTCCTTCCATCTTTTTCCTTTTGAATCCACAAAAAACCAAGCTTGAACCCCCAAAAATCCGAAACCCTAGGCTCCCCTTTCTTTCTCCACCGAAACTTGCTCTCCCTTCTCTCTTCTTTCTTTCTTTTCTTCCTCTTCTCTCATAAATTTCGTGGCTTGCCTCCTCCAAACGACAGCCCCCTTCCTTTTTATAGTGCCATGTCATTAAATGAGTGAAACTTGACCATAATGCCCCTCCATGCAAGGCTTATAAACTTAACCCTTTAAGTGGACTTCCAAAACTGCCCCTGAACTTTATTTCAATTAATGCCTACTTTAGGACATTATTCTCACTATCAAATTGAAGGAATTTGCTAAAACTTCCTTCTAGGTAAATGTTCATCATTGTCTTAATTTCATAATTCCACAAAAATCATCCAATTTGGAGTACTACATCAAAAGTTATGCTCCATACATGTTAGACATATAATTCTGCCAACACATTTTCTAGCGATTTACTTCCATCCAAAAATTGATATTCTTAAACACAAAATTGAAACTTAATTTCTTCATAACAATTGTAGATCTATTTCTCTAGTTTAATCCAAATTAAGAACCACTTCATTTGGATTACTAGATCAAAAGTTATGGTCAAAATATGTTCAGCTCTTACTAATCCAAGACTGAACACTAATCCGAACTTCAATTCATAAATTGAAAAGGCTAAATTGAAATTTAATTCCTTCATATGACTTGTAGCCCTATGTCTCTAGTTTATTTTGGAGCAAGAATCAACTCAATTGAATCTCCACAGATCGAGATATCACCAAAATACTAAAGTATGTTCAGAAAAATATCCCACTCATCATCAACTTACTACATTCACTACCTTAATCTTGTATATCATTTCAAATTCAAGAATTCTTCTTTTTTTTACACATGAATAATCACCAAATTTTCTCATTTCATATTTCTACATTCCAAGAAAAGTTCGGGGTCCAACAAAAGTGATTGTTTGATTATTGTGAAAAGAGTTAAAATCCACCATAAGAATGTGTTAGTGAAATTTAAATCAGAATTTTATGATGATTAAACATCTATAATTTTGAATCAATGGCGAATATATGTATGTAAGATGTAATGAAGGATAATTGGAAGATGAGATGAATGATAATGACACATGTACAAGTTCAAAAGGTTAAGTTGAAATGTTATTGTGACTACCTATCGGATAGTGGGATCATCATCACAAGTGAGAATATTGAGCGTATATGTAATATAAGTGTGGAGATGATATAGGAAGCAATCTATGATTCCTTCCGATTTTGTTATTTTTCCTCCCCTAATCCGACCCCTTTCCAATATTTTGCTTATAACTTTTCCGTCTGACTTCCGATTGACTTGATTTTCAAAGCGTTGGACTCCTAAGACATCCCTCTATCTCTCTATAGAAAATTGTGGATTTTTGATATTAAATTGAAAGAGATTGATTTAATCAAAATGAGTTGGATAATTTTCTAAACATGGTTCAGTATTTTAGTAAATTCTTGGTCTGTAGAGATCCAATTGAACTGATTCTAAATGAAAAATAAAAAATAGACATGGGGCTACAAGTCATATTAAGGAATTGAATTTCAATTTATCCCCTAAGACTTTCAATTTCGGAATTGAAGTTGGGTTTAATGTTCCTTCTTGGATTAGTAAGAGCTGAAATTGTTTAGGCCAAAACTTTTTCGCTAGTCATCCAAATGAGGTGATTCTTGATTTGGATTAAACTAGAGAAATAGGACTACAAATGTTATGAAGAAATTGAGTTTCAATTTAGTCTTTAAGAATATCAATTTTTGGATGGAAATAAATCGCTGAAAAATGTTTTAGCATAAGAATAGTCCGAAATGTTTTAGGTATAACTTTTGGAGTAGTGAACCAAATTAAATGACTTTGGTGACGTTATGAAATTGAGATAATGAGGAACATTTATATAGAAGGAAGTTTTAGCAAATTCCTTCAATTTAATGATTTGAAAAATGTCCTAAGTTAAGTATGATTTAATGATCTTTTAACAGTTATATTTTATGTTTTTGAGGAATTAATTAGCATATTAATGTGAGTAATTAGCATATTAATTTGAGTAAGATCCTATGGTATAGTTTCATTGGATTAAAATTGTATTAAGGTGTTAAAAATGCATGAAGGGCAAAATTGGAAGTACACTTAAAGTTTTAAGTTATAAGGCTTATATGTAAGGGCATAAGGGTCATTTCTCACTCATTAATGGCACTTTTGTTAATAAAAAGAAGGAGTCTACGTATAAGAAGAAGAGAAACACAAAATTAGAAAGGAAAAATCAAAGGAAGAAGAGAAAAGAGAGGAGAGTTTCGGATGGAAAGAAAAGGGAGAAAGAAGAAAGAAGAAGAAAAAGATTTAGGGCTTGATTTTTCTTGGTTTTCAAGAAGGATTTGGATGATAATTCAAGAGGGAAAAATGAAGAGGAGCATGGGAGCTTTCGTACAAGCTAAGAAAATCCGAAATTGGAGAAGATTAAGGTAACCGAAGATTTTGATCTTTGAATTTTTTTTAAAGGGATTTTGGTTTAGATAGCTTAAGAATGTTATGGGTTTGTGATTTCTAAAGTTAATTTTGGTGATTGCATGGTGTGAATTATTCAATTTGGGTGTTTATTGATTAGGGAATTTTAATTTGGATGAAGGAAAGGAATGGAGAAATTGAGGCTTTGAACAAGTTCCAAGCATGAAAATGAGGTGGGTACCATATTTATAATTTGAATTATAAGCTAATTGTGGGTTTTTGAAAAATCAAGAAAGTAAACATGTTTTTAAATTATTGTTTCGAATGATTAAATTCATTGTTTTTGGAATGATTTAAGAAATTATCATAATTGATGATTTCATTGTTTTTGAATGAAGGTGAAATTGCCGTATGAAATTTGGATGATGAATGTGCAATGTGAATGGGAATTTGTTTGAATTATGATTTTAAGAAATTGCTATGATTTTCACATTCCTTGTATTTGAATGATTGAGAATCTGATATGTGAATTTGTGTGACATTATGTTTGAATATGACATGACATGAAATTAAGTTTTTGAAATATGCCGTCGGGCAATCCGATTTTCAAGTATGAACTGTCTGTTATGTGGGTTTGGTTAGGTTCCAGAAGAGGGTCAAGTGCACTTGTCTAGGCTTCGCCCGCCTGCCCACTAGTAGCATTGCAGCTCCGTTAAGGACTCCCATAAGTTTACAGTTACACTGGACCGCTATGCGGGAAGGTGTAGTACGTTCTATTCACGGCTGCACAGGACCGCTATGCGGGAATGTGCAGTACGTTCTATTTTTGGACCGACCCAAACCAAATTTTGATGTGTTATATGCTTATGTGTGTTATAAATGTGTTGCATTCATGTTTTGAAATTGATTATGAATGATTTGAAAAGTTGAAAAGTTTGAGAAATAAGCATTTTGCCAAGTTCTACTGTAAAATTTCCATAAAATGGCAAAGTTTTGAAAATTGTTTTTGCTTATTTTTCTATTATAAACATGTTATCCACGAGTTGTAAAGCTCACCCTCTTTCATCCCCATCTCCAGGTATCAAGAAGGAGACCGGATGAAAGAAAGTGATGACGTTTGTTTATTTAGATTTATGTTGTAGGGTTAAGTTCATTGTTTGTAAGAATAAGATTTTAGACTTTTATGAAGGATTTTGGAATTATTACATTCTTGTGTATATTCGGATTTTTTTTATATCGGTGATGTATTAGGGCTTGAAAATGCCATTAATATTTTGGAAGCATTTATTTCATGATATGTATGAATTATGAATTTGTGTATCGAATTGAGATATGAATGTGACTTCGATATGGATGAATGTGATTGAATGTGATATGGGTTCCGGACAGGAGGTCTGATGATACTGATGTTTGAGAGTTATTGAAGTGCTTTGGTTAGGTATGAGTTTGAATTGCATTTGAATTCCAGATAGGAGGTCTGATGATTGTGTGGGTTGGTTTGATATATAGAAGTGCTAATTGTTTATGGTTTAACATGGTATATGTGTGATGTTTAAGGAAAAAGAAAATAAGATATGAAATGATGAATTTGAAGAATGAAATGAATTGAGGTGGTGGAATTGTTAAATTCCATTTAGAAATTTGTATTGTTTTGAAACGTGGGCACGACTTTGAACAAATTATGAAAAATGAAAAAGAAAAAAAACCCGATTGGATTGGCTTAGATTAAATGTCTTATTGATTTCCAACGCTAGTTTTCCTAAGATTTTGCGTTTCTCGAATGTCAAAAATTGCCCATAAGTTTGATTGAATCGTTTTGGTTTCTTTGATTCTGAAATTTTGTAAATCCGTTTCTTCGAGTCCGCTTTTGATTGGTCTCCGCTTTATGATTTTCGAAATTGTATGCGCATTCGATTTCCTTCGCTTTATGATCCATTTGTTTTTGGCCAATTTTCGTTTGTGTTTCGTTCTTTCAGATTTGATTTCCTTCGTTTACATCCACACGAGCCTTATTTGATTTCTTTTTCGCTTTTGCCCTTTCGGTTTAGCTTTCTGTTTCCGTTTAGGATTTCGTTTTTCGGTTGGGCTCCGGTCTCAAAATCAGGGCCCAACAAAAGTTGTTTTTATGTTCTTCATCAAAATTGTTTATCTTTCTTTTATCTTTCTATTCACATAAAGTTTTCAAAATTTGGAGTTCTAGATCAAAAGTTATGGAGTTTAGAAGTTGGGTTGTCGGGAGAAGAAAAGCAGGAGGAAAGCATTAAGCATGATCGCGACTGTCGTTGCCGCGCTCAATGTTGTTATCGTGACCGGTTGTTTTTTTCCCTCACCTGAACATGTATCACTCTTTTGATCATAACTTTGTTATCTGGCCTCCAAAAGACTATATTTCTAAAGTGTTGGATTTCTAACACATTTTTTATCTCTCCACAAAAATTTATAGCTTTTGGATTTAATTTGAAAAATATGGATTGAATCAAAGTAAGGGGATCGGTTAGAAGAGTATGAGTTGGATATTTTTACTGAACATGCTTCAGTATTTTATCGATATCTTAATCAGTAGAGCTTCAAATGTGATGATTCTTATCTCTACATAAACTAGAGATATAGAGCTATAAATTATCTGAAGGATTTAAATTTTAATTCGGAATCTATGACTTTCAATTTCTGGGAGGAAATTGAGTATAGTGTTTAGTTTAGTAACAGCCCAAAAATATTTGGACTATAACTTTTAGATTTTTGAGCCAAATTGAACAATTTTGGTGTCATTAGAAACTTAAGAGAATGGGGAACAAATGTTCTGAAGAAGCCAAATTGAAATTCCTTTTTGAGGTTTTCCAAAATATGTTTGGAAGTAGATGAAATGAGTTTGTTTTTGAGGTTTGACTGGTTTGGGCACGCCACCCATGTGAGATGATGGTTAATGAGGATTCTTTGAAACAACCCTACAAGGTAATACACACGCTCACGTCTTATGATTTTTAGAGAAAGAGTTGGGTTTCAGAATCGGGGCCTAACAATTATGGCATCAGAGCACAAAATTTGGATCTTACATGGGCATTTTGGAAATATTTATCAAGTTACATGCATTTTGACATATCTTAGCATGCAACGATGAATGATCTTTAGTCTAAGATGAATGTATATGAGTTACATGCATGTGCAATTTTTAAGAGTTTGACCTGATGGATTAGTGAGAAAAAATGATGCTTTTCCATGATATAAGAAAATGAAAGTTGTGGATAATTAGAAATGAAAAATAGTACATGGGTAAATATGATACAAGATGATTCAACATATTTGTACTAGGGGATGCATTGTTGAATATGGCATCAATATTGTACTATGAAGGTATACCCTTAAATATGATGTGGATATGAAGATGTTATCATGGATTGTTTGAGAAAAATAACGAGACAAGTAGAAATGACGAGATTAAACTATACAAGTAGATTGTAATGAAAGAAGAAATTGTTATGATTTTAAGAAGATGAAATTGGAACCAAAGTGATTGTTTGATTATTTTGACAAGAGTTACGATCCACCATAAGAATGTGTTAGTTGAATTGAGATCAGAATTTTATGATGATTATACATCTATAATTTTGAATCAATGGAAAATATACATATGTAAGATGTAATGAAGGATAATTGGAAGATGAGATGAATGATAGCGACAAATGTACAAGTTCAAAAGGTTAAGTTGAAATGTTATTGTGAGTACCTATCGGATAGTGGGATCATCATCACAAGTGAGAATATTGAGCGTATATGTAATATAAGTGTGGAGATGATATAGGAAGCAATCTATGACTTAGTGGATATTTGTTAATTAGAGTTCCCATAGTTTAAAGTCTAAGAGGAACTAAAGAAACACATGAAAGTGCTTATAATGATCAATTGGGGATAGATTGAGATTGTTGATGATGTTATAATGAGCAATGAATTCAAAGATAAAGAGAAGAATATCGTCTAGGATCAATGGAGATCAAAGTTTCAATTGTGTAAAATATAAATTTGAGAATTGTTAGAGACAAATATGCAGACAAAAGGGAATTATTTTGATAATACACACCTAAGCATATGCAATAGTAATTATGTTTACTACTTCATTACGTCTTGGTAATTAGAACATTATGACCTTGCAACAAAAATTAATCTAATTAATTACATTAAACCAAAAACCAAGCCCATTACTAAATGTACATTTGGGCTTCTTTAATTAGACCAAGCCCAAGATTCAATTATGGGCTTCTAATTAACCTCCATTTATATTTCTTACTTAGCTTGATAACCTTCCTTAAAGCCAAGTGTGGAATCTTATTGGACTTTGATAATTCAAGCTCCAATAAGCCCAGAATTAATTCAATCTCACTAGAATTAATTCTAGCTTATTAACTAAATGTCATTCCACTAAAGACAATTAGTTGAACTCTTGAATTATTAAATATTATGAGAATATGTCCAATTGCAAACCCTATTTAAAACCTTATTATAGCCATTCTCACAACAAAGGGTAAAATTACCGTTTTGCCCTTATGTTGGTTTTTTTCCTTCTAGATCTCTCATTTTACTTTATATGGCGATTAACACATAAGATCTCATCTCAGTGTTAAGACTTGATGGGTAGCTAGTCCATCAAACTACTGGTGCCAGTTTAATCACCAAATCTCCAGGGCACTATATTTACATAACTCCAACAACCTCCCACTTGCCCTAAAGCAAGTTTGACATATCCCTCATTCCCATCCCTTCTAGGTGACCCTCAAAGCTCTTTTGAGTCAATGTCTCCACTTCTCTACGTTGTATTATCTCCCTTATAAGATGATACTTTCGCTCAATGTGTTTGGCAACTTTGTGGTTCCGAGGTTCTTTAGAATTAGCCACTGCCCCACTATTATCATAATAAAGTGTAATGGCTTTTTCTGCCTCTGGAACTACCTCCAAATCATTTAGGAACTTCCGGAGCCAGACTGCTTCCTTTGCTGCTTCACAAGTAGCAACATACTCAGCCTCCATAGTCGAATAAGCAATATAAGATTGCTTGACACTCCTCTAAACTATGGCTCCACCTCCTAAAGTAAATATCGAACAAGAAGTTGATTTTCTTGAATCAACATCTGATTGGAAATCAGAATCTGTATATCCTGTCGGAATAAGATTACTTCTAGAGTAAAAACCATTAAGTTCTTTGTCCTACAAAGATACTTAAGAATACACTTAACCGCAGTCTAATGTTCCATTCCTGGATTGGACTAAAATCTGCTTACTAGTCCCACTGCGTAACAGATATCCGTCTAGTGCACAGCATTACATACATCAAACTACCAACTGCCGAAGCATATGGAATGTTACGCATGCATTCAACCTCCTCTTGGTTTTTAGGTGCTTGTTCATTTGAAAGTTTGATTCCATGTCTATACTCTCCTTTTGAGTATAGCCTTTAGCTACCAATCTAGCTTTAAAGGTCTCTACCTTTCCATTCGATCCCTTTTTCCTTTTGTAGATCCATTTACACCCTATGGCTTTTAGACCTGGTGGTAGATCTACAATGTTGGGCCCCAAATTTTCTTTTATTGATGTTATTAGGTATGAATTGTGTTGATTGTATAATTTATTGCTTTGTTTGATTGAATTGGGAGTGTTAGTGGAAAATTAAGATTAAATTGAGGTTAGTTTGGTATAAGTGTTGATGAAAGAGTAAAATTATATGAGGACATTAGAGGAAGACCACTTAAGTTGGTGAGGTTAAGGCTTTACAAGGAGGGGCATTATAGTCCTTGTGCTTTCATTTAGGCTTAAGGAAAGGAAAAATTAGAAGAAGAAAAACAAAGGTGAGAAGAGAAAGAGGGAGAGTGCCGTGGAAGAGAATAAGGGAAGAAGAAAAGTGGGGCTTAACAATCCTTGAAGAATTTAGAAGAAATCAAAGCATCATCAAGTAAGTTTCAGTTCTTTTCTTCTTGTTTTGGTTGGATGAAACCCTAATATAGCTTAGCATGTGTAGGAAAATGGTGGTTGAGTGGTTTATGAAAAATGGTTAGATCTCTTAGGGTTGATGATCATGTTGTGTTTGTTAATGATTTTGGGTTAGAATGAGCTTAGAAATGAAGTTTAAGACATGATTTAGGGTTTAGATGTGTTGTATTTGAAATATAGGAGGAGTAAGGTTGAAGAAAGTGAGAAAATCAAGTTTCGGGAGGATTTTGGGCTCGTTTGCCACGGTGCGCTCCAGTTTTCTCGCCGCGGCGAGCAGCCATTTTCCTGCGCCGACATGCTTTGGTATTTTGGGCATAACTTTTGATGTAGATGTCCAAATGAGGTTATTTTTTATTCGTTGTAAACTAGAGACATAGGGCTACAAGTTTTATAAAGAATGAAGTTCTGATTCAGTCTCTAAAGATATCAAATTTTTTAAGGAAGTTGACTGTAGATTATAGTTTCAGCATAAGGTTATTCCTAACATGATTGGGGTATAACTCCCATGTTTCTGAACCAAATGGAATGAGTTTGGTGTTGTTAGAAATTTAAGAAAATGAAGAACATTTTTATAGAAGGAAGGGTTACCAAATGTCTTCACTTATCTGATCATAACGATCATGGAAAAGTTGACCCGAAAGTCTAGTTTTGAAAGGGTTATGAGTCAATTTTAGCACTTTTGATTTTCAAAGCTTTATGATTTTCCTTTGAATGTTTTTTTAATGGGAACTTGGTTTGTTATAGGAAACTAAGCCGACCTAATCCAATTGCAAAAGGAAGGACAACACTACGCTTGGATTATCAAGGGATATTAGGTGGGTAATATATTTATAGTTGTTGTGTGTATGGGCAAACTATCGTGCTTGCTTGCATGTGTGTGTGATATTGAAATTGTTGAAAATGCATTGTGATTGTGATTATGTATTGCCTTGAAAAACATTATGGCATTTTGTATGAATGGATAGATCAAGAAGCATGATGATCATGAAAAGTATGAAAACTTTTGATAAAATGATTTGAGCATGAAATGAATTAATATGTGCTTTGTTTGGGCGAAAGAGGAACGTTTCGTTAGTCACGTGCACGTCGACGTATAGCCTTCTCCCGGCTGCCCGCTTGAGGCCACGAGATCCTAAGAAATTGGACTCGTTTTGTTCACAGTATAAACTTCGGTTTATCTGTTTTGTTCCACGGAACTCTCGAGCCATTTGTTGTGCATTTCATCATTGATAT
This sequence comes from Erythroxylum novogranatense, assembly GCA_029891385.1. Classification (NCBI taxonomy): domain Eukaryota; kingdom Viridiplantae; phylum Streptophyta; class Magnoliopsida; order Malpighiales; family Erythroxylaceae; genus Erythroxylum; species Erythroxylum novogranatense. Next base: position 59,360,203 of record CM057228.1, on the reverse strand, counting down.
GTTAAGTATGATGCATAATGAATTGCGATGTTGTGAAACATTAAATGACATGACATATTCTTGTGATGGTTATAAGATTTGAAGTGTTGACTTGCTTTATGCTTGTGTATACGCATATATATGCTTGAATGTGTGGCTCGTTGCCAATGGCTATAAATGTATAAGCCACTGAACTTCGCAGCTCACCCTATTATCTCCCACTCCTCAGGTGTAGAACGAGAAGATCGTGATCCTTGCAAGGCATAGGAAACTCCAAGATAGTTAGATGCTTTTGTATTAAGTTAGTACTCTTGGTTAGCCTTCCATGCATATCATCATTGAGCATTCTCATGTATTTTGGATTTAAACTTTGATATGTATTGTGTTATATTACAAGGCTTGTTTAATTTCTTCAGATTGTATTGACATGAAGTTCTTTTGTTTATGGGGGTGATTAACTCATAGTTAGAATGCATGTGTATGTGATAGAATGTATGAGAATGTATGTGTTTGTTTGAAATTTGAATAGATGTTAAGGATCGGGTCGATTTTCTGGGAGCTCGCCACGACGCAACCCATAGGTGATCGCCGCGACACAAGGTCAGTCCCTCATCGCAGTGCGTACCCGCGAGTTCGCCGCGGCGAGGCCAGGTTTGGCCGCAGCGAACCTTTGCCAAGAGGTGCTCGCTGTGGCGAGCAACCTGTTGCAGCGGCGAGGCCTCCTCTTTCCCGCTGCTGTTTCTTGATATTTTGCACGTTTTCGTTTCTTCCTTCCAGCGCCCTTACCTGGCGACCCCGAGGGGCCACCTCGGGATAGGATTTAGGACCCGGGCTGAACATGTTTGGTATCAGAGCCTTAGGTTTTGTGTCCTTGGCTTAGAATGCATAGTAGGATGAATTGTTTGATATATGATTATTTGTTGCATTGTTAATTGATTGATTGCATTAAGTGGCATTCATATCATGCATACATGTAGGAATTAAGATGGACATGTAGCTAATCCTTAGTGTTTATATTTGAAGGAGTATGATGTCACCTCGTAGAAGGACACGAGGAGTTCTGCAAGGCTTTGTTGCACTTGACTCTCCGACTGAAGAGGAGAGTACTGATGAGTCGGTAGCCTTAGGAAATGCTGAGGCTTCTGTAGGGCTAGGTAGTGAGCCCATTCCTTCGCAGACTCGGGAGTCGCCGATTTTGCAGGAGCAAGTGTCTCTATTAGATTCGAGACTATTACAGGCATTTACTCAGGTGTTTGTTCAGGCTATGGGTCAGATGCCACTGCCTTCTGCTTCAGCCCCAGCTAAGAAGGGGAGACGGTTTGACCAGTTGAGGAAGTATGGAGCAGTGGACTTCTACGGGACCACTGATCCTGAGGAAGCCGTGTAACACCCCACTCCCACGTGATCCGAACCTGATATCGTTGGTGATATCTGATTCCATGCCCCGTGAGGGTGCCGTACTACATCAGTCGGTAGATCTCAATAAAAACCCCTTTTTTTATTTCTCAAACATTCATTCCATCAGAGCCATTTACCTTTTTTTATTACACTCATGTGGAGGAAAACAGTAGACAATTTGCATCCACGTGCATAGATAAACATTTTCAGTTAATACAAATAGTCAACAATAAATTACAATAACCATTTCATGTACAAAACAGAACCAAATTGGATCATTACAAATACAAATATTCATTTTGGAATACAATTCTATTGGACACTAATGTAGACGCAAACTGATCCTGACCTCTATCCTTCACTTGCCTACAGTAGACATACTCCCGTGTCAAACGGGGTATTCTTCAAGACCTGAAAAATAGATGCAAAATTTTGGTGAGTTTTTGAGAACTCAGTGAGGAACCATCATCGATGGTTCACCCAATTCATGCATCATACAAACATTTGATAGTTTTGCATCACATATGGAGATCTATTCACTTCACATTGCAATAGAATCACCTCAAATTAAAATTCCACTTACGTAGTTGGATACTTTACATTTTCGTACACACAATACAGATAACCTCAGTCATATATTTCACTTGTTATGTCTAAATCTCCTCTTGAGATATGACTCAATTTCACTTTTGTTTTCATCCGTACTTCTTTTCGTTTGACCATTAGTCTTGCTAATTTCATTATACTGTTCACCAAATTCTCATCAGCCAATTAGTGTCCCTAATTGCTTTTCAATCATTCTTAACTATACGCACTATTTCAATCCGAACAATTTTATGCCATAATTTAAAGATCAGAATAGTCTTTGCGCTAAGGTTCCACGTGATAGTCACATAAACACTTTCTTTAACTCTTATTCCGTAATCTACACCTCAATTGAACTTATTTCATCTTATCCCGAAGCCAATTAGTAACCTATACAATTCAGACTTCCATAAAACTCCTTTCCGTTTATGCTAATCCTCAAATAGAGGACTGATGCCATAATATATACTTTTTTTTTCATTTCCTCTCATAAAGGTACATTCAGTCATCTTATGTCTTACTTTAACCCATTAGGAACTTTACACTTATAGCCACTCTAATCATTCACCGATCATCTCCTCTATGATTTCCATGTATCTTTCACATACGTTTTATTAATCATGATCAACTTTACTGTCCAATAGATACTCTCAACGGTAAATCGACTTAAATGCGACAACTTTTTTCATATATCACTATCATTGTTTCATTTTTTTTCCCTAGTTTCATTCCCATATCATTCATGTATCAGCTTGACCTTTTAAGGTCATATCCACTAACTTATACAATGTCATCGCATTATTACTACGTCTCTCTTTATTTTCCTCAAACAATCCACGATAGGGTATTCACATTGATAGGACATTCGGGAGCACATCACCCAAAACACGACAAAATCATTCATACAAATACACTGTATCTCTCTCTATTTATCCATCCATTTACCATTTCCGTTTCCTATACCTATATTCAACCAATCCAGAATTTTCCGATGCACTAGCAATAAAAATTTTCAGTCTTTCTTTTCTCCGAACATCCCTTTATACTGATTTACAAGTATTCACATAACCATTTTGGTCCCTACTCATGCGCTCATGAGTCCACTTCAGTTCATCTGTACACTTTCATCTCACCATTTCTATCTCTTTCTAACCTTAAAATCACTTCGTTTTTTTTTTGTTTAAAGTAGACCATTACGGTACAATATTGATCTCATTCCAATCTCGCTATCATCCTTATCTATGATATCCACTAACACAAATGTAGTGAATCCCTATTTGCCTGATCGGACCGTATACTTTTTACTCAGTTCCAATTTTCCCCATTTCATTGAATATACAAGTCACAACTCTAATTCCCTAATCATCTCGAACTTTTACTCGCACATAGGCATACGTTAACCAATGTGTTTCTCATATTCACAGTGGATCTCTCCATGCTGTAGAAATGTTCGTTTTCTTTCGCTGTAATATTGCCACTTTAAATCCTCTAATTCCTTTTGATATCGTTTCTTTCCTCAATTAACCCATGCCAACATAGTTATACTGATATCAAATTCGAGGGTTTACGATCACAGTATAACATACATCTCATTATTCATTTTTCCTTTTTTCCCCTTCCTAATTACCCATATACTTTCCTGGTTTCACATTTTAACACAGTCTCATTTTTCTCTCTCTTAATCACTTAACACATATGCACATGTAGGATTTATCCTTCTGCAACTCAAACTAGGGATCAGTTACCACGGTCTGCAACGACACGACTCAAATGCATGCAACTTGACCTATGTTTCAAACTGTGCCCAGATACATTCGTATTGCTAGGCTCTGATACCACCAAAATGTAACACCCCACTCCCACGTGATCCAAACCCGATATCGTTGGTGATATCCTAGTCCATGCCCCGTGAGGGTGGCGTACTACATCGGTCGGTAGATCTCAGTAAAAACCCCTTTTTTTATTTCTCAAACATTCATTCCATCAGAGCCATTTACCTTTTTTTATTACACTCATGTGCACGGAAAACAGTAGACAATTTGCATCCACGTGCATAGATAAACATTTTCAGTTAATACAAATAGCCAACAATCAATTACAATAACCATTTCATGTACAAAACAGAACCAAATTGGCCCATTACAAATACAAATATTTATTTTGGAATACAATTCTATTGGACACTAATCTGAGCATAAAACCGATCCTCGACCTCTATCCTTCACTTGCCTACGATGAGACATACTCCCGTGTCAAATGGGGTATTCTTCAAGACCTGAAAAATAGATGCAAAATTTTGGTGAGTTTTTGCGAACTCAGTGAGGAACCATCATCGATGGTTCACCCAATTCATGCATCATACAAACATTTGACAAGAAGAATCTGATCCGGTAAGACTAAGTCACGGTATCATATCATTATATCTGACAAAAGGCATTGATTATTGATCCAAAGATGTATCCAATGCACATGTGACACTTTCGGTTTATTGCCATGTTGTGACCGAGCGCTTAATCAGTAAACAGTGTTCAGTGGACGCTTGGCGTCTAGGGAGTAGGACTCCATTAGAGCTCAAGGCTTTTTTTTAGTATCAGTATCAGTATCAGTAGCAACTCTGGTCACAACTATTGTTATTATCAGTTTATGCATTGATGTATGCAATGCATTTGCCCAATTTAACAGTCAGTACAAAGCAGTCGTGCCCCAGTAGAATACAGTACAGTGTAGCAAACAATGCACAATGAACACATCCAGAATACTACAAGTAATGAATCATAGTATCACAGTATATCACAAGGAAGCAGTAAGCAGTAACAGTACAAGCCATTTATGTTTCACACTCTCACACAGTAAAAACAATTCAGTTCACAGAATTACAACCAGATACACTTCTATGTCAATTCTCCCAATTCATCGGACCCTCCATCCGGAATTCAGACATCACAGTTCTAATCCCACCGTTATTCCCCACAGTAGACATATAATAATTGAGTAAACCACCTAGGTTACTCACCTGTACTTCCGAGCCAAAATATGGAAGTCTCAGTGACGTCGGTGGACCGACGCTCTAAGTGTGACTCTATAACAGTGACAGTATATAAACATTATCAATTGTTCAATCAGAACTACTTCAGAATGCACATGTAACACTTAGAAGGTGCGCAATGCATGTTCATGATATTCCCGTCCTTAATCCAATATTTTCCATCATATAATCCGTCTAAAAAAAATTAGAAATCTAATGGCGCTAACGGCGCTCAATTTGGACTTCTTTAGGTCCCCAATTAAATAAAACAGTGATGAAATACCCATTTCCTGGACACCCGTCAATTTTCCATCCAAAAATTCCCAATTTTCCATGAAATGAAATTCAATGTCTCACGAATCCGATGCCTCAAGAATCAGGTCAATCGGATGTCAGACGGAAAAGTTATGAGTAAAAGAAGGAAAATATATGATCCTAGTCGACTTGTCTGAGGATGCAAGTCGACTTATACCACTGTGTATGTACTAGTCGACTTATATGGAGTGCAAGTCGACTTATGCTATACAATAGCAGATCTGAAATAACGTCTTTCGACATCCCAACTTACACAGGGCATAACTCCCTACTCCGGACTCCAAATTGGACAAACTTGGTATCTATTTTATAGAGAAAAGAGAGCTCTACAAGTTTCGTGAAGGACACAAAAGACAATTTCACCTTTAAGGGTGTCAAAAATGTAATCAAAGTTACTGCTCTCACAATGCCTCTCAAAACAGTGCAGCATTTGTCAAAACAGTGCAACAGTTTATAAAATCCGTAACTTTCCAGTTCCTTAGTCAGAAATTACACAATAAATATGCTCAGAAATATCCCAATGTTATAAACAACTTTCATGAACAACCCAAAATCAAATTCAATTGTTAACTAGGTCAAATAATTCAATCAATGATGCTGCCGCAGAAATCACTGATTTTGGACAGTAATATTCTATCAAGCATAACTCCCTGTACAAAAGTAAAAACAAATCACTACCTTATATCATTGGAAAGATAAAACCACAGACTTCAAGTTTCATGAAGAGCTTAAGAGTCAATTCCATCTCTAACCAACTAATTCAAAACTGTTATGCAAGTTTACGCCGTGATCGTGATTAACACCTTTATGCAGTTCAGTTTTGAAAACTCATAACTCCCAAATATGATCTCCAAAAATTACATGCTATATACCATTTTCAAGATAAATGTTTCCTATACAACTCTTCAGAAGATCACTCAAGCTAATTCAATTCACAGAAATTGCTAAAATTGCTTCCAATCAAAATGTTCGCAAATCTGACACTTAGGCTAGGTTTCACCACCATGTCCAAAATCAGTAAATAGTTAACAGTGGATATCTCCCAATATACATATTGAAAAATTGCAACATCAGTGGCAATGGAAAACTAACAATATATGCTTCAACTTTCATGAAGACCATTTTCCCTAATTCCTTCTCAATTAATCTAGAAAAATCAGCAAAACTCTAGGTTATGTGGTTTGGTTACTGTTCATTCCAGCCATCACCAGTAACTTTCTATGCTAAAATTCACCCTCTTAAGACTAAAATTAGACAACACCTATTTCAAACAAAAATGTAGCCAACAAGCCAAAGTTTAATTGGGAACAAACCTCGACTCATTTACATAACAACACAATGAGTTATGCTCAAAACAGTGCAGTAGGTCAAAAATCCATTTTCCAGCTTTCATCTTCAACTTAAATCCTATCACTTCTAATACCAATTCCACATGCATAAGCATCCTAATCACACAAGAATTGAGCCAATAGATCATCATAACCCATGATTAATGACCAATACACACCCATCAATGCATCTAACAACCAATTTATTCATTAAATGTATAAATGAAAGCTTAAAACAAAAACTTACCAAATTAGCTTTCAATCTTCAATTCTTTCTTTGCTATCTACCTCCACCACTTCTCCACTTTCTCTACTTTCTAATCCTCACTTTCCACCCACAACATCATCATCCACTCAAGGCTTAAGCTTGGTCATGGGTGTGCATAAAGAAGAAGCAAGTAAGTAACAAGAAGAAGCTCTTAAGGTTGGTTTGAAAGAGTAGGAAGGAAGAGCAATTAAGCAATCAAGACAAAACAATTTTGCAAGGAGGAAGAGACCCACGAAGAAAGGAGAAGAGTAGCTCTCTCGGATGAAGGAAGCTTTTGGCTTTCAAAATAATTTTCTTAAGTCATTCCAAGATGCAAGTTTCGTGGAAGGGTGAAGAGAACCAAGACAAATTCAATTAATGAAGAAGGACACTTGGCATTTTTGAGAAAAAGACAAAAAAGATAAAAGACAAACTTTTTATTAAACCCTAATGCAATTTGACCCATTCTAGTCCAATGGCCCTAATTTTAATCCCAAAATAATATACCCAATATTACAGTGCCATTGGATAGAAATTTTCGCTACCGAAAATCAACCGGTTCGTCGCTTGGCGATTTTTTCCGGTCTGGGATTTTTCTCCGAAAAATTCCAGAAAAATTCCTAAAAATCTCTTAAAATATAAAACACTCAATGGCGCACTCAGAATAATTTTTCAAACCCAATAGCTACGTTAATCACAATAAAATTGCCTTAGGCACAAAAACCAGGAATGTCATGTATGCATGTACAGTAATTTCATATGCACAAATGATACTGTGTACCAATCCTATTATGCATGAACAGTCCTAAGTCATTCTGATCCATCTCATCCTATGCTAAATTTACTATTTTATCCTTCCAGTAGGGGGTGGGATGTTACAAGCCGAGACCTGGTTGAGGAAGACCGAGAGGGTACTGGATCAGATGGAATGTGAGGATGATGAGAGAGTTGTGTATGTTGCAAGTTTGCTTCAGGGGGATGCTCTACATTGGTGGCAGACTGTGCCAAGGAGTCAGATGAGACCAATAGGGTTGGCATGGCAGGACTTCCTTGCTGCTTACAAGAAGAAATATCTGTCTAAGGTGTACATTCAGCAGAAGCAGAGGGAATTCCTCAGTCTCACCCAGAGGGAGATGACAGTTAGTGAGTACGAGTGTCGGTTCACTCAGTTGGAGAGATATGCTTTAGAGTTGATGTCGAGTGAGGCTGCTAAATGTCGCCGGTTTGAGTCGGGTCTACACTTGGCCATCAGAGAGAAAGTGGTAGTGCAGAACTTTGGAGACTTTTAACAGTTAGTTGAAGCAGCGTTGAGGGTTGAGAACATTGAGAACATCAAGAGTGCTGTTAACAAGAAAAGAAAGGTAAGAGAGCAGTTCAAGAGGGGAGGCGGTACTTCTATACCTGAGAGGAGTGCCAGAACCTTCCCAGTGCAGTCTGAGGAGAGGAGCAGTGGTGCGAGCCGATCGAGACCTATGAAGACTTCTACTGTTTCTCACCAAGCCTCAATAGTTGGCGACAGTAGAAGGGGAGATGGGGATAGGCCATCTATTCCTAGGTGTGAGCACTGCGGGAGACTCCATAGAGGAGAATGCTACAGATTGATAGGAGCTTGCTTCAACTGTGGGGAGAAGGGGCACATGGCTAGAGAGTGCCCTCAGCCTCTAAGACAAGAGAGAAGCCAGATGCAAGCCTCCAAGAGATCTGAAACTGTGGGACACAAGACTACTACAGAAGTGGGTAGTTCTGATGCAGCTAAGAGGGTGAGCATTTCAGGGAGATCAAGGGGGCAGGCACCAACTAGGGTGTTTGCAATGACATGGGAGGACGCAGAGACTGCTCCAGAGGTTGTCACTGGTACAGTTAAATTATTTGCTAACGATGTGATTGCTTTGATTGATCCGGGTTCTACTCATTCGTTTGTTTCATTGAGTAGAATTGTGTGTGGTAGAAATTTGAGCCCATTGGATACTCCGCTGATGGTGAGTACTCCAATCGGCCAATATATTATTATTAGTCAAGTGTATAGAGAGTGTGAGATATGTATTGGTGGGGAACTTCTAGTGGTGGATTTAATGCCATTGAAGATGGGAGGATTGGATGTGATTTTGGGTATAGACACGTTAGAGAAGTACAATGCCCGTCTGGATTGTAAACATAAGACAGTGGAATTTGAATTAGATAACGACAGAAGAGTGGTGTTTACAGGAGACAGAAAAGCAAACCCGCCCAGAATTGTTTCAGCTCTAACAGCAGAGAAGATGATGAGGAAGGGATGTGAGGCATTTTTGGCCTATGTGGTAGACACAAGGGCAGATAGAGAGAAGCTAGAGGATATTTCAGTAGTCATGGAATTCTTGGATATCTTTCCCGAGAAATTACCAGGACTACCGCCACTTAGGGAAATTGAGTTTCCCATTGAGCTTCTTTCAGGTATTGCACCGATTTCAATTCCATCTTACCGGATGGCTCCGACGGAAAGACAGAATTGAAGGAACTTAAGGAGCAGTTGTTGGAGAAAGGGTACATAAGGCCGAGCTCTTCACCTTGGGGAGCTCTGGTCCTTTTTGTGAAGAAGAAAGATGGATCGTTAAGGATGTGTGTAGATTACTGGAAGCTTAATCAGGTCACTATTAAGAACAGATATCCGCTCCCACGCATAGATGATTTGTTTGATCAATTGCAAGGGGCAAAAGTCTTCTCAAAGATAGACTTGAGATTGGGTTACCATCAGTTGAGGATAAAGGAGTCTGATGTGCCAAAGTGTAGCACCCCCTTACCATAGGGTATACACTGAGACGCCCGTAAGTCATTCCGATACATATCCTACGATAAGGGTGCACTACGAACAATCACTACTGTACCTCATATGGCATCAATAATCATAAAGCATCGATAAGAAAACCACAAAATTTAAAAACCATAAATTTTCTTTTCATTTCATAACATCAACAACAGCTATGTACATAAATCTCGTCGCGGCGAGTAAAGGAAGTCTCGCCGTGGTGAGGCTCCTCGCGCACGCCGCGACCTGCCTTTCGTTCCCAAACCTCATATCACATATTCTTTTTCTAATATCAGCCATAACTCATCCAACTACCCCCAATCTTACTCATTAAACATCATAAATGCATTTAAACTAACAATAAACAACATACAAGTCAATAACTTACCAAATCAAGCCTCAAATCTTCAAATCTTCCACAACCCCAAATCCTTTCTCTAACACCCACGGTAAACACACAATACCTCACCAATCTTCATCTTATTTAAGGATCAAGCTAGGCTTTGCACAAGGAGAGGGAGCAACATGCAAACAATGAAAGATCACACACCAAAAGGAGGGAACAAAAATCATCGAAGGAGGAAGGAAAGAAACGAAAATCAAATGAGTGAGATCTTTAATATTGAAAGAAAGTTGAATATGGTTTCCTATTGCAACCTAAGGATTGTTTCATGACAATTGGAGTATAATTTTGAGACTTTGTAAATAAATTCAATGCTATTGGGAGTTTTAGAAACTTAGCATGATGGGTGAATTTGACCAAATGAATAGTCACATTGGCTTTGAGGTCTTCTTTGAAAACAAGAGTGCTGTCTAATTGTTGTGGTATTTATAGAAATGAAATTTATGGAGTTCCACGACATGTTATTGAATTGAAATGAGTCTTGATTGACCAATTGAGTGAAAAGTTAGATTTTGACAAAAGAAAGTGGAAATTGGGAATTAGTGCCAGGAAGGTCATGATTGTAAATCGTACATCTTTTATTTAAGACTTGTGCATCATTGAATTATTCTGATTGTGCATTGAGTAATGGAAAATTATTTGATTGTTATAGAGGCACCGATGGAATGATATTCCACAGATATTGCTGGGACTTCCAGGCAGTCGCTAGGAAGTTACAGGTGAGTAACCTAGTTGGTTCCTCAACCTTTATGTGTTTAATATTATGCACTTATACGATGTGTAGAAGAATGGAGGGTTATGTGTGTTTTTTTTATTGATTTCGGGCCATAAGTTTCCGAAATATCTGGAATTTGATATCGAAGTGTCAATTGTGCTACATTGTAATTATTTGGTTTTAATGCGATTTGAGACATATGCATTCATGCAAAAAGGTAGGTTCAGCTAATGACAGTTGTGACCGGAGTAGCCATCGTATTTCAGAGCTTAAAGCTCAACGCAACAGGGCTTCGAGCCCAACGTATTTCAGAGCCATAGGCTCACCGTATCAGGGCATTCAAGCCCAATGTATTTCAGAGCCACAGGCTCACCGTATCAGGGCATTCAGACCCAACGTATTTCAGAGCCACAGGCTCACCGTTAATGTACCTGTTACAGGGACAGATCAGGCGCACAGTCACAACACCGTAATAATATGGGAAGTGTCACATGTGCATTGCATATACATATGATTGAACATGGACTGAGTGAAAGGCGAAACGCCTTATATTTGTGAAATGATAAATCATGTGATATTTCTGACCATAATACTATGCGATATTATGTGAATTGTTTGTATATGCATGAGTTGAGTGAACCATCAATGATGGTTTCTCACTGAGTTCGCAAACTCACCCAACATTGCAAATATTTTTCAGGAATTGAAGAGTGCCTTATGTCTACTGCAGGCAAGTCGGAGTTGAGGTCGGGATCAGTTCACATCTGCATTAGTGTGGTTCTGTCTTGTGCAAAATTGTATTTCTGCAATTTCTGTAAAATAGTACTGTTATTGTAGAGGGCCCCAATTGGTAAATGTGGTATTTGTAATGTGATTACTGAAAGTGTTCCGGAAATAACATTGGGCCCAATTTGGTTATGGATTTCTGTACATGAAATGGTTAAATACTGGTGAGTGCCTTTTTAATGACTGTAATTGTGTTGTGATCGAAACTGTTTTCGAATTAAAGCAGGCCCAAATCATTTACTGAATTCCAAAAATAAAAATGTCTTACTGAGTTTTTTTTGAACTGTTTTGACTGCTCTAGCATACCACCCTCGTGAGGTACGGGCTCGGATATCACCCTCGATGTCGAGTTTGGGTCTTACGGGAGTGGGATGCTACACAAAGACTGGGCATTTTAAGTTTTTAGTTATGCCTTTTGGATTGACAAACGCCCCAGTAGCCTTTATGGATTTGATGAATCGAGTCTTTAAGCCTTTCTTGGACCAATTTATCATTGTCTTTATTCATGATATATTGGTCTATTCCAAGAGTGATAAGGAGCATGAAGAGCATTTGAGGATTGCTTTGGAGACATTGAGGAAAAAAGAGTTGTATGCCAAATTCGAGAAATGCGATTTTTGGTTGAGGGAAGTTGCATTTCTTTGACATGTAATCTCAGAGCAAGGAGTGCATGTAGATCCAAAAAAAATAGAAGCTGTGGTGAATTGGGAAGCACCAAAGAACATAGCAGAGGTGAGGAGTTTTTTGGGTTTGGCAGGATACTACAGGAGGTTTATGGAGGGATTCTTCATGATAGCTTCTCCAATGACGAAGTTATTAAGGAAGAATCAGAAGTTTATCTGGAGTGATGAATTCCAGAAGAGCTTTGAGAAGCTCAAGTGCAGATTGACAAGTGCTCCGATTTTGATTCTTCCTTCTGGAGATGAGGGCTATACCGTGTATAGTGATGCTTCGAGGAAGGGTCTTGGTTTTGTATTGATGCAGGGAGACAGGGTGATAGCTTATGCTTCAAGGCAACTGAAGTCATATGAGTTGAATTATCTGACACATGATTTGGAGTTGGCAGCCGTGATCTTTGCCTTGAAAATTTGGAGGCATTATCTATATGGAGTTCAGACGAGGATCTTTATCGATCATAAGAGTCTCAAGTACTTGCTGAGCTAGAAGGAACTGAATTTAAGACAGAGAAGGTGGATCGAGTTACTTAAGGATTATGACTTGCTGATTGAGTATCATCCAGGCAAGGCCAATGTAGTGGCGGATGTTTTGAGTAGGAAGTCTACAATTGCTCATGTTAGGACAGTTTACTTGCCTTTATTGGAAGAGATGGCCAAGCTTAAGATAAGCTTGAAGCAGGAGGAGCCAAATTGCCTTCTAGCTAACTTCCGAGTGAGACCGATATTTAGGGAGAAGGTTAGGGAGTTGCAGACACAAGATGCAGGTTTGAGCAAACTCCGGGATGAAATTCAGAATGGTAAGATTTCTGAAGTAGTAGTGAGAGATGATGGACTTATGACAGTGGGGAATAGGCTTTGTATCCTAGATGTCAAGGAGGTAAAGGATGAGATTTTGGATGAGGCACACAATGCGCCTTATGCCATGCACCCAGGTAGCACCAAAATGTACAGGGATTTGAGACAGCATTTTTGGTGGAAGGGAATGAAGAGGTATGTAGCAGAGTATGTAAGCAAGTGTCTAGTGTGTCAGCAAGTCAAGGCTGAACACCAGGCACCTTCAGGAAAGCTTAAGACCTTGTCTATTCCAGAATGGAAGTGGGAAAAGATCATGATGGATTTCTTATTGGGGTTGCCCAGAACCCATAGGAAGCATGGTGCCATATGGGTTATTGTGGATTGGTTGACGAAGTCAGCTCACTTTCTGGAAATTAAACAAACTGATTCTTTGCACCTATAATAATCCGTACCATTCGAGCATTCAAATGTCTCCATATGAGGCATTGTATGGGAGGAGATGTAGAACTCCGATTTGCTGGGATGAAGAAGGAGAGAGGAAACTGGTAGGACCAGAATTGATTCAGACAACAGTTGATAAAGTAAATTTGGTTAAGCAGTAGCTTAAGGTAGCACAGGATAGGATGAATAGCTATATTGATGCACACCGAAAGGAGATGGAGTTTGAAGTCGGTGAGAAAGTGTTTCTTAAGACGTCTCCTTGGAAGGGAGTAATGAGGTTTGGCAAGAAGGGCAAGTTGAGTCCGAGATATGTGGGTCCTTATGAAATTCTTGAGAGGATTGGACCACTCGCCTACAGGTTGGCGTTACCCCCGAAATTGTCTCAGATCCATGATGTCTTTCATGTTTCCATACTGAGGAAGTATAGATCGGATCCTTCTCATATTATTCAGATTACTGAGGTTCAATTGAGAGATGATTTGAGTTATGAGGAGGTTCCAGTAGAGATTTTGGACACCAAGGAAAAGGTCCTCAGGAACAAGACGGTTCAGCTAGTCAAACTCCTGCGAAGAAACCATTCGGTGGAAGAGGCGACGTGGGAGACATTGGAAGCCATGAAGGAGAAGCATCCGCGTCTCTTCGATGACTCAGGTAATAATTTCGAGGAAGAAATTTCTTTTAAGAGGGTGATCGCGGCTTTGTCGACTCGACGTTACGATCGATCCTTGGAAACCGGTCAAAAATAATAATTCCAAATATTGCAATACAGGATGCAACCTCGAGTCGTCTCACTTAATTGGAACCAAATGAAAAAGGTCTAAGCTAGCCTAATTACCAAAAATTGCAATCAAAGTTAATAAAATGGGGTTTTGGTCATTGAAAGAACTAAACAAATTTAACTAAATTGCAGGCAAAAGTGTAAAAAGTATTTTTTTGAATTTTATGGAATTAAATAAAATTAAAAAAAAAACTCAGGTAGTAATCAAATTGATAAAATCCTCTTGAAAATGGTCTCAGGCTATCACGGTTCAAAATGATTTTTCAGGGATAGAATCCACTAAGTTTCAAAAGATCAACCCTAAAGGACTCTTTAGGTCCAAAGATTTAATTAATGAACTCCATCAATTAAATCTTTGTTAAAAGCCTTAGTGTGAAAATTGGGCAAGTAAATGCAATCGGTCAATCGGATAAAAACACAACCATCTAAATCGAACACAACTAGGTAGATTATGAGAGTCAATGCAATATCCGAATGACATATATGATACTTCATATATTAAGCATGAAAATTCTACAAATAACTTTGTCCAAATTGCAACATCTTTGTTGAGACTGCAGTTAAGCTATTAACCATGCTAATCTAGTTATACAGATGCAATCTCTAACTCAGAGCTCACATAAACATAACTAAACTTCAGACACTATATGATTACTCCCCTTTGAAGCTATCGGTGAACTCAAACCATTGCTACATTTTCAGGAGGAAATGGTGTTTAGCTGCACATGAATCCTGTCTCTCTCATAAATGGTGAAGACTGAATTTCTTCCATGGTAGCAGACGATATTGACAATGGAGTTGAAATGATGGTGATGATCAAAGATGATGAAAATGGAAAATGATGTGGAAGGGAATGTCGTCGCTACTGCTGCCTCCAGCCGTCTTGCGTTTTGCTCTCTTCGACCTAAAAATAGCAAAGTTTTTAAATGATGGATGCGGTTCAGGTCGAAATAGTGAGAGATCTTTCCAAATGAAGTCCGGGTATCCGCTCGTACGTCACAACGTGTGAATAAATATTCGTCGCGACGTGTAGAATTGTCTTGCTCATCGCGACGTGCAAATTAACATGTGTCGCGACGTGTGGAAGTGATTTGCTCGTCGCAACGTGTGGATTAACATGCGCCGCGACGTGTGGGTAGGGACTTTCTGATCGGTTGACTGCTTTGCTCCTACAATATAAAATAACATTTTGCAATATCAATTGTCCTTATGAAAATTATAGAGAAATTAATATCAAATTATGACAATTTACTGACAAATTGCGAGCTCGTTATAAGCAACCAATTTAAGCACAAAAGTCACCAATTAGGAGTCAACGAGTGCCTAAACAGTTATGAAAATGCAGCCAATTTATAATGTAAACTTGGCTCAATCAGAGGGGGAGAAATGTTGGGCCCCAAATTTGCATAATCCAAACCTAAAGACACGTATTAAAAGACACGTCGTGACACAAACCTAAAGATCCTATGCAATTTGCATAATGCAGTAACAATCAATCTCACAAAAACCAACCTCATCTGACCATGTCATGCTTCGTTAATTCAAAAATATTTAAAGCTCACAAAGGGAAGGTAACTTATTGGAACAAGAAACAGAAATCCTACCTAACTAAAGCAAATCCTACTAGTTGAGTCTCTCCCCCACACTCAATCAAGATACTCATGCAACACAAAATTTCATATCAATTCCAAGCAAGGCGCATGAATATATTGAGAATGCAGGTAGAGAAATAACCTGGGCTCACAGTGGGTCCTGTAGCTTGGGATGGTCATCCGGTTGATATCCAAGCTTCATCTTAGTAGCTTGGCTCCTGGGTAGCTCCATGTCCAATCCCCTACTCAAAGGCTCTCCTGCAAAATCCTCAGCAAGAAAATGTTCTCAAAAGAGATTGTCAGTGGAAGATGTTAAAGTTTGTGCAAAATCACTACACGCATCGTCAATGACCATATCAAGCATATTTACTCCAAGCAGAGAGTAATCCTCATGGGGGTGTTTCATTGCTTCATACATGTTGAAGCTTACCTGCTAGTCACCTACCTCCATGGTTATCTTTCCTTCCTTCATGCTTATCATGGTGCTTGTTGTCCGGAGGAAGGGTCTTCTGAGAATCAGTGATGTGTCCTGCACAACTTCAGAAGATATATCAAGTACATAAAAATCGGCAGGAAACACTAAACCTTTTACCTGGACCAAGATGTCCTCAATTATGCCCACTGGATGCCTAAATGATCTATCAGCCAACTGGAGGACAACAGATGTAGGCTTTAAATTTTTCACTCCTAAGGACTGATAAACAGATTTGGGCATCACATTTATGGCAGCCCCCAGATCTAACAAAGCTCTTCCTATAGTCACTTTCCCTAAGATGCAAGGAATGGTGAAAGATCCAGGGTCTTGACACTTGACTAGAATTTGGGGCTTGAATAGGGCTGACACACTAGAGCTCACTTGGACTCTCTCATTTGGCCTAAACTTTCTCTTGTTAGTGCACAATTCCTCGAGATATTTAGCATAGGCCGGAACTCTCTTCACTAAATCAAGCAAAGGAACACTCACTTCTACTTTCCCAAACAAGTCAATGATTTCCTTTTCATGTTTAATCTCATTCATGCACTTGCTCATCAAATATGAATTTGGAAAAGGAAGTTCTTGAATACTTACCTCCTTACCTTTTCCAGCTTGCTTGCTTGATTCTCCATGTTCAGCTTGATCTTTGGAACTCTCTGAAGTAATTCCCTTGTTTCTTGAAGCACGCTTTTTCTCTTTCAATAGCTCTTATTCCCTCACACTTTCTGATTTCTTAATCTTTTCTTTGGGTAGGGGCACTTCTGCACTCTCAACATCCTCATCACATGCCTCTTCATCTACTTGAGGATTAAACCTCACTTGCTTCCCACTCCGGAGGGCAATTGCATTGAGACTCTTCGAATTCATCACAGTATTTGAAGGTATGGTTCCACTGCTTTTCGCTTGATTCTCACTCATGTTTAGACAACTGAGTGACATATGAATTAATGTTCTCCGCCTTGGTCTCCCATTGTTCCATTCTTTTCTCCAAGGAATTGAACCTAGAAGCAGTTTTTGAGGAATCCTGTTGAATAAGAGAAGCAATGGAATTAAATTGGTTAGCGTTATAATCCCTCTCTTCCTTCATCAGAGTCCTCATGTTATGAAGCAATTGGTTGGTGTCTTCCTTTGGTGGGACAATTAGGGCTTGCTGTTGATTAGGGAACTGGCTAGTGGAAGTACCAGCTCATCCCCCTTGCGGAAATTTTTTTGATGCCCTGCCCTCTTCATTTCTCCAACTGAATCTTGGATTGGACTTCCATCCCTCATTGTATGTGTTGGAGTATGGGTCCCACTTCTGATTAGCTCTTCCTGGATACACTGCTAACACCTTTTCATATCTTCCAGGGTATATGCTTGATATGTGCATCACCGACCCACAAGTGTCACAACTGGGTGCAGTAATATCCGTTGAAGATGATGGGCTATGCACATTCAAGTTCTTCAATTCTGCAGTAATACAAGACAACTGTGATGTTATCCTGTTCTCCAGCGAATCTACCTTTCTTTCTAGACTTTCCATTCTCTTAGCTTGAGCTGTTAAAACTCCCAATTCATTCAATCCTTTGGAATCTCTCACACTATATTGTTGATGGTTTAAAGCCATCTTCTTGATCAAGTCCCATGCTTCCAATGCTGTAAGGTCAATCAGAGATCCTCTAGATGCAGCATCTAACATTCCTTTCTCTTGACTCTTCAACCCATCATAGAAATACTGCACCAATTGCTCATCAGGAATTTGGTGATGGGGGCATATGGACAGAAGATCTTGGAAGCGGTTCCAATAGTCATACAGTGATTCATCATACTCCTGGCGGGCAGAATAAATTTCCTTCCTCATTGATGATGTCCTGGAAGCTGGAAAATACTTCTCCAAAAAGGCCTTCCTCAGGTTGGCCCAGCTATGATAAGCATTGGCCACATGCCTCCGAAGACTCATGTACCACTATCACACCTTTCCTTCCAAGGACAAATGAAATACCTTCCATAGCACTTGGTCCAAAGTAGCTCCTACTGGCTTCATACTCTGGCAAATCATCATCAAAGCTTGTAGGTGCATGTACGGATCTTCTCCTGCCAAACCATGAAATTTAGGAAGGGAATTAATCAACAAACCTTTAATCTCAAAATTAACATCAAAATTAGGGCAAACGGCAGTAAATGGATCATAATGCACATCAGAAGTTGTTGCTTCCTTAATTGTCCGACGCCTCTGATTCTCATTGTTTTGTAACACTCTCTCATGCTCTCCATTTCCTCCATTAGTTCCATTTCTAGGTTGGTGTGCAAAAAAATCAGGATTTGGGAAAATATTGGGATTTTCTGCCATATTCTCTCTTTCTCGCTCAACTTCTCTACTCCTCTCTTGTTCCTTCCTCTCTTTCCTAAGTCTCCTCAAATGTCTCTCAACTTCAGGTTGGAATTGAACAAGTCTACCTCTCCTGGGCATGCACAAAATTTAATCCACAAATAAAAGAAATGGTAACAAAATTTCTCACAATCACACAAAATCGAATAAAAGTGAAATGCGATGAATGCGAGAGTATGAGTGTATGGATGTATGTATGTGTGCAAAGGGAAATCAAAATCTATGCTATGAACAAGTGTGAAAATCAAACTATACTAGATGCACTGCAAAAAAAAAGATTCTGATTATCAACGACAATTGAAATGAATGACAATGGCTATCCTACGATAAACCAATTTCTTGGTTCCTCAGCAACGACGCCAATTTGATCGCGGCTTTGTCGACTCGACCTTACGATTGATCCTTGGAAACCGGTCAAAAATAATAATTCCAAAGATTGCAATACAGGATGCAACCTCGGGTCGTCTCACTTAATTGGAACCAAATGAAAAAGGTCTAAGCTAGCCTAATTACCAAAAATTGCAATCAAAGTTCATAAAATGGGGTTTTGGTCATTGAAAGAACTAAACAAATTTAACTAAATTGCAGGCAAAAGTGTAAAAAGTTTTTTTTTGGATTTTATGGAATTAAATAAAATTAAAAAAAACTCAGGTAGTAATCAAATTGATAAAATCCTCTTGAAAATGGGCTCAGCCTATCACGATTCAAAATGATTTTTCAGGGATAGAATCCACTAAGTTTCAAAAGATCAACCCTAAAGGACTCTTTAGGTCCAAAGATTTAATTAATGAACTCCATCAATTAAATCTTTGTTAAAAGCCTTAGTTTGAAAATTGGACAAGTAAATGCAATCGGTCAATAAAAACACAACCATCTAAATCGAACACAACTAGGTAGATTATGAGAGTCAACGCAATATCCGAATGACATATATGAGACTTCATATATTAAGCATGAAAATTCTAAAAATAACTTTTTCCAAATCGTAACATAGTGTTCAGCGCACGGTTAAATAGTTAACCATGCTAATCTAGTTATACAGATGCAATCTCTAACTCAAAGCTCACATAAACATAACTAAACTTCAGACATTATATGATTACTCCCCTTTGAAGCTATCGGTGAACTCAAACCATTGCTTCATTTTCAGGAGGAAATGGTGTTTAGCTGCGCATGACTCCGATCCCTCTCACAAATTGTGAAGATTAAATGTCTTCCATAGTAGCAGACGACTTTGCTCCTGCAATATAAAATAACATTTTGCAGTATCAATTGTCCGTATGAAAATTATAGAGAAATTAATATCAAATTATAACAATTTACTGACAAATTGCGAGCTTGTTATAAGGAACCAATTTAAACACAAAAGTCATCAATTAGGAGTCAACGACTGCATAAACAGTTATGAAAATGCAGTCAATTTATAATGTAAACTTGGCTCAATCAGAGGGGGAGAAATGTTGGGCCCCAAATTTTCTTTTATTGATGTTATTAGGTATGAATTGTGTTGATTGTATAATTTATTGCTTTGTTTGATTGAATTGGGAGTGTTAGTGGAAAATTAAGATTAAATTGAGGTTAGTTTGGTGTAAGTGTTGATGAAAGAGTAAAATTATATGAGGGCATTAGAGGAAGACCACTTAAGTTGGTGAGGTTAAGGCTTTACAAGGAGGGGCATTATAGTCCTTGTGCTTTAATTTAGGCTTAAGGAAAGGAAAAATTAGAAGAAGAGAAACAAAGGTGAGAAGAGAAAGAGGAAGAGTGCCCTGGAAGAGAATAAGGGAAGAAGAAAAGTGGGGCTTAACAATCCTTGAAGAATTTAGAAGAAATCAAAGCATCATCAAGTAAGTTTAAGTTATTTTCTTCTTGTTTTGGTTGGATGAAACCCTAATATAGTTTAACATGTGTAGGAAAATGGCGGTTGAGTGGTTTATGAAAAATGGTTAGATCTCTTAGGGTTGATGATCATGTTGTGTTTGTTAATGATTTTGGGTTAGAATGAGCTTAGAAATGAAGTATAAGACATGATTTAGGGTTTAGATGTGTTATATTTGAAAGATGGGAGGAGTAGGGCGGAAGAATGTGAGAAAATCAAGTTTCGGGAGGATTCTGGGCTCGTTCGCTGCGGCGCGCTCATGCCCTCACCGCAGCGAGAGGCCATTTTTTTGCGCCGACATGCTTTGGTATTTTGGGCATAACTTTTGATATAGACGTTCAAATGATGTTATTTTTGATTCGTTGTAAAATAGAGACATAGGGCTACAAGTTTTATGAAGAATGAAGTTCTGATTCAGTCTCTAAAGATATCAAATTTTTTATGGAAGTTGAGTGTAGATTATAGTTTCAGCATAAGGTTATTCCCAACATGATTGGGGTATAACTCCCATGTTTCTGAACCAAATGGAATGAGTTTGGTGTTGTTAGAAATTTAAGAAAATGAAGAACATTTTTATAGAAGGAATGGTTACCAAATGTCTTCACTTATCTGATCATAATGATCATCGAAAAGTTGACCCGAAAGTCTAGTTTTAAAAGGGTTCTGGGTCAATTTTAGCACTTTTGATTTTCAAAACTTTATGATTTTCCTTTAAATGTTGTTTGAATGGGAACTTGGTTTGCTATAGGAAACCAAGCCGACCTGATCCAATTGCAAGAGGAAGGACAACACTGAGTTTGGATTATCAAGCGATATTAGGTGGGTAATATATTTATAGTTGTTGTGTGTATGGGCAAACTATCGTGCTTGCTTGCATGTGTGTGTGACATTGAAATTGTTGAAAATGCATTGTGATTGTGATTATGTATTGCCTTGAAAAACATTATGGCATTTTGTATGAATGGATGGATGAAGAAGCATGATGATCATGAAAAGTATGAAAACTTTTGATAAAATGTTTTGAGCATGAAACGAATGAATATGTGCTTTGTTGGGGCGAGAGAGGAACGTTTCATTAGTCACGTGCACGTCGACGTATAGCCTTCTCCCGACTGCCCGCTTGAGGCCACGAGATCTTGAGAAATCGAACTCGTTTTGTTCACGGTATAAACATCGATTTATCCATTTTGTTCCACAGAAATCTCGAGCCATTTGTTGTGCATCTCATCATTGATATGTTAAGTATGATGCATAATGAATTGCGATGTTGTGAAACATTAAATGACATGATATATTCTTGTGATGGTTATAAGATTGTGAAGTGTTGACTTGCTTTATGCTTGTGTATACACATATATATGCTTGAATGTGCGGCTCGTTGCCAATGGATATAAATGTATAAGCCATTGAGCTTCGTAGCTCACCCTATTATCTCCCACTCCTCAGGTGTAGAACGAGAAGATCGTGATCCTTGCAAGGCATCAGAAACTCCAGGATAATTAAAAGCTTTTGTATTAAGTTAGTACTCTTGGTTAGCCTTCCATGCATACAATCATTTAGCATTCTCATGTATTTTGGATTTAAACTTTGATATGTATTGTGTTATATTACAAGGCTTGTTTAATTTCTTCGGATTGTATTGACATGGAGTTCTTTTGTTTATGGGGGTGATTAACTCATAGTTAGAATGCATGTGTATGTCATAGAATGTATGAGAATGTATGTGTTTGTTTGAAATTTCATAACGACTACCTTTAACCTAACCCAAAAAGCTGCAAGGGTAAATAAACACTTCTAAAATACCTAAACCATCACACAAAATCATCCAAATCTACCGGACCCTCCGTCCGGGATCTCAGCAGATAAACACACTCCTATATCTAAAACATTTCAATAATCCTCCATCTTTAATCAGAAACATCCGTACACAACTCAATCATTATTATAACCAAATCCATAATTCACATTAATATACAATCTTATAATTCAAATACATCGTACTCAAAATTATACACAAGTTTATAACCTTAACCATACACAATTTCAAATCTATGTACAATCTCATAACTTAATACTTTCATGAGTCGAACATTTTCAAAACCTTAATGGCTTTCCAAACCATATCTTAAACCTGTCCAAAAATCCAAATTATTCCAAATACAGAAACATACACAAATCGAACTGATTTTCTGATAGTCTTTCATCCGATCTCCTGCTCGAATACCTGGAGATGGGGATGAAAGGGGGGTGAGCTAAAATAGCTCGTGGATAATATGTTTATAAATTGAAAAATAAGCGAAAAAACATCTTTGCAAAAACATTTGCCATTCTTTTAAAAAGAAATTCCACAGTAGGAAATTTGACAATTTTCTTATTTCTCACACTTTTCAAAACATGTTCAAAACCATTTCAATCACTTTTCAGTTGACGAACTTCAATAATTTCTTTCTCAAAATTTTCACATTTCTTTTTCAAAAGATGTCATGTAACACACTTATAAATAGAACAGAGCACACAAAACACATCAAATGGTGCAGTTCGGTCCAAGCGAAACGTCTTGCACATTCCGTAGCGAGTCTGTGCAGACTTGAATGAGCATTACTACACTTTCCCTTGATGCGATCTGTGTAGCCGTGAAGGGAGTCCGAAATCGAAGCTCGAATGCCACTAGCGGGCAGCCGGGAGAAGGCTTTAAACAAATAGAGACAGTGCACTGACTCATTTAAAGGACCTAACCAAACCCATATAACACATATCGAAAACAAAAGATCGGATTGCCCGAAGGCACTTTTTGAAAAATCTTACTTTTCACACACTCACATATCACATCAATGCATATAAAATTTGCACATCACTTCATCATCAACATTCAAATCATCAATTTATCAATCAATTCACATATCAATCAAAATCACAACAAGGTATGCAAATATTTCTTTCAATCATAAAATCCAACTTATTCAAATTCACATTTTCAAATCATTCATAGAATTAGAACACAACGAATTTCATAAACTTTGTATTTTCATAAAATTTATTTCGAAAACCAAGTTTTCAAACATTTTCATAAACCATAATATTTTGTTTTTAAAATTTTTCTTCTTGAATTTTTCAAATGTTCATGCTTAGCTTAAAATTCAATAAATAAACATACTACCCACCTCGAATTAATGCCAGAAATTTGTTCCAAGCTTCAATTTGGCCATTTCTCCTTTCTTCCTTCGAATTTAACATTCCCTAAAGCAATTTCATCAAAATTCAACCTCATAAATAACTTAATTCTTAAAATTGATGTCATAATTCATCAATTCATACTAATTCCAAGATATCTAAATCACCAATTTCAAAAATCTCCAATTACCAAAATTGGCCTAAACCAATTTACACAAATTCAATATCATAAATCACAATTGCTACAAAATTGATATCATATTTCACAAACCCATACTAGTATTTATTATTCTACACCAATAATTCACAAAATCCTCAAACACAAAATTAAGCCTAAACCTTAATTAATTTTCCATCCAAAATTAAACATAACTTAAAGCATATACATCAAAATTTACTTCAT
Source organism: Erythroxylum novogranatense (assembly GCA_029891385.1). Lineage (NCBI taxonomy): Eukaryota > Viridiplantae > Streptophyta > Magnoliopsida > Malpighiales > Erythroxylaceae > Erythroxylum > Erythroxylum novogranatense. The sequence goes on along the minus strand of CM057228.1, from coordinate 59,336,064 downwards.
ATATCCCATACCCATATCATTCTCCATATCACTAAACTAAAGTTTCATCAAAAACACAAAGTTGAAAATTTTCTCTTACCTCTTTCTCTTTCCAATTTCGGATTTCTCAAGCCCCATGGGAAGCTTTCAAGTTTTCTTCCGCCTTTTTCCTTTGAAGCTAAGCAAAACTTATGCTAGAACCCTAAAAATTCAAAAATTCTCACTTCTCTCTCTTCTTTCTCCATGGCCGAAGCTTCTTCTCTCCATTCTCTTCTTATTTTCTTCTTGTTTCCTCTAAAAGTCGACTTCCACTCTTTTAATTCTCTTCTTTTATTTTCTAGACCCATCCTTATATGGCAACTCATCTCATTATTAGGTGCCATGCCATTAAAAATTGATTAAAGACCAAAATACCCTTTCATATATACCTAATTTCCAAATTTGCCCCTATATTTTACTTTATGTCATACTCACTTGCGGACATGTTTCGCACTATCAATTTGAAGGAATTTGTCAAAAATTCCTTCTAGAGAAATATTCCTCTATGTCTTAATTTCATAATGCCACAAAAATCATCCAATTCGGAGTACGACATCGAAAGTTATGCTCAAAACATTTCAGATATGTTCATGTTCTAACACATTTTCCAGCACGTTATTTCCATCCAGAAATTAACATTCTTAATCCCAAAATTGACATTTGATGTCTTCATAAAAATTGTATCTCTATTTCTCTAGTTTAATTCAAATTAAGAATCGCCTCATTTTGATTACTAGAGCACAAGTTATTCCCAATATACTTTCAGATGTTCTTAATCCAAAACTGCACACTAATCCAAACTTCAATTTAGAAATTTTATGTCTTAGGGGCAAAATTGAAATTTACTTTCCTCATATAACTTGTAGCCCCATATCTTAATTTTATTTCACCTCAAGAATCCCCTCAATAGGATCACCACAGATCCCCAATTTTTCAAAATACTGAACTGTGTTTGTAAAATTTCCCGACTCATTTTGATTAAATTAATCACCCTTAATTTAATCTAAAAAATTTACAAATTTCTCGTAAAAATGAAAGTCACTGTCTTAGGAATCCAACGCTTTGAAAACCAAGTCAATCAGATGTCTGGTGGAAAAGATATGAGCGAAAGATTGAAGAGCAGTCATAATTCCTATAATCTGGAAAAATTATTAAATAATCTGAAAATAATAATTAAATAATTAAATAATTAAAAATTTTATTCAAGCACCCTCCTCGCGAGGGCGATTGGTCGCCCTCGCAGTCGCCCTCGCGAGAGAGCTTCTGAAATCTTTTTTTTTCAATATATATATGTATATATATCTGAATTTTTAAAAAAACGTAACTCTTGATTCCGAATTTTAAATTTGACAAATTTGGTCTCTATGGAAAGCTTGAAGGAAGCTCTACAACTTTCATGTAGATCTCAAAAATCAATTTTGTCTCTAAATGGGTCAAAAAGCCAATCAAATGTACTACCCCAATTTAATGTAAACGAAAACAATATTTAACTTTGAAAATTTATATCTTTCACCTCCAAATTCTGAATACCTCATATTTCATATCACTGCGAAGATCAGAAAGTCACCTACAACTTTTATGAAGGACATAAAAATCAATTTGACCTCTAATGAAATCAATTTGTCAGTCAAAAGTTTTGTCCTCGAATAATCATACTAAAATCATAACAGAAACTTGTAAAAATAATAACTTATTATTCCTTAATCAAAAAAATTCCGTACTTTATATCAAAATAAAAATCAAATCAAATCCTTCAACTTTAATGCAGAACTTCAAGGCTCAATTTACCTCTAACTAGGTAAATTTTTTAGTCAAAACTTCAGCCATAATATAAGTCAACCTATAACACACCTAAACTTTGACTGTTCATAACTTTCACTCTCGATATCAAAAAATTGCAAACTTTATGGCTACAGAAAGCTCTTAACATAACCTACAAGTTTCATGTTGAACATTTTCTCAAATTTTGACTAAATCAAAAGTCAACTCTCAATGGTCAAAAAGTCAAACTTTCTAAATTCTTCAAATTGTCACACTTTTTCTTTTTAATTCTTGCTATTTAACTTCATTTTAATCAACTCATGCACTTTTGAATATTTCTTATTTTCACTTAAAAATCGGGGTCTAACATTTTTCCCCCTTTTAAAAGAATTTCGTCCTCGAAATTCATACGTAATGAAACACCGAGTAAGTCATCCTTACATAAAATTTCTTTCTAAACGAAGATCATCATGAACACTTTTTCCTTATCACACATATTTCTCAATTCTTGAATTACATACCACCCATATCATATTTTCCTATCATCAAACTCATATTTCCAATATTCCTCAGTATCAAAATTCATTCATCCTAATTTATCATGAATTTTAAATCTCAATTTCATGAACACTTTCCTTATCACATTCTCACAAGTGCATAATCAAACTCAATTTCTACCATCATCAAGAAATTTCAATCGCACTATTCTTAACACATTTCTGAAATCAAATCATCAGTTGACATCTTCATCAACACATTCTTACAATACCAATTCATGATGGGTCATTCACTTCAAAAGCACATTTCCACTAATTCCATTTTATCAACAACTCTTATCAATCATATGTGCACAGTTAAGATCCTAATACTTGGCTCTAATATCATAAATGTTGCGATCCGATCCGAAAACCGAATCCCAATCGGAAAACGAAAGCGAAAGAAACGAGGAACGAAGCAAAAAGCAAAACGAAAGCGGAAGCAAATCGAAAAGCGAAGCAAACAAAACGGACGAAACGAATCATATAGTGAAACAAAGCGGAAAAAAATACCAAACGAATAGAAATCGTATTATCGAATAGCCGAAATACGAAACAAATACGGATCGAATAAGCGAATTGGACTGAATTAAATGCCGACATCCGTTGGAAAAAATACACTCATCGCGTTGGAAACCTAAACTAACCGATCTGAAATCCGGTACAATTTTTTTTCTTTCTTTCTTTTCTTTTCCTTTTCTCTTTTTTTTTATACTCATCTTTATTCAAACTTATGCCAATCAAATACAAATAAATTCCCATTTTTGGGAATCATCCTCCATTAATTTCTCAGTTATAACAAAATTTCTTATACATACAATCCAACCCTAAAAATCCATCTTTTAAACATCTAATTCTTATTTATTTTTCTTTTTTAACTTATTATCTAACGAAATTTCGGCAGCATAACGACTGCCTTTAACCTAACCCAAAAAGCTGTAAGGGTAAATAAACACTTCTAAAATACCTAAGCCATCACACAAAATCATCCAAATCTATCGGACCCTCCGTCCGGGATCTCAGTAGATAAACACACTCCTATATCTAAAACATTTCAATAATCCTCAATCTTTAATCAGAAACATCCGTACACTACTCAATCATAATTATAACCAAATCCATAATTCACATTAATATACAATCTTATAATTCAAATACATCGTACTCAAAATTATACACAAGTTCATAACCTTAGCCATACACAATTTCAAATCTATGTACAATCTCATAACTTAATACTTTCATGAGTCGAACATTTTCAAAACCTTAATGGCTTTCCAAATCATATCTTAAACCTGTCCAAAAATCCAAATTATTCCAAATACAGAAACATACACAAATCGAACTGATGTTCTGACAATCTTTCATCCGATATCCTGCTCGAATACCTGGAGATGGGGATGAAAGGGGGGTCAGCTAAAAGAGCTCGTGGATAATATGTCTATAAATTGAAAAATAAGCGAAAAAACATCTTTGCAAAAACATTTGCCATTCTTTTAAAAAGAAATTCCACAGTAGGAAATTTGACAATTTTCTTATTTCTCACACTTTTAAAAAAATGATCAAAACCATTTCAATCACTTTTCAGTTGAAGAACTTCAATATTTTCTTTCTCAAAATTTTCACATTTCTTTTTCAAAAGATGTCATGTAACACACTTATAAACAGAACAAAGCACACAGAACACATCAAATGGTCTGGTTCGGTCCAAACAGAACGTACTGCACATTCTCGTAGCGGTCCTGTGCAGCCTTGAACAGAACGTACTACACTTTCCCGCATAGCGATCCTGTGTAGCCGTGAAGGGAGTCCAAAATCGAAGCTCCAATGCCACTAGCGGGCAGCCGGGAGAAGGCTTTAAACAAATAGAGACAGTGCACTGACTCAATTAAAAGACCTAACCAAACCCATATAACACATATCGAAAATAAAAGATCGGATTGCCCGAAGGCACTTTGTGAAAAATCTTACTTTTCACACACTCACATATCACATCAATGCATATAAAATTTGCACATCACTTCATCATCAACATTCAAATCATCAATTTATCAATCAATTCACATATCATTCAAAATCACAACAAGGTATGCAAATATTTCTTTCAATCATAAAATCCAACTTATTCAAAGACACATTTTCAAATCATTCATAAAATTCGAACGCAACGAATTTCATAAACTTTGCATTTTCATAAAATTTATTCTGAAAACCAAGTTTTCAAACATTTTCATAAACCATAATATTTTGTTTTTAAAATTTTGTTTCTTGAATTTTTCAAATGTTCATGCTTAGCTTAAAATTCAAAAAATAAACATACTACCCACCTTGAATTAATGCCAGAAATTTGTTCCAAGCTTCAATTTGACCATTTCTCCTTTCTTCCTTCCAATTTAACATTCCCTAAAGCAATTTCATCAAAATTCAACCTCATAAATAACTTAATCCTTAAAATTGATGTCATAATTCATCAATTCATACTAATTCCAAGATATCTAAATCACCAATTTCAAAAATCACCAATTTTCAAAATTGGCCTAAACCAATTTACACAAATTCAATATCATAAATCATAATTGCTACAAAATTGATATCATATTTCACAAACCCATACTAGTATTTATAATTCTACACCAATAATTCACAAAATCCTCAAACACAAAATTAAGCCAAAACCCTAATTAATTTTTCATCCAAAATTAAACATAACTTAAAGCATATACATCAAAATTTACTTCATATATCTCATACCCATATAATTCTCCATATCTCTAAACTAAAATTTCATCAAAAACACAAAGTTGAAAATTTTCTCTTACCTCTTTCTCTTTCAAATTTCGGATTTCTCAAGCCCCACGGGAAGCTTTCAAGTTTTTTTTCACCTTTTTCCTTTGAATCCAAGCAAAACTTATGCTAGAACCCTAAAAATTTGAAAATCCTCACTTCTCTCTCTTCTTTCTCCATGGCCGAAGCTTTTTCTCTCCATTCTCTTCTTATTTTCTTCTTCTTTCCTCTAAAAGTCGACTTCCACTCTTTTAATTCTCTTCTTTTATTTTCTAGACCCATCCTTATACGACAACTCATCTTATTGTTAGGTGCCATGTCATTAAAAATTGATTAAAGAACAAAATACCCTTTCATATATACCTAATTTCCAAATTTGCCCCTATATTTTACTTTATGTCATGCTCACTTGCGGACATGTTTCGCACTATCAATTTGAAGGAATTTGTCAAAACTTCCTCCTATATAAATATTCCTCTATTTCTTAATTTCATAATGCCGCAAAAATCATCCAATTCGGAGCATTACATCGAAAGTTATACTCAAAACATTTCAGATATGTTCATGTTTTAACACATTTTCCAGCATGTTATTTTCATCTAGAAATTAACATTCTTAATCCTAAAATTGACATTCGATGTCTTCATAAAAATTGTATCTCTTTTTCTTTTTAATTCTTGCTATTTAACTTCATTTCAATCAACTCATCCACTTTTGAATATTTCTTATTTTCACTTAAAAATCGGGGTCCAACATTTTTCCCCCTTTTAAAAGAATTTCGTCCTCGAAATCAATACGTGATGAAACACCGAGTAACTCATCCTTACATAAAATTTCTTTCTAAACGAAGATCATCATGAACACTTTTTCCTTATTACACATATTTCTCAATTCTTGAATTACATACCACCCATATCATATTTTCCTATCATCAAACTCATCTTTCCAATATTCCTCAGTATCAAAATTCATTCATCCTAATTTATCATGAATTTTAAGTCTCAATTTCATGAACACTTTCCTTATCACATTCTCATAAGTGCATAATCAAACTCAATTTTTACCATCATCAAGAAATTTCAATCGCACTATTCTTAACACATTTCTGAAATCAAATCATCAGTTGACATCTTCATCAACACATTCTTACAATACCAATTCATGATGGGTCATTCACATCAAAAGCACATTTCCACTAATTCCATTTTATCACAAACTCTTATCAATCATATGTGCATAGTTAAGATCCTAATACTTGGCTCTGATATCATAAATGTTGCGACCCGATCCGAAAACCGGATCTCAACTGGAAAACGAAAGCTAAAGAAATGAGGAACGAAGCAAAAAGCAAAACGAAAGCGGAAGCAAATCGAAAAGCAAAGCAAACAAAACGGACGAAAACACGAATCGGATCATATAGCGAAACAAAGCGAAGCAAAATACCAAACGAATCGAAATCGTATTATCGAATAGCCGAAATACGAAACAAATACAGATCGAATAAACGAATCGGACTGAATTAATGCTGACATCTGTTGGAACAAATACACTCTTCCCGTTGGAAACCTACACTAACCGATCTGAAATACGGTACAAATTTTTTTTTCTTTCTTTCATTTCTTTTTCTTTTCTTTTTTTATATACTCATCTTTATTCAAACTTATGCCAATCAAATACAAATAAATTCCCATTTTTGGGAATCATTCTCCATTAATTTCTCAGTTATAACAAAATTTTTATACATACAATCCAACCCCAAAAATCTATCTTTTAAACATCTAATTCTTATTTATTTTTCTTTTTCTACTTATTATCTAACGAAATTTCGGTAGCATAACAGCGGCCTTTAACCTAACCCAAAACCTGCAAGGGTAAATAAACACTTCTAAAATAGCCAAGCCATCACACAAAATCATCCAAATCTACCGGATCCTCCGTCCGGCATCTCAGCAGATAAACACACTCCTATATCTAAAACATTTCAATAATCCTCAATCTTTAATCAGAAACATCCGTACACAACTCAGTCATAATTATAACCAAATCCATAAATCACATTAATGTACAATCTTATAATTCAAATACATCGTACTCAAAATTTTACACAAGTTCATAACCTTAGCCATACACAATTTCAAATCTATGTACAATCTCATAACTTAATACTTTCATGAGTCGAACATTTTCAAAACCTTAATGGCTTTCCAAACCATATCTTAAACCTACCCAAAAATCCAAATTATTCCAAATACAGAAACATACACAAATCGAACTGATGTTCTGACAGTCTTTCATCCGATATCCTGCTCGAATACCTAGAGATGGGAATGAAAGGGGGGTGAACTAAAATAGCTCGTGGATAATATGTTTATAAATCAAAAAATAAGCAAAAAAACATCTTTGCAAAAACCTTTGCCATTCTTTTAAAAAGAAATTCCATAGTAGGAAATTTGATATTTTTCTTATTTCTCACACTTTTCAAAACATGATCAAAACCATTTCAATCACTTTTCGTCCAAGCAGAGCGTCGCACATTCTCAAGATAATGGTCTGCATGCGATCGTGAATAGAACGTACTACACTTTCCCGCATAGCGGTCCAGTGTAGCTGTGAAGGGAGTCCGAAATCGGAGCTTCAATGCCACTAGCGCGCAGCCGGGAGAAGGCTTTAAACAAATAGAGACAGTGCTCTAACTCACTTAAAGGACCTAACCAAACCCATGTAACACATATTGAAAACAAAAGATCGGATTGCCCGAAGGCACTATTTGAAAAATCTTACTTTTCACACACTCACATATCACATCAATGCGTATAAAATTTGCACATCACTTCATCATCAACATTCAAATCATCAATTTATCAATCAATTCACATATCAATCAAAGTCGCAACAAGGTATGCAAATATTTCTTTCAATCATAAAATCCAACTTATTCAAATTCACATTTTCAAATCATTCATAGAATTCAAACACAAAGAATTTCATAAACTTTGCATTTTCATAAAATTTATTCCGAAAACCAAGTTTTCAAACATTTTCATAAACCATATTTTTTAAAAATTTTGCTTCTTGAATTTTTCAAATATTCATGATTAGATTAAAATTCAATAAATAAACATACTACCCACCTCGAATTAATGCCAGAAATTTGTTCCAAGCTTCAATTTGGCCATTTCTCCTTTCTTCCTTCCAATTTAGCATTCCCTAAATCAATTTCATCAAATTTCAACCTCATAAATAACTTAATCCTTAAAATTGATGTCATAATTCATTAATTTATACTAATTCCAAGATATCTAAATCACCAATTTCAAAAATCTCCAATTTCCAAAATTGGCCTAAACCAATTTACACAAATTCAATATCATAAATCACAATTGCTACAAAATTGATATCATATTTCACAAACTCATACTAGTATTTATTATTCTACATCAATAATTCACAAAATCCTCAAACACAAAATTAAGCCTAAACCTTAATTAATTTTCCATTCAAAATTAAACATAACTTAAAGCATATACATCAAAATTGACTTCATATATCCCATACCCATATCATTCTCCATATCTCTAAACTAAAATTTCATCAAAAACGCAAAGTTGAAAATTTTCTCTTACTTCTTTCTCTCTCGAATTTCGGATTTCGGATTTCTCAAGCCCCATGGGAAGCTTTCAAGTTTTTTTTCCACCTTTTTCCTTTGAATCCAAGGAAAACTTATGCTAGGACCCTAAAAATTCAAAAATCCTCACTTCTCTCTCTTCTTTCTCCATGGCTGAAGCTTCTTCTCTCCATTCTCTTCTTATTTTCTTCTTCTTTCCTCTAAAAGTTGACTTCCACTCTTTTAATTCTCTTCTTTTATTTTGTAGACCCATCCTTATAAGCCAACTCATCTCATTGTTAGGTGCCATGTCATTAAAAATTGATTAAAGACAAAAATACCCTTTCATATATACCTAATTTCCAAATTTGCCCCTATATTTTACTTTATCTCATGCTCACTTGTGGACATTTTTCGCACTATCAATTTGAAGGAATTTGTCAAAACTTCCTGCTAGAGAAATATTCCTCTATGTCTTAATTTGATAATGCCACAAAAATCATGCAATTCTGAGCACTACATCGAAAGTTATACTCAAAACATTTCAGATATGTTCATGTTCTAACACATTTTCCAGCATGTTATTTCCATCCAAAAATTAACATTCTTAATCCCAAAATTGACATCGATGTCTTCATAAAAATTGTATCTCTATTTCTCTAGTTTAATTAAAATTAAGAATCGCCTCATTTCAATTACCAGAGCACAAGTCATGCCCAATATACTTTCAAATGTTCTTAATCCAAAACTGCACACTAATCCAAACTTCAATTCAAAAATTTTAAGTCTTAGGGGCAAAATTGAAATTTACTTTCTTCATATGACTTGTAGCCGCAGATCTTAATTTTATTTCGCCTCAAGAATCCCCTCAATCGGATCACCACAGATCCCGAATTTCTCAAAATACTGAACTGTGTTCGGAAAATTTCCCGACTCACTTTGATGAAATTAATCACCCTTAATTTAATCTCAAAAATTCACAAATTTCTCATAAAAATGAAATTCACTGTCTTAGCAATCGGACGCTTCGAAAACCAAGTCAATCGGATGTCAGACAGAAAAGATATGAGCGAACGATTGAAGAGGGGTCATAATTTCTATAATATGGAAAAATAATTAAATAATCCGAAAATAATAATTAAATAATTAAAAAAATAAAATTTAATTAAAAAAATTTATTCAAACACCCTCCACGCGAGGGCGAGTGCTCGCCCTCGCAGAGAGCCTCTGAAATCTTTTTTTTTCAAAAAATATATATATATATCCGAATTTTTCAAAAAATGTAACTCTTGATTCCGAATTTTAAATTTGACAAATTTGGTCTATATGGAAAGCTTGAAGGAAGCTCTACAACTTTCATGTAGATCTCAAAAATCAATTTTGTCTCTAAAAAGGTCAAAAAGTCAATCAAATGTACTGCCCCAATTTAATGTAAACCTAAACAATATTTAACTTTGAAAATTTATATCTTTCAACTCCAAATTTCGAACACCTCATATTTCATATCACTGCGAAGATCAAAAAGTCACCTACAACTTTATTGGAGGACAAAAATCAATTTGACCTCTAATGAAGTCAATTTGTCAGTCAAAAGTTCTGTCCTCGAATAATCATGCTAAAATCATAACAGAAACTTGTAAAAATCATAACTTATTATTCCTTAATCAAAAAAATTCCATACTTTATATCAAAATAAAAATCAAATCAAATCCTTCAACTTTAATGAAGAACTTCAAGGCTCAATTTACCTCTAACTAGGTAAATTTTTCACTCAAAGCTTCAGTCATAATATAAGTCATCCTATAATACACCTAAACTTTGACTATTCATAACTTTCACTCCCGATATAAAAAAATTGTAAACTTTATGGCTATAGAAAGCTATTAACATAACCTACAAGTTTCATGTTGAACATTTTCTCAAATTTTGACTGAATCAAAAGTCAACTCTCAATGGTCAAAAAGTCAAACTTTCTAAATTCTTCAAATTGTCACACTTTTTTTTTAATTCTTGCTATTTAACTTCATTTCAATCAACTCATCCACTTTTGAATATTTCTTATTTTCACTTAAAAATTGGGGTCTAACATTTTTCCTTCTCTTAAAAGAATTTCGTCCTCGAAATTCATACGTGATGAAACACCGAGTAACTCATCCTTACATAAAATTTCTTTCTAAACGAAGATCATCATGAACACTTTTTCCTTATCACACACATTTCTCAATTCTTGAATCACATACCACCCATATCAAATTTTCCTATCATCAAACTCATCTTTCCAATATTCCTTAGTATCAAAATTCATTCATCCTAATTTATCATGAATTTCAAATCTCAATTTCATGAACACTTTCTTTATCACATTCTCACAAGTGCATAATCATTCTCAATTTCTACCATCATCAAGAAATTTCAATCGCACTATTCTTAACACATTTCTGAAATCAAATCATCAGTTGACATCTTCATCAACACATTCTTACAATACCAATTCATGATGGGTCATTCACATCAAAAGCACATTTCCAATAATTCCATTTTGAGCCTATTTGGTTCAGCTTTTGGAGGGTCCAAAAGCACTTTTGTCCATAGCAAAAGCTATTTTAAGAAAAAAGAAAGTGTTTGGCTATAAATTTCAAAAGCACTTTTGGGCTAGAAATAGATTTTTTAAAAGTTCAAATACAGCTTTTTTAAAAGCTAAAATTTGGAGCTTTTCAGAAAAGCCCCTTAAAATAGCTCTTTCGGGTAGACCTTAACGATTATAATTTGCGTCGCTTATGTTTATAACATGCGACGTATAAAACCCTCTCTCAAACCAAAATTCCTCTCTTCTCTCTGCGTCTGCTTGGCGATCTCCTCCAATCCTTTTATGGTTAGGTCTCGATTTCCTCCTTTACGCTGCAATTTATGTTCTCCATTTTTTTTATATTTATGTAAGTTGCCAAAATGCTTTGCTTTTCGTCTTTGTTAGCTTTCCTGTTTCTTTGGAATTGAGGAATGACTTCCCTTTCTGTTTGTTACTGGGTAATGTGGAGTCAAGCGCCAATAAAATCTGGGATTCTTCTGGGTTCTTTTTCTTCTAACTCTTTGATAATTGGTTTCTTTTCCAAGTCAACTCAGTGTAGTTGTTTCGAAAGCCAATTTGGTTTTCGTTGAACTTGTCCTTTTTTATCTCTTTTGAATGTTACTCCTTGGGTGGGCTGTTCATGGGTAGGATTTTGTTTTCCTTAAACGGAAATTTGATGTTTTTTTAGATGGAGACTACGTGGAATCTGCTATTTCCCCTCACTTAGGCTAATTGGCTATTTAAGTATCAAACTTAAATGAAGCTTAATTTTTCTAATTCCTTTTTTGTGTGTCTGTGTTTGCGTTCAGGTTATGTAGGGCGCAGATTTCCTGTTGCAGGAGATCTCTTTACAATCACCCACTTAAAGGTCTTTTGCTTGATACCGTTGGAGGTGCTATCTCATTCCTAATTTCTGGGATGACTGCTCGTATAGGAGTAATTTTTTTTTGCTTTACACCCTTGGAGGTGCTATCTCATTCCTAATCTGAAGTCAATTACTCCCAGCCATTTTTCTCCATATGGGATAAACTCCTGGGGACTCACGTGCCTTACACCCTTGTGAAGCGAGCTGAAGGTGGCTATGAGGCAAGACTGGTAAAAGACTAGTGTAATCTGCTAATTTCTCTGTATTGGTTATTTCAAGTCACTTATGCATAGTGATATTCCTTTAATGCCCCACTGAATCATGATATTCTTAGAGTATTAAATCATGAAAATGTATATGTGGACTTTCCTGTGCTTAGCCTGCGTGATAAATCTTGTCTAACTGCCCCTTGTCTTGTCTAGATGTAAATCAAGATGCTTTTAGTGCTGTTTCTGTCATCTTGAGACGTTTACTGGTTACCAATTTTTATCTCTTGCATGTAAGTGATTTCGTCTTCATTCTGCCTTGCTGAGTTTATTTTCTTTATATGACTGCTATCACAGAGGGCAGAAAGTATATAATGTGAGATTGTCTTCTTCCAACATGAAAGAGACCCAGAGATTAACGCACTTGCACTTGCATCTCCAGACCATGATTTTCATCCATCTCTTATGTAGGAACTAAATTCCTGGAATTAGGCGATTATGGTTTAACTGGAATTAGGCCTTTATGCTTGAGATGCCATAGTCAAACGTTCTAGTTTTTTTGCATCTATAATTACCAGATAATAGAGATGCTTCTTTACGTAGGTATGGCGAGAAGCCTCCGAAAAGGTAAGTTGTACCTAAGTTAATATATGGGAGGATTTTGTTTAATTGCATGTGAAGCAATAAACTCTATTATAGCCGGATCCAGTTCTTATATTTTTATTAACGCCCCATCGATTGTCTCTTTAATTTTGTTTTCCTTCGAAGGTTTAAAGGTCAAGAAAGACTTGAGAGTTGAGCGAGCTTTGAAGAGCTTGATGATGCCTATGTACTGATTTAAAAGTTCAAATTCGATGCGATCATCTAGCTTCAAGAATCAAATTGAATCAGACTCAATTTTATGTTCTTCTTCAATTTTTCAGTAAGATTTATAATTTGGGAGGCCATATCAAGACAGTGAGCACATTAGAGGGTGTCCAACATTGTTTTATTAGATTAGAGTTAAAGATTCTTCTTTGATGCAAATTGACATTAATTTCAACTTAGAGCTTGGTTCTACTTCTGTTTTTCATTGCATTACAGCTTTGCTTTTAGTTTTTGTTTATGTTTTTCTTTCAAATAAAAATAAAAACCTGTTTGAATGTTAATGTAGTTATATTTTATCATCGATAATAATTAAAATAAATTATTTTTAATTAAATAAATTTATTTAAATTTTAAATTTTAAATTTTGTTTATAAATTAATATTTATTTGAAATATATTTTAATTATTAAATAAAATTTTATTTGAATATTTATATATTTTAATTTAATTATGTAAAATTTAATTATAAAATTAAATAAAATTAAATTATTCATAATTTTATTGATAATAAATATAGATTTATTAAATAAATAAATATAATGTTGAATTAAATTATTTATAATTTTTATTAAAATAAATAATTAAATAATATATATTTAAATGATAGTAAATTAGATTATGAAATAAAATATACTTAAAATTAATAAAAGTGCTTTTTATTTTTATGTTGCCAAACAGTCTACTGTATAAAGCTCTTTTAAAAAAGTTGTTTTTTTAATTGACAGCCAAACAGTCAACTGGCTTTTTCAAAAAGCTTTTTTCAGAAAAACTCTACTGACAAAAGCTCTACTGATAAAAGCTCTATTGATAAAAGCTCAACCAAACGGGTCCTTTATCACAAACTCTTATCAATCATATGTGCCTTGTTAAGATCCTAATACTGGGCTCTGATACCATAAATGTTGTGACCCGATTCGAAAACTGAATCCCAACAGAAAAACGAAAGCGAAAGAAACGGAGAACAAAGCAAAACGCAAAACGAAAGGGGAAGCAAATCGAAAAGCGAAGCAAACAGAACAGACAAAAACACGAATCGGATCATATAGCGAAACAAAGCGGAGCAAAACACCAAACGAATCGAAATAATATTATCGAATAGCCGAAATACGAAACAAATACAGAACGAATAAGCGCATCGGACTGAATTAAATGCCAACATCCGTTGGAACAAATACACTCATCGCGTTGGAAACCTAAACTAACCGATCCGAAATCCGGTACAAATTTTTTTTCTTTCTTTTCTTTTCCTTTTCTCTTTTTTTTTATACTCATCTTTATTCAAACTTATGCCAATCAAATACAAATAAATTCCCATTTTTGGGAATCATTCTCCATTAATTTCTCAGTTATAACAAAATTTTTTATACATACAATCCAACCCCAAAAATCCATCTTTTAAACATCTAATTTTATTTATTTTCTTTTCAACTTATTATCTAACTAAATTTCTAAGAAGATAACGGCTGCCTTTGACCTAACTCAAAACCTGCAAGGGTAAATAAATACTTCTAAAATACCCAAGTCATCACACAAAATCATCCAAATCTACCGGACCCTCTGTCCGGGATCTCAGCAGATAAACACACTCCTATATCTAAAACATTTCAATAATCCTCAATTTTTAATCAGAAACATCCGTACACAACTCAATCATAATTATAACCAAATCCATAATTCACATTAATATACAATCTTATAATTCAAATATATCGTACTAAACATTATACACAAGTTCATAACCTTAGCCATACACAATTTCAAATCTATGTACAATCTGATAACTTAATACTTTCATGAGTCGGACATTTTCAAAACCTTAATGGCTTTCCAAACCATATCTTAAACCTGTCCAAAAATCCAAATTATTCAAAATACAAAAACATACACAAATCGAACTGATGTTCTGACAGTCTTTCATCCGATCTCTTGCTCGAATACCTGGAGATGAGGATGAAAGGAGGTGAGCTAAAATAACTCATGGATAATATGTTTATAAATTGAAAAATATGCTAAAAAAACATCTTTGCAAAAACCTTTGCCATTCTTTTAAAAAGAAATTCCACAGTAGGAAATTTGACAATTTTCTTATTTCTCACACTTTTCAAAACATGATCAAAACCATTTCAATCACTTTTCAGTTGAAGAACTTCAATAATTTCTTTCTCAAAATTTTCACATTTCTTTTTCAAAAGATGTCATGTAACATACTTATAAATAGAACAAAGCACACAAAACACATCAAATGGTCTGGTTCGGTCCAAACAGAACGTCTTCGCACATTCCCCAAGATAGCGGTCCTATGCACTGCAAGAATGAGAAGGCATTACACTTTCCAAGATAGCGGCCAAGTAGCCGTGAAGGGAGTCCGAAATCGGAGCTCCAATACCACTAGCGGGCAGCCGGGAGAAGGCTTTAAACAAATAGAGACAGTTCACTGACTCACTTAAAGGACCTAACCAAACCCATATAACACATATCGAAAAAAAAAGATCGGATTGCCCGAAGGCACTTTTTGAAAAATCTTACTTTTCACACACTCACATATCACATCAATGCATGTAAAATTTGCACATCACTTCATCATCAACGTTCAAATCATCAATTTATCAATCAATTCACATATCAATCAAAATCACAACAAGGTATGCAAATATTTCTTTCCATAATAAAATCCAACTTATTCAAATTCACATTTTCAAATCATTCATAGAATTCGAACACAACGAATTTCATAAACTTTGCATTTTCATAAAATTTATTCCGAAAACCAAGTTTTCAAACATTTTCATAAACCATAATATATTTTTTAAAAAATTTTCTTCTTGAATTTTTCAAATATTCATGCTTAACTTAAAATTCAATAAATAAACATACTACCCACCTCGAATTAATGCCAGAAATTTGTTCCAAGCTTCAATTTGGCCATTTCTCCTTTCTTCCTTCCAATTTAACATTCCCTAAGGCAATTTCATCAAAATTTAACCTCATAAATAACTTAATCCTTAAAAGTGATGACATAATTCATCAATTCATTATAATTCCAAGATATCTAAATCACCAATTTCAAAAATCTCCAATTTCAAAATTTGGCCTAAACCAATTTACACAAATTCAATATCATAAATCACAATTGCTACAAAATTGATATCATATTTCATAAACCCATACTAGTATTTATTATTCTACACCAATAATTCACAAAATCCTCAAACACAAAATTAAGGCTAAACCTTAATTAATTTTCCATCCCAAATTAAGCATAACTTAAAGCATATACATCAAAATTGACTTCATATATCCCATACCCATATCATTCTCCATATCTCTAAACTAAAATTTCATCAAAAACACAAAGCTGAAAATTTTCTCTTACCTCTTTCTCTTTCAAATTTCAGATTTCTCAAGCCCCATGGGAAGCTTTCAAGTTTTTTTTCCACCTTTTTCCTTTGAATCCAAGCAAAACTTATGCTAGAACCCTAAAAATTCGAAAATCCTCACTTCTCTCTCTTCTTTCTCCATGGCCGAAGCTACTTCTCTCCATTCTCTTCTTATTTTCTTCTTCTTTCCTCTAAAAGTCGATTTCCACTCTTTTAATTCTCTTCTTTTATTTTCTAGACCCATCCTTATACGGCAACTCATCTCATTGTTAGGTGCCATGTCATTAAAAATTGATTAAAGACCAAAATACCCTTTCATATATACATAATTTCCAAATTTGCCCCTATATTTTACTTTATGTCATGCTCACTTGCGGACATGTTTTGCACTATCAATTTGAAGTAATTTGTCAAAAATTCCTTCTAGAGAAATATTCCTCTATGTCTTAATTTCATAATGCCGCAAAAATTATCCAATTCGGAGTACTACATCGAAAGTTATGCTCAAAACATTTCAGATATGTTCATGATCTAACACATTTTCCAGCACGTTATTTCCATCCAGAAATTAACATTCTTAATCCCAAAATTGACATTTGATGTCTTCATAAAAATTGTAGCTCTATTTCTCTAGTTTAATTCAAATTAAGAATCGTCTCATTTCGATTACCAGAGCACAAGTTATGCCCAATATACTTTCAGATGTTCTTAATCCAAAACTGCACACTAATGCAAACTTCAATTCAAAAATTTTAAGTCTTAAGGGCAAAATTGAAATTTACTTTCTTCATATGACTTGTAGCCCCATATCTTAATTTTATTTCTCCTCAAGAATCCCCTCAATCGGATCACCACAGATCCCGAATTTCTCAAAATACTGAATTGTGTTCGGAAAATTTCTCAACTCACTTTGATTAAATTAATCACCCTTAATTAATCTAAAAAATTCACAAATTTCCCGCAAAAATGAAATTCACTGTCTTAGGATTCCAACGTTTTGAAAACCATGTCAACCGGATGTCGGACGGAAAAGATATGAGCGAAAGATTGAAGAGGGGTCATAATTCCTATAATCTGAAAAAATAATTAAATAATTCGAAAATAATAATTAAATAATTTAAAAAATAAAAATTTATTAAAAAAAATTTATTCAAACACCCTGTCGTCCTCGCGAGAGAGCTTCTGAAATCTTTTTTTTTCAATATATATATATATATATATATATATATAATCTCCGAATTTTTCAAAAAATGTAAGTCTTGATTCCGAATTTTAAATTTGACAAATTTGGTCTTTATGGAAAGCTTGAAGGAAGCTCTACAACTTCCATTTATATCTCAAAAATCAATTTTGTCTCTAAAGAGGTCAAAAATCCAATCAAATGTACTGTCCCAATTTAATGTAAACCTAAACAATATTTAACTTTGAAAATTTATATCTTTCAACTTCAAATTCCGAACACCTCATATTTTATATCACTGAGAAGATCAGAAAGTCACCTACAACTTTTATGAAGGAAATAAAAATCAATTTGACCTCTAATGAAGTCAATTTGTCAGTCAAATGTTCTGTCCTCGAATAATCATGCTAAAATCATAACAGAAACTTGTAAAAATCATAACTTATTATTCCTTAATCAAACAAATTTCATACTTTATATCAAAATAAAAATCAAATCAAATCCTTCAACTTTCATGAAGAAGTTCAAGGCTCAATTTACCTCTAACTAGGTAAATTTTTCTGTCAAAGCTTCAGCCATAATATAAGTCAACCTATAACACACCTAAACTTTGACTGTTCATAACTTTCACTCCCGATATCGAAAAATTGCAAACTTTATGGCTACAAAAAGCTCTTAACATAAACTACAAGTTTTATGTTGAACATTTTCTAAAATTTTGACTAAATCAAAAGTCAACTCTCAATGGTCAAAAAGTCAAACTTTCTAAATTCTTCAAATTGTCACACTTTTTCTTTTTAATTCTTGCTATTTAACTTCATTTCAATCAACTCATCCACTTTTGAATATTTCTTATTTTCACTTAAAAATCGAGGTCCAACATCAAACATAATGAATGCATGGCAAAGCCTAGGGTTGGCAATTTTCTAAATGACATGCAATCACATAATATCGCATATTATAAGCATTCATTTCTCCATTCATCACATGAACTAATAAAGCCACTTTTGATTGTCCATCCTAGAAAAATTAAATAATTACAAGCCTTTTAGGCCCAAAGTATTCTTCTTGGACTTGGATCTTCTACTTCGAACTCTTCACAAGCATGATCCGGCCCATTTGGTAAACAAAATGTAATGGCATATATGAAAATCGAATTTTTTCACTTTGAAAAATAAAATTCCAGCACCAGATTTTTAGAAAACCAAATCTTTGTTTTGAAAAAAAATTCCAGCACTAGTTTTCATTAAAACCGAAGCTCATTTCATGAAAATAAAAAACCAGCACTTAGTATTTAATAAAACTGAATTTTGATTCTTTGAAACAAAAATCCAGCACTTGTTTTTACAATAAGAACCGAAAAGTGATCCATTGAAACAAAATTCCAGCAACTATGTTTTCACAAAACTTATGCCAATACACAAAAGGATACACCGAAAATTTTACCTTTCCATTTCTTCAATCCATGGCTGCTCCATCTTCATCATTACATCAATTTGTACATTACAAAATCAAAGAAAATAGAAAAAAGAAACCAAGGAGGAAACATGGTGATGATAGACCACCCTCCTTGTTACGACCAATGAAGAAATCTTACAAGGTAAATTTAACTTCTATGGACAACCAAAAGAGCAAACATACACCATGTATATTTCTATCACATAAAAATATGCAGCATACACAAAAAAATTGCCAACCCATGCATCCAATATATAGAAACCGAAATCATGCATTAGAAACTGGCTCTGATACTAATTGTTGAATCGGAAAAAGAAAACATGCTTTGTTTGGAAAAACAGTAGATTTCAAAACTTTTAAGAAATCATTACTTGTAGCGGAAGCAACAAATCGAAATCAACATGCCAATCCATACATGATATGGTATAAGGATAATAAAATATAAACAAGATCAGGAGTATTACCGACTCCTTCGCTACAGCTTTAAATCTTCGCTGTGCTATCCTCTCCTTCTTTGTGTATCCAAATCCTTTGCCTATGACTCTTTTCCTTTAACAATCTACTTTCTCCTTGTTATAGTGTCCTCAACCAGTTAGATTTACCACCTGTTCTTCAAGGACAATTAGGTTAACAAAATCCTTTGGTGGGAAAGGAGAAGAAATATTTGGAGGAGATTTTCTTAGAAGAAGAAGAAGCAAAATTGAAACTCTTTCAATTGGTATTTTCGATTCTCTCTTTCATGAAAGGAGAGAAGGTGTAAAGAACATGGAAGAACTCTTTCTTGCCTACCAATTTTGTATATGCATGGATGGAAGGAGAGAGAGGCATCAAATGCATCACTTCTTTCATTAATCACTCATAACATAGCAAATAAATGAGATTATCTTCATTTATCTTTATGATGGCTATTTGAAAAGACCATAACCTAAAATTCAATACCCAATTTCAGTTTTGCCAAGAAGAAAGAAGGAAGATGGTCCACCTAATGTACATCTTTCATCATTAATCTAATGAATGCAAATAGGTTACAAGCCAACATTAAAAGACAACCATTAAACCATTTAATGGTAAGTTCATAACTCCATTTAATGATGATTAACCATAATAAAGACCATCTTTATTTATCATTTTAATAACCGAAATCGCTATATTCTTCTTAAAAAAATTGTTTTAATATAATTAATCTAATTAATTACATTAAACCAAAAACCAAGCCCATTACTAAATGTACATTTGGGCTTCTTTAATTAGAGCAAGCCTAAGATTCAATTATGGGCTTCTAATTAACCTCCATTTATATTTCTTACTTAGCTTGATAATCTTCCTTAAAGCCAAGTGGGGAATCTTATTGGCCTTTGATAATTCAAGCTCCAATAAGCCCAGAATTAATTCAATCTCATTGGAAGTAATTCTAGCTTATTAACTAAATGTCATTCCACTAAAGATAATTAGTTGAACTCTTGAATTATTAAATATTATGAGAATATGTCCAATTGCAAACCCTATTTAGAACCTTATTATTGCCATCCGCACAACAAATGGTAAAATTACCATTTTGCCCTTATGTTGGTTTTTTTCCTTCTAGATCTCTCATTTTACTTTATATGGCGATTAACACATAAGATCTCATCTCAGTGTTAAGACTTGATGGGTAGCTAGTCCATCAAACCATCGCCCCGCTTAATCACCAAATCTCCTTAAAACATCTAAGAGATGATAACACTATAAACTCTTTATTCGAGTGAATGTTCTCGATACATGTTTCAATTAATAATTCCAACATGCGCATAATCGGATTAATACTCTTTAAAACCCATTCCGATCATATCAAGAATTATAATGAAACATATATGAGTTCACCACTCATCAAGATTATGGTTCATAATAAGCGAATGCTTAAGTTGTATGTTTTAAGATTAAAGTAACTACCTACTTTATTATTGAAAACATACTTGATTCCGATTCATTTAATAGTGCCAGATCGATAGTCAACTACTATCATGATATGAAACTCATCATTCCTCAAGTAAACTCCTTTACTTATATGGAGATAAATCACAACACTATAGTTCAAACCATAATCAAGCGACCAACTTGATTATTCAACTGTGAATCAATTAATTCAGATTCTAATAATATACATGTTTCCCATACATCTCTATGTATATGTATATTACTTACAAAAGAATCTTGGTACCTTATGACTAGATATATAATGCTCATACAGATAAAACCAAACTCTTTGTTTTATTAATAATAAATATTTTCATTACAAAACATGGAATCGATTTAAGACAAAGTTACATGTAAATACACTTGCTTTCTAGAGTACTATATTTACATAACTCCAACACTTTAATCTAATGAATGCAAATAGGTTACATGCTAACATTAAAAGATAACCACTAAACCATTTAATGGTAAGTTCATAACTCCATTTAATGATGATAAACTATAATAAAGACCATCTTTATTTTTGCATTTTAATGTGAAATGTGTAGTTTCACATTTCACCTAACAAAACCGAAATTGCTACTTCTCCTTTAAAAAAATTGTTTTAATATAATTAATATAATTAATTACATTAAACCAAAACCTAGCCCATTTCTAAATGTACATTTGGGGTTCTAATTAACCATTAATTAGACCAAGCCCAACATTCAATTATGGGCTTTTAAAACCTCCATTTATATTTCTTACTTAGCTTGATAACCTTCCTTCAAGCCAGGTGGGGAATCTTATTAGACTTTGATAATTCAAGCACCAATAAGTCCAGAATTAATTCAATCTCATTAGAATTAATTATAGCTTATTAAGTAAATGTCATTCCACTAAAGACAATTAGTTAAACTCTTAAATTATTAAAAATTATGATAATACATGTTTTATGTCCAATTGCAAACCCTATTTAGAACCTTATTATAGCCATCCGCACAACAAAGGGTAAAATTACTGTTTTGCCCTTATGTTGGTTTTTTCTTCTAGATCTCCCGTTTTACATTATATGGTGATTAACACACAAGATCTCATCTTGGTGTCAAGTCTTGATAGGTAGCTAGTCCATCAAACTACTGGTGCCAGTTTAATCACCAAATCTCCTTAAAACATCTAGAAGTGACGATAGCACTATAAACTCTTTATTTGAGTGAATGTTCTCTGATATATGTTTCAATTAATAATTCCAGCATGCAAACACTAGATTAAGACTCTAAAAAAATCCACTCCAATCATATCAAGAATTATAATGAACCATTTATGAGTTCACCACTCATCAAGATTATGGTTTATAATAAGCGAATGCTTAAGTTGTATGTTTTAAGATTAAAGTAACCGCCCACTTTATTCTTGAAACCATACTTGATTCTAGATTCATTTAATAGTGCCATTATCGATGGTCTACTACTATCATGATATAAAACTCATCATTCCCTTTAAGTAAACTCCTTTACTTATATGGAGATAAATCGCAACACTACAGCCTAAACCATAATCAAGTGACCAACTTGATTATTCAACTGTGAATCAATTAATTCAGATTCTAATAATATACATGTTTCCCATATATCTCTATGTACATGTATATTACTTACAAAAGAATCTTGGTACCTTTTGACCAGATATATAACGCTCACATAAATAAAACCAAACTCTTTTGTTTTTTTAGTAATAAATATTTTCATTACAAAATTGTAACTGAAGAAGTTAAAGTTACATGTAAATACACTTGCTTTCTAGGGCTCTATATTTACATAACTCCAACAATCTCCCACTCGCCCTAAAGCAAGTTTGACATATCCCTCATTCCCATCCCTTCTAAGTGAACCTCAAAGCTCTTTTGAGTCAATGACTTTGTGAACGGATTAGCAAGGTTTTGCTCTGTGGGAATCTTTACCACATCCACCTCTCCACATTGTATTATCTCCTTTATGCGATGATACTTTCGCTCAATATGATTGGCAGCTTTGTGGTTCCGAGGTTCTTTAGAATTAGCCACTGCCCCACTATTATCACAATAAAGTGTAATGAGTTTTCTTGCCTCTGGAACTACCTCTAAATTATTTAGAACTTCGGAGCCGATCGCTTCTTTCACGCTTCACACGCAAAGAACATACTCAGCCTCCATAGTTGAATCAGCAATATAAGATTGCTTCACACTCCTCCAAACTATGGCTCCACCTCCTAAAATAAATATAGAACCAAAAGTTGATTTCCTTGAATCAACATCTGATTGAAATCGAATCAGATATCCCGCCTAATACTGACCATCCTTAATTACAGATAACATTCCCACATCATTCCCATTGATCAGAATGTCATCAACATATAGGATTAGGAAAGTAACCTTACCTTATTGTATTCTTTTACAAGGCTCATCTAGGTTTTGTATGAACCCATAGGTTTTAATAGCCTTATCAAACCTAATGTTCCAAGACCTAGATGCTTGCTTAAGTCCATAAATGGTCCTTTGCAACTTGCAAACCTTATGCTCATTACCTGGCTCAATGAATCCTTCTTGTTGAGCCATATAAATGATCTCCTCAAGATCCCCATTAAGAAATGTGGTCTTGACATCCATTTTCCATGTTTCATAATCGAAATAGGCTGCTATGGCCAAAAGAAACCTGATGGATTTAAGCATGGCAACCAGAGATAAAGTCTCCTCATAGTATATACCCTCTTTTTGAGTGTTGCCCTTAGCTACCAATCTAGCTTTAAAGGTCTCTAACTTTCCATCCGATCCCCTTTTCCTTTTGTAAATCCATTTACACCTTATGCTTTTAGACCCGTGGTAGATCTACAAAGACCCAGACTTCATTAGTATACATGGAATCTATTTTCGATTCCATCGCCTTGAGCCATTTTCCTGCATCAACATCATTACTAGCCTGTGTATACGTAATGTGATCTATTTCTTCTTAGTGTGAGATGACAATTAAGCCTTCCCCTAGACCCAGATACCTATCTGACTGTCTCACAACCCTCCCACTATGTCTAGGCACAACTTGATGTTCAAGTTGCACTTTCGATTCAACTCTTAAATCTATTTTGACATCTTGTTCTGCCATATCCAAAATAACTCTTGGTTTGGATGACATAGCTAACTCCTTTAATACTACTTCACTTCTTCCTTTGTGATTTCTCACAAAATCTTCCTCCAAGAAGGTCGCATTTGTCAACACAAATACCTTCCTTTCCTGAGGACTATAAAAATAGTACCATCGAGTTCTAATAGGATATCATACAAACACACATACTTTTGACCTTGGTTCCATCTTTATGGATACAGGTTTTAAAACATGGGCTGGGCAGCCCCAAGTCCTCAAGTGCCTTAATGAAGGAACTCGACCAGTCCACAACTCCTTAGGTGTTTTAGGCACCGATTTGGATGGAGCAAAGTTAAGAAGATATGTTGTAGTTTGTATGGAATATCCCCAAAACGATTCTGGAAGGCTAGCATAGGACATCATTGATCTTACCATTTCCAATAGAGTTCTATTTCTCCTCTCTACTACACCATTATGTTGAGGTGTTCGAGGAGCTGACAAATTGGAAACAATTCCATTGTCAATTAAATATTGTTGGAACTCTCCAGGTAAGTACTCACCATCTCAATTTGATCGAAGTTGTTTTAATGACTTGCTAAGTTGCTTATCAGCTTCAGCTTTCAATTTTTTGAACTTTTCAAAGGATTCACTCTTTTTATGCATCAAATACAAATAGCCATGTCTTGAGTAATCATTTATAAAAGTTATGAAGTATTCATAACCTTCTCTAGCTTGTACATTCATGGGCCCACACACATCAGTATATACCAGGTCCAATGTGGATTAAGTTCTGTTTCCTTTAGAAGGAAATGATGCTTTGGTAATTTTTCCTTCAATACAAGATTCACAGGAGGGTAATGGATCACTATCCAAGCCCATAAGGATCCCACCCTTTACTAACATGTCAAGTCTTTTTTGATTAATATGACCCATTCTTAAGTGCCACAGATACTTTGAATTAATGCTAGAGATATTGGAATGTCTTGGTTTTATCAATTCTGTGGTGTTTAGTGAGCCTTTCATAGGTTCTATAAAAAACAATCCCTGTTTAGTTATCGCATCACAAATAAAATCCTTATTCTCATATTTTGAAACAACCTTTTCAAAATATAAGGAATAACCAGATTTTATTAGACAAAAAACAGAAACCATCTTCCTTACAATCATAGGCATATAATAGACATCCTTCAAATATAACCTATGACCACTAGGAAAATCCAAGATAACTACTCCCACTAATTCTGCTGAAACATAGGAGTCATTTGCTATCTTGACTTAAAACTGGCCTTTAGGTAGTCTTCTCCTTTGCAAGAACCCCTGCAATGAATTATAAACATGGTTAGTGGCTCATGAATCTAATATCCAAGAAGTAGATAAATCTGTCACATTTCTAGTTCCTAACAAGCTTAGGAAACTCATACCTTGTTTACTTTTGAGGGAATCTAGGTAGACTGGACATTTTCTTTTCCAGTGACCCATCTCATCACGGTGGAAACACTTTCCTTTGTTGTTCTCTTTAGCCTTTTTTTTTATGGGTTTGGCCTTGACCCCTGTTTGGGCCTTCTTTTTCATTGGACCCTTCTTCTTTTCCTTGCCCTTACCCTTGGGCTTAGAAGAAGAAGCTACATTAGCTTCTAGCCCATGAGCCTTAATAGTCAATATCTCCTCCGTATTTTGGAGGGTATTCATTAACTTACTCAAGGCGTAATCCTTGTTGTTGAGCTTATAGTCCAACTTAAACTACTGAAAAGAAGAGTTTAAGCTATTGATGATCATAATCATCTGTGTGTCTGCATCCATATCCTCCCCAAGCATCACAGCCTCAGTGATCGTAGAGATTACCTTCATCATGTAATCCCGCATCGGTTCACCAGGTTTTTGTCTCAGATTATGAAAGGTTTGGATAGCTTTCACTCTTGCAGACCTAGTCCTCGCACCAAACATCTCATGTAGGTGATGGAACATTGCATTAGAAGTTTTCATACAAGCAATTTGCTTTTGTAACATGCGCTGACAGAAGCCAGAATATAACACTTAGTAGTCTTGTCAGCATTTTGCCAACGCTCATGTTGTTAGACTCGCTCAGGAGTTGAAGCTTCACCTGGATGTGTAGGCGCACTTTCAGTTAACACACATGAAATACGTTCATATTGAAGAACAATGTCAAGGTTACGTCTTCATTCATTAAAATTGTCTCTATTTTCCAATTTGTCATTAATCAAGAGCAAGGTGAGAGGATTCATTTTGTGGTTGATTATGTCTGAAAATATAAATTATTAAAAAATGAGCATACTAGTCAACAATTAATGGAACTTTGTATAAAATCATGATGCATGTATGCATGATGATAGATTTAACAAAACTTAAAAAATTAAAACCTTATACGACGGCTATTTTTCTTATCTATAATAGACTAAGTGACGGTGGACCATCTTATCCATTAAAAGAAAAACTGGGACCCTCCCACTCAAAAAACTACCAAGCATCTCATGCTCAATTTTTTAAGAAGCGACTTAATTTGGTCCATACTTTTACCAATAGAGCTACGGTAGGCAGTTTATTGATAAAGAATGTTGAGTGTTTAACCATTTGATTCATACACTAAAGATACTTGCAAATCATGCCTCGATGGGAGGTCACATTTTCTATCAATAAGTGGACTTATCCTTAAGGAGACCCATACCATGCAAGATCTAAGATCCATGCCCTCCGATGGAGAGTAACACTTCACCACATACAAATGGGCCATCATTTGGAGACTGTGGACTCTCAGATGAGCATCCTCTCCCACTCAATCTCTTTGGGATTTAAGTTTTTAATTACCATCTTGTCTAGATGCAATTTATTATCCATCCTATATTGTTTCATTATATATCTCATACATAATGAATGCATGGTAAGGCCTAGGGTTGGCAATTTTCTAAATGGCGTGCAATCAATAATATTGCATATTATAAGCATTCATTTCTCTATTCATCACATGAACTAATAAGGCCACTTTTGATTGTCCATCCTAGAAATAAAAGAAAATACAAGCCTTTTAGGCCCAAAAGTATACTTCTTGGACTTGGCATATATTAAAACCGAAATTTAATGGCATATATTAAAACCGGCCCATTCGGTAAACAAAATGTAATGGCATATATTAAAACCAAAATTTCTCACTTTGAAAAACAAGATTCCAGCACTAGATTTTTAGGAAACCGATTCTTTTTTATGACGAAAAATTCCAGCATTATTTTTTATTAAAACCGAAACTTATTCCATGAAAATAAAAAACCAGTCCTTAGTATTTTATCAAAACCAAAATTGGATTCTATGAAACAAAAATCCAGCACTTGTTTTTACATTAAAAAATGAAATGTGATCCATTGAAACAAAATTCCAGCATCTTTGTTTTCACAAAACTTATGCCAGTACACAAAAGGATACACCGGAAAAATTTTACCTTTCCATTTCTTCAACCCATGGCTGCTCCATCTTCATCATTACATCAACTTGTACATTACAAAATCAAAGAAAATAGAAAATTGAAGCCAAGGAGGAGACATGGAGATAATAGACCACGCTCCTTGTTACAACCAAATGAAGAAATCTTACAAGGCAAATTTAACTTCTATGGACAACCAAAAGAGCAACATATACACCATATATATTTCTATCACATAAAAATATGCAGCATACACATAAAAATTGTCAACCCATGCATCAAATATAAAGGAACCGAAATCATACATTAGAAACCGACTCTGATACCAATTGTTGGATCGAAAAAAAACATGCTATATTTAGAGAAACGATAGATTTCAAAACTTTTAAGAAATCATTACTTGCAGCAGAAGCAGCAAATCCAAATCATCATGCTAATCCATACATGATATGGTATAAGGATAATAAAACATAAACAAGATCAGGAGTATTACTGACTCCTTTGCTACAGCTTTAAATCCTTGCTGCACTATCCTCTCCTTCTTCTTGTATCCAAATCCTTTGCCTTTGAATCTTGTCCTTTAGCAATCTACTTTATCCTTGTTTTTGTATCCTCAACCAATTAGATTTACCACTTGTTCTTCAAGGACAATTAGGTTAACAAAATTATTTGGTGGGAAAGGAGAAGAAATGTTTGGAGGAGATTTTTTTAGAAGAAGAAGCACCAAAAATGAAACTCTTTCAATTGGTATTTTCGATTCTACCTTGCATGAAAGGAGAGAAGGTGTCAGAACATGCAAGATGTCTTTCTTACACTCCAATTTCGGTTATGCATGAATGGAACAAGAGAGAGGTATCCAATGCATCACTTCTTGCATTAATCAATCATAAAATTGTCAATAAATGAGACTCTCTTCATTTTTCTTTAAAATGGCTATATGAAAAGACTATAACCTAAAATTGAATAACCAATTTCAGTTTTGTCAAGAAGAAAGAAGGAAGATGGTCCATCTAATGTACATCTTTCATCTTTAATCTAATATGTTGGGCCCCAAATTTTCTTTTATGATTTCATTAAGCATGAATTGTGTTAATTGTGTGATTATGGCTTAGTTTGATTAAATTGGGAGTGTTAGTGGATAATTGAGGTTTTGTTGAGTTTAATGTGGTTTTAATGAAAATTAAGGGATAAAAATGTGTGAGGGCATTTTAGGAAGACCACTTAGGTGGGAGAGCTTAAGTCTTTACAAGGAGGGGTGTTTTGGTCTTTTCCTACCCATTTAGACTTAAAAGAAAGAAATTAGAAGTAGAAGAGAGGAAAAGAAAAGAAAAAGAAGAAGAGAGGAAGAGAGGTGCTGTAGGTGAGGAAGAAGAGAAGAGAAAATTTGGGTTTTCGATCCTTGGAGTTTTCGACGGATTCGGGACAAGTTCTGGTAAGTTAGCTTCTTTTTAACCTTGTTGAGATTAGATTAAACCCTAGAATTGTTTTGCATATGTTAGAATCGGTGGTTTAGGGTTTAAAGGCAAAAATGGCTAGATTTCTTGGGTTGAGGATTTTGTGACTCTTTTTAAGGTGTTAATGGGTTATAAATGTAATATAAGAATTGAATCAAGGTTTAGGTGTGTTGCATTTGCTTAAGGGAAGGATTGAAGTGGGTAAATGCTGGAAAAATTAGGTTCGGAGACGTTCTCCAGACCCGCAAGTCGCAACGCGCTCATGAGCACGCCGCGACGTGCGAGGAAGGTATGCACGTCGCGACGTGCGAATTTGTGCACGTCACGGCGAGCATCAGGCCTTCGTCACGGCGAGTGCCCTGTTTCCAGTAAAGATGAATTTTAGTATTTTGGGCATATCTTTTGTTGTAAAAGTCCAAATGAGGTGATTTCAGATCCGTTGTAGACTAGAGATAGAGGGCTACAAGTTTTATGAAGAAAGGGAAGTTCAGATATTGCTTATAAGATTCAGGATTTTGGTTGGAAGTCGAATGTAGACTTTTAATGCTAGTACTTTTGATTATCAAGCTTTTTGAATATTTCTTTTGGATATTGTTTGAATGGAAACTTAGTTTGTTATAGGAAACCAAGCCGACCTGATCCAATTGCAAGAGGAAGGACAACAGTGAGTTGGATTCTCGAGCGATATTAGGTGGGTAATATGTTGGCCCCGGGTCCCGGATCCTCGATTCCCGAGGCCGGCCCCTCGGACTGCGCCTGCGACGGACGCTCCATATACCATCGAACCCGATCCCAACATCCATACAAAGAACCATTTGATTCGATTCACACATACATATACTCATACATATACATATTCTACACGTGCATTCTAAACATGCATTAATCATTCCACATGCATAAGCCAATCGTCATTTGCATTCAAAGAAATTTAACAATATTCTCAAATGCAACAGAATACAAAAGAAAATGAAGTCTCAAAATACAAAAGTATGCTCCATGCTGAAATGCTCAGAGGGCCAACCAAATTACTAACTTAACAAATTCCTAGCTAGCTTGAAGTTTTAGATGCCCTGCAAGGTCGACACTCGTCTCGATCTGCACCTGAGGAGGGGAGAGTAATGGGGTGAGCTGCGAAGCTCAGTGGCATATACGTTGATAGCCATTGGCACCGAGCCACATAATCAAGCATATACATATTTATTCATAGATCACTAGCAGATCAAGATTCATCACATGATTCGCATTCATATAAGCATATG
Source organism: Erythroxylum novogranatense (assembly GCA_029891385.1). NCBI lineage: Eukaryota > Viridiplantae > Streptophyta > Magnoliopsida > Malpighiales > Erythroxylaceae > Erythroxylum > Erythroxylum novogranatense. The sequence continues at coordinate 59,305,652 of CM057228.1, read as the reverse complement.
TCATTCAATCTCTATTTCTCAACATAGCAATCATTATGCAATTATGCTCATCAAATCAATCGTGAATGCACACATAATTGGCTCGAGAGTTCCGTAATCTATCCGGATGAACCAAAGGTAGATCCGTAATCTATCCGAGTCCGATTTCAAGGATCTCGCTGCAAGCGGCAGCCGGAGAAGGCTTTATCACAACGCACGTGACTCCATCCGTAACTCTCTTACCCAAACAAAGCACATAGTCCATTCAATCCACGCCAAAGCATGTTTCACATTTTCTCAATTTTCATTCGTGTCCATTGCCATAAAGGCCTATCAATCCATGCATAATTATAATCAAAAGCATTTTCACATCTCTCATGTAATTCAATGCAAGCAATGTCATATAATGCAAGCAAACACACATCATGCAATTGCCCATACACACAATAACCATAAACATATTACCCACCTAGTATCGCTTGAGTATCAAACTCACTGTCGTCCTTCCTCTTGCGATTGGGTCAAATCAGCTTGGTTCCCTATAATAAACCAAGTTTCCATACAATTAATATCCATAAAAAATATTCAATAAAGCTCAAAAAGTAGAAAACAAAATACTAAAAGTCTCCATCCGACTCCCATATAAATTCTCGAATCCTTCGAAGAAATTTCCGAACTTTCCTTTTTCATACAACTCGTAGTCTTTTATTTCTAGATCACAATGAATCCAAAATCACCTCAATCGACATCCACACCAAAAGATATCCCCATAAATATAAAAATCTCACTTTCGAAACAAAGGGGTTCGCCATGAATGATGACTACTACCCATGACGCAAAGAAATTATACACACAAGCAAGGAAAGTGAATTTTCTGCATTTTTCGACTTCATTTTGCTCCCAAACTCAAATGCAACACACCCACAATATAGATCAAGTCTTCTACTACCATTCTAACCCATTCAAAGCTTCAAATCCAAAGACAAACACATCAACCTAAGGAAATCTCTACATTTTCACCCAAAACCCTAAAACCTTCAAGTATACTCAATCCAAGCTATCTAACTGCTTAATCCATCCGTAAACAAGATAGAAAGGTGCTAAACTTACCGATTGAAGCTCTAAAATCGCTGAAACTTGCCAAATCACAAACCCTTTTCCTCTTCTCTTCTCCTTCCACCGCCGGCACTTCTATTCTTTCCTTCTTCTTTCTTTCCTTTTTCTTTCTTTCTATTCCTTTCTTTTCCTTTTAACCAAGACATGCAATAATGACTATCTTACCCCTCTATACAAGTCTAAACCCATACAACTTAAATGAACTTCCCAAATTGCCCTCACATAATTAAATCCTCTAATTCTCATTTAAACCTCATAAAATGCAAATATACCTCAATTATCCACTAATACTCCCAAAATAAATCAAACTAAACTATAAACACATAATTATCAAAATCCATGCTTAATATTATCATAAAAAAATTTGGGGTCTAACATTTTTCCCCCTCTTAAAAGAAATTCCGTCCTCGAAATTTACCTGAATCATCGAAGAGATACGGATACTTCTCCCGCATAGCCTCCAATGGCTCCTATGTAGCCTCCTCATCAATGATTCCTCCATAGACCTCGACCAACCGAACTGCCTTGTTCCCGAGAACCTTGTCCTTTGTATCCAAAATCAGACTCGAAGTTCCTCATAACTCAAATCATCTCAAGAATCAACCTCACCAAATGAATGATGTGAGAAGGATCCGATCTATACCTCCTCAACATGGACACATGGAAAACATCGTGAATCTGCGATAATTCAAGGTAATGCTAATCAGAGGCGAGTGGTCCAATCCTCTCAAGGATCTCATAAGGACCCACATACCTGACTCAACTTCCCTTCTTCAATCTCAAAACTCCTTTCCAAGGAGATGTCTTAAGGAACACTTTCACCGACCTCATACTCCATCTCCTTTCGGTGAGCATCAACATAACTCTTCATCCCGTCCCGGTCGCTTTAATCCGTTGCTTAATCGATTGACTTTCTCAACACCATCCGAATTAAATCGTCCTTTCAATTGCCTCTCCTTCCTCATCCCAACAGATCGGAGTCCTACACCTCCACCCATACAATGCCTCATATGGAGCCATCCAATGCTCGAATGGTACGAATTATTGTGTTTAATTCACCAACGGCAAATGCTCATCCCATGCTCCTCCAAAATCCATCACACAAGCCCAAGCATCCCTCAAGTGTCCGAATAGTCCTCTCCGATCGATCATCCGTCCGAGGGTGAAAAGTCAGATCAAATTCAGCTTTGTCCCCAAAGCTTCCTCGCAACCGCCCCAAAACCTCGGCGAACCGAGGATCTCGATCCGACACAATCGAATCCGAATCCCATGCAATCTCACTATCTCATCAACATACTTCTTTGCCAACACATGCAAAGAATCACCGTCAATCGCCAAAAGTGGGTGACTTAGTCAACCTATCCACAATCACCCATATGGCATCATGTCTCCTGCCGTCCCGGGCAATCCCATCAAAAGTCCATCGTCACTGCTGCCACTTCCACTCCGGAATAGGTAACGGCCTCAACTTGCCCAAGGTGCCCGATGTTCAAATTTTGACTTCATCGACACACTAGACACTTCATCGATTTAACTCGCGATATCCCTCTTCATACCTTTCCACCAAAAGTGCTCTCTCAAATCCGATACATCCCGGTGCTACTCGGATGCATGGCATAAGGCGATTGTGTGCCTCATCCATAATCTCACTTTAACTTCCTTCACATCAGAATACACAACCTACTCCCAACCGTCATCATCCACATCCCGCACATCGATCTCGTAAACCTTGCCTTCCGAATCTCATCCTCGAGCTTGCTCAAATTCGCATCCTGAGTCTGCAATTCCCTAACCTTTTCCTTCAGCATCGGCCTCACTCGAAAATTAGCCAGAAGACAATCCGGCTCTTCCTGAGTCAAGCTTATCCTAAGCTTGGCCATCTCTTCCAATAAAGGAAGATAAACCGATCGAACATGAGCAATCGACGATTTCCTACTCAGGCATCCGCCACAACATTGGCCTTGCCCGATGATACTCAATCAAGAAATCATAATCCTTTAGAGCTCCAACCACCTCCGCGCCTCAAATTCAATTCCTTCGACTCAAGAATACTTGACTCTTATGATCGGTGAAGATCCGAGTCTAAACTCCATACAAATAATGCCTCCAAATCTTCAAGGCAAAATCACCGCTAACTCCAAATCGTGCATCGGATAATTCAGCTCATACTACGCCAATCGCCAAGCATATGCAATTACCCGATCTCCTCGCATCAAAACACATCCGAGACCCTTCCTCAAGCATCACTATATACCGAATAACCTCATCACCCGATGGCAAAATCAAAATCGGGCACTCACAACTGAAGCCGAGCTCTCAAGCTCCTCCGACACTCCTCACTCCAATCAAACTTCCGATTCTTCCTCAAGAATTTCACATCGGAGCGGATATCATAGAGAATCCTCCATAAATCTCCGTAATAGCCTGCTAAACCCAAAAAGGTCCTCACTTCTGCCACATTCTTCAGCGCTTCCCAACTCACAACTGCTTCTATCTTCTTTGGATCCACATGAACTCCTTGTTCTAAGATCACGTGTCCAAGAAATGAAACTTCCCTCAGCCAAAATTCGCATTTCTCGAATTTGGCATACAACTCATTGCTTCTCAAGGTCTCCAAAGCCATCCTCAAATGCTCCTCATGTTGTTCATCACTCTTGGAATACACCAATATATCATCAATAAAGACAATGATAAATTGGTCCAAGAATGGCTTAAAAACTCGATTCATCAAATCCATAAATGCTATCGGACCATTCGTCAATCCGAAAGGCATCACCAAAAACTCAAAATGTCCATACCGAGTCCTGAAAGCAGACTCGACACATCCGACTCCTTAATCCGTAGCTGATGATATCCCGATCTCAAATCTATCTTCGAAAAGACTCTCGCTCCTTGCAATTGATCAAACAGATCATCAATGCGAGGAAGCGAATACTTGTTCTTCACTGTTACATGATTCAACTTCCTGTAATCCACACACATTCTCAATGAGCCATCTTTCTTCTTCACAAATAAGACCGGAGCTCCCCAAGGCGAAGAGCTCGGTCTAATAAACCCCTTCTCTAATAACTCCTCCAATTGCTCCTTAAGCTCTTTCAATTCCGCCGGAGCCATCCGATAAGGCGGAATCGAAATCGGCCTGGTACCTGACACAAGCTCAATGGAAAAATCCCTGACTACTGGAATATCCTCCAGCTTCCCTCTATCAGCTCTAGAGTCTATCATATAAGCCAGAAACGCCTCACAACCCTTACTCATCATCTTCTCCGCTGTCAATGCTGACACAATCCTAGGCGGACTCGCTTTCTTGTCCCCAGTAACCACTACTCTTCTGCCATCATCCAATTCAAACTCCACTGTCTTCTGTTTACAATCCAAATGGGCATTGTACTTTTCCAATGTATCCATGCCCAAAATCACATCTAAACCGCTCATCTTCAGTGGCATCAAATCGACCACTAGAAGTTCTCCACCAATGCGAATTTCACAACCTCTATATACTTGACTAATCACAATACATTGGCCGATTGGAGTACTCACCATCAGCGGAGTATCCAATGGGCTCACAATCAAATCACACATGGGTCTACTCGAGGAAACAAATGAATGAGTAGAACCCGGATCAATCAAAACTATCACATCATCATAAAATAACATCACACTGCATCTGTGACAACATCTCGTGCGGTCTCAAAGATCCTCCCTAGTCATCGAAACACCCTAGCTGGGTGCCTCGCCTCTCGGTCTCCCCGAAGATTCGCCTCCCGGCAAAGATCGTAACTACCAACCTCTGTCCCATTCCTCTGACCTATGGTCTCTGTCCTCCTCAGAGCTGGCATCTGACCTCTCTCCTGTTGTGGAGGCTGAGGACACTCTCTGGCAATGTGTCCTTCTCCCACAGCTGAAACAAGCTCCCTGCGGTCCTCAAGCACTCTCCTCTATGAGCTTTCCCGCAGTGCTCACACGTCGGGATAAACGATCTATCTCCCTCTCCTCTTCTACCGCCACCCACCGTTGAAGCTTGGTGAGAAACAGTAGAAGTCCTCATCGACCTAGGTCGGCTCGCACCACTGCTCCTCTCCTCTGAATGAACTGGGAAGCTCCTAGCACTCCTGTCTGGCATAGGAGTACTAGTGCTACCTCCTCTCCTGGACTGCTCTCTGCCCTTTCTCTTCTTGTTCACAGCACTCTTGATATTCTCAATATTCTCAACCTCGTAGTCGCCTCAACCAAATTACTGGAAATCACGTAAATTATGACTATAACCTTCTCCTCGATAGCTGTGTAGACTGACTCAAACTCGCGACATCCGGCAAATTCGCCAAAGATTAGATCGGAGGCATACTCGCCAACTGCGTGAACCAACACTCATACTGCTCACCGACATATCCCTCTCGAGTCAAACCGAGGAACTCCTCTCGCTTCACTGAATATATACCGATGTACTTCTTCCCGAAAACAACCACAAAATCCTCGCCACGCCAACCCTATCGCCTCATCTCGACTCCGCACAGCTTCCCACCAATGAAGTGCATCTCCTCAAGCAAACTCGCCAGATAGATGACCCTCTCGTCATCCTCACACTCCATCCGTCGAGCACTCTCTCGCCTTCCTCAACCAAGTCTCACTTTCTTCAGATCGATGTCCCAAAGAAATCAATCGCCCATACTTTCTCAATCTATCAAATCGCTCGCCTTCTCGAATCAACACGCAGAAGGTCAGGGCATCGACCCATAGCTCGCACGAATGCCTGAGTAAAGGCCTGGAACAATCTCGAATCTAATAGAGGCACTAGCTCCTGTGAAACTGGCGACTCCTGAGTCGGCGACAAAACGGGCTCACTACCTAGCCCTACGTAAGCCTCAAGATTCCACAGGGCTATCGACTCATCGATCCCTCTCCTCTCTCGCAGGAGAGTCAAAAGCAGATCCTCAGATAACTCCTCGCGTCCTTCTACGAGGTGGCATCGTACTCCTTCAAACGTAAACACTACGGATTAGCTATATGACAATCTACATGTATGCATGTGATGCATGTCACGAAATCAATGCGACAAGTAATCAGATATCACACAATCCTATATGCATGCTAAGCCAAGGACACTAAACCTAGGCTCTGATACCAAATATGTTAGGCCCGGGTCCCGGATCCTCGATTCCCGAGGCCGGCCCCTCGGGCTGCGCCTGCGACGGACGCTCCATATGCCATCGGACCCGATCCCAACATCCATATAAAGAACCATTCGATTCGATTCACACATACATATACTCATACATATACATATTCTACACGTGCATTCTAAACATGCATTAATCATTCCACATGCATAAGCCAACTGTCATTTGCATTCAAAGAAATTTAACAATATTCTCGAAATGCAACAGAATACAAAAGAAAATGAAGTCTCAAAATACAAAAGTATGCTCCATGTGAAATGCTCGTAGGCCAACCAAATTACTAACTTAACAAATTCCTAGCTAGCTTGAAGTTTCCGATGCCCCGCAAGGTTGACACTGCCTCGATCCGCACTGAGGAGGGAGAGAGTAATGGGGTGAGTCAAGGCTCATGGCATATACGCTTATAGCCATTGGCAACGAGCCACACAATCAAGCATATACATATTTATTCATAGATCACTAGCAGATCAAGATTCATCACATGATTCGCATTCATATAAGCATATGTCATTCAATCTCTATTTCTCAACATAGCAATCATTATGCAATTATGCTCATCAAATCAATCGTGAATGCACACATAATTGGCTCGAGAGTTCCGTAATCCATCTGGATGAACCAAAGGTAGATCCGTAATCTATCCGAGTCCGATTTCTCAAGAATCTCGTTGCCACAAGCGGGCAGCCAGGAGAAGGCTTTACTGTCAACGTGCACGTGACTCCATCCGTAACTCTCTTACCCAAACAAAGCACATAGTCTATTCAATCCATGCTCAAAGCATGTTTCACATTTTCTTAATTTTCATTCGTGTCCATTGCCATAAAAGCCTATCAATCCATGCATAATTATAATCAAAAGCATTTTCACATCTCTCATGTAATTCAATAAAAGCAATGTCATATAATGCAAGCAAACACACATCATGCAATTGCCCATACACACAATAACCATAAACATATTACCCACCTAGTATCGCTTGAGTATCAGACTCACTGTCATCCTTCCTCTTGCGATTAGGTCAAATCAGCTTGGTTCCCTGTAATAAACCAAGTTTCCATACAATTAATATCTATAACAAATATTCAATAAAGCTCAAAAAGTAGAAAGCAAAACACTAAAAGTCTCCATCCGACTCCCATCTAAATTCTCGAATCCTTCGAAGAAATTTTTGAACTTTCCTTTTTCATACAACTCGTAGTCTTTTATTTCTAGATCACAATGAATCCAAAATCACCTCAATCGAACATCCACACCAAAAGATATCCCCATAAATATAAAAATCTCACTTTTGGAAACAAAGGGGATTCGCCGCGGCGAATGACCCTACTACCATGACGCAGCACAAAATTGCGCGCCAAGGCATGTTTCATCACTCAGACGCCACAAGGCGTGCACACTATCTTTCTTCACACGCCATGACGACGTACATGGTGCACGCGGCGTCATCCGTTTGCATCGCACGCCGCGACGTGCTCTTGCGCACGTCGCGACGTGCGGGTCGGAGCTTCGACTCCAAACCCCTCTTTTCTGCATTTTCTGACTTCATTTTGCTCCCAAACTCAAATGCAACACACCCACAATATAGATCAAGTCTTCTACTACCATTCTAACCCATTCAAAGCTTCAAATCCAACACAAACACATCAACCTAAGGAAATCTCTACATTTTCACCCAAAAACCCTAAAACCTTCGTTATACTCAATCCAAGCTATCTAACTTTTTAATCCATCCAGAAACAAGATAGAAAGGTGCTAAACTTACCGATTGAAGCTCTAAAATCGTTGAAACTTGCCGAAATCACAAACCCTTTTTCCTCTTCTCTTCTCCTTCCACCGTCGGCACTTCTCTATTCTTTCCTTCTTCTTTTCTTTCCTTTTTCTCTTTTCTTTCCATTCCTTTCTTTTCCTTTTAACCTAAGACATGCAATAATGACTATCTTACCCCTCTATACAAGTCTAAACCCATACAACATAAATGAACTTCCCAAATTGCCCTCACATAATTAAATCCTCTAATTCTCATTTAAACCTCATAAAATGCAAATATACCTCAATTATCCACTAATACTCCCAAAATAAATCAAACTAAACCATAAACACATAATTATCAAAATCCATGCTTAATATTATCATAAAAAAATTTGGGGTCTAACATAATATATTTATGGTTGTTGTGTATATGGGCAAAATGTGTATGCTTGCTTGCATGTGTATGTGGCATTGCTTGTTTTGATTTATGGACATCGTTGCAAATGCATCGAGATTGTTATTATGAATTGCCTTGGCAAATATTTTGACATTTTGCAAGAGCTTTGATAAAATGAATTGAGTATGAAATAAATGATTATGTGCTTTGTGTGGGCGAGAGAGTAACGGATAGTTAGTCACGTGCACGTCGGCGTATAGCCTTCTCCCGGCTGCCCGCTTAAGGCCACGAGATCTTGAGAAATCAGACTCGGATAGTTTACGGTATAAACTTCAGTTTATCCGGACTGTTCTACGGAACTCTCGAGCCATTTGTTGTGCATATATTATTGATTTGTTGGGCATGACGCATATTAATTGTTATATCGTGAAATCACATGACATGTTATTGTGATGATTGTAAATTGATGGATGTTGACTTGTTTATGCTTGTATATACATATATACGCTGGAATGTGTGGCTCGTTGCTAATGGCTATAAATGTATATGCCATTGAGCTTCACAGCTCACCCCATTATCTCCCACTCCTCAGGTGCAGAACGAGACGATCGCTGATCTTGCAAGGCATCGGAAACTCCAAGATAATTAGGAGCTTTTGTCTTATGTTAGTATTTTGGTTGGCCCTCCAGGCATATCATCATTGGGCTTTCTCATGTATTTTGAATTCAAACTTTGACATGTATTAAGCTATTTTTAAGAATTCTTGTTGAATTTCCTCCGGATTGTTATGGCATGAAGCCCCTTGGTTTATGGGGTGTTTAAATTCATAGATGGAATCCATGTGTAGAATGTGTGTATGTATGTGTTTGTTTTGAAAGTGTATGGATGTTGGGATCAGGTTAGAATGTTTGGGAGCTCGCCGCGGCGAGCTAGTCCTTCAACGCCGCGTAGCCCGAGGGGCCACCTCGAGAATAGGGAATTTTGGACCCAGGCTCAACATAATAAATGCAAAGAGGTTACATGCTAACATTAAAAGATAACCATTAAACCATTTAATGGTAAGTTCATAACTCCATTTAATGATGATAAAACATAATAAAGATCATCTTTATTTTAGCATTTTAATGTCAAATGTGTAGCTTCACATTTCACCTAACAAAACTGAAATTGCTACTTCTCCTTTTAAAAAATTGTTTTAATATAATTAATCTAATTAAATAAATTAAACCAAAATCTAGCCCATTTCTAAATGTACATTTGGGCTTCTAATTAACCATTAATTAGACCAAGCCTAACATTCAATTATGGGCTTCTAAAACCTCCATTTATATTTCTTACTTAGCTTGATAACCTTCCTTCAAGCCAGGTGGGGAATCTTATTAGATTTTGATAATTCAAGCTCCAATAAGCCCAGAATTAATTCTAGCTTATTAATTAAATGTCATTCCACTAAAGACAATTAGTTGAACTCTTGAATTATTAAATATTATGATAATACATATTTTATGTCCAATTGTAAACCCTATTTAGAACCTTATTATAGCCATCCGAACAACAAAGGGTAAAATTACCATTTTACCCTTATGTTGGTTTTTTCTTCTAGATCTCCCGTTTTACATTATATGGTGATTAACACACAAGATCTCATCTTGGTGTCAAGTCTTGATAGGTAGCTAGTCCATCAAACCATCGGTGCGCTTAATCACCAGATCTCCTTAAAACATCTGTAAGTGATGATAAGCTTATAAACTCAGATTTGAGTGAATGTTCTCTGATATATGTTTCAATTAATAATTCCAACATGCAGACATTAGATTAATACTCTGTAAAAATCCATTCCAATCATATCAAGAATTATAATGAAACATATATGAGTTCATCACTCATCAAGATTATGGTTCATAATAAGCGAATGCTTAAGTTGTATGTTTTAAGATTAAAGTAACGACCCACTTTATTCTTGAAACCATACTTGATTTCAGATTCATTTAATAGTGCCATTATCGATAGTCTACTACTATCATGATATGAAACTCATCATTCCCTTTAAGTAAACTCCTTTACTTATATGGAAATAAATCGCAACACTAGAACCTAAACCATAATCAAGTAACCAACTTGATTATTCAACTATGAATCAATTAATTCAGATTCTAATAATATACATGTTTCCCATACTTTTCTATGTATGTGTATGTTACTTACAAAAGAATCTTGGTACCTTTTGACCAGATGTATAACGCTCACACAGATAAAACTAAACTCTTTTGTTTTATTAATAATAAATATTTTCATTACAAAACTGTAACTGAAGAAGTTAAAGTTACATGTAAATACACATGCTTTCCAGGGCACTATATTTACGTAACTCCAACACAAATTTCTTCATTTACCTAATCATAATGATAGTGGAAAATTGACCAAAAAGTCTAAATTTTTTAAAGGGTTTTGAGTTCAAAAAGTTTAGGAAATGCATAGGTTTTAGTGAATGTGTTTCTTTAGGATCTAAATTGGAATTCCTATTGAATGGAGTTTTTGACTATTGTTAAAGGAAATCAAGAAAGACAAAAGGAGCAAGGGGAGAGGTCTCTTTGAGCAAGTTTATAAGCAAGGATTTCAAGGTGGGTTACATGTTTATAATTGAGTAATGAACCATAACTATGTTTTCAAAGGAAAGAGAATTAAATGTTTCCAATTTCTTTATAATTGTTGTATTATTGTTTTTGAATGACTTGAGAAATTGTTATATGTTTGGTATATGAATTTGGTTCATGAAAATGCATGTGATGTATTTCACATTCATGGACAATTGTGTTTCTGAAATATGCCTTTATGGAAAAATGTTAAGAGAATCATGTTTTTGAAAAATGCCTTTAAGGACAATATGTTTTGCAAGTCATGAAATACATGTTATGTGGGTTTGCGGTGGTATCCTAAGTTAAGTCAAGTATACCTTAACAAAAGGCTTCTCCCACCTGCCTGCTAGTGGCATGGAGCTCCTTCACGGATTCCCATAAGTTTAAGGCTACGCAAGACCATTTGTGGAATTGCGATAGTACGTTCTGTTCACAACTACGCAAGACCATTTTGTGAAAATGTGTAGTACGTTTTGTTTTGGACTACCCAAATCATTTTGATGTGCTTATGTGTTTATGATTTTGTGAACAAGTTGATGAATTCATAAATTATGTTATTTGTGAATTGGATTACGTAACGAGAATTTGACAAACATGTTCTTTATAAACTTAATATGAATTTCCTATGACAAATGAATATTTTCAAGGTTTTGTTTATTTCTCCATTATAAACTTATTACCCATGAGCTTTCAAGCTCAACCCCCGTTCCCTCCCATATTTAGGTGATGAGCGAGAGATCGAGTGATCAAGAACATAAAGGCATTTGGCAACTACAAGATATTTAGTTTTTGTACTAAGTTAGTTTGATTTTTGGGTAGCTTTAGTGGCATATCGAATATGAGCATCCCTGTGTATTTTGTATTAAATGAATGATGTCATGTTTATATGTGATTAAAGCTTTGTAGAACTCTTTACTTTTGATGTTACTGAAATATGAATTGTGAATGGATAAGGTTGAGTTGAAATTAGGCATACTTAAGGAAGTTATTGATTTGAGATTATTAATTTTGAACATAAATTGTCGATATATAAGTGAGATCTTATGGAAAAGAAAGATAGGAAATTGTGAAGAACGAGAATTAGTTGTAAGTAATGAATTAAATGAGTAGAGATTAGAGAGTATGATGAAATAATATTAGTAGTTGAATGGTTATGAAATGATGTTGCATTAAAGGAAGTGAATTTGGGACATTTAAGAGTGAGGGTAAGGTTAGGAAAGATGTAAGGGTATTTTGGTGTGATTTTTTTGACAACTTCACTGCGGCGAAGCCAAGAGTTCGTCACGACTTATTTGTCCCAAGGGTATTTTGGTTTTTAGTGGTGACTTCGCCACAGCGAACTTCACCCAAATGGTCGTCTGGCTTAATCCCATTTGTTTGCCACGGTGAACCCTCCATGGCTTCTAGAGAAATCTGACAGCTACAATATGATTGGGGACATGATCATAAGAATTGGTTGTCGTATATCAATTGATCAAATGGGAAAATTTTCAGGATGTTATGAGAATGAAGATGAACTGATGATGGTTAAGGAGATTTCATTGGATTAAACTCACATTTTATGATCTCTAAGTTAGAGTCCAAAAATGGGTTCCAACATAATTTTGGTATATGCAAAAACAGAACAGAAAAGTACCCATTCATTCTCCATTTCTAGCACATCTTCAACATCAACATCAATATCATTTACAATCTATCCCTATTCAATCATCATAATCTTTCTATTATAACATGCCATAAAGAACAAAAATTTATTTACTTATTTGGCTTCCAATTCTAGCTTAATTCATTAAGTCTACCTAGCCCTCCGTGCATATAAAATCATCCCAAATTCGAGGTTGAAATTAGATGGTTTTTAGCTAGGATAAAAGACAACAATAATCTAGTTCTTTAGCTATCTTGTGAAGGGTAAAAGCATGTATTTGGTGTGGTAATTTAGCATAGCTCAAGCAAGACATAGGAATAGGAGGCAAAAACAAGTTTTGGTGGTGAGAGATGAAAAGAGAAAAAGAATAAACAAAGCTGAAACTACTCCTGCTTCAAACTCCTTAGATGCTAGATGTCACCATGTTACATTGACATATGCCCCTAAGCATGTAAGCCAGTTATCCCCTCTATAAGCTACCAAATGTCAGCTAGTTACTATTCCATTTGTCACTCAATCATTGCTGTCATTTGTCAATTAATTACCTATGCCAAATGTAACTCATTTATCTATGCCATTTGTCACTTATTTTGTATGCTTAGTAATCCTAATTTTCCATGTGTCAATTTGTCTTGCCACTTGGCATTTTTCCTAATCTAAATATACATTTTAATTCATCACTTTTCTAATGGTAACAATTAATTCAAAATTTAGTACTTGTAATCATTCAAACCAAAATCCAAGACAAAACAATACCCAATTCACATCATGATCATTTTAAACCTTTCATATTTTAGAATTTGTCAATTGAGTGCATATACTATCTTTGCAATATGTCTAAAATCATAATTCATGTGTATACTATTGATATGCATGTGAATGACATACATTTCAGGAATGCTAAAATGATATGAGTCTAACCCTTTGTATGAAAAATGGGCTATTGCATGGAAAGACCTCATGAAGCTGATGAGGAGTCAACTGATAGTATGGTTAGGAGAGATCAATCAGTTTCAGGTCCTCCTGAGCCTCTAAAAAGTGTGTGATAGAATGTTATTAGTAGATTAACTAGACTATGATATACTCCTATGATATACGTGTGACGAGACCATTGGGCTATAGTGTATATATGAATAGAGTGCATAGAAATTGCCTTAATATGTTCCGTAGGAAACAGTTTGTAGTTGATCTGATAGAGCTACCCTTCCATGAATTTGTCTTGATCTTAGGTATGGAATGGTTGTCTAAACACCAAGCTATAGTTGATTATGGGTCGAAAATAGTTATGTTCAAAGATTCTAATGGTTTAAAGATAGTGGTGCATTATATTCAATCTAGTCCTTTGACTAATATAATATCAGCCATGCAAGCAAGAAAACTTCTTAGAAAAGATTGTAAGGCATATCTGGCTTTAGTCCTTGATTGAAAAAGGGAAAAGGCAAACTTACAAGACATACCGGTAGTAAGTAAGTTTCCTGGCGTGTTCTTAGAAGAGTTACCAAGTTTGCCACCCGAGAGGGAGGTAGAACTATCTATTGAGATTGTATCTGGTATTGCTCCTATTTCAAGGGAACCTTATAGAATGGCTCCTACAGAGTTAAAAGCAATAAAGATTCAATTATAAGAGCTTTTGGACAGGGGTTTTATCTAGCCCAGTGTGTGTCACCATAGGGATATAGGTATAAAGCTCGAGGGCGAAATTCTTTCTAAAGGAGAGAAATGTAAGGCCCTTAGAAATATTATAGCATGTCTAGGGCATATTAAGAAGTGAACATAACGAATTAAATGCATCTAAGTATAGTAAGAGACATAATGGTACTTAATGTAAAAGACATGGGTAAATATGTAAATTTTTCATTTCGACATGGACTTGCATACTTAGATTTGAAATATGGATGAGAATGAAATTAATTGATGGGTAGCTAGTCCCTCAAACTATTGGTACCAGTTTAATCACCAAATCTCCTTAAAACATCTAGAAGTGATGATATCACTATAAACTCTTTATTTGAGTGAATGTTCTCTGATACATGTTTCAATTAATAATTCCAACATGCAGACACTAGATTAATACTCTGTAAAAATCCATTCCAAACATATCAAGAATTATAATGAAACACATACGAGTTCACCACTCATCAAGATTATGGTTCATAATAAGCGAATGCTTAAATTGTATGTTTCAAGATTAAAGTAACGACCCACTTTATTCTTGAAACCATACTTGATTCCAGATTCATTTAATAGTGCCATTATCGATAGTCCACTACTATCATGATATGAAAATCATCATTCCCTTTAAATAAACTCCTTTACTTATATGGAGATAAATCGCAATGCTACAATTTAAACCATAATCAAGCGACCAACTTGATCATTCAACTGTAAATTAATTAATTTAGATTCTTATAATATACATGTTTCCTATACATCTGTATGTACATGTATATTACTACAAAAGAATCTTGGTACCTTTTGACTAGATATATAATGCTCATACAAATAAAACCAAACTCTTTTGTTTTATTAATAATAAATATTTTCATTACAAAATTGTAACTGAAGAAAATAAAGTTACATGTAAATACACTTGCTTTCCAGAGCACTATATTTACATAACTCCAACAATGTACATTAGATGTATACGTGTCAAGAGTTGATAACCTAATGAGTGTTCATACATCAACAGTTGATAGCATTAGATTTAATAGTTGCATTGGAGATGCAATTAGTATGATCGATACCTACTAGTTGAGCTAAGGTGGATTGTTAGGCAAACCCAAGGTCATTCTTAGGGATATTGGATATTGACCCACTAAGAGAATTTCCCTACGAGTTCTCTCAGATTTATATTGAGGGTTATGAATTCATGAAAATAGTGGGAGCCATAATGCATGTTATTAAAGTCCTTATAGATATGCATTTAAGTACATTCTAATTTTTCCCTCTTTTTGAAAGGTTGCTATGGCCCAAGTCAACATCATGTGTACTTGCTTGAATTTGAGATCATTGATGAAAGCTAACAAGTTGAATGAACCAAACTTCCTTGACTGGTTCAGGAACTTGAGAATAGTTCTCAAGTCTAAAAAGTTTGATTATTTCTTAGAAGAACCACTTCCTGATCCCCCTACTGTTGATGCCTTCGATGATGATCAGAGGGCTTATGGGAAGCTTCTCGATGATTGCAAGATGGCTAGTTATATTATGCTAGTCATTACTATGTCACCAAAATTGTAAAACCTACATGAGGCTATGGATGCTTATACCATAGTCTATCATCTTAGGGAGATCTTTGATGAGTAAGCAAGGATCGAAAGGTTTGAGACTTCACAATTTATCTTCTTCTCTAAAATCATTGAGGGGACATCTCTAATGTAGTATGCACTAAAGATGAATGGCTACATCAAAAGGTTGGCCTCCTAGGGTTTTATTTTGGATCATAAATTAAGTGTTGACTTAATTCTGATGGGTTTAACCAATAGTTACTCATAATTTGGGCTTAACTATTATATGAACAATATAGCACAATTGCCAAGCTAGTCAACATGCTCAAGGCAGTTGAGCCATCTATCCATAAAGACAAGGTTGTGATGTTAGTGGACTTTTTTGGTTCAAAAAAAAGAGCTAAAAGAACAAGAAGTTTGCAGGGCCTAAGGGAGGTGTCAAGAAAGCAAAGAAGACTACCTCAAAGGGAACTTGCTTCTATTATGGAAAGGATGGCCACTAGAAGAGAAACTGTAAGGCCTATCTAGAGTCCTTGAAGCAAAAGAAGGCATATGATGACTTTTAGACCTAATACATACTGATGTATGTGGTCCGATGTCTATACATGCTAAAGGTGGTTTCGTATACTTAATTACCTTTATCGATGATCATTCTTGATATGTGTATGTATATCTTATGAGAAACAATTCTGAATCCTTTGAAAGGTTCAAAGAATTCAGAAATGACGTTAAGAAACAACTTAGAAGAAGTACTAAATCCCTTCGATCGAATCAAGGTGGTAAATACTTAAACCAAGAGTTTTTTCATTATCTCAGAGATAATGGAATGTTGTCCTAGTGGACTCCACCTTACACGCCCGAACATAATGGTGTGGCTGATAGGAGAAATCAAACCTTATTAGATATGGTGAGGTTTGTGATGGGTTTACGGATTTACCAAAATCCGTTTCGGGGTATGCACTTGAAATTTTTGTTTATGTATTAAATAAAGTCCCATCCAATTCAATTGATATTACTCCATATGAGATATGGACTAACAAGAAACCCTATCTTTCTCATATAAAAGTTTGGTGTTGTCCTGCTTATGTGAAGCAGATTCAATCAAATAAGCTTGAAGTTAAATCTAATAGTGTCTATTTGTAGGATATCCTAAAGAAACTATAGGATATCAGTTCTACCATGTTTCAGAACAAAAGATGTTTATTTCAAAACATGCTATGTTTTTAGAAAAAAAGTTTCTTTTAAAAGAAGATAGTGAGAGAAAAATTTAACTTATGGATGTTTAAGATGCTCAAACAGACACAGATCAACCACTAGACCCAAGTCTACTATTCATAAAGATGAAACAATAGTTTAATCTTCTAATACAAAAAAAAGTTCATAGGTTAGGTGGGATACGATATGTTCCCGAGAGATACGAATTTCTCATAAGTGAACTTAATGACGTATTGTTCATAGAAGATAATGAGCCTACTACCTATGAAGAGGTTCTGAAGAGTTTAAGAATCCTACAAATGGCTTCAAGCTATGAAATTCAAAATGGATTCCACGTATGAAAACCAAGTATGGACTTTGGTTGACCCACCCAAAAGGATAAAACCCATAGGGTGCAAATAAGTTTTCAAGAAGAAAATTGACATGGAGGGTAATGTAGTTACCCATAAAGCTAAGCTTATAGCTAAAGGCTATCGTCAAGGCAAGGTGTTGACTAT
This sequence comes from Erythroxylum novogranatense, assembly GCA_029891385.1. Taxonomy (NCBI): domain Eukaryota; kingdom Viridiplantae; phylum Streptophyta; class Magnoliopsida; order Malpighiales; family Erythroxylaceae; genus Erythroxylum; species Erythroxylum novogranatense. The sequence goes on along the minus strand of CM057228.1, from coordinate 59,288,017 downwards.
GGTGAAACATTTAGCCCAGTAGCTATGCCTAAATCCATTAGGATATTCTTAGCCATTATCGCTCATTATGATTATGAGATATGACAAGTAGATGTGAAGACGACTTTCCTCAATGAAAACCTAACCAAGGATGTGTATATGACACAACCTGTTGGTTTCATATCTATGAATGGAGAAAAGGTATGCAAGCTTCAGAAATCCATTTATGGATTGAAGCAACCATCCAAGAGTTGGAATATTCAATTTGATTAGACAATCAAAGTGTTAAGTTTCTCACACAATCTAGACAAACTGCTTGTGTATAAAAAGGTTACTGGGAGTGCAATCATATTCCTTGTACTATATGTAGATGACATATTGCTAATAGGAAATGATGTCTCTGCTTTGTAGTTAGTCAGAATTTGGTTAGCTAAGAACTTCTCTACGAAAGATCTTGGAGAAGCAACTTATATTTTAGGGATAAAGATCTATAGAGATAGATCTAAGAGGTTGCTTAGTCTTTCTTAGTCTACATACATACACAAGATGTTAAAGAGTTTTAGCATAAAGAAGTCCAGGAGACGTTCAATTTATGTGCCAAAGACATAAGATGAGAGGACTAGCATGAGTTTGATTCCTTATGCTTCGGATATAGGATCAATCATGTGCACTATGTTATATACTAGACTTGATGTATTGTATGCTTTAAGTGGTATAAGCAAAAACTAGTTAGACCCTGGTGAGGGTCATTGGGTGGCTGTCAAGAATATCCTTAAGTATTTGAGAAGAAATAAGGATGTTGGGACCTAATTTGGGAACTGGACCCCAACTGGAACAACGGAATCACATATCGAAAACGAATCAAATTCTTAATGAGCCATAGAAAAATCGAAAGGCTAGGATTTGCAAATTTTTAGAAACAAAGAAACAAAACGGAGCAATCAACCACAAATCTTGGATCCTATTTCTAAAACCCAACCTCGGAATCGTAATCGAACACATGTACAAAACGTGAGCAAACTTATACTTGGCGAAAGCGAAAGAAATCGAAAGCAAAACGAATTGCCTCAGAATCAAAACAAACAAACGGTTCAATCGAATGAAACAAATTTCCGACATCCGAGAACGTGTAACTTAGAAAAACTAGCGTTGGATACCTTAAGACTACACCAATCCGAAACCGGTATAAACTTTTCTTTTTTTCATTCTTGTTTTATTCATCTTTATTCAATCTCATACAAAGCAATCTAATTTCCCATTTGGAAATTCATTCTCAATCAAAACTCAATTCATAATATTCTTCGTAATCATGCAATATCTCAATCTCATCTTTAACAAATCTTATTCTTATTCTTATTTTTTCCATAAAAACTCCCACATACAAAAATAAATACCATCAATTCTCAAACAATTAGCACTTCAATAATTCTTATTCAATCATACTCTTGACACTTAAATCAAAAAGTCATTTTAATTCCTCAAATAATTCATGAAAACTTAATTACATCAATATCACATTCATCCATATCTCAATTCAATACACAAGTTCATAGTTCATTTACATCATGATATACATGCTTACAAAATCTTAATGGCATTCCACGCCATGTTACAACATCAATATAAAAATTCAAAATGCACAAAATACAAAAATCCCAAAAATGCTCAACATGTCTGAAATTTGAATCTTGCAACCAATTTACTTAAAAGCCAATCTTATACATAACGAACGGATATCTAGACTTTCTTTCATCCAATCTCCATCTTGATACCTGGAGATGGGGGTGAAAGGGGGGTGAGCTTTACAGCTCGTGGATACACGTTTATAATAAAGATAAGCAAAAACTTTGAAAACAGTTCACTTGTCTTAGAAAACTTTCATGGAGTTTATAAAACACATGTTTCTAGGCTTTCAGCCAAAATCCATAAGTTACAAATCATGAATGCATCAAACTTGATCAAACATAACATGAACACATAGACACATCAAAATGGTTTGGGTAAGTCCAAATTTATGACGCACTACACATTTCCATCGAAATGGTCCTATGTAGTCGTAGTTTCTTGAGGGAGTCCTTGAAAGAGCTCCGTGCCACTAGCAGGCAGGCGGGATAAGTCTATTCTTGGGTCAACGTGTACGTGACGGTTCTTGAGGGACTACCACAAACCCACTTATCACATAGCTTTCAAAATCTTGTAACTTATTGCCCAAAATGGCACTTTTCTTGAAAACTTGCTTATCACATACTTGAGGTATATTAACATGCATCTTTTTCAAAATATCACTCAAATCATGTAACAACATATAGCATATTTCACAAGTCATTCATAAATAATAATGCAGCATTTATGATGCAAGTGAAATAAAAAAACTTCTTTGATTTAAAGAAAACAGTAGTAGTAGCTTATTTAAATTATAAACATGTACCCACCTGAATTCCTTGCTTAGATACATGCTTAAAAGATGCCTCTCCTCTTGATCCTCTTGCCTTATTTGATTCCCTTTATCAAAATGTAAAAATACCATTCACTAGGAATACAAATTTGAGGACCCATAAATTTTAAAAACTCAAACTCTTCTAAAAGTCCAAACATTCTGGTCAATTTTCCATGGTCACTCTGATAAAATCTGATAATATTATCTTCTAGAAAAATGTTCCCCATTTTCTTAAGTTTCTAATGACTCCAAAATCATTCAATTTGTTTCAGAAATCTGAAAGTTATACTCCAAACATGTTGGGACTTTCCTTATGTCGAAATAAGAATCTATACTCAACTTCCACCACAAATTTGAGATCTTTAAAAACTGATTTAAAACTTCCTTTTTCATAAAAACTTGTAAACCATTGACTCTAGTTTACAAAGAATGAAAAATTACCTCATTTGGACATCTACATCAAAAGTTATGGCTAAAATACCAAAACATATCTGTGTAAGAAAACAGAAGCTCGCCGCGGCAAAATCAGGAGCTCGTCGTGGCGAAAACAGAAGCTCGCCGCGGCGTAAGAAGATGGAGCTCACCGCAGAGAGGGTGCTTGCACACGCCGTTATGAGGCGCATCTTGCCGATGTCGTGGGCGCTACTTGGCCATGACGTCTTGAGACCGGAAACCTTCCGAACACTTTTTTTTCGACATTTTTTATCTTCAAACTTCCCATATTTCACAAATAACTCATCTTAACCCTAAATCGTCATTCCTACATCATTTCTAAACTCATTTCAACCCAAAAATCATTCACAAACATAACAAAATCATTAACCCTAGAACACCGTTCATCAATATCATCCTACCCACATTCAACCCCATTTTTCTCTTCTAACAATCAATAAACATGATTCATTCAAAAAATAAAGAAGGGATGAGTCTTGTACTTACTTGTTTAGTTCCACGATTCGTTAAATTCTTCAAGATTTCCAAACCCTAGCTTTCTCTTCTTCTCTCCTCCTTCCACAGCTTCTTCTTCTTTTCTTCTCATTCCCAATTTTCTCCTTCTAATTCGTACTTTTAATGAGTGGGCAATGTCCATTTTCCCTCCAATATAAGCCTTATAACTCTTAGACTTAAGTGTCATGCCCAATTTTCCCTTATATAATCTTATAAATTTAATACTTCAATTCAAAAATTAAAAATCTTAGGGACTGAATTGAAATTCGATTCCTTCATATAACTTTTAGTCCCATGTCTCTAATTTATTTATAAACAAGAATCAACTTAATTGGATCTCTACAGTTCAGGATATCATCAAAATACCTAACAATGTTCAGAGAAATGTCCAACTCAAACTCTGTAATCAATCCTCTCACCTTGATTCAATCAATCTCAAAAATCACAAATTATCATGAAGAGATAAGGGATGTCTTAGGAATCCAATGCTTCAAAAATAGGATCAATCGGATGTTGGACGAAAAGTTAGAAGCAAAAGAACGGGTAAGGGTCGGATCACCCTAAACAGTAACAACAATTTGTAAAAATCTTAACTTCCTATTCCATGGTCCAAAATTTCCATACTTTACATTAATGGAAAGATCAAAACATAATCTAAAACTTTCATGAAGCACTTAAAGGCAATTTCAACCTCTAACTAGGTCAATTTTTCAATCAAAACTTCTGCCCAGAAATGTGTCATCCTATATCACAAATTTTAAAATTTCATATCTTCCAAATTCCACAACCATAAATAACATATTATACATAATTGAAAAGCTAGGATAATCTTCCATGACTTTCATATAGATCACTTAACTCAATTCAGACCACATCGGTACATGATTTCCCTCAAATCACATTACACCTAAATGTACACTTATGGACATTTTCATAAAACAAAGCAAAATAATACTTACCTTTCCCTGATCATAACTTTCACTCCCGATATCGAAAAATATAAAACTTTATGACGACAGAAAGCTCTAAACAAAAACTACAAGTTTCATGAAGATCATTTTTTCAAATTCTGCTTAAATCAAAAGTCAACTCTCTACTCCAAAAAGTCAAACTTTCTCAATTCTTCATATTCTCACACTTTTTCTCTTTATTTCTTGATTTTTAATTCTCCATAATCTAACACTTTAATGAATCATTTCTTGCTTTTCCACTCCATTTAAAGCAATTCATTCACTATCAATTTCATTTAAACTCAAAACACTATTTTAGGCCATAATTAATCATAAACATGAATAACAAAAGCATACACACACCTATACTCTCTCATCAACAACTTGCTAAATTCACCTATCTTAATCTCATATAACAATTCACATTCTTGAATTGTGTTTTTCTTTGCACCTGAATAATTTACCACCAATTCCTCATTTCATGTCAAATTTTAACTCGCAATTCTAATAAAAGTTCGGGGTCCAACAAAGGATGTATTCTTGGTGTATAAAGAAGGTGATCTTGTGGTAAGCAGGTATACTGATGCAAGTTTCCAATTTGATAGGGATGAATCCAGATCCCAGTCCAGATTTGTATTCACACTAAATAGTGGTGCTATTAGTTGGAAAAGTTCCAAATAAGAGATGACTACAATTTTGACAACAGAGGCAGAGTACATTATAGCATTAGAAGTGACAAAGCAGATTGGATTAAGAAGTTCATCATGGAATTTGATGTGGTTCTGAGCATTGTTAACCCATTGCAATTATATTATGACAACAACTTGGCTATAGAGTAGGCCAAGGAATTGAGGTCTCGTTATAAGCCCAAACATGTACTTAGACATTACCATTTAATTAAAGAAATTATTAGTAGAAATGATATCAAGATAAAGAGAGTTCCCACCGATAAGAATATAGTTGATCCATTGACTAAGACTATTTTCCAAAAGAGTTTTGTGTCATATGTATGCATATATGGTATTAGATATTAAGGTGAATGGCTTTAATGAAAGTGAAAGTTTGTTAGAGAAGTGCTATAAAGGCAAACACCTTTAGCACTTATTGTATAAATCATTTTATGATAAATGAAGGCATTTTTCATTATTTTGATGTTCATACATTTATGGATTTGATGTTGATCTTAAATTGATTTAATGAAGTCCTTGATACAAAATATAGCATGGAGGAAATCATAATGAGATCATGATAATAAGATTCCTATCATGTGTAATTATGTTAGTATCTAAACTTTCCCTAGTCATAGGATTAATAACATGGGATATCATTAATCCAGATAGACCAGCATATGTTATATTCCTTGATTAGATCAAACAGTAGATCTTATAATCTATAGATACGAGTTATTTAGAGTTAACATGTGGATACTTCTAAGGGTAGTAAGTACATTGGATTGACCTACTGTGAGATAATCATATGGATAATCTATTCCAATGTCAATGATAATCTCATCAAAGCAATGGTGCAAGTATCATTTGACTTGAGGTGCTCAAGCATATCTCAGATACTAATCCTATACTTTGACTCCATTCATCGGTGCCTTTCAAAGGTTACTCATAAGGTGGTGATTGGGTACAACTTGATGCATTCGGAGGTAACTGAGTAACCAATAAAGGAGTCACCACTCATGATAAAAGGAGATGATACTTGTGGCCTCATGTCGAGGTCATTACTCGTGAGTCTCTAGCCAGAGTAGATATATGTCATGAACAGAGTCTTCAATGATACATAGAGTAATGAGATCCTCAGGACAAGATCTAATATCACTTAGACTAGATGTGACGTAGTTAGTCCAGTGGGAGTTGACACTTTGACCATACTTTGTACCAAGTGGGTATAGATGGTGAAAGGACGAATTATATGGTAACATTTTGTATAGAAGGTTCGTATTCAAACCACTGACATATTGGACAACTAGGTTTCATGACTTGTTACTAGATACTGCTCTTGACATACTTAAATTAAATGTTAATTCAAATGGCCAACATAATAGGGAACCTAATTGTTCACACACATAGGAGTTCCGAAAAATGAGTAAAATATTCTTAAATAGTGATTCAAGATATGAGAGAGTGTTTCAGGATTGTATCATGATGCAATCATGGTTTAAAATGTTGCATGGAATGGATTAGAAATAAGTGTTATTGGCTACCAATTTGGTCATTAACTTCCTATAGCTTCCATTAATGCATGTTATTCATTGTCATTAACTTTCCATAACATCCATTAATGCAAGTTATTCATGACCATTAACTTCTCATAACTCTACATTGGTGATGGGGGTCACGGAAGGACAAATGGTGCAAAAAATAGATATGATTTTCGTGCATCTTGTATAAGACACAAGTGAAAAAGAAAGGCTCTTCCTAGCAAACACACTCTTTTTCTCTCTAACTCTCATAAGAGTTCTTGTCTTTGCTAGCACAAAGAAAGAATTCTAGTCATCTCTTAATAGGGTTTCATCCTTCTATCTTCTTATGGACTTTCATTAGAGACGATCTACATTGATCGTTCTAGTTTATGACAACCCAACGTGGAGAATATTAAAGAATGAGGAAGATCGCTTGAAAGGTATGTAAACAACTTACATTTCATGTTTTGTTTTTTATATATATATATGCATGAGTAAAGTATGGTTTTTGAGGTTCTGTTTTATTTTATGTTGCGTATATTTGATATATATTATGTATGAGATGGATGATCAGAACCTTACACATAACATACCTAACACATACCAAGATACTCCAGAAGTTCCTTAAAAATAAAGCAATATAATTCACATTCATAATTTGTTAAGTTAAAAACAGAACATATCATACATCTTATACTTATCAAAATACATGTCATAAATTTTAAATTCATCTTGTATTAATTTTATTACGAACTATATACAAAAAATACAAAATGTCTTATCATATTGAGTATAATTTAAAAACAAACAAAACATTTTCCAAAATAAAACTAATCCTTTTTGGCCACTGCGGTCATCTTTGTCCCAGTCTCACATATTCCTATCTAAACCTATACGGAGGCAAACCACTTTGCTAGGCATATAACTTAGTGGGGAATAGCTAAACAAGATATATAATGGTGATTGTTTCTAACATTCATATGCACTAAATTAGATTATATCAAGCAATCTTTATTTATTCAAATTAAAGAATAATCCAAACATTATTTGCATCAAAACATAATATAATAAATTATAACATAATATTCTTGCATAAGAACAAAACTTATAAGTATCGAAATAGAACATCTTTACTTGAGCAGAATGTACAAGTCTCGTAACAAGATATATTTATGCGAACATAATAGAACTTGTATCAAATCAAAATATGTCTTGTAACATATCATAACTTATCTTATATCAGATCAGAACTTATCTTCTATCAAATCAAAACATATATCAAAAAAAAAAATTAACCTGCTGGTCCTTTTTATAGAATTGGGTAATGAGACCAGAAAAGGCGATACCTATTATTGGTATCTCAGAAATAGAAGAGACTTAAGTCTCTGAAATAGAAGACACTGAAGTGTCTGCGGTTAGAAGACACCAGAATGTCAATTATAAAACACACCGAAGTGTCTAGATATAGAAGACAACTTAGTTTCTAGTTATAGAAGCAACTGTAAAGCCTTTTAGGCCTTCCTATTTACCTATGACTAGGACTTGATAATTTTAAAAATAAAACATTTCAAATTTCATAATCACATGTAAGTGATGTGGTGCATAACATATGAATTTATTCCATTTTGTTTGAATTTAACATGTTCATTCCCATTTGATCCAACTTAACATGCCTTATGAATATAAACATTTGCAATAATGCACCAATGAATACATTAAGTAATTACACATTACATGTATTCACACAAGTTCCCAATTCACAAACATTGACAACTAACACATTACACTTGTTCTTTAAATCACATTATCATTCATAAGTAAACTTCATTACTTTAACAACTTATAAGTTCCAAAATTAGATACTATGTTATCAAATAACACCTTCCTTAAGTTATTACTTCAATTAATAATCCAAAACTTATTCAACCTTTAATTAACTAATTCCATATGAAACTAGGTTCATTTTACACTTTAATCAAATCCAATTACACCATTAAAAAGTGCTTTAACCTTATATAGTCCAACAAATGTACGAAACCAACTTTTTCCCTTCCAAAGCATTTCTCACGTTCATGGGAAGGTGCCACATAAATCCCACAGTCGTGGGATGAGCGAATCGAAGGTTCACTCTCCTATGTCCTTCATTTTGTTTCCAAATTTAACCTCTTCATTCTCCACCTTCACCAAAGTCCATCAATTTCACTTCAATTCTACCTTATTCATGCTTCAATCCCTTATCAAATTTATGTCCAAATCTAATTCAAAAATAATTCATTGGGCAACCCACAATTCATTATCTTCTATACATCAAAACCAAAACATAATTTGCCAGACAAGAATCAATTTTCTAGCACTCATTTATCATCATCATAACACATATTCCACGCCTATTCAATCATCATAGAACTTGTATTAATACATGCTATAAAGTTTAGAATTCCCTTACCTATTTAACTTCAAATTCTAGCTATAAAGAAAAAGCTAATTGATCGGCTCTCGTTTGATCTAAAGATTAAACCCTTAGAAACTGAAGCAAAAATTTAATTTCAAGGATTGCAATATAGGATGCAACCTCAGGTCGTCTCACTTAATCGAAACCTAATGCAAGTGGTCTAAGCTAGCCTAATTGTCGAAAATGCAAACTAAGTTGATAAAAAAGAAAAGGGGGTTTGGATCATTTGTAAAAGAAGTTTAGAAGACTGAACTAAATGAAAGAAAAATGTATAAAAAGATATTTTTGGATTTTTGGGGAATTGAAAAGTGAAGAAACTCAAACAATGATCAAATATGATAAAATCCTCTTGAAAATGAGCTTTGACTATCATGGTTCAAAATAAATCTTTCGGGAGAGAAATTCAGTAATTTTTTTAATGATAAACCTTAAAGAACTCTTTAAGTCCAAGGTTTTAATCAATGAACTTCATTTCTTCAAAACCTGTTAAATGCATCTTAGTGTGTATTAATGGATGAGCTAATGCAAGTGATCAATATGGATCAAGCTTAATCCCAATATCAAACACAACTAGGAAGATAAAAGAGAGTTAACACAATCACCACAAAGACATATATGAGACCTCATATATTAAGCATCAAAGTTCTACATAAGCATTTCCATATCATAAGCATTGTTCAACACTTGATGAAACTCTAATCAAGCTAATCTAACTACACGGCCATAAACCCTAACTCAGAAGTTTACAACTATGCAGTTAAACTTGACAATGTAAAACAACTCCCTTTTTGAAGCCTATAGAACTCAAGCCATCGCTACATCTTTAAGAGGAATAGGTGTTCTAGCCAAGCATATGTTGGAGTTATGTAAATATAATGTCCTGAAAAGCAAGTGTATTTACATGTAACTATATCTTCTTCAGTTACAGTTTTGTAATGAAAATATTTATTATTAATAAAACAAAAGAGTTTGGTTTTATCTGTATGAGCATTGTATATCTGGTCATAAGGTACCAAAATTCTTTTGTAAGTAATATACATATACATAGAGATGTATGGGAAACATGTATATTATTAGAATCTGAATTAATTGATTCACAGTTGAATAATCAAGTTGGTCGCTGATTATGGTTTAGACCGTAGTGTTGCGATTTATCTCCATATAAGTAAAGGAGTTTACTTGAGGAATGATGAGTTTCATATCATGATAGTAGTTGACTATCGATAATGGCACTATTAAATGAATTGAATCAAGTATGTTTTCAAGAATAAAGTGGGTCGTTACTTTAATCTTAAAACATACAACTTAAGCATTCGCTATTATGAACCATAATGTTGATGAGTGGTGAACTCATATATGTTTCATTATAATTCTTGATATGATCGGAATGGATTTTTACAGAGTATTAATCCATTATCGCATGTTGGAATTATTAATTGAAACATGTATCGTGAACATTCACTCAAATAAAGAGTTTATAGTGTTATCATCTCTTCTAGATGTTTTAAGGAGATTTGGTGATTAAACTGGCGCCAGTAGTTTGATGGACTAGCTACCCATCAAGTCTTAACACTGAGATAAGATCTTATGTGTTAATCACCATATAAAGTAAAATGAGAGATCTAGAAGGAACAAACCAACATAAGGGCAAAACGGTAATTTTACCCTTTTTTGTGCGGATGGCTATAATAAAGTTCTAAATAGGGTTTGCAATTGGACATATTCTCATAATATTTAATAATTCAAGAGTTCAACTAATTGACTTTAGTGGAATGACATTTAGTTAATAAGCTAGAATTAATTCCAACGAGATTGAATTAATTCTGGGCTTATTGGAGCTTGAATTATCAAAGTCCAATAAGATTCCCCACTTGGCTTTAAGGAAGGTTATCAAGCTAAGTAAGAAATATAAATGGAGGTTAATTAGAAGCCCATAATTGAATCTTGGGCTTGGTCTAATTAAAGAAGCCCAAATGTACATTTAGTAATGGGCTTGGTTTTTGGTTTAATGTAATTAATTAGATTAATTATATTAAAACAATTTTTTTAGAAGAAGATAGCAATTTCGGTTATTCCTAGGTTAAATGTGTAACCACACATTTGACATTAAAATGCTAAATAAAGATGGTCTTTATTATGGTTAATCATCATTAAATGGAGTTATGAACTTACCGTTAAATGGTTTAATGGTTGTCTTTTAATGTTGGCTTGTAACCTATTTGCATTCATTAGATTAAAGATGAAAGATGTACATTAGGTGGACCATCTTCCTTCTTTCTTCTTGGCAAAACCGAAATTGGGTATTGAATTTTAGGTTATGATCTTTTCAAATAGCCATCATAAAGATAAATGAAGATAATCTCATTTATTGGCTATTTTATGAGTGATTAATGAAAGAAGTGATGCATTTGATGCCTCTCTCTCCTTTCATCCATGCATATACAAAATTGGTAGGTAAGAAAGAGTTCTTCCATGTTCTTTACACCTTCTCTCCTTTCATGAAAGAGAGAATCGAAAATACCAATTGACAGAGTTTCAATTTTGCTTCTTCTTCTTCTAAGAAAATCTCCTCCAAACATTTCTTCTCCTTTCCCACCAAAGGATTTTGTTAACCTAATTGTCCTTGAAGAACAGGTGGTAAATCTAACTGGTTGAGGATACTACAACAAGGAGAAAGTAGATTGCTAAAGGAAAAGAGTCAAAGGCAAAGGATTTGGATACACGAAGAAGGAGAGGATAGCGTAGTGAGGATTTAAAGCTGTAGCGAAGGAGTTGGTAATACTCCTGATCTTGTTTATATTTTATTATCCTTATACCATATCATGTAAAGATTGGCATGTTGATTTCGATTTGTTGCTTCCGCTGCAAGTAATAATTTCTTAAAAGTTTTGAAATCTACCGTTTTTCCAAACAAAGCATGTTTTTTTTTCTGATCCAACAGCATAACGTCAGGAATCCTCACAACTGCAAGAGCTCTGATGTTACCCATGGTAGCAGCAGCAGCAGATGGTGAAGTTGACAGTGGAGGTAGTCGATTGATGAAAGTTGAGAGTGAAGTGTCGGACGATGTTGTGTGTTGCTGCCCAAGTGTGTTGTAGCGCCCCCTTACCGCAGGGTATACACCGGGACACCTGTGGGTCGTTCCGACGCATATCCCACAATAAGGGTGCACTACGTTCGATCATTTCTATAATCCACATGGCATCAATGCAATAAAATCTGCAATATCATAATCACTGAATTTTAAAAACCAAAAGCTTGTCTCATTTCGTAAGATCAAATAGAAATATAGACAAGTCTATCAGTTCCCTATAGTCTAAATATAATACTAAAAAAAAAGGAAACTGATACAAAAGTCTATACTATGTCATCCTCAAAATCAATCCCAGTTGACCAACCTGTGTGCCATCACTTCTCTGGCCAATGCGCTCACACGGCAGGAAAAGTCTAACTCTGGAGCTAGGAGTCTAATCTATCAGCCCTGAAAAATATATGCAATTTTGGGTGAGTTTGCGAACTCAATAAGAAACTATCATCGATGGTTCACTCAATTCATGCATTACGCAAATTGCGTACGGCACATCACAGTAACATTCAAAAATATCATATAGCAGTTCGCAATTTCTCATGCCATCACAGCACTCAGTAATTATCTCAAATCAGTTATCATATTTGTATGTAATGCATATGTGACTCTTTTCTAGTTTATTTCAATGTTGTCACTGAGCGCTTATTCAGTGACAGTGTTCAGTGGACGCGTCTAGGGAGTAGGAGAGCCCTCATACAGGATGCACTAACTCCCCTCGAGACTCAAGGCTCGGTTCAGTAACAGTGTTCGAGCTCAAAGCTCTTTTCAGTATTAGTGGCGACTCAGGTCACAACGTTCATTATCTGTTCATGCATTTTTGTATGAAATGCATATGCCCAATAATTCACCGTCATATGGCTGTAAAAGCCCATTTATCTCAATTTTCAGAATCATGTAGCAGTCACATCCAATTTGTCAAAAGCAGGCATTTCAATCCTAATCATTCACATAATCATACAATTCACAATTGAAATCAGTTCACACAGAGCATTTAACAATCAGAAATTGAGGAACCAACTAGGTTACTCACTGGTTGCTCCCGAAGCTAACGCCTGGAAAATCCAACAACGTCTGGAAGTTCACGTTCCAGTTGCTCCTCTATAACAAATTGCATACATGATATCAAAATTTGCACCATTAAAAGTGTTCAACAATGCACATGTATGAGATGTATTATGTGCAATGCATGTTCATGATAAATCTCGGGTATCAATCTTTGATTCTTCTCAACACTGTCCCATACCAAAATTCATTTAAGCATAACTAACACTTAGGGTTCTGCCTCTCTAGAATCATTGAAATCACAATTTGTTTGTCACTGGCTTACTTTCAGACTTTCTGAAATACCCTTTCGGGTTAACTGTTCACATTCAAAAAGGAGTCAAAAATTGTGAAATGTGAGCTCACTCTCTTCTAGAAAAGTGTTCCTCTATCTTGTATCTTTCCATCGCCTCTAATTTCACTCAATTCAGTTTAGTAATTTGGAAGATATGCCTCAAACATTTTCGGACTATTCCTCTCCAAAACATAGTACTATATCCAACTTCCATCCAGAAATTGAACACCTTAGAGACTAGATCGAGATTCAGCTTCTTCATATGATTTGTAGCCCTATTACTCTAGTTTACTAAAAATCAAGAATCACTTCAATTGGAATCTTATAGACCAAGATATCGTCAAAATACTGAAATATGTTTAGTGAAATATTCAGTTCATGCTCCTTCTACCGATACCCTTACTTTGATTCAATTTATCATTTATAATTTAATACGAAAAACCATAACTTTTTGTGGAGGGATAAAGAAATGTGTTAGGAATCCAATGCTTCAAAAATCAGGTCATTTGGAGGTCTAGAGAAAAAGTTATGACCAAAAGACTCCAATCAGTTCTTGCTTTCGTCTGAGTTTTTCTATCGTCTCATTTCCATCGTCTGCTTTTCTATCGTCTCATTTCCATCGTCTGCTTTTCTATCGTCTCATTTCCATCGTCTGCTTTTCTATCGTCTCATTTCCATCGTCTCCTTTTCTATCGTCTCATTTCCATCGTTTGCTTTTCTATCGTCTCATTTCCATCGTCTGCTTTCCTATCGTCTCATTTCCATCATCTGATTTTCTATCATCTCATTTCCATCGTCTGCTTTTCTACCATCTCATTTACATCGTCTGCTATTGCTCCAGAACATCCCCACTTATAACAATCATAACTTTTGACTCCGATATCCAAAATTTACAAACTTTATACCATTTGAAAGATAAAAGAAAGATCTACAACTTTTCAGAGGAAACTAGACCAAAATCTATCTAAATTAGGTCCATATTTCCTCCCAAAGTTGGAACATGAATTTTCGCTCAACTCACAACATCCTGCACCCAGTTCTCAACTTTGAGACAACTTTTGAGACTCTTAGAGACAGAACTGAAATTTGATGTCTTCATACGAATTGTAGCCATATATTCCTAGTTTACTTCGAATTAAGAATCATCTCATTTGGACAACCACAGAAAATGTTATGGCTAAAGTACTGAAGCATACTTAGTGAGAAATTTCCAGACCTTCTAACTTTCAACACTTGACGTCACCAAACACGAAAAGTTTTCTCAAAGCTAATTTAACACCATAACTGAATTTATTTCTCCCCAACTACCCAGTATTTATGAACAAACACATAAAGTACGTTTTCCATGCAGATGACAATAATTTATCAACTTTATTTTACAAATCCCTAACAACAAAGGATTTCTCTAACACTTACCTCCTGAAAACCCCAAAATCTTCTAGCCCTAAACTCCACACGTTTTCATACTTCGCTGAGAGAAATGATCAGCTTCTGATTTTTCCTTAGAGTAGATGACACAAAAGACAAAGTAAGTTTGGTGAAGGAAAGGAAGAACACAGAAGTCCCTTAGAAGATATTTTGATGGAAAACTCTGTGTTTCGAAGAGAGAGAAGTTTTAGGAAGATGATAAAATGGAAGGGACTTAGACAAGACTAACCTGTCAATTCTCAAGGAATAGTAACCTACTCTTAGCTAGAGTACAAGGCCTAAGTGACACTTGTCACTTACCCAATACCCAAGTTCCAACTTAGTTTCTTTTGAACTAATTCCCTTGACTGTCATCTTTACAACCCAACTATCTCCAAAACTTCATTTAATTTATTTCTTATTCCCTATTATCAATATATCTTTCTCAAAACTCCATAACTTCACCAACATATACAAATACAATATTTCCACCAATTACTAATATTTTCAATGCAAAAACATCCGTAACTTTAAAAATTCATGGATTAATCCAATTATACCCGGAATTATTCATGAATGCATGTACAATTATTTCATGTGCAAATAAATTCACTATTTATGTGTAAGTGTATGACATATCATGCATTAACATGGAAGTGCATCACTAACTCTCATTAGCCACTCCCTTTTACCATTCTACCCTTTCCACTAGAAATGGGATGTTACATGTGTTCTCTCTTTTCTTTGTGACCTAATTTGGCATGATTTTATATGTTGGGTCGTGGGTCTGGTTGGAATAGTGAGAGAATTTTCCAATTTTGGTCCGGGTTTTTGATAGTTCGTCGCGGCAATAGGTGAGTTGAGTCGTGATGTGCACTTGTTGGATCCTTCGCCGTGGTGAAATAATTAATTTATGCCCCGGTGTGCTTTCCTTCATATTGCGCCACGATGGCAAACCTTCTTTTGCCGCGGCGCAACATCCCGAAGCTCATGTACTCGTGCTGACTCCATTTAAACCCATTGACTCCTTTCCCTTGAGGCTCCTACAATCAGAAATAGCAATTTTGCAGTATCAATTGTTCTTAGAAAAATTTATAATATCAACTTGTAACAATTTTTTATCATCAAATTGCATAAAATAAAAATGCACACTCAAGGATTAATTTAAACATAAAATCAAGAATTAGGAGTCAAAAAGTGTAGTAAAGGTCATAAAAATGTTGTCAATTTAGATAATAAACTTGGGCTCAATCAAATTCCCCCACACTTAGACCTTTGTACTCCTGGACAATGTTTATAAGAGTCAAAGAAATACAAGTGTAAAAGAAAATTTCTGACAATGCTTAAAACAATAATAGGAAATTGACAAAAAAATCACTTTATCAAAAATCAACCAAAGTAGACTGAAAGAGTGCTAAGAAAATAAACACTAAAAGAATTTAATCCCAGAGATTGAACAAAAGAGATGTCACACAAGGTAAAATGTTTTCTCTCATCTTACTTGTGTTAGGGATATAAACCTGCTTAATCCATTCTCTACCATAAGCTTATGACAGTCCTATTTCTCTACTGCAAGAACTATAATTTTGAAAATCAAGAGGACTTTTCAAGGTTGTAATGTACGGAAGTCTAGATGAAATAAATAGGATGAACGAAGAGAGAAAGAGTATGAATACATGCACTACAATTATGGAATGGATGTAAACAGTGAAACATTATTGATACCCTTTTTTGTGTTTTTTTGTTTTTTTTTGACATAACACATACATATAGACATGTATATATATGATTGAAGCTGCTTGTACTGATTCTTCTTTTCTTTCCTTTTTTGTTCCTTTTTAGAACACACTTTTTTTAAAACAAAAGAAATTGTAAAATAAACTATTGTCACCATATAAGGATGTGTGCATGTGCTCATAAATGATGCCTCAAGGGGCTAGTAAGAAATAAGTATTTATGGATAGTGTTTGGGTTAAAAGGGTTAAGAAAGAATGCCTCTATCATATTAAAAAATTCTAGTTCATAAAGCTTTGATTAAGAATTGAAACAAGTTCTAGAGAGACATGAAATAAGCAGATACACTCAAAATTTGAAGAAAAATGTGGCCCAAATATCCTTCCAACAAAGTTAGTATCTCAATGAACAATCTCAAGTCTCAAAAACTTAAAGTGCTACTTTATTAACATACCTTCATTTACTTTGTGTTGAAAACATCTAAAGTAAAATTAGCCAATACCGACTATCATTAAAAGGATGGGAAGCATTTTCAAAAACTCAAGTATCAATTTGAAAATTATAAATTCTTTGAGAAGCAAGAGGTATAAGAATCGAATGTGGAAGGAGTTAGTGTTGAGACAAAATTTTCAACAAAAAATTCATTTCTGTAAAGGTTGCTACACCGTAGCGACAACAACGTGCCCCGCGACGAACTCCAAGTTGCGCTGCGGCAAAAAACAAGTTCAGTTCCGCGGAGAAAAATGGCATAATTGAATTTTCACAATCACCAAGTTTAAAAATTGACTAACACCATATATAAATTGTCAAAATGGAGCACAACAAGATTAACAAAATGGAAAAGCTCCCCCACACTTAAACAACACATTGTCCTCAATGAAAAAGAACAAATAATAGAGAGAAAGCAGGGAAGTGAAAACGAAATGCATTGGAAAATAAAAAGAAACACTGCTATATATAAGAGGTGCAACAATTGTGGCAATACAAAATGAGCTAAAGAGACAACGAACGAACTAAAACAAAATAAAGACAACAAAAAAATACAAAAACTAATGCTCGAACTACTCCATCGGATGATCATCCGCAGCATCAGGAGGGGTAGGGCCAGATGTCCCGACATCGTCGAAGGAATCGTCGTCTTCCGGGGGAAGTGGGAAGCGCAAGTGCGCAGCAAGGAGTGGATCCATCTACCGGCAATGTCGACAATCTTGCTTTAAATGGGCTTCCACTCAAAGAATGGTCACCTACAAAAGGTCCACGCGATGGGCAAGTGCCGGGAGGGTGAGGGTCACAGGAGGTTCCGGGATGGAAGAGACGTCCTCGAGAGGCAAAGCCTTGGAATGAGTAACAGGCGGGGGAGGGGGTGGGTGGAGGCGGGGTTGCTTGAGGTAGGTGTAGCGAAAAGAGGGGGCTGGATCAAAGTAACTATCATTAGCGTGTTCCGAAACCTGATGGGCCTGGAATAGATCTGTAATGAGATGGGGAAAGATGATGGAATGGGTGAGTGTGGTGGTGAGAATGGATTAGCGGAGGGCGGAAGCTATGGCATTGGCAATGTAGACCAGTCGGCCAACCATGAGGAGGTAGATGTAGAGGGCGTGTTGGGTGGTGACGAAGGCGAGGTGGGTGGTAGGGAGGATGTTGGTGCGAACGAGATGTTACCAAGGATGGGCTTCAGGGCGGAGGTCAGAGCGCCTAATATAGTGTTGGGAGCTGTGGGGTTGATGCCACTTGGCATGTTGGACCCCGAACTTTTGATGAAAATAGAAATATTAAAATAAATTTTAAATGAGAAAGAAATTGGTTAGAAAATTATGAATTTAAGAAAATTTGATGAAATTAAGAAAAATTTATGAGAAATTGTGAAATAGTTGACTTTTTGGCCTTTGAGGTTAACTTTTGATCTAGGCATAATTTGAGAAAATGATCTACATGAAACTTGTAGATTATGTCGAGAGCTTTTTTTGGACATAAAGTTTGCTATTTTTCGATGTCGAGATTGAGAGATATGATTTTCCAAAGATTTGCTTTGTTTTGAAAATGCTATTAAGTATAGATTTGCATGTGCTATACTTCGAGGCCACTCGTCGTATGGATTTAGTTTGAATTGGAATAAGTAGTCTTAATGAAAGTTGGAGCTTGTATTTCGATCTTTCCGACGCCATAAAGTTTGTAATTTTTTGATATCGGAGCTAGGAGTTATGAGCGATGAAAAATTGGAAGTCGTTTACGAAAAGCTGTTTTGGACAGAATCTTTGATTGAGGTTTTGACCTCTTTCGAGACCTAATTTGATTTTGAGTTCTTCCGGGAAGTTGTAGAGCTTCCTGTTACCTTTCCATAGACACTAAATTCGTCAAATTCCGAGTTCGGAATTAAGAGATATGATTTTTGAAAAATTCAGTTATAGGTGGGTATTTAAGGTTTTGTAACTTTTGCTTGAACTCCGACCCTTTTGCAATCTTTTGTTATAAATCTTTCGTCCGACATCTGATTGATTTGATTCTTGAAGTGTTGGATTCCTAAGACAATTACGTTCATTTTTATGAAGAATTATGATTTTTAGGAGATTAAATGGAAAGAGATTTATTGAACCAAAGTAAGAGATGGGTTATAGGTTATAAGTGGGATAATTTTCTGAACATGGTTCAGTACTTTGCGATTTTCGGGAGTTATACAACTCCGATTGAGGTGATTCTTACGGGAAAATAAAGTTAAGATATAGGGCTACAAATCATGTGAAGGGATCAAAATTGAATTTCATCCCTAAGATTGTCAAATTCTGGACTGAAGTTATGTTAAAGTTCAGTTTCGGATTTTGAGCAGGTCAGTTAGTAATTTGGCCATAACTTCTTCGTTTTAGATCCGAATTGAGTGCCGTCAGTGGCGTTGGATTTGTAAGATCGAGAGGAACAATTTACAAGAAGAAAGTTTGTTCAAATTATTTCTTTTAGTTGCTCCAATTCAGGTCGCAATGTATCAGTTTTTCAAATTCCTGTGCAGGGGCAATGGTGGAATATTGCTCAAATGGAGGGGCAATTGGGTAATTGGCCACCCATTAATGAAACACCAAAGTGGATGTCGTTTTAATCCAAAGAAAGGCACGAATTGTGTGGAAAAATTAGAACCAAATAACAGAGAAAAAGAGAAGAGAAGAAACGTAGAAGAAGAGAGAAGAAGGAGATGAAGCAATCGGTTATGGAGGAGAAGGAGGAAAGGTGGAAGTTGCGATTTTTCCATGGGTTTTTCAGCCATTTTCGTTTGTTTTTCAAGGGGGAAAGAGGATGAAAGAAGGTGAAAGTTCCATAGCTTCCAAGAATTTCGAAACTTAGAGAGAAAAGGTAAGAGAGAGAAAATTTTTATGTTTGAATTTTGATGAGTTTATTGGTTGATTTAGTTTAATATGATTATGAATTGAAGTTTCCTATGATTAATTGAAGAGATTAGGCTATGATTATGCTTAATTTTGGATTAGGATGAAATGGAGTTTATGTTAAATTTTGAAAGTTGGGGGTTTTCGAAATTGATGTTGTAGATAGTTTGAATTAGTGATAAATTTGAGATATCCTAAGTTAATTTTGATGTTTATGCTTTAGGTGAAGTTTAATTTGAAAAATTGTAAATTTGGAGTTTAGGCCAAATTAGAAATTTGGGGTTTTTGTGAATTATTGGGGTTTTTGTGAATTAATGGTGTAGAATCATAATTAATAGTAGGAATTGATGAAATGTGAAATCAATTGTGAAGAAATTATGTTTTATGAGATTGAATTTGGGTGTATTGGTTTTGGCCAATTTTGAAAATTGGAGATTGAAATAGCTTGGAATTATGGTAAATTGGTGAATTCCTAAGTTAATTTTGAAAATTATGCTATTTATGATGTGAATTTGGAGGATTATGGTTTAGGTTTTGTTAAATTGGAAGAGAGAGAGAAGCAAAAGTCAAATTGAAGCATTGGACAAGTTGCTTGCATGGAAATAAGGTGGGTAGCATATTTATATTTTGATTTGTAAGTTATATATTACTTTTCTAAAATTCAAGGAAATGAAAGAAAAGATTTTCGTACTTTATTCGTTTCCGAATGACTTTTGAAACATTACTACAAGCTTAAATTTATTGTTTGAAATGATTTGATAAATCGATAGAAATTTACGAAAATTCATATGTTATGAGTGCATTGATAAACTGTGCAAAGTGTTGAATTTGTGGAATTACTTGATTTGATTTAATTGTATGAATTGTGTAGAACTGAGAATGTATATAGTATGCTGCGTATGAAAAACAAGACTTTTGAAAAGTGCCTTCGGGCAATTTGAATTTCAGTTTTTGATATGTGTTATGTGGGTTTGGTAGGTCCTTTGGTGAGTCAGCGCTGTCTCTATTCGTATAGCCTTCTCCCGGCTGCCCGCTAGTGGCACGGAACTCCGATTTCGGACTCCTTTTACGGCTACACTGAACCGCATTGCGAGAAAGTGTAGCACGTTCGTTTCACGATCGCATGGACCGCTTATGCGGACCGTATGCAGACGCTCTGCTTGGACCTAGCTGACCTTTCTGATATGTTATGCGTTTTCAATTTTGTTTCTGAATGTTGCATTCATGTTTATGAAAATTCGAGAATTTTTGAAAAATAAGAAAAAGTGAGATTACTATGAAAAGTTTGAAAAATATGAAAAAAAGGGTTTGAGGAAATTGTTTGAAAAATTATAAAGTTTGAAAAATTAGCCCTTTTGGCAAAGATTATGAAAAAATGATTTCGGCTTATTTGTCAATTTATAAATGTGTTATCCACGAGCTTCCGAGCTCACCCCCCTTTCATCCCCATCTCTAGGTTTCTTGCAGGAGATCGGATGAAAGAATGTGAAGACGTCAGTTTCGACATTTGAATACGTTAGCTTTTAAGTAATTTGGATCTTGAGTATGAATATGTTTATGACTTTAGATAAGTTTGGGAAAAATGTATTTGTGTATAAAGTTGAGAATTGTGAATGATTGTGAAATTTGTATATGAAATTATGGATAATTTGGGAATATATATGTATGACTGATTTGGGAATTTGATTGAATTATGAGTTTGGTATTGAATTGAGAATTATGGAAGTATTAGATTTAGGTTTGCGTTTTGCTGGTGTTTGGATTCCTGACGGGAGAGTCCGATGATTCTGAGATCTGTTTGGAATTATAGAAGTGTTTTTTTGCCTTTGCAGGAATTTTTGGGATAGGATAAATGCAGTCGTTATGTTGCCGAAATTTTGATAAAATTGGAATAAAATGTAATTTAAGATTTATATGGATAAATAAGAATATGATCAGATTTAGAGATTTGTATGAGAATGATTTTCCAATAGTGAAATTTGGTTGTTTAATTTGAATGAGATTGACTAATGAGGTAAGAAATGAGAATAAGAAAAAAAAGAAAAAAAAAATTCATTCCGGATTTTGGAACGTCTTAGGGTTTCCAACGCGACTATGTTCATTCGATCGTTTCCTTTGATTTTTGTGCTCGGATGTCGGATATGTTTCAGTTTGATTGATTATTTCGTTTATCCCCGTCTTATGATTCGATTCCGATTTGCATTCGCCTTGCGTTTCGGTATGTTTCTTCAATTGTTTCCCCTTTGTTATTCGTATTTCAATTCGCGACTTTCCGCACTTTGTTTCACTTTTTCGTTTCCGTTTTCCGGTTGGGATCCGGTTTTCGGATCGGGTCCCAATATTTATGGTATCAGAGCCCAGTATTATGAACTTGGGCGATATGTTTGTTTCATGGGCAATCTTCGGATAAGTGTCAGAGCCCAGTATTATGATCATACTTGGGCATTATGGTTATTAAGAATGAATTTAGTGATTGTCTGAGTGAGTGAGGTTAAGAACTGTGCTTGATTTTAGGTGTGTTAATGAACTTGAGATTTGAAGTTCATGATGGTGATTTGATTTTGTACATGCAATTATGAGATGAGATTAAGGCTAAGAATTATGTTTGATTTAGGTTTATGATTATGAATTTGAGAATAGAATTTCTTGGTGAATTAGGAAGAACCTAATTGATTGTTTGATTTAGATGGATTGAGAAAATGGAAATTTAGATTTGACTTACATGATGAATTTAGAGGAATTAATTTCGAATATGCATATGTGAGATGAAATTTTTGAATAATGAGATAAATTGATAGAGAAATGTGTATAACAATTCAAAGGATTAAGTGAAATGGTGATTTTGGTCCATATGAAGAGTCATTACGACGTAGACCATTGATTAAAGGAAAAATGTGAGTTTGATATGATTTTGGATGGAGTAATTGATTTAAAAAAATTGAGAAATTATGAAGAGATTGAGAAAATATTATGAGAAGGAATTAGATATGTAATATTATGTTCTTAAGTGTGAATTTCGAGGACGAAATTCTTTTAAGAGGGGGAGAAATGTTGGACCCCGAACTTTTGATGAAAATAGAAATATTAAAATGAATTTTAAATGAGAAAGAAATTGGTTAGAAAATTATGAATTTAAGGAAATTTGATGAAATTAAGAAAAATTTATGAGAAATTGTGAAATAGTTGACTTTTTGGCCTTTGAGGTTGACTTTTGATCTAGGCATAATTTGAGAAAATGATCTACATGAAACTTGTAGATTATGTCGAGAGCTTTTTGTGGACATAAAGTTTGCTATTTTTCGATGTCGGGATTGAGAGATATGATTTTCCAAAGATTTGCTTTGTTTTGAAAATGTTATTAAGTATAGATTTGCATGTGCTATAATTCGAGGCCACTTGTCGTATAGATTTAGTTTGAATTGGAATAAGTGGTCTTAATGAAAGTTGGAGCTTGTATTTCTATCTTTCCGACGCCATAAAGTTTGTAATTTTTCGATATCGGGGTTAGGAGTTATGAGCGATGAAAAATTGGAAGTCGTTTAGGAAAAGCTGTTTGGATAGAATTTTTGATTGAGGTTTTGACCTCTTTTGAGACCTAATTTGATTTTGAGTTCT
Source organism: Erythroxylum novogranatense (assembly GCA_029891385.1). Lineage (NCBI taxonomy): Eukaryota > Viridiplantae > Streptophyta > Magnoliopsida > Malpighiales > Erythroxylaceae > Erythroxylum > Erythroxylum novogranatense. Next base: position 59,264,509 of record CM057228.1, on the reverse strand, counting down.
TCCAGGAAGTTGTAGAGCTTCCTGTTACCTTTCCATAGACACTAAATTCGTCAAATTCCGAGTTCGGAATTAAGAGATATGATTTTTGAAAAATTCAGTTATAAGTGGGTATTTAAGGTTTTGTAACTTTTGCTTGAACTCCGACCCTTTTGCAATCTTTTGTTATAAATCTTTCGTCCGACATCCGATTGATTTGATTCTTGAAGCGTTGGATTCCTAAGACAATTACGTTCATTTTTATGAATAATTATGATTTTTAGGAGATTAAATGGAAAGAGATTTATTGAACCAAAGTAAGAGATGGGTTATAGGTTATAAGTGGGATAATTTTCTGAACATGGTTCAGTACTTTGCAATTTTCGGGAGTTATACAACTCCGATTGAGGTGATTCTTATGGGAAAATAAAGTTAAGATATAGGGATACAAATCATGTGAAGGGATCAAAATTGAATTTCATCCCTAAGATTGTCAAATTCTGGACTGAAGTTATGTTAAAGTTCAGTTTTGGATTTTGAGCAGGTCAGTTAGTAATTTGTCCATAACTTCTTCGTTTTAGATCCGAATTGAGCTCCGTCAGTGGCGTTGGATTCGTAAGATCGAGAGGAACAATTTTCAAGAAGAAAGTTTGTTCAAATTATTTCTTTTAGTTGCTCGAATTCAGGTCGCAATGTATCAGTTTTTCAAAATCATTGCCCCCGTTTTAAGCCAAAGAAAGGCGCGAATTGTCTGGAAAAATTAGAACAAAATAAGAGAGAGAAAAAGAGAAGAGAAGAAACGTAGAAGAAGAGAGAAGAAGGAGATGAAGCAATCGATTATGGAGGAGAAGGAGGAAAGGTGGAAGTTGCGATTTTTCCATGGGTTTTTCAGCCATTTTCGTTTGTTTTTCAAGGGGGAAAGAGGATGAAAGAAGGTGAAAGTTCCATAGCTTCCAAGAATTTTGAAACTTAGAGAGAGAAGGTAAGATAGAGAAAATTTTTTTGTTTGAATTTTGATGAGTTTATTGGTTGATTTAGTTTAATATGATTATGAATTGAAGTTTCCTATGATTAATTGAAGAGATTAGGCTATGATTATGCTTAATTTTGGATTAGGATGAAATGGAGTTTATATTAAATTTTGAAAGTTGGGGGTTTTCGAAATTGATGTTGTAGATAGTTTGAATTAGTGATGAATTTGAGATATCCTAAGTTAATTTTGATGTTTATGCTTTAGGTGAAGTTTAATTTGAAAAATTGTAAATTTGGAGTTTAGGCCAAATTAGAAATTTGGGGTTTTTGTGAATTATTGGGGTTTTTGTGAATCAATGGTGTAGAATCATAATTAAGAGTAGGAATTGATGAAATGTGAAATCAATTGTGAAGAAATTATGTTTTATGAGATTGAATTTGGGTGTATTGGTTTAGGCCAATTTTGAAAATTGGGGATTTTCAAAATTGGAGATTGAAATAGCTTGGAATTATGGTAAATTGGTGAATTCCTAAGTTAATTTTGAAAATTATGCTATTTATGATGTAAATTTGGATGATTTGGTTTAGGTTTTGTTAAATTGGAAGAGAGAGAGAAGCAAAAGTCAAATTGAAGCATTGGACAAGTTGCTTGCATGGAAATAAGGTGGGTAGCATATTTATATTTTGATTTGTAAGTTATATATTACTTTTCGAAAATTCAAGGAAATGAAAAAAAAGATTTCCGTACTTTATTCGTTTCCGAATGACTTTTGAAACATTACTACAAGCTTAAATTTATTGTTTGAAATGATTTAATAAATCGATAGAAATTTACGAAAATTCATATGTTATGAGTGCATTGATAAACTGTGCAAAGTGTTGAATTTGTGGAATTACTTGATTTGATTTAATTGTATGAATTGTGTAGAACTGAGAATGTGTATAGTATGCTGCGTATGAAAAACAAGACTTTTGAAAAGTGCCTTCGGGCAATTTGAATTTCCGTTTTCGATATGTGTTATGTGGGTTTGGTAGGTCCTTTGATGAGTCAGCGCTGTCTTTATTCGTATAGCCTTCTCCCGGCTGCCCGCTAATGGTACGGAGCTCTGATTTCTGACTCCTTTCATGGCTACACTGAACCGCATTACGAGGAAGTGTAGCACGTTCTGTTCACGACTGCACAGGACCGCTATCTTTCACGGCTACACTGAACCGCATTGCGAGGAAGTGTAGCACGTTCTGTTCACGACTGCATAGGACCGCTATGCGGGACTGTGCGGTACGTTCTGTTTGGACCTAGCCAGACCTTTCTGATATGTTATGTGTTTTCAATTTTGTTTCTGAATGTTGCATTCATGTTTATGAAAAATCGAGAATTTTTGAAAAATAAGAAAAAGTGAGATTACTATGAAAAGTTTGAAAAATATGAAAAAAAAGGTTTGAAGAAATTGTTTTAAAAATTATAAAGTTTGAAAAATTAGCCCTTTTGGCAAAAGATTATGAAAAAATGATTTCGGCTTATTTGTCAATTTATAAATGTGTTATCCACGAGCTTCCGAGCTCACCCCCCCTTTCATCCCTATCTCCAGGTTTCTTGCAGGAGATCGGATGAAAGAATGTGAAGACGTTAGTTTCGACATTTGAATACGTTAGCTTTTAAGTAATTTGGATCTTGAGTATGAATATGTTTATGACTTTAGATAAGTTTGGGAAAAATGTATTTGTGTATAAAGTTGAGAATTGTGAATGATTGTGAAATTTGTATATGAAATTATGGATAATTTGGGAATATATATGTATGATTGATGTGGGAATTTGATTGAATTATGAGTTTGGTATTGAATTGAGAATTATGGAAGTATTAGATTTAGGTTTGCGTTTTGCTGGTGTTTGGATTCCGGACGGGAGAGTCCGATGATTCTGAGATCTGTTTGGGATTATAGAAGTGTTTTTTTGCCTTTGCAGGAATTTTTGGGATAGAATAAATGTAGCCGTTATGCTGCCGAAATTTCGATAAAATTGGAATAAAATGTAATTTAAGATTTATATGGATAAATAAGAATATGATCAGATTTAGAGATTTGTATGAGAATGATTTTCCAATAGTGAAATTTGGTTGTGTAATTTGAATGAGATTGACTAATGAGGTAAGAAATGAGAATAAGAAAAGAAAGAAAGAAAAAAAAATTCATTTCGGATTTTGGAACGTCTTAGGGTTTCCAACGCGACTATGTTCATTCGATCGTTTCCTTTGATTTTTGTGCTCGAGATGTCGGATATGTTTCAGTTTGATTGATTATTTCGTTTATCCCCGTCTTATGATTCGATTCCGATTTGCATTCGCCTTGCGTTTCAGTATGTTTCTTCAATTGTTTCCGCTTTGCTATTCGTATTTCAATTCGCGACTTTCCGCACTTTGTTTCACTTTTTCGTTTCCGTTTTCCAGTTGGAAGAGAGGGAGAAATTAGAAGAAGAGGTAGGAGGGGCTCGAGTAGCGTTTTTGGATCGAGGCATTTCCTGCACAAAACAAAAATAACAAGGGTTAAACAATTTGACTAACAGAAGAAAACTTGCCGCGGAGAGAGTTCTATCGCAGCGTGCAATGGGTGTTGAAAAAGGCTAGAGACGAAGAGGAGGAGGTGATTCCACAAGAGGAAGCCACAACGTGCATGAAATGAGAAGGAGGAAGTGGAAGTGAACGGAGAAAGAGTCGGATGGTTTAGGTTAAAAAGGAGATGAAATGACAAAAAAGACATAGGGTAAAAGAGAGGTCTGAAGAATAATAAGGGAAAAAGACAAGTTTCACCCGGGGAAAATTCGCACAGAAAGACCATATGCCGCGGCGAAAAAATTAATTCGTACCGTGGTGAAATCGCATGAAAGAACTGTGCCGCGACGAAAAGATTAATTCATGCCGCGGTGAAAGTTGCCCGATGCACAAAAAGAAAAAGAAAAAGGATCCTTAGCTCATCTGCAATGCTTCCGTTACAAAACAACATGCAATGCACTACTTACACCAATTCCTTCCATAATTTAAGATGAATCATGCATCCATAAAGATTTAGAATTCAAAGAGAAATTGAATTATTGGAACAACTAAACTTAAATCCTACTAAAGCTAAATCTAATCCTACTGACGAAGCTTCTCCCCCCACACTCAGTCTAACATACTCATGCTTAACAATGTCATTCCATCTTCAATCAATAGGCACAAATATATTGTAAGTGAAATAGGAGAAACAACTTGGTGCTATGTAAAGGAAAATTAAAAACTATGCTATTGACAAGTATGAAATTAAACTATCTAAAATGAAATGTAAAAGAAAAGTTTCCTATTATCAATGACAGTTGAAAATGACAACGGCTAACCTAAAGAAAATCAATTACTTGGTTCCTCGACAACGACGCCATTTTGATCGGCTCTTGTTTCATCTAAAGATTAAACCCTTGGAAATCGAAGCAAAAATTTAATTCCAAGGATTGCAATATAGGATGCAACCTCGGATCGTCTCACTTAATCGGAACCTAATGCAAGTGGTCTAAGCTAGCCTAATTGACGAAAATGCAAACTAAGTTGATAAAAAAGAAAAGGGAGTTTGGATCATTTATAAAAGAAATTTAGAAGATTGAACTAAATGAAAGAAAAATGTATAAAAAGGTATTTTTGGATTTTTGGGGAAGTGAAAAGTGAAGAAACTCAAACAATGATCAAATATGATAAAATCCTCTTGAAAATGAGTTTTGGCTATCATGGTTCAAAACAAATCTTTTGGGAGAGAAATTCACTAAGTTTTCGAATGATAAACCTTAAAGAACTCTTTAAGTTCAAGGTTTTAATCAATGAACTTCATTTCTTAAAACCTTGTTAAATGCATCTTAGTGTGTATTAATGGATGAGCTAATGCAAGTGGTAAATATGGATCAAGCTTAATCTCAATATCAAACACAACTAGGTAAATAAAAGAGAGTTAACACAATCACCACAAAGACATATATGAGACCTCATATATTAAGCATCAAAGTTCTACATAAACAAATCCATAACACAAGCATTGTTCAACACTTGATTAAACTCTAATCAAGCTAATCTAACTACACGGCCATAAACCCTAACTCAGAAGTTTACAACTATGCAGTTAAACTTGACAATGTAAAACAACTCCCTTTTTGAAGCCCATCGAACTTAAGCCATTGCTACATCTTCAAGAGGAATAGGTGTTCTAGCCAAGCATAGCGTCGAGAATCCTCACAATCGCAAGAGCTCCGATGCTACCCATGGTAGCAGCAGCAACAGATGGTGAAGTTGACAGTGGAGGTAGTCGATGGATGAAAGTTGAGAGTGAAGTGTCGGACGATGTTGTGTGTTGCTGCCCAAGTGTGTTCTCTTTTTTTTTATGACCTAATTTGGCATGATTTTATATGTAGGGTCGTAGGTCTAGTCAGAACAGTGAGAGAATTTTCTAATTTTGGTTCAGGTTTTCGACAGTTTGTCGTGGCGACAAGCAAGTTGCGCCGCGGCGTGCGCTTGCTGGATCCTTCGCCGTGGTGAAATAATTAATTTACACCGCAGCGAGCTTTTCCTTCATGTTATGCCGCAGTGGCAGGCCTGGTTTGCCTCGGCGCAACATCCCGAAGCTCATGTACTCGTGCTGACTCCATTTAAGCCCATTGACTCCTTTCCCTTGAGGCTCCTACAATCAGAAATAGCAATTTTAAAGTAACAATTGTTCTTGGAAAATTTTATAATGTCAACTTGTAACAATTTTTTACCATTGAATTGCATAAAATAAAAATGCACACTCAAGGATTAATTTAAGCATAAAATCAAGAATTAGGAATCAAAAAGTGTAGTAAAGATCATAAAAGTGTTGTCAATTTAGATAATAAACTTGGGCTCAATCACTAATATAACCCTTGCAAGTAACCAACACACATCTAAGATCAAGGCACAAATCTTAGGACCAAAAAAATTGTATGGAAGATAACATGCTCTAGCTTCCTTGATGTAACATCTTGCAAAGATTCCTAATGATGATGATGCAAATTGAAGCAAAAATCCCAGGAGTTGTGAGAGAGTGAGAGTTTCGGTAATGAGAGATGAAGATGTTGAAGAATGAGCCAAAAAATTATTCCAGCATAAACTTGACTCATCCTATACTAGGTGTCACCAAATTGTAACAACATATTTCACTATGCATGTTCTTCATTTGTCCCATATATGAGCTGCTAAATGTCACCAATATGTTGGGCCATTTTTCACTCACTGATTGCTACCACTTTTCAATTTGTTAACTATGCCATTTGTCACTTAATTTTTTATGCCAAATGTCACTAATTCATAGGCTTGGTCATTCAAATTTTCATGAACTAACTTGTCTTGCCAGTTGACAATTTTCCTAGTCCAAATATACATTTTAGTACTTCAATTTTCTAATGGTATCAATTAATTCCAAGTTACTAATCATGGTTTAATGTACCATAAATTCAAGACATGTGCAATTCACAATCATTTGAGCACCTATCACTTTTACTTTCATAGACATGTAACATTTCAAGTAGGGTATAACTTAGGACCTTACGACTAAGATTAAGATATTTGTTCTTGGAGAAAGAACATAATAGACCTGCAAGTTTATGGCAACCATTTTTTGTAAGGATAAAACATCACCTTAGCCTTTAATGAGAACTTTTGAATCAGTGCCAAAAATAATTTTGCCTTTTTACTTCTCATTAGGATCTATGAATAACTCCTTATTTCAACTCATATGATTGCTTGCACCTATGCCAAGATACCACCTTAATTCACTTTCTTTTCCCTTGTTATCTAATAACAAGAGTTTCTCTTCTTCCTCTTCTTCTTCTTCTTTTGTTTCTACTAGATGAACCTTCCTTGGTTGCTAGTAAAGCTACAACAATCATAGGAATAATGACCATATTTATGACAATTACGACATTGAATATTATATTGGTCATATCTTCTTCTACTTCCTTTCCTATAGTCATAGCTTCCATGACCTCTTCAGTTTTGTGATTGTTGGCTCGAACTCTCTTTGTAAATTCACTTAATTTACTTTGATTTCATGAATTGTTCACTTGGTTTCAATTGAACTAGTATATGAGCTATTTATAGGTGTATAAGACACCTTATAATAATACATGGGATACGATAAACTTATTGAAATTATAAGTCCCTGAAATTATAAGTTCTTGAATGTAGAGATACATGGATAAAGAAAAATACTTGAATTGGTCCATTTTCCAAGTCTTGGGATTGTTCAATAGCTACAATACTAATATCAAAGTTTGAATCAAGAGCAGGAATAATTTTCTTCACCATTCAAGCATTTCTAATTTTTCTCTATATTTCCTCATTTGATTGGTAGTTTTCCAGACTCTTGTAAAATAATCATGAATGGATTTAAGACTCCTTCATTTGCAAGGATTCAGACTCGCCTCTCAAAGTTTGAAGATATACCTTTTTTCTCTTACCAACTGCTTTGTAAACATTTTAAAGAATCTACTAGGCTTGCATTGCCTTTATTGCACGTGACACTTTCTTAAACATTTTGTCATCTAATGTTACATGAAGAGCACATTGTTCCATTTTAATATTCCTCTGCAACAAGTTCCTTTGGGCTTAATTCAACACTCCTTCGTTTATCGATTCTTTATATCCTTGCTTTACTATCTTCTATGCATCTTGTAAGCCAAGAATTTCCTTCATATGAACACACCTATTATCATAGTTTTGTTATTTAGTTTGAGAATTGCAAAATCGAACACTACAACAAAATTAGCTTTTAGCTACTTTCTTTTCGACATTCAAAATCTTTTGTATACAAATATTTTGAAGTTGTAATTAAAATTTTGTACACAATCTAATTTAATAACATTTTGTTTTAATATACAATGTTTCTAATTTTTATTTTATTATGTTTTGTAGAATAAATTAACAACAAAATTGAAATAGTATATACAACAATATAGATTAAAAATGTCACAAATAATTATAATTAATGTGATATAATATTTTGTTAAAATGTATATTAAAATTTTAACTATATTTTAGAAAATGTTGCTAAATTTTTTGGTTACATTTTAAAAATGTAGATAAAAATTTTCCACTATATTTCCAAAAAAGTAGCTAAAAGTTTTCTACTACATTTCTAAAAATGTCGCTAATAGTTTTTGGCCACATTTACAAAACATAGCTAAAAACTTTTACCAATGTTTTAGGAAACGTAGCAAATAATATTTCTCTACGAAATATTTTGTAGCGAAACAATACATCGCTAATACTTTTTCGCTATGAAGGTGAAGTATAGGAAAAATGTTTTAGAGACAATATAAAAATAATGTCGCCTATACTTTTTACCTATGGAGATTTGATGACAATTCTGACAATAAATTTAAATCATCGCTAATTATATTAGCAACGATTTAAACACTTCTAGTGACGATAATTTTCGTTGCCAAAAGTATGTTATGTTTTAGTGGAAGTTATACATTTCAAACAACATGCTTTGATAACAATTTGAAGGAAAAATAAGGAGATAAATAGAGAAGTGAGAACACTCAAAATCGCTTTGTAAATTCAATTAATTAACTTTGATTTCTTGACTTCTTCACTTGGTTTCAATTGAACTAGTCTACGAGCTATTTATAGGTGTACAAGACACCTTATAATACGTAAGATACAATAAAGTTTTTGAAATTATAAGCCCTAGAAATTATAAGTCACTACAACAAAATAAGATAATCAACGACGTTTTATTAAAAAAACGTCGCAGATAATGAAGACTTTTTATGACGTTTAAAAAATGTTACAAAAAATTCTAATATTTTACGACGTTTATAAAAACGTCATAAATAACCTTGACATTCCGCAACGTTTTGTTGCAAAACGTCGCGGTTGACGTATAACACATCATTTGGGTTTTTTTTAAAAAAGCTTTACGCAAAGTTCCCCACCCCTCTTTTCTTCTAGCTGTTTCCTTCGTTTTCTTCCTCCTCCACTTCTGCTCCGTCGTCCACCGTGTGTGAGCAGCTTCGTTCTGCGCGCTGCTTCCTTCATTTTTTTCCTCCTCCAGATCTGCTTCGTCGTCCTCCTTATGTGTGTCTTGTACCGTCCTCTGTCTCTGTCTCATCGTCCTTCATACTGTGTGTGCGTCTCGTCTAGTGTCGTGGCCTCGTCCTCTGTCTCTCCTTTTCTATGTTAAAAAGAGCACATTCAATTCCAATTTCCAAGTATGTTTCCGTCTTTGTCTCCATCTCTCTTTTGATACATTTTTTGCTTCTAGAAGGTAAGCAAAACCTAAATCCCTTTTTCTCCTATTCAGATTGTTAGTTCTATTTGTAATAAAAAAATTATGGATCTTTTCATCTCTTTTAATGTTTTCTAGTTGTGAATTTGGCAAGACGTGTTGTGTTTCCTTATCAATCTTTAGATTAAAGCAGCAGAAGAACTCTCGCTCTCGTACTATAGGATTATCTGCTTCTTTATGTCGATTTCTTCTCCGGGTAATTTTTCAATGTTTCTATCTTTTAAGTATATTGAGTTTGGTCATGAAGCTGTTGCTTTACTTAAAGATTTGTTTCACTGCAGGTCATTTACATAGCTAATTGATGGTTCTGAGAGACAAGTTGAGAGCTCCAAGAAAGGTGTTTGTTTGCTGGAGAAAGTAAATTTCATTGAATGCCTCAATTCCCACTCTTTTTTGTTCTTCTAGATTTTGGTTTGCATCACCCATGTGAGCAATTGGGTATGCTTATAGATTATGGTTTCTCACGCAATTAACATTTGGGTGAGTATTACTAGGCTAATTGTAATTGAAATTGTTTCAAGCAGTCAGTCAAGGACAGTAAATGGGTTTTCTGGATACTAATCCCACTCAGATTTGATCCTGTTGGTCATTTTCTGTTCATATAATTCCAGGTTTTCTTGCTATAATGTTGCTATTTTGGTACTTCTTGTAACTTAATCATGGCTTTCTGTTTGTGATCCTGGATGTTCTACTGTTTAGGGCATGTTACAGAGTTAAATTGCTGCAAGAAGGTTTCTTCGTACTTAAGTGAAAGGAATGGGAGAGTAAGTGCTAGAAGTTATTAGAGTGTGCAATATTCAGATCCTTACATAACAAATAGTACTATGCTTTCTTGAGTTTAATCATTCTACAAGCTTCTTAAGTCTTAAGCTTCGTAGGTCTTTTATGTTAAGTTGTTTCTTCAGTAAGTGTCAATATTATGTTTCCAAATACTTGAAGGCATTAAACATATGGTTTATCCAATGTTGTTAGAACTCCAACATAGAAAGATACTCTTATGAATGTGGTACACTTGCATGTAATAGATAGACTTATATGCCATCTCAATGGAGTCTGCAAAGGAACTAGGTTTTATTGCCTTGTGTTGCTTTCTATTAAATTGGTCTAAAGTGCAGTCAGTTTTTTCTAAATATGGCTCCTTCACCTTACTAATTCTGTTTTCCACTTTTGCCAATATATTGTACCAACCACATTGTTGCTAATTCTTTTTTTGCAGATAAAATAACACAAAACAAGCCCTGCTCTATTTATATCAGTTCTTGCTTTTCTTCGTTAGTCATTTTAGAAACAGAAGAATTTTTTCTTTCTCACTTACACTTTGCTCTACTCTTCATCGAGAAGAATCATTAAATGTTTCTAGAGTAACAAAATAGTGAAGCACGGGGAAGCAATCAGATCTTTGCTTCTTCTTTCACTTAGAATCGATACTTTCTAGTGAGTTTCTAATTGATCTGGTATATCATATAAATAAATTTAAACAAATAAGGATTAGAAATAATAGTTATGTTCTTCCTGTAAGAGATAATTGAGTTTAACAAAGATTTGTTTTGTATTTGACTTTTCAGAGTGCAAAAAGGCGCTTTCAGTTTGGTTTGCATTGCTTGAAGGATACATTACTAATAGCATATCCATATGCATATTTCAAAGGATACTCACGGCCTAATATATTTATGAAGGATACATTACTAATAGCATATGCATATGCATATTTCAAAGGATACTCACGGACTCCAAGTCAACCGCTGATTCACTAAAGCAGAAGGATAAGATAAAGTTGGACATGAATTATTGAACAACTTTTTACAGCTAGAAAATGGATTATTCGTTTTTCTATTTCCCCTGCTATCTTGTAGTTATCAATTGATTTTATGGGGACTGGTGTGTTGTTATGCATACACTTGTAGGTTTTTTATAGTAGAAATTGAATCTCTGTGTTAGCACAATTTATTTTTTTGAAAAGAATAGCAAAGAAGTCTTTTACTTTTCATGAATTAATGCTGTTAAGGTATAACATGTATGTATAAAGTAACAAGCCTTTGCTTCTTTCATGATGCAGATAAAATAACAGAGGCATCAAAGAGGGAAAAGGAAGATATTTTAGCAAAGCTTATACAAAGTAAAAGGAAGCTTGCAGATTCAAGAAATAGAGTAAATAAGTTAGAGGAAGATAATTCAAAACTCCGTATGACAAGACTTAATAGAATGTCCGTGGACTCCGATTATCTGATGGACTTAATAGATACAAGAATGTTTATGTTCTTATATTAGTATCTTGATCAATGACTTGATATTTAGGCTGCCTTAATTTGGTCTCTCTAGGAGATATGATAAATGTTACGATATAATGGTTTTTGGGCATCTATTGTCAGTGCATTGTAAGTGCATTGTAGATGCAAATATTAAAGAAGCTTTAATTGTATCTCTCTCCATTTTCTTTCTAGAATCTCAAATGTTTCATCCCTTAGTTTTAATATTAAAGCTTATGTTATGACATGTTTGTGAATTGTAATTAAATAATACATGAATAATTATTAAAATTAATGATATACTAAAACAATTGAAAATTATGAAATAAATAAAATTCATAAATAATATTGAATAGTTATTAAACAAATAAAATTTAAAATTTTGTTATTTTAAAATTATTAAATTTAAATTATTTTCAAAAAATAAAATAATTAATAATTAAAAGAAAATAACTTTAAAAACGTCGCGAAAGACATTCTGCGACGTTTCTAAAAACGTCTCGGAAGACATTCTGCGACGTTTAAAGAAAACGTCGCGGAAGACATTTTGCGACGTTTCAAAAAAACGTCGCGGATTCCTTTACATTCTGTGACGTTTTAAAAACGTCGCGGTTTATCCATACTTTTAGTAACGTTTTTAAAAGCGTCGCGAAATATCAGTGTTTTCTGTGACGTTTTTCATAAGACGTCGCAAAAACCCTTTACCTACACCACATTCTGCGACGTTTTTTGTGACGTTTTTTAAAACGTCGCAGAATACATTCTACGACATTTTTGGACATTCTGTAACGTTTTTAAAACGTCGCAAAATGACTTGTTTTCTTGTAGTGAGTGCTTGAATGTGGATATAAATGCATAAAGAATAGTACATGAACTACTTGAATAAAGTTTAATTAATAGGTCCATTTTCCAACATTTATTGCTAATTTCCAGACAGCTGCTGTTTCGGTGCCTAGTTACGAAAAAAATTATGCTCGCTCCGATTCATAATAAGTGTTGTTTTAGATACATTTTAATTATTCAAAATAAGTGTCATTCTTGACTTTGTATACATGTTTATAATTTTTCTTACAAAATTAACATTTCACTTCTCTTTCATCTTAATTATACAGATCACAATTTCAAGGCACTTTCAAGGTAATTTCTCTCTCATTTTAATTTAAGATGTTGATTACCGGAGTCACGAGGTAATCTTATGAGAGTATTAATAAGGGTATATCTATAATTTCATTAGCTTTTTTAATAAACGTGTATTTTTCTGAAACGATTCTTATTATGAATCAGATGGAGTACTTGAAGTCCTGCCTGTATACATATAGTTTGATTAGTATCAGAGCAACCGCAAACCTCGATACATTTTATATTGCTTAGCCTCCAATATCATAGCTACCGTAAATGCACTGCTCTAGCCAATGTTTTGAAACCTGGATCGATCATCTAACTGGAGGCCTTATTGATTATCGGTTTGTACGTCATAATTACCCAATAATTATATTTAATTATATATAATATTAATAATATTTAAAAAATACCAAAAAATACAAAAAAAATAAAAAACAAAAAATAAAAATTTTATTGAATCAGTGGTCGGACCGGTCTGGTTTGACCGATCTGACCGATTAATTGACCGATTCTGACCAGTTCTCACTGGTTCAATTGAGAACTAGTTTTAAAGGGTGAACCGGATCGGATAACTAATTGATCACCAGTCAGATTAGTCAGACCGACCGATTCGATTCAATTTTCAAAACAGAGGCTATAGTAGATGTCATCGTTTAAACTTTAAAGACTTCTGAATATATATCTCTCTTAAGAGTAATCTACCTCTCAAAGTCAGTTTACGAGAAATGTTATGACTAGTCATCATCATCAAGATTTCTCGAGAAGTCTGGCGCATCAGGCTTTTGCAGCCTTGGGCTATTTCCGTGTTTGAGTTTAGTACTTCCTTTTCTCGAGCTTCCATAAAATATTGAAGTCATTAATAGGTTCTGTTGCATTCCAGTCGACGACGAAGGAGCACTATCATGTTTTCCCCGCTCTTCTGTTATTTCACCGGTCATTTGGACATCCAATGAATCCCCAAAAGACTCCATCATAATCAAGCTTTTTGCCATGCTTCTCCTCTTATATCGTCGCCAAGCAGCTTGAATAAAGCATGCAGCCCATGTTCTCCAGTGGTGAGAGTAAAAACGGACGGTATGCTGCAATTTTTTGCTATGGAGTCGTCTAAACTGATTGGCCACGTACTTGAGGTCTTCTGCTCGTAATGCAAAGGCTTCAACCTCCTCTAGAGCCTTCACCGTTCTTGTCGAACATGGCAGATTGGTAGTAGATTTTGGCACCAATGCCCATGAGAGCAGTTCCTCTCCGCAAAAGTCTCCAGGACCCAAAGTGATTGAGTTAAAGAAACCTGTTCGACCTCCGTTTGTTGTTGAACTGTCAAGCTTTCCTCTGATGATAAAAAGCATCTCTATGACTGGGTCGCCTTCGCGAACTATGTATGTGTATTTCGTACTTAAGGAGGATACCAATCGTTCACATATGGCGTCAAGTAGCTGATCATCCATCTGGGAGAAAAACTGAACCTGAAAATGGGGTTCGGTTTAGGTTAAGAGTTGTGTTTTTTCCATCAAATGATTGTCGAGTTGCGGTTCATATCTTTTTTTTCATAGTACACTGGAACCAAGTGAAAAAGCATGTGTTTTCTCTCCTCTTCTCTTTATTCTAAATTGGGTGCATGAATGTGTATCGGGTGATCTTCACCAACAAACACAATACAACTTACTCGTCGAACAAGGTCTAAGCAGAGATGGCGCTTAATGTCTCGACGAAGATCAGTTGGCAATCCACGTAATATGGAGTCTTCATCAACCCCTCGAGTTGCGAGCCACTTGTACTGAACAAATCCCCTAACACGTTCCCTCGTATCGTGAGGGAGTTGTCGGTGTCTCATCCACTCCTCTGTGTCTCGTCGCTTTAGCCTCCACTCCTCAAGTCTTATAGTGATGGACTCCAAGTACGTCTGCACAAGCAGCCAATTTTTCGTGTGAGATATACGTAGCATCTTAAAGAATGTCGTGCAATTTTAAAATTACAGAGGGAAGGATTTCTAGATCAGGTTTGAGTTGAAAAATGAAGGATTCTGCATAATTATGATTTTAATTATTGGGTATATATATTGATAGCTCGTTTTTGTGTTAGAATGTCCCATATTAACTAAACATGAAAATGGTAAAGAGTTTATAAGTGGTAATGATCAATTATCCAAACAATTAGTTCTAGTTATTTGGACAATAATTGATCTAAGCCTATTTTTGTTAGTGGATTCTACACTCTGCTCATATTAAAAATTCGATATGGTATCATAGTAGATTTGGTTCGAATTATGAATTTTCTGGTTGTCCGTCTGGATGTCCATTTTCAGCGGCCCGGTCCGATTACCATTGCATATATTTCAAGTGACAACTAGATGTCCATTTCCAGTTGTACTTGAGGGAGAGTGTTAGAATGTCCCATATTGACTAAACATGAAAATGATAAAGAGTTTATAAGTAGTAAGGATTAACTATCCAAACAACTAGTTCTAATTATTTAGATAATAGTTGACTCAAGCCTGTTCTTATTAGTAAACTCTACACTTTGCTAATATTAAAAATTCAATACTTTGTCCTTTATTTTCATTCAAGCACAGGTGCAATTAAAGCTCCATATGAGCCAAATAGAATAGAAACCTCAAACACAAGTTGAATGACCTTTTTTGAGTGAATCACCGTCAAAGAAAAGAATCGATTATCTCACAAATCTAAGCACCAGAATGCAAAATGTAGTATAAAGGGAATAAAAAATTCCTTATACCTGCATATTTCCGATCAGTAGGGCAAACAAAACGAGACCCAAAATCGCAATTAGAATGCTATACGTCGTTTCCCCAATGAATGTGCTTGTAACCAAATTATTGCCATAGGAACTGAAAAGCACACCATACATGACAGAAATTTCAAATATAGTTAACCATTCTCAACTGATACGGAAAGGCCAGAGGGTTACCTCAAGTTCCGCAATCCCCACCATAGACCATAGAAATACTTTTCAAGGAAAGTGGCGGACAAAACACCTTGCGACAGAGCATTCGCAAAAATGCCATAGTCCAAGATAGTGCCGTTGTCTGGAGCACAGAGAGTAAATACAAGAGTCTTGTTCACCCATATCTGCCGATCAACTTGGTTTGTAGTTCTACAATGGAAATATCTATTATTACATCTCACAGGAGTAAGTTCTTCCCTACATGCATGCTTCCAACATGTTGCATGACGTTCAAAAGACAACAAATACCATGCAGACCCTAAGATCTGCATTATAAGAATAACAGTCATTGTAAGTCTGAGTGATTATAACCGCTAAGATTTATAGACATACATATAACCACGTAATAAATTTTGCTTACGTGACTAGCCAACATGAACAGTAGAAGATTGTATGCAGCACCAGCCCATGCAGTATTTGTGACAACTCCAGCGGCTTTGGTTATCTCAGCACTTAATGGGAAAATCATGTACAATCTCGGAATGTATTGGAACAGAACAATAAGCACAAGGGCATTGTTGTTCTCATCAGAGTTTGGACTAGTTGTCGGTGAAACAGACCATACGAGGATCTGTCAATAAAACAATCTGTTCAGTTGCATGCCCATTCAACAGGGCACTAGATGTCAGCCAAAATGTTAATGACTTACCTGTGGAAGCGGTAATGATGCTATAAAATCGAGTGCAAAAGTTGATTTCAAGTAACGTATAGCAATCAACTTGGGGTCCGTAACAAGTTCACCCCTCCCAGAAACTCTTGAACTAGCTACTACATAGGCTGTCTGGAACTTTACAGCTATGTTCACCATGTATAACAAATCTGTGAGAATGCGAAAACACGTGAGAGTGATTCCTAGCTTGAAGTCTGTGGTGATGCACGACGAAGTATCATCATTCATCATAGATGGAAGGAAAAAAAACAATGGATCAACAAATAGTGATAGTAGGCAGGAGAAGAGAAAAACTCTATTCCATTGTAGGTAAACATCACTTTCTGGATCAATCGTGTGGTTCATCGACGGTTCCTGATTCTCTGGAACCACGTTTAAGCCGCCATATCTGTTGTTTGGCATTCTATCTCTTTTGCCACTTTCAAGTACCAACAACGGAAAAGATTTCTTGTTTGCAAGCAAATGCTTCTCCCGGTGCTCGTTGTCATTAAACCTACAGGTTTTCGGAGTTCGTCAACGAAATTAATAAAAATGCTGATGCAAATCTTTCAACAGAGGTTAGGATAATCACTAACCGAACTAAATTCTCTTTGTTCGAGTCCATAACAAGAAAAGGTAACGACTACCGGGAAAAGGAACGATAAAATATTAATATAGTTTTGACAGAACAGGAGTTCACAGCTCCTCTGTCATTTCAAACTGAGAAATGGAAACGGTTTGAGCTAAGCTCATAAAACAAAAGCAACATAACCAAGCAGAAAACTCTGTTGGTGACGGAAGAAACGTAGCTAAAATTGAGCTGTTTGTTTTCAATGGGAAAGTTGCCTAAACTCGGAGAGACAGACAGTGGCGAGTGGATGTGAGGCACATAAGAAAGTATTTTACATACAAGAAAACATTGGAAAGGATTTTATATCAGATTCACAGAAGATTTTTTCTTTTTATTTTGTTTCTTTAAGATTGTTTTTCTGTTGTTCCCAGGATGTTTGGGAACTCCGATAATTTTGTGGCTGCTATTCCCATTAATACTTCCGTCCTTAGAAACTCGATGACTGAGTTTCCACTAATTTGCAATTGATTCTGCCTTATGGACTAGTTATAATGGTGTTAAAAAAATCTGGTTAGTTTGTTCTCTTCCAGATTCTTTTTAGTTAAGAATGAAAGCAAAAGGCACGATCTTTGTGGTTCTTTTAGTTTTCCTTCATCCATTCACGAATTGCAATGAAGTCCTGACAAGTGAAACTGCTAAAATTTGGTATCCCAATAATCCAGAAATAGGCATCTATGAAAGATTTCCACACAAGAAGGTTCAAAGAATTTTATAGCTGATCAAGAAGTGGTATTGACTGCGGTGGTGTGTTCTTAATTGTGGCTAAGAAGTTTTAGGTGAAATGTTATGAATCTTATTTCAGATTTAATATAAGATTTAGTTCAATTACAATATGATATTAGTATCAATTAATATTGGGTACTGTTTTAGGTAATCTTATAAATTACAGCATAGTCTTTAAATTTTTAAAATTATAAAATAATTTGTTAATATAGTTTGCTATATAATTTTAATTTTGTATGAACGTTATCGCAAAGAATCATAACAATATGAATTTAAAATAACAACTATCTTTATTTTTATTAATATTATGTTTCACATATTTCACATATTAATAATAACTACAAGTGATATAGGAGAAAGATCGTATAATTATTATACAGATATAAAACTAAGAATAATAAAGAGTACTTAAAATGTTACAGTTTATATTATATAGTAATAAATAATTACATCATGTAATAAAAATAATTTAATCTATATGTATTAGAATAAGAGTTTGTGTGAAATAAAACAATTATGATTAAATGCTTTATATATGTATGTTGCATATATAAATTTTACACATACATCAAATAAAAGTGAAATTAAAAATAAAATAAAATACCTATAACTAAACTCAAATTGTACTAACCTCAATTTTCTTTTAGTACAAAATACTCATCATTGAGAGAAGTCGATCATAATTATCATACATCATTGCATTATCAATACTTTCTCATTTAACATTAACTTCCAATGTAATTTCTTCTATAAAACTTAATTCCTTAGAAACTCAATCTATTGAAAGATCATATGATCACAACTAATTGGATTTATATAATTATTTGTTCTATTAAGATTCCTAAAATAATAATAATAAACTGTTAAAATTATAAGAAATTATATTCAACTTACTACCGATAATAACATACATTTCTCAAAGCTTTAAGATGTAATGAACAAAGATCAAATCGTTTCTTCTTTTATATTCTAATCTATCCATTTTTTTTGGAATTAATGAATTCAAATATACTCCAAATCTTTTTTACACTTAGTTACACTAAAACATTGATTTAGAATTCGAATTGTAAACCTTTGCAATTTTGAAACAGTACTTCTGAATTGGTCCTACCAAGCAACAGTAAGATAACAAAAGTCACCTTATGAACAAACTAAAATGATGATTAACTTCAAAAAAACAAAATTGAAGAAATATATACTTAGATTAAGTTTGTCTCTTTGATGAATTGTAATTGGTATCCCAAAATCAACACATGCGTCCTTGTATTTCTCCATTTGTGAGCTAAAGAGATCATATATGATCTTATGTGAACATAATTATTGTAATAGTTAATAGCATTCTCTTATTAAACTTTATTTTTCTTTGAAAAACCTGGTGTAAGATAGACACTAAGATTAAAAAATCTAGCAACAAATAACAAAGAGCAAAGTTTCCTTTCACATTTTTTATTAATGATTGCAAGATAATGTATATAAAAGGAAGGCTTATTTTTTCAGATTAGTCTGGATTGTTTCCTTTACCTTCTCCATGGTATCATAAAACTAACTCGTTATTGCCTTCTCATCACTATCAACTAGACGAAGTACTCTCACAAAATACTCATAAACTCATATGACAAATTGACATTGGAACTAAAATTTATGATCTTTAAATATAATTCTAGAAACCTCCATTTTAGCATTAGTTATAGCTTATTGAGATGCAACTCACTTATCACTTGTAAATATTTATCTCAGCTCTTTCTTCATTTTAACATAGCATTGAAATGATAAGAAATTAGTTGCAAATCTTAAAATCGTAGGATGACACAAATTTCTATCATTAGTGAAACCATTTCTTATCAAATTCAAAATCCATACACGATTAGAGATTAACTTAGTCACTTTTCTTACTTTCTACATTGTTTCATCAATAATAGTAAATTATATAACATCTCTTATATTTTCTAAAATTGGGTCAATGCAATCGACAACTCAAAGAGTTCAATAAAAAGAATTATAGCTACTTTGCAACCTTTTCTCACCTACTTTTATAAGTAGAATCATTGACAATGATAAAAATGTACTATGTTTTTATACTTAACTTCATTCACAAATTTATCAAATATCTCAAACAAAATATCAACATTTTTATAAGGTCAAATGCTCAATTAACTTCATAAACATAATCTCCTTAGTAGATCAATGGGAGACTAGAATTTGTTATTCTCAATGGGTATTGTAAATGTTCTCCTCTTTTTTTTTAAAAAAATTCATAATCTTCTTCTTCCTCTTTTATTCTTACTTCTTGCCTTCCTTTTCTATCTCAAATTTAGATCAACTACTTAATTCTATATTTTTTCTTGGCCTAATTCTAGATCCATATCAATTGGTATTAGAACAATCATTCAATGGCAGAATTCGCTTACAAGAATTTAGGAGAGAGATCTTTGAATTGGTTAAGGAATTGAAATAGCGATAATGTAACACCCCACTCCCGCATGACCCGAACCCGACATCGATGGTGATATCCGAGTTCGTGTCCTGTGAGGATGGCGTGCTACATCACTCAGTCAAAACTCAGTATAAATTATTTTTTAAAAAACATATAAATAATCATCGGTGAGTTCAATGACCACGGGGGCCCTTTTTTGTAAATACAATTTCATTCAGTTTGTTGACTTTACAACATGACTTATTCATTTGTACAAAAATTCAGAAAGTACAATTTTTATTAAACTCTAATACAGACGTGAACTAATCCCGACCTCTTTTCTCACTCGCATGCGGTTGCTATACGTCCATTGCCTAACGGGATATTCTTTTGGGTCCTGAAAAATAATTGCAAAGAAAAGTTCCGGACCAGAAAAATTGACAGGTGGCTGACTGATTGAGTTTTCGGTACTGAAAAAGACTGTCCAATGGCACTGAAAAAGTAGACTTATAATTTTAGGTTTTAATACTTTGAGCCATTAGAATTTGGAGTAAAAATTTATTTGCATTTGGAAAAAGACCTAGAGAGTGCATTTGCCTACTTAGTCTTATATATAAATATCCTAAATTGTGAGAGCTTCTACGAGATTCCAAGTGTGAAAGAGTAGAAGGGTAATTTAAAATGCTTTCTTCCTTCTCTTCCGTAGATGCTTCCATTCTCTTTTGAAAATTTCTCTCATACATAGCTTCTCCTCTCCTCTTCTTCGTTGGTCTTCTTCCTTGCTACCTTGACAAGTTTACTCATCTTTCTCTCTTCCTTTCACTTTGCCTTAAACCTCACCCTCTCTAGATGAAGATGATAGTCGTGAATGGTGGCAAAGATTAGGAGAATTGTGAAAGTTTGGAAGAGTTGAAGTTTGAAGCTTGTTTAGGTGAGGGATTTGTTTTATGTTCTTCTAATGGTAGTTAGATGCATTTATTGTGTTTTATAGTGCATTAATTTCATGAGGTTTGTGTGTTGATTGTATGGGTAGAAGATTATGTTTGTGTAAGGACTAATGATGTTTAACATATGTAGTGTGTGAATTGTGTGTTTTGAAGTGTTTTAATGATGTTAGATGAGTAATGCTTAAAAAGGAAATGATTGAGTATTTGTGCTGGAATTTTGTAGGGTTATGTTCAAATGAATGTCTTGATGATTTTGTGGCTGAATTAGAGACTAAATTGGAGGCTTATTGATGTAGGAATGGGGTTAGAATGAAAGGAGTTGTGTTAGAATTAAAATCTGGAAAATTTCTTTTATGTAGGTTTCAGGTTTTTGGTCATAACTTTGAAAAATTGTTGTGTTATGGAGATGAGCTTTGGCTTAAATTAAACTTAAGAAGTATGGCTAGATTTCATATGAAGGAAGTTTTATCCAATTATGGCTTTAAGGGTTTTAAATTTGGCTTGGAAAGTTAGTTGTAGGTGTTGTATAAACAGTAATTCGAACCTTGTGACCTGAAACTTTGATGATTTTTGTTTAGTTAATTTGGATTGAATTTGCTAATTTGGTCTTCATGAAAGTTGAAAATTTTGTGTTAGATTTCTAACGCCACTAAGTATGAATTTGTTTGATTTGTAGGTTAAAAGTTATGGGTTGTTAATGTTCAGGTGGTAATTCAGCCCAAAATGTGTGTTGGTAGGCAAATGCTCTAAGTGTATAGGTTTTGTGCTTTTTGTGTTTTGATATTAATTTTGGACTGTTAAGGGTGAAATTGGCTCAAATGACCTTATGGAAAGTTGTATAGGATTGTTGTAGCTTTCTAATGCGGTATTATTTGCGAATTTTGGATGTAAAGATTGTAAGATATCAATTTGTAAAGTTTGGTTATGGTTTAGGTTAAATGCTGATTTCATAAACCCTAACTAGACAACCACATTAATGGAAGGATTTGACCTAGGTAGAGATGGAATTTGGTTCTAAGTCCTTCTTGAGAATTGTAGTATATTGTCTGAGCTTTTTAGCACTATATGGTATGGAATTTTTCTCTAAACGGATGTGTTTTGATCTTTTGATTAATATAAAATTTAGAAATTTTGGCTAAGGGGATGAAAAGTTATGTTTTTTAGAAAGATGTTGTACTGTTGTGGTAAATGTGTGACTAGGCAGTGTCTTTGAGTGCATTTTTGACATCCTTAGAGGTGAAATTGGATTTTTAGCTCTTCATGAAACTTCTAGGATTTTTCAAGATCTTTCCAACAAGACCTTATTTGTGATTTTTGGACATGTGGGTAAAGAGTTGTGTAGTGTGGAAGAAGGGTGAGTATATATGTGGTTTTGAAAAAGATGGAAAATGAATTTTTTGGGGAAAAAAAGAAGAAATGAAATTGATTTCCAGAACCTCGCATCTCGCGAGGACGACAGATCGCCCTCGCGAGATCGAGGGCGAGACCCATCCGATTATTATTATTATTATTTATTTAATTATTTATTATTCTTTAGTTAATTATCAATGCCTTTTAAATTCTTTTGTCAATTACTTTTTCATCCGACGTCCGATTGACCTGATTCTCGAGGCATCGGATTCGTATAATATTTAATTTCATTTAATTGTAAAATTGAGAATTTTTAGAGCTGAAATTGACAGGAATTGGTTAGGTCGAAGTGAGGGGACCGAGTAATTATTTTTCCGATCTGTCTTTTATTTATTATTGGACCTATAAAGGTCCAAATCGAGTGTTTTTAGTGTCTATGGGTTTCTAATTTTTAGAAGAACACTTTGTGATGGGAAATTGTGATATAGTGTCGGGAATGTCACGAACATGTATTGTACACATTTTAATTGTTACATGTGCATTATTAAATATTTATGAGTGTACCTTTGGTGATGGTGAATATTTTGGACTGTTTAGAGGCGCTTTTGGAATGTCACCCCACAGATGTTGCCTAGACTTCTAGGCTTTTGCTTCGGGAGCTATTGGTGAGTAACCTAGATGGTTTCTCAATTATAAATTGTTTATAATTTTGCACTTATAAAACTGTGGAAAATGATGGTGGGCTTGTGCGTTTGTTTATGCCTGAATTCCAGACCGAAGGTGTCCGACGTATTGGGAAATTATGACATAGAAGTGCTATTTGTCTGAGAATATGAGACCTTCGTATTTTCAATGTGATAAATTATGACTGTGATTTTAATGTGAATAATTGTGAACTAATTGTTTGAACGCGATAATTTGGTTTTGATTGTAATGTGAGATTGCTCAATTGCGACATATGCATTCCATGCATGAATGCATGATCAGTTAATGATAGTTGTGACCAGAGCAGCCACCGAGAGCTACAAGCTCAATTTTTATATTTGGGCCTCGAGTCCCACAGTGATTCAGAGCCTTAGGCTCAACGATTAATGCGCCCATAATGGGACAGTTCAGGCGCTCGGTCACAACACCGAAATAAATTAGAAAAATATCACATGCACATGTCATATGTATCTGATTTTTAATCTCTTTGATTGAGTGAAAGGCTAACTGCCTTATGTTTCTGTGGTACCAATCATTCCGAATGTGAATTATGAAACAATTGGATTATGCTTAAGTGTTTTATGAATTCAATTGGTTATGGATGTCAAATAGAACGAAATGTATCAAATTGTCTATGTTCACATGAAATTGTGCAATGTGATTAAATACGCAACAATGTGAATATATGTTATGTGAAACGATGTGTTGCATGAATTGAGGGAACCATCAAAGATGGTTCCTCACTGAGTTCGCAAAAATCACCCAAAATTTGCAATTATTTTTTAGGACCCAGAAGAATACCCCGTTAGGCAACGGGCGTATAACAACCGCATGCGAGTGAGAAAAGAGGTCGGGATCAGTTCACGTCTGCATTAGAGTTTAATAAAAGTTGTACTTTCTGAATTTTTGTATAAATGAATAGGTCATGTTGTAAAGTTAACAAACTGAATGAAATTGTATTTACAAAAAAGGGCTCCCGTGGTCATTGAACTCATCGATGATTATTTATATGTTTCAAAAAAAACAATTTATACTGAGTTTTGACTGAGTGATGTAGCACGCCACCCTCACAGGGCACGGACTCGGATATCACCATCGATGTCGGGTTCAGGTCATGCGGGAGTGGAGTGTTACATTTAGGTGGTATCAGAGCCCAGAAGTACGAACTTCTATGGGCATTTACTAAAACATGGGTAAAGTCACCTACATTAAAGTCATGTCATAGCAGACCGTAGTAACTGATCCCTAGTCTGAGTCGTATGGGTATGGATCATACGCATGAACATGTGTTAAGTGATGAAGTTTGAGAAAGTGGTGACGTGTCAGAATATGAACTAATGAAGGTTTATGGGCAACTGGAAATGGGAAAGGAATAATGAAAAATGACATTCATATTGTACTGTGATTAAAAACCCTCGAATGTGATATGTATGTGAATACATTGGCAAGGGCTGATTTAGAAAGAAGTGATATCAAAATAAATAATGAGATTTAAAGTATATAAATTGAGTTGAACGAAAAAAGAAAATTGTGATAGTCTGGAGAGGTCAAATATGGACATGAAAAAAAAACATTGGTTAAAAGTGATGGGAGTTATGATTTAGCTTAAGGATATGTGAATATGTCTATGAGAGATCAAAAGCTCAGGATGACTAGGTTATTATGATTTGGACTTGTATGTTCGATAAAATGAGGATAATTGGAAATGAGAAAAAGTATTTGGTTCGATAAAGCTTTACTACAGTTGTGGTGATTTGTGTATTATGGAATATAGGGTATCATAAGTGAAGATATTGTTTTAAAAAAAACAGAAATGATGAGATTAAAGTGTGCAAGCCTGATCAAAAAAAAAACTTTCAATGACTGTGAAAGGAAATATTTGGATTTGAAGTGTGATAAAAGTTATGATTTGGCGTAATAATATGTCTGAGATACTGAGATGACACTTTTTGATGCTTCTGCGTCTATAATTTGAAATAGATTGAGAATATACATATGGACGATGAAATAATAGAAACATGGCCTTATCAGTGCGTAAAATGCGCCTGAGTTTGGGTTGCATGTGTGTATGCAATTATGGAAAATATGAAAAAAGCAAAGGAGTAGAGTGAATACACTCAAAATGTAAATTCTATAATTATGATAAGATGTTGCATAAGAAGAAGAGGTAAATACTGAAAAACTGGCGCAAAATCGCTGTCAATATGTGGGGTAATGTGAGGTAAAAGTGCAGGCCACGATATGGGCCTACAAAAATAGATTTTTCCTATGATCAAATAGCAACCTCCAGTTATGGACAGGAACAAGGATAGAAGTGTTATCTAGAGTTAATTGGAATGTAAGTAGCAGTAGCGAATTTGAGTACGTGACTATATGATATAAAGACATCTTTCAATAAGATGTCAGAATTTTGAATGGTATAAGCCAGGGTGTAAGTGAAAATGAAATTGCTTAATGCCTCATTGAGCCTTAGTATCGAGGATACATTGACCATAGAAGTCATGAGACAAATTGATCTTTTAAAGATCTTGTGAAATGTTGTAATTGATTTTTCTTGAGCTATTAGGAATGACCTGGATAATAGGTGAGTGACAATATCGAGGTTTGTACCAAGAATCACTGATATAGGGTTAGAAAGTCGGGTAATTCAATTTATGACTAATGAAGACAAGCTTTCCATGAGCAGTAGCTGGGATCATAAGCTCTTCTCTCGATTCAACAATGGAATCGAATAATTCTTCCATAGTGGGCCAAGGCCCCTCGCTTGAGTCAATCGGGTTTGCTTCAGAAAGGAATTGACAGACGCAATGGAGGGAATTTTGAAATAAGATGAAAGGTCTCCTGGAAAAGTTGTGATGTACTGTCTCCTTTATTAAAAAAAATGAAAATGAGAATATTGGAGTTATTTTCATAGCAAAGATTCAAGTATAAGGGTTAGAAAAGGCTATCGGGAGTGTATATATTTTTGTTGATGTAAAATATCCAACAATTCTAGGAGACATTTTTGTTCATGTGAGGAGAAATTTGGTCCACATCATAGGCTGTGTTTTTAAATCTATTTGGGAACCATAAATTATCTCTAATGAAGGGGTTTTCAACATAGGAAATTATGGTTGTAGATAGATTGAAATGTATGGAGCAACAGGTATAAATGAACAGACATTAGCATAAGTCAATGTATAATCATTAGGAAAGTGATAGAACTGCTGAAATCCGTCGAGAAAAAGGAAGTTTAATGAAAAATTGAGGATAGCATGTAATCATACTACTACATTGAGGAATTAGTTACTCAAGGAATTACAAGAACTAACTATAAACACAATGAGTTTGAGGTTATATCTATTAGAGTTAACTATAACCCGATAAGATTACGATATTAAAGGTTAATGTGAGCCAAGCAACATGATAACAATGAGCAACTATGATCATATTGACAAATGAAGATGAAAGTTTAATGGGTTGAGGGAAAAAGATGTAAGCCACTTCAGTGATAAATGAAAACAAAATAATTATGGTGTTAAGTATGCCATTCGGATTTGGAGCTTTTGTCGTATCTACAATGGAGGTTTCCAATCGAGATCAAGAGGGCATTGGTTGTAATGTATAAGGTGATTTTGCATACCTAGAGAGGAATATAGCTGCATGAGCTAAATTTAGATACATGACTTGAAGATTTCTGCAATAGTAGTGGGTTTGGAAACATAGAATCATGATGTGGACAGAAACATATGAGATATACATATGATTAGACAGATTAGTAGAGATTAAGGTAAGACTGGAATTGGACAAGATTGAAAGGATTGTGCAGAGGGACTTGTCAGTACCACATATGTGGATATTAGGTTACTAAATTTAGTGCAATAAAGAGTGTATGAACGAGTTAAAATGGAGAAAAAAGGAAATCTTATTAGTTATGGGGAAAAGAAACATCAGTTTTGCAAACAGGAATTTGGAAAGCCCAAATTGAGAATTTGAGGAATAAAGTATGTGTCCTAGTAATGTGTACCTTAAAAGAGTACTTATCGGCTAAGAATATCGAACTGATTGAATATATTCGTGAGTTCCTTGCAGTCTTGACTATTGGAGACAGATATAAAGCTTATATGTCTGAAATGTTTCAGCATATAAGATGCATGTATAGTGCAAAGTGACTACAAGTAAAAATCATCATTTTCCTGGTGAGGCGACACAAAGAGTCGATCACCATGGGTAAAAGTCAGAATAAGTTGGAATATCGTTAGTGAGTGAAATGAAATTTAAAATCTAAATAAAGTGGTTTTGATAGACGAATGGATTTTGGGGGATTTCATCGAAGTTGTGACTATATGGAGAAAGATGTGAAGGTTTAGTTTACTATATCCAAAAAGAGAGAGAGAGAGAGAGAGATGTCTTGTCCTTGAGTGTATCACCTATGCCAAAGTGTAGTTAGATGAGGTACAAAGGAAATAGGGGAAGCTAAGTGGGACATCAAGTGGTCCTTATATAATGAGGGTAAAAATGAGACTAAGGCATTATGAGTGATTTTATGATTAGTATTATTATCTTCCGACATATGTGGTTTTGGAACTGAAAGGAAGGAATTTAGTACTTTGAAACTCATCAAGGGAATAATTGAGGAAGAATGATAGCTAAATAAAGAATTGATAGGAAACGATTGAGTGTAGGAGGTAACAGTACCCCTACCTTATTCAGTATCAAAAATGAATTTCGAGGATGAATTTTTTATTAGGAGGGGAGAATTGTAACATCCCATCACCGATAGGAAGGGTAAAATGGTAATTCGGGACGGGTTATGAGTGTGTAAACTAGTCTCGGCATGTTCATGCATATGATGGCCTCTATTTTTACATAAATTGTAATTTTTGTATATGCACATGGTTGTACATGCATTCATGACATTTCCCGGCATATGTGTTTATTGTGAAAAAGGTGTTATTTGTGCTTGAAAAATGAATAGGAGTGGATTTTTGTGTGTTTTCCATTTTTGGGGGAATTTTAGGAAATTTTCTGAAATTTTTTGGGGAAATTTTCTGGAAAAATTCCTAAAATTCTCCCAAAAATGGAAAACACACAAAAATCCACTCATATTCATTTTTCAAGCACAAATAACACCTTTTTCACAATAAACACATATGCCGGAAAATGTCATGAACGCATGTACAACCATGTGCATATACAAAAATTACAATTTATGTAAAAATAGAGGCCATCATATGCATGAACATGCCGAGACTAGTTTACACACTCATAACTCGTCCCGAATTACCATTTTATCCTTCCCATCGGTGATGGGATGTTACAGATAGGGCAAAATGGCTTTCCACACTCAAAGACATCATTTGGAACTTTCAAAACTTACAAATGTCATTAAAACTTTATTTCAACGATTAATTGTTGCATGGTTATAAAGGAGAAGGATTAGATATGGTTAATTCCACTCAACTCCATAAATTGTTGGCCAAGCCCTAACTTGTGGCATGCATTACAATGATTACATTGCCAAAGCTATTAGTTGTGCAAGGGTTTCCTATTAAGACTAATGAGTTCTTTTTGCCTGAGTTAAATTATTTGTTAGGAGAGTTGGAATCAATCTTTGAGGAGATGGTGGCTTTACCTCCAATACGAGAAGTTGATCACAAAATTCAATTACAGGAGAGAACATAACCAATTAATAGTTGACCTTACAGATGTTCTAGCCTCCAGGAAGATGTGATAGGGTAGATAGTGAGAGAAATGTTAGACGCATGTGTTATAAAGAGCAGTCATAATCCCAATGCTAGTATAACGATGTTAATGAAAACAAGATAATTTTTATCAAAAAAAATAAAAACAAGATAATTCCTAGCTAATGTATGTGGACTATAGAGCTTTTAACCAGTTCACCATTAAAGATCTCTATACAAATGGTGGAAGAACTACTTGATGAATTGGGAGGGTCTAGTGTGTTTTCCAAGATGGATCTGAGGATTAAGTATTAGAAAATATGCACTAAAAAACTTGATGTAGAGAAGCCAAGATTTCACACACATGAGGGGCATTATAAGTTCCTACCTCACTAATTTCCCCTTAACCATTCAACACCTTTTGTACTGTATTTTCCAAATGATCACCTTAAGCATATGAGGGTAGTCCTAAAGAAATTAAAAGAACATTAAATTTTATAGACAGAATAAGTGTTTCTTCTAGTGTTTTAAGTGTAAAATATCTGGGACACATTATATTAGGAGAAGGGGTTAAGACAAGCCCATTGTATGGCCCCAATATATACCTTAAAAGTATTATATTATGTCTAGGGTGTATTAAGAAGTGAACTGGTTGTAGTTTCCGTATAAGAGGTGTTACACGCATCCAAGATATAAGTTATTTAGAAGTGGCCCATTCCCAAAACTCTTAAACAACTAAGAGGTTTCCTTGGCTTAATAAGATATTATCATTAATTTGTAGGAAATTATAGGAAGATTGTAGCTCCTTTAATTAACTTACTTAAAAAGGATTCGTTTAGATTGGTTGACAAGGCATAAATAGAATTTGACACACTCAATAAGGCAATGGTGGCAACAAAAATTCTGGAATTACTAAAATTTTCAAAGTAGTTCATGATAGAAACTAATACTAGTAGGGAAGGCATTGGAATGGTGCTAACTTAGGAGGGGCATACTTTTTGCTATGTTAGTAAGTCCTTGACCCAAAAGAATCAATTTCGTTCCATATCTGAGAAAGAAATGCTAGTTATTTTATTTACGCTCAAGAAATGGGAGTCTTACCTTGTTAGTAAACATTTTGTGATTCAGAGTCTTAAATACTTTCTAGACTAGAGACTTACAACACCTACATAATAAGCTTGGTTAGCTAAATTGGTGCAATATAATTACAAGGTCCAATAAAAAATAGGTAAAGAAAATAAATCTACATATGCTTTTTCTAGAATCTTTAATTCTGAGCTCTATAGGCTTGTCATTCTTTATTTGTTTCAATTGGTGAGGGAAAATTAAAATGAAAATAAGACCCTATAATACATTATCAACATTAAAACATATGGTGACTCCTAATTTAAAAAGTACATTTAGATTCTCAATTAGCTCAGAACAAAGGGCATACTGATATTAGGTGCTAATTATCAGTTAAGGGAATAATTGATCAAATAGTTTCATGAGTATGCCATATCGTGCATTCAAGGATGCCATGATAAAAATATTGTCAATAGTAGTGCATTGGAGTGGTTGAACAAAGACTTAAGTGACCAAATTAGGAGGTTCAAATTTTGCCAATAAAACAAGAAAGAAAATATGTCTACCTTAGGATAACTACAACCCTTACCAACTCTAAAAGAGGTGTTCATAGACTTGAGTATGGACTTTATTGAAGGTTTGCCACCCTCGAAAGGAAGTACAATCTTGGTTGTTATTGACTTAATAACCAAGTATGCTATGGCTTTCTCAGCCCTACACCACCAAAGATATAGTTCAGGTTTTCCTAGACTAAGTCTACAAGTTGCATGGCATGCCCTCAATTATTACCAGTTATCAAGATCCCATCTTCATTAGCCACCTTTAGAAAGAATTGTTCAGCTTGCAAGATATATCACTCTAGCCATCAACTGCCTACCAACTAAGGATAAATCGGTAGATAGAATTTGTCAGTAGGTGTTTCGAGACATACTTTAGATGCATAAAAGGGGACCATTCAAAGTCTTGGAGTCAGTGGATATAATTGGTTGAGTTTTGGTACAACACTATATACCATAACACTATTAAATTAACACCATTCGAGGCTCTTTCTGGCTACCCTCCTTTATTCCATGTTACCTATTTCCCATATGAATTCAATAATGAAGTGGTGTATAATATGCTTCAATAGAGGGAACATATGATCAAATATTTGAAAGATCAGTTGAATAAGGCTCAAAATTGAATAACATAGCTTACAAATAAAAAACACAATGAAAGGGAATTTGCATTTGTGTATAAGTTTTACATGAAGATTCATCCCTATTGATAACAAAGTCTGATTAAAAGGTTATGGACTCATAAGTTATTATAAAATATTACAGTATGTTTCTAATACTAGACATGATAGGAAAAGTTGCATACAAGCTACAACTACAAAAGAAACTCACATTCATAATATCTCTTTTGTCAAAAACTAAACCAGGTGCCCCAAGATTCGTTGATTAATCATCCTAACTTAAAGCGAGTTCAAAAGTAAGTCCTATATCTCTTTGTTAAAGAGGGCTTATGATGGAAGCTTTCTTCAATCCACACTTCCTTAATTGTTTTCATCCAAAGCTCACCACAGGCAATCCTAGAAAGAAGGTTGGTTAAATGAAATCATAATGCTTCCATTCAATTGACTTATTGGTAAGATCACTCTCCAACAGATGCTACGTGAGAGTTTATTAATGAGATTCAATTGTAATACCTATAATTTTTCTTTGAAGTTAGGGAAAGCCAACCAGGGAGTATTGATATGAAATGTTATTCATCATAGTTGGGGATTAATAAATAGCATGTAGGTAGGAATGAAAAGAATGAAGTGGGAAGAGCTAGCATACAAGGGAATTGAAGTTATTACTTGGCGAACAGCCAAGGATGGAGATTTCACTTTATGTTACTTGTTTCCTATCAATTAGGGTTCTAGTATAAATAAGAGAAAGGAGTTTATACTGGGGAGATTGAAATGTATTCTCAATGGGCCTTGTAAATTAATTCATAATCTTTTTTTCCTCTTCTCTCCTTACTTCTCTTCTTCACGTTTAGATTAACTTCTTAATTTTTTATACTTTTTTTCTTGACTTGATTATGGCCCGTGTCATTTTATCATCAAAGTCAATACAAGCATAACTTGGTGGCCTCCTTGCAACCCACACACTACACATAGATTTCATTTTACCTTAGAAAGGGTGAACTAGTGATTTTTCTATAAAAGTCAAATTACTTGCGAGAATAAGTCAAAAACAAATATATTAAGGTAATCAAATTGAGACAAAAAAAAAGAAATAAAATGCGTGAATAAAATATCAACCTTCTAATGATCCGAAATTTACGAAACTCATCTTCGAGATCACCCTCCATGAGTCAGGAATCCAAGTTACCCATATTCACTCGAGACATTGAGGCTTCACATAAACTGCCTAGAAAATAAGCACTTCATTTTCCATGTCTTCCATCTTCAAAATCACATACTCAAAAACAAATCAATCACACAAAGGAAAAGAAACACCAGAAATAGATATCTTGCAACAATGAAAAGTGGTTTTTGCCTAAGATATTCAAGGTATGCACTGGAAGAACAGAGCAACAAAGATATAAGGCGCCAATGGGGACGTTGTTTCTCATAGTCATTCAGATTTTGACGCTTAGTTGATACTTGATACCAATAATCCTAGGTGAACTTGACATAACCATCGTGAGCTTTTAAGTAGGCATACAATATGGATAGAAAGTAACAACTATATGTTAATAAAAGTTATATATTTAATAATTCTAATTATATATAAAGTATCGTATAAAATTAATGCATGCATATATATTAAATATCAAATTAAGTTTACATATATTAATATATGCTTAGTTTTAATGTATTTCAATTATTTTAAATTTTATATGCATTAATGTACCATATGTTAGACCCTGATTTTTTTACTGGAAATTAGAAATTTTTAAATGAAATTAAATAAGGAATTGGGTAGTGAATGTGGTAAGTAAATGATGAGTGGGTAATATGTTTATGGTTATTATGTGTTGGGCAATGCCCTATTTGTGTGTGGGATTGCTTTAAATTGCAAAAATGTTGAATTGTGGTGAATATTTGAAAATGCATGAACAAATATGGTATGTTCCCTTGTAATGAATGAAAAGTATGAATGAATCTATGAGCATTTGATGAAATGAAAGAAGCATGAGAATTCAAGGATTTTCCATTGTGTATAATGTGTATGAAAATTTTGGAAGAATGAAAAGAATGGATTTTGGTTTTGATGACTTTGAGATTTTGAGTAAATTTGTATGTTCTATGAAATTTATAGTGAACGATTTTGATTTAAATGGAATTGAAAAGCAAGAAATAAATAGTGAAAGTATGAGATTTTGGAGTATTAAAAAGTCTGAAATTTGTTTGGGATGAATAGTAACAATGTTGGGTGTTTAATATGAAACTTTCATGAATTTTTCTGGGTTGATCAGGAGGGATTTTGATAAAATGATCTGCATAAAAATTGTAGCTTTTGTTGAGATCTTTCTATTGCTATAAAGTATGACATTTTTCGATATTGGAGTTGAAAGTTATGATTAATTGAATTTTGGATGTTTTGTTTTGTTTTTGAAAATGTACATAAGGTTAGGTTTTGTGCATGTTGGCTTTGAGGCAAATTCTGGATTGATATGGTTTGAATTGGATCAAGTAGCCTTATTGAAAGTTATAGACAAATCGCATAGCTTTACAATGATGTATAATATGTTATTTTTTAATGTGGAAATTGGAAGATATGAAATTTTGAAGTTTGGATGAAGTATAGGATGACAAATTTCTGGAAGAAGTTTTGATTGAAAAATTGACCTAGTTAGAGGTTGAAATTGCTTTTAAGTTCTTCATGAAAGTTGAAGATTGTGTTTTGATCTTTTCATTGATGTAAAGTATGGAAATTTTGGACCATGGAATGTGAAATTATAATTTGTAGAATTTTGTGTTACTGTTCAGGATGATTATTAGTGGGCAGAACCTTTGAGTGGATTTTTAACTCACTTAGAGGCCAAATTGGTTTTTAAATCCTTCATGGACATTGTAGAGCTTCGTTTTAGCTTTCTTTTGATACCAAGTTTGTAAATTTTGGAGTTCTGAATCAAAGGATATGAGTTGTGGAAGTCGGGATGTCGGAAGAAGAAAGACCAAGAGTTTCCAGTTGATCATTATAGGATTAGTCGACTAATCGTCATGTTTTTACTTGCATTAGTTGACTAATAGTCTTCGAATAGTCGACTATTGTCATGTTTTCCCCCCTTAGCCCGACCTCTCTCCACTCTTTTGTTTATAACTTTTCCGTTCGACATCTGATTGACCTGGTTTTGAAGCATTGAACTCCTAAGACATCCCTCTACCTTTCTATGAAAATTGTGAATTTTTGAGATTAATTTGAAAAATATTGATTGAATCAAAGTGAGAGGATTGATTAAAGAGTTTGAGTTGGATATTTTTCTAAACATGTTTCAGTCTTTTAGTGATATTTCGAGTTGTAGAGATCCAATTGAGTTGATTTTTATTTTAAATTAAACTAAAGACATGGAGCTACCAGTTATTTGAAGGAACTGAATTTTAATTCAGTCCCTAAGACTTTCAATTTCTTAATTGAAATTGGGTTTTGTGTTTAGTCTTAGATTAGTAAGAGCTTAAAGTGTTTTGGCCATAACTTTTGCTCTAGTCATCCAAATGAGGTGATTCTTGATTTGGATTAAAATAGAGAGATAAGGATACAAATTGTCTGATAAAATTGAGTTTTAATTTAGTCTCTAAGAATTTCAATGTTTTGATAGAATTTGAGCGCAGAATAATGTTTTGGTATAAGAATAGTCCGAAAAGCCTCGGGCTATAATTTATAGATTATGGAACCAAATTTAATGATTTTGGTGTCATTGGAAAATTGAGGCAATGAGGAACAATTCTCTAGAAGGAAGTGTGAGCAAATTCCTTCAATTTGATGATTAGAAAAAATTCTTAAGTTAAGCATGATTTAATGAATTTTGAGGTTTTGTTATATTATATTATTTTTGTGGAATTAATTAGCACGTTAATTTGAGTAAGATCATATGGCATAGGATGATTGGATTAAATTGAATTAAAGTGGTAAGTTATGTATGAGGGCATTTTAGGAAGGACACTAAGCCATTTAAGTTATAAGGCTTATATGTAAGGGTAAAGTGGTCATTTCTCTTTCATTAATGGCATTTTGGTAATTAGAAGGTAGTCTTGCTTCTTAAGAAAGAAGCAAGCACGAAAATTAAAAGAAAAGAAAGAAGAGAGAAGAGAGAAGAAGGAGGTTTCGATGGAGAAGAAAAGAAAATAAGAAAAAAAGGTTAGGGTTTGATTTTTCTAAGTTTTAAAGAGAGATTTTGAAATTGATTCAAGAAGGAAAAAAGAAAAAGGAGCATGAGGGCTTTCATATGAGCCAAGAAACTCTTCATTTGGAGAATATTCAAGGTAAGAGTGGATTTTGATCTTTGGATTTTTAGAGAGATTTTGGTTCTTATGGTTTAAGAATGGTATGGGTTTAAGTTTTCTAAGATTAATTTTATGATTTTGTGTTATGGATTGTCCAATTTGGATTCCTATGGATTAGGGTTTTTACCTGTTGGACCCCGTTTTTGAAGTCCAACATCGAACATGAAAGCGCGGTGCGTGATGCGTGCGGTGAAATATATAAATGAAAAGAAAGAAAAGAAATCCCCTCGGAAGCACAAGAGGCGTTGCCGCGGCGTGAGATGTCTCACCGCGGTGAGCCCCCTTGACCTGCCACGCCGCGGCAAGCAATGAAGCCCTCGCCGCGGCGAGCAAAAGGGTTCTCACCGCGGTGAGTGAAGCAACTCTCGCCGCGGTGAGCCCTTCATGCGGCTTCGCCGCGGCGAGCAGACAGCCTCGTCGCGGCGACCGCATGCCTTCGGCTCACCGTGAATAAACCTGAAAATTTTCTCATTTTTATTAAATCAACCCATCCTAAACTTAACATCATGCACTCGAGCAAATTTCTAAATGATTCAATGCGTAAGATTTGAAACATAAACATGCATACCTCATTAATATCCAGAAATGAGTTTTACAAAGCTTTAATAATATTTCAAACCAAATTACAAACTTTGAGTTCAAGTGTCAAAAGTACAAAGATACACTTGAACTAATCGAACTCGAAAAGAAACTAAATCCTTGTCTTCCAAAAATACAT
Organism: Erythroxylum novogranatense; assembly: GCA_029891385.1. Taxonomy (NCBI): domain Eukaryota; kingdom Viridiplantae; phylum Streptophyta; class Magnoliopsida; order Malpighiales; family Erythroxylaceae; genus Erythroxylum; species Erythroxylum novogranatense. The sequence goes on along the minus strand of CM057228.1, from coordinate 59,228,562 downwards.
CTTGAAAATACACAAACATAATAAATCGGAGTGATGCCATAACCCTTGACTTACTCAGTCTCTTGCTCGTCACCTGAATGGGGAGAGTAAAGGGGGTGAGCTATAAAGCTCATGGGAACATATTTATAATACAGAAATAAGCAAAATGATTCAAAAATAACTCATTGCGATGGTACTCTTTGAAATCATAGCAACTGTGTATGTAAAAGCCATTCTTTCTTGATCTTGAAACAATTCATGAGTGGAATTCAAAACATGAATGCATGAAACATAACAACAGATCATAAGCACATAACATAGCATAATGGTTTGGGTTAGCCCGGGTTCATGACGTACTACACATTTCCATCGAAATGGTCCTGTGTAGTCGTAGTTGGAGTCCTTGTGGGGAGCTCCGTGCCACTAGCGGGCAGGCGGGAGAAACCTTTTCATGATCAAAGTGCACGTGACGGTTCTTGGGACTACCATAAACCTACATAACATGCATGATTCAAATTTTCGTAAACTTGATTGCCAAACCGGCACTTGCTTGGAAACTTGCTTTTCATATATTTCGGAAAACATGATTTCATGTGCATGTATTCTTGAAAGGAAAAAACCCCTTTTGAAACCTTTTTAATAATCGTTAATGAAAATCATATAGCAACATATAATCATTCCACAATAGCACGTAATGCAATCATTGATGATGAAATTTAAAGCATTAAATCTTTCTTGATTTGAACAAAACAATGAGTAACTTATTTACTCTATTATAAACATGAACCCACCTTGAATTTCTTGCTTCCAACTTGCTTAGGAGTGCCTTTCCTCTTGTTCCCCTTTCTCCTCTTGCCTCACTTGATTTCCTTAACCAAACAACCAAAATCTGATCAATTTGGTGTAGAAATCGGAAAGTCATACTTTAACAATTCAAACTATAACTAAAACTGAAACAAGAATTCCATGCTCAACTTCCATCCAAAATTGGATATACTTAGAGACTTAATTAGCACTTTATTTCTTCACATAACTTGTATCCCTATGTCTCTAGTTTACAACACATTAAGAATCACCTCATTTGGACATCTACATAAAAAGTTATGCCCAAAATACAAAAACATGTCGCCAGAGAAAATGGCCGCTTCATTTGGGCGAGAAGCGGAGCGCCACATGGCGTGCTCATCCATGAGAGCATCCACGTCGACAGCGAGAAAGCTCCGAAACTCAATTTTTCCACTTTCTTCAACCCTAATCCTTCCATCTTTCAATTATAACACATATAAACCCTAAACCAACTCTTATACTTCATTTCTAAGCTCATTACAACCTTAAAAACAAACACAACACAACAAGATCATCAACCCAAAGAAATTTAACCATTTCTTCGAAAACCTCTAAACAATCGATTCCTACTCATTCTAAACCATATTAGGGTTTCATCCAACCCAAACAAGAAGGAAAAGAGCTAAACTTACTTGATGAAGCTTCAAATCCTTCGAAAATCTCAAGAAAGCAAAACCCCAATTCTTTCCTCTTCTTCCTCTCTTCCACCGTAACTCTCTTCTCTTTCTCTCTTCTTTTTATTTTCCTTTCTTCCTTTTCTTCTTCTAATTTCCTTTCCTTAAGCCTAAATGGGAAGAGTAAGGACCAATTTGCCCCTCCAAGCAATGCCTTAACCTCTCCAACTTAAGTGACCTTCCTATTTTGCCCTCAAACATTTTTACTCTTTCATTTCCACTTACACCATACTATACTCAAATAATTTTTTTTTTATTTTCCACTAACACTTCCAATAAAATCAAGCTATGAAATAAATCATACCATCAACATAATTCATGCTTAATAACATCAATAAAGAAAGATTGGAGCCCAACATTACCATTGATGAAGGAGTTTAAGAAAAGCAAGAGAAGAGGCTTTGGACAAGTAATTAAGCATGGATATGAGGTGAGTACCACGTTTATAATTTGAATTATGAGCCACTAATATGTTTTCGAAAAATCAAGAAGATAAAATGTTTTCGAATTCATTGTTTTTGAATGATTTGATAAATGTCTACAATTGTTGCATTTTTTAATGATTGAGAATTTGCTATGTGAATTTGATTGAAATTGTGAATGGAAATGTGTTTGAAATATGACATGCGTATGAAAAATAAGCTTTTGAAATGTGCCTTTGGGCAATCCAATTTCAAGTGTGAAATATGTTATGTGGGTTTGGTTAGGTCCTATAAGATGTCAAGTGCACTTATCAAAAAGGCTTTTCCCGCCTGCTCGTTAGTGGCATTGGAGCTCCTTCAAGGACTCCCATAAGTTCACGGTTACACAGGACTGCTATACGGAAATGTGTAGTACGTTCTATTTTTTGGACCAACCTAAACCATTTTGATGTGTTATGTGTTCATGTGTGTTTATAAGTTTGATGTATATATGATTTGAAATTTCTTATAAATTATTTGTGAAATTGAGAATTTTTGAGAAATAAGCATGTGATGATTTCTATTGTGAAGTTGCTATAAAATTTTCAACAAGTTTTGAAATAGTTTTGCTTGTTTTTCTGTTATAAACATAATACCCATGAGTTGTAAAGCTTACCCCCCCCCCCCCTCTTCATTCTCATCTCTAAGTAACGAGAAGAGATCGGATGAAAGAAAGTCAAGATATCCATCTGTTTGTGCATATGATGTGTTTTTAAGTTAGATTGTTGGAAGATAAGTCCTTAGACTTTCGTTCAGAATTTTGGAGTTCTATTATCTCGTGTATTTTGGATTTTAGTATTGACGTTATATTATGGCTTGAAATACCATTAATGTTTTGTAAGCATATTAATTCATGATGGTAATGACTTATGAAATTATGTATGGATATGGAATGTGAATTTGTTTATGGATGAGATGATATGAATGTGATTGAGTGGGTTGGGATTCCGGACAGGAGGTCCGATGAGTTGTGATGATTGATCTGAAATATTTAAGTACTTATTGTGTATGAATTGTGAGTATATCAATATGTGTGTAAGGTGCTTTATGGCAAAAGAAAAATAAGATTTTGTTTAAATGATGAGATATGAATGAATATGAAGAAGAAAATGAAATAAGGTTTGAGTGTGAATGACTTCAATTGGATATTGAAGTTAATTTGATTGAAAAAAAGAAAAAAAAATTATACCAAATTGGATTGGTTTAGATCAAGTGTGTATCTTTAGTTTCCAACGATTTTCTAAAGTATATGTCTGCGGATCTCGAAGTTAAGAATTTTTGTCCTTAAGTTTTTGATCTCTTTGTTTTGGCCCACGTTTGTTCGATGAAACCACGCTTAAAATGGTTGATGATCTTCTGTTTCTTTGAGGTTGGGTTCCATGTCGGAGTTAAGCGTTTTGTTTTCTTTGATTCCGAGCCTTTCGATTCCTTTGGTTTTCGTTTTTCCGTTTGGCCCACTTTCACTTTATGATTCGTTCTTTCGTTTCCGCCACTTTGTTTTTCGATTTATGTTTTCGAGGTTGGGTTCCGGAAACGGGTCCCAAGACCATGCATAATATAATATTGAATTTATATATTTAGAAATGCAATGAATAAATAAAAAATTATACAAAATTAATTAATAAACCTTAAATGATAAAATATTTAATAACTACATAATATAACGACATAGATAGTGAATTGAGTTTATATTTATTTACATATAAATTATATATATATATGTATAATATTCATTTTATACAGATTTATGAATTTAATAATTAATTCTAAAGTTGTAAAAATTCTTTTAGCATTAATGGTTCTAGATATTGAAATATCATCATTTTCTTTGATATTTTCATATTTTATGTTTACTTTTCCTATCGAAAGACATAAATAAGTATGAAAATCTCAAATTCTTCCTTTCATTTATTAAACAACTTTCTTAAACATAGGTACCAATCTAAAGAATTGTATAAAGAATCATTTATGTGTCTTGAATGTCAATTGACACACACACACACAAACACACAAACACACAACACATATCATTCATATTATTTAGGTAATTAGTTACATTTTTTACAACCAAATTTGCATCTTTTTATTTGATATAACTTTATCACTTATATAGGTATGAATATTGTGAGAGTTCCTTATTATATCAACTATGATGAACAATTTGTTTTATAAAATGGTTCTGATATGATGATTCTAGTGAGAAAATGCTTCCACTTATTATTAAACCATCATGAATTCCCCCTTTCTTACTTAATCAAAGTTATTCTTAATCTTCTTTTTTTGGTTAATGTTAACTTTTATCTTTCTTTTCCTCATTTCTTATTTCTTGCTTTTTCACTACTTCTAAAATGGACTACTCTAGTAGCCAGTGACTACATTGCTCCATCTAAAAGCCACATTGGATGTCCCTATGACACCTTCTATAACACTAATCCCTACATTCACTTTTTAAACCCTCATTCTCTGCAAACACTCCCCTATAATTATAGAAGGCCCTAGATTCTATTGCCCCATAAGGCTCTATAAAGGCCTTGAATGAATAACAAGACACTCCTTTATTAGTTTACCCCCTACTAGTATAGCTCAAAGGTGTTACAAACGTCTCTCCTTTGGTTCATCTACACAAATACAATTAAACTTGTACCCCTAAAACATGGAGTAAGATGGTAGGGGACCAATCTCCTTCAATAAGACTCCATTACCCACCTCAAATCCTTACATTTAGTGCATCTATCCTAGTATGCCTACCAATGAAGATCTTCTAAGCAAGTGCAGTATGATGGTCAAGCATATTAATAGGATTTTGTCTCGACAAAAGATTGATAAATGGTGAATTGACTATATTTTTACCCCATATTTAATGTATTCTTGCTTGATATTTTATAATTTTGGTATATATTTGGAACTTAATTTGTTTTGAGTGTATTTATAGAGTATAATTGCCTTTGCAAACTTAAAGGAGAAGAATTCGGCTAAAAACATGGCATAAAACAGAGAATCAACAATTTAGAAGGAGTGCACAATCGTGCACTTTAGCACATCCGTGCTTTTTCGTGAACCCAGTAAATTCTAATTATGCATAGTCTTTTACATTGTCTAAAAACCAAGAATTCAATAAAAAGTGACATTTTGGGGATAGAAAAAATAGGAGACTTTAGGAGGCGATTTCCAGACATGGAGTTATTCTTAAGGGCCGATTTTGGTCTAAAGAAGCAAAAAAAATGAAGAAATCATCCACAAATCCATCAGAATACAAGATAAAGTCTCTACATAGAAAGAACATTCATGTAAGGCCCCAAATTACACCCTAGTAGAAATGTTACATGTTCATGAAAGTAAATGTGATAGACGTTGAAATTGTGATATGATCGTGAATTGTATATGCCTTGAATTATGGCTTAATGGACCATAATTAGTAACTTGAAATTAATTGTTACCATTAGAGAATTGATTAATGAAATTTACATTTGGATTAGGAAAATTTTCAAATGGTAAGACAAGATGGTACATCGAAAATTGGATGACTAAGCCTATGAGTTAGTGAAATTTGGCATAGCTAATGCATTGACATTTGACAACATTGACTGAGTGACACGTGGCCTCATTGAATTGTGGCATTTGACTGTATTCATTAAATGATAAATGGCTTAATAAAAGTGTGACAATTGGTAGCTTAAATGCAGGACTTATGTGATACATGCAAAGGAGACATATGCCTTATGATGGGAGTGACACCTAGCATCAAATGAGTCCAGCTACAGTAGAAGTTCTTCTGTTGGTTATTCTTTCTTTTCTTGCTCAATCACCACCAAAACTATCCCTCTCCTTTATCTCTGAAATTTTGCTGCAAATTCTTGCATTACCACTGCAAATTCTTAGACAAATATTGCATCAAGGAAATAGATTATGTTATCTTCTATGCTGTCTTTTTGGTGCTAATGTTTGCACCTTGATCTTAGACTTGTGTTGGTTACATGAAGGATTTAATTGGCTTGTTCTTTGGAGTAGGAATTTGAAGTTAAGAGGATAAGGGAATGCTAATCTTGACTGCATTCTATGATATAAATTATTTTATGCTTAAATTGTATTAAATTGATGATGAATTGAGGTCTGGAACATGATACTTGTATGATAGCTTTTGTTTTGGATGTTGATACCTGAAAGATCATGGATTATGATATGCTTCATGAATGATATTTCAATTTTTTTGGACACGAATTTGATGAGGTATTGAAGCATGGATAAGGTAGAATTGAAGTGAAATTGATAGACTTTGGTGAAGGTGTGTCGAATGGAAGTGAAGAAGTTAAGTTTTGGAAACAAACTGAAGCTTGTGAGTGAGTGAACCTTCAGTTCACTCATCCCACGATCGTGGGATTTATATGGCTCATTCCCACGATTGTGGGAAGTACTTAGGAAGGAGAAAAGGTTGGTTTTGGGTAATTGTTGGACTATATAACATTAAGGTACTTTATAATGGTGTAATTGGATTTAATTAAAGTGTAAAATGAACCTAGTTTGTTGTGGAATAAGTTAATTAAAGGTTAAATAAGATTTGGATTTATAATTGAAGTAATAAATTAAGGAAGGTGTTACTAGATAACAAGGTATCTAATTTTAGAACTTATAAGTTGTTAAAGGAATGAAGTATACTTATGAAAACAAATGAGATTTAAATGATATAAGTGATGTGTTAGTTATTAATGTTTATGAATTGGGAACTTAGGTGAGTACATGTAAAGTGTAATTACTTAATGTATCCATTGGTGCATCATTGCAAATGCTTATATTTATAAGGCATGACGAGTTTCATCAAATGTGAATGAATATGTTCAAGTTGAGCAAAGTAGAATAGAGTCATATGTTTAGGAATATTTTTTTTACATGAGAATTCTAAAATGTGACATGTTTTGTTTTAAAAATTGCCAAGTCCTAGTCGTGGGTAAATAGGCATGCCTAGAAGGGTCTGCAGTTGCTTCTGTAACTTGACACTAAGGTGTCCCCTAATTATTGACACTACAGTGTCCCCTAATTATTGACACTCAGGGTATCAACACTGTGGTGGCCCCTGATTTATAGAGATAATTCTCTTTTGTTTTAGATACCAAACGTAGGTATCTTCTATATTGGTCCGTTACCTACTTCTATAAGAGGGATTAGCAGGCTAACGTATTTTATATTCTGATATATGTTCAATTTTGTTATAAACAAGTTCTATTTTGATGCAAAATAAGTTCTGATTTGATACAAGTTAAATTCTGATCAGAAAAAGATATGTCATGTTTTGATTCTTGAACATTAAGTTCTGATATTTATATGTATTGCTCTGTATTGATGAATCATATTCTATTATGAGACACATAATGTTTGAATTGCTCTATAATATGAACAATTAAAGATTGTTGGTGATATGATCTAATTTTGTATATGTGAATGCTAGACGATTGTTAAAGACAATCGCCAGTTTATATCTTGTCTAATTATTCCCCACTAAGCTATATGTCTAGCACTATGGTTTTGCCTCCGTGTAGGTTCTAATAAGAAGGTTTAAAGACTGGGACAAAGACAATCATAGTGGCCAAAGAAAAATGTGTTTTTTTTGGAAATGTTTAGTTTGATTTTACTTGTACTCATTATAATAAGACCTTTTGTATTTTGTGTATATGGTTTGTAATAACTTTTAATACAGGTTGGATTTTGAATTTATGGCATGTATTTTGATAAGTACAATATGCATGATATGTTCTATTTATAAAATAACATCTAATGATAAGTAATGTATGTTTGCTTGAGTTTTTGGAAATGCTTTAACATGTTTTGGATTGTTTCAGTACTATTTTATATGGCATCTGCATATCCTCCTAGGGGGTGTATGGGTGTTACAATTCGATAGAGGACAATCAAGGAGATTTAGAATTATGAACTCATTGTTTTTTATTCATGTTTATGTTTATGTAAGTTTGATTTCGTGTTCGATCATATGTAACTAAACGTCCAGTTAGTATTTAGGTTAGATGAACTTTATGTTAATACTTTGATATGATTTGATTCTTTTATTAATGTAGTTGGTTGTTTGATATGTTGTGATCTGATTACACATTTTGTTTATGTTTTAATAATCCAAGAATATTATATCATAATCTAATTTCATATGTGGAGTTTGAGAAATCCTAGCGTGAATAGATCTACCATAATTAGAAGGAATTGATCGCAATCCTAAAGGTAAGATGACATAAATCTTCTATATTATGGTTAAACCTAATAGAGGGATTCATAATATAGTAATGTAATCGTATAAGTTTTACCCTGAGTAATTTGGTTAAAGAACTTAGGATTAGTTGTTAGTAGACTCAAGGTTAGCTATTAGCATACCTTAAGAATCTCTATGGTCCAACTAATCAATAACAGAATTGCATAAATAATCAATCGAATAAGGGTTTAGGGGGATTCAACATCTAGATACTAATCATTTAATATTAATAAATAAATGAGTGAGTTAACCAATTCTTTACTTTAATTGTGTTGCTTGTTTACTTTAATTGTTTAATTTTAGTTTCTTAAATTCAAAACCCACAATCAATCCATAGGCTTGATAATAGAATATAGTCATTACTAGAATCCCCTTCCTCGTAAGATCGATTTGCATTTACTGGTACTAGCTACAGCTACACTATGCACTTACAGTATTAAATATTAACTAACGCAAATTAGGTTAATCAAGTTTTTGGAGCCATGCCAAGGACGGTGATATTAGGAACACTTTAGTTTTATTATTCTAGTCATTATTTTTGCTTGTTTGTTTTGCCTTACTTATTTTTTTCTTAGTTAGGTTATTTCCTTAGTTTAAGGTAGACTCCAAGTCAGTTTATGACCTAAAGTAACACTGACAACCTATTTGATGTAGATGCTAAGATTAAAAAAAACTATGTTTAGGAATTTTCATAGAACAAACCTTTTGGAGTTTAAACTAGATCATCAAATAGAGGATTTGGTAAGTCACGTAGGCACTGAGGGATTGTGTGATATGGCGGACCAATCACGAGCTATGTTTGACTATGCTACGCTAGAATTAACTAGCGTGGAATCCAACATTGTGAGGCTACCTATATAAGTGAACACCTTTAAGATCAAACCAAGCATTATTCAAATGGTGCAGTAGTCAGTCTAATTTAATGGACTTTGAGACAAGGACACCAGTGCTCACATCTCTAACTTCTTAAAGATCTGCAATACTTTTAAACTAAATGGAGCAAATGATGACGTCATCAGATTACATATATTTCCTTTCTTTTTAAAAGGAAAATAAAAATGGTGGCTTAATTCTATGCCACATTCGTCATTAACCACCTAGGATTAAGTGGTGGAAAATTTTTACTAAAGTATTTTCCTCTTGCGAAGACTACGAAGCAAAGGAACGATATCTCTTTATACTACTAAAATGAAGGAGAATCATTACACGAAACTTAGGAGAGATTTATGGATATGCATCAACGATGCCTATACCATAGATTACCCCTGTGGGTGTAAATCCAAACTTTCTATAACTGGATAAATCAGAATACAATGCAGTCAATTGATGCAGTAGTTGAAGAGATGCTAAAGGATAAGACACTTGAAGTGGCCAAGAGTTGATTGAGGATATAGCCATAAATTACTATCAATGGTGCTCAACTAGAGTACGAACTAGTAATAGGCCATATGGAGTGTACGAAGTAGACTATGACAAGACTACCAAGTTAAGTGGAGGCACTAAGCAAGAAGATAGATAACATTACTTTGGCTCCATAAGGAAGAGTGATGTAGTGCCAGTTGTATGGGTTAGATCACCTAGCACATGATTGTCAATCAGATCAACCCAAACATGTAAACTTTTTGGGGAATGCTCCAAGGCCACAAAATAATCCTTACAGCAATACATACAATCCTAGATGGAGGAACCACCTCAACTTCTCATAGGGAAGTCAGGAATAAAAAAGGAAATGTGATTACTATTAATATTACTTACAATGTTAATTTTAGAAAAACTTAACTCTAATTGTATGTTAATTTGATTCAATGGGATATGATGATGTATATTATGAATGGATAGGTTGAGATTGATAATGGGCTGATGTTGTACAATTTTGTAATTGTGATTATAGTTTTCTTGAGGACAAGTAAAAACTTAAGTGTGGAGATATTTGATAAATGGTAAATTGACTATATTTTTACCCCATATTTAATATATTCTTTCTTGATATTTTATACTTTTGGTATATATTTGGTACTTAATTTTTTTCAAGTGTGTTTACAGAGTATAATTGCCTTCGCGAACTTAAAGGAGAAGAATTTACACAAAAACATGGTTTAAAATAGAGAATTAACAATCTGGAAAGAGTGCAAGGCCATGCACTTTAGCATTCCCTTGCATTTTCACGATATTTAGAAAATTCTAATTATGAATGGTCCAATGCACAGTCATGCAAGAGACCATGTATAACCCAAAAACCTAGAATTGAATATAAAAGTGACGTTTCAGGGGGAAAAAAAGAGAGGAGACTTTAGGAAGTGATTTCTAGATGTGGAGTCATTCACAAAGGGTGATTTTGGTCCAAAGAAGCAGAAAACATGAAGAAATCATAAAAAAAAAATTCATCAGAATACAAGATTAAACCTCTAATTTACAAGAACATTTAATAAAAGATAATCTCCAAAGTTAGAATTATGAACCCATCGTTTTTTATTTGTATTGTTGTTTATGTATGTTTGATTTCGTGTTTGATCATGTGTATCTAAACATCCAATTAGTATTTAGGTTAGATGAACCTTATGTAAATACTTTGATATGATTTAATTATTTTATTAATGCAGTTGTTTGATATATTGTGATCTAATTACTCATTTTATTTATATTCAAATAATCCAAGAATATTATATCATAATCTATTTTCATATATAAAGATTGAGAAATCCTAGTGTGAATAGATCTACCGTAACTAGGAGTTTATTACAACCCTAAAGATAGGATTATATAAATCTTTTGTATTAGGTTCAAACTTAATAGAGGGATTTATAATACAGTAGTGCAATCCTATAAGTTTTAACTTGAGTAATTCAGTTAGAGAACTTAGGATTAGTTATTAGTAGACTCAAGGTCAGCTACTAGCATATTTTAGGAATCTCCATAGTCCAACTAATCAACAACATAATTACATAACAAATAATGAATTAGTTAAGGGTTTAGGGGGATTAGATGCCTAAAAACTAATTATTTGATATTAATAAATGACTTAGTGATTTAGCCAATTCTTTGCTTTAATCGTTCTGTTTATTTACTTTAATTGTTTAATTTTAGTTTCTTAAATTCAAAACCGATAATCAATTCGTAGGCTAAATAATATAATAACAATCATTACTAGTACTCATTGTCCTTATGGGATCGACCCATATTTTCTAGTATTAGCTACAGTTACACCGTGCACTTGTGATTTTAAATATTGACTAATATGAATTAGGTCAATGAAAGACCTTCATTTCTTTATATGTAAAGCTGGGATAAAGCAAGATGGGTAAATTTAGGCTTATACAAACTATGGTTATTAAGGAAGATTACTTCCTTTGTAGGTTCTTGTATAAATAAAAGATGATTATGATATTATTATAAGGTCGCTGACACTTCTACAGTAAGCCACTACTCCTTAAAAAATGGAAATCTAAATTGTATCTAAATAGGAAAAGCTTAAATCTCATCCCTATTTAGGTTCATTTCCATAACATTCTACTAGAATATGAGAAAACCTCAGGCAACAACTACTTAGCAAGTATTATAAGGATATCTTTTACTTCAACAAACACTTACATTAAGTAGACTATCTTTGCTAAGGTCTATGTTGAAGTAAAGATGTATAAGGAACTGCCTAATACCCTAAGGTTATTAAGGTTGGGAGAGGAGGGAGTGCCTATGGAGGCAAAGGTTCTGTCATATCTTACGAAGTCTCCAGAGCATTCACCAAATATAATATGAAAACCTACTAGGGAGGTCTTTCAAGTTAGGGACTTACTAAGAACTAACTTTAAAAATTATCAATTCACCCCCTAAATTTTTTTCACTTGTATCTCTTGACAACATTATTTGTTAGAAAACCTAATAAATAATGTCAAAATGATATTCTGTGACACTATATGGCATAATTTCTGTCATGGTTACAGGAAGAGATTGTTACTACTAATTTTATATTAACCCATACGATATAGTGTGATTTTGTTTTAAAACTTGCTTTGAGTGCTATTGTGTACTTGGCTATGGAAAAAATTAACACTTTAGGTTTATTGGTAACTAAGTTGATATTTAATAACCATACACTTCTAATGATTACCTTCAATAACCTTCCAGGAATCTGATTTGATTCTATTCCTAAAAGAATCAACTTCTACAAAAATAAATTATTCTAACTAAGAATGGAAAGGAAAACATGAAGCTAGAAACAGACAAGTGTTCACTATTCCAATAGTGACTTACTTAAGCAGCCTATAAAGAATGAGTTTGTTATCATTTTTTGAGTTTTTTTGGTAGGTTCGTAGATTCTTGATATACTTCTCAAAATATTCCTACATAAAACCATAATAAAGTTATTTATAATTTTTTTGAAGAAAGAAAGAATATATTGCTCCTTAAAGCAAATAAGTTAGATTAAGTACATACAAATTTATATAAAAAAAGGTAACCGGTGACTACATTTAGGATCTAAGTAGCAAAATTTAATTAGAGGAAGCTAATCAAATCTTCAAGTAAGTTGATAGCGAGGATTGAAATAGTGCTTATCCTTATAGGCAAATATATGATTTCGAATTCTGCAAAAAATAGCTTATATAATAGTCTCCTTATTATTGAAACAATCATAGAAAGGTCTTTTATTTCTCTCTTCCTATAAGCCAGAGACCAAGTAACTGAGTGGAACTTTGAAAATCCATAGATCGCCTTCAAATCTCATTTGAACATTAGTACACCACTCAACATTACTTGACTAAGAATTCGGGGGATTGGTAATATTGTAAAGGTGAAAAACAACAAGCTATATGTGTTGACTATATTGACATTGAAAGAATAAGTGTTTAACATTTTCAGTAGAAGACTTGCATAGGATACACTAGTTGGGAAATATGAATAGTTAATTATTTTATCCACTATAGGAATTATATTCTTGATGGCTAACCATTGAGTGATTGAAGTATAAAGAGAATTATGTTTTTTCCATGCAAGCTTATGTCAGGAGATATTCTAATTGGTATTTGATAAGTAGAAAATATTCAACATTTTACATCCTTATTTTATATTGTTTTAAATTATTTACATAAAATATTTAAGTTAAATTATTGAACTTTCTTCTTAATTATTTAAATTATTTAGTTTTATATTTTATATATAGAAAGAGTTTAAATTGTACTAAATATTTTTATAGGTTTAATGACTTAAAAAAAGGAAAAATCACCGTAAATAAATTCCAATCCATCACCAAAATGACAATAGCAGAAGCAAGGATAAAAGAAAAAATGGAAGCATCCAAGAAGCAACTCAAAACATAGAAGAGAAGAAGCAAAATGTGACAACATAGTAAGGAAAAAAGAAGAATAAAATGACAAAGCAAAGGAGGAACCAAAATGCAAAATGCCAGAGGAGAGAACAATACAAAACATAGAAATATGAGGAACCAGTAAGAAAATGCAACACAACAACACAACAACCGAAAGGAAAACAATAGTACAGAGGGAAAACAAATAAAGAGGAGCAAAATGAGGCAGTAATAGCCAAGAGAGGACAAATAAAACAATGCAGTAATATTTGCAGTAATAAAAGAAAACACATGGTAAAGGTATTAATGTATATTATCACACAATCTCTGATAGTTAACCAAATCCTTGTAATTAGCCTTTATTATTTCCTAAGATCATGTACATTAATGATATATTATATTTTTTTGATTTGTTGCTTTACTTAGAGACATTTATAATATATAAATAGGAGTATGTACTCTTTTTTGACACATATAGAAATACAAATTTCATCTTCAATTCCTTATGTCGTTCTCCATTTCTACATGGTATCAGATATTTCTTTGTAACAATAGGAGTCAAAATTCTAGAGCTTTTCCATTCTTACTCTCAAGTATTCTACTCTTACATTCTGGGTTCAGAAATCTGCTCCAAAAACAATTTTCTATACACCAAATTGTTCCTTATCATTTGCAGATCACATTGGTGCAAATTTTGTGGTCGGACCGCACCCTCCCACGTGGCCACACGTGTCGTCAGAAGCCACTAATCTCCAAACACCTAGTTGCAGAATCGTTGAAGGTGGAAGACAATCTAAATGACATCGTTTCGCCTTATCATTTCACTCCAAGGCGAAACGATGTCATTTTGAAGATACAAAAGGTAGCACTACGTCATCTCCGACATCAACAACATGTCATTACCACGTTATATCTACTATAGTGCCACATCATTGTGACATTATCTCACATCAGTGCTACATCAGCGTCATTTTGACACTGTCCCAATGCCATTGGCACATGTGTTGTCCTATGAGTTGTCCACATGTCCTCTCTTGTTTGGGTTAGACCCGTCAATTCTGTTCGAATCAGTGGTTGACTGACACTTTGACCATCCAGTTTAGTACTTTTAAATTTGGGTTCTCTATAAACCAGACCGATTCCTAAGGTTTCTTAACGTCCTGAATCCAATTTTGAGGTCAGAATAACCAAATTCATTCTCTATAAATAGGTTTCCTCCTATATTATTGATTTTTTTTACTATGGATGCCTATAAACTTCCCTAATACATTCCCAACCCTATTAATATCATCTCTGATGGCTCCAATTATGATCTTTGGGCTGAGGAAATGTGTAGTTTTCTTAAGGGAAGGCTTCTTTGACATATTGTTATTAGCGGAATACCTAAACACACTCAAAAGAAAAATGAAGACATTGACGTATTCACCGAATGGCTAATGGCATAGGATGACATAAACCATCAAATCTTAACATGGTTTTGAAATACATTTGTCAAAGCCATCAAACTTGACTTTCAATAGTTTGACACAGCTCAAGAGGTATGGAATTTTCTAAAAAAAATTTACTTTGTATCAGATGATGTCTATCAATTTCTACCGTACAAGAGACTCCATTGAAAGCAACAGCAACTTGGATAAACAACACAAAGTTATATGTTTAAATTGCAAGAACTATGGGATCAACCAGCACTTACGGATCCTATCTGGCTGAGTCCTAATTCTATTGTGCTCTATGCAAATTTTTTAGATCATCAACATATATAGCACTTGCTTATGACTGTCAAGAGTGAATTCGAACCCATTCACAACTCTCTTCTTCACAGAGGAACTCTACAAAATCTTGACATTGTCATTAAGGAGCTCATCTCATAGGAAAGTTGTCTCAATAGGCTCTTCCTTGAAAAATATGTCTCATCTACTGATGTTTTCCTTGCAACTCATACCCCATCTCAGACCTCTCAAAATTTGGGTAAGAAGTATTATAAAGGATCTTACTGCTACAATAAAAAGCCCAAACATCAGATCTTTGAATGTAGATCACTGCTTAAACAAAACTTTGGACAAGGTAATTCTTCTAAATCTCCCCAACCTGCTTCCACTGCTGCTGCTACCACTGAGGGGCTTATAGAAAGAACTTCTCCCAAATTTTCCTTAAAAGACCTCCATGGCCTTCTTCAACAACTTTAACCAGATTCTGATATAGTCTCCTCCACTTCCCTATCTGTCATATCAGGTACTTCAAAATCTTGGTATCTCAATTTTCTTAATCAACAAGGAACTATTCAAAGATCTTGTCCAAAGACATCTCAACAAAATGGTTGGGCCGAATGTAAACATAGACATATTTTTGACACTACTTGAGCCCTTCTTTTATCATCTTCCTATCTTGAAAACCTTTAAAGAGAAGCAGCCTTTACTACTTTATATACTATCAATCATATTCCCTCTCTTACCATAAGTAATATCTCTCCTTATGAGCACTTATTTAATCATGCTCCTGATTATCAGTCTCTTAAAATGTTTAATTGTGCATGCTTTGTTCTGTTACAACCTCATGAACACACCAAACTTGAACCCAGAGCATGCTTATGTTGTTTTCTAGTATATGGGATAGATCATAAAGGATATATATGTTGGGATCCACTATCTTAAAGACTTCGAATCTCTTAGACATGTCACCTTTTGGGAACATAAAATGTTCTCCACAATATCAAAATTTTGAGTCAGTGAACCCACACATAAATTTTTTTCTGACCCTACCATATCTTTGTTTCCTGATATTTCTTCTGCAGTTCCATCTTACCACTCTCACAACTGAACCCAACTGATGACTGATCCTATTGTATCTTCTCTAGCTACAGAACCTCCATCACTAAATAACCCTTCACCAAAATCTATTAAGCCTCCACACCCCTTCCGTCAACCCTCTACTCATCTTAAAGACTTCCATGTTTATTCTACTATTGTTTCTCTATATGAACTCGTACATATCGTGAGGCCAGCTCTAATATCTTATGGAAGCTAGCAATGGAGGAAGAATTACAGCCTCTCTCCAACACCAACACTTCAGATAAGTCTATTATTATTTGTAAATGGGTCTACAAAATCAAGTCTCGAGTTAATGTATTAGTTGAAATATATAAGGCACGATTAGTTTCCAAGGGGTTTACTCAGGAATATGGAGTTAATTATAAGGAAACCTTTGCTCCAATAGCTCGTCTAACTTCAGTTCGTAGCTTTTTTGTCATAACAGCAAGTAAGCATTGGGACTTGTTCCAGATGGATGTCAAGAATTTCTTTTTTAATGGTGATCTTCAAGAAGAAGTATACAGGCAACCTCCACCTAAGTACGAGCATCCACCTATTAAAGTATGTCGTCTCTGCAAAACCTTATATAGCCTTAAGCAAGCTCCTCGAGCATGGTTTGTTAAATTTAGCTCCACCATCAACTGTCTTAGCTTCACATCCAGCTCTTATGATCATGCCTTGAGATCAGTTTATTACTTATCTCAAGTCAAGTATGTTGCTGATCTTATCTCTCATGTTAGTCTCACTAATACTCTAATATATTCATCTTCATTAGATTTAAGTGCATACTCTGATGCTAACTAGGTTAGGAACCTAACTGATTGTTGATCTACCACTAGGTACTAGCTCTTTCTTGACACATCTCTCATTTCATGGTTTAGCAAGAAGCAAATGATTATCTCTCATTCAGTTACTGAACTACCTTTAAACTTTTGTGATTATGATGGTTACTTTAAGACATCGGTGCCACATTCTCTTCAGCAGTTCCTCTCTTATATGATAATCATAGTGCCATGCAGATTGCTCATAATGATGTCTTTCATAAATGAACTAAACACATCAAGATCGATTGTCATCTTGTGCATCATCATGTGCTTCACGAAACTATATAACTTGTCTCAATCCTATCTCAAGTACAAATTGTTGATATGTTTACCAAATCACATCTGCATCGACGTTTTCAAGATCTTCTCTCCAAACTCAAGTTTTCATTGTCACTACCATTTTGAGTTTGAGGGGGGATATTAACGTATATTATCACACAATCTCTCTTAGTTAACCAAATCCCTATAATTAGCTTTTATTTTTGCCTAAGATCATGTACATTAATGATGTATTTTATTATATTAGTTTGTTGCTTTACTTAGAGGCATTTACAATGTATAAAATGGAGTATGTCTACCTCTTTTTACACACACAGAAATACAAACTTCATCTTGAATTCCTTTTGACGTTATGTAGCGCCCCCTCACCGTAGGGTACACATCGGGAAACCCGAAGGTCGCTCCGACACGTATCCCACGATAAAGGTGCACTACTAAAATATTTTTCCAATAATATCCACATGGCGTCGCAATAATTAAAACCATAATATTATAAATCAGTAACTTTTAAAAAAATCCAAAATAATCTTATCAAAGTAGCAATTTCTATACAGTCATCCAAAAGCATAATAGACAAGTCTATCAGTCCCCTAAACAAAACCAAAAGGGAACTAATATAAGCATCTATCCTAAGTCATCCTCAACATCCAACCCAACTGACCGACCTGTGTGCCATCGCTTCTCTTGCCAGCACGCTCGCACGGCAGGAAAAGACTATCTCCGGAGCTAGAGGTCTACTCTATCAGTCCTGAAAAATAGGTTGCAATTTTGGGTGAGTTTGCGAACTCAGTGAGAAACCATCATCGATGGTTCACTCAAATCATGCATTCGCAAATTGTGTACAACACGGCGCGATAATACTCAATTAACGATGTTATATAACAATTGTGATGAGTTTATAACGATTATACGATGTCGGTGACAATATTACAATAGCATAGAAACGGTTTACGATATCACATCATAATTTCTGATAAATCATGGCATCACACGATTCATAATCATCACACAATTTGGCAATTCAATCATCATGTATATAATGCATATGAAACTCTTTCCGGTTATTGATGTTGTGCCCAGTGCTCGATCAATGTTCGATGGGGGCGCGTCGAGATTTCTCCCTCGGGCTCGAGGCGGTCGATCTGATGTTCGAGCTCGAGGCTCTTTTCGATGATAATAGCAACTTGGGTCACATTCTATTATCGATCATGCATTTATGCATGCAATGCGATGTTCGATAATTGGTATTGATGATTCGGTGTATGACTATAAAAGCCCGTATTGTATTTCTCGATAACATCTGATAATTCAGTCGATCTGATAATCCAATTGATGCTGATGAAAGTGACCATGCAATTTCACGATCTAATCTGATGAGGCATACCATCCAATCATGTATATTTCATAATCATCGGTTTCACATTTGGCAAGTAATTCACGTTGAGCATTTAAGCAGTGAAGAATTTGAGAAACCAACTAGGTTACTCACTGTAACTTCCGAACTCTTGCTGGAAGCTCCAAAGAATGTCCGTGGAATGACGATCCAACGGTGCCTCTATAACGATAAAATCGGTCCATTACTAGATGCTCGATTAAATAGTTCAGTAATGCATATGTCTTAGTGAAATTATGTACAACGCATGTTCACGATTTTTCCGGCGCTAAAACCCAATTTTGAACTCCTATGTCCTATTCTAACTCTTCGCTCAATTGATAGCCAATAATTGATCCAATCCTAAAATTCAGTTCAATTTCCTCAATTCAGTATTTCCTATAACAGTTCCCTATAGCAATTCCATAACCATTAGGTCAAAACCTCTATTGAAAATCCCAATTAAAACTCCAATTGTCTCAATTCAATATTTAGGTCACACTATGAACCATAATCGACTTTATTCTCTATAAATCAATGTCACTTAAATCAATTCTAATTCCTATAATTATCCTCAACTGTATACCTCTTTCTCTAAATCATAAGGAATCGAGAATCACCCCAATCGAAGGTCTATACCATAAGTTATGCCCAATAATCAAAAATCAATCCAATCAGAAATGCCCTTCGTCGCGGCCAACAAACCCTCGCCACGGCATAAAATGGTCGCTCGTCGCGGCGTGAAGGCTGCTCACCGCGGCAAACAACACATTTTGGGCTCGTCGCGGCGTCAACTAATTGACGCTCGACGCGACGTCCTGTTCTTCCTCGCCGCGGCGACGCCTGCGCACAGGTCGCGACGTGCGACGAATTCTTCGTCTTCTCCGATCGATTTCAGCTATTTCTCTCTCTATAAAACCACCATTAACTCTCCCAACTACTCAATAAACCATAATAAATGCCATAAATGCCATAAAAACCATCAACAACAACATTAAAACCATTAAAACTTACCAATCAAGCTCGATCCACAGATCTCTCAAAATACCGTAAACCCAAAATCTTTCAAAATCGCGATGATCCACTCTATAGCTTCTCAATCCTTCATCAATCACAATAAACAAGTTAGCCTTACACAATGAGGACAAAACCACAAGGAAAAATCGAAGGATCTCACCGTTGGGAGAAATCGAAGATCACCGTAGAGGAAGAAGAAGAAAGCGAAATGCCTTAGACCAATTTTCCCAATTTCTTTCAAACCTATCTATTTATAGACATAGGTCTCCAAATCAGTCAAATTTCAGTCTCTAAATTTCAATAGCTCAATATTTTAATTTCCTAACGGTATAACCCTAATATTTCCCTTGCCATTGGACCATTCTTTCGATCTTATATAGTCGATCGATCATCACTCCAAAATTTCCGATCCGGGCATTTTCTCCCGAATATCCCGAAAATTTCCTATAAATCACTATCAATTACCAGTCACTCTTAGGCTATTCTAAATCAGTCATTCGAGTCCATTTACTCTAATTTCTCAATCAATTACAATCCGATCGGTCGATCAGGTTCACAATCCAATCAATTTATACTCACGATTAAATGCCGAAAAATCATGAATGCATGTACCTATGAATAAATGCATATGCAAGAAACCCGTTCCTCTATAATTAGAGGCCAGTAACATGTTCAATCAGTGAATGCAATGAAACCTATCAGTCTATCCCAAAATTATCAAAATACCCTTGCTATCAGTAACGAGATGTTACAATTCACCCCTCCTAATAAAATTTCGTCCTCGAAATTTAATACCTGTCCGATTGAATAGATGAGGATACTGACTACTCATATGCTCCTCAGTCTCCCATGTAGCTTCCTCAGAAGAGTGGTTTTTCCAAAGGACTTTCACCAATGGAATCACCCTGTTCCTCAGCTGCTTGACCCGTGATCCTATAATCCGTACCGACTCCTCAACATAGGTCAAATCACTGGCTACCTCAATCTCCTGAGCCGGAATCACATGCGTCGGGTCAGAATGGTACCGTCGGACCATACTAACATGAAATACATCATGCATCTGGGACATCTCACTCGGTAATGCCAATCTGTAAGCCAACGGTCCTATCCTCTCAAGGATCTCATACGGACCGATATCTGAGGGCTCGACTTGCCACTACGGCCAAATCTTAGTATTCCTTTCCAAGGAGACACTCGAGAAATACTACATCACCTACACTATATTCCATCTCTTGCCGATACTGATCCACATAGCTCTTACATGCATCACGAGCTACCTTGATGCGACTCGGATCAAGCTGTACCTTCTCTACTGTGTCACAGATCAACTCGAGACCCTCTATCGATCTCACACCTCTTCATCCCAATACGATGGCGTCGACCACGGCCTCCCATCTGAGGCCTCATACGGTGCCATCCCAATACTACTCGATCTTGGTTATTATATGCAAACTCAATCGGTGCTAAATCACGATCCATGATCCTCTGAACTCCAATACACATGCAGTATGTCCTCAATAGTCTTGTCGTCCTCTCACTCTGTCCATCATGCGAGGATGAAATGCAATCTTGAAGTTCAACCTCGTACCCATATGATCTGTAGGCTCTTCGGAACCTCGAGGTGAACACAGGATCCTATGCGAGACTATCGACAAAGGAATCCCATGCAACCTACAATCTACGCCACATACTTACGGGCCAAGCGATCGAGTATTGCTCTCCCTCCTTTGGCGAAGTGAGCCGATTTGGTCAATCGGTCCACTATGACCCGAGATAGTATCATCTTGCCTCGGTGTCTAGGCAATCCCATCACAAAATCCATAGTGATTCGCTCCCATTTCCGCTCAGAAATGGGCAGCGAATCTGAACTTACCTCTTTGGCACTGGTGCTCGGCCTTAACTTTCTTGGCACGTCGGACACTGGACCTGAAACTCTGCCACTTGCCTCTTCATGCGGGCCACGAAATCTTTGTCTTAGAGTACGATACATCTTGGTCGTACCGGGATGCATCGCGTAAGCAGCTACATGTGCCTCCTCTAGAATCTCCGTTCAAATCATCTATATCGAGCACACAGGTCTCTGTCCCATCCATGCGTCCCATCTCTCAACTCGAACTACGAATCGATCTGGCTGGACTCTCTCAATCAGTCTCACTAACACTAGGTCTTGATCCACGAGCTCTGGATCCTTTCATGCAACATCGGCCTCGGCCTCGAGTATGACGAGTTCCATCTGATTCAAATCCATCATACATTAAGAACTCTCAATTGAATCGGACCGGTAATTTGAAACTGAACTGAGTTGCCTTTACCATGCGATCTCTACTCGATGCATCGGCCACCACATTGGCCTTCCTGGATGATACTCGATCGTGCGATCATAGTCCTTGATAACTCTATACATCTCCTCATCTCATATTGAGCTCTCTCGACTCAGCAGATACCTCGAACTCTTATGATCGGTGAAGATCTGAGCGTCTCCCATCTGAGATAATGTCTCCGGATCTTCATGGCAAACCTCTTGCTTGCCACTCTAAATCATGCCTTTGGATAATTCACCTCGTGAGACCTCAAGCATCTCGAGGCATCTGCTATAACTCTCCCATCTTGCATCGATACACAGCCCGATCCACGATCGAGGCATCCTTTGTACCTTCTGAAGTCTCCAGTGCGAAAGGAATACCTAACACGGTGCGATGAGTCAGCGATGTTTCAGCTCTTCAAAGCTCTTACGGCACTCCTCGGACCATCTAAGCGGCACATTCTTCCCCGATAAGCTTCGTCGAAAGGCGAGATCAGCGAAAACCCTCGGCGAACCTCCGGTAATATCCGGCCAATCCTGAAACTCATGACTCTGGCACAATCCTCGGAATCTCCCGACTCATAGCGCCTCTATCTTGTGAGGATCCACAGGATACCCTCACCGGACACTCGATGTAACATCCGTTTACTGCGGCGGGGTATTTTAGTAATTATGGGTTAGGCGATGAAGCCTGCTGCATTCAGCGATTGAATATGTTATTGGCCTCTAATTATAGAAATTGATTTCTTACATATGCATTTATTTATAGTACATGCATTCATGATTTTCGGCATTTCAATTGTGACTAGGCGATTGGATTGTGAGCAAATGAATGGGTAGAATCGTGTTTAATTAAAGAATTGAGTTATTGGGTTCAAGTGTATGATTTAGAGTAGTTTATGGTATTTGGTAATTTATAGTGGCTTATAGGAAATTTCAGAAATTGAGAGATAATGCCGGATAGGAAATTTTAGGTAATGATTAAATATTTGTATAATCTTTGGAAAAATGGTCTTAGGGCAATGGAAAATAATTATGTTGAGCCATTGAAATTTAGAGGCTGGAATGCGGGTGATATAGAGACCAGAATCTATAAATAGTTAGGGTTTAGCAATTTTGGGAAAAATCGAAGAAGCAATTGGCGAGTTCTCCTCTTCCCTCTCTGGCGTTCTTGAGTTCCTCCCATTGGTGAGGATTTCTTGATTTTCTTTAATGGGTTCTCTTCGTTGATGTTAGTCTAACATGTTATAATGGTTGTTAAAGGTTGGAAGGTTTGATATTGGTAGATCGGAGGATTTGAAGGATTTACAGGGTTTCGGCGATCTTGAGAGATTTGTGGATTTGAGCTTTGATTGGTAAGTTTTAATGAATTTAATGTTATTATTAATGGTTTCTCTTGTATTTATGGCATTTATTATGTTTGATTGGGTATTGGGAGTGTTTACGGATGGGTTTTGTTTTGGTGTTGTCGTGGTTGTGTAAAGGATCGAAGAGTGGATTGTGGAAGTTTTGATGGTTGTATATGTTAAGGTTTCGATGATGAAATTGTTTGATTTAGGTGTATTGAATTGTTTGAGATGTTGTTGAAGAGGAAAGATTGGAATTGGAGAGTTATAGAGTGGGAAGATGGGAATCTTTGGTGGTGTGTTTAAAAGATGTGTTGGGGAAGAAGGAGGCTGTATGTGTAGATTGGATTTAGATTGGAACTACTGCGGCTTTGTGTAGCTCGGCATGCGGATGGCGAGTAGCTCGGCATCTTGGGCGGCGAGCGGCTTCGGCATCTTGGTAACGAGCGGCTCGGCATCGCGGACGGCGAGTGTAGCTCGGTATGCGTGTCGATCGGTCATCGGCGACCGACCGACCAATTGCGTATCGATCGGTCATCGGCGACCGACCGACCAACTGCGTGTCGATCGGTCATCGGCGGCCGACCGACCAATTAACGTATCGATCGGTCATCGGCGGCGGCGAACGGCTGCGTATCAATCGGTCATCTGACGACCGACCGGCGAGCTGCGTGTCGATCGGTCATGCAGGCGACCGGCGACGGCGATGTGGCTTCGGCCATGTAAGCGTAGTGGACGGCGATCTGCGTAGCTTCGTCGGTGGCGGCGGTTCGACCCGGTGGGCTGGGGCTCGCGCCAGTCGACTGCGGGCATGAGGTTGGCGCCGAGTGCAATCAGGGCGATGTCACTTGGTTCTTACATTCCTTGTTGACCTCATACGGTGTCAGAAGAGGTGTGTTTGAGAAGTTGTATGGGAGTTAGAATTGAATTAAATGGTATTGAATTATAGTGATTAAGGTCGGTCGTAGTACATAGTGTGACCTAAGTGTCAATTGGGACAATTGGGTTTTAATTGGAAATTGCTTTAGAGGTTTCGACCGAATGAATAGGAATTGGTGATAGAGTATGAATTGAGGAAATTGACTGAATATTAGGATTGGATTAATTCTTGTCGATCAATTGAATAAAGAGGCGAATTGGGCTTAGAGTTCAAGATTGGGTTTTAGCAGGAAAATCATGAACATGCATAGTCGTCATTTCAGAGACATATGCATTCTTGTATTGTTAATTGAGCATTTAGTAATGGGACTATATTTTGCTGTTTTAGGCGTCGTTGGATCGTCGTTCTACGGACATTCTTAGGAACTTCGAGCGATAGCTTCGGAGATTCTGGTGAGTAACCTAGTTGGTTTCTCAATCTCTTATGTGTTATGTGCTATGTATGTGAACTATCGTGCTTTTGATTATGTGATTAGCATGAGATATGTATTAGTGAGAATTGTGAATGCATGCTAGGCATGAATAGGAATCAGTAACTGACAGTTGTGGCTGGAGCACATTCTGATCTGTCTGGAGCTATAAGCTCATTAAATGTGATAAGTGAAAAAGGGATTAGTGTATACCCAGAGGGCTCTCCTATCCACTAGTCTTGCGTGGGCTGTAGTGTATACCGGAGGGCTCTCCACCCCGAAACGCGATTTACGTGTGATGTGCCCAAAATGGGATAACTCGGCGCTTGATCCAATGCTAATAATGAATTGGAAATCATTGTGCATACAGTGATGCGTGATTATGCTATGAATGTGATATGGCTAGCTTGTAAATGTGTGATTTTGATTGTATGAAATCGATTTATGACATGTGTTGCCTGTGCATGCATTTTTGCGTAATGTATGAATTGGGTAAACCATCGATGATGGTTACTCATTGAGTTTATAAACTCACCCAAATTGCGACTATTTTTGGGACAACGGTGGTGAGATTTCTAGCTCAGTTTTGGGACTCTTTCTTTTGTGTGTCTTGTGAGAGGAGCATGGCCTGGTCGGTCGGTGAGGATCATTTGGGATATTTTGGGGATGACCTAGATAGGAGCTATTATTGTTCATTTGGCTCTATATATTTGTAATGATAATAAAAGTATGGTTTTGAAATGAGATAAGAGTACTCTTTTGGTTTAAAATTTTAGTGAATGTGATTATTCTTGCTTAAATTATTGATGCCATGAGGTTTATTAAAGTGATTGTTTGGTAGTGCACCCTCGTCGTATGATATGTATCGATTATGACCTACAGGCGTCGGTGTATACTCTACTGTGAGGCGCTACATTGGGAATATCGAGCATGGTTTGGCATCTTTTGGGCATAGCATATTTTAGGCTTGAATTGTGTGATAAATGAAAGAAATTGATCGAATTGTGATTTTATTGTAAGTCATCCGTCTTTGGTGATCGAATCGATCCTTTCGGTGACCAGGATCGATGGGAGCTAGTAGAGAGTCCTCATGCCTAGGTTTGAGGAGCGACCTCCTGTGGTTCCCATGAGGCGGGAGCGGAGGTATGATCGCTGCGTGGCGAAATTTGTCATTCTCTGGCGGCCCGAGAGCCTGCAGAGTGAGGTTGGTTGGAAGGGCCGGGTCTTTGGACGGATGGATTGCGATCGAGAGGAGAGGTTTGACTATCTTGTTTCTTTGCTCGAGGGTCCGGTATCGGTGGTGGAAGGCGTCTTGGGGAGTTCCACGGACCTGTGTTTTGACTTGGCGGACTTTTGAGAGCTTTTGAGACAATTATCGCCCGAGGTTTATATGAAAATGAAGATCACGAGTTTTTGGATTTGGCGGGGTCTATGGCGTTGGCGACTATGAGGTCGGTTTAATGAGTTGTCGTGTGTCGTCATTACGATTTCTTGAGGCGGATCGGTGCGGAGATTTGAGGAGGCTGAATCTGGATATTCGTACGAGTTAGCCCGATCGACATGGGCACCTTTATGGGTGAGGTCGTGGCGGTCGAGTGCGACTTTTGAGGCGAGGCGAGTTGAGGTTGGTCGGGGATCTCGGAGTAAGAGATCGGTGATAGCGAGGTAGCTCGGGAGGAACTTTTGAGGACGTCGGGACGAGCTCGAGATTTCGGGAGGTCCCGGCGATGCAGTTCGGTTCGAAGAGCGAGTTTGGGCGGTCGGGTAGCGATGGCGATGGTGAGGCTCGGCCGACTTCCTCCTCTGTGTGAGTTTTGTGAGAGGAGGCATAGTGGGGAGTGTTGGAGGTTCACTTGGAGCTTGTTTGAGATGTGGCTCGATGGAGCATCAGTTCGACATTGTCGAGATTGTGGGAGCTCGATCGCTTGAGTGGGAGAGCTGGTAGTGCTTGCGGTATGCGTGAGCCGAGTAGTGGACTGGATTGAGGAGAGCGAGCTCGGAGAGGAACAGAGATTCTTTTATGGGATCGGAGAGTCGGGATAGTCGGCGCGATCTCGGGCGAGTCTACGCCATGACCGAGGCGAGGCCGGGACTCTCGGATGTGGTTCGGTTTGCTTTGCTTTACGATATTGAGGTGTATGCATTGATAGATCCGGGGTCCGCGTTCATTCATTGCACCTCATGTGGCATATAGATTGCATGTGAGTAGAGATGCTTGATATGGATTGCGGTGAGTACACCTTTAGGTAGTACCCTTTGCTTTAAGCGAATTTGAGAGGATGCCGGTTCGGGTAGATTGATGGTATTGAGTCTGATTTGATTGTGTTGCCCTTGAGAGATTGAGGTGATTTTGGGGATGGGTGGCTCCTTGCCCGTAGAGGCGATTATGGATTGTTATACGAGGAGGTTGTGTTAGAGTCTCTGGTCGGTAGAGGCTATTTTTGAGGTGTTAGTCGGTGATGCCAGCCGGGATGATTCGTTTAAGTGCTCTGAGGTTGATGAGAGGTGGGCTGTGAGGCTATTTGGCTCACGTGGTGGATTGAGTGTGGCGAGTCTGCGGGATGTCCTGTGATCGGGGTTCCAGATGTGTTTCAGGAGTTCTGGGTTTGCCGCGGATCGGAGGCGAGTTCGAGATTGACCTCGTTCAGTGCAGCTCTATATCGATACCTCCGTATAGGATGGCAGGTGGGCGAGGAGCTTAAGGCTCGATTCGGGATCTGTTGGATAAAGGGATTTATCGGGCCGAGTGTGTCGCCATGGGGAGCTCGGTATTATTTGTGAAGAAGAAGGGCGGGACTATGAGACTTTGCATCGATTATAGGCGGCTCAATCGGGTTCTTTATTAGAATAAGTACCTTTGCCTAGGATCGGCGATCTCTTTGATCGATTCGGGGAGCTCAAATATTTACCAAGTTGGACTTGAGATCCGTTATTATCGGTTGAGGATCGCGAGGCGATGTGCCTAAGAGTGCGTTGAAGCGGTATGGGCATTATGAGTTTTAGTGATGCCGTTCGGGTTGACTAATGCCGGCAGCCTTCATGGCCTTGATGAATAGGGTTTTCAGCCATACAGGATCAGTTTGTGATAGTGTTCATTGGCGACATTTTGGTATATTGAGGTCTAGGCGAGGGCATCGAGCATCGAGAGTTGTCTTTGCAAATTATGAGGATAAGCAGCTGTATGCCAAATTCACTAAGTGTGAATTTTGGCTCGACGAGTGGTGTTTTAGGCCACGTAGTATCTGGTGAGGGTATCTGGGTAGATCCTCACAAGATTGAAGCGATGAGGAGTTGGGAGATTAGAGGCAGCGTGCGAGTTGAGGTTTCCTCGGATTAGCGAGATATTACGGAGGTTTGTCGAGGGTTTTCGTGATCTCCGCCCTTTGACAAGACTTCGAGGAAGAGTGTGGCCTTGGATGGACGGATGAGTGTCGGCGAGTTTCGTTGAGTTGATACATCGGTTGACTCTGGTTGCCGTGTTAGCTTTGCCATCTGGATTAGGAGGTTCGAGGTTTATAGTGATGCTTGCAATGGATTTAGGCGTGTCTTGATCAGACCTGGAGAGTCATAACCTATGCATCGAGGCAGTTGAGAGCCCGTGAGGGTAATTATCCGTGCATGACTTGGAGTTAGCGGTTGTAGTGTTTGCTCACGAAGATCTGGAGACATTATCGTATGGGGAGCGTTCGGATCTTCACCGATCATAAGAACTTGAGGTATTTGTTGAGTCGTGAGAGTTGAATCTGAGGCGGAGGAGATGGTTAGAGTTGCTTAAGGATTCTGTTGCCTTGCTCGAGTACCACCACAGGAAGGCCAATGTGGTAGTGATGCATTGAGTAGGAGATAGCATGGTAGTCGGCCCGATTCGAGTTTCAAGGTTGCCATGCTTAGTTGATTGAGAGCACTTAATGTGCGAGATAGATTTGAGTCGGGATGGAGCTTTGATTGCGACTCGAGGTGAGCGGTGTTGCGTGATCGGATCGGGAGGTGCGGATCGGGATCCGGCTTTGGTCGATTGATTGAAAGAGTCGGATCGGGATGGCGATGCGAGTTTGGTGAGGATGATACTTTATGGATGGGCGGCGATTGTGTGTTCTGATGTGGAGGATCGAGGCGTGAGATTTTAGAGGCTCATTTGGCGCTTATGCCATGCATCCGGGGTCACCAAGATGTATCGTACTCTTAAGTTGCATTTTGGTGGCGGGTATGAAGAGATATGTGGCGGAGTATGTTTCTCGGTGTTTGGCGTGCCGTGATTAAGTGAGCACCGGGCCCCGATTGGAAGACTGCATTCGTTGCCCATTCAGTGGAAATAGGGCGGATTACGATGGATTTTATCATGGGGTTACCGGGGCCTTGAGCGATGTGATGCTATCTGGGTCATAGTGGACCGATTATTCAATCGGCTCACTTCTTGCCAATGAGGAGAGTAGTACCCTAGATCGATTAGCCCAAAGTATGTGGCGGAGATAGTTATTGCGTGGGGTTCGATTTCGATAGTGTCGGATAGGGATCCCGGTTTACTTGAGATTACGGAGAGTGCGCGATCGGCTATGGGGACGAGATTGAACTTGACCTGGCGTTTCATCCTCGAACGGATGGGCGAGTGAGAGGACTATTGATTTGTTGAGGATATGTTGAGAGCTGTGTGTTGGAGTTGAAGGTGCATGGGATCGATGTTGCCTCTGGTAGAGTTTGCTTATAATAATCGGTACGAGTAGCATTGGTATGGCACCTTCGAGGCATTATATGGACGTCCGTGCAGATCCCTCTTTACTAGGATGAAGAAGGTGTGAGGATGTTAGAGGTCCGGTGATCCGGGATACGGTTGATAAGGTATAGTTGATTGAGTCGCATCAAGCGGCTCGGGATAAGCGAGAAGAGTTATCGCGGATCGGCATCGGCGAGAGATGGAGTATCTTTGTGGGTGATAGAGTGCTCCTCGAGTGTCTCCGTGGAGAGGAGTTCTCGATTTGGCCGTAAGGCAAGTTGAGTCCTCGATATATCGGTCCATATAGAGATTCTTGGCCGAATTGGACCGTTGGCTTATAGGTTAGCCTTAGAGTGAGATGTCGCAGACTTCGTGATGTGTTCCATGTGAGCATGCTTGGAGATACCGATCGGATCCGACTCGTGTGATTAGGCTCGGGAGATTGAGATAGCGATGATCTGAATTATATTGAGGAGCCGGTGCAGATTATTGAATCATGGGTCAAGCAGTTGAGGTCAGAGTTATTCCATTGGTGAAAGTCCTTTGGAAGAACCATTCTCATAAGGAGGCGACTTGGGAGGCGAAGAGCACATGAGGCGGTATCCTCACTTGTTCGATCGGTCGGTAAGAAAATTTGGACGAAATTTTGTTAGGAGGGAGAATTGTAACATCCGTTTACTGCGGCGAGGGTATTTTAGTAATTATGGGTTAGGTGATAGATCGCATTGCATTCACCGATTGAATATGTTATTGGCCTCTAATTATAGAGAATTGATTTCTTACATATGCATTTATTTATAGTACATGCATTCATGATTTTCCGCATTTCAATTGTGACTAGGCGATTGGATTGTGAGCCGACCGGGTGGATGAATCGTGTTTAATTGAGGAATTGAGTTATTGGGTTCAAGTGTATGATTTAGAGTAGTTTATGGTGATTGGTAATTTATAGTGGCTTATAGGAAATTTTAGAAATTAGAGATAATGCGGATAGGAAATTTTAGAGTGATGATTAAATGATTTGTATAATCTTTGGAAAAATGGTCTTAGGGCAATGGAAAATAATTATGTTGAGCCATTGAAATTTAGAGGCTGGAATACGGGTGATATAGACCTGTGTCTATAAATAGTTAGGGTTTAGCAATTTTGGGGAAAAATCGAAGAAGGCATTGGCGAGTTCTCCTCTTCCCTCTCTGGCGTTCTTGAGTTCCTCCCATTGGTGAGGATTTCTTGATTTTCTTTAATGGGTTCTCTTCATTGATGTTAGTCTAACATGTTATAATGGTTGTTAAAGGTTGGAAGGTTTGATATTGGTAGATCGGAGGATTTGAAGGATTTCTGGGTTTCGGCGATCTTGAGAGATTTGTGGATTGAGCTTTGATTGGTAAGTTTTAATGAATTTAATGTTATTATTAATGGTTTCTCTTTGTATTTATGGCATTTATTATGTTTGATTGGGTATTGGGAGTGTTTCGGATGGGTTTTGTTTTGGTGTTGTCGTACGTGTAAAGGATCGAAGAGTGGATTTGTGGAAGTTTTGATGGTTGTATATGTTAAGGTTTCCGATGATGAAATTGTTTGATTTAGGTGTATTGAATTGTTTGAGATGTTGTTGAAAGAGGAAAGATTGGAATTGGAGAGTTATAGAGTCGGAAGATGGGAATACTTGACCGGTGTGTTTAAAAGATGTGTTGGGGAAGAAGGGAGAGCTGTATGTGTAGATTGGATTTAGATTGGAGACTCTGTTGCTTTGTAGCTCGGCATGCGGATGAGCGAGTAGCTCGGCATCTTGGCGACGAGCGACTCGGCATCTTGAACGGCGAGTAGCTCGGCATCGCGGACGACGAGTGTAGCTCGGTATGCGTATCGATCGGTCATCTGCGACAAATCGACCAGCTGCGTATCGATCGGTCATGCGAGCGACCGACCGACCAGCTGCGTATCGATCGGTCATGCGAGCGACCGACCGACCAGCTGCGTATCGATCGGTCATGCGAGCGACCGACCGACCAGCTGCGTATCGATCGGTCATGCGAGCGACCGACCGACCAGCTGCGTATCGATCGGTCATGCGAGCGACCGACCGACGAGCTGCGTATCGATCGGTCATGCGGGCGACCGACCGACGAGCTGCGTATCGATCGGTCATGCGGGTGACCGAGCGACGAGCAGTGTGTAGCTCGGCCATGTAGGAGAGCTGTGGACGAGCGATCCTGCGTAGCTCGTCAGGTGAGCGGCGGTTGACCCGTGAGCTGGGAGCTCGCGCCAGTCGACCTGCGGGCATGAGGTTGAGCGCCAGGTGCAATCAAGGACGCGATGTCACTTGGTTCTTCATTCCTTGTTGACCTCATACGGTGTCCAAAGAGGTGTGTTTGAGAAGTTGTATGGGAGTTAGAATTGAATTAAATGGTATTGAATTATAGTGATTAAGGTCGGTCATAGTACATAGTGTGACCTAAGTGTCAATTGGGACAATTGGGTTTTAATTAGAAATTGCTTTAGAGGTTTCGACCGAATGAATAGGAATTGGTGATAGAGTATGAATTGAGGAAATTGACTGAATATTAGGATTGGATTAATTCTTGTCGATCAATTGAATAAAGAGGCAGAATTGGGCTTAAGAGTTCAAGATTGGGTTTTAGCACCGAAAATCGTGAACATGCATAGTCGTCATTTCACCGAGACATATGCATTCTTGTATTGTTAATTGAGCATTTAGTAATGGGACTATATTTTGCTGTTTTAGAGCGTCGTTGGATCGTCGTTTCTCGGACATTCTTAAACTTCGAGCGATGCTTCGAAAGTTACTGGTGAGTAACCTAGTTGGTTTCTCAATCTCTTATGTGTTATGTGCTATGTATGTGAACTATCGTGCTTTTGATTATGTGATTCGCATGAGATATGTATTAGTGAGAATTGTGAATGCATCTAGGCATGAATAGGAATCGATGGCGGCAGTTGTGGTGGGCACATTACGATCATTTGGAGCTATAAGCTCATTAAATGTGATAAGTGAAAAAGGATTAGTGTATACCGGAGGGCTCTCCTATCCCTAGTGCGCGTGGGCTGTAGTGTATACCGGAGGGCTCTCCACCTCAAAGCGCGATTTACGTGTGATGTGCCCAAAATGGGATAACTCGGCCTTGATCCACAATGCTAATAATGAATTGGAAATCATTGTGCATACGATGCGTGATTATGCTATGAATGTGATATGCTAAGCTGTAAATGTGTGATTTTGATTGTATGAAATCGATTTATGACATGTGTTGCCACATGCATAATTTTGCGTAATGTATGAATGGGTAAACCATCGATGATGGTTACTCATTGAGTTCATAAACTCACCCAAATTGCGACTATTTTTCGGGACAACGGTGGTGAGATTTCTAGCTCAGATTTTGGGACTCTTTCTTTTGTGTGTCTTGGCGAGAGGAGCATGGCCCATGTGTCGGTCATTGAGGATCCTTTGGGATATTTTGGGGATGACCTAGATAGGAGCTATTATTGTTCATTTTGGCTCTGTATATTTGTAATGATGACAGAAGTATGGTTTTCAGAAATGAGATAAGAAGTACTCTTTTGGTTTAAAAATTTTAGTGAATGTGATTATTACTGCTTAAATTATTGATGCCATGAGGTTTATTAGAAGTGATTGTTTGGTAGTGCACCCTCATCGTATGATATGTATCGGTATGACCTACGGGCGTCCCGGTGTATACTCTACGGTAAGGGGGCGCTACACTACGTGCCCTAGAAATACAATCTCATCTAACCAAAATTCACACTTAGTGAATTTGGCGAACAACTGTCTCTCTCTCATAACCTGCAGAACAATCCTCAGGTGCTCAGCGTGCTCCTGCCTACTCCTCGAATAAATCAGTATATCATCAATAAATACTATCACAAACTGGTCCAGGTAGGGCTGAAAAACTCTATTCATCAAAGCCATGAAGGCTGCCGGGGCATTAGTCAACCCAAACGGCATCACTAGGAACTCGAAATGCCCGTACCTGCTCCTAAAGGCTCTCTTAGGCACATCGGCCTCTGCAATCCTCAATCGGTAATAGCGATCTCGAGATCCAATTTAGTGAACACACGAACTCCACTGCAATGATCAAATAGATCGTCAATCCTAGGCGGTGGATACTTGTTCTTCTTCACACCCGATTCAACGCCTATAATCGATACACGCCTCGGTGTCCGTCCTTCTTCTTCACAAACGATCTTTGGAGCTCCCGTGGCGAAACACTCGGTCTAATAACTCCTTATCCAGTAGCTCCTGCAACTGAGCCTTAAGCTCTCTCAGTTCCACCGGTGCCATCCTATACGGAGGAATCGATATAAGGGCTGTACCGGGAACAAGATCAATCTCAAACTCGGTCTCCCACTCTGGCGGCAATCCCGGTAACTCCTCGGAAAGCACATCTGGAAATTCTCTGACTACGGGAACATCCTGCAATCTCATCTCTACTCTGGAATCCACTACGTGAGCCAGATAGGCCTCACAACCTCCTGCATCAATCTCGGGGCCTTTGAAGAAGGATATCATCCTCGGCCTTTGCTGACTAACTCCTCGGAACACGACTCTGGGCTGACCGGAGATTCAATACAACCTCCTTGGTATAACGTCCATGATAGCCCTATGAGCAGTCAACCAATCCATCCCCAATATCACGTCAATCTCCCTCAGAGCCAAAACGATCGGATCGGCACGCATAAAGCGCTCGATCGATCTGAACCTAACATCCATCTGAGACCTCTCCCAATCTGATCGCTTTTACCTAGAGGTGTACTCACCTCTAACCCATACTGTAACCTCTGCCTATCCCCATGCAGTCTACATGCTAAATGCGGTGCAATGAAGGAATGAGTGGATCCAGGATCTAACAATGCATATGCTTCAAGACTAAAAATAAGAAGCATACCCGCAACAACATCCGGAGAATCCTGGGCCTCCTGTCGAGTCATGGCATAGACCACAACTGCGGCTAGCATGCCTTTCGGTCCCTCTGACCTCACTGCGGACCCCTCTGCTCGACCTCGGCCTCTCCATCCCGATCCACCACCATGACTCTGCTGGACCGTGGTATTACTGCCTGATCGTCCAGTCATAGTAGACTGGGCTCCCAAAATCTCTGGGCAGTTCCTCACTAGGTGGTCCATCGAACCACACCTCAAACAGGCTCCAGATAGCCATCGACACTCTCCACCGTGTCTCTTGCCACAATGCTCACATAAAGGAGCAGATCGCTACAAACTCGCACCGCCGCCACCACTAAGAGTGCAGTACAAATCGCCCCTCGCCCGTGACCGGTCTGTCAGCCCCTCCTGCAGATCTGAAGGGCCTACTCTGCCGCTTGTTATACCCTCCGCCAAGATTGCTCGGCTGTCATCCTTTGGATCTCTTAATCTGGTCCCCGACCGGTCTCGATCATGCTGTTGTCTCGTGAATGCTTTATCCTCCTTCTTTGCACCCTCAACTCAATAAAATCACCCATATCGAGATCTAGCCAATAGATGCGGATCTCCAGATTGAGTCCGCCCTCAAAACACCGACACTTGTCAGCATCAGAAGCCACCAGTGAAGAAGCATATACCACTAACTCGTTGAACCGCACCTCATAGTCGGCCACGGTCAACTGCCCCTGTCTCAGCTCTAAGAACTCCTGTAACTTCATCTCTAGATAAATCTTGGGCATGAAATTGTCCTTAAACGCCTCTCGAAAATCATCCCATATCGATGTGCGGGGCACTGGTGATCTTGCCGGACGGTCTTCCACCATGATATCACGGGACCTGTGCGAGAGAAACCGCATAGTCAAAATGCTCATCCGGGTCGCAGTCCATCTGATCGAGGACTCTCTCATTCCTCTCTAGCCATCCCTCAGCCTCCGCAGGGTCAGTGCTGCCATAGAAGTCAACCGCCCCCTGCTTACGCAGTTGATCATATCTTCGTTCCCGTCTCACAGGAACTCGAGGAGGCAACTCCTCTGAACGAGGCATAGGAGACTCCCTATTAGCTCCTACTGATTCCAGGTCAGCTGGTTGTTCAACTCGATCTCCAAGAACGGATGACCTAAAACAGACAAGAAATTTCGATCAGTTCCACTATCCTTACAGTGATTCCAGCCTAAAACACACTATGCCCAAAAGATGACAAACCATGCTCTGATACCACTTAATGTAGCGCCCCCTCACCGTAGGGTACACATCGGGAAACCCGAAGGTCGCTCCGACACGTATCCCACGATAAAGGTGCACTACCAAAACATTTTTCCAATAATATCCACATGGCATCGCAATAATTAAAACCATAATATCATAAATCAGTAACCTTAAAAAAATCCAAAAATAATCTTATCAAATCAGCAATTTCAATACAGTCATCCAAAAGCAGAATAGACAAGTCTATCAGTCCCCTAAACAAAACCAAAAGGGAACTGATATAAGCATCTATCCTAAGTCATCCTCAACATCCAACCCAGTGACCGACACATGTGCCATCGCTTCTCTTGCCCGACGCTTTCGCGGCGAGAAAAGACTATCTCGAAGCTAGGGTCTACTCTATCGATCTGAAAAATAGGTTGCAATTTTGGGTGAGTTTGCGAACTCGGTGAGAAACCATCATCGATGGTTCACTCAAATCATGCATTACGCAAATTGCGTACAACACGGCACAGTAATACTCAATTAACAGTATTATATAACAATTTAAAGTAGTTTATAACGATTATACGATGTCGGTGACAATATTACGATAGCATAGAACGATTTACTGATATCACATCATAATTCTGATAAATCATGGCATCACACAGTTCAGTAATCATCACACAATTTGGCAATTCAATCAGTCATGTATATAATGCATATGAAACTCTTTCCAGTTATTCAGTATTGTGCCCAAGTGCTCAGTCAATGTTCAGTGGGGGACGCGTCAGGGATTTCTCCCCTCGGGCTCGAGGCGGTCGATCTGATGTTCGAGCTCGAGGCTTTTTTCAGTGATAATAGCAACTTAGGTCACATTCCATTATCTGATCATGCATTTATGCATGCAATGAAGTGTTCAGTAATTCGGTATTCAGTGATTCAGTGTATGGCTATAAAAGCCCGGTATTGTATTTCTCAGTAACATCTGATAATTCATCGATCTGATAATCCAATTGATGCAGATGAAAGTGATCATGCAATTTCATAGTCTATCTGATGAGGCATACCATCCAATCATGTATATTTCAAGAATCATACGGTTTCACATTTGGCAAGTAATTCACGTTGAGCATTTAAGCGATCGAATTTGAGAAACCAACTAGGTTACTCACCAGTAACTCCAGCTCTTGCTCGAAGTTCCAGCAATGTCCGTGGAATGACGATCCAACGGTGCCTCTATAACAGTAAAATATAGTCCCATTACTAGATGCTCAATTAAATAGTTCAGTAATGCATATGTCTCAGTGAAATTATGTACAAGGCATGTTCACGATTTTTCCGGCGCTAAAACCCAATTTTGAACTCTTATGTCCCATTCTAACTCTTCGCTCAATTGATAGACAATAATTGATCCAATCCTAAAATTCAGTTCAATTTCCTCAATTCAATATTTCCTATAACAGTTCCCTATAGCAATTCCATAACCATTAGGTCAAAACCTCTATTGAAAATCCCAATTAAAACTCCAATTGTCTCAATTCAATATTTAGGTCACACTATGAACCATAATCGACTTTATTCTTTATAAATCAATGTCACTTAAATCAATTCTAATTCCTATAATTATCCTCAATTGTAGACCTCTTTCTCTAAATCATAAAGAATCGAGAATCACCCCAATCGGAGGTCTATACCATAAGTTATGCCCAATAATCAAAAATCAATCCAATCAGAAATGCCCTTCGCCGCGGCCAAGAAACCCTCGCCGTGGCATAAAATGGTCGCTCGTTGCGGCGTGAAGGCTGCTCGCCGCGACGAACAACACATTTTGAGCGCGCCGCGAGACGAACGAGGCTCGTCGCGGCGTCAACTAATTGACTCTCGCCGCGACGTCCTGTTCTCCCTCACCGCGGCAAACGAATGAAAATTCACCGCGGCGACGCCTGCGCACAGGTCGCGGCGTGCGACGAATTCTTCGTCTTCTCCGATCTATTTCAGCTATTTCTCTCTCTATAAAACCACCATTAACTCTCCCAACTACTCAATAAACCATAATAAATGCCATAAAAACCATCAACAACAACATTAAAACCATTAAAACTTACCAATCAAGCTCCAATCCACAGAGCTCTCAAAAATACCGTAAACCCTAAAATCTTTCAAAATCAACGATGATCCACTCTATAGCTTCTCAATCCTTCATCAATCACAATAAACAAGTTAGCCTTACACAATGAGGAGAAAACCACAAGGAAAAATCGAAGGATCTCACCGTTGGGAGAAATCGAAGATCACCGTAGAGGGGAAGAAGAAGAAACGAAATGCCTTAGACCAATTTTCCCCAATTTCTTTCAAACCTATTTATTTATAGACATAGGTCTACAAATCAGTCCAAATTTCAGTCTCTAAATTTCAATAGCTCAACATTTTAATTTCCTAACAGTATAACCCTAATATTTCCCTTGCCATTGGACCATTCTTTCAATCTTATCTGATGAATCGATCATCACTCCAAAATTTCCGTCAGGCATTTTCTCCGAATATCCGAAAATTTCCTATAAATCACTATCAATTACCAGTCACTCTTAGGCTATTCTAAATCAGTCATTCGAGTCCATTTACTCCTAATTTCTCAATCAATTACAATCCAGTCAGTCCAGTCAGTTCACAATCCAATCAATTTATACTCACAATTAAATGCCGGAAAATCATGAATGCATGTACCTATGAATAAATGCATATGCAAGAAACCAGTTCCTCTATAATTAGAGGCCAATAACATGTTCAATCAGTGAATGCAATGAAACCTATCAGTCTATCCCAGAATTATCAAAATACCCTTGCTGTCAGTAACGGGATGTTACACGTTATCTATTTCTACAAAAGGAATAAGAAAAATGATAATGCATAGGAGAACAAAAGCTAGGATAAAATGCACAGCAGAGAATAGTAGAGGACAAAAACGAAACACAATAACAAAAATAAAAAGAAACGCAAATGTAGTAGAAAGAAAATCGTAACAAAAATCCCCATGGAGCTTACGTTTTCTACACTAACTCTCTTCAAAATGGAAGAGAAAAGCGGAAGCTTATCAAAGAGCCAATAATGAGTGAAAAGGCAATAGTGGAGAAAAGGCAACAGTGCAAAGAGAAAAAAAATCAAGCATTCACATGAAAAGGGAGTATTCCGAGTGGAATAACACCCTTGGAAGGAGGTAGCGCAACGAGGCATAAGAGTGTTTGGAGAGCCATAAGCCCGCCAAAATTGGGCTAGTTTGTGACTAACGGGAGAGAAATTCCAGACCTTAGGGTTGGTTCGAGGTCTATGAAGGTAGAAAATTTTAATGAGTTTTTAGATACCCTACTCTTTTTGTTTCTAGTTTTATATGCTAAATTTATAATTAATTGTTGAATTCTTGTTTAGCTATATTGTTTCGATTATTTGGAATATTATTTTAATTAAATTTATTACTGAATGGAATTAACATTCATGCAATTACTAGAATGTCAACATCAAATTTCGATTGTTGATTGCATTTCTTGGTGCTTAATGTGTTAAGTTAGTTCAATTTCTAAGAGAAATAAGGAATAAGTAGAAATTGGTTGGTTGATTTTTACAATTAATTTATTAAGCGACTCAAATTTTCTTGCATATGTAGAAATTCCATGACTAAACTAAAATTTAAAACTTACTTGTTCACTGTAAATATTAGGTTAGACATATGTTTTATTTCTTTAATTTCTAAATTTAATTTAATTCATTTTGAACATCAAAACCCACCTCTCTTTTTATATATGCATTAGTTTAACTAATTTTATAGGTTTCATTATTTTGAATTATGTTGGTTTAGGATTTTCCTAACCGTATTTTGTTAAAGATTTTATCCATGTTGTCCAAATCTTTGTATGAGTTGTACTATGTATGTTTAATTTCATCTCAACTTGAAAATAGCAAAGCAATGTATTGTGTTCAAAATAATCATGTATTATAAAATTGGATGTATTGTAAGTTTATTTTCTTAAGTTTTAATGGTGCACCTTAATTATGTGTTTACAAAAGATATGATATGTTAATGATAGTTATATTATGGAATTTCTTTCATATAAGCAAAATTATTAGGATGTAATTATCTCTTTTAAAAGTATTGTAATTAATAAACTAGATTATTAAATTAGTTTTCCTCGATGCGATCAACTCTTATTTTCTATATACTACATTTGTTTAATAAATTGAAAGTAAATAAGGATTTAATTTTATACGTCCAACAACAGGTATCGGTATTCCTAAAGCGAGACTAGTATGATGCATTAGTAAAAATACTAGATGAAGTATGGCTCCATGTAACTAAGTCTTCACCAGAATTGTTGAGGAAAAATTTAGATAAATAACCAAGACATATGAATGAGGGCTATAGGGTTTAAAATAAAGATAGCATTAGCAATTGTGACATTAGGTAGTAAGAATTCTTGCAAAAGAGCTACTTTTTCTATTGATTCCAGGGTACCGAAAGGGGTCTAAGAATCATGCTAAAAAGAAGTGTCCTACCATGTTTGACTACATATTTACATGATTCTCTAATATTGATCCTCATCTTGAATAAGAATTACATTAAAGAAGAAACATTTACAGGAATCTTATCAATCTAGAGATTTTTGCCTTTAATATATCAAGAATGAACCCATTTTACCCAGAAAGATTACAATGTTATAAAGGAGACAAAATGGAGATGTTTAATTCCACTCAACTGTATAGATTGTTAGCTCAGCCCCAACATGTGGCATGCATCAGAATGATTGCATTATTAAAGCTATTAACTGTGCAAAGATTTCCTAATGAGACTGATCGGCTTTTGGCTTGAGTTAGATTCTTTGCTAGCATTGTTTAAGACAATCTTCAAGGATATGGTGGCTTTACCTCCAACCCTAGAATTTGATTACAAATTGAATTAAAGGAGAGAATGCAACCAATTAGCATTTAACCTTATAAATATGCTAGCCTTTAGAAAAATATGATAAAGCAGTTGGTGAGAGAAATGTTAAAGGCAAGAGTTATAAGGAGTGGACATAGTCCCTACGCTAGTCTAGTGGTGCTAGTGAAAAAGGATATTCCTGGAGAATATCTGTGGACTATAGAGCTCTTAACCAGGCCACCATCAAGGATAAATTCCCTATGCTAATGGTGGAAGAACTACTTATTGAATTGGTAGGGTTTAGGGTGTTTTTTGAGGTGGATTTAAGGACATGGTATTAGAAAATATGTATACATGAACCTAATATAAAGAAGATAACATTTCACACACACAAAGGGTATTATAAGTTATTAGTCATGACGTTTGGCCTCATTAATGCCCCCTCAAACTTTC
Source organism: Erythroxylum novogranatense (assembly GCA_029891385.1). Classification (NCBI taxonomy): domain Eukaryota; kingdom Viridiplantae; phylum Streptophyta; class Magnoliopsida; order Malpighiales; family Erythroxylaceae; genus Erythroxylum; species Erythroxylum novogranatense. Next base: position 59,187,531 of record CM057228.1, on the reverse strand, counting down.
AATGCCTTATGAACTGTATTTTCTAGCCCTATTCGAGAAGGTTCATTTTGATTTTCTTTGATGACATAATCATTTATAGTTAAAGTATGGATGATCACCTTAAACATCTGAGAGTGGTCTTAGAGAAATTAAAGGAATTTCAACTTTATGGTAAAAGGATGGAGTGTTTTTTTTGGGTGTTCGAGTATAGAATATTAATGCATGTTGAATGCACTAGAAAATAAACCTAACTATTTATGCTAAGATTTATAACATCGATGAGTAGGGATCATATCCACAAGGAGTGTTCGTGTAGGTTTTGCAATGAACGAATCGATGTTTAGGACATAAACGAGGATTTAGTTGGATCCAATTAAGAAAACAAAGTAAAACCGAACTAATGGAAGCAAATCAAATTAAACAACAATAAAAACAGAAAATCGATTAATGATTTTGGAATTCGATTCTCAATCTCATCCTACGCAAAAATAAACATACTTCATTGCTTATTGTTTCACATCTCTCTTAGAAACTATTAATCCTAGATTAATAATAAGCTCTGCTAACCCCAATTTTCCCTTAGGTCGTATTTAATCAAAATAAGCTAACATAGAACAAGCTCTTTAGATTTAATAGGATAGTTGCATTACGAATAAGGAAAACAAATTAATCTAGGCAACATCAACACAAACTCGGGTCATTTAACCTATGTTATGCTATCCTTAATGATTTTACATCATTAGTTTCCATAAATGAATCCAAAACATAACTATTATGTATTATATTTTAAATTCTAGTAATGGGTTTATATGAAAACAATCTAATAGAAGCACTTAGATCATCTTTATACAAATACCCAAATTAAGCAAAGAATAACATAAATAATCCCTAAAGTGAGAGAGATTCAATAGTACATAATGAAAAGATGTTTAAATGCGATCCTCGGCTTCAATTTCACCTTCAAACTAGAAAAAGGAAGACACTAGCCCTCCATAGATTCCAAAGAAGTAAGGTTTCTACCCTTTCTCGCATTCCAAAAACAATTCCTCTCTTTTTTAACTGCTTAAATGTCTGATTATATGAAAAACTAGGTTTCTAGGGAGATGCACTGTGCATCCAACCATGCAAACCAATAGAAATGCTTCATTTGCAAAGATGCACATCCATGTAAGTAGATACATGGCTATGCAAACCAAAAAATCTCCAATCACCAAGCTACATAATCGTATGTCTTGCAGCTCATGTTGAAATGTTCATTTTCTTGTCCCACTATCACCATAATCCATCTCCTTCTTGTTCCACAACGACATAAATTTGAACATCAAGAGGATAACTTGAAGAATGTTCTTTTAACTCATTTTAGCTCTTAAAATTTTAAATTGTATCTAAAACCAAATATCAACCAAAATGAGTTTCTTAAACATTTCATAACATTAATCACTAAATGTTATGGAGTAAATATATAATCAATTAATCATATATCAAATATCAAATATCAAATATCTTAGATACATTATATTAGGAGGAGTTAAGATATACCCCTCCAAGATAGACACTATCCAAAAGTGGTCCATTCCTAAAATGTTCAAACAACTGAGAGGGTTCCTTAACAGGATATTACTATCGATTTATAGAAAATTATAGGAAGACTATAACTACTTTGACTAACTTAAAAATGATTCATTTAGATAGGACAACAAGGCACAAGTAGCATTCAACACACTCAAAAGGGTCATCATGGCAGCACCAAATCTGTGATTTCCAAATTTTTCAAAGCAATTTGTGAAAGAAACTGATGCTAGTGAGGAAGGCATTCAAGTAGTGTTAACTCAAAGCGGGAACCTATCTACTATAGTAATAAGTCCTTATCCCCAAAAGAATCAATTGCTTTCTATATATAAGAAATAAGTGCCAACTATTCTATTAGCACTCAAAAAATGGGAGTCTTATCTAGCTATAAGCATTTTGTGATTTAGATTGACCAGTAGAGTCTTAAATACTCATTAGACTAGAGACTTATAACCCCTACACAGTAAGCTTGCTTAGCTAAACTGATGTAGCATGATTACAAGATCTAATATAATAAAGACAAGGAAAATAAACTTATACATGCTTTTTCCATAATCACTAATTTTGAGCTCTACAGGGACGAGTTTAAAGTTTAGTAGGGATAGATACGTTGGCTAACAGAACGAATATAGAAAGATATGATGCTTCACACCATATTATATCACACATCCTCGCAAGCTTCCTACAGCTACCCTCCTAGGATTTAAAAAGGCTTAAAAGCAATGGGATTCTGAGATTGGTATTTTTGTTTTTTGTCATGAAACAATTGGATTATGTTTACAAGACAAAGTATCATGAGGGAGTGGTCTTATCATCTTCTGCACATTCTTGGACTGTAAAACATGAGGATTGAGTTAAAAAGGATTGATTTTCATTTTATAGGAAAGAGAGGTGTTAGTGTTATTGGTTATAGTAATGGGTAGTCATGCTTACCCTACATGAATAAAGGGTTGGTGTTATCGAATACAAAGGTCATTTTGGGACTCAAACTTTCTCCGAAGTTGATCACCAACACCTTTTGTACAACAGTCTCACTTAGGTCCACTTAAGCAAGACTTTAGCCTTCAATGACCCTCGAAGTGTTTATCTCACACATTATAAGAAACGATGCTATGAAAGCAATAAGAAAACAAAGGCATCAAAGAAACAAGAAAGAAACGGTAAAACCAACCTTTATATACTTTCCCTCAAAAGAATACAATGAATGTTCTCTCTGACTGAATAAGTAGAAAACCTCTCAAATGAGCAATATATAGACACTCTAATTTGGAAGCCAAGTTACATTCAGAATCTCACATATATTGAACTACCTAATATCATGTTAAGTTCACGTTTATCTTTATCAGATTATATCACATAAACCAATTGGATGACACACCCATCCAAATAGGACTCTAACTTATAAAATAGAATCTACAAGATAACAGAAAGATAGAGTTTACATTCAAATAGGAAACTAACATCCTTATCCTTGAAGATCTCTACTATCTTTAGATATTGAGTTCCACTGTAACTCTAACTCCTAGTTATCGCCACATCATCCAAGATCTATCCACGATCTTTATCCGTTGATGAAACAGTATGATCTTGCCGAAGCCCACATAGCACACTGACCTGATCCAATGCTTCCCACATCAAGTCCACTAGTCATGGTCCATTCATCTGAGCATGGGCCAAGTCTTTAGTCCATCAAGTCTTTGGCCTAAGTCGAGTCAATCTCCACAAAGTCTGGGACTCTACTAAAATTTACACCAAATCCAATCCCACTTGCCTATATTTTCCTCAGTGTTTTTACATGCCTCCCTTATGCATGTAACCCAGCTAACCTTCCTCTTAAGGCATATCGTGAAGATCATTGAGAAGTGCTCCCAAGTTTAAGGGTCTAACAAACCACCCCACCAAATAGAGTCGACGCTCTCGTCGAATTAGTTTGAATGTAGGCATTCAATTGGCCCTCAAATTGCCATAAGGTCATATCTTTCTCCCACGTAGCTTCCACGAGAGGTTTAACTGTCTACTGAATCAAGAACTCGGTATGTCGATTCTTCTTATGTTGACCCATTATTCGACGATCTAGGATCTTCTCCACTTGATCTTCAAATTGTTTTCTCACAACTGGTGGATCTCACTTCACTTGACTCTTATTCGGATCTTATGCATCCTCATAGTAAGGCTTGAGAAAATTAACATGAAAAGTAGGGTGTGCCTTTAGCTGCTCAGGTAATTTCAATTTGTATGCCAAATTCCCCACTTTGTGTAGCACTTCAAACAGTTCATCGTACTTCAGCACCAAACCCCCATGAACTTGCTTATTCAAGATCTTCTTCCAAATCAATGGGGTTAGTTTCAACAAAACTTTATTTCCCACGTCAAATTCTAACGGTATCCTTCGAAGATCTGTTTGCTTCTTCATCCGTCAAGAAGCTTTTCGAAGACTGTCCCTCGCCTCATCCCGTAATTCTTACTTCTCGTTCGTAAACTTATGTGCTGCAGGACATTTGCCACTTGTCTTTTGTTGAGCAATCTCTAGTGTTGTGAGAGGTTGTTGTCCCAACGCAATCTTAAAAGACTTTCCTTCGTAGTAAAATATTTATACAAGTTATTGCAAAATTGTGCGGTACCAAGTATACTCAACCAGTTACGTTGATTTGCAATTACATAATGTCGTAGGTACTCCTTTAATAAACTGTTGATTCTTTCTATTTGGCCATTTATTTGTGGGTGATATGCCATTGGAAACTCTGTAGCAATCTAGATTCCTTCTTTCTCTCTAACTTATCCAACTGAAAAACGAGGCACGTCTTGACGTAACATTCCACGTCATTCTCCATCTTCAACCAAAAATAGGAACGAGATAGGAGCACTAGCATCCGTTGAACTCCTGGGTGACTAGCCCACTATGAGTCATACATCTCGTTTAACAACTATTTCTGCAATCTACAAAAACTCAGCACATATACTTGACTACTCTTAGTCATCAAAAACCCATCATCGTCGAGCCAAAACTTGCATATAACACCTTCCTTGACTTGAGAAATCAACTTACAGTATATAGTATCTAATAGAGCTGCCACCTTAATTTGCTCTAACAGGTTGGACTCTACCCTCGTGACCAAATAAAGGGCCACAAATACCTCCTTCCTACTTAAGACATATGCCACGTTGTTGTGCCTTCCCAGTTTATACTCCCACATACAGTCATACTCAGTAAGAAACTCCTACCACTGGGCTTGTTTTGCGGAAAACTTCTTTTAGGTCCTGAAAAACATGTTAGTAACATTATCCATTCGGACAACAAACCTGGATCCCAGTAAATATACTCGCCATGTCTTACAACAATGCAACATCACAAGCATCTCCTTTTCATGCGTCAAGTAATGCTGCTCTGTACCATTAAGCTTTCGGCTCTCAAATGCTACTCTTGTACAAGGACTCTGCCAATGGTTTTGTCCGAAGCATTAGTATGTACCTCAAATGGAAGATCAAACATGGGCAGCTTTAACGCAGGTTCGGTTGAGATAGCGACTTTAAGTTTCTCGAAAGCCTCCTTACATGCACTCGACCAACACCACTGTTGCTTCTTCTTCAGCAAGTCCGTCAATGGCGTCGCTTTCTTAGACTATCCCACAATGAACTGCCTATAGTAGTTCACAAGGCTGAGGAACCTTCACAATTCTCGTATTTTCATGGGAGGCTACCACTCAACTATCTCTTTCACCTTTCTTGGACCCATCCTGACCTGACCTTTGCTCACTACCAAGAATTTGATCTCTAACTAGGCAAACTCGCACTTCTTTATCTTCACATAGAGCTTATGCTATCTTAGTCTTTTGAACACTCGCCTCAAGTGTTCCACATGTTCTGCCATATTAATGCTATACACCACGATGTCGTCTAAGTAGACCATAACAAACTCATCCAAGAAGTTGTATAGCACATCATTTATAAGGTTGCAAAATGTAGCAGGGCATTAGTTAATCCAAACGATATAAATAAAAATTCGTAAGATTTGTACCAAGTTCGCAAATTATCTTTTGCTCGTCACCCTCAGCTATCTGCACTTGCTAATACCCACTCTGAAGATCCAACTTAGTGAACAACTCAGCCCTTGACAACCTGTCCATCAAATCCTGAACCAAAAATACCAGATTTTGTTTTTTATCATTACCTTGTTTAATGCTCGATAATCCACACACATCCGAAGTGTATTATCTTGCTTCTTTTGAAGCAATATTGGGGTGTCGTATGGGGCTTTAGATGGTTGGATGAACCCTGCTTCCAACAACCCATCAAGTTGTTTCTAAAGTTCCATCAATTTCATCGGGGGCATCCTATATGGAGCACGTGTAGGTGGGATCACTCCAAGAACCAACTCAATCTTGTGATCTACCTTACGATGAGGGGGAAGTTTTTTTGGCAACTCTTTCGGCATCACTTCCTGAAACTCCCTCAATAAACTTGCAATTGGATTAGGGACTTCCACCACGTAGTCTTTGTTGATTTCCTACATGTTAGTGAGATAGGTCTCTATGCCTTTCTTCAACGCTTTCTCGATACTCATGGTCGAAACATGTCCTACCAAAGTTGTAGCATCCGTTGTTCCACCACCAAACCTACAACAATTCACGTAGAAAGAATTTTGATCATTCATTAACATCATACCTCCCAAACTCAGATACAGCTCCACCTTTGCTGCTTTGAAAAAATCAACCCCTAATATCATCTTGAAATCCTCTAGTGGTATGATAATGAAGTTTATCTTGGCATGCTAACTTCCAATGCTGACTGGAATATTATAAGCAATTCCTACAACTACTTGTTCTTTCCCCACAGGGGTTTTAATCTTCATTGGGGCCTTGTACACCCTTATGCCCAACTTTCAAACCATCTTTTCCGCTAGGAAACTATGGGTCTCACCCGTATCTACCATTGCGGTCACATCTTTCTCCTAAACCTGTACACCCACGTACATTAGTCTATCAAAGGGAACTAACTCACTACTAACCACATTTAACAAGGCGATCAGATTTAGTGCTCCATCTTTTAAAGATTCACCATCTTCTTTGGCAATTAGGGCATTCAACTTCTCTTTTCTCGGGCACTCTCTAGCAAAGTGTGGACCGTCACACAAGTAACAAGCAACTTTGCCCTTCTTTAAGGACGTCTCCCCTTTCTTAGAGCCACCATTTTACTTGCCCTTACCCTTGAAATCCCCCTTCTTGGAGTCTTTCTTCTTATTCCCCTCGGTCTTCTCTTGTTAGGTGTGGCCTTTTCCCTTGAAAGAATTTAAGGAGCTCACCTTAGATTCTTTTGCCATTCAAAAATCCATCAAGGCATCAGCGGCCGCAATTGCACCAACTAGGTCCTTTATGTTTTGTCTCTGTAACTCCATTTGAGCCCACGGTTGTAACCTGGACAGAGAATTGAGCTTGTCCTCGTCTAACTTATTCTCAATATCCACCATTAGAAAACTAAATGATTTAACATAGTCTCTTATCGATCCATCCTACTTGAGCTTCTTCAAGGCATCTCTCGCTAGTCGAGAATTATTCATAAAAAAGAACTGATCTTTGAACTCCTTTTTCCTCAGCACCCACGTTTCCATCGGAGTTCTACCCACACTAATCTCTACAGAGGTCCTTGTCCTCCACCAAAGCTTGGCATCCCCATCTAAGTACATAATCGTTACATTGACCTTCTCAATATCAGATATACTAGCAGTCGCAATGTAACACCCCACTTCCGCAAGACCCGAACCCGACATCGACGGTGATATCCAGGTCCGTGCCCCGCGAGGGTGACGTGCTACATCACTCGATGAAAACTCAAGATAACTTTTTTTTAACACATACTCACACATATTATCGTTAATGCGGAAAACAAGTTATATAAACAATTCAATGGCCTTGGGGCCCTTTTTACATTACAATTTATTTCACTCAATTGACTTTACAACTTGTCCAACTTAGTAATACAAAAGTCCAAGAATAGAAATACTAAGACAGACGCGAACTGATCCCGACCACTTCCCTGCTTCCTCAACCAACAGATGTCATACGCCCGTTGCCTAACGAGGTATTCTTCTAAGTCCTGAAAAATAGATGCAAATTTTGGGTGAGTTTTGCGAACTCAGTGAGAAACCATCATCGATGGTTCACTCAATTCATGCATGTTCAATCAGCTTACCAAATATCACATACGATCACGATTCACAAATGTAATCTCAAATAATACATACCATTACATTTCACAAATGTAAGGCGTATCGCCTTTCCTACAATCCAAATTCAATCATACCATATATGCAATGCACATGAGACCCTTTCCATTTTCATTACGTTGTTGTGACCGTGCGCCTGAAACTGTCCCAGTAACGGGCACATTGCGTTGAGCCAGTGGCTCTGAAACATTGGGCTTGAAGCCCTAATACATTGAGCCTGAGGCTCTGAATACGTTGGACCTGAGGTCCTGTGCGTTGAGCTGAAAGCTCTCATATACGTTGGGCGTGATATGCCCTGATACGGTGGCTGCTCCGTTCACAATCGCTTTATCGATCATGTCCTTATGCATGAATGCATATGTTCCAATTTCCATTTACATTTATTTCTATCACTTACATTCAATGCCATTCCCTATTTCTTCGGACCTTCGGTCCGGTATTTCAATCATTTTTTTTTTCAATTTATTGCATCATACCATATCGCATTTAAAAGTCACATCCAATGTATTGAAACAGACAACTAACACTTCAATATCAATTTCCCATTTCCTCGGACCTTTGGTCCGAGATCTCCAATATAAACATTCACACACAATTACACACAAGTAGCACTTCGTTATTTCATTCCAAATATTTCAGACACCTATGGTCCGAAATCAATCAAAATCAAACACACATAAACCCTCCATTATCTCCACATGGCATAATTGCAAAATCTTAAACACATAAAGGTTGAGGAACCAACTAGGTTACTCACCTAATAACTTCCAAGCTAATGTCGGGAAGTCTCTGCCACGTCCGTAGATCTACGGTCCAACTGAGCCTCTATAGCAATTAAAATAGGTAAACATTACCAACTGTATAGTTAGAATGACCAAACAATGCACATGGAATAATTAATACGTGTATAATGCATGTTCATGGCATTCCCGGCCCTAATCCAAAAGTTTCCCATCATAAAAATTCCCTCTGGCGCTGACAGTGCGCAATTCGGACCTCTATAGATCCCCAATTAAATAAAACAGTGATTAAATGTTCCATTACTCGGGGCCACGCCAATTTCCCGTCTAAAAATTCCCAATTTCTCATAAAATGAAATTCACTGTGTCACAAATCCGATGCCTCAAGAATCAGGTCAATCAGACGTCGGACGGAAAAGAAATTGACAAAAGAAGCAAGTAGGTCACTTAATGTCATTAAAATTCTACCTCTCTTCTTTCCCCTTTCTTTCTTATTGCCAATCTGAATTTCCAACAACCATAATTCTTAACACACAAATCGAAAAAATACAAACCATAGCTTGTTGGAAAGATCTTGAAAAGCTCTACAATTCTCAAGAAGACCATAAAAATCAATTCCAACCCTAAGGGTATCAAATATCCCATCAAAGCTACTGCCTAGTCAAAACCTGTCAACACAGGGCAGTACATTGTAAATTCAATAACTACTCATTTCCTCAGCCAGAAATTACCACATAAATATGATCAATCAGTTCACAATATTATCTAAAACTTTCCTACACAACCCAAAATCAAATTCACTTGCTAACAATGTCAAACAATTCACCAAAGAATCTGTATACTGAAATCAACCAATCTGGACAGTAATTTCCCAATCAGCATAACTCTTAGCACAAATGTCAAAAAATTCACTATCTTATATCCCTGAAAGATAAGATCTCAAACTTCAATTTTATGAAGAACTCAAAATCCAATTCAATTTTAACAATTTCAAAACTGTCATGCAAGTTACTGCCATGATCAGCAATTCATAACCTAATGCAGGTTCAATGTTTGCAAAATCATAACTCTCAAATCTGACCTCTAAAAATTACATGCCATATATCATTTTCAAGATACTTTCTTCCTCTACAACTTTGTAGAAGATCACTGACACCAATTCAGTTCACATAAGTTTCTAAAATTGCCTCCAATCCGCAAGCTCACAAACTCAACACTTAGCCTAGGTTTCATCAAAATGTTCAAAACCAGTCAATAGTAATCAGTTCATATCTCCCAATATACAACTCGAAAAATAGAAAGATCAGTGGAAATGGAAAGGTAACAATGTAGGCTTCAACTCTCATGAAGACCATTTTCCCAAATTCCATCTCAATTAATTTAGAAAAATCAACAAAGTAATCAGGTTATATATGCGGGTACTGTTCACAGACCCTACAACCAGAAACTTTCCATGCAAAGATTCACCCTTCTAACATTACAATTTAACATCACCTATTTCACACAAATTTGAAGCCAACATCCCAAAGTTTCAGTGGGCACAAACCTCACCTCATTTTCTCACCTACACAATAAGTTATGATCAAAACATTTCTATAGGTTAAACACCAATTTTCCAGATTTCATCTATACCTCATCCTCTTCCATTCTATCACTTTACCTACCTTAATATACATTCATTTACACCTCCAATTCAGCCACAAACTCAACACAGCAATTATTTGTATACTAACACAAAATTTGGCAGCACATACACAATTAGCTTTCATTTCTTTTCCATGCATTTAACCTTGCAAACTCAACCCAAAACCAAACCAAATCAATGGAAACTCATTCATCCATACACAAGCATATATTTAAACCCATTTAAACCTACCCTTATAATGGTCAAATAAATGCTTAAAGGATCTCCATGAATACTTCTAACTACCAAAAGCATAAAACAACCATCAAGACTTACCAATCAAGTTGTAAACTCTTCAATTCTCCAACACTTTACAACTCTCCAAAACTTCCTAACTTACTTCACCCATGGCTATCACTTGAGCATACATACAATTCAACATCTTCCCAAGGTTTAAGCTAGCTTTACATGAGAAGGAAGAAGGCCAAAAGAACAAGAAATTAGTTTATATAAAGGAGCCACCAACGAAGGAAGGAAGAAAGCACACCAAGGGAGGAGGAAAACAAGGTTTCGGGTGATGCAAAGGAAAAGCCAACTTTCACTTTGTTTTATTCAACAAGGAGAGTCGTGAATAACAAGGAAACTCAAGTATAATTGCTCTTTTAAAACTAATTTATTGACTTCAAATAAGTAGAGTGTCGTAGGTGTTAAACATAAGAAGACAAAAGCAATAAATCAAGTGGGACACTTGTCTTCCAATTGGAAAAAATGCAATTTATCCACTAATCCTATTTAGTTAAGTGCTAATTCCAATTAAGCTCTAATCATAGCACTAGAATAATTCTCCAACTTCATTTATCCACTAATCTCCTGCCATTAGGCAATCCTGTTCAGTACTAATAGCTTACTCAGTCAGTCAGTTAGAATTTTCCGGTCCGGGCAAGAACTCCGAAAAATTTCAGAAAAATTCCCATAAATCCCTAAAAATGTAAAACACTCAATGGCGCACTCCAAATAATTTTCCAAGTACAACTTTCACATAAATTTCACAAAAGAGCACAATTAGACACTTATGCCGGAAATGTCATGAATGCATGTATACCATGTGCATGTGCAACCAATCATTAATCATAGAGGCTATATGCTGTATGTTCATGCCGAGTTATAATTTACTACTTCTAACCCGTCCCAATTTACTAAAATACCTTTCCCATCGGTGATGGGATGTTACACGCAAAGTACTACTCCATATCTCACAATAAATTCTTCAACACCTTAGCGTCCTATAGGCCTTCGAACACCCTGGGTTCACATATCTTCACAGATGAAAGTTGTGGTGTGGAGCTTTCACCCCGATCGACATCTAGTGTTGCAACGGCAAGCCTCAACATAGGGATCTCAAATTAGGCCTCCTTTTGTGCCTTCAACACCTCTGCCATCTATTGTTACAACTGTTGGATTTGCGTCTCCAACATCTCGAATCGAGTATTGTGAGATGTAACTTCTTCCTCCCCTTGAGGAATTTTTCCAATGAGTGCCTTCACCCTAATCATTCGTTCTATCAAATTGCCTACTGTCATCTCAAAATTTAGCTCTGATATCAATTGATACAAAGATCACCTTGGGACTCGAACTTTCACCGAAGTTGATTACCAATACCCTTTGCTTGGCAGTCTCGCTTAGGTCCGCTTAAGCAAGACTTCAGCCTTCAACGATCCTTGAAGTGTTTACCTCACACATTCGAAGAAACGACGCTACAGAAGCAATAAGAAAACAAAGGCAACAAAGAAACAAGATAGATACGGTAAAATTAACTTTTATATACTTTCCTTTAAAAGAATACAAAAAATGCTCTCTCTAACTGAATGAGGAGAGCAAAGCTCGAATGAGCTATATATAGACACTCTAACTTAGAAGCCAAGTTACATTCAGAATCCTACTTAAATTGAACTACCTAAGATTGTGCTAAAATCACGTCTATCTCTATCAGATTACATCATGTAGACCAATTGGATGATTCCCCCGTTCAAGTAGGACTCTAACTGATAAGATATAATTTACAAGATAACAGAAAGATAGAGTTTACATTCAAATAGGAAACTAACATCCTTATCCTCGGAGATCTCTACTATCTTCAGATGTTGAGTTCTACTGCAACTATAACTCTTAGTTGTCGCTACATAATCCAAGATCTCTCCACGATCTTTATCTACTGATGATGCAATGTCATCTTGTCGAAGCCTATATAGCACACTGACCTAATTCAATGCTTTCCACAGCAAGTTCGCTAGTCGTGGTCCATTCATTTGAACATGGGCCAAGTCAATTTCTACAAGGTCCGAAACTCTACAAAAATTCGCACCAAGTCTGATCTCACTTGCCCATATTTGTCTTAGTGTTTTTGCATGCCTCTCTCATACGTGTAATTCGGCTAACCTTCTTCTTAAAGCTGATCATGAAGGTCACTGGAAATACTCCCAAGTGTAAGGGCCTAACAGAACCCTTGCACTAAGGTCTGCAGAGATATCCCACTTTTGAGTCTAGTGGTAAGGAGGCATTATACCCTTAATTGCTTAGGTTTCGGATATGATGTTAGTAGGGACCAGTAAAAGATTTTGGGACTTCACGTGTATGAAACCACGCACTTCTCAATTAAGTGAACGTATTAGTCAACTAATCTATACTCAATCCTGGTGCTTGAGTTATTTAATCTGTAAACCAGGACCGTTAATTTCATGGTCAGCTTTGTAAACTTACGTGCGTCTTGTATCTGCTGTTCTATTAAACGATTCTAATTAACTTGAAAAAACCTCAAAAAGAAACTGCCAACCCGGCCCCAACACCAACTTGAAAAAGGCCCGTGTCTTATGGGCTTTTTAGTACCTGACAGTCGACACATACCTACACCTCTCTGAACTGAAGGCGTTATGATCCATACACATGGACATACTATGGTATTGCGTATTAGTAGTGTATATATAATACGTCAAGTCACACACACACAGTGACAGTGCATTAGTTTCCTTTTTCTCTAGGTGGACACCAAAAAGCCACGTGTCTAGCTGGACCTGTCGGCTTCATTCCGCGCCACGTGGTTCTCTTCTCTGTCTAGAAGACCAACTTTGTTTTTCTAAGAAAACTAAGAACCGCCGTTGTCTCTGTAAATTGCAATTCAGTTCTTTTTTACGTTTCGGAGGATTTAGAGAAACCAGATGAGGACAGCTGCGTCACGATTGATCCATTCAAGAGCATCCCTCTCCAGGTTATGGTAAGTACCCTTGTTGATTTTTAGTTAAAAGTGTATCAAACTATTCAGTGTTTCGATGGGCGTGTGGATTTTGGAAATTGGGCGATGTTGAGTGCGAATCGGGTTCTTTTTTTAAGACCGTACCATATCAGTTTCTTTCTCGTTTTCATGCTTCTAACTTGTTAACCAAATGAATAATGACGGTTGATTCCCCACTTCATCAAATGTGTGGCACTAGCCTACTGGATTATATTTATTTGTTCTTGTTATTTTCATCTTATGCTCTCAAATTTACTTTTACATGCTGTTTGATTGTTCTCTTAATTCTTTGTTTTCCATGTATCTGTTTCAAGTTGTAAAATTCTAATTCGTTGTAAATATTAATTGAACTGCCACTGTCCGAGTAGCACAATGGCATTATCGAGGAATAAGAGATGCTTGTCAACCGAGTCCAATCAAGTTGAGGAGCCCTTTAAAGTTGAAGAAGCAGAGACAGTGAATGCCCCTCCACCCCCAGAAGAGAAGGTATGTTGGTTGCTCTGAGTACTGTAGACTACACTTGGCCTCTGTTCATTTTTACTGATATATAAATCTATTCAGTTGCTTGTATTGGGTGGAAGTGGATTTGTTGGCACCCATGTCTGCAAAGAAGCTTTGAACCGTGGTGTATCAGTTGCTAGCCTTAGCAGGTATCATGCTTCTCCACAATCAGGAATAATTTGTTAGTTTTTAGATTACTTGCAATCTTAGCCTGTGCTTGGGGTGTGATAAAATATTGATTGTTCTTGGCAACTTTTGTTTTCTTTCAATTTTTTTCTTTAAGTTTGTACTGATTCTTTACTTTACCTATGAAATTTTACTCTTGGAAGCTAGTATAGCTTTTTATGTGAATTGCAAGTTCATAAGATGACATTTCCAACCCAAGCCATTTATTATCTGTTGGAAGCATCAGTCCTCTCCTTCAAGACTTAGGAGTGTGTAGTGTTAAACGTGATAATCTCTTTCCTGTCTTCCTGAGTATCCTTGCTTCTTCCTTTTAGGTCTGGCAGGTCATTAATACGTGATTCATGGGCCAATAGAATGACTTGGCACCAAGGTTTACTTTCTTGTCTACTAAACTTTATAGTCTTGTGCTTTTTATGTTACTCCCAACTTGATTTTCTTTCCTTTTATGATTCTTTCCCAGGAAATCTTCTTTCACCTGATTCATGGAAGGAAGCGCTAGATGGAGTTACTGCTGTTGTATGTGAACCCTTAGCTTCTTATTGTTGTGTTGACTTATCGTTCGAGCGAAGGTTTATTATCATTTGTGTGAACTGTGAAACAATGATGATCAGCATGTTTGCTTAGGCGGCCTGTTTGTGTGTATGTATGTGTGTGTGTGTGTGGTTATGTGCAAACTATAATCTCTTTTGAATACATAACATCGTCAACCAATTGTTGCCTTTATGTAATGAGTAATCTTTTTTATGCTAATTTAAATTTCCTACTCTAGATATCCTGTGTTGGTGGTTTTGGCTCGCCATCTTACATGTATAAAATTAATGGAACTGCAAACATCAATGCAATTCGAGCTGCTTCTGTAAAAGGTATCATTTTTAGGAACAAATTTGTCTTCTCACTGTTTTTTTTTTAATTGTATTCCCAATTTCCCATTAACAATTAAAGGATGGTTGCTTAATATCAGTGAATATCATGTTGAATGGAAATTATGAAAAACTCACCATAACCACAATAGGAAATCACTGTTTACTTGGAGTTGGTTTTGGGGCTTGGTCGAAATTGCTATCCCATTGGTAACTCAGAAAATTTTTTTAATTGATTTGATTATCAAGCCTCAAATGTCTTCGGAAAACATTTTCTTGTGGCATGGCTTTGATTTTATTGCCTTCAGTAAATAGTTTTTGTTTTCAAATCACTAATGTGTTATATAACAGCAACTTGGGTTTGTTTCTTTCCTGTTAATATGATGAGTGAACTTCAAATTATTTTAGAAATGTTGCTGTAATTTACGCATATTGAGTCTGTAGATAGAAATTTAACATCTCTTGCTGTTTTCTGTTTATTGTTTTCACGCTCCCTTCCTGCCTCTACAACATAATTCCACTTTTTGACTGTAGGTGTAAAAAGATTCGTCTACATCTCGGCTGCTGACTTTGGCATGGCTAACTACCTACTGCAAGGATATTATGACGGAAAGGTAACCTTTGTCTTCTTTGACGGCTATATTCACTTGACATTTGAAAACTAATAGTGAATTAAGAGAATACTATATTACAACTCCAGATAAAGAAGATAAACTGCAAATTAGCTAACATAAGCTCTTTTGACTGCCATTTGTTGCTATTTTTACTATTACTAATAAACTAGGAAAAAGCTAACATAGCTCTTTTGACAGCCATTTGTTGCTGTTTACTGTTCAAATTGAACTAACATATGTACAGACACAGAAATAGATGTGTTCTTGTGTTTATATGCTAATTGATTGTAATTTTAAAAAAGCCTTAATCACGAAGCAAATAGTGAGAAAATTTCTTTCCTTATGGCTACTGGCTAGTTGACGCTTGTTTCTTGTTTTTGAAGTAGAGAGCTGCTGAGACAGAGTTATTGACAAAGTTCCCATATGGAGGTAAAACATCTCTTTCTCCGTCAAAGACTTTGTGTAGCATGTCCTTGCCACCTTTTGTGGTTTTTGAAAAGCTGGAATTTGAGGAGGCTGACACAGATTCCTCGAAGTGAAAACTAATGAAAATGAAATTTTCTGTTTTACTATGGTTTCTGTGTGGTTGCATGCTTTCGATTGGGCTGATAGTGAAAGCATGGCATCTTTACTTGCTAGTAAGGGAGTGAACGAGAAAGAGAAGATGGATTGAGGAATTAGGAAAGGACACAGGCTGAACATTAGTAGTGGGTAAATAACAGTTTTAGCAAGTGCTAAATTGCATAGTAGATTCGTGAAGAGCACTATCTGTCAAGATGAAACTGAGCTTCTGTATAGGCGCCAGGTTCCATGGATGAGAACTAAATAGAAAAACGATTAAGAACTCCTTCAGGTAATAGAAAAGGAAGATAAGCTAGTCCTCGAATTGTAGTAGCCATGTTCTCATTTTACTTGTCGTTGGAAAGAAAATTATGTTTATTCCTCTTGTCCACGGCTCCCTGGATAATGGGTTACTTATTATGAAACATTTGACTTGTCCCCTCAGGAGTGATTCTCAGGCCTGGTTTCATTTACGGGACTCGCAGAGTTGGAAGTTTGAAGATACCTCTGGAAGTTATTGGTTCTCCTTTGGAAATGGTAATCTTATCCTGCTTCTTACTTGTAGTTTAATATGCATCACTTATAAGCACCCAAGTCGGATTTGTCTTAACTGGGCGCTGTAGAAGTACATACAACTTCCCTCGATCAGGCAATGTTTGGTCTAGGAAAGTCATCCAACATAATTCTACCACGTTAGGGTAAAACCGATTTCCTCCTCTAGTTACTGTAGTAGAGGGACTTTCAATTGAGGAGCGAGGACTTTTAATTAAGAATGAGGATGAGTTGGTTTTCTCTCTTTCAAATGTAGTAAAGTTTGTTTGATTGTTTTTAGTTTTTAGTTTTTTTTTCTTTTGGTTTTCATAATTTATAAAATTACCCAAGCTGATCTTATTTTTAATAATTTTTGTTATAATTTAATTTATTATTAATGATTATCTAAACTTCAAATTTTAAAAATATTTGAAAAATGAAAATATTTCTAAAATTTGATTATTATTTAATGAATATATCTTTATTAAAAATATAATGATTTGAAAATATTCATTAGATAAATGTAATTTAAAATCATCATTAAATTATATTAGTAGATAACTACTTACAATGAAATCATAACAACTTTTATTTATTTTTCAACAATTACAGATATCATACAAGAAATGAAAATAAAATTAATTATTTAACTAATATATATATATATATATATTTATTTATTTATTTAGTATTTTAACTGTAATTAAAACAACACTGAAGGAACTAAGACGAAGGGAGGTCAACCAAAGACAAGAATTAGAAGTGGAGTTGGACGTCCCTTTGCTATTAACATTATCAAGTTATCAATGTCAACAAATATTATTAGATTGTATTATATCGAATCACATTCTATTAACATTTAGCATTTGGCTATTGTTTTTGTGTGATTTTGCATGTATACAAGTGGTTATACAAATTGAAACAACAAAACCTCTTTCCAGCTCTCAAATCCAAATAAAAGAACTGTTGTAAGCTAGGAATTGATGTCCATGTGTTTATTCTAGATAAAGTAATGTTGGAATAAGGAAGAACTAAGTGATGATATGCTGACGTATTGTTTAGTGGATATATTCCATAGTTAATGCCTGTATCATTGGCCTGTCCCTGCAGCTTCTTCAACATGCAAAGCCTCTTAGCCAGCTTCCACTGGTTGGTCCTCTGTTCACTCCTCCTGTAAATGTAAACTCAGTGG
The DNA here is from genome assembly GCA_029891385.1 of Erythroxylum novogranatense. Taxonomy (NCBI): domain Eukaryota; kingdom Viridiplantae; phylum Streptophyta; class Magnoliopsida; order Malpighiales; family Erythroxylaceae; genus Erythroxylum; species Erythroxylum novogranatense. The sequence continues at coordinate 59,169,668 of CM057228.1, read as the reverse complement.
CAAAGGTTGCGGTGAGGGCTGCAACTGATCCAGTGTTTCCTCCAGGCATCATAGATGTTCATGGAATACTACGTTACACCCATCAGAAGTGAAAATAGAGTGGACATGGAGGTTTTTCTTTTTTTCTTTTTTCCTTCCATTTAACAAAGCATAGAGCCTTTAGATGCGGAGCTGTACAATATCTGTTGTTTCAGTTCAGATGTTTTGCAGCTAGACTTGAGTGGTACATGGTTTCATGTTTCACTGTTAATCCGACATTCATTGGATTAACATCGTTGTTGCAATAAAATTGGAGCTATTGGATATTTCCCTGTCTCCATTGACTGACCGTAGGGTAGTATAGGTTCATATGATTTCTAGTGTCTTGCTTTTCATTTATGACTTTATTTTGAATCCTATTTTATTAGTACACTTACTACTACATCTTTTAATATTTTTAAAGCTCTAATGATGTTCCAAGCAGATTATAATTTTTTTTTTATTAATCGCTTATTTTGTTCTTTTGAATTAATTTTTCATGGCTACAGCCCTCACTCACAGTGCAAGTCCACCGTCGTAATTCGTAGTTGTTCTTTGATGAGAATCTGAAGCTCTCAAAGAAAGGAGGCTCATCAAGCAGCCACTCGTTTATTACTGCTCTTCTCATGAAGACTTGGTTATAAGGGTGTTCGTGAGACTGGTTATAACGATTCTTAAAGGAAGAAACAAAGATCAAATAGAAAAGGGATTTTAAAATAAAATTTTAATCGAAGATCTCTTTTTCTTTTTTTTGGGGGGTTTCTGTAATTTTTCTTGCTTAACATCAGATGGTTCTCGTGTTTGGTCCTAGCAAACGAAGCAAAGGGACCAATAATAAGATTAAACATGGATTGAATTGTAGATAACATAGAATCTCAAGAGACAATGAGAAATATGTAAAAAGACTTCCATTTTTTGTTTAATTAATTGTTTTAAGTTAGAAGGATAGCTTTGGCCAACCCACTAATTGTGTTTTAGCTTTATTTTAGTGAGATGGACTTTTATTAACTTTCAGCTCATTAAATTTAAAACTTTTAGGTTTAATGAGCTATATTTTAGAAATATTAGTTTGAATTTTAGTTACTTTGGTGAGATGCTTGAGCTTAAAGGTCTTTTATATATTTAGAGTTTCATTCTTTTCATAGGTATAGATGCCTCATATTAAACATTGTTTATGGATTTTTTTATGAATAGTTCTCACGTTGGCTCGACCGACTTCTTTGAGGGAGGATTTATTGTCTTCTTCTATTGCATCAAGAATATAATTCTTATCAAGGTAATCACTTGTGGCAAATTCTATTCTTGTTTTTAAATCAACCATATCATATATGGTTCCATCCATATAATTAATTGGGAGGTTCATTAGGGTTGGGGGGTAAATCCCCTTGTTCATGTTCTATCTAAAGTGTGTATTTAAGGAGTTTCAAGTTTTTAGCCTTGGGTTTCCACGCCATTTAAGACCAGAGTTTGGATTGGGATAAATTCTTATTTGTCTTGTGTTTATTTTCTATTATTATTATTATTATTATTATTATTATTATTATTATTATTATTATTATTATTATTATTATTATTATTATTATTATTATTATTATTATTATTATTATTATTATTATTATTATTTTTATAATTTGAAATTAAGATTCATCTTGTTCTTGTGTTTTCTTGTTTCTTTATTTTTCAGGTTTATTCCTTGAATTACCGCATATCTAATTATCATATAAAAATGAAAAAATTCATTTGCTAGCATTAAAAATGAAGAAGAAATCAGTTGTTAGAGTTAAAAAAAGGAAAGATTTGATTTAGTTGGTGGCAAGATCTTGTTTCTATCCATAAGTTGGGAAGAATTTATGGTAATTATTTACAAGGAAACAACTAAAATTTAGATCTGGTCATTTAGAAAATTATTTATATTTAGTCATATCTTAAGTTAGGAAAGTTAAATAAAAAATCAAATAGTATAAACTCCATCTTCGAGGTTGGCGTAATTATAGGATTTTCTTTTTGTTGGCTTCCTATTTTATGTAGTGTCTTTACATTTATGCATCCAAGCCGATTTTCTCATTAAGGAAATTTCAATTTTCACATTTATGCATTAGTTTTGTCATTTTATTTCATTATAAGTCTCTATTTTTAGTATCTCTTACTTTTTGTTTTCATTTACATTATAACTAATAAATTGATTCTTGTTAATTTAAATTTTGTATTTTTGGGCAACATACATACTTTCCTCTTGTGTGCCCATTTTTCCTTTATTCATTTCGATATACTTGCTTCTAGCTTTGTGCCTATCATCTTTCTTAGGTGTTTTCATCACATTCCTAAATTGTAATTTTCTGCTTGTGACTTACCATGATTGGAAATTAAATTCTGAAGTATAATTAAGGACAACAAGCTTGAGTGAAAAAACGCTTGAGTATCTAAAACTTAAAAGAGGTTAAAAGTCAATTTTGATTGCTAGGATGGGATGGATGAGAGAATTAATGAAACCAATAGGATCCAAAATCATAGTAGATCAATTGACGGTCCTAGCAATAGAGAGAAAGAATTGGAAAGAATGTATGATGAGTATGAAGATGAAGTGTAATCCATGAGGGGTAGAGTAAGGAGGGAAGAAAAAGTGGAGAGAAAAGATAACGACATTAATATCAACATGATGAAAAGTCCACTCTTCAAAGATAAGAATGATGCTGAAGTGTACTTGGAATGAGAAAGAAAGGTGGACATGATTTTTTCTTATCACAACTATTTTGAAGATAAGAAAGTGAGATTGACAATAGTGGAATTCTTTGATTATGCATTAGTTTGGTGGGATAAATTGGTAAAGAATAGGAGAATGAATAGGAAACCACCTATATCTAATTGGGACGAGACAAAAAGAGTGATGAAGAAGAGGCTTTTGCCACCATATTATTATAGAAAGTTGCATAAATAATTACATAGACTCACATAAGGAACTAGATCAACAAGGAGATGGAGATATTATTGATTAAAGCTAACATAAAAGATGAGGAAGAGGTGAAAATGACTCAGTTCATGGGTGGATTGAATAGGAAAATTATTGATGTGGATGGGTTGTAACATTATGTAGAGATAAAAGACCTAGTGAACTTTGCCATGAAGGCGGAGAAGCAATAAAAACAAATAAGGGCAACCAAGTCTTTCAAAAATTCCAGCAGCAAATGGAATCTAAAATGGAGCATAAATGAAGATAAGAAGAGAGAGCACTATTCAAATTCCAAGGAGAAAAGCAAAGAGATAAACGAAAGTTAGGAGAAAAGTACTTCAATTTAAAAAGGTACTACTGATCCATCCTCTAAACCTTCTAAATATAGATATATTAAGTGCTTTAAATGTCTATGGCATGGTCGTTATGCAACTGAATGTCCTAATAGGAAAGCTATGTTTATTAAGGGTGGTGATATTGTTTTTGAGTCTGGTGATGTTAATGAGTCTAATGGTAGTGATTTAAGTATGCCACCATTACAAGATTATTCTGATGTTGATGAAAATTTTAAGTATATTGTTAAAGGTGAATCTTTAGTTGCTAGACGTGCATTGAACTTGAATGTGAAGGAAGGTAGTCTAAAACAAAGGGAGAACATATTTCACACTAGATGTTTAGTAGGTGGGAAAGCTTGTAGCATGATTATAAATGGGAGTAGTTGTACTAATGTCGCTAATATTACTTTGGTATAGAAGTTGGCGTTGAAATGTGATAAACTGTAACATCCCATCACCGATGGGAAGGGTATTTTGGTAAATTGGGACGGGTTAGGAATGTTTAAATATATCTCGACATGCACATGCATCTTATAGCCTCTATATAGATATGAATGGTAATTTTTGCACATGCACATGATTTGTACATGCATTCTTGACATTTCCCAGCATAAGTGTCTATATGTGATCTTTTATGAAATTTATGTGATAATTGTGTTTGAAAAATAGATTTGAAGTGCTCTAAGTGTGTTTCACATTTTTAGGAATTTGTGAGAATTTTCTGAAAATTTTTGGTGTACTTGCCCCGGATCGAAAAAATTCCAACTGGCTGACTGAGTGGATTTTCTGTACTGAAAAGTTATGCCTTATGGCATTGGAATATTGAATAAATACTTTTTGGAATTTTTTTAAAGAGCCATTAGCATTAGATGGCTTAAAGATTAATTGGGATTAATGTTCTTTTATTTAATTAAATAGGATTTCTTGATTAATTGGCTTCTTCCCATTAAAACACGTGTTATATCATTCATCACCTACGACTCTTCTCTTTGACATATTTTAAAAAGAATCATTTGGAAAGCTAATCTTTCTCCTTCATCCGTAGCCTCCTTTCCTTCCTCCTTTGAATTAGTTTATTCTTTTCCCATACAAGAAATTCTTCTTGCTACTTACTTGCTTCTTCTTTATGCACACCCAAGACCAAGTTTAAGCCTTGTGAAGATGATGATTTGTATGTGTAGTGGAGTGATAGCCGCGAGTGTTGATTGAGTAGTAGCAAGTTGGAGAGATTTGAAGACTTGAGGAAATTCAAGTTTGAAGTTACTTATGTGAGAATTGATGTTTGTATTTCTTCTTTTGATAGTTAGAAGCATTCATGGGGATTCATTATGCATTTATGTCATCAAGATAGTGGTAGGTTTGTATGGGTTTAAATGTATGCTTGTGTGAGGAAAATTGATATGGTAGTTAAAGATTGTGAATTTAATGTTGTTAATGATGTTTATGATGTTAGATGAATGGAAATGAAGTAAGGAAGTTGTGTATGTGGTTGCTGCCAATTATGCTATATTATACAAGTAAATGTTGTGATGAATTTATGGCTGAATTAGAGGTGCAAATGGATGCATATTGATGTAGGTAAAGTGATAGAATGAAAGGGGAGGAGGTAGGGAGGAAATCTGGAAAAATGTGAGTTGTGTAGGTTTCAGATTTTGACTCATAACTTTTGATATGGTTGTCCAATTGAGCTGAGGTTTGTTTTAAATTAAACTTAAGAAGTATGTCCAGATTTCATATGAAGGAAGTTTTGTCCAATTCTTACCTTAAGGATTTTAATTTTGGCATGTAAAGTGAATTGTTAGGTGCTGCGTCAACAGTATCCGAACCTTGTGACCTGAAATTTTGATGAATTTTTTTAGATTGAATTGGATTGAATTTGCTAATTTGGTCTTAATAAAAGTTGAAGATTTTTGTGTTAGCTTTCTAACACCACTAAGTATGAATTTTTTTGATTTGTACGTTGAAAGTTATGGTGTGTTAATGTTCAGATGGTCATTCAGTTGACAATGTATTTTGTGTGTAAGTAACTTTATGTGAACAAGTTTTGTGTAATTTATGTTCTGGTATTTATTTGGGACTGTTGGTGGTGGAATTGGCTTTAGTTACCTTCTGTAAAGTTGTAGAGGATTGTTGTAGCTTTCTAATGAGGTATTTTGTGTGAATTTTGGATGTAAGGATTGTTGGATATAAATTTGTAAAGTTTTGATATAGTTTAGGTTAAAGGCTGTTTTCTTAAACCCTAACAGGACAGCCACCTAAGTGAGAGGATTTGACCTAGTTTGAATGGGAATTTTCTTTGAAGTCCTTTTGAGAATTGTAGTATATTGTATGAGCTTTTTATTTCTATATGGTATGTAATTTTTCGACAATGGGTTGAAAAGTTATGAATGTTGGAAGATGTTGTTACTGTGAGAATGAGACTTGTATAGGCAGAAGCTTTGCTTGAGAATTTGAGTTGTTTAGAGGTTGATTTTGCTTCCAAGTTATTCATGAAACTTGTAGAAAATGTTTTGATCTTTCTTTTGACATAAATTTTGTAATTTTTGGCATAAGGAATGGAAAGATAGGATTTTTGTAGTAGAGTGCAGTTACTGTTCATATGGTAGTTTTACTGTTTCATTAGGCAGAACCTTTGTTTGTATTGTTGACCCTCTTATAGATTGAATTGGATTGGGAGGTCTTCTTGAAGATTGTAGAAAATGTTTAGATCTTTCTAATGGTGTATAATGTACCTTATTTGGAGTTATGAGTAAAAAGTTATGAGGATTGGAAGAACACAGTTACTGTTCATATGGTCATTTATGGGCAGTAACTTTGAAGTAGTTTTTAGCACCCTTAAAGGTGAGATTGGTTTGTGAGCCCTTCATGGAACTTGTAGGGTTTCTTGTTATCTTTCCAATGAGATCTTGTTTGTAATTTTTGGATAAGTGTGTAAAAATTTATGCATGTTAGAAATTCAGATGGTGGAAGAGATGGAAATAGGGCAAACTCTCTTATCTTTTGTTTTGTCCTAAAGCTTCTTTTGCTTATATCTTCGTCATCCGACCTCCGATTGACCTGATTCTCAAGGCGTCGGATTCATAAGTCAATGATCTACCTCTCCATGTGGAATTGTGAACTTGTGAGATTTTAATTGAGATTTAGGGATTGAATCCAAGTGAGAGAATTGAGTAAAGTTTGGCAATATCCGGACCTATAGAGGTCCAAATTGAGTAATTATGGTGTCTATAGGTTCCTAAGACATAGGGGAATCTTTTGTGATGTGAATTATGTGAAATGCCAGGAATGTCACGAACATGCATTGTACACATCTAAATTGCTACATGTGCATTATTTAATATTTCTAATTGTGCATTTGATGACATGTGAATATTGTGATTAATATAGAGGCACAGTTGGAATGTCATCCCACGAACGTTGCCGAGACTTCCCGGCATTAGCTCGGAAGCTATTTGGTGAGTAACCTAGATGGTTTCTCGATTATTAATTATTTATATTTTTCACTTATAACACTGTGGAGAATAATGGTGGGCTTTGTGTTTGTTTATGTTGGTTCTGGACCGAAGGTGTCCGATGTGTTGGGAGAATATGACATAGAAGTGTTATATGTGATTTGGAATGTGATTAATTGTGACTATGTGTGTGAATGTTGTAAATTGGGACCGAATATGATGTGAGCTTTGCTTTATATTGCCATGTGCATTTCATGCATAATGCATAATCAGTAATTGACAGTTGTGACCTGAGCAGCCACCGAGAGCTTAAAGCTCAATGTATTTGGGCCTCGAGCCCACAGTGCTACAGAGCCTCAGGCTCAACGAATAATGAGCCCTTATTGGGACAGTTTAGGCGCTCGGTCACAACAACGAAATAAATTGGAAAAAAAAGGGTCACATATGCATTACATGTGCACTTGATTGAATACTTTGATTGAGTGAAAGGCAAATCGCCTTGGTTTCATGTGAATGATTCTGTGATATTTCTGAATGAGCTATTATGATATAATTGTGTTATAATTGACAATGCATGAATTGGGTGAACCATCGATGATGGTTCCTCACTGAGTTCGCAAACTCACCCAAAATTGCAAATTATTTTTCAGGACCGAGAGAGTAGACTCGTAGCTCCAGAGAGAGACTTTTCCTGCCGTGTAGATCGTGTTGGCAAGAGAAGTCATGACACACTAGTCGGTCAGCTGGGATCTTTTGGGGATGACCTAGTTAGGCTTTTGTGTTAGATTTCTTTTGGAGAAATGTACAGACAGTGAAAAAACTGACAAGTATGTAAATTACTGCTTTTGATGATATGAAATGAGAAAATTTTATGGTTTTAAAAAAATTAGTAATTTTCATATTAATGCTGTATAATTATTGATGCCATATGAGGTTCAATAGTGAATGTTCGTAGTGCACCCTTATCATAGGTTATGTATCGGAATGACCTACGGGCATCCTGGTGTATACCCTATGGTAAGGGGGTGCTACATAAACACCCTAATCCATATAAACAATAGTGGTTGAATGATAGTGGTGAAGTCAAAGTTACTAAGCAAGTAGTTATTGCATTCTCTATTAGATATGCTAATGAAGTTGTGTATGATGTTGTGCCTATGTAAGCTGGTCATATACTATTGGCTAGGCTATGACAATTTGATAGGCATGTTATGCATGATGGGTACATGGAGATATTCTTTTATGTATAATGGGAGAAAAGTTTCCTTGATCCTTATCACGCAAAGAAACATGCCTCAAACAATTAAAAACTCAACAATCATCAAGCGGGGATTCAGATAGTGAGGTGAAAAAGAAAGAAGAGAGAAAAGAGGCCATGAAAAAAAAGAATAAAATTAAAGGCCTCATAGTGAGTGATTGCATAAGTGAGAAAGAAAGTGGGATGTGTAGGATAAAAGAAGTTAATGAGTGAAAAGAAAGAAAAGAATGTGAAAAGTGAGCAAAGAGAAATTGAAAGGAGTGAAAAGGTTAAGACGCAATCATGTTTTTATGCAAAAGAGAGAGAGTTAAAGAGTGCATACCTAGGTAAAAGAGCTTTAATCTTGATTCAGCTTAAGGAAACTTTGTTTACTAACACTGACCTTGACCCAAATTTTCCTAGTGTGTTTATGACATTGTTGCAAGATTATGATGATGTTTTCCTAAAGAGGTACCCCATGGGTTACTATAGAGGGATTGAGCATCAGATTAACTTGGTTCTAAGAGCTCAAATACCTAATCATCTAACTTACTGAATCAATCCAGAGGAGATAAAAAGGGGTATGTGAGGGAGAGCGTGAGTCCTTATGCTGTGTTAGTTCTTTTAGTGCCAAATAAATATGAAACTTGGAGGATGTGTGTGGAATGTAGAGCGGTCAACAAGATCACTATAAAGTATCGTCATCATATTCCTAAATTAGTTGACATACTAGACAAGTCGCATGATGCTTGCATATTCACCAAAATTGATTTAAAAAGTAGATATCATCATATTAGCATGAAAGAAGGTGATGAATGGAAAATCACATTTAAGACTAAATATAGATTGTATGACTAGTTAGTTATACGTTTTGTCTTATCTAATGAACTAGTACTTTTATGCGCTTAATAAATCATGTTTTGCATGAATTCTTGGTAAATTTGTGGTTGTTTACTTTGATGACATATTGATTTATAATAAGAACTTAAATGAACATGTCGTGCATGTTAAGGTTGTTTTAGATGTGTTTAGAAAAGAGAAGTTGTATGCAATCATTAAGATGTGTTCATTTTGCATGGATAAAGTTGTCTTCTTAGAATTTGTGGTAAGCTTTAAGGGATTTGAGCTTAACTCTAAAAAACTACATATCATGGTTTTTCTAAATTAAACTTGAAAATAAAATTATCCTCCTCCCTTAATAAGGTTTTCTCTAAACCTTTCCTGTCCCAAAATACCTTCCCAGCTATGAACTAGTGGAAAAGCAGGGCATTTCCCACAAAAAACTTATAAGAGTAGTTGATCAAGAAGTAGCACTATTTTGAAGAAGTTGTTTGGGAGGACTGACAATTCTGTCCACATTTACCTCCTAAAGATATGAGTTGAAGTTTTGGTGAATGAGGGGAAACTCTATTGCTCCATCTCCTAGAAGGATTTAGTTCTTTTATGTGTTGCTCAACCCTATTAATTGCTTTAATCTCTTCATCTTTCAATTGCAATGGTGGAAAATCCTCGTTCATTAAGTTTTAAGTGACTAACTTCACCATGATTTCCCTATCCCGGCTCTTGTGGTGTGCATTCCATCGTAGGTATAGCTTTCCCAAGGTCTATGGAGTTGTGCAGGTCCCCTTAGAGTTGGAGGTACCCCTTCAATTTATGCTTCCTTTTATTATTGAGATATACATCCGCCACCAACAACTTCCTTGACGTCATCACCAGAAGGTCGTCCTTACTAGAAACCTGTTATCACCAGAAACCCTAACCTCATCAGTATTCTATAACATACTGTGAAGGGGAAAATGATGGCATCATAGCAAAAGTAAGGGGGGGAAAAAGGCAAACCATGATTCAAAAAGAGAAGGATAAGTGTCTCGTTGGTTCGGTGGTATTTTCTTTTCCCACCAAAAAACTCTGAACAATATTCTTCTTTATCTGCTAACTTTCTAATCGTTAAAGGTTTAACTTAGTGCTTGTTAAATTATTATATTAGTGCTCCTTTATTATATTATTTACAAGAAAACCTTTAACATCACCATCGATCAAAATGAGTGAGACTTTAGTTACTTAAAATACCTTAAATGAACTTACTTTGTAAGATTTACAACTATGTTGTAATTTAAAATCATTATCATAATTTGGTGTGAAATTTTATTTTCACTCTTATCTTTTTAAATCAAATAGGCAAAATTAATTAATTCTTCAATTTTAATTTGAATGGAACTTCTATGTTTTATATACTTTATTAAATACTATTATTCTATATTTAACGCTAATAACATTGAATTGCATAATAGCTTTCAAAACATTAAATTACATAAGATAGTAATTAATTTTAGTATATAATAAAATTAGGAGTTGTGCATCTACAATTGTGATATCCGTAATGTGCAATTTAATTTTTACTTTATTTGCAAATATAAAATTCATGAAGTGCTCACAATTTAAAACTTTCAGCTATCCTAAATAATGTTATTTTTAGTTTGTAGCGGATAAGCGAGCTAATTAAAGATGAATGCTTTGGAACAACTTCTATCATAATTGCCAACACGAGAATTTGGTGTTAGCAATTCTGATGGAAGTTGTTGAATAAAGGAGTTCATAAATTGTGTTGAACTTGTGTTTTTTGTATTCAGGTGTGGTTGCTTTGGCAAAACCAAGGTACCAATTACCAATGCCAATGAGGGACGACATTTTATTTAAAAATTGAAAGTGGAATATTTCAGTTATGACTTTTTAATGTCAGTATTGCATTGTCATATACATCATATTTTGTGGGATCTCATTGGTAGGTATACTATATGCTTAAATTCCAATTCCAACGACCTCATAAAAATATGGTGGAGTGGAGAAAGTAGAAAGGGGTCATCATTTGAGGAGCTTAGTAATCCATTTGCATGGTTTTGATTCTATTCCCAGGCAACATTTTATGCAAATACTATCTACTTTGATGTGGTTGTGCCCATTGTTTAAAGCGCCTACTCTATTCCAGCCAAATCAAAATTAAGGGCGTGTTTGGTTCCCTTTTTTTAGTTTTTCATTACTTTTTTTTGTTTAAAAAAATGAAACAGTCTCGCAAAACTTGTTTGGATAAAGATGTTTTCATTTTTTGTTGTTAAAAATAAAAAAATGACAATGATTTTTTGAAAATATAAAAAAGAAGTTTCGATGTATTTCGAAAACAATTTTTTATATTTAACGAAAACGATTTGCCTGCGCCAACTCCATCTTCAGCATCTTTTGCTATTTCTCCATCACTGCATCTTTTGTCATCTTTTACCTTCTTTTGTTTTTTTTTACCATTTGTGATTTATGTGTCTTCTATCATCTTCTGCCCTCTCCTACGTTTTCTACCGTCTGTGATTTCCAGGTTTGTTTTCATCTGTGATCGGCTCTTCGTATCGATCTTAAGATCAAACCCTTAGAAGCCAAGTCAAAAATAATTTAATTCCAAGGATTGCAGTACAGGATGCAACCTTGGGTCGTCTCACTTAATCGGAACCTAATGAAATGGACCTAAGCTAGCCTATATGTCATAAAACGCAAGTGAAATCAGCAAGGAAATGGGGGTTTTGATTTTTGAAAATATTAATAAACTAAAAAGTATTGTAAAAAGCATGTAAGGGTTTTTGAAAATAGGGAATGAAAAGATTAAGACAAGTGATAAAATCCTCTTGAAAATGAGTTTTGGCTATCACAGTTCAAAACTAATTTGATGGGATTAGCAAACACTAAGTTAGAAATGATAAGCCTTAAAGGGCTCTCTTTAAGTCCAGGATCTTGATTAATGAACTCCATTTCTCAAGATCCCATTAAGTGCTCTTGAGCCTTAGAACCTTAAAGGACTCTTTAAGTCCAAGGTTTTAATCAATAAACTCCATTTCTTAAAACCTCGTTAAGCGCATCTTAGTGTGTGCGATAGAATTGCCAATGCAATGGGTCAAATGAAATCTAGCATCAACTCAATATCAAACACAACTAGGAAGATGAAAGAGAATCAACAAGATCACAAGTGAACATAGCAAACACTCAGTTTGAAATGATAAACCTTAAAGAACTCTCTTTTAAGTCCAGGATCTTGATTAATGAACTTCATTTCTCAAGATCCCATTAAGTGCTCTTGAACCTTAAAACCTTAAAGGACTCTTTAAGTCCAAGGTTTTAATCAATGAACTCCATTTCTTAAAACCTTGTTAAGCGCATCTTAGTGTGTGCGGTGGAATTGCCAATGCAAAGGGCCAAATGAAATCTAGCATCAACTCAATATCAAACACAACTAGGCAGATAAAAGAGAATCAATAAGATCACAAGTGGACATATATGAGACTTCATATATTTAAGCTCAAAGTTATGCATAAACAAATCCATACACATTACATTGTTCAACACTTGATTAAACTCTAATCAAGCAAATCTAACTACAAAGTAATAAACCCTAACTCAGAAGTTCATAACAATGTAGTTAAATGTGAAAATGTAAACTACTAATACAAACAACACATTAAAACCAAGACAATCTAAAATCTCTAGCATTAATTCAAAGTATCTGTGGCACTTAATAATGGGTCATATCAATCAGAAAAAACTTGACAGGCTAGTAAAGGATGGGATCCTTATGGGCTTGGATAATGATCCATTACCCACCTGTGAATCTTGTATTAAAGAAAAAATGACCAAAGCCTCATTTCTTTCTAGAGGAAACAGATCTGAATCCACATTGGACCTGGTACATACTGATGTGTATGGGCCCATGAATGTAAAAGCTAGAGGAGGTTATGAATATTTAATAATTTTTATAGATGATTACTCAAGACATAGCTATTTGTATTTGATGCATAAAAAGAGTGAATCTTTTGAAAAGTTCAAAGAATTCAAAGCTGAAGCTGAGAAGCAACTTGGCAAGCCATAAAAACAGTTTCGATCATATTGAGGTGGTGAGCATTTATCTAGAGAGTTCCAGCAATATTTAATTGACAATGGAATTGCTTCTAATTTATCAGCTCTCCGTACACCTCAACAGAATGGTGTAGCAGAGAGGAGAAATATAACTCTATTGGAAATGGTAAGATCAATGATGTCCTACGCTAGCCTTCCAGAATCATTCTGGGGATATGCCATACAAACGAAGACATATCTTCTTAACTTTGCTCCGTCCAAATCGGTGCCTAAAACACCTAGGGAGTTGTAGACTGGCCGAGTGCCTTCATTGAGGCATTTGAGGACTTGGGACTGCCCAGCCCATGTTCTAAAGCCTGAATCCACAAAAATGAAACCAAGGTCAGAAGTATGTTTGTTTGTAGGATATCCTATGGAAACTCGAGGGTACTATTTTTACAGTCCTCATGATAAGAAGGTATTTGTGTCGACAAATGCAACCTTCTTAGAGGAAGAGTTTGTGAAAAATCATAAAGGAAGAAGTGAAGTAGTACTAAAGGAGTTAGCTATTTCATCCAAACCAAGAGTTTTTTTGGATATGACAGAACAAGATGTCGAAATGGATTCAAGAGTTGAATCGAAGTGCAACTCGAACATCAAGGTGTGCCTAGACGTAGTGGGAGGGTTGTGAGACAGCCAGATAGGTATCTGGGTTTAGGAGAAGGCTTAATTGCCATCTCGGACCAAGAAGAAATAGATCCCATTACGTATACACAGGCTATTAATGATGTTGATGCAGGAAAATGGCTCAAAACGATGGAATCGAAAATAGATTCTATGTATACTAATGAAGTCTGGGTCCTTGTAGATCTACCACCAGGTCTAAAAGCCATAGGGTGTAAATGGATCTAGAAAAAAAAAGGGGATCGGATGGAAAGGTAAAGACCTTTAAAGCTAGATAGGTAGCTAAAGGCTATACTCAAAAGGAGGGTATAGACTATGAGGAGACTTTTTCTCCAGTTGCCATGCTTAAGTCCATCAGGATTCTTTTGGCCATAGCAGCCTATTTCGATTATGAAATATGAAAAATGGATGTCAAGACCGCATTTCTTAATAGGGATCTTGAGGAGACCATTTATATGGCCCAACCAAAAGGAGTCATTGAGCCAGGTAATGAACATAACGTTTGCAAGTTGCAAAGGTCCATTTATGGACTCAAGCAATCATCTAGGTCTTGGAACATTAGGTTTGATAAGACTATCAAAACCTATGTGTTCATACAAAACCTAGATGAGCCTTGTGTTTATAAAAGAATATAAGAAGGTAAGGTTACTTTTCTAATCCTGTATGTTGATGACATTCTGCTCATTGGGAATGATGTGGGAATGTTATCTGCGGTTAAGGGATGGCTAAATGAACAGTTTTCAATGAAGGATTTGGGAGAGGCTACCTATGTTCTAGGGATCAAACTTATAAGGGATCGAAAGAACAAGCATATATCTTTGTCTCAACTAACTTACATTGAGAATATGCTCAATAAGTTTGTCATGCAAGATTCCAAGAGGGGTTTTACTCTTACTAGACATGGAATCAAATTTTCAAAGGAACAAGCACCTAAAACCCAAGAGGAGGTTGAACTCATGCGTAACATTTCATATGCTTCGGCAGTTGGTAGTTTGATGTATGCAATGCTGTGCACTAGACCAGATATCTATTACGCATGGGATCGGTAGCGATTTCATCCAATCCAGAATGGAACATTGATCGGTTAAGTGTATATTTAAGTATCTTCGTAGACGAAGAACTTAATGCTTGTTTACTCTGGAAGTAATCTTATTCCGACAGGATATACGGATTCTGATTTTCAATCAGATGTTGATTCAAGGAAATCAACTTCTGGTTCTATATTTACTTTAGGAGATGGAGCCATAGTTTGGAGGAGTGTGAAGCAATCTTGTATTGCTGATTTGACTATGGAGGTTGAGTATATTGCTGCTTATGAAGCAGTCTGGCTCCGGAAGTTCCTAAATGATTTGGAGGTAGTTCCAGAGGCGAAAAAGGCCATTACACTTTAATGTGATAATAGTGGGGCAGTGGGTAATTCTAAAGAACCTCGGAACCACAAAGCTGCCAAACATATTGAGCGAAAGTATCATCTTATAAGGGAGATAATACAACATGGAGAAATGGATGTGGTAAAGATTCCCACTGAGCAAAACCTTGCTGATCCGTTCACAAAGACATTGACTCAAAAGAGCTTTGAGGGTCACCTAGAAGGGATGGGAATGAGGGATATGTCAAACTTGCTTTAGGGCAAGTGGGAGATTGTTGGAGTTATGTAAATATAGCATACGGAAAGCAAGTGTATTTATATGTAACTTTATCTTCTTGATTCTGCTTTGTAATGAAAATATTTATTATTAATAAAACAAAAGAGTTTGGTTTTATCTGTATGAGCATTATATATCTGTTCATAAGGTACCAAGATTCTTTTGTAAGTAATATATATATACATAGAGATGTATGGGAAACATGTATATTATTAGAATCTGAATTAATTGGTTCACAATTGAATAATCAAGTTGGTCGCTTGATTATGGTTTAGACTGTAGTGTTGTGATTTATCTCCATATAAGTAAAGGAGTTTACTTCAAAGAAATGATGAGTTTCATATCATGATAGTAGTTGACTATCGATAAAGGCACTATTAAATGAATCTGGAATCAAGTATGTTTTCAAGAATAAAGTGAGCCGTTACTTTAATCTTAAAACATACAACTTAAGCATTCGCTTATTATGAACCATAATCTAGATGAGTGGTGAACTCATATATGTTTCATTATAATTCTTGATATGATTGGAATAAATTTTTACAGAGTATTAATCCAGTGTCTGCATGTTGGAATTATTAATTGAAACATGTGTCAGGGAACATTCACTCAAATAAAGAGTTTATAGTGTTATCATCTCTTCTAGATGTTTTAAGGAGATTTGGTGATTAAACTGGCGCCAGTAGTTTGATGGACTAGCTACCCATCAAGTCTTAACACTGAGATGAGATCTTATGTGTTAATCACCATATAAAGTAAAATGAGAGATCTAGAAGGAAAAACCAACATAAGGGAAAAACGGTAATTTTATCCTTTGTTGTGCGGATGGCTATAATAAGGTTCTAAATAGGGTTTGCAATTGGACATATTCTCATAATATTTAATAATTCAAGAATTCAACTAATTGTCTTTAGTGGAATGACATTTAGTTAATAAGCTAGAATTAATTCCAATGAGATTGAATTAATTCTGGGCTTATTGGAGCTTGAATTATCAAAGTCCAATAAGATTCCCCACTTGGCTTTAAGGAAGGTTATCAAGCTAAGTAAGAAATATAAATGGAGGTTAATTAGAAGCCCATAATTGAATCTTGGGCTTGGTATAATTAAAGAAGCCCAAATGTACATTTAATAATGGGCTTGGTTTTTTGTTTAATGTAATTAATTGGATTAATTATATTAAAACAATTTTTTTTAAGAAGAAGATAGCAATTTCGGTTATTCCTAGGTTAAATGTGTAACCACACATTTGACATTAAAATGCTAAATAAAGATGGTCTTTATTATGGTTAATCATCATTAAATGGTTTAATGGTTGTCTTTTAATGTTGGCTTGTAACCTATTTGCATTAATTAGATTAAAGATGAAAGATGTACATTAGATGTGTAACACCCCACTTCCGCGTGACCCGAACCCGATATCGTTGGCAATATCCGACTCCGTGCCCCGCGAGGGTGGCGTACTACATCGGTCGGTCAAAACTCAGTATACAATTATTATTATTTTTTTGAGCAAAAAAGACAAGAATAATCCGAGCCCACAATCGAAATACACAGCTTCAGCCAGCGAGAAACATTTTCAATTATTAAAATCATTCAGCAATAAGTTACAATCATTTAATGTACAAAGAGCCATAACTAAATTGGGCTCATTACGGATACAAGCACCTTGACGAAAGTTCAAAATACAATTATGCGACACTAAAGGCATATTTAATCGATCCCGAACTCTATCCTTCACTTGTCTACAGTGAGACATACTCCGTGTCAACCGGGTATTCTTCAAGACCTGAAAAATAGATGCAATTTTGGGTGAGTTTTGCGAACTCGGTGAAAACCATCATTGATGGTTCACTCAACTCATGCATATTCACACAATTCACAGCATATCACAAATTTATCCCTTTCAGAAATATCACATGCACTGGCATTTCATAGTTATAGGCATTTTGCTTTTAACACCATTCACATTTAATCATTCATATATGCAATGCACATGTGACACTTTCCATTTCCATTTTATTGTTGTGACCGTGCGCTGAATCGTGTCGATGGCGGGCACATTGCGTTGAGCCTGTGGCTCTGAATACGTTGGGCGTGATATGCCCTGATACGGTGAGCCAGTGGCTCTGTAATACGTTGGGCTTGAAGCCCTGATCCGTTGAGCTTAAAGCTCTTATATACATTGGCTGCTTCGGTCACAACTGCCATTATCTGATCATGTCTTTATGCATGAATGCACATGTCCCAATTTACATTTTACAGTCAGTTTACATTTCAGTGTCCTATTTCCCATTACTTGGACCTTGATGCCGTATTCATCATAAACATTTTCACAATAATTTCATTGAAGCATTTACAAACAAGACACACAAATAGCACTTCGATATCATATTCCAATAATTGGACGCTTTGTGGTCCAAACCAATCAAATCAAACACATAAACCTCCATTATCTCCACATGGCATAAGCGTGTAATATTAACACATAAAGGTTGAGGAACCAACTAGGTTACTCACTTGCATTCGAGCTAAAATCTGGAAGTCTCGGTGGCGTCGGTGGACCGGCGCTCCAAGTGTGACTCTATAACAGATTAAAATGAGTACACATTACCAATCAGATAGTTAGAAATATCAAACAATGCACATGAAACAATTAAAATGTATACAATGCATGTTCATGGCATTCTCGGCCCTAATCCAAAATTTTCCATCATAACAATTCCACCTAAAAATTAGAAATCTAACGGCACCGAAATTACTCAATTCAGGCCTTAATCGGTCCAAAAATAAATAAAAAAAGTGGCCACATAACTATTACCCGGACCCGCGTCAATTTTTCGTCCAAAAATTCCCAATTTCCTATGAAATTAAATTCAATGTCTCACGAATCCAATGCCTCAAGAATCGGGTCAATCGGATGTCGGACGGACAAGTTATAAGCAAAAGAATGGAAAAGATCAGTACAAGTCGACTTATTTGAGAATACAAGTCGACTTACTCTACTTGTGCATGCATAAGTCGATTTACTGAAGATACAAGTCGACTTACATTACTCCCATAACATATCTGGGAAACTTCTCCAACATGCCAACTTCCACAGGGCATAACTCCCTACTTCGGACTCCAAATTGAACAAACTTGGCATCTATTTTATAGAGAAAAGAGAGCTCTACAAGTTTCATGAAGGACACAAAAGCTAAATTCACCTCTAAGGGTATAAAAAATGCAATCAAAGATACTGCCCACACAATGCCTCTCAAAACAGTGCAACCTTTGCTAAAACAGGGCACTAGTTTATAAAATCCGTAACTTTCCAGTTCCTTTGTCAAAAAATTACACAATAATTATGCTCAGAAATATCCCAATCTTATCAACAACTTTCATGAACAACCCAAAATCAAATTCAATTGATAACTAGGTCAAATAATTCAATCAATGATGCTGCCCCAGAAATCACCCAATCTGGACAGTAATGTTCTATCAAGCATAACTCCCTGTACACAAGTCAAAAAAATCACTACCTTATACCATTGGAAAGATAAAACCACATACTTCAAGTTTCATGAAGAGCTTAAGAGTCAACTCCCTCTGTAACCAATTCAAAACTGTTATACAAGTTTCTGCCATGATCAGCAGTTAACACCTTTATGAAGGTTCAGGTTTTAAAAACTCATAACTCCCTAATCTGATCTCCAGAAATTACATTCTATATACCATATTCAATATAAATGTTTCTTCTACAACTCTTCAGAAGATCACTCAAGCTAATTCAATCCACAGAAATCGGTAAAATTGCTACTAATCAGAATGTGCACCAAATCCACACTTAGTCTAGGTTTCCACAAAATGCTCAAAAACCAGTCAAGAGTAAACAGTTCATATCTCCCAATATACATCTCGAAAAATAGCAACGTCAGTGGGAATGAAAAGATAACTTAATATGCTTCAACTTTCATGAAGACCATTTCCCCAAATTCCATATCAATTAATTTAGAAAAATCAGCAAAACACTTTGGTCATAGTTTCGGTTACTGTTCACAGACACTAAAACAGGAACTTTCCATGCAAATTTTAGACCTTTTAGAGTTACAATTTAACAACACCTATTTCACACAAAATTGTAGCCAACAAGCTCAAGTTTAATTGGGCACAAACCGCAACTCATTTTCTTACCTACACAATGAGTTATGATCAAAACATTACAGTAGTTCAAAAATCAATTTTTTTCCAGCTTTCATCTTCAACTTAAATCCTATCACTTCTAATACCAATTATGCAATATTAATTACATAAAATATGAAACTTACTTGATTTAGCTTCCATCCTTCAAACTCTTCAAACAAAACACAAAACCCTAACTCCCCATATCACCCACGTTCTTCATCAACTTGAAAGAGAAAGGTGGGTTCTTCCATAACAAAGTGAAGAAGAAGAAGAAGAAGATGGTAGCAATTAATGGTAGTACATGGAGGCAAGACCAAATCCACTCTTGGTGAGGAGAGAAAATCGTGGATGGAGAAGAGGAACGAAGAAAAAGAAAGAATGAAGAAGGAAAAGGCATGTGTCGTGAATGTGCATAAGGAAGAGCTCCCATTCATTTAACCTAAGGTTATTTATAAAGATATGGCTAAGAATGTGCCACTTGGATGGCCACATGTCAAGCTCTCCTATTTTTTTTTTCTAAATTCATCAATTGCAAGCCCAATTTTCCATAAATTCCACTTTTCAAACATTCCTATAACCATAGGTCCAAAATTTAATTCCATAGGCACTAAATTCTAATACCGATTTTCAGTTTGTCTGCCCCTCGGCATTTTTCCTAGTCTGGGATTTACCCCAAAAAATTCCAGAAAATTTTCTAAAATTTTCCAAAATTGAAAAATCATTATTGACACTCTCCAAATAATTTTTCAAGATCAATAACCCATAATTCTCAACTAATTACAGTTATAACCAAATAGACCGGGAACGTCAATGTATGCATGTACAATATTTTCATGTGCAACAATGTCATTTTTCACAATACAAATATGTCACATAAGGTATGAATAATACTAATTAATCCCTATCACTCACATCCTATGACAATTTACTATTTTACCCCTCCTATCGGGGGTGGGATGTTACAACTCCCCCCTCCTTATAAAAATTTCGTCCTCGAAATTCTCAGTCAACGGTTCCAGATGACAGTGATCATATGTCCCTACAGTTCCCACACACTACGTCACTCAATACTTCCGTTACTAAAAGATCGCAGTAAGACAGTCCGTTTCCTCTGTGCCTTTCTCGCTATCTTATCTATCTCACTTGTCATTATCAGAGTAGCCACTACCTTTAGTTCCGATGCTATGACTCATTTTATTATTTCTGAATCTATTCACTTATCTCGTTTGATCAATCCAATCCCTTTCTCTCTAGTAATATACAGACTAATCCTGATCCTTTGATACTCTCTTTGCCACTTCTATTCTGAGTACACCTTTTTAAGGTGATACGTACAATACAATAATTTCACTATAACCGGTGGTATCCACCTGATGCATTTATCCTTCATATTTCATTGACTCTTAATCCAAATTCAGTTTTCTTTTGACATTCACTGTTCTTTATACATTTAATTCTATTTCATATGTCCGATCCTGATCCACTTCAGCTAACCCATGCAGTTTTCCTAAGTCCTGTCCTTTGTTTTATTCATCACAAGCATCTCGACTCAATATTGGTCTTTGCCTCTTGTTAGGCATTTTTTTTAATACAAGCATGTACAATTCCATCTTGTGCTCACCATTAGTTCTATAATCATTAAGTCAAAATTATATCATGAGGTTATAGTCCTCTATAGTCCAAATACTTAAGCACTTTTCCTATTGAACATTCAAACCTCTACGCACTTGAATCTATAACCACTTCGTTCTATACTCATAGTTACTCAATTTCACTTTCGCATATACTTACTAGAATGTCTAGCTTTAACTGTTCACTTTCTTGTTTTAGCACTTTTTGTCGGGTACATATACTTCTTCTTTGAAGCATGCAATATTGTTTTTCCGATTTCAATCGCATATTCAGATTCATCATAGGACTCACTACTTTAACTCCTGCACTCTTAACCTTTCTTACCTTTATCCAGTATCACTAGATCTACAACTTCAATTTTCCAGTAACACTTCACAATCACCCATAATCTACTTAACATTCTTTGGAAATCCCAATATCTGTAATTGATCTGTTCATTGCAGCACTATATGTTCATTGTTGGTATAGTAATCATTTATGTCCTTTTTTTTTCCGAATAAACACTGTCTCTAAGACTTTAAACAATTGTGATCGTAACACCAATACCATTTATCAAAGTCAGTTCAATTTATCTTATACCATTTTAACATAATGACTCAGTTCATCACACACTGTCCAAGGGTATGCCTATCCTCAGTATCAAATTCCTCAATTAATCATATAATTCTTTTTACTTTTCACTGTTCAACACTTTCAAACACATTTCGTCTATAAACATAGTCACTACCATTTGCTTACCTCACATAATTCCCTATTAGGGTCTTGTTGACTTTACCATACATCATTCAGCTTTTTCACTGAGTCCACAAGAAGTGTATTTGCAATTCCCTTTATGAAGGTAACACTACATCACGTCATTGTCAGTTTCCCTTTAGGACTTCGTGTCTCAACTCATTTTCTCTTTTCAATTTATTTCCTGTCATTCACATCAACATATGCCAATACCTAGTCATCCGTACTTGGATTTCCATTTTATTTCAGTGATTCAATACTTTTCCCAATTCACAGTACAATCAATTACATGCCTAACATTTTTCTATTATTCCCCATTTAGATTCGGTGTGTTGATCGAATGGCGCTGACTTGTCCCAATCCGGGCGCATTAATCAGTGAGCCTATGGCTCTAAACTGTCCCTTTTTGGGCACATTAAACGTTGAGCATAAAGCTCTGAACTGTCCCTTTTCGGGCTCATTAAGCGTTGAGCATATAGCTCTCGGTGGCAGCTCCAGTCACAACTGTTATCAATTAATCATGTATAGAATTCATTTATCACGATTCTATAATATCACATTGAAAATCAAATCCAATTTATCGAAACAGACATTTCATCCTCAAATTAAAATTCCACTTACGTAGTTGGATAATTTACATTTCCGTACACACATCTGAGATAACCTCAATCGATATTTCACTTGTTATGCCTAAATCTCCTCTTGAGATATAACTCAATTTCACTTTTGATTTCGTCTGCATTTCTTTTCGTTTGACCATTAGTCTTGCTACCGTCATTATACTGTTCACCAAATTCTCATCAGCCAATTAGTGTCCCTAATTGCTTTTCAATCATTCTTAACTATACGCACTATTTCAATCAGAACAATGTTATGATATAATTTAAAGATCAGAACAGTCCTTGCACTAAGGTTCCATATGATAGTCACATAAACACTTTCTTTAACACTTATTCCGTAATCTACACCTCACCAGAACTTATTTCATCTTATCCGGAAGCCAATTAGTAACCTATATAATTTAGAGTTCCATAAAACTCCTTTCCGTTTATGCTAATCCTCAAATAGAGGACTGATGCCACAATATTTTTTTTTCATTTCCTCACATAAAGGTACATTCAGTCCTCTTATGTCTTACTTTAACCCATTATGAACTTTACACTTATAGCCACTCTAATCATTCACCGATCATCTCCTCTATGATTTCCATGTATCTTTCACATACGTTTCATTAATCATGATCAACTTTACTGTCCAATAGATACTCCCAACGGTAAACCGACTTAAATGCAACAACTCTTTTCATATATTACTATCATTGTTTCATTTATTTTTCCATTTCCCTAATTTCATTCCCATATCATTCTCGTGTCGACTTGACCTTTTAAGGTCATATCCACTAACTTATACAATGTCATCGCATTATTACTACGTCTCTCTTTATTTTCCTCAAACAATCCACGATAGGGTATTCACATTGATAGGACATTTGGGAGCACCTCATCGAAAACACGATATTGAAATAAATACACTGTATCTCTATTTATTTTCCCATTCGTTTACCATTTCTGTTTTCATATAGACAGATTCAACTAATCCAGAATTTTCCAATGCTCAATCAGTAGAAATTTCTAGTCTTCCTTTTTCCCTACTATCTTCTTATACTGATTTACAAACTCTTAGCACAATTTTTCACATAACCATTTTGGTCATGATCACAACCGTCTCACGAGTTCATTTCAGTTTATCTGTACACTTTCATCTCACCATTTCTATCTCTTTCCAACCTTAGAATCACTTCGCCTTTTTTTTGTTTAAAGTAGACCATTACGGTACAATATTGATCTCATTCCAATCTCGCTATCATCATCTACCTATGATGTCTACTGATATCGAACACAAATGCAGTGTAACAATATCTGCCTGATCTGACCATCTACGTTTTACTCAGTTCCCATGTTTCCCATTTCATCGCATATACAAGTCACAACTCTCATTTCCTAATCATCTCGAACTTTTAACCTCACATAGGCCTACTTTAACCAATATGTTTCTCATATCCATAGTGGACCTCTCCATGCTATAGAAATTGTTCGTTTTCTTTCACCGTAATATTTAAATCCCCTGATTCCTTTTGATATCGCTTCTTTCCTCAATTAACCCATGCCAACAGAGTTATACTGATACCAAATTCGAGGGTTTATAATCACAGTATAACATACATCTCATTATTCATTTTTCCTTTTGCCCCTTCCTAATTACCCATATATGTTCCTAGTTTCCCATTCTTTTTCTCTCTTAATCACTGAACACATATACACACCCAGGATTTATCCTCGTGCAACTCAGACTAGGGATCAGTTACCACGGTCTGCAACGACACGACTCAAATGCATGCAACTTGACCTATGTTTTAAACTGTGCCCAAATAAATTCGTACTTCTGGGCTCTGATACCACCTAAATGTAACACCCCACTCCCGCGTGACCCGAACCCGATATCGTTGGCAATATCCGAGTCCGTGCCCCGCGAGAGTGGCGTACTACATAGGTCGGTCAAAACTCAGTATACAATTTTTTTTTTGCGCAAAAAAAGATAGTAATAATCTGAGCCCACAATCAGAAATACACAATTTCAGTTTCAGCAGTAAACATTTTCAATTATTAAAATCATTCAGCAATAAGTTACAACCATTTAATGTACAAAGAGCCATAACTAAATTGGGCTCATTACAGATACAAGCAGCCTTGACAGAAAGTTTAAAATACAATTATGCGACACTAAAGGCATATTTAATCGGTCCCGACCTCTATCCTTCACTTGTCTACAGTAGACATACTCCCGTGTCAACCGGGGTATTCTTCAAGACCTGAAAAATAGATGCAATTTTTGGGTGAGTTTTGCGAACTCAGTGAGAAACCATCATTGATGGTTCACTCAACTCATGCATATTCACACAATTCACAGCATATCACAAATTTATACCTTTCAGAAATATCACATGCACTGGCATTTCACAGTTATAGGCATTTTGGATACACGAAGGAGAGGATAGCGCAGCGAAGATTTAAAGTTGTAGCGAAGGAGTCGGTAATACTCCTGATCTTGTTTATATTTTCTTATCCTTATTTCATATCATGTATGAATTGGCATGTTGATTTGGATTTGTTGCTTCCGCTGCAAGTAATAATTTCTTAAAAGTTTTGAAATCTACCTTTTTTCCAAACAAAGCATGTTTTCTTTTTTCGATCCAACAATTTGTTCTCTAAACTCAGTATAAAGAGTGGATGATCAGGGGAAAAATACTACCGAAGTCCAATAAGCAAAAAAATTTCACTATTGTTCCAAATTTGCTCCTTATTGCTCTTAGCTTGTTTCAAATTTGTATTCAGCATTATTCTTTCATTTTTATCTCATTTCTCTTACGAGTTGAGTAATTAGTGAAAAGTGTTGTGGTCTAAACAAAACAATTAAATTTTATCTAAACCAATTAGAGGCAAGTGCACCCCGTCGACAAGTAATATATATCGGTAAGAACCGGATATCGTACCTAAGGGAAAATTTTCCAACACGTAAGACAATTAAATTAAACGATTAAAAATTACTCAGACGATCTAAAATTTGATTGATTTGAAAATAAAATAAAATAAAGTAAACAAATTAAGAAAATATGAAAAATGCAAAGTATGAATTAAAACAACTAGATTTAATCAAATGACAAAAATCGGTTAAGGTATCAGATTTCAATTGGATTGGATATTTAAAATAAAACTGTAACAATGGATTGATTTAGGAAATACTTCACTTAAGCCAGTCGAACCCAATGTTCATGGTGTTCCCTTCTTTTTTAAATCCGAGTCATTACTTGGTTCATAGAAAATTCAGAATAAAAGGCGTTAAATACAAGAAGTCTAAAATTAAGTTCGTTAATTCTAGGTATCCTCACACAAGATCCTAAGGTTGGTCTATACTTTAGTCTCAAGTATGTCGCTTGATTAATTTTTCGACAAATTAAATCCCATTGGTTGTGGCATTTAATCATCTAAGGTCTTTAATCTAGGTGATCAAACTAAATTAAGACTAAATATGCATTTAATCAAGCAAAAATCAATACCACAAAAATTATCCTAATCCAATATCAATCTTAACCTTAACCGAAAGGAAAAACTTACTCACACATATTTATCAATGTAACAAAAATTATGGTCTTAAAATATGCTTGCATTGATTAAATCACACAATTAAAATAAATATGAAATTAATGAAAACAAATTAAAAACACCCCCTTTTCCGAAGCTGAATTTTCTATCGCCGCTAGCTTTTTCTCATCTTCCATTATGACGCTACTCTGCTCTCCTCTTTTAACTCAGCTGCCAATTTGCAAGCCTTCTCTTCTTTTTCCACCCAACATGCTTTCTCCACCATCTACTTCATCAACGCACCTCTCCACCAACAGCTGCCACGTGAGTTTGGAGTGTTGAGTGAGGGCTGTAACGGGAGTAGCTTCCACCTCCTACTTTTTCCTTTATTTCGTTACTCCTCCCAGCTGTCTTTGTTGTGTGTTCTCCACCTGCACAAGTGTTTAATCTCCAGCAGCTGCTTTTATCGTTAGTAGAGAGAGTATGTAATGATTTTCTAAGAGTTTGGTCCACCCTTAATCATTACAACAATACAACTTCATCTCATACCTTTGTCTTCTATTAACGCACAATGAGCCTCTTCTTTTATTACTATTCATTGGCATGACAAATAAAGTTTGTGTCTAATGTATAGCTCCTTCTCTTCGTTTTATTGCCTCCAGCTGACAAAAACTTGTTGCTCTCCACCATACGTAACTTTCTTCTCCTTAAACCAGCAACTGCCACATTCCTTAACTATATCACCAGCTTGGTTATTTCTTCTTCATCTCCTCCTACAGCAGCAGCGTTGTCTCCTCTCCCCAGCATCTGCAACGTCTTTTCCTTTCCAGCTGCTTCAAGTCTTCTCCAGCTCTCTTCGGTTGTTGCTCTTGCAACCAGGTGCTACTTCATGTGAAAAGAGAGTGTTGAGTGCTGTTTTACGTGAAGATCAGGAGGAAGCTATGAAGTTTTTTTTATTTATTAAGATGTGTGTAGTCTCCGGAGCTCTCTCCTTGATTCTTTTTTTTAAAACCCCCAGCTACTAATGTGTCTTCTTTGTATGTATGTGGAGTATTCAGCTGTCTTCCACGTTTTTTTGTCTCCCCCCATAACTTCCTCACGTTCTCTTCTTTTTATCTCCACCTGCTACTTACGCAAACTCCTTTAACTCTCCAGCTGGTTTTTGTCTTCACCAAGCCACCACGTTCTCACCAGCAGCTTGCGATTTTTCCCAACAGCTTGTAACGTTTGGTCTCTAATAAGGAAGTCTTTGGCTGGTGGTGTGCGTCTTGGTATGGAGGTAGCATTTGAGAGCTTTTATAAAGTATGGATGGATTGTGACGTGAGTGGCCCTGTTGTCTCTCAAAGCTCCTCTTGAATGGTGTAAAGTTCCTGCTCCTCCCATTCTGCTAACGTGTTTTTCCTTCAATGTCATGCTTTATTGCCAAAGTTGCCACCAGCTGTCTTCACGCAGCTATCTTGTTTTTATCTCTTAGCCGAAATGTTCACGTCCCTCTTGTTTCTTTTTAGCTAATGTATTTTCACCAGCTTGCTTCAACGTAGAAGTCTCCACTACTAGCTAAACTTTTTACTTTCATGCTTCAGCTGTTTCAAATTAGTAACACCACCAGCTGCCTCCTTCTCTTGCTCCCACCTCATGCTTACTTCTTTATCGTGTCAGCTCTAACATGTGTCTCTCCATCACCGCCCCTCGTCCACCACTCCAAGTGATTTTTTCCACCACCGCTTAAATCCTAGCATCCATCGATTGCTTTATGTTGCTTTTCTCCAATGGAGGGTTCGTCCTCCACCGCTTCAACCTCAACGTGGGCGCTTGCTTGTTGTTTATCCACCACCGCTTCAATTGTTTTCTCCTAAGCCACCAAAATTGATGAAAATTACCTTCTTTTTACAGTAGCTGAGGTTCCCATTGTTTGTTTGTACTTTGGTCCACCTTTCTCAAATAAACTCCATCTCCCTTGGTCCACTCTTGATTCACATTTTTAAGCCTCTCCTTTACGCACAAGCTCTCATTTTCCTTGGCTAAAAATGTAGTAGCTCTCATTTTAGAGCTTTCCTTGCTTTAGGCTTTTAAAAATTCCAAATCCAATATGTGCCTAAAATTCAAACAAATAACACTTAATTAGTGCAATGTAAACATTAAATGGACAAGAGTTTAATAAAATATGTATCTAAAATTAATATGAAATGTCAATTAACAACACCCCCACACTTGAATTGTTGCTTGTCCTCAAGCAACTTACTTAGGTTACAACCAATATATTCTGTCATTTTATTTTCAACGAAAATCAAGTATTTACAATCCCTTAAAATTCGACAAACTCTAGTATCAAGCTACAACATATATCATAATATTTTCACCAATGCACATAAACAAAATCAAAGGTAGATATCTGTGATAAAAAAACAAGCACAAAATTAAAATGGACTTCCCTCACAATATTCACTCATGTCGCTCAAGTGTATAAGGTTTGTGTTTCGCTCAAAGCTTCCTCTAAGAGATTACACTACCATAGGCTTGCAAATTCACCTATTTTTTTACTACATAAAGTACATGCCTTTATAGATTAAAAGGGCTTTTATTAAGGGTTGTAATGGGGTTTAGGTTAAGGTGAGGTACTAAGTGACGTGGGATAATTAAAAAGAATTCCTGAAATGTACATACAGAAATACAAGACTACAACTACTCGTCACTATCAAACGCTACGGTTTTGATTTTTTTATTTTCTTTCTCTTTTTTTTCTTTTTTCTTTTTTTTGTTTTTTTTTGTAACAATAAATATAAAAGAAGATAGCATAACAAAAATCAAGAACAATTGAGTAGATGTTCCTCTAAAATATCTCAGAAAAACATGTAAAACAAAAGTCCCCAAATCAAGGAATCAAATGCTTAGTACTTCATTTAACTTGTGAAAGGGTAAGGCTAAAAGTTTTCAAGTTTCAATGCAAAGTGATTAATAAGAAAACAAGAAGGTTAAAGGCTCAAAGGGGGTAACAAGGGAAAAATGATTTGGTGAGTTATTTAAGCTAAAGGTTAAAAACAAAGAAGGCCTTTATCATGTCCATAAAGCATGTAACTAGCAGTATCAAACAGATTCAGAGCAAGTTCTGAAGGTAATCCACATAGGGAAGCATCACACATGACAAAGAAAATAGATGACTATGAGATGCAGTCATATGGCTCAAAACCTCACAAATGTTTAAATGAAAGTCCATCAAAATTTCATACATTGCCTCATCACTTAGCATCAGTTATTGATTAAATTTATGCAATTGACGACTTTAATTAATCCATATGTTTTACTATCCTCTCAAGTTGCCTATTTCAAGTTCATGCAAACAACTCAATTTTCCATCCAACTACTTTGACAGAATCGTATGGTCAAATTCATCACAAATAGGACCCAAGACAGTTACCAGAAGAGTCGCAACCGTTCAAGTGTGTATCTCTCAACATCAACATCAATATCATCAACATCAGTAGCATGCACATAATCTCAATCCCCCCCACACTTAATAGGAACATGGTCCCTAATTTTCATGTAGTCAACAATCAAACACAGAGCGGGGAAAGAGAAAGAAGAAACTTTCCTGAAGAAAAATGAGCCAAGAACTCTTTGTCACCAACCACGCAAACCTAAAGAAAACTCAAAACAACTTAAAGAAATGCATTAAAAGAAACATAAAGGAAACAAGGAGAAAAGAAAAGAAATAAAACTAAAGTCCTACCGGAAAACATGCACCGCGATCAAGGAGGCGAAGTGTCGTGAAGAGACAATCGCTCCTCAAAGTTATCCACAAACCTGGGCATATACAGTTTAGCGCGTTGTCCATTTACCTTGAATGAATTTTCATTTTCTCGTGTTACCTCAAGGACCCCAAAAGGAAGGACTTGGATCACAGTGAATGGACCATACTACCTCGACTTAAGCTTCCCTAGAAAAAGAGAAAGACGGGAGTTGTAGATCAATACCTGGTCGCCTACCTTAAAGTCTCGGTAGAGAATCTTCTTTTCAGTCCACTTCTTCATACGTTCCTTATACAACTTTGAATTATTATAAGCATCCAAACGAAACTCTTCAAGCTCATGAAGTTGCATAAGTCTCTTAGCACCTGCAGCAGACAAATCAAAGTTAAGAAATTTAGTAGCCCAGTATGCACGATGCTCTAACTCAACTAGAAGATGACAAGATTTCCCATATACTATCTTGAATGGTGACATGCCTATGGGTGTTTTAAATGCGGTCCTATATGCCCAAAGTGCATCATCAAGCTTTAAAGACTAGTCCCACCTAGAAGCATTAACAGCTTTCTCTAGTATTTTCTTTAATTCCCTGTTTGAGACTTCAACTTGAGCACTAGTTTGGGGGTGGTACGGAGTAGCAACCTTATGGGTTACCCCATACTTAGCTAACAATGAATCAAAAAGTTTATTGCAAAAATGCAACCCCCCATCACTAATGATAGCCCTAGGTGTGCCAAAACGTGTAAAAATATTCTTCTTAAAAAATTTAACAACACGTCTAGATTCATTTGTAGGCAATGCCTCTGCTTCCACCCATTTGCTAACATAATCAACAGCAACCAATATATATTGATTAGAGAAAGACTTAGGGAACGGTCCCATGAAGTCTATTCCCCAAACATCAAAAACTTCACAAACAAGAATGTTAGACAATGGCATGTCATGTCTCCGACTAATGTTTCCGACCCTTTGACACCTATCACAAGATTTGAAAAATGTAAATGCATCCTTAAATAAAGTGGGCCAATAGAAACCACACTCCAAAACTTTATGAGCTGTCCTAGATGCACCATAATGTCCCCCAGCCTCTCTAGAATGACAATGATGTAACACAGAAGACATTTCCTCTTCAGGAATGCAACGCCTAACAATACCATCCACACAAATCTTGTAAACCAAAGGGTCATCCCAAAGATAGTACCTTACCTCAGACAAAAAAAATTTCTTTTGAGCATAAGAAAGATCAGGGGGATAGATATTACCAGCAAGGTAGTTCATATAATCTGCAAACCATGGAATGACCGTCATAACCATCAAATGCTCATCAGGAAAAGTCTCCTGAATGTCCTTCTTTGTTGCACTCTCCATGGCAGCTTCATCTAACCTTGATAGGTGATCAGCTACAAAATTCTCAGTCCCCTTTTTATCCCTCAGCTCGATGTCAAATTCCTGCAAAAGTAACACCCAACGAATTAGTCTTGGTTTAGCTTCGGGTTTTGTCATCAAGTATTTCAAAGCTGCATGATCAGTATACACAATCACTTTAGACAAAACCAAATATGAGCGAAACTTGTCAAAAGCAAACACAACTGCCAACATCTCTTTCTCCATGGTGGTATAATGGCGTTGTGCACAGTTTAGTGTCCTACTTGAATAAAAAATAGGATGAAAGATCTTACCTCGTCTTTGGCCTAAAATAGCATCCACTGCATAATCACTTGCATCACACATTAATTCAAAAGGAAAAGACCAGTCAGGAGATATAAGAATAGGTGCAGTCACAAGCATATCTTTTAACAATTGAAAAGATGTCAAACATTTATCGTCAAAATTAAACACAACATCTTTTTCTAGCAACTCAGTTAAAGGTTTAGCAATTTTGGAAAAATCCTTAATGAACCTACGATAAAAACCAGCATGGCCTAAAAAACTTCTAATGGATCTAACATTGTTCGGTGGTAGAAGTTTCTTAATGACATCAATTTTTGCTGGGTCTACCTCTATACCCTTGCTAGAAATCTTGTGACCTAAAACAATGCACTCCTGTACCATGAAATAACATTTTTCCCAATTTAGCACTAAATGGGTCTCTTCACACCTAATCAGGACTTTCTCAAGGTTATCCAAGCATGCATCAAATGAAGTTCCAAACACAGAGAAGTCATCCATAAAAATTTCAATGCAAGATTCAAGCATATCAGAAAAAATAGTCATCATGCATCTTTGAAATGTAGCCGGAGCATTGCATAACCCAAATGGCATGCGTTTATAGGCAAATGTACCATAGGGACATGTAAAAGTTGTTTTCTCCTGATCTTCCAGGGCTACAGGAATCTGCAAATATCCACTATATCCATCTAAGGCACAATAAAAATCATGTCCAGCTAATTTCTCAATCATCTGATCAATGAAAGGTAAAGGAAAATGATCTTTCCTAGTGGCATCATTCAACTTCTTATAATCTATGCACATTCTCCAGCCAGTTACCTTCCTAGTGGCTATTAATTCATTTTTTTCATTTTCAACCACAGTGGTGCCTCCTTTCTTTGGCACCACATGCACAGGGCTAACCCAACCAGAATCAGAAATGGGGTAGATAATACCTGCATCCAGAAGCTTTACTACCTCATCTTTCACCACCTCCTTCATGTGTGGGTTAAGTCTCCTCAGGGGCTGCACTATCGCCTTGCTTCCATCCTCCATGAAAATGTGGTGTGTGCAAAAAGAAGGGCTTATACCTTTGATATCTGTAATGGACCACCCAATTGCCTTTTTGTGGTCCCGCAGTACCCTCAATAATTGCTCCTCCATAGCACCTGACAAACAAGAAGAAATGATAACCGGTAAGTGCTCAGGTGGGTTAAGATAAACATACTTCAAATGACTTGGAAGAGGTTTAAGGTCAAGAAAAGGGGGCTCTTCAATCGAAGGCTTCGGAAATAGCTTGGCTGGACGTTGGAGAGGCTCGTATGCTCTATAATGTGTCCAATATGCCTGCTCTAACTCATCTACAATTTCCTCCAACTCTTCTTGCAATTCTGCCCCTAACTCTTCGATTGTTCCTTGCGCTTCCTCCTTCAACAAATCTGCACAAACAATAGAAGAATCATCAGTATCAGAAGAATAAATATCAATAAAATGGCAAGAGTCAAGAGTAGAAGGATGCTTCATAGCATTGAACACATCGAACACTAGTTCTTCATCTTGAAGTTTCAAGATGAGCTTTCCACGTTGTACATCGATGATGGTCCGTGCAGTGGCCATGAAAAGTCTCCCAAGAATGATGGGGATGTCTATATCTTCCTCCATATCAAGGACTAAAAAATCCACCGGGAAGATGAACTTCTCGACCTTGACTAATACATCCTCAATGATTCCCCTCGGA
Organism: Erythroxylum novogranatense; assembly: GCA_029891385.1. Classification (NCBI taxonomy): domain Eukaryota; kingdom Viridiplantae; phylum Streptophyta; class Magnoliopsida; order Malpighiales; family Erythroxylaceae; genus Erythroxylum; species Erythroxylum novogranatense. The sequence goes on along the minus strand of CM057228.1, from coordinate 59,136,682 downwards.
TAGGTGATTGACCTATCTGCCAGCTGAAGTGAAATAGTTGTGGGTTTAGGCTCCACCAATCCTAATTTCCTGAAAACAGAAAGAGGCATTAAATTAATGCTTGCACCCAAATCCATTAAAGCTTTATCTATATGTAAATCACCAATCACACAAGGAATAGTAAAACCCCCTGGACCCTTAAGCTTCGGTGGTAACTTTCTTGACAATATGGCCGAACACTCCTCATTCAGTTTCACCGTGGCATACTCCTCAAGCCTCCTCTTGTTAGACAAAATTTCTTTTAAAAACTTCGCATAAGAAGGCATCTGTGCTATGGCCTCAACAAAAGGAATGTTTATATGCAATTTTTTAAATATTTCAAGAAAACGTCCAAATTGCTTATCTAATTGCGTACCTTTCAATCTTTGAGGATAAGGAATCCGAGGTCTTATCGGATGTGTGATGGGATCAGCAAATAACCTTGGATGGTCCTCCTTTTCAGCTGGTGCTTCTGTGGCCTCCTTTCCACTCTCCCAACTCTCTTCTTTTTCATTCTTTTCCACTTTTTTATCCTTCTGCTTCTCTTTAACTTCTTCAAGTTGTCTGCCACTTCTCAATAAAATTGCCTTTGCATGTTCTCTCGGGTTGGCCTCGGTAGTGCTACGCAATGAACCCGAAGGTCTTTCCTTCAACAAACTTGCAATCTGGCTCATCTGATTCTCCAAATGTCTGATAGAAGATTCTTGGTTCTGCATCCTGACCTCGGTAGTGGAAATGTACTTCGACAGTAGGTCTTCGAGATTAGATTTCTCTTGTCACATCCCACCCCCTACTGGAAGGGTAAAATAGTAACTTTGGCATAGGATGAGATGGATCGGAATGACTTAGGACTGTTCATGCATAATAGGATTGATACACAGTACCAATGGTGCACATGAAATTTCTGTACATGCATTCATGATAATTTCCGGTAATTGGGCCTAAACGAGATTTTACTGTGATTAATGTGGTAATTGTATTTGAAAATTTTATTGGACTGAGTTTTTATGTGTTTTCTATTTTATGGGAATTATAGAAATTTTCTGGATTTTTCCGGAGAAAATTTCCGGACCGAAAAAAAATCGCCAAGTGGCGAACCGGTTGATTTTCCACTATTATTTGGGACTAAACTAGTAAATATCTTGGTGGGACCCATAAAGGGACCCTTAAAATTAGTAGGAATCGAATTTTGGGTGGAGATTTATGGTTATTTGGATTAATTTATGTCAAAGACCCTTTCTTTGACTTTTACATTTGGCCTAATGGCCTTTTGCCACCTTTCCCCTTCTTTTAATGCCTAATTAATGGCTTTCTTGGTTTGCTCACTTCCCTCACACGGTTATGCCTTAAGAAAAGCATGAAAAGAGGACTTGGTTGTTTATGTTTTCATCATCCACGAAACTTGCTCCTTACTTTGGCCTCTCCATTGTTTTCTCTTCTTTCTTCTTTAAGAGAATCCTAAAACCTTAAGAGCTTCTCCATGCAACCAAGTTGTTGTCTTGCCATGGAGAACTTACACTTGCATAAGTGTTAGAGGAAGTGGTGAGAAAGTTAAGCAAAGATTTGAAAAGAAGTGAAGGTTGGAAGCTAATTAGGTAAGTAAATGAATTAAGCTTTATATGATGTTTATGATGTGTAATGAATGGAAATAAAGTATGGGAATTGTGTATATGTGTACTGCCAACTTTTGTGTAAGTATACAAATAATTGTTGTGTTGAGTTTGTGGCTGAATTGGAGTTGTAAATGAATGTATATTAATGTAGGTAAAGTGATAGAATGGAAGAGGATGAGGTATAGATGAAATCTGGAAAATTTGGTGTTGAGCCTATTGTAATGTCTTGATCATAACTAATTGTATAGGTGAGGAAATTAGGTGAGGTTTATTTCCAATTAAACTTTGGGATGTTGGCTATAACTTTGTGTGAAATAGGTGTTGTCCAATTTTAGCTTTAAGAGGTTGCAATTTGGCTTGGAAAGTTACTGCTTTTGACTGGAATGAATAGTACCCGAAACCATAACCTAGAGTTTTGCTAATTTTTCTAAATTAATTGAGAAGGAATTAGAACAAATGGAATAAATGAAAGTTGAAGCCTATTAAGTTAGCTTTCCAATGCCACTGATTTTACAATTTTTCGATGTGTCTATTAGGAGTTATGGACTGATGATTGTTGGCTGTTTTTATGCATTGAATGAAACCTAGCTGGAATGTCAAATTTGGTGTACATTCAGATTAGGAGGAATTTTAGTAATTTTTGTGCATTGAATTGGTGTTGGAAATCTACTAAAGAGTTTTAGATGACACATTCATCTTGAAAATGATGTATGGCATATAATTTCTGGAAATCAGATGTGGGAGTTATGGATTTTCACAATTTGAACCTACATTGTGATGTTAATTGCTGATTAGGTCAGAAACTTACATAACAGATTTGACACTATTAGAGGCTGAATTGGAGTCTGGTTATTTCATGAAGAATTGAAGTTTGAGATTTTATCTTTTCAGGGATATAAAGTGGTGATTTTTTTGACTTGTATACAGGGAGATATGATTGATAGAAAGTTACTTCTCAAATTAAGTGATTTCAGGGACAGAAACCTTGAGTGAATTATTTGACCTAGTTAGCAAGTGAATCTGATTTTGGGTTGTTCATGAAAGTTGTAGATAACATTGTGATCTTGATGAGCATATTTATTGTATAATTTTTGACTACATAGAATGAAAGATAGTGAATTTCCAATGACTGTTCTATTTTAAGAAGTGAATGTGTGGGCAGTAGTTTCAATGGGACTTTTGACACCCTTAGGGGTGAACTTGATTTTTTTTGGTCTTCATGAAACTTGTAGAGGGTTTCATGATCTTTCTAACGAGGTATGGTTTGTAATTTACTTAATTGTGTGCAAAGAGTTATGGGTGTTGGAAGTTTGGTTGGAAAACAGGAAAAAGAGAAGGAAATAAGGGCTATATATCTATATATTCATTGTTGCATTTTGGTTTCTTTCGTGAATAACTTTTCTGTCCGACGTCCGATTGACCTGATTCTTGAGGCATCGGATTAACTGAATATTTAATTTCATTTTCTGAGAGATTGGGGATTTTCGGACGAGAAATTGACGTGAGTCCAGGTAAAAGTCTGTGTAATCACTGTTTTGTTTAATTGGGGACCTATAGAGGTCCGATTTGCGCACCGTCAGCGCCAATAGGTTTCTAATTTTTGGAGAGATTTTTCTGATAAAAAAAAAGTAGGATTAGGATCGGGAATATCATGAACATGCATTGTGCACCTGCAAATTGCTTCATATGCATTATTAAATAGTTCTGATTGGACAAGTGGTAATGGTTATATTTTCTGATTATTATAGAGGCACATTTGGAGCGTCGATCTACCGACGTTGCTGAGACATTAGCTCAGAAGTACAGGTGAGTAACCTAGTTGGTTCCTCAATCTATATGTGATGAAAATTATATGGTTATGCCATGTGGAGATAATGGAGGGATTATGTGTGTTTGCTTTTGATTGATTTCGGACCATAGGTGTCCAGAATATTGGGAACTTGTTATCGAAGTGCTACTTGTGTGTAATTATTTGTGAATGATTACGTTTGAGATCTCGGACCAAAGATCCGAGGGAATGGGAAATTGATATTGAAGTGTTACTTGTTTGTTCGATAAATTGGTTTTGACTTTCAATGTGATATGGCAGAATTGTAATAAATGAATTATGTACATGATTAATAACAGTTGTGACTGGAGCTGCCACCGAGAGCTATATGCTCAACATTTAATGAGCCCCAAAGGGACAGTTCAGAGCTTTATGCTCAATGCTTAATGAGCCCGAAAGGGATAGTTCAAAGCTTTATGCTCAATACTTAATGAGCCCGAAAGGGACAGTTCAGAGCCATAGGCTCACTGATTAATGCGCCCGGATTGGGACAGTACAGGCGCTCAGTCACAACACATAATCTAAATGGGAAGAAATAGAAAAATGTTATGCATGTATTTGATTGTACTGTGAATTGGGAAAAGCACCGAATCACTGCAATAAAATGGAAAATGTCATGTATTTGAGTAAGTATGCATTAAATTGACTTTTGGATTAGGAAAGAGGCAATATGCCTTGCATTTTTGTGACACTGCTTTGAATTCTTTCTGATTATGCTGTTGTGAAAATCTGTAAATTGCCATATAATATTCTGAATGTGCAATTGTGATAGTTTGTACGCTATTCACGTGATACATGAATTGGGTGAACCATCGATGATGGTTTCTCACTGAGTTCGCAAAACTCACCCAAAATTTGCATCTATTTTTCAGGTCTTGAAGAATACCCCGTTTGACACGGGAGTACTGTAAGCAAGTAAAAGATAGAGGTCGGGATCAGTTTGCGTCTGCATTAGTGTATTTCTATTCCCTGATTTTCTGTATTATTGCTTAAGTCAGTTTGTAAAATCAACAGACTGGAGTTAATTGTATTTATGAAAAGGGCCCCGAGTCTATTGAATGGTATATGTAAATTGTTTCCGTATTTGTTATAATGTGTATGTGTGTGTGAAGGAAAGAAAAAAAAAGTTAATATCGAGTTTTGATCGATCGAGTGATGTAGCACGCCACCTCGCGGGACACGGACTCGGATATCACCATCGATGTCAGATTCGGGTCATACGGGAGTGGGGTGTTACATTTAGGTGGTATCGAGCCCAAAGAATACAATTTATCTGGGCACAGTCTGAAACATAGGTTAAGTTGCATGCATTTGAGTCGTCGTCAGTAGACCGAAGTAATCGATCCCAAATAAAGTCGCACTAGTAGAAATCCTACGTGTGAACATGTGTTACGTGATTAAGTGTGAGAAAAGTGAGAAGGTATCAGAATGTGAACCCATGAAAGGGTATGAGCAATTGAGAAGGGGAAAAAGGAAACATCGATAATGAGAATTATAATGTACTATGGTTAGAATGACTATGTTGGCCTAGACTGATTAAGGAAAGAATTGATATCAAACTGAGTCCCCTGATTAATATGGCAATATTACGGTGACAGAAAAACGAACATGTCTAGAACTTGGAGAGGTCCTCTGTAGATATAAGAAACATACTGGTTATAGTAGGCCTATGTGAAAGTAAGTGATGAAGTAATTAGAGCTTTGACTGTATATGTGATGAAATGGGAAACATTGGAACTGAGTAAAACGTAGATGGTCTGATTAGGCAGATATTGATCCACTGCATTTGTGTTCGATATCAGTAGATATCATAGGTAGATGATGATAGCGAGATTGTAATAAGATCAATAGTGTGCCGTAACGGTCTACCTAGAACTGAAATAACTGAAAGAACTGAACGAGTAAGGTGCCTAGTGCCTAATAGGGTAAGTGGAAATGGTGAGACAAAAGTGTACAGATAAACTGAAATGAACTCGTGAAACGGGAATGATCTTGAACGCATAAGCGTGAGATTGAAATGGTTATGCGAATATTGTGTTGAGAGTTTGGAAATCAGCATAATAAGATCGTAAGGAAAAAAGACAGATTGATAATTTCTATTGATTGTACATCGGGAAATTCTGGATTGGTGGAATATGTGGATTTGGACACAGAAATGAAAAATGGATGGGTAACTAGATAAATGGATGGAGATACAGTGGAGTTGTATCAACGATTTTGTCGTGTTTTGGGGACTGTGAATGCCCTATTATAGATTGTTTGAGGATATTAAAGAAATACGAAGCAATAAGAAGATGACATTGTATAAGCCAAGTGGACATGACCTTAAAAGGTCAAGTTGAAACATGAATGCTATGGGAATGAAACTAGAAAAAAAAATGAAACAATGATAGTGATATGAAAAGAGTTGTCACATTTAAGTCGATTTACCGTTGGGAGTACCTATTGGACAGTAAAGTTGAACATGATTAATGAAATGTATGTGAAAGATACATAGAAATCATGGAGGAGATGATCAGTGAATGATTAAATACGTGCTTCTATGAGTGGCTATAAGTGTAAAGTTTATATTAGGTTAAAGTAAGACATAGGAGGACTGAATGTACCTTTATGAGAGGAAATGAGAAATGCTTATGGCATCAGTTATTTATTTGAGAATTAGCATAAACGGAAAGGAGTCTTATGGAAGTCTGAATTGTATAGGTTACTAATTGGTTTCCAAATAAAATGCTGAGGTATAGATTACTGAATAAGTGTGAAAGAAAGTGTTTATGTGACTGTCACAAGGAACCTTAGTGTAAGGAATGTTCTGATCTTTTAAATTATGGCATAAAATCGTTCTGATTGAGATAGTACGTATAGTGAAGAATGATTGAAAAGCAATTAGGGATAATAATTAGTTGATGAGACTTTCGTGAACAGTATAAAGATGGTAACAAGACTAATGGTCAAACGGAAAGAAGTATGGACAAAATTAAAAGTGAAATTTAGTTATATCTCATACTACTGAAGTTATCTGTATTGTGTGTATGGAAATGTAAAGTATCCAATAACATGAGTGGAATTTTATTTGAGATGATCCTATTGCAATGTGAAGTGAAATACTTAAAATGAAGTGGAATTTATGGAAGTCCAAGTACAGATGACTAGGTATTGGCATATGTTGATGGGAATGTCAGGAAATCAATTGAAAAGAGAAAATGAGTAGAGACAAGAAGTCCTAAAGCAAAGCTGACAATGGCGTGATGTAGTGATACCTTCATAAAGGGATTGCAAATACACTAATTGTGGACTCAATGAAAAAGTTAAAAGATGTATGGTAAAGTCAATGAGACCCTAATTGGGAAGTATGCGAGGTAAGCAAATGATAGTGATTATGATGATAGACGGAATGTGTTTGAAAGTGTTGAACAGTGATAAATTGAATTGACTTTGATAAATGGTATTGGTGTTATCATCGCAATTGTTTAAAGTCTTGGAGACTTTAGATTCCTATAGGGATATATAGTGTTAATTCGAGGAAAGAGACAGGCATAAATACCGACAATGCTGAAATGAACAGACAATTCTGACTACTAAACTCAAATAGTGAATGCTTAATGCCGCAATGAACAAATCAATTACGATATTGGGATTTTTCACGAAATGTCAAGTTGATTAAGGGTAATTGTGAAGAATTGAGGTTGGAGATTTAGTGGTACTTGAATAGGGTAAGAAAGGTCAATAGTTCAGGAATCAAACTGGTGATTCCCATCTTGAATCTGAAGATTCAAGGGTAATCGGGAGAATAGTATTGAATGATTCAAAGAATAAGCATGTGTTGGGATTGAACAAAGAAATTGATGAGCAAAGAAATTGAGCAATCGAAGCTAGACATTTTAGGAGAAATATGCGAAGAGTGAAATTGAGTTACTATGGGTATAGAATGAAGTGATTATCGATTCAAGTGCTTATAGGTTTGAATGTTCAACAGAAAAAAAATGTTTAAGTGGTTTGGGTCTCACAGGATTATGATCGTGATATAGAGTTCTGATTTACTGTAGGGATACACTGCTACATTGCACAGTGCCTAACGGGAGTCAAAGACCCTAATGGATTTGAGACTGTGATGAGTGAAATAAAGGAAAGTGACTAAGGAAAGCCGAATGGGTTAGTGGAGGTGGAACCGGATCGGACAAATGAAATAGAGTAAAATACTTATCCGAATAGAGTACGTGAACACTATAGAACAGTGAATTGTCCAAGGAGAGTCGAATTTGGACTAAGAGTCAATGGATCATAAAGAATGACTGCATTAGGTAAATTATCACTGGTTATAGCGAAAAGGAGCTACATGTCACTCTATTGGTACCAAAGGAAAGTGAATCGTCGGGGACGAGATGAAGGAGGTTATGGTAAGTATCACCTTGAAAAGATGTACTCAATGGAATACGAATTAGACTGCATGGTACTGGAGAAAAAGGGTATTGGATGGATAAAACGTGATGAGTGAATAGGTTCGAAAATAATGTGCTGAGTCATAGCTCTGGAATGGCAAGTGAGATAGTTAAGATAGTGAGATCATCAACTGACAGCCTTGTTAACTCCGTCTACTGTGATGAGTGATAATGAGTTAGCCAAATAAGTGACTGAACAACTGACTGAGTATGGTTATTGTGACTTTTCGGAAAAAAAAAAAATGAATCATTTAATGGACAAGTGTATGGGACATGTAGGGTCATTTGATAACGGTCATAGTGAACCGTTGACTGAGAATTTCGAGGACGAAATTTTTATAAGGAGGGGGGGATTGTAACATCCCACCCCCTACTAGAAGGGTAAAATAGTAAATTTGGCATAGGATGAGATGGATCGGAATGACTTAGGACTGTTCATGCACAATAGGATTGATACACAGTACCAATGGTGCACATGAAATTTCTGTACATGCATTCATGATAATTCCCGGTAATTGGGCCTAAACGAGATTTTACTGTGATTAATGTGGTAATTGTATTTGAAAATTTTATTGGACTGAGTTTTTATGTGTTTTCTATTTTATGAGAATTATAGGAATTTTTCTGGATTTTTCCGGAGAAAATTCCCGGACCAGAAAAAAATCGCCTAGTGGCGAACCGGTTGATTTTCCACTGTTATTTGGGACTAAACTAGTAAATATCTTGGTGGGACCCATAAAGGGACCCTTAAAATTAGTAGGAATCGAATTTTGGGTGGAGATTTATGGTTATTTGGATTAATTTATGTCAAAGACCCTTTCTTTGACTTTTACATTTGGCCTAATGGCCTTTTGCCACCTTTCCCCTTCTTTTAATGCCTAATTAATGGCTTTCTTGGTTTGCTCACTTCCCTCACACGGTTATGCCTTAAGAAAAGCATGAAAAGAGGACTAGGTTGTTTATGTTTTCATCATCCACGAAACTTGCTTCTTACTTTGGCCTCTCCATTGTTTTCTCTTCTTTCTTCTTTAAGAGAATCCTAAAACCTTAAGAGCTTCTCCATGCAACCAAGTTGTTGTCTTGCCATGGAGAACTTACACTTGCATAAGTGTCAGAGGAAGTGGTGAGAAAGTTAAGCAAAGAGTTGAAAAGAAGTGAAGGTTGGAAGCTAATTAGGTAAGTAAATGAATTAAGCTTTATATGATGTTTATGATGTGTAATGAATGGAAATAAAGTATGGGAATTGTGTATATGTGTACTGCCAACTTTTGTGTAAGTATACAAATAATTGTTGTGTTGAGTTTGTGGCTGAATTGGAGTTGTAAATGAATGTATATTAATGTAGGTAAAGTGATAGAATGGAAGAGGATGAGGTATAGATGAAATCTGGAAAATTTGGTGTTGAGCCTATTGTAATGTCTTGATCATAACTAATTGTATAGGTGAGCAAATGAGGTGAGGTTTATTCCTAATTAAACTTTGGGATGTTGGCTATAACTTTGTGTGAAATAGGTGTTGTCCAATTTTAGCTTTAAGAGGTTGCAATTTGGCTTGGAAAGTTACTGCTTTTGACTGGAATGAATAGTACCCGAAACCATAACCTAGAGTTTTGCTAATTTTTCTAAATTAATTGAGAAGGAATTAGAACAAATGGACTGAATGAAAGTTGAAGCCTATTAAGTTAGCTTTCCAATGCCACTGATTTTACAATTTTTCGATATGTCTATTAGGAGTTATGGACTGATGATTGTTGGCTGTTTTTATGCATTGAATGAAACCTAGCTGGAATGTCAAATTTGGTGTACATTCAGATTAGGAGGAATTTTAGTAATTTTTGTGCATTGAATTGGTGTTGGAAATCTACTAAAGAGTTTTAGATTACACATTCATCTTGAAAATGGTGTATGGCATATAATTTCTGGAAATCAGATGTGGGAGTTATGGATTTTCACAATTTGAACCTACATTGTGATGTTAATTGCTGATTAGGTCAGAAACTTGCATAACAGATTTGACACTGTTAGAGGCTGAATTGGAGTCTGGTTATTTCATGAAGAATTGAAGTTTGAGATTTTATCTTTTCAGGGATATAAAGTGGTGATTTTTTTGACTTGTATACAGGGAGATATGATTGATAGAAAGTTACTTCTCAAATTAAGTGATTTCAGGGACAGAAACCTTGAGTGAATTATTTGACCTAGTTAGCAAGTGAATCTGATTTTGTGTTGTTCATGAAAGTTGTAGATAACATTGTGATCTTGATGAGCATATTTATTGTATAATTTTGGACTGCATAGAATGAAAGATAGTGAATTTCCAATGACTGTTCTGTTTTAAGAAGTGAATGTGTGGGCAGTAGTTTCAATGGGACTTTTGACACCCTTAGGGGTGAACTTGATTTTTTTTGGTCTTCATGAAACTTGTAGAGGGTTTCATGATCTTTCTAACGAGGTATGGTTTGTAATTTACTTAATTGTGTACAAAGAGTTATGGGTGTTGGAAGTTTGGTTGGAAAATAGGAAAAAGAGAAGGAAATAAGGGCTATATATCTATATATTCATTGTTGCATTTTGGTTTCTTTCGTGAATAACTTTTCCGTTCGACGTCCGATTGACCTGATTCTTGAGGCATCGGATTCACTGAATATTTAATTTCATTTTCTGAGAGATTGGGGATTTTCGGACGAGAAATTGACGTGAGTCCGGGTAAAAGTCTATGTAATCACTGTTTTGTTTAATTGGGGACCTATAGAGGTCCGATTTGCGCATCGTCAGCGCCAATAGGTTTCTAATTTTTGGAGAGATTTTTTTGATTAAAAAAAAGTAGGATTAGGATCGGAAATATCATGAACATGCATTGTGCACCTGCAAATTGCTTCATATGCATTATTAAATAGTTCTGATTGGACAAGTGGTAATGGTTATATTTTCTGATTATTATAGAGGCACATTTGGAGCGTCGATCTACCGAATTCTATCGAGACATTAGCTCGAAGTACGGTGAGTAACCTAGTTGGTTCCTCAATCTATATGTGATGAAAATTATGTGGTTATGCCATGTGGAGATAATGGAGGGATTATGTGTGTTTGCTTTTGATTGATTTCGGACCATAGGTGTCCGAAATATTGGGAACTTGTTATCGAAGTGCTACTTGTGTGTAATTATTTGTGAATGATTACGTTTGAGATCTCGGACCAAAGATCCGAGGGAATGGGAAATTGATATTGAAGTGTTACTTGTTTGTTCGATAAATTGGTTTTGACTTTCAATGTGATATGGTAGAATTGTAATAAATGAATTCTGTACATGATTAATAACAGTTGTGACTGGAGCTGCCACCGAGAGCTATATGCTCAACATTTAATGAGCCCGAAAGGGACAGTTCAGAGCTTTATTCTCAATGCTTAATGAGCCCGAAAGGGACAGTTCAGAGCTTTATGTTCAATGCTTAATGAGCCCGAAAGGGACAGTTTCAGAGCCATAGGCTCACTAATTAATGCGCCCGGATTGGGACAGTACAGGCGCTCAGTCACAACACATAATCTAAATGGGAAGAAATAGAAAATTGTTATGCATGTATTTGATTGTACTGTGAATTGGGAAAAGCACCGAATCACTGCAATAAAATGGAAAATGTCATGTATTTGAGTAAGTATGCATTAAATTGACTTTTGGATTGGGAAAGAGGCAATATGCCTTGCATTTTTGTGACACTGCTTTGAATTCTTTCTGATTATGCTGTTGTGAAAATCTGTAAATTGTCATATAATATTCTGAATGTGCAATTGTGATAGTTTGTACGCTATTCACGTGATGCATGAATTGGGTGAACCATCGATGATGGTTTCTCACTGAGTTCGCAAAACTCACCCAAAATTTGCATCTATTTTTTCAGGTCTTGAAGAATACCCCGTTTGACACGGGAGTACTGTAAGCAAGTAAAAGATAGAGGTCGGGATCGCCAATGCCTCTGCATTAGTGTATTTCTATTCCCGATTTTCAGATTATTGCTTAAGTCACTTTGTAAAATCAACAGACTGGAGTTAATTGTATTTATGAAAAGGGCCCCGAGTCCATTGAATGGTGTATGTAAATTGTTTCCGTATTTGTTATAATGTGTATGTGTGTGTGAAGGAAAGAAAAAAAAAGTTAATACTGAGTTTTGACTGACTGAGTGATGTAGCACGCCACCCTCGCGGGACACGGACTCGGATATCACCATCGATGTCGGGTTCGGGTCATACGGGAGTGGGGTGTTACATCTCTGGTGGTGCAGGATTAGGAGCCTTGAAACCTGGAGGTGGAGGTGGTTGTCTCTGAACATTGGATGATTATGGTTGTGCCACCTGATCATTCCGCCAAGAAAAATTTGGATGATTCCTCCATCTTGGGTTGTAGGTATTAGAATATGGGTCCAATCGCTGTCTGTTATAATTGCCTACATAATGGGCCTCTTCTGACTCTTGAGCAAAAGGATTCCTGACTTGACATTCAGAAGATGCATGTGAATCTCCACCACAATGCTCACAAACAGCATAACTCCTTAAGGAAGAGCTAGCTCCTCCTCTCACACTGTGCATCAAATTATCCAATTTCTTCGTCAGAACATCCATCTGAGCAGATAAAGCCACTGTATTGTCGACTACACGAGCTCCTGTAGGTCTTCTAGGATGCCTTTCTGTATGATATTGAAAACTGCTCGTGGCCATCTCATCAATCAACTTGTAAGCTTGATCAGGTGTTTTCCTCATTAAACTACCTCCTGCGGCAGCGTCTAAGGTACTCCTGGTTGATGGGTTCATTCTTGTATAAAAAGTATTGACCTGCTTCCATGTAGAGAACTCATGACTAGGACACTGCGTCATCATATCCCGAAATCGCCCCCACGCTTCATATAAACTTTCATTTTCATACTGAGTGAAGGAAGTGATCTCATTTTTCATTTTTTCAACCTTGGCAGGAGGAAAAAATTTAGCCAAAAATAATCTCATCATCTCATCCCATGTAGTTATCGATCCCAACTGCAAACTAGACAACCATGCTCTGGCCTTATCCCTTAGATAAAATGGGAATAACCTTAATCTCACTGCGTCTTCCGATACTCCATTTTGCTTGAATAAATCACAAATATCCAAAAATGTCTCCAAATGGGTGTTTAGATCCTCCAAAGGCAATCCTCCAAATTGAGATGCCCTCACCATGGATGTAATGCTGTGAGGAATCTCAAAACTCGCAGCTGTGATCGTCGGCCTTATAATGGGAGGCATGGGTCTATTGTTGTGTCCCATTGTCAAATCCATCATAGTCAACTCCCTTCTCTCTTCAGTATGTGGCATCAACCTCTCCTCGTCTTGTTCCATCTCTCGAAACCGCTTCTTCTCTAGTCCTTTCAATAAGTACAACTTGAGCCAATCTGTTTCCTTACGCAACTCATGAAAGCGACTTTTTCAATTTCAAGATCTAATAGCAAATTCTCGGGCTTTTGACCACGAGTGAGCATAAACAAAATGGAACAAATAAAAAATAATAACAAACCTAAGGATGAAAAATAAAACACCCGAAATAAAGCAATCAAACAAACAACTAAAATATGAAAATAAACAATAAAGAAAAAATTAAATATGAGACAATTAACACCATCTAATTTAATGACTCAAAATCAGAAATGTTCTCCCCGGCAACGGCGCCAAAAACTTGTTGTGGTTTAAACAAAATAATTAAATTTTATCTAAACCAATTAGAGGCAAGTGCACCCCGTCGACAAGTAATATATATCGGTAAGAATCGGAAATCGTACCCAAGGGAAAATTTTTCCAACACGTAAGACAATTAAATTAAACGATTAAAAATTACTCAGACGATCTAAAATTTGATTGATTTTAAAATAAAATAAAATAAAGTAAACAAATTAAGAAAATATGAAAAATGCAAAGTATGAATTAAAACAACTAGATTTAATCAAATGACAAAAATCGGTTAAGGTATCAGATTTCAATTGGATTGGACATTTAAAATAAAACTGTAACAATGGATTGATTTAGGAAATACTTCACTTAAGCCAGTCGAACCCAATGTTCATGGTGTTCCCTTCTCTTTTAAATCCGAGTAACTACTTGGTTCATAGAAAATTCGGAATAAAAGGCGTTAAATACAAGAATTCTAAAATTAAGTTCGTTAATTCTAGGTATCCTCACACAAGATCCTAAAGTTGGTCTACACTTTAGTCTCAAGTATGTCGTTTGATTAATTTTCCGACAAATTAAATCCCATCGGTTGTGGCATTTAATCATCTAAGGTCTTTAATCTAGGTGATCAAACTAAATTAAGACTAAATATGCATTTAATCAAGAAAAAATCAATACCACAAAAATTATCCTAATCCAATATCAATCTTAACCTTAACCGAAAGGAAAAACTTACTCACACATATTTATCAATGTAACAAAAATTATGGTCTTAAAATATGCTTGCATTGATTAAATCACACAATTAAAATAAATATGAAATTAATGAAAACAAATTAAAAACACCCCCTTTTTCGAAGCTGAATTTTCTATCGCCGCTAGTGACGCTACTCTACTCTCCTCTTTTAACTCAGCTGCCAATTTGCTAGCCTTCTCTTCTTTTTCCACCCAACATGCTTTCTCCACCATCTACTTCATCAATGCACCTCTCCACCAACAACTGCCACGTGAGTTTGGAGTGTTGAGTGAGGGCTGTAACGTGAGTAGCTTCCACCTCCTGCTTTTTCCTTTATTTCGTTACTCCTCCCAGCTGTCTTTGTTGTGTGTTCTCCACCTGCATAAGTGTTTAATCTCCAGCAGCTGCTTTTATCATTAGTGGAGAGAGTTTGGTCCACCCTTAATCATTACAACAATACAACTTCATCTCATACCTTTGTCTTCTATTAACGCACAATGAGCCTCTTCTTTTGTTACTATTCATTGACATGACAAATAAAGTTTGTGTCTAATGTATAGCCTTCTCTTCGTTTTATTGCCTCCAGCTGATAAAAACTTGTTGCTCTCCACCAAACGTAACTTTCTTCTCCTTAAACCAGCAACTGCCACATTCCTTGACTATATCACCAGCTTGGTTATTTCTTCTTCATCTCCTCCTACAGCAGCAGCGTTGTCTCCTCTCCCCAGCATCTGCAACGTCTTTTCCTTTCCAGCTGCTTCAAGTCTTCTCCAGCTCTCTCCAGTTGTTGCTCTTGCAACCAGGTGCTACTTCATGTGAAAAGAGAGTGTTGAGTGCTGTTTTACGTGAAGATCAGGAGGAAGCTATGAAGTTTTTTTTATTTATTAAGATGTGTGTAGTCTCCAGAGCTCTCTCCTTGATTCTTTTTTTTAAAACCCCCAGCTACTAATGTGTCTTCTTTGTATGTATGTGGAGTATTCAGCTGTCTTCCACTTTTTTTTGTCTCCCCCCATAACTTCCTCACGTTCTCTTCTTTTTATCTCCACCTGCTACTTACGCAAACTCCTTTAACTCTCCAGCTGCTTTTTGTCTTCACCAAGCCACCACATTCTCACCAGCAGCTTGCGATTTTTTCCCAACAGCTTGTAACGTTTGGTCTCTAACAAGGAAGTCTTTGGCTGGTGGTGTGCGTCTTGGTATGGAGGTAGCATTTGAGAGCTTTTGTAAAGTATGGATGGATTGTGACGTGAGTGGCCCTCTTGTCTCTGAAAGCTCCTCTTGAATGGTGTAAAGTTCCTGCTCCTCCCATTCTGCTAACGTGTTTTTCCTTCAATGTCATGCTTTATTGCCAAAGTTGCCACCAGCTGTCTTCACGCAGCTATCTTGTTTTTATCTCTTAGCCGAAATGTTCACGTCCCTCTTGTTTCTTTTTAGCTAATATATTTTCACCAACTTGCTTCAATGTAGAAGTCTCCACTACTAGCTAAACTTTTTACTTTCATGCTTCAGCTGTTTCAAATTAGTAACACCACCAGCTGCCTCCTTCTCTTGCTCCCACCTCATGCTTACTTCTTTATCGTGTCAGCTCTAACATGTGTCTCTCCATCAGCTGCCCTACGTCCACCAGCTCCAAGTGATTTTGTCCACCAGCTGCTTAAATCCTAGCTTCCATCAGTTGCTTCTACGTTGCTTTTCTCCAATGGAGGGTTGCGTCCTCCAGTTGCTTCAACCTCAACGTGGACACTTCGTTTGTTGTTTATCCACCAGCTGCTTCAATTGTTTTCTCTCCTAAGCCACCAAAATTGACGAAAATTACCTTCTTTTTACTGTAGCTGAGGTTCCCATTATTTGTTTGTACTTTGGTCCACCTTTCTCAAATAAACTCCATCTCCCTTGGTCCACTCTTGATTCACATTTTTAAGCCTCTCCTTTACGCACAAGCTCTCATTTTCCTTTGCTAAAAATGTAGTAGCTCTCATTTTAGAGCTTTCCTTGCTTTAGGCTTTTAAAAATTCCAAATCCAATATGTGCCTAAAATTCAAACAAATAACACTTAATTAGTGCAATGTAAACATTAAATGGACAAGAGTTTAATAAAATATGTATCTAAAATTAATATGAAATGTCCATTAACAAAAAGTCACCTGTGAGGTAGGATTTGTGCCAAAAAACAAATCAATTGTAAAGGTAGCTTGAGTTGGAAATCAAGTGGTGTTGTAAGAGTTCACACTAAACTAAAAAGTGTGTAGTAAAGTGGTTTGCCAAATCCTAAGTGGGAGCTTAGGTAGAGGACGTAGGTCTTAGCATCGAACCTCTATAAAAACAGTGTTTGCTCTTCTTCCTTAGTCTTTGCATTTAAATTTGTTTAAATTGTTTTGTGTTAATTAACTTCTGATTTTATTGTAGAATTTTAAGAAAAACTAGATCGTTTACACCAAGGGACCCATCTCCAGATAATTACTCTACTGTATTAGCGAATTGCAAAGGTTAATCTCTTACCTTTATCCACTCATGTCATACTCTTCTATTTCCAGCCAGTACCTTATTAAGATTCATATAAAATAAAAATAAAAATATATCTGACAAATCTTTTATATGGATTATAACATAAGTAAAACTAATATAAAAAATAAATATTAAAACATATAAAAAGTCAAATAATATTATATAAATCTCAAAATAAACATAAAGATATATTTGTGGGTATTGCAGGAATTATATGTAAAACATAAAGGTAAAAGGGATTAAAAATAAGTTCATTAATTGATCTAAAAATCTACTTGAAAAGCACTTTTTAGAAGCTCCAAATTTTAACTTCTTAAAAGCTATATTTTAGCTTCCAAAAAGTTATATTTACTAAAATGTTTTTTAATTTTATAGCCAAACACTCTTTTTTTAAAAAGCTTTGCGGTAAAAAGTGTTTATTCACTATCCAAAACTCAACCAAACAAGCAGTAAGCCTATTTATAACAAGCTTTGGATGTTTTAGTAATTTAGTTTAAATTAAATTTTAATTTTAATTAAACTTTAATTAGAAATTAGAATTACAAATAATTCTAATTAAATACCAATTATGTCCATACAAGATTCAATATCTCATATTGATCCTTATTTATTAAATATTTCACATTTAATCAAAAGTTTCTTAAACTGCATAATCAAGTCTAACTTGATTAAATTAACTTATGTGAGACCCATTAAGTTTCCAAATATATTGGCAATGATTATAAAATCATAATTAAAATTAGATAAATTAAAATTTCTTTTAATTTATCTTTAATTTTCTAATTAAAATTTATAATCATAAATCAAGATTACGCCTAACAATACATTATAACCACCTAAATATTTAGAAATGTCAAAGTGATTTTGACTAACCTTTCTGTGCATAATTTTCTGTACAATTCAATTTTTTCATCATACAATGTTCCGATTAGACATAGAGCATGGAATTAATGTCTAATCTATTTTGAGTTTAATCATATTAGTTCCTTTGTCATTAGCTATCGATTCAATTAATGATATTTGTAAACTATTTACAAAGTATCAGGCCAAGGATTTCTTGAATCAATACTAATCGAGAACAACGAAACATTCTCCCTAATTACTTTAGGGTGATGAATCCTATCTTAATTATTCAACTATCTCCATATAGTTCATGCTACATCCAATGACTACCGATTAAACGACCTATGATTAAATAGATCATAAATTGTGTCAAAACATAGCAATCTCCAAACAAGAAAACTTTGATAACCTCAAATTAATTGATCACTTATACAATCATCACAATGAGAATTCCATAGACATACAAGTAATGTTCCAAATGAATTTCTCATATCGGGTCTTTTCAGTGAGCTTATTCTCTAGCAAGCATCCATACCTTTTTTTAAACATCTCTATACTTTATCCTATGAGATCGACTACTTTCTTCATAAGAAAAAACAAAACGTGTACTAGCCTTTTTACGTCCTATTAATATCCAATCTTAATAGAACAATGGCTAGGAACATTTAGGAATAATGCATAAATGTAATATGAATCTCATAATTATAATCTCATTATAATTTCATTTGCGATGTATAATTATCACATAGACTTTGTCATATACATCTAAACATATACAAGTTAAATAATGTCTTTAATTAATTTCTCACTAAACTACAACCAAAGCGATTAGTTGTAAGGCATAAACCAATGTATACATCCATCAACCAAATCTGCAATGAATAGTATAGAAGAGGAACATGAAAATGATGTTGATGAAGATTACTCGTATAATGAAAAAAAAGATCAAGATATAAGTTCTATATCTAAGAGAAAGAAATCTCCTAAAAATAAGAAGGAAAAGAAGACACTTTCTAACATTGTAGAAGAGGCCTTGGTTGTACTTGGTGAACAATCAAAAAGGAAGAATGATTAACTTACGAAAAAATTGAGTGAAACATCATCCACTGTAGAGAGTAGATCTCAAGAGTGTAACATAATGATGGAATGTATGAAGTCCTTAGATGAATTGGGTACTGACGATATGTAATATGGAAAAGCTATAAAGGCTTTACATAATTCTCCACTTTATAGGGATATTTTTATAAAGATGACAAATACAATGAAGCTATATTGATTATGTCACTTTAGTTATATTTTCATGTTATTGCATATTGAATTATTATTAGTTTAACACTTATATTTTAAAAATTATTCTATAGTTTGAACATTTTAAGTTTGTGATTTGTATGAATATTTGACCTAATGTATTAATATTTTATCTACATTCGGTTAAACTTTTTAATTGAATGTTTTATTAATTATTTAATATTGTCATTGTAGATAAATGGATTTCTTATCAGATTTCGAATCAGATTCTGATGATGAGCGTAAGAAGGTAATCACTATTTCTCTAGCTAGGGAAGAGAACAAATATTTTCATTTACAAAAGCAATCATGTAGAACTTCTGCTCTACCAGGTCATGATTAGATAATGGAACTTTTGAATGGAAATCCTACAAGGATTTATGAAAACTTAAGAATGAGAAAGATAATCTTTTTGAACTTATGTGATGAATTGAAGAGTTTAGGAGGCTTAAAGGCAACAAGTCATTTAACTGTGAAGAAACAAGTAGTAATTTTCTTGATGACTATAGGGCATAGTGAGACAACTATAGTCAATACAAAATGCTTTCAACATTCGACCTGAACAATTTTGAAGTACTTTCGTAAAATCTTATATGTAGTTAATCGTCTTGCAAAAAGATTCATTACTCTACCATCTTTTACTAATTCACCTCCTGAGATTCAACATAATTCAAAATGATTTCCATATTTTCATATACATTCATATATTTAATTATTATTTAAGTTGTATTTAAATTTTTAGGATTGTGTAGGAGCAATTGTTGGGCCCCAAATTGTTTTTCTTGATGTTGTTAAGTATGCATTAATTTGATTGTATTAATTGTCGCATAGTTTGATTGTTAGTGGAAGTGTTAGTGGAAATTAAGATTAAATTGAGATTAGTGTGGAATTAGTGGTAACAAAGAATAAAAGTGTATAAGGGTAAATGTATGAGGGCATTATAGGAAGTTCACTTGAGTGGGAAGATTAAGTCTAAGCAAGGTAGGGCATTTTAGTCCATGTGCTATCTTTTAGTCTTAAGGAATTAAAAGAAGAAAAGAAAAGAAAGGGAAGGAGAAGAGGAAGTCGTAGGAAGAGGGGAAGAAGAAGAAAAAGAGGAAGCTAGGTTCAGGCAATTTCCGAAGGATTTGAAGCATTCTCGGGTAAGTATACGTTTGTTTATTCTTGTTTGAGATAGATTAAACCCTAGATTGGTTTAGCATGAGTAGGAAACGATGGTATATGGTTTATGGGAAAAATAGGTGAAATCTCTTAGGGTTGTTGATTTGGTTGTGTTTTTGTAGATGATTTTGTGTTGAATGAGTTTAGAAATGAAGTATCAAGCATGATCTAAAGTTTAAGTCTATTGTATAAGCAAAAGAGTAGGATTTAAGTGGGAAAAATGCATGAAAGTCGAGTTCGGAGGCGTTCTCCAGATCCGCACGTCGCTACGTGAACCAGGCTGTTCGTCGCGACGTGCACAGGGTTGTTCGCCGCGACGTGAACTAGTCATTCGTCGCGACGTGCACAAGGTTGTTCATCACGACGTACGCAAGTCGTTCGTCGCGACATGCGAGGCAGATGTTTTTCGTCGCGACGTGCGAGGCAGATGTTTTTCGTCGCGACGAGCGGAGACTGTTCGCCGCGACGAGTCCTCATTTTCCAGCAAATATGGATTTTAGTATTTTAGGAATATCTTTTGTTATAGAAGTCCTATTGAAGTGATTTTTGATGTGTTGTAAACTAGAGTCAGAGATCTACAAGTTTTATGGAGAAGTGAAGTTCTGAATCAGTCTCTAAGGATATGAAATTTTGGATGGAAGTTAAGAATAGAAATATTGTTTCAGCATGGGTTATTGAATGGGACTTTGGTTCTTATTTTAGGAAATCAAGCGAGGCAAGAGGAGCAAGAGGATCTAGAGGAAACTCATTCCTAGGCAAGAACCAACAAGAAATTCAAGGTGGGTTCATGTTTATAATAGAGGACATAAGTCACTCATTGTTTTGTTCAAATCAAGAAAGATTTACTGCTTTAAATTGCATCATCAATGATTGCATTACATGCTATTATGAATGATTATATTTTGCTATATGATTTGCATTCATGAGTATTAAAAAGATTTAAAAAGGGGTTTTCTCTTTTCAAGAATACATGTACATGAAATCATGTTTTACGAAATATATGAGAAGCAAGTTTACAAGCAAGTGCCAGTTTGGCAATCAAGTTTACAAGACTTTGAATCATACATGTTATGTGGGTTTGTGGTATGTCCCTCACGAACAGTCAAGTGCACATTGACTCACGAAAAAGGCTTCTCCCGCTTGCCCGCAAGTGGCACAGGATTTCTCACAAGGATTCCCTCACGAAACTACGTCTACACATAACCATTTCAACGGGAATGTGTAGCACGTCATGAATCAGGGACTAACCCAAACCATCATGTTATGTTATGTGTTTATGATCTGTTGTTATGAATCATGCATTATGAATTGTTCAAGATTCAAGCATTTTAAGATAATGATTCATGCATGCTCAATTGCTATGATTTCAACAAGTACCACGACAATGAGTTATTTTGAATACTTTTGCTTATTTCTATATTATAAATATGTTTCCACGAGCTTTATAGCTCACCCCCTCTATTCTCCCCCATTCAGGTGACGAGCCAGAGACCGAGTGAGTCACGAGTTATGGCAAGACTCAATTTGTTATGTTTATGTATTTTCAATGTTATATTTTTGAAGTCAAGGCTTTAATTACATTTCAAGTATTATTGGTTCAAAGGTATTTTGTATTTTGGCTCTTGAACTCAAAGTTTTAATTTGGTTTGAAATGTTCTTAAAGCTTTGTAAAACTCATCCTTTGGATAATTATTTATGGATGTGTTTGTTTTAATCAAATGAAAGGTGGTTCAAGTTTGTTTCATGTGGGCCCATTGAGTATTCGAGGGTCAAGTTCCAAATCGCTTAATTAATGTGTTTCATCCCACGATGCAAAGACCACGCCTCGATGTCCGATGTTAGGCTCAACAATGGGTCCAACAAAGAATAGATGGTACACATATTAATGCACATATTCCAACCAATGAACAAATATCGTACAGGGGCAAAGAATTAATTCAACCCAAATTTATGTGTTATTGCTCATTTGACATGCGTTTTATATATGTAATGACCGGATGGGAAAGTACTCCAAATAACTCTCGAGTTTTTTAGAAACAATGACAAATCCAGCAAATTAATTTCCTATACCTCCACAAGGTAACATATTATTTTAAATAAACATTGTAATTATGATTCATTTTAAATATTTTTTATTAATATTATGTTCTTTATATGTTAGGCAATTACTATTTGGCTGATTCGGGTTACACTAATATGTCTAGATTTCTTTCACCATACCGAGGTGAAAGATATCATTTGTGATATTATAGAGGTAGAGGAAGACTTAAAGGTCCATAGGAATTGTTTAACTACAGGCATTCTTCATTAAGAAATGTTATTGAAAGATGTTTTGACATTCTAAAAAGAAGATTCTATATACTTAAAAACATGTCGAGTTATGATATGAAGAAACAAAAATACATCATTATTGCTTGTTATGTTATACACAACTATATTAGAATGTATTGACAAAGCAATGAATTATTAGAAAATTGTGCTAAAATGAAGAACAAATTAGGAAAAGCGAAAATAAAGATGCAAGTTCTCAAATGGTGTATAATATTACTCTAGCACAGCTTTGAGGTATGTCTTCAAGTGATATATATGAAATTACTAGACAAATGTGGAGTGATTATATTAGTTTTAATTGATTTATGTTTCTTTTTGTAAATTATAGTACTATTATATTTTCAAGTATTATAATATGATGGACATATTTTATTGATTAGAATGACTTAATATAATTTGTAATTTATGTAATTTTATTATATACAATTAAAGTGTAATTTTTATAATATTTTATTTGCATATATTTTAATTTTAACTGTCATGATTATTATATTTAAGAGTATAATTACAAAAAATAAAAATAGAATGGTAAAATCAAACATGTTTTTATTTTTAGTTTTTATTACAAATTTCAACAAATAGGTTTTATTTTTAATTTTTACATTATAAATTTCAACCAAAGATATTTTTATTTTTTTAAAGAAAAAATAGAAATAAAAAATAACAACAAAAAATATAAGTGGAACCAAACCAACTGAGTGTTCACTACCTTATTGAATTGATGATGTGTCTCCGTACATGAGATGAGATCTCCAAAGTGAATAGAGTAATACGACGTTATTTTCCATTGGTGACATTAAATTATGCACTTAATTAGGTCAGATATTCAATCCTCAGACGGATTTTTTAATTTATGTGGCCATGAACCATTCAGTACAAATTCATCAAAAGATTGAATTTATGTTTAGACCTTTCCTTGAATTCCAATTCTTTGCTTTATCTTTACAACGGCAAGTTGACTATATCATGATCAGAAGTCAAGCAATATCAGGCACAATCAAATCATCAATCCCAGTTAGTTCTTTATTATCCTTGCCAACCTAGCATTTTGATTCTGCCTTCCAATTTCCCATCTACTGCAAATAAAAGAATTCAATGCCAAATCTTCATCACCTTAGTTAGCAGTTCCAATTCAAGGCAGGTTCTTCCAACAGCCACAGGAAAACATGTACCAGAGTAACCTTAACCGGTGATCACCTACTTCTTAATGATAATATTCTATAGGAGGAGAATTACATGGGCGATTCGTTCAATAGAAAGAGCTCCCTTTCTTTTCTTTCTGTTTTCTTCCCCTTTTATGTTACTATCAAGTTCTGATATCTTAGTATCATAGGAAAAGACTAATCACTTTGACAAGAACCCAAGCACGACAGAACTTGAACGCAAGGAGACGTGGCGTTAAACCTGCTCTCAAACTCGATGGAATCTTTCGTATTTTGGTCTAAACAAACCTGTTTTGACACAACTAAGGATACTTCCTGAAAAGCAAGGCTGCGTCATTTTGTGCAAAAATGTCATGCCTAATATAATTGTAAGTTCTCTTTGATATCCATGAAAGGTCTAAATCTAATTAGCTCCACCCAAGTATTGGTTATTACATATGCTCCATAGAATGTGATGCCTAATAATAATAATAATAATAATAAGATAATTAATTTCAGTATAATAAAATTAATAATAATTAATAACAACAATAATAATAAGATAATTAATTTCATATAATAACATTAATAATAATAATAATAAATAATAATAATAATAAGATAATTAATTTTGTATAATAATAATAATAATAATAATAATAATAATAATAATAATAATAATAATAAGGATAATAATAATAATAATAGTAAGTTTAAAATTTATAATAAATAATAATAATAATAAGAACAATAAATAATAATAATATTATTATTATTATTATTATTATTATTAAGAAGTTTAAATTTAATAATAATAATAATAATAATAATAATAATAATAATAATAATAATAATAACAACAACAACAACAACAATAATTAATAATAATAATAATAAGTTTAAAACTTAATAATAATAATAATAATAATAATAATAATAGTAATAATAATAACAATAATTAATAATAATAATAATAATGAAGATGATGATGATAAGTGATGAGTAATATAATTAAGAATAAAAATTGTTTATGTAGAGGAGGGATATAAATAGTAACTATTAGATTGGAATGAAAATTTGATACCCACCTATTTTTGAGGGTTTAGTAGATTCTCAAACTTAATGAAATAAATCTATTCTTTTAGAATTGAAAACTTCAAAATAAACACTATTTTTTATAATTATTCTATTCCTTCATTCTCAAACCCTCAAACTAAACGACTCATAAGTTCCCTTGAAAGGTCTTAATCGAATTAGCTCCACCCAAGTATTGGTTAGTACATATGCTCCATAGGCCAGAACGATCTGACATGTTCCTAATTGAAAACCGACATTTTCAACAAGATATTTGCTCTCTACTAGCAAGGGTACGGCTGTTAACGTCCATAATACAGCTTATTTATCGTTTTAAATCTTCTGTATCAATTATAAATACGGACTTTTGTATCAATTCTAACCCGGTTCATTGATTCTCATCAATATTCAATAAAACAAGGTTGAAATTAGATTACGTTACAGAGGATTTCGTCTGCAGGACAAGTGTCCTGACAGCTGCATTTAAAATAGCACTCAAAGTCAGTAACGTTTGAGGTCAATTTGATGGTAAATGCTTTAGCTTCTTTTTTTTTATAATTGTCCACCCATTATATATTTTAGGTGAATTTTAATTATGAGAAGGCATCTTTAAATCAATATTTTAGCTTTCTTCTCACGTACAAAAACAACACAAACTTGTGGTATAAATAATAAGTTCAACTTTAATAATTTAGGATCTGTTTATTTTTATTTATCTTTTTAATTTTAATTTTCAAATTCGGTTAAAAAATTATGTTTGCTTGAGATCTTGAGATTTGATTTTTGTTTTTAATTTTAGTTTTTTTTCTAGTTTTTACAATTTATGAAAACCCGAAATAATTTTTTGTCCAAATATTTCCAAATATCTCCTAACCACTTGACATCCCCTGCTGATGCACCATATCTTAAGACATTGTCTTAATCCTTCCCTACGTCTCTCCTATAAAAAATAAATTAAAGGGGAGCTTGCATTTGAGTAGAGTTGAGTCTTTTTTAATTTTTATCACAGAATACGTCTAAGTTTCCGTAACTTCAATATCAGAGTTTTTTCATTCCAACATTATTTACAGGCTTAAGTGACAAGGCATCAGCACCCGAGAAACTAGGGCAAGTTTCAACTCTAGAATAATCTTCTTAAGGACTACCAGCCTAGCAAAATCCAAGAGCACCGGAGTTAGCAAAGCATGAAGGATATACTTTAGAAATTTTCAATTCTTATAATATTAGTTAATTATTAATAAATAAATAATAGTTGTTCTAGACATTCGCCCGTATATATATATATATAAACTCAAAACTTTAGGAAGTCATTTGAGTTACTCTGATCTAAATCTATGAATCTCTATTTATTCAACCTAAATTTGATACTAATGAAAGATTTTGAGGGAGCCTGAGAAAAAATTGAACCAGATTTAAGTGAGTCCATATAAATAAAATATCATATCTCAACTTAAAACTTTAAAGAATTAGGTTATAAACCTTATCTTTATATATAACTCACTTTATTCATTCGTCTCTTGCTAATTTAGGATGACTCCGTTTGTAAATTTTTAAATATAAGAACCTCATTGTAAATTCAACTTCTTTTCATGTTTATTGAAACAAGATTAAATTCACTAATTCGTTTGGAAAAATGTACATTAAAAATAAAAGAACAAATCAACTTGTCAATTGATATAGGATGATAGACAAGTTGATATAACAACAAAAAAAATGTTTTTGGATAAGTAGGACTGGCCTAAATAGTTTTAGCTCCTCACTTAAGGTTCTCTCTTTCAAGAGATCTTGAGTTCGAGTCACGTCAAAGGAGGAGAAATATGAATTGTTCCTATTGATGATCCTCTACCCCTCGAGAAAGTCTTCGACGGATCAATTACAGACTACTTCGCCCAATGAGAATGTAGAAGTTGGAGCTACTAGGGAACCTGGAGATTGATGGGAACTGATCTTGAATAGGGAGGCCAACATCAATCATCACCGAACAATCAAGATGCAAGACTTTTTACGCTTGTAAGATACTGATCACGTAGAACCCGAGGATCACGTGAAGTTCCATGTTTATTTTCTCTAGGGCTCTTGTGGTAGAATCTTAGAGGTTATGATTAGTTCGACTAAGTCGGGATATCTAATGTAATAAAAAAAATGTTTGGGGGAGAAATTATGTTAAGAAAAGTAAAACCGACCATCGTTGATCGATTAACGGTTGCAACAATATTTAATACATGCTACCAGATTGGATTATCTATTCTTGTTGATGTGACATTGAGGCTTTAATGTCTAAAGTCAAAGATTAGTGTTCTTTTAATTACTCCGATTTCGTCAGCCAACTTGTAATCTGCCAGCAGGAGACAACATGCACTTTCCGGGTAATTACACTGGCGTTAAAGTGTTGAAAAACCGATATTAAATCTCTTCTTCCTTGACTTTTAAGTCCAGACCTACTTTTAACTCTATATGTATGATCGCATATATACATATATACATAATACACGGGAAGTTATAGAGGCATCTCACCTTTGCTCGTAGTAAGTTTAACCCATTAATGTTCAAGCATTTATTTTGATTCCAACAACACTGATAAACATGAGAGGCAATCATTATGAAACCTTTCTCTTCTTCATTGTCTTCGTCTTTCTTTCCGTGAAAATGGTAATAGCGCAGAACACAACAATTCCGGTACCGGTGAATGTAGGGGTCATATTGGACCTTGATGTTGAAGTCGATAAGGTGGGGTTGAGCTGCATTAACATGTCTCTTACAGACTTCTATGCTTCTCACGGTGATCAATACAAAACCAGGCTGGTTCTCAACACCAGAAATTCCAAGCAAGATGTAATCGGAGCAGCTGCCGCAGGTTTCGTCCTTGAATCTTTCAATTACTTCCATTATCGGTTTGGATTTGTTTACATGTAGCATAATGTTTCCTTCTTGAATCTGGCTTTCATTTTAACTTGGTTTCTAGCTGACGTTAACAATGACCGGAACGAATGCTATTCTACATGTTATGCTGTATAGTCTTTGGAAGTTGACTAATAAATGTGGTAATACACAAATCCTCAAGCTGTACTTCTCGAGCCAAGACTAAAAGTCGTTTATAAACAGAAGAATTGTGTGTATATATATATATACAGAGTCCGTTTCTTAACCTTTTATAGGTCTTGAGAATTTATTTATTTATATTCTTTATGAATTGATGCTTGTAAAAAATAAAATAAAACAAAATAAGAACAATTAAGAGTGAGCCCTAAGGGGGCCTATATAAATATATATATAAATGTTTCTCCAATTCAATATATATGCATAATTCTGGGATGAATTCACAGTTGCAGTTCAAGACCATAGCCAGAATTAGTTAATGTTAGAAGTTTCTTCTTCTTTTCTGCATTAAGGGAGAGACTTGTGTAGGTCGATGATATACATTTGACGGGCTTAGCTCAGCCGAAGCCAATGAGTATAATTTTATGATAGTGAGAGACCATTAATTTGGATATAATATATATCCATGTATCTTGCTAACGACCAACAGTTTAGGTGATCATTATTTTCTTTTATATTAATTAAATATTTACTGATCGTGATGACAGGCCTGGATTTGATAAAAAACGTGGAAGTGAAAGCAATTCTAGGGCCACCAACATCTATGCAGGCCGATTTTGTAATTGACATGGGAGAAAGAGCTCAAGTCCCCATTGTCTCCTTTTCTGCATCAAGCCCTTCCCTAAACTCTCTTAGGAGCTCATACTTTTTTCGAGCCACGCAGAACGATGAGACTCAAGCGAAAGCCATTAGTGCCATAGTCAAAGCCTTTGGATGGAGAGAAGCTATCCTTGTGTACATTGACAACCAATATGGCGTCGGAATCATACCTTATTTAACCGATGCTTTACAAGCAGCAAATGCCCGTGTCCCTTACCGCAGTGCCATTTCTCCAGCAGCCACAAACGATGAAATTGATGAAGAGCTCTATAAGTTAATGACTATGCAGACTAGGGTTTTCATCGTGCATATGACTCCTACCTTTGGTTCTCATTTTTTCACTAGAATTGACAAGATTGGAATGATGAGTCCTGGATACATTTGGATTATGACTGATGGATTGACTGATTTCTTAAATTCCATGAACTCTTCTATAGTTGATTCCATGCAAGGTGTATTAGGAGTCAAACCTTATGTTCCTAGAACGGAAGAGCTTGTCAATTTTCAAGATAGGTTCAAAAAGAAATTCATACAGGATAATCCTGATATAGTTGATGCTGATCTGAACGTTTATGGTTTATGGGCGTATGATGCAATTAAAGCATTGGCTATGGCTGTTGAGAAAGTTGGGACTACAAACTTGAGCTTCCAAAAGCCAAATGTTTCTAAAAATTCAACCGACCTTGAAAATTTGGGTGTATCTCCAGTTGGTTCAAGCCTTCTTCAAGTATTATCGAATACTAGTTTCAAAGGTCTTTCAGGAGATTTTAGATTTATCAATGGACAACTACAACCTTCGCCTTACCAGATAATCAATGTGAATGGTCATGGAACTAGAGGGATTGGATATTGGACAGCAGAAAGTGGACTTGTCAGAAACTTAAATTCAATAATAAACATTACTAGTACATATTCTGCTTCCAATTCCAGTCTTGCCCCTATTATATGGCCTGGTGAAGCACCTTCTGCTCCCAAGGGTTGGGAGATTCCCACACAAGGCAAGAGATTGAGAATAGGAGTGCCAGATAAGAGCGGGTTCACTGAATTCGTAATGGTGACCAAAGACCCTACTATTAACTCCTTCAATGTTGAAGGCTACAGCATAGATGTTTTCGAAGCTGTAGTGAAATTGTTGTCGTATGCTTTGCCATTCGACTACCATCCTTTTGAGCTCTCAAATGGTACAAGTGCGGGAACTTACAATGATCTAGTCTATCAAGTTTTCTTGGGGGTGAAGCTCTCTCTTTGCATCTCAACTCAAAGCTTTAGTAACTTGATTTTTACGCAATTTATTATACATTTCATATCCTTCTATAACAATATTTTCTTTCCTTCTGGCAATTACCAACAGAATTATGATGCTGTGGTGGGAGACACGACAATAAGATTAAACAGGTCCAATTATGTCGACTTTACACTCCCGTACACAGAGTCTGGAGTATCAATGGTAGTGCCTGTCAAAGACAACAAGAACAAAAAAGCTTGGGTTTTCTTAAAACCTCTAACATGGGACCTTTGGGTCACTAGCTTTTGTTTCTTTATATTTATAGGATTTGTGGTCTGGGTTCTTGAGCACAGGATAAACGAAGATTTTCGGGGCCCTCCTCAATTTCAGGCAGGAACTAGCTTTTGGTTTTCCTTCTCAACCATGGTTTTCGCGCACAGTAATTATCCCTTGGAATCTTTTGAACTAGTTCGTTTATTGAACTTGGAATAGCAATCTAGATAATCTTATAAAGTATGATGTGATAATTAAAGTTCTGTCATTTTTCTGTCATACAGAAGAGAGGCTTGTTAGCAATTTGTCAAGATTCGTCATAGTCATATGGTGTTTTGTTGTGTTGATTTTGACACAAAGTTACACGGCCAGTTTAACGAGCCTTTTAACAGTCCAACAGCTCCAACCCACTATTACCGAGGTTGAAGAGCTCATTAGGACTGGTGCTTATGTTGGCTATCAGGAAGGGTCATTCACTTCGGGACTCTTGGTACGCCTTGGTTTCGACGAATCAAAGCTAGTGGTGTACAATTCCCTTGAGGAATGGGATGCCCTTTTCACCAAAGGAAGCAGAAATGGTGGTATAGCTGCAGCATTCGATGAAGTGCCATACATTAAACTGTTTCTAGCAAAGTATTGCTCCAAATATACCACCGTTGAACCCACCTTTAAAACCGATGGCTTTGGTTTTGTAAGTTCAATTCTTGGATTCGTTTTTAAGTACCTAACTTTGTTCTTCGTTTTGTGATGTGGTTTCATTTGTTTCTCAATTTCAGGTCTTTCCTAGAGGTTCTCCACTGGTAGGCGATGTGTCGAGAGCAATTTTGGGCGTGAAAGAAGGAGAAACAATGAAGAAGATAGAAGATAAATGGTTTGGCAGAGAAGCAAGTTGTCCAGATCCAAGCACCTCTCTTTCTTCTAACAGCCTTGGTATCGAGAGTTTCTTGGGTCTCTTCTTGATTGCTGGAGCAGCTTCAGTATTAGCTCTTGTAATATTCTTAGCCATGTTCCTTTATGAACAATGGGATGTCATAGTGCCACCGGATTCCAGATCAATAAAGGAAAGAGTTGTTCAATTGTCCAGAAACTTCTACGACAGGGACTTGACATCACATACGATGAGAAGAGAAATAAATGGGCAAATTCCTTTTGATGAACCTGTCGTTAGTGAACCAAGTCCATCGGCATATTCCGTCCGCATGGAATTCCCCGGCGAGCAAGCTGGAGTTTCTTCAGAGTATGGTGATCAGACGCCAAATGATCCGCAACGACCTCAAGGGACAACATCAGATATTGAGCTTGCCATTCAAAATGAAGAATGATCAACAACTTCTGAAATAACCAATGAACATGTGTGAATAATACCACATTGGATTTGGATGACAGCCACAAAACACAAGCCCTTCTCATAGTTGACAAAGGAGTCGGCCTTAATAAAAACCCTCCGCTCTTAACTGGAAGAACATTACCGATTTCCGCAATGTTGTAACTATTGTATTATGTCTCTGTTTATAATGATGTTCTTTAGTCAATTAGTGATGCTTGCATTTGCTTAAATGATATAATGGAATTCAATTCATGCATTTAGAACACTAAAAAAAAAGATCACCTGAATTCAACTACGAAATTGAATCTTATTTTATTTATGAATTCAATTCACATCTTTTGAGATGTGAATTGAATTCTAAATTGAAGAGTCAATTTTTTCAAAACATTAAAATTCTTTTTCAGATATACACATCATAAATGTAAAAATTACTACAAAATACACACACATTGAATACATACTATTTTTAGTTAAAAAAGTCATATAAAATAGTTAAAATCATTTTATTATGTTCTAAACAATGAATTGAATTCAATTCTAATATTTATAGATTTATTCTAAACAGTACAAATCGAATTTAATTCAATTCGCCAATAAATCTAATTAGAAAGTTTCCAAACAGCCTGAAAATAAAAGACTTAAAAAATGGCTAAGCTGTACAGGGCATTTGATGGTTTTAACTTGGAAGACATAATTATTATCTTAGCCCACCAAGCAGATTCAGTTTCTTCCTTTTCTTTAATCCTGCTTCCAATAAATAAATTTCTTTTCCCTTATAAAAAGAATAAAAGTATAATACATGAATTAATTAGCTTCTTAACTCTAACCAATATAATAATAACATTTGAAGTAGTACGAACTATACAAATCTGTCAAGCTTTCCAAGTACTTTTAAAACCTGCAACTAATTGCACGAGAATTGTTTGCAGTTGCTCAAAAGTCAATCTCCCTAACCCCTTAAAATAGCAGAGGAACAAGAGAAAATATCATGATAGATATTTGTCCAGACACTCTTTTAGCTTTTGAAAAGTTACGGGTTTAGAAACAAAGGAGTCCATTCCATTTGCATCACATTCATCTGCACTCTCTCTGATAATGCATTTGCTGTCATCTGCACTCTTGAATAACTAAATGAATGTTTGTGCTGTCGAGTCAAATCAAGAAACTTGAGAGAAAAATTAACATGGAAACTCAAATAACTTCAGAATGACAATAAACAAAATTTATCACCATCTAAGTTCCAGCCTTCCAATAGAACTTTATAATTTATTCTTACGTTTGACCTCACTTCTAATTCAGGTTTAGACAATGTTTCAGCAACTTCAACAATAGAACAAGTCTTCTTTAATGTACAGTTTCAAGTTGCTTTAAGAATCATCTGAGAATCCATTAATTTTATGAGAATCGCCATAACTGATGCTTTGCGGTTGCAATTTAGGAATCCTGGCGGGCCCATTGTTGAATAAAATGCCTCAAGTAAGTGGTCGAAAATCAAAGGATCCAGCTGTTTCATCTTTCAGGTGCAGCACCATGATCAACCACACATGAGATCTCATCAGGGTCATCTGAAGAATCCCACCTTGGTGATGCCTTGTATGGTAGTATAAACGTAAATGCAGAGCCACAGTTGACTTGACCAGACACCGTGAGACGCCCACCCATCAACTCAACCTAATGACAAGTTAGTGGTGGTTTACAACTTCCAGCCATTTGTCAATTTAGTGCTAATTTACAGCTTCCAGTGCGAAATTAAGAATGAAAGACCACTTGAACTTACGGAGCCACCACTGAAATGAGTGATGAGTCGTTTGGAAATTGGTCGGGTCGGTCGTGCCAGGCCGGCACCCAGTTATAATGATCCGTGGGCCGATCGATCCGTTCTTCAAATATCAGTCTTGTACCTATGCCAAGCCCAGGTCCAATCCACGATCTCCTTGACCCACACACATGTAAGAGTCTCCCATGTATACGTAAAGACCTAAACCTAGCTATTGCTCCATATATAAGATATAATTCTACCAGGACAGAGGTACGCGATCATAACCTAGTTTATTCCTGCATACAGCAATCTCACCTTCACCAAAAAGACTGACTTGAGCGTCGGAAGGGGCTAATCGGGACACAACCCCCGACGTGCCTTCTTTGTTTTGCAGGGACCTCCACGTCGAAGTTACTACAAAAAGCAGCCAACTCCATAGATCCAAACGACAACGTTCAGTTCTGTCAGAATCCGGCAGAACCAATTGGCGCTCACCGTGGGGCCCGACTTCAGAGCACCACGCCCGTAAACACACGATCGGTCAAAGGCAATGACAAACCTCGATATAGCGCCATTGTCGCGGCTTTGGCGATCTAACGATGGGTTTGCAATTACTCGCAACTCGCCGCTGCGCTTCATGTTTCCGCATCGAATCTTCGAGACGAATGATCAACCGCAACCTCAAACCTTGAACAGAAGAACAGAGCGTAGCTTTGAGGATAACGCTGCACTCAATACGCGCCCGAATCTCCAACACCAATCGGATGCAGATCATCTTCCGCCTATACACACCTCCCTCACCCAAAAACAGATTGAGGAAGCGGCTGATCTGTTGATTCGCCAGATTTTGCAACCTCGGCCAAGACAACAAAGAGACCATCTCAGATGGCAAATCGCACGCGCATCAAAGATGACGACCGATTACCACTCAACCGAAGCCCTAGAGAAAATCGTGGACGATCGGATTAACGCAGCCATGAGCTTTCGCCTAGATCGCCCGACGGCACAGTACAACTCTCCCTTTACTCCGGAAATCTTGGATAGCCTTCCGGCGCCCGGCACCAAAATATCGACGCCTGAAAAATACACCGGAAAGACCGACCCCCTGGACTACCTACAACACTTCCAATCCATGATGAATCTACATTGCGTTCCGGACACCATTCAGTGTAAGGCATTCTATACGGCCTTCCAAGAGGGAGCTCGACGATGGTTTAATAGCTTGCCCCCAAGTTGTATCACATGTTTTGAAGGTTTCAGGTTATTATTCCTGAACCAATTCGCCACCAGTAAGCGGCCACAGAAGACAGCTTTGGAGGTGATGCAATTGACCCAAGGAAGGAACCAAAGTTTGCGGGAGTTCATCACTCGGTTCAATAATGAAGCGGTCGAGGTTCCCGACCTCACTTGCTCGTCAATGTTGGCAGTGCTTATGAATAACACGAGGGATGAGGAGTTTAAAAAGTCGTTAGCCCTTGATCAACCTCAATCCGTTCAGGAAATAAGAAACAGGGCGGATAGGTACATTCAGCTCGAAGAAGTGTTGAGAAATACGAAGCGTAGAACGGATGATAGCTCGCCAAATGACAGAGCGGGTGGTTCGCACAAGCGACAAAAAGGCCAGTCGAGCTGGAGAAAGCCAACCGATCGACAGGAATATCGACGTGAGTTTACCCCACTCAATAGGCAATATGCAGAAGTACTGGCGGCCATGAAAGCGGATGGAGAAACTATCCGGGAACCCGAGAAGATGAAGACTCCCTCCAAGGATAGGAACCCCAATTTATATTACCGTTTCCACAAAGACATCGGTCATGACACGGAAGATTGCCGACAATTGAAGAGAGAAATCGAATTCCTCATTCAAAAGGGAAGGTTGGGCCGATTTGTGAAACACGAGCCAAATGCTGATCGAGACAACGAGCGTAAGACTGGTCGGCCCGACAATGCATTTACAATATTGGAGACAGAATGACAGAAACGATGGAGGGAGGCAGAATGCGAATAAGGGCGACCGACGAGAAGAAAGAGGACGATCAAGGGCAAGAGGCGACAGAAACAATAGACAACAAGATGACCGACCGACGGAGGTCATTAACATGATATTTGGTGGAAATGCAGCGGGGGGATCCACTGCTAAGGGGAGAAAGAGATATGCCAAACAGGTCGGCAGAGACTCATCAACCAAAAGAACGAGGGAGAAAGACGGGATGATTTCGTTCGACGAGTCTGACCTTGATGGTGTAAGTTGTCCTCACGATGACTCCCTCGTTATAAATCTGAACATGGACGGCTACGAGGTGAAACGGGTGATGATTGATACGGCAAATTTCGGCCGACTGTTGTATTATGATGCCTTCAAGCGTATGGAGGTACCAAGATCGCCATCGCTTATAGAAGGACCCATCAAAGGGGTAACTGGAGCATCGACCTATCCATTTGCCCGGGTATGTTTGAAAGTGAAGTTTGGGCAAAGGCCGCGTCAAATTGAGAGAGACGTTGAATTCCTAGTGGTGAAGTTTCAAGGGGCGTACAATGCAATAATAGGGCAAGCTATTCAAAACGCCCTCAGAGCGGTCGTCTCCACCTACTACCAAGCGATGAAATTCCCAACACCTCATGGAATCGGTACTATCAGAGGTCAGCAGAGAATCGCTAGGGAGTGCTACTTAGCAGAAACGAAAACATTAGATGGGGCGATAGTCCTGACGAGCTCTCTTGATGTGAGAGCCGATGAGGAGATGGATAGGATGAACCCAGTGAAAGAAATGCAGCGGGTCGTACAGGACGAGGCTGATCCCTCTAAATTTACAAATCTAGGTTCCGAGCTTCAGGAGGACCTAGTTAAAGAAATCACGGACTGTTTGGTGGAAAATAAATCAGTCTTCGCTTGGGTACCGAGAGACATGCCCGGAATTTCTCAATCTGTCGCCTCGCACTCACTTGGTATTCGACAAGATTACAAGTCGGTTAGACAAAAGAAGCGATCGCACTGCAAAGAGCGACAGGAAGTGATCGAGAAAGAAATAGAGAAACTACTTGAAGCCGGGTTCATCCGAGAAGTCAAGTACCCCGAATGGCTCGCCAATGCGGTGTTGGTGAAGAAGAAAAATGGGAAGTGGAGAATGTGCATCGACTTCACTGACCTGAACAAGGCATGTCCAAAGGATAGTTTCCCCTACCCAAGATCGACCAGCTAGTAGACTCCACTTCCGGACATGAACTTCTCAGCTTCTTGGATGCTTTCTCGGGCTATCATCAAATTCAGATGAGCCTCAAGATTTAAGAGAAGACTGCATTCATAACCGACCAGGGCACATATTGTTACCAAGTAATGTCGTTCAGCTTGAAGAATGCGGGGGCCACTTATCAGCGGCTCGTCATGAAGGTCTTCAAAAAATAGATCGGTCGATCTGTTGAAGCTTATGTAGATGATATGGTGGTCAAAAGTAAGACGTCATGAGCATGTGGAGACCTCGAGAGGTCTTCGGCACCTTAACAGATTTCAGATGAAGTTGAACCCGGAAAAATTCGTCTTTGGTGTGGTATCAGGAAAATTCCTGGGGTTCATGATTACTCAGCGGGGGATTGAGGCTAATCCAGAGAAGATCGAAGCCGTCATCCAAATGCCCTCGCCGCGATGCTTGAAAGAAGTACAGATATTGACAGGTCGGATAGTCTCTCTAAGCAGGTTCATTTCTAGATTGGGAGATAAATGCCTCCCATTTTTCAAGATTCTAAAGAAAGCGAATGTAACCCGCCCAGATGGGTGGATGAATGCGAAGGCTTTTCAAAGACTTCAAGCGAGATTTGTCTAACCCGCCTATCCCGCAAAGCCCTACCGAGGGGAGAATATGATTTTATATTTGGCGATTCTGTATGGTCGATCAATGATCTTGTTTGATCGAAGGGAAATGAGCAACGCCCGGTCTACTACGTCAGTAAGGTGTTGACCGGACTGGAAACGTGGTATACGCCTATAGAAAAACTAGCCCTCTCCTTGATAACGGCGGCTCGGAAGCTAAGACCTTACTTCCAAAGTCACACCGTCGAGGTATGGACCGACCAACCCCTCAGGCAGTGCCTTCAAAAGCTCGAAACCTCGGGTCAACTAATAAAGTCGGCGGTAGAGCTGGGGGAGTTCGACATACAATATAAGCCTTGGACGACGATTAAGGCAGACTTCATTGCAGAAATGAGCCAGCCTAGCTCGCATGATGAGCAATACCCTGCCTGGAGCTTATTCATTGACGAGTCGTCTAACGCTGAGGGATGCGGAGCAGGAGTAGTGTTGGTTAGCCCGTATATGGAAGAAAAGGTGGAGTACGCCCTTCGACTAGAATTTAAGGCCTCTAATAACGAGGCAGAATACGAGGCTCTGATAGCCGACCTCCAATTGGCTAAAAAAATGGAAGTAAAACATCTCAAAGTGTATAGCGATAGCCAAGTAGTGGTCGGCCAAGTTACTGGACAGTACGAAGCAAAGGGAAACAACATGATCAAGTACCTGGAGCTGGTAAAGCAGGAGTTAAGTAATTTCGAACAGTACTCGATCAGCAGGATAGAGCGAGCTCGAAACGCTAAAGCGGATGTGCTCTCCAAAATGGCTTCCGACCGAGATGCCATAAACAACGTTCTGGTCGAGCGACTAGACCAACCTAGCATTCAGAAAGCCAAGGAAGTTCTTGACATAAGTACCGGTCGATCGAGTTAGATGGAACCGATTAAATGGTATCTCCTAGAGGGAACACAGCTGGAAGAGGCATTGGAGGCCAAGAAACTGAGAATAAAGGCGGCCGAATATACGGTCATTAACGGCACCCTATACAAGCGATCTTATGATTGGCCATTGCTGCGATGCTTGAGCGAGGAGGAGGCAGAACAAGCAATGTCCGAAGTCCACGAAGGAATGTGTGGAAACCACGTAGGAGGTAGAACGTTGGCTCACAAGCTGATCAGACAAGGGTAATATTGGCCGACAATGAGGAAAGACTGCCAGGAGAAGGTCGACCGATGTGAGGCTTGCCAGAAGAACAGCAGCCTATCTCATCATCCAACCGAGAGTATGCAAATCGTGAGTCATCCTATCCCTTTTGCTCAATGGGGGATGGATATACTGGGGCCTTTCCCTCTCAGTCCTGAACAGAAAAAGTTCCTGGTAGTGGCGGTGGAGTACTTCACCAAATGGGTAGAAGCGGAAGCGTTCACTACGATTACCGAGCAGAAGGTGGAGAACTTTGTGACAAAAAATATACTAACCCGCTTCGGGATGCCTATGGTGTTGGTTACGGATAACGGTCGGCAGTTTGACAATGATAAGTTTAGAGATTTCTGCGACCGACTAAAGATCAAGCTACAGTTGACTTCGGTAGCTCATCCCCAAAGCAACGGTCTCGCGGAGAACACCAATAAAAAGATAATGAGTGCTCTCAAGAAGCGCCTAGATGGCCGAAAGACTTGGGTGGAAGAACTAGACGAAGTGTTGTGGGCATACAGAACCACACCGAATGGAGCAACAGGGGAAACCCCTTTCAGGATGACCTTCGGGGCAGAAGCCCTAGTTCCAGTAGAAGTGGTGTTACATAACCAAAGGATGTCGAGCTATGAAGAAGAACGGAATAATGAAGCCCGCCGAGCAGAACTCGTGCTTCTTAGCGAAGACAGGGATAGAGCAGCCGCTCGTTCGGAAGCCGTCAGGCAAAAAGCAATGAAGTTCTACAACCGGAGAGTAAAACTGAGCGACGTAAAGGTCGGTGGGTACGTCCTACAAAAAGTCGAGGCAGCTGACAAACACCCTGAAAAACTCGGACAAGTGTGGGAAGGACCCTATCAGGTGGTCAAGCAAGCCGGGCATGGCTCTTACATCCTACGGGATGCGAAGGGGAAGATCCTACCAAGGCCTTGGAACTCCCGAAACCTCAAAGCTTTCTACCAGTAGATAAGTTTTATCTTAATTAGTCTTTGTTTGTTATTGATTTTGTAAACAATCTGTGGGTACCTTTTTTCATCCTCGCCAAATGTGTTTTTAATGTTCCCACACCCTCATTATCGTCAATAAAGGGGTTTTCAGATTTCTTGGCAAAAGAAAATTTTTCATTACATTCGGCAAAGTGTGGAAAACCTCATCAGCCCTCGCTCGGCCTCGACATAGATCGACTACAGTCGGTCGGGTCGTCAAGACAAGATCCTTGGGACCCCTCGCTCGGCCTCGACATAGATCGACTATGGTCGGTTGGGTCGTCAAGACAAGATCCTTGGGACCCCTCGCTCGGCCTCGACATAAATCGACTACGGTCGGTTGGGTCGTCAAGACAAGATCCTTGGGACCCCTCGCTCGGCCTCGACATAGATCGACTACAGTCGGTTGGGTCGCCAAGACAAGATCCTTGGGACCCCTCGCTTGGCCTCGACATAGATCGACTACGGTTGGTCGGGTCACCAAGACAAGATCTTTGGGACCCTTCGCTCGGTATTGATTTAGATCGACCAAGGTCGGTTGGGTCGTCAAGACAAGATCCTTGGGACCCCTCACTCGGTATTGATTTAGATCAACCACGGTCGGTCGGGTTGCCAAGACAAGATCTTAGGGACCCCCCGCTCGGCATCGATCGACCACACTCACCCAGGATCCTAAGATAAAACCTAGGATCATCTAGCCTTATAATCGCTCGATCTAAGTCACTTGTTCGATGCACAACGAATACACTCGTACACAATTTGCTACTTAAAGAGATAGTGAAAAAGAGGTAATGAAAAACGCAAAGGAGGTAGTGAAAAACACACTTCCATTTATTAGAATCAAAAGTTCTGGTCACAAGCCTGACCAGATGAGCTTTACAAGAGGAAACAATCACCCCGATGCTTCGGGAGGAGGAAAGGAAGAACCAACAACTGGGTCAGCAGAGGAAGGGTCGACGGCAGGATCGGCCAAGGGAGAAGAAGGGTCGGCAGTTGGAGCAGGAGGAGCTGACAGCGAAGGGACAACCTCTTCTTCTTCTTCAGAGCTGAGATCCAACTCCTCGTCTGGAACAACGGTCCGCTCCCCGACGACCCTCTCCTTGATTCCCTCCAACGAAAGGCCGAGAGCAGGAAGCAGCGGCTCGACATATTCTTCAAATGAAGGTCGCTCCGACCCATCGGAAACGTGAACCTCATGACACTTTTTCAGGACTGAAAGGGTTACGTCGCAGGCGAGCTCTAGGCATTCTGCATTCAGATTTCTTCTCTTCCAGCGCTTGATAGCCTCGATTCTTTGCCTCTTGACAGAGCACCGCAACCCCTTCAGCACATCCTCGGTCCTCCGCTTGTCTTCCACCGCTGCATGATAGTCTTGGAGGAACTTTTCTTTAAGCTTCTTCTCCGACTCCATTTTCCCCTCCAAAACCTCGCACACCTTGATCAGCTCGCCCTTCGCTGCTACCGCCCTGATCCTCTCCTCCTCTCCCGTAGCAAATTGAGCTTTCAAAGTACTCATCGCCTCCTCCTGAGATTTCTTCTCCTCCTCCAGGGAAGAGTTTTGAGCTTGGAGGAGGTCTCTCTCCTCCTCCACCCCTGAAAGCTTGTCCTTCATAGCCTTCATCTGCTCATGAAGGTCCTGGACTTCCCGGTCCAGAGCCTTCAGACGCTGCACCACCCTGAAGGGCATCACCGCGACCAGATATCGCTACGAAGGAGTTGAGACCCAAGCTCCAGATTACTCTTTTTGTCCATGGTCCGCTTTCGTCCGTCGGGGAACAAACCTCTCAAGCGGTATGGCGGGACACGAGAGTCCCCGATCGAGACAGCCTTGGCCACTTGATCAAAGACTCCCATCGCTTCGGTGTTGGTCGCCGACCTTTCCCTTGCCCTTCTTCTCTTTTTTCTTTCCCGCCTGACCAGACGGGTCGGATGGAAGATCACGAGTCGGATCGCCTCTTCCTCTTAAGAGAGGCTCCACTTCCTCCTCCTCCTCCTCGACTAAGACCGCTTCGGCCCGTATTTCGATGACGATCGGCAACAACGCCGACCTCGCAGATACCTCAAGATTGAAGGGCGGAGACATCGCAGAATAGCCGAGCTCTACCAATGAGCGCGCCTTCACCGATCTCGCCTCTTTCCTTTTCTTTTTCCCGACCGCTTGACTTAGGGGAGCGGCGGGCCCGACATAATCCTCTATTCTCACCTTGGCTGCACAGCAATAAAAACAAGTCAGAAAGCAAAACCAATGCTAAAAAATGCAGTAAATAACTAAACTACGCAGGATCAACCAGACGGGGCGGTTTCCTCTCCTAGCCCGCTAATTGGTGGCGGGGTCGACTGTAAAAGAATTAGCCGTTGCCCCGCGATATCCTAGAATGAGCCAAGCAAAGTCGTATCGGCCGAGCTCCTTTATGCGACCAACCACTATCCACTCTTCTCTGCTAAAAGATATGCTCGACACGTCATTCCACTGCTCAGCTAAAGGATACCTCCATGGCCGAGACTCGAAGGAGGACCCTGGGGCTTTCACAAAGAAATACTTCTTCCGCCAAGAGGAGACCTTTGAAGCTGTTCCCGCTGAGCGATACTTGGCATGTCTATACTGCAACAAAGGGACCCTAGCCCCAGAGCTCGGGCGCTGGTTCATCCTAAAAATGGCGCAGGATGCCAATCGAAGGGGGGCAGCCGAACTGATGGCACAACAAGGCCAAGCCATTGACAAACCTCCAGTCGTTCGGAGGAATTTGGCTCGGCTTCAGCTGATAGGTGACGCACACCTCGTCAATAATCGGGGCGTATGGAAGCCTCATACCGCCCACCAAGAAAAAACTCTCAGAAACGGCAAAATATCCACTCAAGTTGTTGTGGATTCGCTCGTTCCTTAAGGCCAACCTAGGCCCCCAAGTCGTAGGGATGTTATTCCTAATGACCGACCATCTCAGCTCAGACAGGGTCATCGTCGACTCATCCCTCGGTGGCGCCTCCACAACCAATCCATCCTTCCTTTCTCTCGTCGATATCTCTTCGACACCTTCCACCATACTTCTAGAATTGGCTGTCGACATGTTTACCAAGAAGAGAACTTTTGGAAAAGAAACTTTAGAGGAGGCGAGGAAAAAGGACTTACCTATTTAGTGAATGGAGAAGGGGAAATCGAACGACGGCTGAAGGAAATTTTCGGGAACTGAAAGCAAGAAAGAGCAAATAAAAGCAAAGCGGAAGCAAGAACGAAACAAGTGTGAAGAAAACCAAACAGTTTGTCGATCCTGAACATTTATAAGGAAACGTTCAAATTGTGATCCAGTCAAAACGCGACGCGTGGAGAAAATCCGAGCTATGCTCGAACACGCGGCATAATCCGAGCTAAGGAAAATTAGGTTTGTTCGAAATCCGGAGTGGCGTGACAGTTGAAAGGACGACGGACAACCGCATAACTCTGGACGATATACGCTTTGATTCGAAAAGTCGATGGCGTATACGCCACAAACAATAAATGCTTCAAGTACTTTCACGCGCTCACCAATGATAACCACCCGATCTGTTTTAACGCGAGCTACCACGCAAAAAGTATCGATGCCAATCAGTTGGGGCATTCAATCGACCGATCCCAGTACGAGCGGTCACGCATAACCAGTTGACATCTGATCGATCGGGCCTACCCGAGCTATCCCATGAACGAGCTACATTGCCAATATCCGACCGATCGACCACCTCACGAGTCAGACACGGACGAGCTATAAGATAGCGAGACGGCAAAGAAAGTCTAACATACTCCTTCGACCCTTCTCTTCGTTCAGACCCGAGGAGTAGGGAGCTTATGGTTGGGTCGGTCGTGCTAGGCCCGCACCCAGTCATAATGACCTGTGGGCCAATCGGTCCGTTCTTCAAATATCAGTCTTGTACTTATGCCAAGCCCAGGTCCAATCCACGATCTCCTTGGCCCACACGCATGTAAGAGTTTCCTATGAATACGTAAAGACTTAAACTTAGCTATTGTTCCATATATAAGATATAATTCTACCAGGACAGAGGTACGCGATCATAACCTAGTTTTTCCCTGCATACAACAATCTCACATTCACCAAAAGATCGACTTGGCGTCGGAGGCTTAATCGGACATAACCCCGACGCGTCTTCTTTGTTTTGAGGGACCTCCACGTCAAGTTACTACGTAAGCGGCCCAACTTTATGGATCCAAAC
Source organism: Erythroxylum novogranatense (assembly GCA_029891385.1). NCBI lineage: Eukaryota > Viridiplantae > Streptophyta > Magnoliopsida > Malpighiales > Erythroxylaceae > Erythroxylum > Erythroxylum novogranatense. The sequence continues at coordinate 59,093,586 of CM057228.1, read as the reverse complement.
GACAACGCTCGATTCTAATTCTAAGTAATCAGAAACTATATTAAAAACACTTTAAAGTGTTAAGCCATGTAAAAAGTTTCAGATAGTAGTTTTTTGTAACTAAATGCCAACTACCAGCTGTTTGCAATATTGCAAGGCCAAGCTCTGTCCCACCATATTTTCGAGCATGATCTGCACTGACTTTTGCATGTACTTTTTAAACAGATTTGGTAAAGCGTTGTCTCTTACATGAAATAAAAGTATTGATCTACACTATAACTAAATTTTAAACGACTGAAAACTAAACATCAAAAAGAAAAAGATGGAAATATGAACTCGTGGTAATGTACCTGATATCCCAATCCCAGTATCATAGACGTCACAGCGCAGCCACACCATTGTTTCAAGGGATTGAGGATATTCATCTTTGTCTCCATCCAATGTGTTTTGTGCTTTACTGGGGTTCTAGGTTCATCATTAAGTGAATAATTCTGATTGTTACCTTCACTATATTTCTTAACGTGGGAACCTCTCGCTTGGATGTTAATTCACAATGGTCTTCATTATGGCTGTTAATTGTCTGATTAGTTGTTGACTTATGGTGGTTTCCTTGAGGTTTTTCATAACAAGGGTCTGCTACAGCACACAGATTTATGCCTACCTTCACTTCATGGGTGAACTTGATCACATTGCTGCAAAAATTGCATATGATGTGATTCAGATCATAGCCAAAGAACCTCTGTTTCCCTCACTTTCTGTACTGCAATCTCTTCACGAAGTTTTGCCATTTTCTCTCTGTTTTGGACCTGCAATCCAATGAATATACAAATATTCATTCTTTCCAAAGGATAAGGCAATCCTGAAAGAACCAAAACGAAATTGCTCTTTACCTGATCTGTTACTTCCATACCCATATAATGTATACCAATTGTCTCCCCTGACTTGCTAAAAACAGCTTCCACATAGATTAAAAATATTTTTGAACCAAACAATTCAGTCTCAAATGTGATTTCCCTCTTTGGTGCTCTTTCTTTTCCACTACTTCTCTTTTGAAATCTTGCGACTCCTTAACCCCAGCCCCTGTGAAAATTTCCACCTGTTTTTCCTCATATGTCCTGAAAAAGAGAAAACGAAGACTCCCAATTAAGTTGGCGAGGAAACTTTTACGGCAAACTCATCAAACCTTGAATAACAATTTGAGTTCCCTGCTCATGCAAACATGGGAAGTGATATAGATCAAGCGATAGCTTGATTCTTTATCCTGAAAATGGAAAACATTATGCAACAGTCAGTTCCAGAGAAATCACGATAATGTAAAGATGAGCACGGTAAACGTTTAACATGCACAGAATGTCCATAATGAAACAAGTTTTAGAATCAGGATACTCAAATTCTCAATCCTTATCTCATAATTACTTGATGGCCTATAACACAGGCGCATTCTGAATTACGAAATGAAAGAAATTGTCTCAACTTTGTTGAAACAAAACAAGAACTACAAGCTCAATAAATAAAAGAATAATTTGAGACTGAAATGATACTTTTGGAGAAAAATGGTAGGAATGTTTACTCAATCCACTTAATAGCCTTACAAAGAAACCCACGTTTTCTTAAACCCATAGTCCCCTAACACTAAACAGATTCCACTAAAAATTAGGAAACATATCTGCAACTTTAGAAATTAGGAAAAATTTCTGTAATTGAAAAATAATAAAATAACAACTTAAAGCTATAAAGTAGCTATATTGCAATCTTGGTCAAAAACTAACAGAGTTGATGTTGTATAACTTTAACATCCCCTCTCAACGTCAACTCCCATTCTTTTTTCTAGTTTATACCTTGCAGTCAATTAATTAGATTATTAGATTATAATTATTATGAGATTATAATTATGAGATTCAATTTACACTTATGTGTCATTCCTAAATGTTCCTAGTTGTAGTTTCATCAATACTGGATATTATTGAAACGGTAAAACTAGCACACATTATGTTTCTTTCAAGAAAGTAATTGATTTCATAAATTAAAATATAGAGATATTTAAACTAATGCGTGGGTGATTATTAGAGAATAAGTCACTGAACTGACCCGAGTATGAAAATTTCGAATAGAATATTACTTATGTATCTATGAATTATCTCATAATGATGATTGTATAATTGATCCACTTGAGATTACCAAAGTATCTAGTGTGAGAATTACTGTGTTTTGATGCTATTTATGAATTGTCCTAGGATAATTCAATTGGTAGTAATTGGATACATAATGAATTATATGTAGATAGTTGAGTAAGTCAGTATAGGATTCGTCACTCTAAAGTAATTAGAGAGAATATTCTATTATTATTAATTAGTGATGATTTATGAAATTTTCTGGCCAGAGTGAACTCATATTTGAAAAGGAGTTTTTAAATTTCAATTATAAATCAATTATTAATTAGCAAGAATGAATATGATTGGATGATAAGAGTAGACATTGTATCCATATTCTGTCCGATTAGAACATTGAATGACTAAAGGATTAAATTATACATTATAGCCAAGCATGGATAAGTTAAGTCAATGACTTTGATATTCCTAATATTTATGTAATTATGACATGTTGCTAGATTTCAAATATGATTATAATTATGAATTATTTAATTGAAAATTAGAGATAAATTAAAAGAAAATTTAATTTATCCAATTCAATTATGAATTAAAATTATAGTTTATAATTATTGCCAATTTATTAGGAACCTAATGGGTCACATATCAAAGAGCAATTTGTGAAAGAAAAATTAATTTAATTAAGTTGAACTTAATTATAAAGTTTGAGAAACTTTGTGGATCAAATATGAGATATTTGATTTTATTAAAATTAAATTAATTATAATTATAATTTGATTTTAATTATAATTAAAGAGATTTAATTTTAATAAAAAACTCATGATTTTTCCTATAAAAAGGGAAGAGCTTTTTGGAAGCTAACACTTTTTGTCATCTTCCTCTTAAATCAATTTGAGAATTGCTCTGTGGATATCATCAGAGGCTGGACACTTAAATAGCTTGTGATTGATCAATCGGAAAAATTTCCAAAGTTTTTATCAACAGAAAAGTGAACAAGGTACGATTTCTAAATCTTTTCATGTTTCATTCAATTTTATTCAATTATCAGGATCTGCTCAGAACTTGTAAAATTTTTATTTTCCACTACGCCCGTGATTTGATCACGGTCGGATTCCAATAGTGATATCGGAGCCTCCTTTAATTGTTTATCTTGAAGTGGAGGCTTGGTTGTTATTGATGTTTAATTATGGAGTTAAGTTGATTCAATTTAATATGGAAAAGTTTCAGATTAATACTTTATCGAACCATTGAAACCCAGTAAACAATAAACCCAGAAAATAGTTCTAATTGGTGTTTGTGTTTTGAAATGTTTGACCTAATGTGTTTGGGTTTGTTCTTAAAAATGAATTTGAAAATTGTTTTCTCCCTACATTTCCCGCCCCTATTATCTGATTCTGAAAAAACTAATTTGCATATGCTATTTGTTTTAACTCTTGTGATTACTGTCTTGTGTTATTCTTTTACTTGTTTGTGTCTCTGCTTGTGCTTGCAATTACTGCCTTCACGCTTACTGAATACAGAATATCGCCCATTTGTGGAAACCACCATCGAATACTGACGATGCCCACCGCGATGCCACTGATTAGCGTCCTTGTGGCGCCCATCATAACGCCATTAGTTGGCGTCGCTAGGGTGATAATCGCCCATAGAATCGTGGTGCCATGGATGGCATCACCACTAGTTAGAAAGCGGACTTCAAGATCTACAACTCTCATGAAGGCCTCAAAGACCAATTTCAACGTTTGAAGGGTGGAAAAGAAAGCAGACGATGATGACGCCATCAGATGATACAGATTGCGAAAATCTCTATAACTTTCCGTACAGACATCGGATTAAGGTGTTATTTATATGGTTGGAAATAAGACTTCAATATCTACAATTCTTATGAAGACCTCAAAGACCAATTCCAACGTTTGAAGGGTGGAAAAGAAAGCAGACAATGATGACGTCATTTTGAGACGATGATGACGTCATCAGATGATACAGATTTGGGAAAATCTCTATAACTTTCCCTACAGATATCAGATTAAGGTACTATTTATATGGTTGGAAAGAGGACTTCAAGATATACAACTCTTATGAAGACTTCAAAGACCAATTCCAACTTTGTAAGGGTGGAAAAGAAAGCTGATGATGATGACATCATTTTGAGACGATGATGATGTCATCAGATGATACAGATTTGGAAATATATCTATAACTTTCCCTATATACATCAGATTAAGGTATTATTTATATGGTTGGAAAGAAGACTTCAATATATACAACTCTCATGAAGAGCTCAAAGACCTATTCCAACTTTTGAAGGGTGGAAAAGAAAGCAGAAGATGATGATGTCATTTTGAGATGATGATAACATCATCAGATGATACAGATTGGGAAAAGCTCTATAACTTTCCCTACAGACATCGGATTAAGGTGTTCTTTATATGGTTGAAAAGAGGACTTCAAGATCTACAACTCTCATGCAGACCTCAAAGACCAATTCCAACGTTTGAAGGGTGAAAAAGAAAGCAGACGATGATGACATCATTTTGAGACGATGATGACATCATTTTGAGACGATGATGACGTCATCAGATGATACAGATTGGGAAAATCTCTATAACTTTCCCTACGGACATCGGATTAAGGTGTTCTTTATATAGTTAGAAAGAGGACTTCAAGATCTTCAATTCTCATGAAGTGTAGAAAATGGATCATAAAGTGAGGATGAATAGTAACTGAGACGGTCAAACTGAGACGCAAAAAGTCAAACTGAGACGGTCAAACTAAAACGATGCTGACGTCATTTTGAGACGGAAGCAAAATGAGACGGTCAAACTGAGATACAAAAAGTCAAACTGAGACGGAGTCTAAGGCTGAAGCAATTAAAAGGGCATAACTTTCAGGTCAGATGTCCAAAATTTTCATGCTATATACCGTTGGAAAGATAAAAGAAAAATCTATAATTCTCAAGAAGAACATTTTGCCTAAATCAGCCTAGATCAACCCAGAAATCTCCCCAAAGTTAGAGCATGAATTTTACCCTTATGAAACCTTGCGAAACATGGAAGAAAGCAAAATCATAAATCAATAGCATCAGAAGATCATAGTTATTACAAAGCTTTAGTGTCCATTTCAAGCCTCAAAACATCAATGTTTCAAAAATCTCAAATACAAAAGATGCTTGATCAATGAACAACTCAAAATGCAACTAAAGCCTTGGCTTAAAAAGTAGCTTGAAATATAATAACATTTCAAAAGTGGAGTGATGCCCTTGGCCCTTGACTACTCAATCTCTTGCTCTTCACCTGCTTGTGTGGAGGAAAGGTGGGGGTGAGCTTGAAGCCCGTGGGTAACAATTTTATAATTTGTAATAAGCAAAGACATTTTCAATGCAGAAATTTATGTGCATACAAAATCAAGAATGCATTACTCCTATCAACTTAGCATGAACACATAAACATATCAAATGGTTTGGGTAAGTCCAAAACATAATGCGCTACACATTTCCAATGAAATGGTCCTGTGTAGTCGTGAATTCTTGAGGGAGTCCTTGAGGGAGCTCCATGCCACTAGCGGGCAGGCAGGAGAAGCCTATATTTGGGTCAACGTGCACGTGACGGTTCTTGAGGAACTACCACAAACCCACATAACACATAGAGTTTCAAAGTCTTGTAAGCTTGATGCCCACAAAGGCTCATTTTCTTGAAAACTTGCTTTTCATAAGCTTGTTATATCTTAAAAACCATTTCCAAAAGTATGGTTTCAAAATCATGCATCATTTTAAGGAATCATTGTAATAAAACAACTTTCTATGTATCATCCCACAAATCATATATAAGCATGTAGGAAAATCAGCAGACTTAACAACATTAAATGCACATGAAATGAGGTGGTTGCAAAATTGATTACTGTCATTTATGGACAGAAACTTTTTGTTAGCTTATCACCTAACTATAAAAGTGAAACCCACCTTGAAGTCCTTGACTATGGCTTGTTCAAATATGCCTGTCATCTTGCTCCTCTTGTCCTTCTTGATTTTCTTCAATAATGACAAAAACCCCAAATCAAAAGGTTTCAAATTGACAAACCCAAAGAACCACATGCATGAAATTGATCATAGAATACTTTTACCCATCTATATCCTAAGCTCTTTGAACAAAACCTTTCGAAACTTCAAAAGATTAAAACCCACTTATCTTAAATCTTCACCAAACAATGATTTTCTTAGCTCCAAAGGAAGCTCTAATCTTCCCCTTTCTTTTTCCCTTCTTGATCACTCTCAAAATACCTCTTGAAGGTTGTGAAAACTCAAAACCTAGTTTGCTCTTCTTTCTTTTCCTAAACTCACAAAACTCTCTCCCTTCTTTATTCAATTTCGTTTTTCTCTCTCTCCCAAAAGTAAGATACCCCATTTCCTTCTCTTTTACACCATTAATGATTACAAAAAGTCCCTTTTGTCCTTACATTAGTGCCTTAAGGTTTTTAAACACAAGTAACTTACCAAAATTAGCCTTACACTCTCCCACTACTCTAATAGTTCAAAACCCTTAGTGATTCCAAAATGTCCATCTTACCCTCACTTATTAGCCTTTCAACTTAAATGCTTAAATGTAGCATCCCACTCCCGCAAGACCCAAACCCGATATTGATTGTGATATCCGAGCTCGTGTCTCACGAGGGTGGTATGCTAGAGCAGTCAAAACCGTTCAAAAACTCAGTAAGATATTTTTCTTTTTGGAAAACAATCGAGTGCGCAGAAATCAGTAAACAGTTTGGGCTCACTAGTACAAAAGCATTTCGATCAAAACACAATTTCATTAATCAAATTACAATACAATGATAATCAATTGGGGCCCTCTGAAATAACAGTGCTATTCTGCAGAAATTGCAGAAATATAAATCTTATACAAAAATAGAATAACACTATTGCAAACGTGAACTGATCTCGACCTTAAATTTTGACTTGCGAGCGGTAAACATACTCCCGTGTCTCTAACGGGGTACTCTTCAAGTCCTGAAAAATATTTGCAATGTTGGGTGAGTTTGCGAACTCAGTGAGAAACTATCATCGATGGTTCACGCAATTCATGCATATCGCAAACAATTCACAATTTCATTCAATTACACATTCAGTATTATCATATAACAATTTACAGAACTCATGCGATTTCATAAATCAGTTATCACATTTGTATGCAATGCACATGTGACTCTTTTCCAGTTTATTACAGTGTTGTGACCGAGCGCTTAACAGTGATCAGTATTCAGTAGACGCGTTTAGGGAGTAGGAGAGCCCTCTGGGTATGCACTAACTCCCCTCGAGCTCGAGGCTCGGTTTAGTAACAGTGTTCGAGCTCGAGACTCTTTTCAGTATCAGTGGCGACTCAGGTCACAACTATCATTATCTGAACATGCCTTTATCCATGAATGCGTATGTCCCAAATTACATTTACCGTCAGTTTACATTTCAATGCCCATTTCCCATTCCTTCGGACCTTCGGTCCGGTATTTCAGTCATAACCAATTTTTACATTCACAAGCAGTTTTACTTCAATGCCAAATCACCCCCATCACTCGGACCTTTGGTCCGAGATTTCAAACGTAATCATTCACAAACATATTACACACAAGTAGCACTTCAATATCAAGTTCCCAATACTTCGGACACCTGTGGTCCGAAATCAATCAAAAGCAAACACACATAAGCCCTCCATTATCTCCACATGGCATAACACATAATTTTAATCACATATAGATTGAGGAACCAACTAGGTTACTCACTTGTAACTTCCGAGCTACAGCCTGGAAGCTCCAGCAATATCCGTGGAATGACGATCCAACGGTGCCTTTAAAATAATCAAATCATTTCCTATTACGAAATGCACAATCAGAATAATTCAACGATGCACATGTCTGAAATAAAAGATGTACTATGCCTATTCATGACCTTCCTGGCGCAATACCCAAATTTCCACTTTCTTTGCCAAATTCCAATTTTTCACTCAATTGCTCAGTAAAGACTCATTTCAATTCAATGGCATATTACGGAACTCCCCAATTTCATTTCTAGCATTCAGTCAAGTTACCAAGTCATACCCATTAGGATATTCTCAAGGAAGACCTCAGTTTCAGTGTCACTATTCTCTAGATCAAAATTCACCATTTATGCTTAGTTTCTAAAATCCCAATAACATTTCCTTAATTTTAGGGATCTCCCAATTATACCCCAATGATCAAGAAACAACCTTTAGATTGCAATGGCAATCTTAACCCATATCTCATTCAATATTTAAGGTCTCACTCCTTTGATTTCAAACTTTCTTTCTTTACCTCAATTGTAGACCTCTTTCTCTAAATCATAACGAATCAATAATCACCTCAATTGGAGGTCTATATCTTTAGTTATGACCCATAAACTAACCTAATTCAATTCAGAAAAGTGTCCCTCGCCGCGACGTCTAACCGCTCGCCGCGACGTCAACCCATGCTCGTCGCGACTTGCAAAAATTCCTTCATCGCAACGTAAAAATTTCCGCTCGTTGCGACGTCTAAATTATTATTCGTCGCGACGTGCGGTCGTCCTCTTCGGTTCTCTTTTTCATTTCTCTCTCTAAAACCAGTCATAACTCACCCATAACTACCCCAATCTTTCACAATCAAACCCATGAATGCATTAACTAACAAATAACAACATACAATCAATTTACTTACCAAATCAAGCTCAAATCTTGAACTCTCGACAAATCCTCCAAGCCCCTTCAACATCCACGAGTCTCTCCCGAAATCACACCAAACCTCAATATTTTTGGGGTTTAAGCTTGGCTTTACTCAAGGAAGAAGAAGCAAACAAGAATCACATATGGAGGAGGATCAAAAATCAATTGGTGGAAGAAAAATCGTATGCCCTAGGAGGAGAATCAAGTTTTCTCTGCCAAGCTTCAAACCTAAGATATTTAAAGGTTAAACAATAAAGCCTCTAAACTTCTTCCTCACAATATATTTAAATCTCTTTCTCTTTTCAGTTTCATTCCCAGTCCAATTCGTCTCCAAATTTTAATGGCTCAACACTTTAATTTCTAAAATTACAATTCTAAATTTCCATGGCCATTGGACAGTTATTCAATACTATACAGTCAATCAGTCCGTCACTCGGAGGATTTTCCGGTACGGACTTTTTCTCCCAATAACCAGAAAATTTCTAAGGATCGCTAACCCACTGAAAGTAAATCCTAAGACATTCCAATTAAATTTCACACGCAGTTATCTCTCAAATTTCACAAATCGCATCTCAGTCATAAGTAAATGCCGGGAATGTCATGAATGCATGTACACATAAATGCATGTGCCAATTGACTCATTCCTTTAAAATTAGAGGCCAAAATATATTCGTAATAGAATTATGCAATGCAAATTACTAGCCTGTTTCTATTTACCAATTTACCCTTTCAAACAGAGATGGGATGTTACATTAAATGATCTTCCCTTAATGCCCCCTTGTGTAACTTATCACTTTAACTCAATTCACTACACCCATGTTACATAATCTCATTACAATTAACATCCAACACATATAAATCTTGCAAGCCCCTAACGATTAATCTAATCATGCTTAATCAAATAAAAAAAATTCAGGGGTCAACATGTTACCCACGAGTTTTAAGCTCACCCCTCCCATTTCATCCCATCTTCAGGTGAGGAGCACGAGATCGATTGATTGAGCATAAATTCATTGCTACGGAATTGGTTTATTTTGTATTTTAAGTTAGTTTTTATAAAACAATGCTTTAGTCACATTTTGAGCGATTCTAGTTCTTTCAAAGTTTGTATTTTTGGATTATGATGTAATTGCAGCTTGAAATGCCCACTAAAGCTTCGTAAGACTTTTCTCTTTTGACGTAAATGGAATATGGATGCATATTTACTCATGACTCTCTCTTAGGTTTGTACGTTGAAATCTTTCAAGTTTCATAAAGAAAATTTTTGTTTTTTAACTTCAGGGAAGAATCTAGGTTAATCTGGGCTGATTTAGGCAAAGTTGTCTTCTAAATAGTTGTAGATAATTCTTTTATCTTTCCAACGATATATAGCATGAAAAATTTAGACTTCGGAGCTTATAGTTATGGTCGTTATAAGGAAAGATGATCAAGAGTGAAGTTGAACTTCTTCTTAGTGACTGTTCATGAACTTCTTCTTAGTGATTCATGAACTTATTCTTAGTGATTTATGAACTTCTTTTTAGTGACTGTTCATGAACTTCTTCTTAGTGATTCATGAACTTCTTCTTAGTGACTGTTCATGACCTTCTTCTTAGTGATTCATGAACTTCTTCTTAGTGACTTTTCATGAACTTCTTCTTAGTTTTGCTTCCTCTTAGTTCAGTAATAGTAGAAGTAGATTTGTCTTGGTGGGGGCACACCATTCTTGTGGGATACGCGCTCAGATGTCATTTAGGATGTCGGGCTCGTGACTCACAAGGGCGGAGTGTCCAACACTTATGGTATCATAGAGATTAGGTTTGGGTCCAGGTGAGCAACTAGGTTTAGGGATACCCTAGGCTTTGAGATGGGTAGTTTTCATTTCAAGACGAACATGCATTATTTTTTTTAAATGAACAACTTGCATTGTTTTGAATTGTTTTACATGATTTGAAACTATTTTCCATGAACTAAATATTTTCAATGATTTTTCAATTAGAGGAGTAAAATGTCGCCTCGAAAAAGAACTCGAGGAGCTCTGACTTGATCTGGTTCTCGCCAAGGGAGCACAGATGAATCATATGTCCTATAAGATGCGGAGACACATTATGCTCCAGATTTTGAGGCGCCCAGTGTACAGCATGAGGTGCCTCCACCGCCTCCTCCGATGCCTTAAATGGATCCACAGTTCTTTCAAGCCTTCGCCCAGACTTTCATTAATGCCATGGGCCAAGGGTCACAAGTGCCGATACAAGCTCTTGTAGAGAGGAGTGGGCAGTATGATAAGCTCTGCAAGTATAGAGCTATAGATTTTAATGGAACTACCAACCCTGAAGAGACTGAAGCATGGTTGAAGAGGATCGAAAGGGTCATAAAACAGATGAAGTGCTCTGATGAAGAGAAATTAGACTATGCAATCAGCTTACTACAGGGGGATGCGCTACATTGGTGGGAGTCATTGCCCCACAGTCAGGACATACCACCGTTATTGACATGGAGAGAATTTTTGGAAGCTTTCAAGAGGAAGTACTTCTCGAGGATCTATATCTAAGAAAAGGCTAGAGAATTTTTGAATCTCACACAGAGGGACATGAGTGTGAGTGAATATGAGCTAAAATTCACTCAACTCTCCCAGTATGCAATAAACATTATTGCCAATGAGGAGGACAAGTGCCGTAAGTTTAGGGGGTCTTCATCTGGCGATCAAGGAGAAGGTGTTGATCCATAATTTCTATGACTACCAGCTATTGGTAGATGCGGCCCTCCAGACAAAAAAACTGGAAAACATAAAAAATGAAGTGAGCAGGAAGAGGAAGAACCGGGAGCAATCTTTTAAGAAGGGAATGAGTGCTCCAACGCCTGAGAGGAGTACAAGAGCTACCACACTCAAAGTGAAGTGGGGAGTATTGTCCCTGCTAAGAGAAAGCAGGCACGGGTAGTTTCAGGGCAAGCCTCAAATGTGGGAGGCACTGGTAGGCCGGGGAGGAGCAGATACACAAACCCCCAATGAGAGCATTGTGGGAAACTCTACAAAGGAGAGTGTCTTAAGTTACTTGGAGCATGCTTTCGATGTGGGGAGAAGGGACATATGATCAAGGAATATCCTCAGGTACCAAGGCAAGAGGGGTCATAGTTACAGGGCCCGAGGAGAGCTGAAATAGTAGGAACCCAGCTAACTAACGAAGTGGCTAGTTCTGGAGCTACAAGGAAGGCTATTCCTCTAGGAAAGCCAAGGGGCCAGTGCTCAAGGGTATTTCCCATGACAAGGAGGAAGCTGCAGCCGCACCAGAAGTGGTCACGGATATGGCTCACTTATTCAATTATACAGTATACATGTTGATTGATTCTGGCTCTACACATTCATTTATTTCTGGAAGCATAATTTTGCATGATGTTGAATTAGTGCCATTAGATAGTCCGTTGATTGTAAGTACTCCTTTAGGGAGAAATGTGATAATAAGTAAAGTATATAGAGATTGTGAATTGATTATTGAGGGGGCTAGATTGGCAGTAGACTTATTGCCTCTTAAGATGAAGGTTTTAGATGTGATACTGGGTATGGATGCTATGGAGAAGTATCATGTGTGTTTGGATTGTAGCCTCAAGGTGGTAGAATTTGATCTGGGAAGTGGAGAGAAGGTAGCTTTCTGAGGAGACAGGAGGATAGCATTGCCAAGACTTATTTCGACTTTGATAGCTAACAGGATGATGGGAAAAGAATGTGATGCCTTTTTGGCACACGTCGTCGACACTGAGGGGAATGAAAGGAAGTTAGAGGATTTTTCAGTAGTGAGGGAGTTTCCAGATGTGTTCCCAGAGGACTTACTGGGTTTGCCACCGGTGAGGAAAATCGAGTTTGTCATCGACTTGATTCCTGAAATTGCACCCATTTCTATACCACCATATAGAATGGCTCCAACAAAACTGAAGGAACTCAAGGAACAGTTGGAGGAACTGTTAGAGAAGGGGTATATAAGGCCAAGTTCGTCACCATGGGGAGTGCCGGTTTTGTTTGTTAGGAAGAAAGATGGTACATGGCATATGTACATCGATTACCGGAGACTCAATAAAGTGACTGTTAAGAACAAGTATCCTCTGCCTCAGATTGATGATTTGTTTGATCAATTGCAGGAAGCAAGGGTCTTTTACAAGATTGATCTCAGGTCAGGCTATCATCAGCTCATAATCAAGGAGTCTGATGTGAACAAAACAACCTTCAACACACGTTATGGGCATTATGAGTTTCTGGTCATGTCCTTCGGATTGACTAATGCTCTGGCTACATTCATGGATCTTATGAATAGATTCTTCAAGGAGTTTCTAGATCAATTTGTTATAGTGTTTATCGATGACATCCTGGTTTATTCCAAGAGTGAAGCGAAACATGAGGAACACTTTAGGAGAGTGTTGCAGATATTGAGAAAGAAGGAGCTTTATGCCAAATTCAGCAAATGTGAGTTTTGACTTCATGAAGTGATATTCCTTGGGCATGTGATTTCAAAAGATGGGGTATATGTTGATCTAAGGAAGATTGAAGCAGTAATAAATTAGCATGCACCCAAGACAACGACAGAGGTGAGGAGTTTTCTGGGTCTGGCAGGATATTATAAGAGATTCGTTGAGAGGTTCTCTATGATAGCTGCTCTGATGACTACGTTATTGAGGAAGAATCAGAAGTTTATCTAAAGTGATGAATGTCAGAAGAGCTTTGAGGAGCTTAAGCATAGATTGACAAGTGCTCCCATTCTGACTTTGCCCACTGGAGATGAGGGCTATACAGTTTATAGTGATGCTTCAAGGAAGGGTTTGGGTTATGTACTGATGCAAGGAGACAAGGTAATAGCTTATGCCTCGCGGCAGCTAAAGTCTTATGAACTGAATTACCCGACCCATGATTTGGAATTGACAGCAGTAGTTTTTGCCCTGAAGATTTGGAGACAATATTTTTATGGGGTGCAGATGAGGATTTTTACTGATCATAAAAGTCTCAAGTACCTTCTGATCCAGAAAGAGTTGAATTTGAGAGAAAGGAGGTGGTTAGAGTTTCTCAAGGATTATGACCTGATGATTGAGTATCATCTAGGAAAGGCGAATGTGGTAGCGGATGCCTTGAGCAGGAAATCCTCTATAGCTTATGTTCAAACAAGTTACCTACCACTATTGGAGGAAATGGCTAAGCATAGGATAAGTTTGAAACAGGAGGAACCTGAATGTATTATTGCTACATTCAGAGTGAGACCAATATTAGGGAGAAAGTTAAGGAGCTACAAGCACAGGATGTAAAATTGAGTCATCTCTGAGAAGAAATTCAGAATGACAAGAAATTTGAAGTGATCATGAAGGATGATGGACTTATATTCAGAATGACAAGAAATTTGAAGTGATCATGAAGGATGATGGACTTATAGTGGTAGAGAATAGACTCTGTATTCTAGATATCAAAGAGGTGAAGGATGAAATACTAGATGAGGCACACAACATGCCCTATGCCATGCACCCAGGTAGCACCAGGATGTCCAGAGATCTGAAAGAGCATCTCTTATGGAAAGGAATGAAGAGAGATATAGCGGAATATATGAGCAAATGTCTTGTGTGTCAGCAAGTCAAGGTTGAACACTAAGCACCTTCAAGCAAGTTAAGGCCATTGTCCATTCCTGAATGGAAGTGGAAAAGAGTAACTATGGATTTTCTGATTGGTTTGCCCAAGACAAGTAGGAAGCATGATGCCATATGGGTCATTATTGATCAGTTGATGAAGTCAGCTCATTTTCTAGCAATTAAACAGACTGATTCATTACTTGTGCTAGCGAAGAAGTACATTGATGAGATAATGAGATTGCATGGGCTTCCAAATTCCATAGTTTCTGACAAGGATCCTTGATTTACTTTGAGATTTTGGAGAAGTTTACAAGAGGCTTTAGGAACCAAATTGAATTTTAGCACGACCTTTCATCCCCAGACGGATGGTCAATCTGAGAGAACCATTCAGACCCTTGAGAGAATGCTCAGGGCATATGTGATGGACTTTAAAGGAGCTTGGGATAAACACTTGCTATTGATTGAATTTGTTTATAATAGTTCGTACATTCGAGCATTCATATGGCTCCTTATGAAGCACTGTATAGGAGGAGATGTAGAACTCCTATATGTTGGAATGAAGAAGGAGAGAGGAAACTGATAGGACCAGAATTACTACAGATGACAGTGGACAAGGTTAATTTGATTAAGCAACGGCTTAAGGCAGCACAGGATAGAATGAAGAGTTATACTGATGCACACTGAAAGGAGATGAAGTATGAAGTCGGTGGGAAAGTATTTATTAAGACGTCTCCTCAGAGGGGAGTTATGAGATTTGGCAAGAAAGGCAAGTTGAGTTCGAGAAATGTGGGTCCTTAAGAGATTATCGAGAGAATTGGACCACTAGCCTATAGGTTAGCGCTGCCACCAGAATGGTCACAGATACATGACATCTTTCATGTGTACATATTGAGGAGGTACAGATCAGATCCCTCCCACATCATTCAGATTGCTAAGGTTCAATTGAGAGATGATCTGAGTTATGAAGAGATTCCAGTGGAGATCTTGGACACCAAGGAAAAGGTCCTCAGGAACAAGACAGTTCAACTGGTCAAAGTTCTGTGAAGAAACCATTTTGTGGAAGAGGCCACGTGAGAGCCTTTGGAAACCATGCAAGAGAAGTATCCACAACTCTTAAGTAACTCAGGTAAGAATTTCGAGGACGAAATTCTTTTAAGAGGGGGAGAATTGTTTGCTCCCAATTTTTTTTTCTTGATAAATAAGCATGATTAGATTATTTTGGGGTCTTGCTAGATAATTTTATGTTGGAATTAATTGACATGTTAATGTGAATGAGATTAGGTGACATAAGTTAAGGGAATTAAAGTGTTAAGGTGGTAACTTATGCATGAGGGGTAGTTTAGGAAGATCACTTAAGTGGGAAAGTCTTAAGGCTTTAAAGGAAGGGCAATATGGACATTGTGCATTCATTAAGGGTATGAAAGGGAGAAGGAAAGGCTTGTTTGGCATTAGAAGAGAGAGAAAATGAAAATTAAAAGAGAAAAGAGGGAGAGAGTGTCGTATAAGGAGAAAAAGAGAGGGAAAAAAGGGAGTTGAGCTAGGTTTTGATTTTTCTTAACCTTCAAGAGGGATTTTAAGGTTGAGCAAGAAGGGAAAAAGGAAGAGGAAGATTAGAACTTCCATTAGAACTAAGAAAATCCATTGTTAGGTTAAGATTTAAGGTAAGTTGATTTTAATCTTTGGGAGTTTTACAACATTTTTGGTTCAAAGAGCTTAGGAAATGCATGGATATGAGTATTCCAGGATTAATTTCATGCTTTTGGGTTTTTGGGTTTTCCAATTTGAAATTCTTTTGAGTGGGGATTCTTTTGCTAATGTTGAAGGGAGGCAAAAGAGACAAGAGGAGCTGGAGGAGGTACATCCTTGACCAAGTTTTCAAGTAAGGAAATTAAGGTGGGTGACATTTTTATAATTGAGTTAATAAGCCATAAATGTTAGTCAAATAAATGCAATTAATTGATTTTTCCAACTACCTACAAAAGTGCATTAATTATTCTTTAAATGCTTGAGAATGATTGCTAAATATTTCATAATTGTGGTACATCTTGCTTTCATATGATTCGAGAAAAGATTATTATGAGCGGCATAAAATTTTAAATTGTGGAATTGTGAAATGATGGTAGAATTGCATATGAATAGTTCATGCTCATGAAAGTCAAGTTTTTCAAAAGTGTGCCTATTTTGGCAAACTGTTGTTAGTTCATGAATTACATGTTATGTGGGTTTAGGGTAGTCCCTCAAGAACTGTCACGTGCACGTTGACCAAGAAAATGCTTCTCCCGCCTGCCCGCTAGTGGCACGGAGTTCCTTCATGGACTCCCTCAAGATATACGACTACACAGGACCATTATGTGAAATTGTGTGGTTCATCATGTTTATAGATTTACCCAAACCATTATGATGTGTTTATGTGTTTGCATGTGTTGACAAGTTTGATGATTGTTTGACTTGTGTGAGTTGAGAATTTTCTTGACAAGTTGACAATTTTGAGAAATGTATGTTTTATGGATTTCAATGAGTTTTTGCTATGATCATGAAAGTTTCAAATGATTTTTGCTTATTACCATTTATAAAACTGTTACCCACGAGCTTTAAGCTCACCCCTCCCATTCCATCCCATCTTTAGGTGAGGAGCACGAGATCGAGTGATTGAGCATAAAGGCATTACTAGTGAATTGGTTTATTTTGTATTTTAAGTTAGTTTTTGTAAAACAATGCTTTAGTCGCATTTTGAGCGATTCTAGTTCTTTCAAAGTTTGTATTTTTGGATTATGATGTAATTGCAGCTTGAAATACCCACTAAAGCTTTGTAAGACTTTTCTTTTTTGATGCAAATGGAATATGGATGAATATTTACTCATAACTCTTTCTTAGGTTTGTACGTTGAAATCTTTCAAGTTTCATAAAGAAAATTTTCGTTTTTTGACATTAGGGAAGAATCTGGGTTAATCTGGGCTGATTTAGGCAAAGTTGTCTTCTAAAAAGTTGTAAATCCTTCTTTTATCTTTCCAACGGTATATAGTATGAAAAATTTAGACTTCGAAGCTGATAGCTATGGTCCTTATAAGGAAAGATGATCAAGAGTGAAGTTGAACTTCTTCTTAGTGATTCATGAACTTCTTCTTAGTGACTGTTCATGAACTTCTTCTTAGTGACTGTTCATGAACTTCTTCTTAGTGACTGTTCATGAACTTCTCCTTAGTGATTCATGAACTTCTTCTTAGTGATTCATGAACTTCTTAGTGATTCATGAACTTCTTCTTAGTGACTGTTCATGAACTTCTTCTTAGTAATTCATGAACTTCTTCTTAGTGATTCATGAACATCTTCTTAGTGACTGTTCATGAACTTCTTCTTAGTGATTCATGAGCTTCTTCTTAGTGACTGTTCATGAACTTCTTCTTAGTGATTTATGAACTTCTTCTTAGTAACTTTTCATGAACTTCTTCTTAGTGATTCATGAATTTCTTCTTAATGACTGTTCATGAACTTCTTCTTAACGAATCATGAACTTCTTCTTTGTGATTCATGAACTTCTTCTTCGTAACTGTTCATGAACTTCTTCTTAGTGATTCATGAACTTCTTCTTAGTGATTGTTCATGAACTTCTTCTTAGTTTAGCAATAGTAGAAGTAAGTTTGTCTTGGTGGGGGCACACCATTCTTATGGGATAAGCACTCAGATGTCACTTAGGACGTCGGGCTCGTGACTCACAAAGGTGGAGTGTCCAACAGAACGGTAAACATGCTAAGTTATGGTCATTATCCTGACCATTCCACATGCATTTATAAAGGAATGGAAGAACGAAAAGAGATGACTTCCCTTTCTTATGAGTATGTCCCTCCATATTATAGTTTGTATATATGCCCATTGACCTTGAATACTTCACCCTTGTCATTTTCTAACTACAAAGCTCCATGGGGAAACACTTGAATAACCTTGAAGGGTCCACTCCATCTTGATTTGAGCTTTCCAGAAAATAATTGAAGTTGTGAATTGAACAAAAGCACCAAGTCCTCATTCTTGAACTCCTTCTTCTTGATGTGAGCATCATGCCACTTCTTTGCCCTTTCCTTATATAACTTGACATTTTCATAAACATCAACCCTTAACTCTTCCAATTCATTAAGTTGTGACAATCTCTTCTCATCCAATCTATGTTCAACTTCCTAACGGCCTAACAAGCCCAATGCTCCAACTCCACTGGTAAATGTCAAGCCTTGTCATACACAAGTTGATATGGTGTGGTACCTATGGGTGTTTTGAAAGTTATCCTATAAGCCCATAAGGTGTTATCTAGTTTCAAAGCCCAATTATTTCTTAAAGTGCTCACTACCTTCTCCTAAATTTTCTTCAACTCTTTGTTCACCACCTTCACTTGGCCGCTAGTTTAGGGGTGGTAAAGGGTAGCCACTCCATGATGAATATTGTATCTTCTCAGAATAGTCTCAAAGGGTTTGTTGCAAGAATGGCTCCCTCCATTACTTCTCATTGCTCTAGATACCCTAAATCTACTAAAGAACTACTTCATGAACTTTTGAACCACCTTGCTGTCATTGGTTGGAGTAGTTACGGACTCAACCCGCCTAGATATATAATCAACTCTAACCAATATGTAAGTGTTACACCTAAGGAGGATGGGAACCCGCATATCAAATATCTCCATCTCAATAGAACCCGCATTCCTTGTTAGCTCTATAATGCCCTACATAAAAGTGGCTATGACATTACATCAAAATTTTAGGCATTTAATTTTGAGGACACATCTACGAATTACAGTGTCAGCGCATATCTTATAAAGTACAGGTTCATCCTAAATATAGCGAGAATATTGAAAGACAAAACACTTCCTTTGTTGATGAAATAAACTGGAAAGAAGAATACCACCTAAGAGGTAGTTTGCAATATCTGCAAACCAAGGAAGAAAAGGATTGTCTACCATAATTAAAGCCTCATAAGGAGAACTCTCCTTGATTTCCTCTTCTTCTTCATGGTGTCCCCTTCAAGCCGTGATAGATGGTTCGCTACAACATTTTCTGCTCTTTTCTTGTCTTTAATCTCACTGTCGAATTCTTAGAATAGAAGCACCCATTGGATGAGCCTTACCTTAGCATCCTTCTTAGCAAAAAGATATCGCAATGCTGTATGGTCTGTAAAAACAAGAACATGCAAGCCTAAAAGATAATAACAAAATTTCTTACAAGAAAATACCACAAGTAACTCCTTTTCCATAGTTATGTAATTCAGTTATGCTCCCGTCAAAGTCTTGCTTACATAGTTGATGATGTGCAGCCTCATTTCCTTCTACTGGCTAAGGACATAACCAATGGCATGATCACTTGCATCACATATAGTCTCAAAGGGAAAAGACCAATTTGGCAACGTCAGAATGGGTGCTATTGTAAGTGCCTTCTTCAACTTGTTAAAAGCATCCAAATAAGCACCATCAAACATAAAAAGTACATCTTTAACTAATAAATTAGTCAAGGGTCTAGAGATAAGAGACAAATCCTTGATGAACCATCTGTAGAACCCTGTATGACTAAGGAAGGCTCAAATGCTCTTGATGTTGGTGGGAGGTGGTAGCTTTTTAATTACTTTAGTTTTAGCACAATCCATTTTAATCCCCTAACATGAGATCTTATGGCCCAATACAATTCCTTCTTGGACCATGAAATGACACTTCTTCTAGTTCAAGACTAGACGAGACTCCTCACATCTTTGAAGCACCCTACCTATATTAAACAAACAATGATCAAAAGAATCTCCAAAGATAGAGAAGTCATCCATAAATACCTCCATGAAGTTCTCATTCATGTCCACAAATATGGCCATCATGCACCTTTGGAATGTGGTAGGTGCATTGTATAAACAAAAAGGCATCCTCTGATAAGTGAAAGTCCTATATGGATAAGTGTTGGGACCGGATTTCAGAACCGGACTCCAATCGGAAAAACAAAAAACAAAAAACAAAAAACGAAGGAATGGATGACGAAACAAATGAACGGAAGAAAAAAAAAATGAAGGAATCCGAAGTGGAAACATATGGCGATAGTCAAAGAAAGCAAAGCAAATCAAAAGGCGTAAGAATCGAAAGCGAATTGAATACGAATCGAATGGCTCGGAATCTAAATCAAACACATCGCTTAAGACCAAAAACTTAACTCCGACATCCAAAAACAAATATTTTAGAAAAACTTCGCTTTGGAAACCTTTAACTAAACCAATCCAAAATCTGTATAAATTTTTTTCTTTCTTTTTCATTCTTTATTCAATCTCATACAAAGCAATTCAATTTCCCATTTGGAAATTCACCCTCAATCAAAATCTCAATTCATATAATTCTTCTTAATCATTCATATCTCAAACTCATCTTAAATTTCTTTTATATTTTTCTTTTGCCATCAAAACACACGCACATGCCCAATATACTATCTATTCAAACATAAAAAAAACACTTCTATATTTCCAGCTCAATCAATAAAATTCATCGGACCTCCTGTCCGGAATCCCAACATAATCAAATACACAATCATACCATAGCACTTCAATAATTCTCAATCAATCAACATCATCGGACCTCCTGTCCGGAACCCATATCACATTCAATCACATCCATCCATATCCAAGTCACAATCATACCTCAATTCAATACACAAATTCATAACTCATTATTTACATTCCAAAAATAATTACATTATGAACAATACAACATCAATCTCAGAATCCGAAACTAAATATAAAGATACAACTTCAAAATACACATGACTAAGATCTAAATCTTACAACAAATTAACTTAAAAACACAACATATAAAAAAATCGAACAAATACCTTGACTTTCTTTCATCCTATCTCTTGCTCAATACCTGGAGATGGGGATGAAAGGGGGGGAGGAGAGCTTATAGCTCGTAGATAACATGTTTATAAATCGAAAAATAAGCAAAAATCATTTCTAAATTTTTTTTCCATTTTATAAAAATTTCACAATAGAAAATTCATCAAAAGCTTATTTCTCAACTTTTCAAATCATTCATAAGCAATTTCTAAAATTTCACTATTGAAAACCTCAAATTCTCATTTCTCAAAATTCTTAAAAATTTCACAACTTCATGAACAATTCCAAAACATGAATGCAGCACAATTATAAACAAAATCAAAGACACATAAACACATCAGAATGGTTTGGGTCGGTCTAAAACAGAACGTAATGCACATTTCCGCATAGCGGTCCTGTGCAGCCGTGGACAGAACGTACTACACTTTTCCGCATAGCGGTCCAATATACCCGTGAAATTATGAGAGTCTGTAAATGAGCTCCAATGCTACTAGCGGGCAGGCGGGCGAAGTCTATAAAAAGACAAGTGCACTTAACTCAACTTATGGGACCTAACCAAACTCACATAATACATTTCACACTTGAAAATCGAATTGCCCGAAAGCATAATTCGAAAACTTAATTTTCATATCATGTCATATTAGACACATTGACATTTACAATTTCACACATTCAAAAATCACATGACAATGATTCAATTATCAAACAAATTTCCACAATTTCAAAATTCACATGATGATCAAAATCACATAACAATTATTTTACAATATCATCAAATCATTCAAACACAATGCATGAAACAATTGCATCATTTTATTAAATCATCCGAAACAATTGTAAAAATTTATCCAATTATTTGAAAATGATAATTAGAAACATTTGCTTTCTTGATTTTTCAAAAATATGTAATTAGCTTATAATTCAAAATATAAACACGGTACCCACCTCATTTCCATGCTTGAAGCTTGTCCAAAGCATCAATTTCTCCATTGCCTAACTTAAATTCCCTAATTCATGACAAAATCCCTAATTAATAACCATCCAAAAATTGAGTAATCTAAACCATGCAATCACCAAAATTGACTTTAGAAAGCTCAAACCAATCACATTTCCAAGCTATGTAAACCAAAATTCATTGACAATTTAACAAAATAAAAATTCCTCTTACCTTAATTCTTCATCAATTTCAGATTTTCTTAGCTTGGAATAAAGCTCTTGAGATCCTCTTCTTCTTCCCTCTTGAATCTACTTCAAAATCCCCCTTCAAACCTTAAAAAAAATCAAAACCTAGCTTCCTTCTTTCTTCTTTCTTCTTCTCCCATTCGAAAACTCTCTTCTCCTTTCTTTCTCTTCTTCTTTTGTTCTTTTCCTCCTAAGTGTCGTGCTTCTCCTTCTTAAAAATGATAGCCACCATGACATGTCATTTAATGAATGCTAAAAGACCATTATGCCCCTCCGTATATGCCTTATAACTTAACACTTTAAGTGATCTTCCAAATTTGCCCCTAAAATTCATTTTAATTTATGCTTACATTAGGACATTTTTCTAACCATCCAATTGAAGGAATTTGCTAAAACTTCCTTCTAGAGAAATGTTTCTTATAGTCTCAATTTCATAATGACACTAAAATCATTTAATTTGGATCACTACACCAAAATTTATACTCCAAACATTTTGGACTATTCTTATGCTAAAACATTTTCCAGCACTTTAATTCCATCCAAAAATTGATGATTTTAGAGGCTGAATTAAAATTTACTTTCTTCATACAAATTGTTTCCTTATCTCTCTAGTTTAATCCAAATCAAGTATCACCTCATTTGGATGACTAGACCAAAAGTTATGGCCAAAATACTTTCGACTCATACTACTCCAAGACTGAACATTAAACCCAACTTCAATTCAGAAATTGAAAATATTAGGAACTAAATTGAAATTCGATTCCTTCATATGACTTGAAGCCCCATGTCTCTAGTTTATTTATAAATAAGAATAAACTCAATTGGATCTTTATTGATCAAGAATTTTCCAAAATACTGAACCATGTTTAGAAAATATATCCAACTCAAACTCTTTAATCAATCCTCTCACTTTGATTCAATCAATCTTTTTCAAATTAATCTCAAAAATCCAAAATTTTCATAGAGAGGTAGAGGAATGTCTTAGGAATCCAACGTGTTAAAAGAGTGAGAGAGGGTTAGATCGGGTCGGGCCAAAGGGCCCGCTTGCCCGCGCGGTCGCTGTCGCGAGCCCTAGCCCTCGCGAGGGTGAGCGATCCGATTTTTTTTTTCTTCCTCAAAACCTCCTAACTTCTAAAATACATAACTTTTGATTCAAGAGTCCAGAATTTACAAAATTGGTATCAAAAGAAAGCTACAAGGAAGCTCTACAACTTCCATGAAGAACTTAAAAACCAATTATGTCTCTAAAGAGTTCAAAAATTCACTCAAAGTTTATGTCCAAAAACATGTCACCCTAAACAGTCACATAACTTCTAAAATTTCTATCTTTCAACTTCAAGGTCCAAAAATGTCATACTTTATATCAATGGAAAGATCAAAATGCAACCTACAATTTTTATGAGGGACTGAAAATCAATTTGACCTCTAAGGGAGTCAAATTTCCAATCAAAGTTTCTGTCCACTAATGCTCTTCCCAAACAGTAACAGTAACTTGTAAAAATTCATAACTTCCTATTTCATAGCCCAAAATTTTCATACTTTACATCAATGGAAAAATCAAAACATAATCTAAAATTTTCATGAAGAACTTAAAAGCAATTTCAACCTTTAACTGGGTCAATTTTTCATTCAAAGTTTCTGTTCAGAAATTGTCATCCTAAAACAACATCCAAATTCCAAATTTCATATCTTCCAATTTCCAAAACCAAAAATAACATATGATACATCATTGAAAAGCTAGGAAATTCCTCTATGACTTTCATGAAGACCACTTAACCCAATTCAAAACACATCAGTCCAGAATCTTTCTCAAAATACTGCATACAAAATCCTACACTTATGAGCATTTTCAAAAACAAAGTAAAATGCACTTAAATTCGAATGGTCATAACTTTCAATCCTGACGTCGAAAACTGTCATACTTTATGGTGATAGAAAGCTATCAACATAAACTACAAGTTTCATGAGATCATTTGATCAAAAACTGCCTAGATCAAGTCAGAAAAATTTTCAAAGTTTCAGATCCAATTTAGCATTTTTTGCTACTATTCATCCTCAAAATTTCAGATTTTCACATCTCCAAAATCTAACTCTTTCACTAATAAATTTCATAATATAATACAAAATTTACCCAAAACCTCACATCAATTTCATTAAACTCAAAAACACCCATTTCATGTATTATTCTCAAAATATCATTTCGAATCCAACTTCAATTCAAGTTTCACCTCATTTGGATGACTAGACCAAAAGTTATGGCCAAAATACTTTCGGCTCTTACTACTCTAAGACTGAACATTAAACCCAACTTCAATTCAAAAATTGAAAATATTAGGGACTAAATTAAAATTCGATTCCTTCATATAACTTGTAGCCCCATGTCTCTAGTTTATTTAGAAACAATAATCAACTCAATTGGATCTTTACTGATCAAGAATTTTCCAAAATACTGAACCATGTTCAGAAAATATATCCAACTCAAACTCTTTAATCAATCCTCTCTCTTTGATTCAATCAATCTTTTTCAAATTAATCTCAAAATTTCAAAATTTCAAAATTTTCATGGAGAGGTAGAGGAATGTCGTAGAAATCCAACGCTTCAAAAATCAAGTCAATCGGATGCCAGACGGAAAAGTTATAAGCAAAAGAGTAAGAGAGGGTCAGATCGGGTCGGGCCAAAGGGCCAGCTGGCGTGCGCGAGCATCTCGCGGCCTAGACACGTGCACTGGGAGCGCGCTCTGGCTGTCGCGAGCGCTCACCCTGGCGAGGGCGAGCGATCCGATTTTTTTTCCTTCCTCAAAACCTCCTAACTTCCAAAATACATAACTTTTGACTCAAGAGTCCAAAATTTCTAAACTTGATATCAAAAGAAAGCTAAAAGGAAGCTCTACAACTTCGATGAAGAACTTAAAAACCAATTCTGATTCTAAGGAAGACAAAAACTCACTCAAAGTTTCTGTCCAAAAACATGTCACCCTAAACAGTCACATAACTTCTAAAATTTCTATCTTTCAACTCCAAGGTCCAAAAATGTCATACTTTATATCAATGGAAAGATCAAAATGCAACCTACAACTTTCATGAGGATTGAAAAATCAATTTGACCTCTAAAGGAGTCAAATTTTGCAATCAAAGTTTCTATCCACTAATGCTTTTCCCAAACAGTAACAGTAACTTGTAAAAATTCATAACTTCCTATTTTGTAGCCCAAAATTTCCATACTTTACATAAATGGAAAAATAAAAACATAATCTAAAACTTTCATGAATCACTTAAAAGCAATTTCAACCTCTAACTAGGTCAATTTTTCAGTCAAAGTTTATGTTCAGAAATTGTCATCCTAAAACAACATCCAAATTCCAAATTTCATATCTTCCAATTTCCAAAACCAAAATTTCATACATCATTGAAAAGCTAAGAAAATCCTCTATGACTTTCATGAAGACCACTTAACCCAATTCAAAACAC
Organism: Erythroxylum novogranatense; assembly: GCA_029891385.1. Classification (NCBI taxonomy): domain Eukaryota; kingdom Viridiplantae; phylum Streptophyta; class Magnoliopsida; order Malpighiales; family Erythroxylaceae; genus Erythroxylum; species Erythroxylum novogranatense. The sequence continues at coordinate 59,067,731 of CM057228.1, read as the reverse complement.
ATCAGTCTAGAATTTTTCTCAAAACACTGCATACAAAATCCTACACTTATGAGCATTTTCAAAAACAAAGTAAAATACACTTAAATTCAAATAGTCATAACTTTCAATCCCGACATCGAAAACTGTCATACTTTATGGCGATAGAAAGCTCTCAACAGAAATTACAAGTTTCATGAAGATCATTTGATCAAAAACTACCTAGATCAAGTCAGAAAAATTTTCAAAATTTGAGATCCAATTTAGCATTTTTCTGCTACTATTCATCCTCAAAATTTCAGATTTTCACATCTCCAAAATCTAACACTTTCACTAATAAATAAATTTCATAATACAATACAAAATTTACCCAAAACCTCACATCAATTTCATTAAACTCAAAAACACCCATTTCATGTATTATTCTCAAAATATCATTTCAATTTGTTCAAACTAGAATTTGCTCACATAGAATATTACACATAATCATTCAAAATCATGAATTTTCTTTTCCTTTACACGTGACTAATTCACCACCAATTTCTCATTTCATGTCAAATTTTAACTCGCAATTCTAAGAAAAGTTTGGGGTCCAACAATAAGTGAAAGAGGTCTTCTCCTAATCATGTGGGTATATAAACACCTAATTGTACCTTGAATAAGAAAATAGTAAAATGTATGGCAATACCTTCTCAATCATTTGGTCCACAAAAGGTAAAAGGAAATGATCTTTCTTGGTGGCCAAATTGAGCTTCTGATAATTAATAAACACTCTCCAACTTGTGTTGGTCCTAGTAGAAATCTTTTCACCTTTTTCATTTCCCATCACTGTCATGCCTCGCTTCTTAGGCACACATTATACCTGACTAATCCACTCACCATCTGAAATGGGATAAATAATCCCCAAATCCAAAAGCTTCACAACCTCCTTCTTCATAATTTCTTGCATGTTTAGATTTAACCTTTTCAGTTGTCCTTCACAATTTTTCATCCTTCTTCTAGGTTAATCATATGCATCACCACATTGGGGCTAATCCCCTTAATATAAAAAATTTGCCACCCTATGGCTCTCATCCTCTTCCTAATGATCTCCATCACTTTCTCTTCTTGCTCATAATCTTATTGGCTGGAAGTGATGATGGGTAGAGTGTAGTCCTTACCTAAAAAGTTATATCTCAAGTGGGAAGGTAAGTGTTTAAGCTCTAAAGTGGGCGGCTTAATAATGGAATGTTGGACCCCAAATTTTTAGTGAAAATTAGAAATATTAAAATGAAATAAAAGGAGTGTTTTATATATGAATAGTGTTATAGATGAAATTGTGCTTTAAGAAAATTAATGAGAAAAGAATCGATTAGTTTTGATGGCTTAGATATTTGAGTATATTTGTATGGGTTATGAGAGTAAAGTGAATGAGTTGATTGAAATGGAAGTTAAAAATCAAGAAATAAAGAGAAAAAGTGTGAAAATATAAAAAGTTTGACTTTTTTGACCATGAAGAGTTGACTTTTTGATTTAGGCAGTATTTGAGAAAAAGATCTTCAGAAAACTTGTAGCTTCTGTCGAGAGCTTTCTGTCGCCATAAAGTTTAATATTTTTCGATGTCAGGATTGAGAGTTATGATTTTTCGAAGTTAAGGTTTTTTTTGTACTTTGTTTGAATAATACTATTAGGGTAAGTTTGCGTGTGCTATGTTTTGAGGCCAATCGCCGAATTGATGTGGTCTGAGTTGGAGTAAGTGGTCTTAACAAAAGTTGTAGCTTGTCTTTCAATCTTTCCGAAGCTATAAAGTATGCAATTTTTAGATGTGGGAATTGGAAGATATGAAATTTTAAAGTTTGGAGTTGGTATAGGATGAAAATTTCAGGGCAGAAACTTTGATTGAATAATTGACCTAGTTAGAGGTTGAATTTTCCTTAAAGTGCTTCTTGAAAGTTTTGAGCGGGCATGTGTGAAGCGATCGATCTTGTGTGGCGATTCTAGTCTTTCATGCCCAGCGAGTGCGCGATCGGCCACGCGATTCTGACCTCCTAACTTCTAACCTTCATATCTTTTGGCTCCGAACTCCAAATTTTACAAAATTGGTACTGTTAGAAAGATAAAAGATAGATATACCATTTTCAAGAAGGACTCAAAAGCAAGTTCAGTATCTAAATGGGTCAAAAGTTTACTCCAAGATGACTGATCGACAAGCTCCTCATAAGCAGTACCAAAACTTGTAAACATCATAACTTTTGACCCAGAACTCCCAATTTCACAAACTTGATGTCTCTGGAAAGATAAAAGCAAGATCTACAATTTCCATGCAGGATTTAAAAGACAATTCCATCTCTAAAGGGGTCAAAAATCCAGTCAAAGTTACTGCCTCTACTTGTCATCCCAAAACAGTAATAGCAACTTGTAAAACTCATGACTTCCTACTTCATAGCCTAAAATTTCCATACTTTACAGCAATGGAAAGATCAAGACATAATCTAAAACTTTCATAAAGCACTTAAAGACAATTTTGCCTCTGTAAGGGTCAAACTTCCAATCAAAGGCACTGCCCACTTAGATGTCATCCTATACCACATCCAAACTTTAAAATTTCAAATCTTCTAATTTCCACAACCAAAAATAACATGTTACACATCATTGAAAAGCTATAAACTTCTTCTAAAACTTTTATGTAGACCATTTAACTCAATTCAAACATATCAATCCAGAAATCGCCTCAAAACACAACATACACAATCCTACACTTAGAGCATTTTCCAAAACCAAAGCAAAATACACTTAATTTTGAAAGATCATAACTTTCAATCCCGATATTGAAAAATATCAAACTTTATGACTACGGAAATCTCTCAACATAAGCTACAAGTTTCATGAAGATCATTTTCTCAAATTCAGCCTAAATCAAAAAGTCAACTCTCTATTCCCAAAAAACCAACTTTCTTAATTCTTCAAATTCTCATACTTTCACTATTTATTTCATGCTTTTCAACTCCATTTCAATCAACCCATTCACTTTAACTTTCATAACTCATACACTCTACTCAAATTTCAAAGTCATCAAAACCAATCACTTCATTTCTCATCAATTTCCTTTAAGCACAATAACATCTATAACACAATACTTATACAAACACACTCATTTAATTTCATTTAATATTTCTAAATTCCATTCAAAGATCGGGGTCCAATATGGCCACCCTCAATTCCTACACCGAAATGATCAATTCTTACCCTAAACTAACATCAAACATAAAAGAACAACCATGAAGATTAAAGTAAACAAAAACACATAAAATAAGTCTTAAAACACCATAATAATAACCTATTATGCAAGAAGCACATGCCAAATACTTAGAAAAACACACACTAATACACAAATATCAAGCTACACTGAGAAATTGCTCCTTCTTGCAACTTAAATGCGTTGCCAGTAGTTGAATGAATAGTATCTTGATCTCCTGTGTAGTCAACATCACAATAACCATACAACTTGCAATCTTTTCTTTTTCAAAAATTGAATAAAATTGGTATTAACAATAGTAAAAACTATTACAATGTTTACAATTAGAAACCTATCACTTAGCTTCTAACGCGGTTTACAAAAGAAGTGAGGAGAGTGTAAAAACAGAAAAAAAAAATCAGGGGAGCTCATAAATGCCATTTGCTTTTAATTTCAGCGTGAGAGTGTGCTCTATGTTTTTGGAAATGAACGCTGCTTTAATTCAATTTATGCTCTTACCTGCTACTCTATATTTATCTTCTCTAATTCCAATTAAAGTCTTCGATTCCTTTCTTTCCACAAGGAATAGAAGGTAGTTAGAAATGCTTTTTTTTAATAAGGATAACATTCGATTTGCCTTCCTTAGTGAGAGCAATAATGTTACTCAAAGTGGACTCCTAATCCCGAGTTGGAATTGATAAGGTCAACAGTTGCTGAGTACACCCCTAGCTCACACAAAGAGTCAGGTTGTTGATATCATCGTTTCTTAATTGGTACTCTATTTTTTATAAACAACTATGAGATAATAAAAGCCTTTGGATTAAGGGATTTTTTTCTAGAGGAGTGAATGCCATGATACTTCAGGAGAGATATTGTTAAAGAGAGACTGACAAGACGCATTCGAGAAGCAACCTCTAGTAGTCGTTGTCTAAAGGAACATTGTGAAAGTTTATCCATAGTGGGAAGGTCTCAATCTTACTACAATCCATCTCCATTCTAGACTGTCATTTCTGTAAGAAAATCAGTTGGTCTCCAATATGTCAGGGACCATTTTGTAGAATCTCACTCAGTTGGTTATCAACATAAAATTTGAAAAATAAAGTTCCATCTCTGGGTCTTCATTTTCTTCAGGAACCTCCGATGTCGGTTCGGGCCCACATGTTCCGTGACCAGCATGGAATTGTGTACTGCAGACACTGTGTTAGTTAGGCTTGGATTGTAATTTCGTTTTATTTCTTTTGTAGAAAAAAACCTTTTGTAATCCTTTAAAGGACCATCAAGACGTAGCCCAAGTGTTTATGATTGGATACATTGGCCTTTTATTCCAAAAGAAGCCAATTAAAGCAGTAGACCATACCTTTGTTCTAGCTTGAAGAAGCTCCAATCGGGGATATATGTTATTATCTTTCATCACATTTATGAAGTATTTCAGCACTCCTTTTTTTGGTAAGAAAATAGCTTATGATGTTAAGTACCATCAGTAGGGTGCTCGATGTTATTGCCACTAGTTGGGACATCATCCATATAGCTTTGCTTCAAAAGGGCTTGGGATTTGGAAAGAAGAGACTCTCTTGTAAGGGTTGGGAAATCCTCCAGTGCGATGGACAACTCCCCTTTCTTCATGGAAACTGAGCACGTCGGTTGAAGGCCGGTCAGCTAGGGTGAAACCCCACCAAAAAATTGAAGCTATCAGCACTACCAACTAACAACTAGTGTGACATCCCGTTACCCATGTGAGGGATAAAATTGTGAATTACGAGAATTATTGAGAAATTAGAAAGTGCAATTCATGTTTATGTTAAATTTGATATGCACAATTTTTGCACATTCATATAATTGTACATGCATTCTTTGACATTTTCGGGTACAATTGAGTTGTTAAATATGATTAGGTTGTGATTTGGCAATTTTGGTATTATTTAGGATATTTTGGAATTTTTAGTGAATTTTATAAAAAATCTTAATTTTCGGGCCAATTATAGAGTGACAAGTGGATAAAAATTCTGTGGGACATGTGGACCTATAGCATATGTATATGTGTGTCACGTGGCAATATATAATAGTGGCAATTGATGGGAGACACGTGTATATGATGCAAAGAACCCATGTATTTTAAGGTTGCAATGAAAATATCTTAGGACGAGTTGCTGAACTTTGTTCATCGGAAGCATGTTCTACTGGTTTTGTTCATCACCCATCATGGAGTTGCTCTCGGTGGTTGTCTATGAGTTGCTCATATTGCTGGAAATAAAAAATGAAACAAAGGAGCATATCAGACGCCAATCGGACATTGCCGGACCATCCAGGCAATAGCTTATTGGAGTGTACTGTGAGTCAACCTAGATGATTTCCTAGGATTGATTTAATTTGATATGTTTAAGCTTCTAATATTGTTATATTGCTTGCGATTTGATTATGAATTCTGGACTTCAATTATCCGAGGAGATCAATATTCGAGAATGTATTGGAAGTGCTTTGATTGTGACTTTGTTTGCTATGGAATTCTGAATGTTATGTGAATTCTCAACGAAATTTGAATGCCAAATTTAGGTGCGATGATTATGAGTTTTGATTGAGCATCCTATGTGATTGCCATATATGCCATATTCAGTTTTGATGCATTGGAAGTGTTCTGATTTGATGTGAAACCCCTTATGATATGTGAATTCTCAACGTATGTTGAATGCCGGACTTAGGTCCGATGATTATGAGTTTCTGATTGAACATCATATATGATTGTATGATATTTGAATGCTGGACTTAGGTCCGATGATGATGAGTTTCTGATTGAATATCATATGTGATTGTCTGATATGGCATAATCAGTATTTGATGCATTTTATAAATGCATACTCAGATAAAGGCGTTGTGATTTGAGTAGCCAGTATGAAGCGCTTCCACGTAGAGCTTTGCTCTGTGATATATGTGTTTGCACGTAGAGCTTTGCTCCGTGATATATGTGTTTGCACGTAGAGCTATGCTCCGTGATTCTGTTTTGACTGAGCCCTATGGGCCAGTATTTGTACAAGTATGTGATAGGCACTCAGTCACAACAATAAGAACGAATGTGAGTCTCATGCATATAACGTTCATATAAGACTGAAACTCCTTGAATGATTTGCAAAGCTGAAGTGAGTGATGCATTGATATGAACCTTTGCTATACCTGGCTACGTGAATTGTATGATGACATGAGATGCCATGTTATTTGAATATCAGAAATAGTTATATGTTCTGAATGAATATCTGTGATATATGTGATGTTTGTTTGTAATCCGGTGAATTCATCAATGATGGTTCACTCACTGAGTTGCAAAACTCATAAAAAATTGCAATGTGGCTTTTCAGGTTCTAAGGAATTATTTCAGCTAGGCTAAATGGAGTATAGCCACTGAGGTCTTATATGGATTTAGGGGTCGGGATCAGTCTACACCTACACATGTCTTCATTGACTTTATTTTTTGAATTATGTTCTACAAGAATTGTACAAAGTGTATGTAAACGATTCGGTAATGAAATGACTTATGGTTTCAAGTGTTTTGTATCTGAAATGGGCCCAAATTTAAGGTTAAATACTAATGTTTGTAAAGATTGTAGCTTGGAAATGGAAATGTTTTCAAATGACATGGGCCCAATTTGATTAGTATTTTCCGCTTGCATGTTCCTTATTTTTAAAGAAACAAAAGTTTTGTAATGAATTCTGACTGAATGATCATTCTAGCATGCCACCCTTGCGGGGTACATACTCGGATATCACCATGGATGTCTAGTATGTATCTTGTGAGAGTGGGGTGTTACATTTTGGTATCAAAGCCCAGCTTTAGTATCTTACATGGGCAATTTTTGACATATGTGCTAAGTTAGGTGCATTTCAATCATGTCATAGCAGGCAGTAGCAACTGATCCCTAGTCTGAGTTGCATTTATATGAGTCACATACATGAGCATTTGTTAAGTGTTTAAATTGATGGAAGTAGTGGGAAGAATGATGATCTACCTGATTATGAGAAAATTAAAGTTTGTGGATATTTAGAAAAGGAAAATAGTATATGGTGAGATATGACAAATAATGATGTAATGTATTTGCATTGGTGGATGTATTATGGAATATGATATCGATATTGTACTGTGGTAAGATATCCCTAAATGTGATATAGATGTGAATACATTGTCATGGATTGATTAAGGAAAGTAATGATATAAGGATGAATGATGAGATTTAAAGTGTACAAGCCAAGGTGAAAGAAATAAAAATTTTCTATGACTTTGAGAGGTCAAAGTTGGACTTGAAATGATTGTCAAATAAAGGTGATATGAGTTATGACTCACTATAAGAATATGTTGGTAGAATTGCGATCGAAAATTTTAGGATGATTATGTATCGATAAGTCTGAATTGATGGTGAAAATACGTATGTATGACGATATAGTGGTAATTGGATGATGAGATAAAGATAGTGAGAATTGTAAAAGTTTTCATAGTTTAGTTAATTTGTTATTTTGTGAGCACATATTTAAGAATGGGATTTCTATGATAAGTGTGAGAATCGAGCACATAAGAATTATATGTGTGGAGAGGATATAAGAAACAATCTATGAGATATGAATAAATATTTAGTCATAGTTCCCATAATTTAACGTCTATGATGAATTAGAGTAATGAATGAAAGTGCTTATGGTTATCGATCGAGGATAGATTGAGAGTGTTAAAGATGATATTGTGTGTGATGAAATCGAGGAAAAAGAAGGAGGGCAAGTTTGTGGCATAGTTCCCACGACCGAGGTTAGATGCAAAAAAAAAGAGATAAGTGTTTTCCTAAATCAAATGAGATTAAGATATTATGAGCATAAGTTGTTAATTAGTGAATTGTCTTAAATACATCTTTAGATGAGATGTAATGATTATGAATAGTTGAAATTGACCCTTTTGGGATATTAAGAATGTTTGATGAGCAACGATGGGAATAGTCGATTGATAAGGATTAGATGAACAATCTAGTTGACAGTAGCAAGAAATCCTCCTTGGAAGAAGAATCTCACCGAATCAGGTTTAGTAGACCAGTTGGTTTACTTTTAAGAATGAACAAAAATGGAATAAATTAAAAGAAGAATATTTGAGCTCTATTCCTAATGAAGACTTATGCATAAGATATAAAATGTGATGCTAAGAGTGTATGCATTTTGTTTGAGGTAAAGTATCCAACTATGTGATTGGATTCTTGAATCTGGGGCGACACTAGCTAATGTGAATAGAACTTAGGTCGCATTATATTATGTGAAACTATGTTCTGGGAATACAAATTGATTTGATGAGTATGTTTCCAACACAGGAAGATTAAGTTTGTGAATAAATTGAAATGAGTGGAGACACTAGTTAGAATGGTTCGACATTGTAATAAGTCAACGTGAAATCAGAGGAAATCGTACAAATGGAAGAATCATTCGAGAAAATAAGTCAATTGAGAAATTAACAAAAATATGAGATAATATTATGTCATTGAGGAATCAAGTGCGTAAGGAATTACGAGAACTAATGATGGGTACATAGAGTTTTGGCAATATTTGTTAGAGTTAACTACACCCCTGAAAGTGTCATAGTATTGAAGAATAAAGTGATCCAATTCTGTTTGGATCAGTTAGTGGCAGTGATCATAGATGATATTTTGAATGTAATTGAAGAGTTAAAAAGAATATTTTGGTTACTTAAGAAAATCGTTAGTTTCACATGTATATGAAATTCTGTTTGTGCATTAAAGTGAAAGCCATGCATAACATATTTTGTTATTTGATACATATCATATAATGCATATTCTGATAAAGGTGTTGTGATCAGAGTAGCCAGTCTAAAAGAGCTTTAAGCTCAGAATTCTGCACGTAGAGCTTTGCTCTGTGATTTCTGTTTCTAACTGAGCTTATTGGCCAGTACGTATATCGGTATCTGAGAGGCACTCGATCGCAACAAATAGTATCGAATTTGGAGATTTTGCAATATGCAATGATGTTTCACATCAGAAATTAAGATACACTTTGTTGTAGCATACCAAACTGATTTTTGTATGCATAGAGACAATTAGTCTCATGAGTTGAATGTTTGATATATGATTTGAAATTTGTTGAAATATCCATTGCTTTGAAAGCTTGGAGACACTATTGGTGTAGTGAAACATTTTGGATTTTATATTCAGATAAATAAAGTTTGAGGTACTTATTGAGTTTGAAATATTTTTTTTTGTACGAGACCGCGACAATAGACAGAAGTATTGAAGGACTATAGGTATTCAAATGAATACTAATTTGGTAAAACTAGTGTACATATTTGTTGCTTGACCAGAAAATTCAATAAAGGAATAGTACAAATTCAGATATTGTGGTTACTAAATCTAATGCAATGAAGAGCATAGAATAGGGAGTTGACTTTTGGGCAAATCAAAGTACTATTAGAAAACGAAGGTAAAATCAGTTTTGCATGAGCAGATTAGCAAAGCCCAACTTGAGGATTCAGAAATTATGAATTTTATTGAGGAAATTGGAAGTCGATAATGAATATGAATTTTGAGTTGAACAGGAAAAGAGTACCATGTGATTGTAATATGAAGTTTGTGTGCACAATAAAGATTATTGAGTAAAAGATTGTCAGGGATAGCACAAATAACAACCTATGCTATACATCCTAGCAGGAATTCGATGAAATAATGTTTAAAGTGACTACTTGTAATTTTTCCAATAGTCTTAACTATTAGGGATATGTCTCCTTAAAGTTTATATTTTGGAGTTCATAGAAAATGAGGTCAATGTTTAGTTTTAATTGACTTGAAGCATAACATTCAAAATCATTTTGATATCATTCGAAGCTCATATAAGATGTTACATGACAGAATGAGTTGACCACCTTTATATTTGGGTGAATAAGGCCTAAAAATAGTTTAAGGCCAGAAGTGATAGGAGACTTTTATGATAAGTGAAATTGATGTGTATTAGAATTAAGTGACTCAAGCAAAACGAACGAATTAGGTGGATCAACACCAAAGATTGGAATAAAGTGAGCTAGACACATGAGTTAAGTGTTTTAACACAAAAGAGATATGAATATCAAGCAAGAGATGAATTATTTTTGATAGTATCACCTTGCCAAGGTGTACTTAAGATAGGAAAAAAAGGGTGAGTTAACCCGACATAAAATTGTCCATATGAAAAGTTTGTAAGAAAAGGACCATTAACATAAGTTTGTAGCACCGATAAGATGTCTTATATACTTTAAGTATGATATGTGAGTGTGATAAGAAATAGTGATATGATCCGACCTAGATGTAATGTCAGAACTATAAGTGAAAATTTTGAAGTATCCGAAATTTATTGAGGAGACAGACAAGATTGTGTGATATCTGAATAAGTAACAGAAAAATCGATTGATTCCGTTGACTATAGTTAAGTAAAAGAAATTATTCGAGTGATAATGCCAAATGGGAAATAGTAGAGAATATGATGAAAACATATCCCTACCTATTTGATCAATCAGGTAAGAATTTCGAGGACGAAATTTTTGTTAGGAGGGGAGAGTTGTGACATCCCGTGACCCATATGAGGGATAAAATTGTGAATTACGAGAATTATTGAGAAATTAGAAAGTGCAATTCATGTTTATGTTAAATTTGATATGCACAATTTTTACACATTCATATAATTGTACATGCATTCTTTGACATTTTCTGGTACAATTGAGTTGTTAAATATGATTAGGTTGTGATTTGGCAAATTTGGTATTATTTAGGATATTTTGGAATTTTTAGTGAATTTTGTAAAAAATCTTGACTTTCGGGCCAATTATAGAGTGACAAGTGGATAAAAATTATGTGGGACATGTGGACCTATAGCATATGTATATGTGTGTCACGTGGCAATATATAATAGTGGCAATTGATGGGAGACACGTGTATATGATGCAAAGAACCCACGTATTTTAAGGTTGCAATGAAAATATCTTAGGACGAGTTACTGAACTTTGTTCATCGGAAGCATGTTCTACTGGTTTTGTTCATCACCCATCATGGAGTTGCTCTCGGTGGTTGTCTATGAGTTGCTCATATTGATGGAAATAAAAACTGAAACAAAGGAGCATATCAGACGCCAATCGGACATTGCCGGACCATCCAGGCAATAGCTTATTGGAACGTACTGTGAGTCAACCTAGATGATTTCCTAGGATTGATTTAATTTGATTTGTTTAAGCTTCTAATATTGTTATATTGCTTGCGATTTGATTATGAATTTCGGACTTCAATTGTCCGAGGAGATCAATGTTCGAGAATGTATTGGAAGTGCTTTGATTGTGACTTTGTTTGCTATGGAATTCTGAATGTTATGTGAATTCTCAACGAAAGTTGAATGCCGAATTTAGGTGCGATGATTATGAGTTTTGATTGAGCATCCTATGTGATTGCCATATATGCCATATTCAGTTTTGATGCATTGGAAGTGTTCCGATTTGATGTGAAACCCCTTCTGATATGTGAATTCTCAACGTATGTTGAATGCCGGACTTAGGTCCGATGATTATGAGTTTCTGATTGAACATCATATATGATTGTCTGATATTTGAATGCCGGACTTAGGTCCGATGATGATGAGTTTCTGATTGAATATCATATGTGATTGTCTGATATGGCATAATCAGTATTTGATGCATTTCATAAATGCATGCTCAGATAAAGGCGTTGTGACTTGAGTAGCCAGTATGAAGCGCTTCCACATAGAGCTTTGCTCCGTGATATATGTGTTTGCACGTAGAGCTTTGCTCCGTGATATATGTGTTTGCACATAGAGCTATGCTCCGTGATTCTGTTCTGACTGAGCCTTATGGGCCAGTATTTGTACAAGTATGTGATAGGCACTCAGTCACAACAATAAGAACGAATGTGAGTCTCATGCATATAGCATTCATATAAGACTGAAACTCCTTGAATGATTTGCAAAGCTGAAGTGAGTGATACATTGATATGAACCGTTGCTATACCTGGCTACGTGAATTGTATGATCATATGAGATGCCATGTTATGTGAATATCATAAATATTTATATGTTCTGAATGAATATATGTGATATATGTGATGTTTGTTTGTAATCCGGTGAATTCTTCAATGATGGTTCACTCACTGAGTTGCAAAACTCATAAAAAATTGCAATGTGGCTTTTTAGGTTCTGAGGAATTATTTCAGCTAGGCTAAATGGAGTATAGCCACTGAGGTCTGATATCGATTTAGGGGTCGGGATCAGTTTGCTCCTGCACATGTCTTCATTGACTTTATTTTTTGAATTATGTTCTACAAGAATTGTACAAAGTGTATGTAAACGATTCAGTAATGAAATGACTTATGGTTTCAAGTGTTTTGTATCTGAAATGGGCCCAAATTTAAGGTTAAATACTAATGTTTGTAAAGATTGTAGTTTTGAAATGGAAATGTTTTCAAATGACATGGGCCCAATTTGATTAGTATTTTCCGCTTGTATGTTCCTTATTTTTAAAGAAACAAAAGTTTTGTAATGAATTCTGACTGAATGATCGTTCTAGCATGTCACCCTTACAGGGTACGTACTCGGATATCACCATGGATGTCGGGTATGTGTCTTTTAAGAGTGGGGTGTTACAACTAGAGGCGGGGAAAAATTATAACCAAATAAGGGAGGTTGGAGGGTAAGGAGGTAAATCGTTTAGAGAGAAGGAAGAGAAGAGTCTTTTAGAGAGATCGAGTTTTTTTTTTGGACTCAAGTAAGAACCTTTTTGCCTTGGAAAACCATAATCAATTGTACCTTTTACATATCTCAACATTCTTCAAAAACAGTTTTCATATGAGACTTCTTGGGATTTTGCATGTAATGGCTCATAACACCAATTACAAAGGAAAGATCTGGTCTATTTAAAGTTAATTAGATCAAACTACCTACCAATTGTCGATACATCATTGCATATTCCAAATCTTTCCTTTCATATAGACACATCTTTACATTTGGTTCTATTGGTGTTGCGATTGGCTTACATTGCATCATTCCAAACTTCTTTAACAAAATTTTGGAATACATTTTCTGGTGAAGAAGAATTCCTCCTCCTTCAATATGATCAATCTCTAGAGCAAGAAAATGCTTAAGTTGTCCAAGTTCTTTTATATGAAAACAAATTGATAAATTCTCCTTTGAAAAATTTCTTCTTCATTATCACTAGACCCGATCCGAAGACCGGATCCCAACCGGAAAACGAAGAACGAAAGAAGTGGACGAATGCAAACGAATCACAAAATGCGGAAATGAAACGAAAGCGGAATAACAAAACGAAAGTATAGAATCATAAAGAGAAATAAAACGGAAAAATCAGATACAAAGTGTTGGGCCCCAATTCGTATTAAGTATGTGTTAATTTACTTTTGAGGTTTAATTTGAATTTTCCTTTTTGTTGGACTTAATTGAGGTTTATAGTGTTTAGAGGGATGAAAGTTAAATATGGGATTAGTTTAAATTAGAATTGAATTAGTTGTTAGAAATTAGAAGAATAAGATGGTGTAGGGAATTTGCATATGTTTAAGGCTTAAGGTTTCTAAAGATGGGCTTTTAGCCCTTTTAATTGTCATTAAATGAAGAAAAGAGTGAAGTAGTCTTATGGATGAGTGATGGGTCACAAAAGTTTAAAAGATTTAGGAAGGAATATATGAAGTTTTCGTATAAAAGGAAGAGGAAGCTTTTTGACTCTTTAGTTTTTAAGGAAAGTTTCATCAAAACTACATAGTTTTGATAAATGATGAGTTGGAGCTTAAGAGTGATATTAAAAAGACATGTGTTAAGGCTATTGGTAGGAGAATCACGAAATTTCTAGAAAGGGAGAGGGAGAGTTTCGGATAAGAAGAAGAAGAAGAAGAAGAATAAGAAGAAGAAGAAGAAGAAGAAGAAGAAGAAGAGGAAGAAAGAGGCTAGGCCTTGTGTTTTCTTGCTTAGAGAAGAGTAGTCGAGAGTGTTTTAGAAGGATAAGAGAAAGAAAGGTTTAAGAGTTCATCAAGCCAAGAGGGAGAGCAATTTTCGTGGGTTTCCTTTCAAGGTAAGAAAAATGTGGAATTCTTTGGGTTTATAAGTGGGTTTTGATGCAAATGGCTTAGGTAAGGTTTGGGTAAAGTTAGGTAAGTTGAATTCTATGTTTTCCTCTCCTATGATTGTCTAATTTTGGGATATCTCTTGTTAATTGGATTCTTATTGCTTAATGAAGGTGAAGAGAGGTTATTTGAGCAAAAAGAAAGGCCAATTGATCAAATTCAAGGCTAAAGGATTAAGGTGGGTAAATTTCTTAATAATTGAGTTAATGAACTTGTTAAAGTTCTATAATAAATGCTATTGAATACTTTAAAATGATTTATCAATGTTGCTTGTATTTCTTGAAATGGTTTAAATATATATGAGATATGAAAATGTGTATATGATTGTTGAACAAGTGAAAAATAGATTTGAATATGTGATTTAGGCAATTAAGTGAAAATGGATGTTGCAAGGTTCATTGAGGACTAATGTGTATAAAATGCATGAATGATGTGATATGCATGTTTCTATGGGTTTAGGGTGGTCCTTTATGTGATAGGTGCACCTATATAGGCTTCTCCCGCCTGCCCGCTAGTGGCCACAGAGTTCCTCTCATGGTTTTCACGGCTACACATGACCGTTTTGCGGAAATGTGTAGTACGTCCTGTTGGATCCACCCAAACCAACTTATGTGTGACTATATTATATGTTGTCTAAGTTGTTCTTTTGTGATATATTGTTTTGTAATTTCCTTTGATCATTTTATATTAATGAAGAATTGGTTTATGACAAAGATGCTTAGTTCAATTGTTTGAGAATGAATTGTTAAAGGTTTTTGGCATGCTTATTCTTAGTTATTAAGTTTTTACCCACGGAGCTGTCGAGCTCACCCCCCATTTTCCCCTCCACAATTCATGAGCGAGAAATCGAGACACCGCATCGGGAATAAGGCATTACTCCGATGCAACTTTTGGGTTTTGAAATCATATGTTTGAAACCAAGGCTTTAGATAGCATTTTAGAGCTAGCAATGTACTTTGTATTTTGTCTTTGAGACTTTGATGTATTTGGGCTAAAATGCCCTCTAAAGCTTTGTAATAACTTTTAATTTCATGTAAATGCAAGATTGTTGAGTTTTAATTGTAATTTATGTAATTTACACATGTTTTATACATATGCATCATTGTGTGGCTATAGTTGACAAAAAGAGTGGATTGAGATTGTTTTGATTTATATGTTGGGATGGAGTAGATGACTAGGAGTGCGGTTGTTGCCTTGAATTGCTTTTGGAGATACTTTTGGGATTGAATTATGCCATATGATGTTGGATATTGAATTTTATGCAGGTGGTGGAGCTAGGATTGAAGTTTGGTTAGTTGTATTTTCAAGGGAAGTGTGTCAAATTTTCCTAAAATTTGACAGAAACTTCGCTTCAGTTTAGACCCTCTGAGGCTTTATTCAGATCGGGAAGTCTTTGTGAATATTGTAGTAGAAGTTCAGAACTTTCTAAGGGTATATCATTTGTCTCATTTGGACTTAGGGTCAAAAAGTTATAAGGTTTAGAACACATTCAGTCACTGTTCATTTAGCTATATTACTGTTACATTGGTCTTTAACGAGCAGTGTCCTTTGAGTGGCTTTTTACTTAATGATGAAATTAACTTTTGCATCCTTCATGAATGTTGTAGAGCATCTTGTTATCTTTCCATTGAGGTATAATATGTAATTTTTAGAATTTGGAGTAAGAAGTTATGAGAATTGGAAGATAACAACTAAAGTCATGCGTGTTGTTCATATAACTTATGAAGTTATGATAACCTTGATGACAAATGATTGAAGTCCATGCTTTGATAAATCAATTAAGCTAGAGATTTTGAAGTTGGTGAATTAAACTTGAAGTTTGAGATGTTATGAAGGGTTTAGGCTATGGAATAAATAAATTTGGGAAGTGTATAAATGGTTAAGAAGTTAGGTTGAAGGTGAGAAGTTTGAATGAGGCATTGAAGTTTTGGGATTTTGCATGTCTGTTAAACGGACATAGATGTCCGTTAAACGGACAGCTTCTGGTGCAAAAACACCCCTTAGCCTGCCCATGTCCGTTAAACGGACTTGCATGTCCGTTTAACGGACATTTAAGGATCTTTTGGGCCACTTTCATCCGTACCTGTCCATTTAACGGACAGCTACGGGAAAGATGATGAATTTTGAAATAGTTAGGGACCGAATCGCATTTTGTGGTCTTCATTAAAGTTGTAGATCTAGATGTCTACTTTCTAAGGGTCCAAAATCGAACGAAATCAGATTTATAAATCAAAAGTTATGGTGATCGCGCCAAAAGATGTTGAAACTGATTTAGGGTGTGAGCATTATCTATTCTTTTGGGCATAAACCCCTGATCCGACCTCCATTGAGGCTAGACTTGAACCATTAGATTTCTAAGACATATATATTTCTATCCATAAAAATTGGTATCATTTGGAGTCAAATTGAAAAAGTTTGCATTAAAGTGAGTAAGAGGTCGGTTTGGAGATCATATTTGGAGTATGAGCTCTTTTAGGTTTTTAAAGCATAACTTGAGTTATATAACTCCGTTTGAGGTGATTCTTGTTCCATAACGAACTTGAGGCATAGAGCTACAATTCATATGAATAAGTTAACTTATGATTTTGATGTTTATATAGTGTGCGCTCACCACGAGTGTGGAGTTACAGCTTAGGACCCTCAAGGTTATACGCACAAGGTTCATGATTTTGCAGTTTTAATACCGAAACAAGTTTTCCATCGTGGTGAGGAATCCCTCCCTCGTGTGTTGCGCGTCTAGATGTCACGTAGGACGTCAGAACCGTGTCTCACCGGGGTGGGGTTCCAACACTTATGGTATCAGAGCCAGGTTTGAGGTTCAGGTAGAAGGAGAGCTTTAGGGATTTTCATGACCTCAATCAAAATTGCATGATTTGTGTTCTTTTGCATTGTTTTAAATTGATTTTACATGCCTACATGATGATTTTGATTAAATGTTGATTTTGTATGATTTTGATCGGATTTTTCATGATTTAAATCGTACGATACATTTTGACAAATTGTTTTTGCATGAACTAAAGTTTTTCACTGGTTTTATTTTGAAGGAGTATTATGCCACCTCGGAGTAGAACTTGAGGAGCCCGACTTCGTTCTCGCTCTCACCAGGGGAGCACAGATGAGTCTTATGTCCCGCAAGATACGAGGATACACTCTGCCCCTGGTTCAGGAGCACCTAGTGTGCAACCTGAGGAGCCTCCACCTCCTCCTCCTCCTCCTTCTCTGCCTGTGATGGACCCGCAGTTTTCCCAGGCCTTTGCCCAGACCTTCACCTTCGCCATGGGTCAAGGGTCTCAGGTTTCGACGCCAGCTCCAGTGGTTAGGGGCGGGCAGTATGATAAGTTGAGGAAGTTTGGGGCGGTGGACTTTTATGGTACCACCAATCCAGAGGAAGCTGAAGCTTGGATGAAGAGGACAGAGAGAGTCTTGGTTCAGATGAAGTGCTTTGATGAGGAAAAGCTGGAGTATGCAGTTAGTTTACTACAGGGTGATGCTCTTCACTGGTGGGAGTCAGTGCCACAGAGTCAAACTGTGCCACCAGTACTCACATGGAGGGACTTCGGAGAGTTGTTAAAAAAGAAATACCTTTCCTGGGTCTATATCCAAGAGAAGGCTCGAGAATTCTTGAATCTGACTCAGAGGGAGATGTCTGTGAGTGAGTATGAGTTAAGATTCACCCAGTTGTCTAGATATGCACCTCATATTGTGGCAAATGAAGAAGATAAGTGTCGCAAGTTTGAGGGAGGCCTCCACTTGGGTATCAAGGAGAAGGTGATCCTCCATAACTTCTGTGATTATCAGCAGCTGGTGGATGCTGCACTCCAGGTTGAGAAGCTGGAGAATATTAGGCAGGTGGTGAGTAGGAAGAGGAAGAGCAGAGAGCAGTATTCCAAGAGAGGGGGTAGTGTGCAGATAGCTGTCAGGGGTGAGAAGAGTTTTCGTGCTCAGAGTGGCAGTAGTGTCCCTCAGCAGAACAGGCAATTCAGGGCAGGATCAGTGCAGGCTTCCTCAGTGGGAGGAAACAGTAGAATAGAAAGAAGCAGGAATCAGAACCCTGTATGTGAGCGCTGTGGGAATATGCATCAGGGTGAGTGTCGTAAACTTACGGCTGCATGTTTCTGGTGTGGAGAAAAAGGGCATCGGATCAGGGATTGCCCTATGATGAAAGGGGAAGGATCTCAACCGCAGGCTCAGAGGAGAGCAGAGACAGTGGGAACTAGACCAACTACTGGGGTGGGCAGTTCTGGGTCAGTGAAGAAGCCCATTCCTCCAGGGAGACCAAGAGGGCAAGCACAGGCTAGGCTAGGGTGTTTGCCATAACGCGGGAGGAAGCTGCAGCCGCATCGGAGGTTGTTACTGGTATGGCTCAGCTCTTTCATTCTGATGTGTATGTGTTGTTTGATTCTGGTTCTACACATTCTTATGTGTCTGCAAGTGTGATATTGGCTGATATGCTGTCAGTTCTCGTAGATAATTTTCTACTTGTTAGCACTCCGTTAGGGAGGAATGCCATTGTAAGCCGGATCTATAGAGATTGTGAGCTTGTGATCAAGGGATCTAGTTTGGTAATAGATCTGCTACCTCTAGATCTGAAGGAATTGGACGTTATTATCGGAATGGATGTAATGGAAAAGTATCAGGCGAAGCTTGATTGTGGGCGAAAGGAAGTGGAGTTTGATATGGCTGAAGGTCGTAAGGTAATTTTCAAAGGGGATAAAAAATTGACAACGCCAAGGCTTGTTTCAGCTTTGTTAGCTAATAAACTGATGGGAAGAGGCTGTGAAGCCTTCTTGGCATGTGTCAGGGATACCAGTGTGAAGGAGAGCAGGGTGGAGGATATTCCCATTATGAGGGAATTTCCTGATGTATTTCCTGAGGAGTTACCCAGTTTGCCACCTGAGAGGGAGATTGAGTTTGCTATTGACTTGGCTCCCGGGACAGCTCCTATCTCTATTCCACCATACAGGATGGCTCCAGCTGAGCTGAAGGAGCTTAAGGAGCAGTTAGATGATTTATTAGAGAAAGGGTTTATTAGACCTAGTTCCTCACCTTGGGGAGCACCGGTCTTGTTTGTTAGAAAGAAAGATGGAACTTGGAGGATGTGCATCGATTATAGGAGGATTAACAAGGTGACAGTGAAAAACAAGTATCCTCTTCCACGGATAGATGACTTGTTTGATCAGCTGCAGGGAGCAACGGTCTTCTCTAAGATCGATCTCAGGTCTGGATACCATCAACTCAGGATAAAAGAGTCTGATGTGAGCAAGACAGCCTTTAGGACACGGTATGGGCATTATGAATTTTTGGTTATGCCTTTTGGACTAACCAATGCTCCTGCTGCTTTTATGGATCTGATGAACAGAGTTTTCAAGGAGTTTTTGGATCAGTTTGTTATCGTGTTCATCGATGACATTCTGGTGTATTCAAAGAGTGTGGGAGAATATGAGCAACACTTGAGGATTATATTGCAGCGGTTAAGAGAGAAAGAGATTTATGCTAAATTCGCTAAATGTGAATTTTGGCTTCACGAAGTAGTTTTCCTTGGTCACATTATTTCTGAGAATGGGGTGCATGTAGATCCAAAGAAGATTGAAGCAGTGGTGAATTGGCATGCCCCAACCACAGTAACGGAAGTGAGGAGCTTTCTAGGTTTAGCAGGCTATTATCGGAGATTCGTAGAAGGATTCTCAATAATAGCTGCTCCTTTGACCAAGTTATTTAGAAAGAACCAGAAGTTTGTTTGGAGTGATGAGTGTCAACGGAGTTTTGAGGAGCTCAAGCATAGATTAACTAGTGCTCCAGTATTGACTTTGCCTACAGGAGAAGGAAGTTATACAGTGTATAGTGATGCTTCCAGAAAGGGGTTGGGATGTGTGCTTATGCAGGGAGATAAGGTGATAGCATATGCCTCACGGCAGCTAAAGCCTTATGAGGTGAACTATCCGACCCACGATCTAAAATTAGCAGCTGTGATCTTTGCCTTGAAGATATGGAGGCATTATTTGTATGAGGTTCAAACTCGGATCTTCACAGATCACAAAAGTCTCAAGTACTTGTTAAGTCAGAAGGAGTTGAATTTGAGACAGAGAAGGTGGATTGAGCTGCTTAAAGATTGTGACCTGTTGATTGAATATCATCCAGGTAAGGCAAATGTCGTTGCGGATGCTTTAAGTAGGAAGTCTTCCATAGCATATGTTCAGACAGTGTATCTGCCGCTATTGGAAGAAATGGCTAAGCTCAGGATCAGTTTAAGGCAGGAGGAATCTGATGGTATGATTGCTACATTTAGGGTGAGGCCAATCCTTAGGGAAAAAGTGAAAGAGTTGCAAGTTCAGGATGCAGAACTAGGAAAGCTGCGAGAAGAGATTCAGGAGGGGAAGAAGTCCGATATGATGGTGAGTGATGATGGACTCCTGACAGTCGGGAATAGACTTTGTATTCCAGATGTCATGGAGGTGAAGAATGAGATTCTAGATGAGGCGCACAATACGCCTTATGCTATGCATCCAGGTAGCACCAAGATATACAGGGATCTTAAGGAACATTTCTGGTGGAGAGGTATGAAGAAGGATGTGGCCGAGTATGTGAGTAAGTGTCTGGTGTGTCAGCAAGTTAAGGCTGAACATCAAGCACCTTCAGGTCAGTTGAGGCCATTATCCATTCTTGAGTGGAAATGACAGAAAGTGACTATGGATTTTCTAATGGGATTGCCTAGGACCAGTAGGAGGCACGATGCCATATGGGTGATTGTGGATAGATTGAAGAAATCGACCCATTTTTTGGCAATCAGACAGACTGATCCTTTGCATGTGCTAGCTAAGAAGTACATTGATGAAGTTGTAAGATTGCATGGTATCCCGGATTCAATTGTATCAGATAGAGATCCTCATTTTACATCGAGATTTTGGGGCAGTTTGCAGGAAGCTTTAGGTACTAAGTTGAGTTTCAGCACTGCTTTCCATCCTTAGACCGATGGTCAATCTGAGAGGACCATTCGGACCCTAGAGGGAATGCTCAGGGCATGTGTGATGGACTTTAGAGGAGCATGGGATGAGCACTTGCCTCTGATCGAATTTGCCTACAATAATTCGTATCATTCGAGCATTCAGATGGCACCGTATGAGGCTCTATATGGGAGAAGATGTAGGACTCCAGTGTGTTGGGATGAAAAGGGAGACAGGAAGCTATTGGGTCCAGAGTTGATTCAGATGACAGTTGATAAGGTTAACTTGATTAAGCACAGGCTGAAGGCAGCTCAGGACAGAATGAAAAGTTATGAAGATGCTCACAGAAAGGAGATGGAGTATGAGATCGGTGAGAAAGTTTTTCTTAAGACTTCTCCTTGGAAAGGGATTATGAGATTTGGGAAAAAGGGTAAGCTGAGTCCAAGGTATGTGGGGCCTTATGAGATTCTGGAGAGAATTGGTCCGTTAGCATGCAAGTTAGCATTGCCTCTAGAGCTCTCGCAGATTCATGATGTCTTTCATGTCTCTATATTGAGGAGATACCGATCTGATCCTTCTCATGTCATTCAAGCTGATGAAGTTCAGTTGAGTGATGACTTGAGTTATGAGGAGCTTCCAGTGCAGATCTTAGATACCAAAGAGAAGGATTTTTACTTTACTTAATGATGAAATTAACTTTTGTATCCTTCATGAATGTTGTAGAGCATCTTGTTATCTTTCCATTGAGGTATAATATGTAATTTTCAGAATTTGGAGTAAGAAGTTATGAGAATTGGAAGATAACAACTAAAGTCATGCTTGTTGTTCATATAGCTTATGAAGTTATGATAACCTTGATGACAAATGATTGAAGTCCATGCTTTGATAAATCAATTAAGCTAGAGATTTTGAAGTTGGTGAATTAAACTTGAAGTTTGAGATGTTATGAAGGGTTTAGGCTATGGAATAAATAAATTTGGGAAGTGTATAAATGGTTAAGAAGTTAGGTTGAAGGTGAGAAGTTTGAATGAGGCATTAAAGTTTTGGGATTTTTCATGTCCGTTAAACGGACAGCTTCTGGTGCAAAAACACCCCTTAGCCTGCTCATGTCCGTTAAACGGACTTGCATGTCCGTTTAACGGACATTTAAGGATCTTTTGGGCCACTTTCACCCATACCTGTCCGTTAAACGGACATGGATGTCCGTTTAACAGACAACTATGGGAACGATGATGAATTTTGAAATAGTTAGGGACCGAATCACGTTTTGTGGTCTTCATAAAAGTTGTAGATCTAGATGTCTACTTTCTAAGGGTCCAAAAACGAACAAAATACGATTTATAAATCAAAAGTTATGGTGATCGCTCCAAAAGATGTTGAAACTGATTTAGGGTGTGAGCATTATCTATTCTTTTGGGCATAAATCCCTCATCCGACCTCCAATTGTGGCAAGACTTAAACCATTAGATTTATAAGACATATATATTTCTATCAATAAAAATTGGTATCATTTGGAGTCAAATTGAAAAATTTTGCATTAAAGTGAGTAAGAGGTCAGTTTGGAGAACATATTTGGAGTATGAGCTCTTTTAGGTTTTTAAAGCATAACTTGAGTTATATAACTCCGTTTGAGGTGATTCTTATTCCATAACGAACTTGAGGTATAGAGCTACAATTCATATGAATAAGTTAACTTATGATTTTGATTTTTATATAGTGTGCGCTCGCCACAAGTGTGGAGTTACAGCTTAGGACCCTGCAAGGTTATAAGCACAAGGTTCATGATTTTGCAGTTTTAATACCGAAACAAGTTTTCCATCGTGGTGAGGAATCCCTCCCTTGTGTGTTGCGCGTCCAGATGTCACGTAGGACGTAGGACCCGTGTCTCACCAGGGTGGGGTTCCAACACTTATAATTGGCTCAATGGTAAGAGGCGTTCGCTTAAAGCGAAGCAAAACCCTGAGGTCTTGGGTTCGAGGCACTAACTCACCCAAGGCTAGAGGGGACAATACTGATTAAGGTTGTGATCGCATGGGTCGGGCTTGCCTGATATGTGCATCCTGTGGACCCAACATTTAAAAGGCGTCTTTTAATGTTGGGTCCACGGGATGCACATATCGAAGCTCGACCGACCATCATTTGTCAGATCATTTTCAATGGTGATAGTCAACTTCGAACTCAGAGTTGTCTCACTACGTGGACGCCTCTTACCATTGAGCCAAGAGGCGCCCACGTAAAGTGGGACAAAACCCTGAGGTCTTGGGTTCGAGGCACTAACTCACCCAAGGCCAGAGGGGACAATACTGATTAAGGTTATGGTCGCATAGGTCGGGCTTTCCCGATATGTGTATCCCGTGGACCCAACACAAAGCGAAGGCGGAATGATAATTTACAAAACGGATCCAACATCCGAAGACAAAATATCAGAGAAAACATGATCGCGTTGGAAACCCTAAGACATTTCAAAATCCGGTATAATTTTTTTTCTTTCTTTTTCTATTTTACTCAATCTCATACAAAGCAATACTCTTTTCCAATTTGGAATTCATCAATTCCATATATTCATGTTATTTCTACCAAAATTTCGGCAGCATAACGGCTGCATTTGTAAAAATCCAAAACCTACAAATGGTAAATGAACACTTTTAAAATTCCTAAGTAGTCACACAATTATCAAAATCCACCGGACCCTCCGTCCGAGATCTCAGCATAAACAAACGCAAACCTATTTCTAAATCACTTCAAGTCATTTTCCAAACCCAATTCGTATTCCTCACATTCATACTTATATACAAACTAATTTATCCAATTACATAACATATATCAAAACCATATCCAATTTCATAATTCATCTCATCCAAAGCCCAATCCACAATCATATCTCAAACAATTCTCATTCATAATCCTACTCACATCCCAACTATAGCAAAGTCCAAATACACAATTCGGGATTCATATACATCATACTCAAATATATATGCAAATTCGTAATCCTCATACATTTTGAAATACATGCTCGAAATACATCAATGGCAATTCAGCCATATACCATAGCAATACCAAAATCAACTTTACACAAAATACACGCTATACACAATCGAACAAACGGTCTTGACAATCTTTCATCCGATCTCTTGCTCTATACCTGGAGATGGGGATGAAAGGGGGGGTGAGCACAAAGCTCGTGGATAATATATTTATAAATTGAAAGATAAGCGAAAATATTTTTCAAAACTTTTTGCCGTTTATTTTTAAAGATATCATAGTAGAAAAATTTGGCAATTCCCTTATTTCTCAAACTTTCAAATTATTGCCAAACAATTTCAATAAATTCTCGGCTGAAAAGTCCACAAAATTTGATATCTCAAACTTTTCACATTTTTCATATTTCATGAACAAAAATTCATATTTCTTAAAATTTTTCAAAACATGCAATGCATCACACTTAGAAACAAACAAAAACACATAACACATTAAATGGTTTGGTTCGGTCCAAAACAAAACGTACTGCACATTTCTGCATAGCGGTCCTGTGCAGCCGTGACGGAACGTACTACACCTTCCCGCATAGCGGTCCGGTGTAGTCATGACTTACGGGAGTCCGAGATCAGAACTCTAATGCCTCTAGCAGGCGGCGGGAAGAAGGCTTTAAAAATAGACAAGTGCGCACTCATCCCACTTATGGGACCTGACCAAACCCACATAACACATAATCGAAAACGAAAATTAGAATTGCTCGAAGACACATTTCGAAATCTTGATTTTCAAATTTTTCATATCAAAACAATCATATCATGTCAATACTTGACACATCATCATATCCACATATCACAAACAATTTACATAACCAAACATATTTAAACTCAATTCATCAATTTAATCACATATAAATCAAAATCATGACAATGAATGAAATTTGTTTCTTTAAAACATAAATCAAATCATATACAATTTCATAAAGCACATTGTTCAAACTTTTCAGATAATTCAAAACATGATTTTCATAACTCTTGTATATTCTTAAAAACCTTCCGAAAGCATTAAATTTAATCCTTCGAAAATTATATTTTTCAAACATTTTTCCTAAACATTAATTTATCAAAATTTGTTTCTTGAATTTTTCAAATACACATGCTTAGCTCAAAATTTAATAAATAAATATATTACCCATCTCGAATCGATGCTAAAAGCTTGTCCCAATCATCAATTTGTCCACTGTCTCTTTTCTTCTTCCAATTGAAAATTACCTAAACCAATTTCACCCAAATTCAACATCATAATTAACTTAATTTCTCAAATTGAGCTTAGAAAACACTAATTCCACAAACTTTCAAACTATCTAAATCATAAATTTTCAAAACTCCCAATTCACAAAATTGACCTAAACCAATTTACCCAAATTCAATATCATAAATCACAAATTCTTCAAAATTGGTATCATATTTCACCAATCCATAAGATTTTCCATGATTCTAAGCCAATAATTTCCAAAAACTCAATCACAATATTAGGCATAAACCCAAATTAATTTTCATCCAAAATTAAACACAACCTAAGGCATAGACATCAAAATTGACTTCATAAATCACGTACCCATATCATTTTCCATGATTCTAAACCAAAAATTTATTAAAAACTCAAAACTTAAAAAATTTCTCATACTTCATTTCTCCACCATTTTCTAATTTTATAGGCTTGGAAGGAAGTCCTTGAGCTCCTCCACCTTTTTCCTTCATGTAGCAACATCAAAATCTTGCTCTAAGATTCATAAAAATCAAAAACCTACTTACTTTTACTCTTCCCCTCTTCCTTCCACCGAAACCCACTCTTCATTCCTTCTCATCTTCTTTTCTTATTCTTTTCTTCTTCTCAAAGTCATGGGTCTCCTCTTAAAAACGAAAAATCCTCTCTCTTATCTTGCCATGTCATTAAATGAGGGAGAAAAGACTTAATTGCCCCTCCATTTAAAGCCTTTAACTTATGTCCTTAAGTGGACTTCCCAATATGCCCCTGAACTTTACTTTAAGTCATGCTTACTTTCGGATATGTTTTCCACTATCAATTTGAAAGAATTTGTCAAAACTTCCTTCTAGAGAATTGTCCCTCATTGTCTTAATTTCATAATGCCGCAAAAATCATCGAATTTGGAGCACTACATCAAAAGTTATGCTCAAAACATTTCAGATATGTCTTATGCTAAATCATTTTCCAGCACGATTATTTCCATCCAAAACTTGACATCATTAAACCCAAAATTGAAACTAGATGTCTTCATAACAATTGTAGCAATATGTCTTTAATTTAATCCAAATCAAGAATCACCTCATTTGGATTACTAGAGCAAAAGTTATGGCCAAAATACGTTCAGATGTTCTTAATCTAAGACTGCACACGAATCCGAACTTCAATTCAGAAATTGAAAGTCTTAGGGGCTAAATTGAAATTCACTTTCTTCATATGACTTGTAGCCTCATATCTTAATTTTATTTTCCCTCAAGAATCACTTCAATTGAATCACCACAAATTAAGAATTTCTCAAAATACTGAACCATGTTTGAAAAATTTCCCGACTCACTGTGATTAATTTAATCAACCTTAATTTAATCTCAAAAATTCATAATTTTTCCATTAGGATGTAGATAATTTTCTTAGGAATCCAACGCTTTGAAAACCAAGTCAATTGGATGTCGGACGGAAAAGTTATAAGCAAAAGATCGGAAGAGGGTCATATTTTCTATACAAATAGAAATAATAATTAAATAAATAAAATAAAAATAAAAATAAAAATAAAAATTAATTTAGAAAACTTTGATCTCGTGCGCGAGATTGCTCCTGTAAAATTTTTCTTTTCTTTTTTTTCAAATATATATATATATAGATATATATATATATTTGAATTTTTCAAAAATCGTAGCTCTTGATTCCGAATTCCAAATTTGACAAATTTGGTATCTATAGAAAGATTGAAGGAAGCTCTACAACTTTCATGAGAACTCCCCAACCAATTCCATCTCTAAAATGATCAAATTTCTAATCAAAAATTCTGTACAATTTAATAAATCCTTAAACAAAGACTCAACTTTAAAATTTTGTATCTTTCAACTCTAAGGTCCAAATGTGTCATATTTTATATCAATGTAAAGATAAAAAAGTCACCTACAACTTTCATGAAGGACGGTAAAATCAATTTAACCTCTACGGAAATCAATTTTCCAATAAAAAATTATGTCCTCTAATAATCATGCTAAAATCATAACAGAAACTTGTAAAAATCATAACTTATTATTCCTTGATCTAAAAATTGCATACTTTATATCAAAATAAAGATCAAATCAAAATCTTCAACTATCGTGAAGAACTCAAAGACTAATTCAACCTATAACTAGGTCAATTTCTCAGTCAAAGTTTCTGCCATAATATGGGTCAACCTATAACACATCCAAACTTCCAAAATTCATATATTTCTATTCTCACATCCTCTAATTGCATATCATACATCATTGTAAAGCTTGGAAAATCTTCTATGATTTTAATGAAGACCACTTCACTCACTTCAGACCACATCAATCCGGCGATTTGCCTCAAAGCATAGCATACACAAAACTACACTTAAAAATATTTTCAAAGTCAAAGTGAAATAACCTTAACTTTGACTAACAATAACTTTCACTCCCGATATCGAAATATTACAAACTTTATGGAGATATAAAGCTTTCAACATAAGCTACAAGTTTCCTGAAGATCATTTTCTCAAATTCTGCCTAAATCAAATCAAAAAGTCAACTCTCTATGGCCAAAAGTCAAACTTTCTATATCCAAAAGTCAACTTTCTAAAATCTTCAATTTTGCACACTTTTCTATTTAATTTATGCTTTTTAACTTCATTTCAATCAACTCATCCACTTGAACTTTCATAAATTATACAAATCTCCACAATAATCAAAATTATCAAAAACTCAATAATTCTTTTCTCATGAATTTCTTCAAAGCATAAATACTTTTATTTCACAATACATATATAAAATCACTCATTTAATTTCACTTAATATTTCTAAATTTCACTCAAAAATCGGGGTCCAACACTAGTTATGACAAAATCATCAAATAGACCAGCATAATAGCTAGCCTTCCACTATTGATTTTTACACATAGACTTGAATCTGCATGTGTAACAAGATAACCACTTTTAGTTAAAAATTTAGCAATCTTATCATACCAAGCCTTTGATGATTGCTTTAATCCTTAAAGTGCCTTACGTAGCTTACAAATATATTTAGGGTGTTCTTGGTTCTGAAACCCAATTAGTTGAACTATGTAAATCTCCCAATCCACCTCCCTAGGTAAAAATGCATTCTTAACGTCCATTTTTCAATAAATTCCAATATTTGCTAGCTACAAATGCAAACAAAAAACGTATCGTCATAAGCTTTGCCATTGGACTAAATGTTTTATCATAGTCCAATATTGTTGTGTGAACCCTCAAGCTACCAGGTGTGTTTTATGCCTCTCAATCGATCCATTTATGTGACGTTTTATTTTGTAGACCCATTTGCATGAAATAGGATTTACATCTTTTGGCTTTGGCTCTAGCTCCCAAGTTTTATTTTTTCTAATAAATCAATTTCTTCTTCCATTGTTTTAGTGCACAATATATTGGAAGTTGTTTCTTCAAAGGTTTTCGGTTCTTTTGCAATTTCATCTTGAACTATTGTTGCATTGGTATATTTTGAATTTGGCCTTTGAATTCATGCTGATCTTATAAGTTGAGATTGAGGGTTGGGTACTTGTACTTAACTTGTCCCACCTTCTTCACACAATTGTTGGTAGAAACTGGTTTGCCAAGAATTATGAATTACTCCTTATTTGACATCTCCATCTTCACTTAATTGAAAATGAGCAATTTACAACTCATTTTCAAATTAGTTGACTATGGTAATATCTACTTTTTTGAAGACCACTATGAAGATGCTTGATCAAATACAACATGTCATAACGTATAACACCTTCAAGCTGTAGGGTCACAGCATTTCCACCCTTTTCTTTGACTATTTTAACCCACAAAGATACATCTAACAACTTTCTTGTCAATCTTGCTATGCAAATGATCTGGAATAAAGACATAGCAAACACATCTAAATACTTAAAAGTAGCTAACATTAACTTTCACATTCCACAGCTTTTTAAACAATGAAAGAAAATTTAACCTTTATTGAGGAAGTCTATTAATCACAAACATTGTCGTCCCTATTTCTTCTGCCCAAAACTTTCCTTGTACCTTCTTCGTGTGACATACTATGCTAAATTTCAACAAAGTGCCTATTCTTCCTCTCCACAATGCCATTTTATTATGGCATGTTGGCACAAGTATATTGATGTTGAATTCCATACTCCTTTAGGTATTGAGAGAAATCGATTGAGTTATATTCCCTTCCATTATCTATTCTCAAGCAAGAAATTTTCTTTCCCACTTCTCCCTCAATTGTTTCTTTAAACTCTTTAAGCTTTGAAAAAGAATCAAAATTTTCTTTTATAAAGAAAACTTACACATATTTAGAGAAATCATCAATAAAAGTCACCATGCATTTCATTCCACCAATTGATAGCTGCTTGATGATATGTTCTTAATTGATTATGAATTTATTCCCTAACACTTAGTGATTATTGCTATGAAAATGCTTAGGATACTCACTTTAGTTCATATTTGATTTTAGACAAAATTCAGAAGCGAAGGGGCTAAAGTGAGTTGAAAGCACTATATTTAGGCCATTTTTTGAAGAATCACACTCACTTGTCTTTATGGAACAAGAATAAGAAGATTAGAGAAAGAAAAAGAAAAGAAAATACAAAAAATGAAGAGCGTGAAGAATAAAAAGTGAAGAGAGCTACTTACAACCTGTATGAGGTTGCATGGGCATGATACGCTCTGTAACACCTATGCAATGCTTCTTACAGCTGTAAGAGGCTTGAGAAGTTGCTCACGGGTGTGACAAACCATGTCACACTTGTTAGGCCCTTCTCAAACTAGTGAGAAGCCACTCACGGGTGTAAGAAGGGCTAACTTTCCCATTTAAGCATACATCTTTAATATAAATGGACAGAATATGTGACGGATGAGGGATATAAACGTTTTGATGTTTTCAGCTAGGAAAAGAGTGGATCTTATGGGAGAATGGAGAGGGCAATGGAAGCTCTCAATTGTGAGAGACTCATAGAGGGTTAGACATCCCGATGCCAGTTCGAAGATGACATCGATGACGATGAACCTAGTTAAGCATTT
This sequence comes from Erythroxylum novogranatense, assembly GCA_029891385.1. NCBI lineage: Eukaryota > Viridiplantae > Streptophyta > Magnoliopsida > Malpighiales > Erythroxylaceae > Erythroxylum > Erythroxylum novogranatense. Next base: position 59,037,197 of record CM057228.1, on the reverse strand, counting down.
CTTCCTTGTATGTATTGTTTTCTTTCTCTCTTTAGTAATTGTTTAGGTTATCTTGTGCATATGGATTTGGGTGTTATGCATAAATGATCGTATTTTTCATTATTGTTTGATTGTTTGTGTTTGAAGCCATTACTAGAATTTCAATATAATCCATAATTGTTCTTATATTTAAGATTCATTTATAGTGACTAATGGTTCGCAATCATTAGGGATAACTTAACTTCGGTTAAAAGACCTGAATGTATATGGATGTTTCCTTGATTAATCAATTTTCTTAATTTGTAATGTAACTACCCAACTGAATCTAGAGATCGTATCATAGGTTATTCAGTAATTAGGTTTAATTAACGAACATCCCTTAATTAAGCTCAAGTTAATATAGCTTATCATTAACCCACGATTAACAATTGTTAAGAGAGGTTTGATAACAATAAAACAATGAAGTATGTTCAACTAGGTGTAGGCCGAGATTAAACCAAAGAACCAGATTCCTAACGAATTCATCACTTTCATCATTTTTGCATGCTTTCTTTAATTTGTTTTCATTAGTTTAGTTTTACTTTATTTTGTTATTAAACCAAACCAAAGCCCCTATAACACAAACACCAATTATTTTCACTTTCAAAGCTTTACACATACTCTTTGTAAGAGTGACCTAGACTCACTACTACTATAGTGATAGGTCTAGGTTATTTTGAGTAGTGTTACGACACACTACATAAATTTAATGGTCAATTTAGCTAATTTTTCGTAATTGTAAATTAGGTATGTTAATTTCAATTATAGGTTTAATTTAGAATAATTTTATTTATTAATTGTAATGCATTTAATTTAATTTTGTGACTAATTTGGTTATTGATTAATTTTTCAATTATTTTATTTTATTTTATTATTTATATATTTATATTAGGTTTTTTAGTTATGTTATGTGTTTTTTATTGTGTGTTTTAACATTTCTACAATTTAGTAATCATACGAAGTAAGTGTGTGATACATAGGCATATACACGATTATGTCGATGGCCATGTACTTTAAAAATCATAAAATCATGAAATCTGAAGCAAACACTGGCTTAAAATGTGAATATGGGCATCAATATAGGCATGTTCATGATTGTGTAACTCCTTGGAACTTTAAAACCACTTGCTTTACATAAAACATAGCCATGTTGAAGTATATAAGCATGTTGGTGCCAATTTCCTTTTTTTGTAGCTTCATAAATTGATCAAAATAGCTTCAAATTACCTTAAACTTGTTCTAATGTGTTCCTTTTGCTCCACATAAATGGATTTGGAGTTGAAAAAACAATAAAATTCTTAAATAAACAAACAAATGCACTAGATATAAACCTAAAAATATGAACAATTAAACACTTTCCTTTTAAGCAAATCAATTTCATTATGCTCAACTTAATAAGAAACAACTATGTAAAAGCATCAAACATATCAAGATATCGATTAAGATTCTCCATTATTCATTCAATTTTAAAGTTTATTTAATTTTTATGAACTTAGTAACTTGTATCAAAATTATAAATCAATCTAATTCATTCCATAATTCTTCAAATTTAAACTCAATTCACACCATTTCACTTAATGTATAAAGAGAACTCACATGAGAAAATTGATAAAATCTTTAAGAATATTGATAAAATCTTTTAGAATTTCATACCCTTATTAAAAACTATACTAAATTTAAACAACATAAAAGCATTTAAAAACTTATTTGAAAAGTCAACTAGTATTTTGTTGCAAGAGTAAACACCTTGTCATAATTAACCTCGATTACTCAACTAGGCAGTTATCTCAAATGGCTACCAGAACCAATCTTTAACTTTGACCTTTTTATTAGTACAAAGCCAACATAGTGAAATTATTTAGGCTCATTTATTAATACACTACTATTTTTTTTCTTTAAATGGGTTAATGAAGATGCTCAAAAGAATTCAAATTTAACTTAATCCATATGCAATTTATACATAAATTAACATAATCTAGAGTAAGTATCCTTTTTAATTAATGAATTAAATTAAAATTAACTTAATCATTAAAACTCATAACTATTTGGCTAAACAAATCAAATTACAATGACAACCAAACTTATAACTAATCATCTTGATCAACATCTTTAAAAAAAACCAAAATATTTATTATTAAGCTAATTATAACAAAATTGACAAGCTTGACTACAAAGTCCCTCCCCCACAATTAAGTTATATATTATCCTCAATGTACAAAACATGTAAAAAAATATATAAAATGGTAAGAAGTAAGGATAATTGGCACTCCTCTAATAGTGAAGATTTCTAGCCTTGTCAACCATCATTAACATTTATTTAGTGCATGTGAAATATTCTCTACTCTAATGTATAGGAGTGATATTGCCTTCATAGCCTATGAAACTTTATTAAATCTTAAGTAATTTTGAACCATAAGAATAAAACTATGGAAAAAACCAAACTACTACTAAAAACCATACAAATTACTCAATTAAAACCAAACATCTAATTATTAGGTTGTCTTCGAACAAAAACTGCTTTATAAGTCTTTTAGTAAGACTTCTACGTAAGTCCTTATTTAACCTGGATTTATAATTAATGGCTTACTTTCACTACCTTCCCAAATAAGGGTTCATTAGCTTACAAAGGCCACATGCTATAACGTAATAAGGACATATGGTATCAAATTAACAAGACCGGGTAGCTAATGCCCTTTTGATTAATAAACTATCAATATAATAGAGAATAATAAAACCTCTAAATTTTTTATTGACTAATAATTTGTTATGCAATAAGCAAGAGCCTTCCATACATAAGATGACTATCAATAATTCCTTAATAACTTTTTTATTCGGCTTCTCCTCTTTACCTTCCTTTTTCTCATCTTCCTTTTGTTCCTAAGTAAAAAAAATCATCTTTTTTTTAACCTCTAGCTTCTCTCTATTACTCAAAGTTATCATATTCACTTGTCACCTCAAATTTGACTTGATGTATCTCGATAAAACACTTGATTGCTTTTAAAAAACAAGCCCATGAGTTAACTAGTCTCCTATGTTGTAGAAAGAGGTGAATATATCTTTAGTTTCATATATAGTAGCCTCGAATATAGTAATTGATTTTATAAGGAGCTCCTTAAACGTCAATACTCCTCTTGTTTCTATTATTGTAGAAATCTAAGTAAAGTTTGATCATTCTATGTAAAGATGTGACAGTTGCTCAACCCTAGATTATAAGTATTCCTATAGAAGATGTTGTGAGGTTAGTTCCCCATGCAAATTGGATTCTCACACATGTAGTCAAGTATTTGACATTCACAACTGGGGTGATCAATACCACAAATGTCATAAAACATAGATACCTGTTGAGCTTCCAAATACTCATTACTATGCCTCTCATTCTAAACTTCTCATAGTGCCATAAGTGATGGCATACCGTAATTGTAACATCCCGTTACCCATGTGAGGGATAAAATTGTGAATTACGAGAATTATTGAGAAATTAGAAAGTACAATTCATGTTTATGCTAAATTTGATATGCACAATTTTTGCACATTCATATAATTGTACATGCATTCTTTGACATTTTCGGGTACAATTGAGTTGTTAAATGTGAATAAGTTGTGTTTTGGCAATTTTGGTATTATTTAGGATATTTTGGAATTATTTAGTGAAAATTTAGAAAAATATTGGTTTATGGGCCAATTATAAAGTGACAAGTGGATAAAATTCTGTGTGACATGTGGACCTATAGCTATGAGACAAATGGAAGAGTGACATGTGGGAGCCTTGCATGTTGACACATGGCCCACATGGGAGGAACACACGTGGTGTTGCTGGAGAGAAATAGCTGTAACTTAATAAAGTCTTTAGGCCCTTGTTTTCATCGGAAACAATTTCTTTACCAAACCTCTTCTCTACTTCATCTACCGAAACTTGTGCTATTGATTTCACTCTCACCTGCTGGAGATTTTATGGAACCAAGTAAGTTATTCTATGCTATTTCTGCAGTGGAAATATATACATGCATGATGGAGGTTTCGGTGAGAATTGAATTAACTGAGGATTTACAAACCATGGATATGTTGTTTTTATTGCATGTTTGAGAAACTATATTGTTGAACCGTGATTTTGATGATGACTATTGTTAAAGATGAATGCATGCATGTTAGGTTATGGAAGCTAAGTTTTGGTGATGAATGATCTAGATAGTCGAAATGATACATGCATGCATTGTGTCCGTTGTTTATCAGTAGAAGTGAAGTTGATGTTTAGGAATGAATCTTGAGTTTGATCTTATGTAAATGTTTCGAACTGGAATAGGAGTTAATTGGAGTGAAGTTTTAGAGATTATTTTCAGTATAGAAGTGAAAAATCTGGAAAAAGAAATCGGGAAAGACGAGTTGCAGAACCAGACGTCGCGGCGTGTTTTTAATTTATTCGTCGCGACGTGTGGCTTATTTTGTTTATTCGTCGCGACGTCCATTTTTTCCTCGCCGCGATGTTCATTTTCTTCCTTGTCGCGACTTAGGTGACCCCCCCTTGAACTCGTCGCGGCGTACGTTGTAAAAATCCCGAGAAAATCAAAATTTTGGGCTGTTCGTCGCGACCTCATATTTTCCCCACGTCGCGACGAGCACCCATCTTTTGACAGCTCGAACATGCTTTCGTATTTTGACCATAACTTTCTCTATACTGATCCAATTTGGGTGATTCTTGATTCCCTGTAAACCAGAGACATAGGGCTACAACTTTTATGAAGAAATGGAGTTTTAATTATGTCTCTAAGAGTTTCAAATTTTGGTTGGAAGTTGAGGTATAAATTTTTCTGGAACTTATGAACCGTCTGGAATATTTTGAGGATATCTCTAGGTATACTGATCCAAATTAAACGATTTTGGTGTCCTTAGAAAGCTAAGAAATGGGGGAACAACTTTACAGAAGGAAGTTTTGTCTAATTTGGTCATTTGCCTGATCTAATTTAGTATGGAAAGTTGATCTGAATATGTTCTATAGGAAAAATCTGAAGTGGTCAATGAAGCTATGAGATTATTTGACATTGTTTGGTCCAATTCAATTGTAAGAATACATGGTATTAATGAGGGATTTGATTCCTAAATGATTTTTGATAAGGATCTCATTATTGCACCCCGGAATTGTCATTGAACATGCATTGTGCATACATTATATACATTGATATTTTTATGAAAGAACATTTGTGCAATTGTGCAAAGTGTGATATTTGTGAATGTGTTTGCCTATTTTAGAGGAGCATATCGGACGCCAATCGGACATTGCCAGACCATCCAGGCAATAGCTTTTTGGAGCGTACTGTGAGTCAACCGAGATGATTTCCTAGGATTGATTTAATTTGATTTGTTTAAGCTTCCAATATTATTATATTGCTTGCGATTTGATTATGAATTCCGAACTTTAATTATCCGAGGAGATCAATATTCGGGAATGCATTAGAAGTGCTTTGATTGTGACTTTGATTGCTATGGAATTATGAACGTTATTATGAATGTTATGTGAATCCTCAACGAAAGTTGAATGCCGGACCTAGGTCCGATGATTATGAGTTTTGTTTGGGCATCCTATGTGATTGCCATATATGCCATATTCAGTTTTGATGCATTGGAAGTGTTCCAAATTGATGTGAAACTCCTATGATATGTGAATTCTCAACGTTTGTTGAATGCCAGACTTAGGTCTGATGATCATGAGTTTCTGATTGAATATCATATGTGATTGTCTGATATGGCATGATCAGTATTTGATGCATTTCATAAATGCATATTCAGATAAAGGCATTGTGACTTGAGTAGCCAGTATGAAGCGCTTCCACGTAGAGCTTTGCTCCGTGATATATGTGTTTGCACGTAGAGCTATGCTCCGTGATTCTGTTCTGATTGAGCCCTATGGGCCAGTATTTGTATAAGTATGTGATAGGCACTCAGTCACAACAATAAGAACGAATGTGAGTCTCATGCATGTAGCATTCATATAAGATTGAAATTCTTGAATGATTTGCAAAGTTGTAATGAGTGATCATATGTTATGCCTTGTTATGTGAGTGTCTGAAAAATAGTTATGTTCTTAATGAATATCTGTGATATATGTTGTTTGTAATCCGGTGAAATCATCAATGATGGTTCACTCGTTGAGTTACAAAACTCATCAAAAATTGCAATGTGGCTTTACAGGTTCTGAGGAACTATTTCAGCTAGGCTAAATGGAGTATAGCCACTGAGGTCTGTTATGGACTAGGGTCGGATCGGTTTGCACTGCATGTCTTCATTGATTTTTTATATTTTGAATTATGTTCCGTAAGAATTGTACAAAGTGTATATATACGATTTGGTAAATGAAATGACTTCATGGTTTCAAGTGTTTTGTATCTGAAATGGGCCCAACTTTAAAGTTGAATACTAATGTTTGTAAAGATTGTAGCTTAGAAATGGAAATGTTTTCAAATGACATGGGCCCAATTTGATTAGTATTTTCCGCTTGCATGTTCCTTATTTTAAAGAAACAAAAGTTTTGTAATAAATTTTGACTGAATGATCGTTTTAACATGCCACCCTCGCGGGGTACGTACTCGGATATCACCATGGATGTCGGGTACGTGTCTTGTGAGAGTGGGGTGTTACATTTTGGTATCAGAGCCCAAATTTAGTATCTTACATGGGCAGTTTTTGACATATGTGTTAAGTTACGTGCATTTCAATCATGTCATAAGAGTGAAGAAGAATCGATCCACGTATAAGTTGCATTTATATGAGTCACATACATGAGTATTTGTTAAGTGTTTGAATTGATGGAATTAGTTGGAAGAATGATGATCAATCGACTATGAGAAAATGAAAGTTTGTGGATATTTAGAAAGGAAAATAGTATATGGTTGGATATGACGAATAATGATGTAATATATTTGTATTGGTGGATGTATGACGACATACGATATCGAGATTGTCTTGTGGCGATATTCTGAATGTGCTTTAAATGTGAATACATTGTCTTGAATTGATTAAGGAAAGTAATGATATAAGGATGAATGACGAGATTTAAAGTGTACAAGCCAAGTTGAAAGAAGTAAAATTTTTCTATGACTTTGAGAGGTCAAAGTTGGACTTGAAATGATTGTCAAATAAATATGATATGATTTATGTTTCACTATAAGAATATGTTGGTGGAATTGTGATCAGAATTTTAGGATGATTATGTATCGATAAGTCTGAATTGATGATAAAAATACATATGTATGACGATATAGTGGTAATTGGATGATGAGATACAGATAATGAGAATTGTAAAAGTTGTCATGGTTTGGTTAAATTGTTATTTTGTGAGCACATATTAAGAATGGGATTACTATGACAAGTGTGAGAATCGAGCACATAAGAATTATATGAGTGGAGAGGATATAAGAAGCAATCTATGGGATATGAATAAATATTTAGTCATAGTTCCCATAATTTAACGTCTATGATGAATTAGAGTAATGAATCAAAGTGCTTATGGTTATCGATCGAGGATAGATTGAGAGTGTTAAAGATGATATTGTGTGTGATGAAATCGAGGAAAAGAAGAAGGGCAAGATTGTGGCATAGTTCCCACGACCGAGGTTAGGTGAAAAAAAAGAGAGGAGAGATAAGTGTTTTCCTAAACCAAATGAGATTAAGATATTCTGAGCATAAGTTGTTAATTAGTGAATTGTTTTAAATACACCTCTAGATGAGATGTGATGTTTATGAATAGTTGAAATGACCTTTTGGGGTACTTAGAATGTTTGATAAGCAATGATGGGAACAGTTGATTGATAAGGATTAGATGAACAATATAGTTGATCGTAGTAGGAAATCTTCTTTGCCAGAAGAAGTTCACCGAATATAGTTAAGTTGACCTAATGGTTTACTTTTAAGAATGAATGAAAATGGAATAAATTAAAAGAAGAATATTGGAGTTCTATGCCCGATGAAGACTTAAGCATAAGATGTAAAATATGCTACAGAGAGAGTGTATGTATTTTGTTTGAGGCAAAGTATCCAACTATGTGATTGGATTTTTGAATTTGAGGTGACACCCTTGCTAATGTGAGGAGAACTTAGGCCACATTATATTATGTGAAACTACGTTCGGGGAATGCACAATTGATTTGATGAGTATGTTGCCAATACAAGAAGTTAAATTTGTGAATGTATTGAAACAAAAGGAGAAACTAGTAAGAATGGTTCAACATTATGTCAATGTGAAATCAGAGGAAATAGTAGGAATGGAAGGATCATTCGAGAAAATAAGTCAATTAAGAAATTAACAAAATATGAGATAATTGTACGTCATTGGGGAATTAAGTGCGTAAGGAATTATGAGAACTAATGATGGGTGCATAGAGTTTTAGCAATATTTGTTAGAGTTAACTTCACCCCTGAAAGTGTCAGAGTATTGAAGAATAAAGTGATCCAATTTTGTTTGGATCGGTTAGTATTTGTGATTATAGATGATGTTTTTAATGTATTTGAAGAGTTGAAAGGAATATTGTGCCTACTTAAGAAAATATGTGGTTTGAATGTATATGAAATTCTGTTTGTGCATTAAAGAGAAAGCTATGCATAGCATATTTTGTTATTTGATACATATTATATAATGCATGTTACGATAAAGATGTTGTGATCGAGTAGCGGTCTAAAAGAGCTTTAAGCTCGAAATTCGCACGAGAGCTTTACTCCGTGATTCTGTTTACGATCGAGCCTAATGGCCGTTCATGTATCGGTATTTGAAAGGCACTCGATCACAACAAATAGTATCAAATTGGAGATTATGTAGTATTCAAAGATGTTTCACATCAGAAATTAAGATGCACTTGTTGTAGCATACCAAACGATCTTGTATGCATAGAGGCAATTAAATTCTCATAAGTTGAATGTTTGACACATGATTTGAAATTTGTTGAAATAGCCACTGCTTTTTAAGCTTGGAGACACTATATGTATAGTGAAACATTTTGGATTTTTTATTCGATAAATAAAGTTTGAGGTACTTATTGAGTTTGAAATAATTTTTGTGCGAGACTGCGATAATAGACAGAAGTATTGAAGGACTATGGGTATTCAAATGAATACTAATTTGGTAAAACTAGTGTACATATTTGTTGCTTGACCATAAAATTCAATAAAGGAATAGTACAAATTCAGATATTGTGGTTACTGAATCTAGTGCAATGAAGAGCATAGAATATTGAGTTGCCTTGTGGGCAAATCAAAGTACTATTAGCAAACGAATGTAAAATCAGTTTTGCATGAGCAGATAAGCAAAGCCCAACTTGAGGATTAAGAAATTATGAATTTTATTGAGGAAATTGGAAGTCGATAATGAATATGAATTTTGAGTTGAACAGGGAAAGAGTACCATGTGATTGTAATATGAAGTTTGTGTGCACAATAAAGATGATTGAGTAAAAGATTGTCAAAGATAGCATAAATAACAGCCTATGCTATACATCCTGGTAGGTATACGATGAAATAATGTCGATAGCTATCGATGTAAAAACAAGTGGTCATAGGAAATTGTTGCCAACAATCTTAACTATTGGAGATACGTTTAAGGGTTATATTTTGGAGTTCATAGAAACATAAGGTCAATGCTTAGTTTTAATTGACTTGAGCACAACAATCAATATCACAGTGATATCATTTAAAGCTCATATAAGAGGTTACATGACAGAATTAGTCGACCACCTTTATGTTTGGGTGAATAAGGCCTAAAAATAGTTTAAGGCCAGAAGTGATAGGAGACGTTTATGATAAGTGAAATTGATGTGTATTAGAATTAAGTGACTCAAGAAAGACGAATGAATTAGGTGGATAAACACCAAAGATTGGAATAAAGTGAGTTAGACACATGAGTTAAGTGTTTTAACACAAAAGAGATATGAAATATCAAGCAAGAGATGAATTATTAGTATCACCTTGCCAAGGTATACTTAAGTTAGGAAAAGGGTGAGTTAAGCTCGACATAAAATTGTCCATATGAAAATTTTGTAAGAAAAGGACTATTAAGATAAGTTTGTAACACCAACAAAGAGGTTCTATATGCATTAAGTATGATATGTGATTATGATAAGAAATCATGATATGATCTGATCCAGATGTAATGTGGAACTAGAAGTGAAAATTTTGACTGATCTGAAATATATTGAGGAGACAAACAAGATTGCGTGATATCTGAATAAGTAACTGGAAAATCGATTGATTCCATTGACTAGTCAAGTAAAAGAAATTATTCGAGTGATAGTACCAAAAAAAGGGAAAAGGTAGAGCGTATGATGAAAATACTTACCCCTACCTGTTTGATTAATCAGGTAAGAATTTCGAGGACGAAATTCTTGTTAGGAGGGGAGAGTTGTAACATCCCGTTACCCATGTGAGGGATAAAATTGTGAATTACGAGAATTATTGAGAAATTAGAAAGTACAATTCATGTTTATGCTAAATTTGATATGCACAATTTTTGCACATTCATATAATTGTACATGCATTCTTTGACATTTCCGGGTACAATTGAGTTGTTAAATGTGATTAAGTTGTGTTTTGGCAATTTTGGTATTATTTAGGATATTTTGGAATTATTTAGTGAAAATTTAGAAAAATATTGGTTTATGGGCCAATTATAAAGTGACAAGTGGATAAAATTCTGTGTGACATGTGGACCTATAGCTATGAGACAAATGGAAGAGTGATATGTGGGAGCCTTGCATGTTGACACATGGCCCACATGGGAGGAACACACGTGGTGTTGCTGGAGAGAAATAGCTGTAACTTAATAAAGTCTTTAGGCCTTTGTTTTCATCGGAAACGATTTCTTTACCAAACCTCTTCTCTACTTCATCTACCGAAACTTGTGCTATTGATTTCACTCTCACCTGCTGGAGATTTTATGGAACCAAGTAAGTTATTCTATGCTATTTCTGCAGTGGAAATATATACATGCATGATGGAGGTTTCGGTGAGAATTGAATTAACTGAGGATTTACAACCATGGATATGTTGTTTTTATTGCATGTTTGAGAAACCATATTGTTGAACCGTGATTTTGATGATGACTATTGTTAAAGATGAATGCATGCATGTGAGGTTATGGAAGCTAAGTTTTGGTGATGAATGATCTAGATAGTCGAAATGATACATGCATGCATTGTGTCCGTTGTTTATCAGTAGAAGTGAAGTTGATGTTTAGGAATGAATCTTGAGTTTGATCTTATGTAAATGTTTCGAACTGGAATAGGAGTTAATTGGAGTGAAGTTTTAGAGATTATTTTTAGTATAGAAGTGAAAAATCTGGAAAAAGAAATCAGGGAAGACAAGTTGCAGAACCAGACATCGCGGCGTGTTTTTAATTTATTCGTCGCGACGTGTGGCTTATTTTGTTTATTCGTCGCAACGTCCATTTTTTCCTCGCCGCGACGTTCATTTTCTTCCTTTTCACGACTTAGGTGACCCCCCTTGAACTCATCATGGCGTACGTTGTAAAAATCCCGAGAAAATCAAAATTTTGGGCTGTTCGTCGCGACCTCATATTTTCCCCACGTCGCGACGAGCACCCATCTTTTGATAGCTCGAACATGCTTTCGTATTTTGGCCATAACTTTCTCTATACTTATCCAATTTGGGTGATTCTTGATTCCCTGTAAACTAGAGGCATAGGGCTACAACTTTTATGAAGAAATGGAGTTATAAATATGTCTCTAAGAGTTTCAAATTTTGGTTGGAAGTTGAGGTATAAATTTTTCTGGAACTTATGAACCGTCTGGAATATTTTGAGGATATATCTTGGTATACTGATCCAAATTAAACGATTTTGGTGTCCTTAGAAATCTAAGAAATGGGGGAATAACTTTACAGAAGGAAGTTTTGTCTAATTTGGTCATTTACCTGATCTAATTTAGTATGGAAAGTTGATCCGAATATGTTCTATAGGAAAAATCTGAAGTGGTCAATGAAGCTATAAGATTATTTGACATTGTTTGGTCCAATTCAATTGTAAGAATACATGGTATTAATGAGGGATTTGATTCCTAAATGATTTTTTATAAGGATCGCATTATTGCACCCCGGAATTGTCATTGAATATGCATTGTGCATACATTCTATACATTGATATTTTTATGAAAGAACATTTGTGCAATTGTGTAAAGTGTGATATTTGTGAATGTGTTTTGCCTATTTTAGAGGAGCATATCGGACGCCAATCGGACATTGCCAGACCATCCAGGCAATAGCTTTTTGGAGCGTACTGTGAGTCAACCGAGATGATTTCCTAGGATTGATTTAATTTGATTTGTTTAAGCTTCCAATATTATTATATTGCTTGCGATTTGATTATGAATTCCGAACTTTAATTGTCCGAGGAGATCAATATTCAGGAATGCATTAGAAGTGCTTTGATTGTGACTTTGATTGCTATGGAATTATGAACGTTATTATGAATGTTATGTGAATCCTCAACGAAAGTTGAATGCTGGACTTAGGTACGATGATTATGAGTTTTGTTTGGGCATCCTATGTGATTGCCATATATGCCATATTCAGTTTTGATGCATTGGAAGTGTTCCAAATTGATGTGAAACTCCTATGATATGTGAATTCTCAACGTTTGTTGAATGCCAGACTTAGGTCCGATGATCATGAGTTTCTAATTGAATATCATATGTGATTGTCTGATATGGCATGATCAGTATTTGATGCATTTCATAAATGCATGTTCAGATAAAGGCATTATGACTTGAGTAGCCAGTATGAAGCGCTTCCACGTAGAGCTTTGCTCCGTAATATATGTGTTTGCACGTAGAGCTATGCTCCGTGATTCTGTTCTGATTGAGCCCTATAGGCCAGTATTTGTATAAGTATGTGATAGGTACTCAGTCACAACAATAAGAACGAATGTGAGTCTCATGCATGTAGCATTCATATAAGATTGAAATTCTTGAATGATTTGCAAAGTTGTAATGAGTGATCATATGTTATGCCTTGTTATGTGAGTGTCTGAAAAATAGTTATGTTCTTAATGAATATCTATGATATATGTTGTTTGTAATCCGGTGAAATCATCAATGATGGTTCACTCGTTGAGTTGCAAAACTCATCAAAAATTATAATGTGGCTTTCTAGGTTCTGAGGAATTATTTCAGCTAGGCTAAATGGAGTATAGCCACTGAGGTCTGTTATGGACTAGGGGTCGAGATCAGTTTGCACCTGCACATGTCTTCATTGATTTTTTTTATATTTTTGAATTATGTTCCGTAAGAATTTTACAAAGTGTATATATACGATTTGGTAAATGAAATGACTTCATGGTTTCAAGTGTTTTGTCTCTGAAATGGGCCCAACTTTAAAGTTGAATACTAATGTTTGTAAAGATTGTAGCTTAGAAATGGAAATGTTTTCAAATGACATGGGCCCAATTTGATTAGTATTTTCCGCTTGCATGTTCCTTATTTTAAAGAAACAAAAGTTTATTAATAAATTTTGACTGAATGATCGTTTTAACATGCCACCCTCGCGGGGTACGTACTCGGATATCACCATGGATGTCGGGTACGTGTCTTGTGAGAGTGGGGTGTTACAGTAATCCCCAAAGAATATTGTCCTTTTTATCCTTCCATTATGTTTGGTATCTATAACAATGAGTACCCAAATCCTAAAAATAAGTTATAAGTAGAATATTAATAAAGAGAACTTTAAGGATGATAAATAAACCTAAAAAGAAATGAAGCACAACTGCCTAGAAAATAACGAAGACTAATAAAAATAAGGTTTTCCTAATATTATAGTCCTTGGTAATAATGCCAAATTTTTGATTCAATAATGCATTTTACTATAAACATACAATGTAACTATAACTAGCATAAATGAGTATGGCTGATCCCTAAGCACTAGAATTAACTAGCACTTACTATCTTTCTATATCTAGTCTGACAAATTATGGAGATGGTGATTGATCAAATTTAAAAACAATAAACTAAAATAAATAAACATAGTTAATTAACTAGAATAGATATTGAAATAAGAATCAATTAATGGAAACTTTGATACCTAGAATTCAAATCCCTAGAATTTCTCATGCAATTATGACTTCACTCATCAATTTAATATAAAGTTTATTAGATCATAAAATTCTTCAATTATGTTAATATCTTTATTTAGATTATTAACAACTAATTCAAGGTCAATTAATTGAAATCTCTTTTAATTAAAATTTTAGAATTGCATCAATTTGATTTATGAATTTTGCTATTAAATTTGACCATAATATGGAAGATTTATGTAGACATATCTTTTAGGTTTGCATGTAACTCCTTTAAATTATACTAGATATATTCAAACAAAGGATTTCTTAATATCAATTGTATGAATAACCCATGAATCAACATATTATCAAAATTAATCCAAAAATAAATATGAACTCATAATTAAATCTTAATAAAACTAAAGAATAAATCAAACTAAAATAAAATCATTACAAGGTCCATCCCAAGGTTCATCCAATCCAAGTTCCATAAAAGGTTTAGTCACTAATCATATTAAACATAGCATCAAAAACTAAAATAAAAATAGAAGACTAAAAAAATCATGATGAAATCTCTTTTAATCTTTAAGAAACATGGCCCTGTTAATGTACACAGGCATCAACATGGGGGTGTCAGCGCCCATGAACTTTTTCTATAGCTTCATAACTTGGTAAAAATGTCTCCAAATCATACTAAACTTATTCCAATTTATTCCTTTTACTATAAATAAGTTAATTATGATCTGAGATATGAAATATGAAAAAATTAAGTACTAGAAACAATCAATATACTCCAATAAACAAGAAAAAAGCACTAAATATAAATGTAAAAATATAAACAATTAAGCATTTACTATTATGACTAACTTTTGTGCATAATTGTTTTAGATAATTCAATCATTTCATCATACAATGTTTCAATTACATAGAGCATAGAATCAATATCTATTAGCATATTAACTCTCCACAATTAGTAATTGATTCTATTAATAATATATAAAACTATTTTTGGAGCGTCATTTCATTTCGGAAAGGATTACTAATTAAGAACAATGTAACATTATCCTTAATCACTTTATGAAGTTGAATTCTATAGCAATCACTCAACTACTTTCATATAGTTTATATTATATTTAATGACTCTTGATTGATCTATTTTAATAAGGATAGATCGTGAGTAATATCAAAATATTTCAATTCTTATATAGATACTTTAGGGTCTTAAGTTAAAAGATCACAATGAGAATTTTCATAGACATATAAGTAATGTTTCAAATGAATTTCTTATGTTAGGTTAATTATGTGATTTTATTCTTTAATAACCACTTGCCCGTTTCTTTAAATAAATTATAATTTAACCTATAAGATTGACCACTTACTTACGTAAGGAAAAATACAACATGTACTAGTTTTTCGGTCTATTAATGTTTAATTTTAATAGAACAATTTAAGAATTATAAACGTAATATGATTATCTTAATTATTATCTCATCATACTTTTATTTGCACTATACATTTATCAGATGAACTTTTATACCAGCTAATCATATAAATATGTATATAAAAATCTGTAAATAATTAGGTCACAAAATTTCAATTAGCTAATTATTTATAGGGTATAAACTAATGATATAAGAGAAATATAAGTGGTAATTTTAAGGGAAGATGTTACGTACGAACTAACTATTTGGAGATGAGGACTAAGCCAAGGAAGTGTGTCCATATATATATATATATATGTGTGTGTGTGTTTATACAATCAGTTTGAGCTTGGACACACTTCCTTGGCTTAGCCCTCATCTCCAAATAAATAGTATATATATATATATGCACACATTATTTTTATCTACATCAACATGACAAATCATATCAAAGAAAGGTTCACAGTGTGAACAGCAACATACATCCAGAAAACTAATTCGTCCTACAAGCATTCTAGGCAGGTTATAGAAAAAAACCTTTTTATGGCAGTTTAGGCATCAAATAGAATTTTATCGTTTCATAAATTGGTAAAAGAGATAGTCTTCCGAAAGCGCATATAACTGTACGACGCATGGTAAGGTATAAGCTGTATTTGTTGGAGGAAATTGAAATGGATGAGGTACACTTTGGTGTCATATTGATTTCTAGTTATAATTTCACATTTCAATACAATCCTTGTTGTCCTGTCAACGCAAGTGGAGTTTAAGTTGGAGAGCTAACCATCAATTACAACCTTTTTCTTTTTTGGAAGTTTAAATGATCACTTCTGCAGAGAGGCAGCAATATCTTGAGTGGCGTAAATCTGTCCTCTCTAATAAATTAACTTTAAAATTGAACTTGTAACTTATTTTACTTAATGGTAATTTCAATAATGAAAACACATATGCCAGCAAATTAGAAAAAGAAAAGGTCTGTTGATTTCAATGTTGTATTACCAGCGAGGCGATTGAGATTGCTAACCATAATAGATAGGAACTCATGATCCTTTCTTAACTAGTTTTTATCCTTTCCAAATCTCACACAAATGGGCTCTAGTCCCTATCCCAGTGGGTTGGTGTGGGTAGCGCATATTCTCATTGCTTAATCAAGTGGTTTTATGTTCGATTCTTTTCTTTGGGAACGCAGCGAACTCCTAGGTCAACTGTTGCTCTCAAATATGGGATATATCATGCAGCGAAGGAAAATTAGTCACCGGCTTTAGCCCAGTGAACACCTCCTGGGAGACTAAAAAAAAGAGTATAAATATAGTTAGTTACAGCTATTATCATCTTTATTTTTATTAATTATAAATTAGAACATTTTACAAAAAGTAAATACAAATTAATCCAATCTGATATTTAATTATTAATTTATTTTATTAGTAAATGCAAAATGTTAAATACCAAACATCACTAACAGAAAACGCCAGTGTTATAATGGTGAGAACTGAGAACTGAGCTGTTACAGTCCCTACTAATACTGTAAGCACAATATTAACTAGCAAGCGAATGAAAATATAAAATAGAAAGGAAAGCCAAACAGGCCCAAGTCCTTGATCCCCAAGTTAAAGAAAGACTGATCCTTTTCTTTCTGTATTTAGTATAGTCAAGCTCTTTCTTCGCCTATAAATAGCTTCCGTGTGTCTCCGCTCCTGCACTCGCCTTTTCATTGAAACTTCTCACACTCTCTCTTTCTCCTCGTTCTCCATTTGTCGGTATTAACTAAAGAAGATGAGAACAACGATCGCCTTTGGCACCAACACCGCCATGACCATGGAAGAGATATCACAATCACCCTCAGCCATGGCCCAACCACAATCTACATGGCGCTCTCCACTTCCTTACCTCTTCGGGGGCTTGGCTGCGACGCTGGGTTTAATCGGGTTCGCGTTATTGATCTTAGCTTGCTCTTATTGGAGACTCTCTGGTCGCTTAGACAATAGTCAAGGTGGTGGAGATCTCGAAAACGGTGATCGGAGCAAGGAAGTTGAACCAGAAAAGTTTTGCGAGGAGAAGATTTTGGTTATAATGGCTGGGAACCAAAAGCCGACGTTTTTAGCCACTCCTGTGTGGAGTAATGCTTCTTCTTTCGCTGACAAAAATGCCAAGTTTGAGGACCAACAGAGAGACAAGTCCGCTAATGGGGAGACAATCAAAGAGAACTCGGTTAACCAGGATCTGACTCTGACTGCGACAACCACCGCAACAACTGTTCATGAAACAGAGTAAGACTAAGAAGGATGAGGAGGGACATACAAGAACCAACATATCCTGGATCAGACCCACTGAATTGGTGCTCCTTATTGATATGGTTTATGTAGAATATAATACAAGTATGTGCTCATTCTAAATGTATTTCAAAGAATAACCTTTTATAAGATGGACTAGTTAAATCAATTCTAAGCTCCAATGGACAATAATGGCAGCAATAGGGGGGAAAAAATAGAAGACGAGAAGAAGAGAGACATTTTTTCTGATGTAATTATTGGTATCGTGAAATCGTCGCCGGTGTAGCCTGGCAACATACAACGAGCAGCAGCGGTGTAAGTTAAAAGTGGACACGAGAAAGCATGATGACGTCACTTTCTTGGGATTCAAATAAAGGAGATGCCTTGTTAAGAGGTCAATTGTCAGTTGACAGCTACGCGGAGGCGTGAGGGAGCGGGTGGGCTGCGGCGAAATGCCGCGTCCTCTCTCCTTAAATGCAACCAACGTGGCAAAGGGGAGTAGAAACTTAATTTCCAAATCCTTTCTTGAATGACTTCTTTGAAGAAGCTAAGGACAGGACACGTTCATCCTCTAGTGTTCAGAGTCATTGCTATTTCCCGATGAATTTCCGGGTTTTTCTTTCCCCCGTTACTACTCTTCGAACTATGTTCAAAACCATTCTTATGAATATCGTATCGTCTTCGATATCGAATTGAGCTTTGGAATAGAATTATATTAGTATCGGTCGATATTGAGTACTGTTTTGAAAAAAAAATTTAATTTATAAAAAAAGTCCCTAAAATTTTTAAAATTTGCAAATTAGTCCATATTGATATATTATACAACATGCGGTATACTTTACTAATTTATTGTTTATATCAACCATATTTTCAAAAATCTTAATAATAAATAATAATGATAATTAATTTGAAATAAAATAATTTTAAATATTTGACATATAAATAATAATCACAATTAATATAAACAAAGATAATCATCATCATACAATAATAAAATTAAGAATAATACAAAGTATTTAAATATTACAATAATACAATTTCATCATTATAATAAATAATATTACATATTTACATTAAAAGATTCAAAACATCCGATAAAAAGAACAATAAATATTACAAAAGAATTGATGACGAATAAGTAATCAAGTAGAAGTTGAACCTGAAACAAAAATATTACAGTTACATTACATACATATAATTTAACATAAACATCAATGATCAAATACAAGTAAAATAAAAAGAAGATGAAAAATAAAAACCTAAAATTCGTCAATAAAGTCGATACCCGGATTGAATCAAGACTAACCCCAGTGATCATTTGATACAAAATCATCATCATTGAGAGGAGCTTCATCATCATCATCATTCAAATTTAATGCACCAAATGACATGTCAATGCTTTCCCATCCAAGATTATCTTCCAAATTCAAATCACTCACATTAACCAAATTGGGTTCTTCAGAAACCTAATCCGCTAAAACATCAATATTATCAATGGCAATTGGATCATTTGAATAACTTGCGTTACTAAGACTCCTAGTAAACAATTAAATTAAATTTTTAAAAAATTATAAGAAATTATATCAAAATTAATAATGAAAATAACTTACCTTTCTCGAAGCTTTAAATTGTAACGAACATAAACCAAGTCATTCAACCTCTTATGCTCCAATCTATTCATTTTCTTGAAATGGATAAATTCAAATGTGCTCCAGTTTCGTTCACACCCAGTTGCACTCACACATTGACTTAAAATCTGAGTCGCAAACCTTCTCAATTCTGGAACACTACATCCGAATTGACCCTACCAAGAAATTGCAAGTTATAAGATAACAAAAGTAGTATTATAAACAAAATAAAGTGATAAATAATTTTCAACAAATAAGAAATAGGAAATAAGTAATACCTGGAGAAAGACTTCCTCTTTGTCGAATCGCAAGCGACATTCCAAAATCCCCATTACACGACTTATAAAGCTCCATTTGTTCACTTAAAATTTCTTGCATTGTCTCATTAGGAACAATTGTTGTAATTGTGAAAAACATTCATCTACTAACTACAGCTTGCTTTTCAACATCCAGTCTATACTATACACACTAGGATTCAAAAATACCCCTGCTGCAAACAATGGAGAAAAAAGTTGTCTCCCTCTTCTCTCATTAATGATTGAGAGAAATGGTAGGTATAAAGAAGGCATATTTTTCAGATTGGCCTTAATTGCTTATGTCGCTCTCTCTATAGCATCAAAAATATATCTCATTGTTGGCTTTTCTTCACTATCAGCCAACCGAAGCACCCTCACCAAAGGCTCACAAACTCGGATAACGAATTGACATTGCGACCAAAATTTCCTATTTTTTAGTATGATACTACAAACCTCCATTCCAGCATTAGACCTAGCATGCTGAGATGCAACCAACTTATCACTTGTAAACATTTGTCTTAACTCATTCTTCATCAAAATAAAAAACTGAAGTGATAAGAAATTTGTTGCAAATCTTGTCACAGCAGGGCGACATAAATTCCTACCATTGGTAAATTCCCTTCTCATGAAATTCAAAACCCATGCACGATTATAAATAAAATTTGTCACCTTTTTTGCCTTCTACATGGTCTCATCAATAATAGAAAAATACCTAGGATCTCCTATATTCTCCAGTATTAAGTCAATGCAATGTGCAACACAAGGAGTCCAAAAAAATGAATTATAGGTACTCTACAACCTTTTCCCTGCCGCTTTATAAGAGGAATCATTGTCAGTAATAAACTGAACAACGTTTTCCACCCTTACTTCATTCACAACTTGATCAAATATCCCAAACAAATTATCATCATTTCTAATCAGGCCAGATGCATCAATAGATTTTTAAAACATAAAACCATTACAAGAATAAACCAAAAAAATTATAATAGGCTCTTGTCTCCTATTCTTCCAACCATCACACATAATTGAGAATCCATTAATACCCCAAATCATTCTTCTTTCAGCCAAATAAGTTCTCATTTCAGAAACAACATAACTCAAAAGTTTACCTCTTAAGTCATCAATCGATGACCCTTTGTATCCTGGACTATAAGAGGCTATGACATCTATCATAGGTTGATAATAATATGATTGAGAAGCATTAAATGATGAACCTGTATCATACCACCATCTAGCTACTGCCATATCCACATTGTGAGCCGCATCTCTTGTCTGCATTGCACTGCGAATTGAAGATTGGGCTCCAGGAGTTATTCGTGGTGCCTTCATCTCTTCTTCACATCTTTGAAATTTGTTGACAATTTGAGTTTCTTATAATTATAAAAGTTGTTTTACTCATCAAGTGCTTTCATTTGGTATAAAAATTATTAAATTCTGAGACTAAAAAATTTTAGTTCCGGAGGGTGTTCATTGCTGAAGGGTGTTTACTATTTTCCATCTGGGAGTGTCGTTGATGGCCTGGCAGCAGCTCTCTTGGCCCAATGTCAAATGAAAATCACAAGGGGAACTCTGTGTGTTTCTTGGCCTGAATATGGTGGTTCTGCAATAAAATTGACCCTAGTTAAGGGTTTATTGCACAAGAATTTGTCGGATTGGCTTGACTTGAGCTTTGATGGAGATGATGACGATAAAGACTCAAGGTTTGGTTGTGTTAAGGATCATCCGTTTGATTGTGAATTATACACATGATGCATTTCGTTTGGTTTGTTCGTTCAACTATCCAGCCTCTATGAAATTTTGAATGGATAAGAGCATAATTTATTGTTTGTTTTCCTTTTGACATTAACTTTTCTCCTTGCTGCATAATTTCTTTATCTCTCGATCCAAAATCTGCACTGCTTTCACCTCAAAACTCAGGTCTTCTCTCAGTTATACGGGAGGTGCTTCCAAAACATGAGATGGATCCAGTAAGTACTTTTTAAGCATAGAAACATGAAATACATTATGGATCCTATCCAAGTCTGGTGGCAATTCTAACCGATACGCCACGATTCCGACACGCTCCAGAATGCGGAAAGGTCTGATATATCGAGGGCTTAGCTTTCCTTGACTCTGAAATCTAATGATACCTTTCCATGGCGATATCTAAAGAAAAACCTTGTCACCAATTGCAAACTCCAACGGTCGTCGCCTATTATCTGCATAACTCTTTTGTTGATCCTGGGCGATTTTCATCTTTTCTCGAATGATTTTTATCTTCTGAGTGGTGACTTCTATCAATTCAGCTCCTTCTATTTTGGCCGTACCAACCTCATCCCAGCACAGAGGTGTCCTGCACTTCCTTCCATAAAGTGCTTCATAAGGTGACATACCAATACTTGTCTGATAACTATTGTTATAAGCGAACTTAATCAAAGGTAAATGTCGGTCCCAACTCCCTTGGAATTCCATCACACATGCTCTCAGCATGTCCTCTAGCGTTTGAATGGTCCTCTCTGACTGACCATCGGTCTAAAGGTGAAAGGCAGTACTAAACTTCAATTTAGTCCCTAAAGATTCCTGAAATCTCGGCCAAAATCGTGAGGTGAATCTTGGGTCCCTGTCTGATACTATAGAAACTGGTACCCCGTGCAGCTTCACAATCTCGTCGATATATAGCTTTGCCAATTTTTCCATTAGATAGGTTGTGTGGACAGGTAGAAAATGAGCAAACTTCGTCAATCTGTCCACTATAACCCAAATAGCATAATGACCCTTCGATGTATAGGGTAACCCAACTACAAAATCCATCGTCACATGCTCCCACTTCCATTCTGGAATAGGCAAAAACTGTAACATACCTGCTGGTTTTTGATGCTCTGCCTTAATTTGTTGACAGGGAAGGCATCTGGCCATAAATTCTGCTATTTCTCTCTTCACCCTGGCCACCAATAACTCTCATTAAGAGCTCGATACATCTTGGTACTACCTGGATGCATAGCATAGGCTGAACTGTGAGCTTCCTCCAAGATAGCTCGCCTGAGACCCTGATCATTCTGCACACAAACTCTGTCTCTAAAGACTAATAACCCGTCTTCTCTCAGTCTGAATATTTCACTCTCACCAGATGACAATTTCTCCTGAATGACTTTTAACTCAGGATTGCCAGTCTGTGATCTCCTGATCTTGTCACGTAATGTAAGCCGAACTTCAAACCTTGCTAACAATGTTCCATCCTCCTCTGCCACTGAGAATCTAACCCCAAGGCTCCGTATACTCATCAAATGTGTCATGTAAGGATCTTGTCTAATAGTTACTGCTGAACAGGACTTACGACTCAATGCATCAGCTACCACATTTGCTTTCCCCAGATGGTAGTCGATTATTAAATCATAATCCTTTATCAATTCCAACCATCTCCTTTGTCTGAGATGTAGATCCTTCTGTGTCATTAGATACTTCAGACTCTTATGGTTGATGTATATACGACAAGTCTCCCCATAAAGGTAATGTCTCCAAATCTTGAGTGCAAAAACTATTACTGCAAGCTCTAAATCATGTGTGGGATAATTAAGCTCGTGTTTTTTCAGTTGTCTAGAAGCATATGTGATCACTCGCCCGGCCTGCATAAGTACACAGCCAAGTCCCTGACGACTGGCATCACTGTATACCTCATACCCAGCCCCTTGGGTAGGTAAAGCCAGTATTAGTGCAGATGTCAGTCGTTTTTTCAGCTCTTGGAAACTCGACTCGCATTTATCGTCCCATTGAAATTTTATTCCCTTCTGGGTGAGCCTTGAAAAAGGAGTTGCAAGCACTGAGAAACCCTCAACAAATTTTCAATAATAACCAGCTAACTCTAGAAAACTATGAACTTCTGTGGCATTCTTGGGTTGTTCCCATTCAAGTATAGCTTCAACTTTCCTTGGGTCCACAAAAATACCTTCCTTTGATACAACATGCCCAAGGAATCCTATCTCCCTTAGCCAAAATTCACACTTTGAGAATTTCGCATACAACTGCCTTTTGTGAAGTATTTGCAACACAATCCGGAGATGTCTAACATGCTCCTCTTCATTCTTAGAATATATCAGAATATCATCAATGAAGATTATGATAAACTGATCTAAATAGGGATGGAACACCCTGTTCATGAAATCCATAAATACTGCTGGTGCATTTGTCAATCCGAACGACATCACTAAAAATTTATAATGTCCATACCTCGTCCGGAAAGCAGTCTTGTGCACATCTTTCTCATCAATCTTCAACTGATGGTACCTAGACCTCAGATCTATCTTTGAGAATACTGTATCCCCTCTTAACTGATCAAATAAATCATCAAATCTAGGGAGTGGGTATTTATTCTTGATGGTGACCCTGTTTAATTGTCGATAATCAACACATAAGCGGAGGGTCCGGTCCTTCTTCTTGACAAATAATACTGGTGCTCCCCACGGTGAATGACTTGGTCTGATGAAACCCTTGTCCAACAACTCCTGTAGCTGAATCTTCAACTCTTTCAATTATGCCAGTGCTATACGATACGGTGGTATAGATATTGGAGTTGTACCTAGGACCAAGTCAATAGTGAAATTAAATTCCCGATCAGGTGGCAATCCAGGCAACTCCTCCAGAAAAACATCAGGAAACTCGCATACAATGGGGACATCTCCCAGTTCAACCCTCTTTGCTAAAGTGTCAATTACATGTGCAAGGAATGCCTGGCATCCTTGGCGAATCAACCTCTTGGCCTTGATCCACGATATCAAACAACTCGGGAGTACCCGTCGGTCACCAGTAAATTTAATCAAAACTCCATCCTAAGGTTTAAACTCCACTTCTTTCTTAAAACAATCAACTCTGGTGCGATACCTTTCTAACCGGTCAATCCCCAAAATCACCTCGAAATCCTGGAGATCGAGGGGAATAAGATCTGCCTCTAACACGACATCACCAATCTTTATCTCACAAGCAGTATATATTTCATCGCAAACCACTTGCTCTCCAAAAGGAGTGACCACAATGAGAGGAGGATCTAACGGCTTCAGGGGATGACGAATATCCTCAACAATGGTCATACTGACAAAAGATCTTTGCGCGCCAGTGTCGATCAACACTTTAGCATCTTTACCCAAAACACACATAACACCTTATAACACTATAGGTTAGCATTCACACTATTTAAGAATTTATAGAAACTATACAAGTAAGCCTTAAAATATAACAATACAAAACAAAGAAATATTCATCCATAACATAACTGTAATCGTGTCTAGATTTGCTCGAACGTCCTCCTCCGTCATTGCATAAACTCGTGTTTGTGCTCGCGTAGCTGGACGTTGTTGATCGGTTGACGTTGCACTACTACCCACACCAGTCCTCTCTGTAGATCCAGAAGACTGAGCACCTGCTTTGATAATCTCCCCTCGGTGTCTCATCGACTGTACTGAGCTATATCTTCCCTGAACCGAAATCCAAATCTGCTGTGGACAATCTCTCCTCAGATGCCCTATCTCTCCACACTAAAAACACTTCCTCGGCTCTGTACACCTGCCTGCATGTACCTTTCTATAGTTTCTACACTGCTCAGACCGATATGATCGAGATCGAGAAGCAGAGCTAGTAGTAGGGGTAGTGCTCTAACCACCTGGTCGTGGTAACCGCAAGTGGGCAGCTGATGAAGTAACGTCTCCAATACTACCTGGAGCTAAACTATCACTGCTCCTTTTAGGCTGTTGGCTAAAAGAAGCTCCTCCCTTTCTTTTCCGATTCCTTTCTTCCCACTGTCTCCCACGCTCTTTCACCAATTTCTTAGCTCTCTTAGCCGATTGTACCATTTCCTTGAATGTAGTGGTTTAGGTAACCGTCATCCTCTCCCAGATAACCAAATGCAATCCCGTCTCAAACCAAACACACAGATTCTCTTCATCAGCCACATATTCAGGGACATAAGTGGGAAGCTCCCTTAACTTTGTCTCAAACTCGTGCACCGACTTATTCCCTTGTGTCAATATAAAGAAGGCAGCCTTCTTCTGATCTCGATTAAATCTGGTGTAATATTGTTCGTTGAACTCACTGATAAAATCTCTCCAGGTCATCTGATTACGGTAGCTTCCTTGAACATTTTCCCACCAAACTATAGCGTCACCTTCCAGCAATCTGATGACAACCTTCAACTTCATCTCATCAGGCATTCCCATATCATGGAATGTGTCTGTGGTCCGCCTCATCCAGGATTTGGCCTTTGTAACACCACCGCGCCCATCAAAAGTACTACACCTGAGGTTCCTTGCCTCTTTGATATATCCCGAAATTTCAAGCATTGGGTTTGGCCCTGGTGTATGACTAGGTACCGCTACTGGCTGTGGTGGTGGCGGTACATATGGTGGCATCTATGGCGCTCCAGCCCCAGGTTGCTGCTGCGTAGTGTACTGTGCCCACCATGTCATCACCTGTTGCAGATCTTCTTTCGGCACTGGTGGTAAATTCGGCTGCGCTACTACTGGTGGTGTTACGGTGTGAGACTGCCTATGAGTCGAAGAGTTAGCTATCGCTGGTTCTGAGACTGCTTCTACGCTATGTTCCTCCAGCTCGAGTCGCAAAGGTCTCACGTTGCGATGCCTTCCCCTTCCTCGTCCAACCATGCTATCACTATAAATTCAAAGAGAAGACATTGTTTAATAAAGTAAATTGGGCTAAGCTTAACTTATGTGCTATCCCAAACATCCCAATGAATGTCAATAAGTACTCCGATCGAGGTCGAAATCATTTGATCGTTAAGGACGTCAACTTAACGATCCGAGACTCAACTTCTCGACTAAAGACCTTCGACACCCAGTGTAACATCCCATCTCCGATGGGAAGGGTATTTTAGTAAATTGGGACGGGTTAGGAGTATTAAATTATAACTCGGCATGAACATATGTCATGCAGCCTCTATAAATGGTGAGTTTTGCACAGGCATATAGTCATACATGCATTCATGACATTTCCCGGCATAAGTGTCTAATTGTGATCTTTTGTGAAATTGGTGTGATAATGGGATTTGAAAAATTATTTAGAGTGCGCCATAGAGTGTTTTACATTTTAGGGATTTATGGAATTTTCTGGAATTATCGGAGAAAATTCCTGACCGCAAAATCGCCGATACATGGCCTATATGTGTTTTTGTTGTGAAAAGTGTGGTTTTCGTGTTTAAAAAATTATTGGGAGTGGACTGTCTTATGTTTTACAATTTTGGGCAATTTAGGTAATTTTCAAAAAAATGATTCGGGGAAATTTCCTGGAAATTCCCGGACCGGAAAAAAATCGCCAATTGGCGAACCGGTCGATTTTCGGTAGCGAAAATGTCTATCCAATGGCACTACAATATTGGGTACATTATATTGGTTTTGAAATTAGGGCCATTGGAATTGAATGGGTCAAATGTCATTAGGATTTCTTAATAAATCCTATTATATAGTTTTGTCTTATTCCTCAATTTGCCAAGTGTCTTTCATTATTATTAGCTATTGATTTCGGCAACTTCAAATGGAAGACATGAAAAAGGAGATTTTTCCTTGCTTTTCCCTCATCCATCCGAAACTCTCCCTCCATCTCCTTCTTTGGGTTTTCTTTGGCTTTGGTTCACTCTTTCTTCTCCTCCCTTAAGTGTTTTCTTTACAAGTTTAAACATCCTACTTCTTTATTATGTTGGTGATTGTATATGTGGAGTGAAGAGGAGAGGTTGATGCTAGGTGAAGAAGTAAGAGTTGGAGTTGGAAGCTTTTATTAGGTAAGGTTTTAATGATACTTTGATTATGTAGTTATTGAATCATGGTGATTAGAAGCATGTAATGGGAATTATGGTACAATTATGATGTTGATTGATGCTTTAATTTGATGATAATTATTGCTTGACTTAATGGGTATAAGGTTAGTTTGAAGTAGGAATGGATAAGGTAGTATGAATACATGGTTTAAACTTGAATTGGATTGAATATTGATGCCAAATCTTGCATAGAAATTAAGAGTGTAATGCTGCAAAATTGTGCCTATAGGTCTAAGTTAATGTATGAGTGACCTAGGTACTGAATTGGTGTCCAATTGAGATGCTTATAGTAGTAGGAATTGAATTGAAATGATAAGAAGTGAATTGTTGAAGTAAGGCTGAAAATTGAATTTTGACCTAGTATACTGATTTGATCATAACTCATTGTGTAGATAAGCAAATGAGGCAAGGTTTGTGCCCAATTAAACTTTGGGATGTTGGCTTCAATTTAGTGTGAAATAGGTGTTGTTAAATTGTAATGCTAGAAGGTCGAAATTTGGCATGGAAAGTTACTGTTTTATTGCCTGTGAACAGTAACCGAAACCATAACCTATGAGCTTTCCTGATTTTTCTAAATTAATTGAGATGGAATTTGGGAAAAT
Source organism: Erythroxylum novogranatense (assembly GCA_029891385.1). NCBI lineage: Eukaryota > Viridiplantae > Streptophyta > Magnoliopsida > Malpighiales > Erythroxylaceae > Erythroxylum > Erythroxylum novogranatense. The sequence goes on along the minus strand of CM057228.1, from coordinate 59,009,132 downwards.
GGTCTTCATGGAAGTTGTAGAATATTGAGTTAGCTTTCCATTTCCACTGATCTTGCTAATTTTCGAGTTGTATATTGGGAGATATGAACTGATTCCTATGGACTGGTTTTGGGCATGTTGATGAAACCTAGCTTAAGTGTCTGACTTGTGAGTATTCTGCTTGGAAGCAATTTTACCCATTTTTGTGGACTGAATTGGTGTGAGTGATCTTCTGCAAAGTTGAAGAGGAAGAAATTATCTTGAAAATGAGATATGGCATATAATTTTTAGAGGTCATAGTTGGGAGTTATGATTTTGCAAAAACTGATCCTGCATTAGGTTAGGAATTGCTGATCATGGAAGTAACTTGCATGACAGTTTTGAAATTGTTAGAAATTAAAGTGGAAATTGAGTTCTTCATGAAAATTGAAGTTTGAGGATTTATCTTTTCAGGGATATAAAGTTCTGATTTTTCTGACTTGTGTACAGGGAGTTATGCTTGTTATCAGTTTACTGCTCAAATTGAATGATTTCAGGGACAGCAACATTGAGTGAATTAATTGACTTGTTTAGCAATGGAATTTGATTTTGGGTTGCTCATGAAAGTTGTATATGACATTGTGAACTTATTGAGCATATTTATGTGGTAATTTTTGGCTGAAGAATCTGAGAGTTATGGAAATTTCAATATACTGTCTGTTTTAATGGGATTTGAGTAGGCAGTAGCTTTGAAGGGATTTTTGACACCCTTAGGGGTGAAATTGATTTTTAAGATATTCTTGAGAATTGTAGAGGGTTTCATGATCTTTCCAACGAGATATAGTGGGTCATTTTCTGAATTGTGTGCAATGAGTTATTGGTGTTGAAAATTGGATTAGAAATCAGGAAAAAAAAGGAAAGGAAATGGGAATGGGAATTTAGCGGTCACTAGAGACGGCGGCGCCTCTAGTGACGGGGCTTAAAGGCGACGTCGCTAGGGCGACTCCTCGCCCTAGCGACTAGGCCGGTTGAGTCAGCCCCGCTGGGGCGAGACGTCGCCCCCAGCGAGGCTGGTTATTTTTTTTAGTATTTTTTTTATTATTATTTTTATTTGTTAATTGGTAAATTGTGATTTCATACTTCTTTTGTCAATTTCTTTTCCGTCCGACGTCCGATTGACCTGATTCTTGAGGCATCGGATTCGTAGAACATTTAATTTCATTTTGTGAGAAATTGGGAATTTTTGGACTGGAAATTGACGTGGACCCGGGTAACGGAGCATTTAATCACTGTTTTGTTTAATTGGGGACCTATAGAGGTCCGAATTGCGCACCGTCAGCGCCAATAGGTTTCTAATTTTTAGACGGATTTTATTATAGGAAAATTTGGATTTAGGGCCGGAAAATTCATGAACATGCATATTTCACCTACATGTGCACAAATTGCATCTGTAGTGACTCGTTCTTTCTCTGTTTCTTATAGAGGCTCAAATGGAGCGTCGTCCGACCGACGGGGCGAAAACTTCCCGGCATTAGCTCGGAAGTAATAGGTGAGTAACCTAGTTGGTTTCTCAACCTTATGTGTTTATTAATTATATGCATTGATTGCCATGAGGAAGCAAGGATGGATATATGTGATTGATTGATTTGATTGATTTCGGACCATGGGTGTTCGAAATATTGGATTGTGATATTGAAGTGTAAATGAGAATAAGTGCGTGAGAATGCATTAGTAAATTGGATTGTAAATGTGGTAGTGAAACGAAAGGTAAATGCATGGGAATGAAATACCGGACTAAAAGTCCGAGGACATTGAAAAATGATCGGAAATAGTAATTAATTGGAATTGGAAATAGAAATGCGATAATTGGAAATTGGAAAATGACATGTGCATTCATGCATAGTAAATGATCAGATAATGATAGTTGTGACCGGTGTAGCCACCGATTTCAGAGCTTTAAGCTCAACGTCACGAGGCCTCGTGTCTAACGTATTCGAGCCTCGGCTCGATGATCGAGGCTATGCCCAACGTTTGAGGCTTTAAGCCCAATGTTTGAAGCCAATGGCTCAACGTATATGAGCTCAGACGCACGGTCACAACAACGAAAGAAAATGAAAGAGTCACATGCACACTGCATAATTGAATGTTTAATGTGAATTGTGTGAAAGGTTTATTGCCTTATCAAATGTGAAATTGAATGCCTGTGATTTCTTGTTTATGATATATATACAATATTGTGTGATTGTGTGGATATGCATGAGTTGGGTGAACCATCGATGATGGTTTCTCACTGAGTTCACAAACTCACCCAACATTGCATCTATTTTTTAGGAAATGGAGAGTACCCCGTTGGACACACGGAGTACGCTCTTCGCTAGCAAGACAGAGTATCGGCCGGGATCGGTGTCGTCCGTATCTGCATTAGTGTATTAATTTGGTATTTAGTAGGCCCAATTGTTTACATGTAATTGTATAGAGTGACTGAGCACTAATGAGTGCTAATAATGATTGAAATTGTTGTATCAGTGAAATGGTTTTATCTTTGAAAGTGTTTTGTTATAATTGGGCCAAGTCAATGATTGTTTTGCGCACTCTAATGTTTTTGAAAGAAAAAGAAAATGTCATACGATTTTTGTTAATAAGGTAATGAATGTTCTAGTACGCCACCCTCGTGGGTCACGGGCTCGGATATCACCATGGATATCGGGTTGGGGCCTCGTCGGGAGTGGGGTGCTACATTTGTGGTATCAGAGCCCAGAAGTACAATCTTACATGGGCTTTCAAAAAAAATGGGTGTGTCAAGTTATGTGCATTTAAGTTGTGTCACGGCAGACAGTGACAACTGATCCCCAGTGTAGTATATGAGTCGTATGCATAAATATGTCTCAGTCGTTTAAGCGGTTAGAAAAAAAAAGTGAGAAAAAGGATAATGTGTTAGAATGTGATAAAAGGACGTCATTGATATCGCAAAATGGGAAAAAAAAGTGTATGGTTCGACCAGACAGACAAATATTTCGTGCTGGTATTGACGGGTATATTGTGAAGTACAATATTGGAGTTAGATTGGGTATATATCCTTGAATATGAATTTGAATAAAGATTATAGTTGGGAATGAATAGAAAAAAAATAGAGTTGTGATAATGGGAAGATTTCCAGTGTATTAGGTGAATGAAAATAAAGTGTTCTATGATATAGAAAAGTTACAATTGGGATTGATTACCGTGATGAGAGTTATATATAAGGATTGGTGATTTGGAGTCAAAATATATTAAGGGCAAAATCAAGAATGATTTCACATCTGTGATATTGATTTGAGTACGGAAATATATGGGTAGAATGCCATAATGAAAAGATGGAAATGTAAGACAATGAAATTGATAGATGAAAAAGTTGTTCGGGTTTAATTGATCTGCCTAAGTAAATGCACACCTGCTTATGGGAGCCCTATAGTAAGTGAAAATGTTCAGTTGCAATTGCTGAGTTAATGGATAATTGCTAGCCAGAATTCTTGTAAAATAATAATAATTCTTTATGAGTTAGAATAAGAAACGAAAGTGCTTATACTGATCAGTTGTATAGGAAGAGAGATTGTATATGATCCTCACGAGCGAGGACGGGTGTAAACAGGAAGGTTGCTGAGTTCAGAATATATTGTCACTGTAAGTGTATATCTGATAGTGGGATTACAATCACGGGTGAAATGATTAAGCATAAATGAATAATTTGCGTGATTATGATATAGGAAGAAATCGGTGGCCTATTACATAAGCTCCCGATTATAACGCCGGTAGCTCAAGTTCAAAATGAGTGAGAGTAAGACATGAGAATGCTCGTAATGATCAATTGAGAAAGAAGTGATCTGATTAAAGATGTTAGCATCGAGAATGAGTTTGAGAGAAGAAAAGGAGGGACATGAATAGAGTAAGGTCCCCATGATCGAGAATTGGTATCAAAAAGAGAATGGTTATCGAGAATTAAATGTAATTGAGGTATTCTTAGCAGTATGATCTATTAATGGGCAAATTGATGGGACTATAGAGATATATATTGTCAGATAGGATGTGATGATTATGGTGATGTATGGCGAGATAGTAGAGGAAAAGAAATTATTTAAGTTCTCTTCAGAGATTTATCTTCGTGATGTATCAAGAGTAACTGATTTGTATTACATCTGGCAGAGACTCTAGCGTAAGAGCTAAACTAAGTTACTGAAAGAGTGTACATTATGTTAATGAGATGGTTCTGATTATGTAAGAGAAGTACTGCATATTAAGGAAATATTTATTTGTGAATGTGATGGGATTAAAGGTTTGTATATATTTTGTATAATTATGTTTTGAGAGCACGAGATCGATATAACGATTGTTTATTCAAATCAATGAGTGATCTATCGTGAATAAATTAAGTTATGTGGAGAAATGAAGGTAAGGAACACGTGGCAGAATATGTTATGATGAGACAAATTATACAAAAATTGTTCCTCATTGGAGACGTTCGATAATTACCAAGTTACATGAATCAACTATGGAGTGCGAAAAGGAACATGTCTCAATTGTGTTGCGATGGATAATGGATATAAGCATAAGAAATAGATACATTGGTATAGGTGAGGAGATTGGTTATCATGCAAGTTTCATAAGAGTGAAATAAGGGATGAATTAGGATGCGAACATGGGATATTGGGAGAATTAATTAAGATATAGGTATTGATAAAATGTGAAAGTTCAAAAGATATGTGTATGCGAATTTGGAATTAATGGAACTAATGGAATCTTTGGATGCGTTCGAAATTGTCAAAGATTTTCTGGTTTTAGCAAATCGACAAGAATAATTGAGGAAAACATGTGATTGTTATGATTGATGATCATAAAGGAGACATTTGAAGAATTTACTATCTATATTGAAGTGTTCCAGTAAAGGTTCTAATGTGATCTATGAAAATTGGATAAAGTGATTTTATGCACCTTGGGACAAATATGATTCCATGGGCGGTATTATGATTGATGATTTGAAATTTGTTATATTGAGTGTGGCCTAAAAGCTTGGAGACATAAATCGTACAGAAATAGTTTGGAGATGTCTATGAATATGCAAATCGATAACTATTGAGTTATGTCGTGCAGTTGAATGATTTGAAAAGGATTCAGTTGCTGATTACTCCAAACTAAGCTAATGGTGCAATTCAAGGAATTGAACAAAGAAATAAAAAAAATTCAATTGCAAAAAAAAAATCAAAAGTTGGGCAATAAAGTTATCAAATTTGGTGTATTATTGCGTATTAATAGTCGAACTGACAAAAAAAAAGGGCAAAAGAAAGTATTATTAGCTATGGGAATTTTAAAGTTGGTGTGCATCAAAGCAGATTGGCAAAACCCGAAATGAGGATATAAAAATTGTAAACCGTATTGAGGAACGGGAATTAACTCCAATTGTTGAGGAAAATGATAGGTATGGTTCAAATTAAGAAATATGGATGATACTCATTACGGGAACTGTTAGTGAAAATATAATGAATGATTGAAGCTTTATGTTATAGTATGAGCGTATTGGAAGAGTAATTGAAAGGTTAGAATGGGAAATCAAATGATCATAAGTAAATGGTTCGAGAAAGCATAAGAAACAATCGAGCGTTATGTTCGAGTAAAAGTATTGTGGAAAAGCAATTGATGGTATAGTCATCAAAGTGAGCGATGACATGTGTGATTAACCAACGGTATTTTGGATTGATGTATAGTGCAAAGGGATTATGGCATGACAATCATTATATTGGTGTCACCATTCGAAAGGCGTATAAGGGTCTTCTTGCCAAAGGAGTCACTATCCCTATATTATGTGATCAGGGCAATAAAGGGATAGGTTAAGTAATTTAAGATGGTGACATTGGGTTGAATTGATTCACACCGAGGTTATAAATCTCATGAGATTTGTGTTTTGATAATAACGGAATCTGATAAGCGATAAAGGAAATATTTTGAAAGGTATGGCCTCGGCTAAAATGTACTTAGATGGAAATAAAGGTGTAATTAAGGAAAATTGAATTCATGAGGAGTGGCCTCCATGCGATTGTGGTGTGAATAGAATTATGGGTTGGCAAGTTAGGCTAAAACTTAAAAGATGATTCGGATTCACAAAGTGTTTCATAGATATTGTTAGGATTTGATATATATGTTATTGAGATTGAAAGTGGCGAATTGCGAGTAAGCCTGAGAAAGCAGTAAAATCATGGAAAGTTGAGAAAGGAAAAAGAGTCATTGATTGTTTTGATTTCCGTTCATGGACAGAATTTGGTCGTGTAGTGAAATCAGTGAGAAACAGAGGGTATTAATCAAAAAGACTCCCCTGCCTTCCTGATCAATCGTATATGAAATTTCGAGGACGAAATTTTTATTAGGAGGGGAGAATTGTAACATCCCATCTCCGATGGGAAGGGTATTTTAGTAAATTGGGACGGGTTAGGAGTATTAAATTATAACTCGGCTTGAACATATGTCATGCAGCCTCTATAAATGGTGAGTTTTGCACAGGCATATAGTCATACATGCATTCATGACATTTCCCGGCATAAGTATCTAATTGTGATCTTTTGTGAAATTAGTGTGATAATGGGATTTGAAAAATTATTTGGAGTACGCCATAGAGTGTTTTATATTTTTAGGGATTTATGGGAATTTTTCTGGAATTATCCGGAGAAAATTCCCGGACCGGCAAAATCGCCGGTACATGGCCTATATGTGTTTTTGTTGTGGAAAGTGTGGTTTTCGTGTTTAAAAAATTATTGGGAGTGGACTGTCTTATGTTTTACAATTTTGGGCAATTTAGGTAATTTTCAAAAAAATGATTCGGGAAAATTTTCTGGAAATTCCCGGACCGGAAAAAAATCGCCAATTGGCGAACCGGTCGATTTTTGGTAGCGAAAATGTCTATCCAATGGCACTACAATATTGGGTACATTATATTGGTTTTGAAATTAGGGCCATTGGAATTGAATGGGTCAAATGTCATTAGGATTTCTTAATAAATCCTATTATATAGTTTTGTCTTATTCCTCAATTTGCCAAGTGTCTTTCATTATTATTAGCTATTGATTTCGGCAACTTCAAATGGAAGACATGAAAAAGGAGATTTTTCCTTGCTTTTCCCTCATCCATCCGAAACTCTCCCTCCATCTCCTTCTTTGGGTTTTCTTTGGCTTTGGTTCACTCTTTCTTCTCCTCCCTTAAGTGTTTTCTTTACAAGTTTAAACATCCTACTTCTTTATTATGTTGGTGATTGTATATGTGGAGTGAAGAGGAGAGGTTGATGCTAGGTGAAGAAGTAAGAGTTGGAGTTGGAAGCTTTTATTAGGTAAGGTTTTAATGATACTTTGATTATGTAGTTATTGAATCATGGTGATTAGAAGCATGTAATGGGAATTATGGTACAATTATGATGTTGATTGATGCTTTAATTTGATGATAATTATTGCTTGACTTAATGGGTATAAGGTTAGTTTGAAGTAGGAATGGATAAGGTAGTATGAATACATGGTTTAAACTTGAATTGGATTGAATATTGATGCCAAATCTTGCATAGAAATTAAGAGTGTAATGCTGCAAAATTGTGCCTATAGGTCTAAGTTAATGTATGAGTGACCTAGGTACTGAATTGGTGTCCAATTGAGATGCTTATAGTAGTAGGAATTGAATTGAAATGATAAGAAGTGAATTGTTGAAGTAAGGCTGAAAATTGAATTTTGACCTAGTATACTGATTTGATCATAACTCATTGTGTAGATAAGCAAATGAGGCAAGTTTTGTGCCCAATTAAACTTTGGGATGTTGGCTTCAATTTAGTGTGAAATAGGTGTTGTTAAATTGTAATGCTAGAAGGTCGAAATTTGGCATGGAAAGTTACTGTTTTATTGCCTGTGAACAGTAACCGAAACCATAACCTATGAGCTTTCCTGATTTTTCTAAATTAATTGACATGGAATTTGGGAAAATGGTCTTCATGAAAGTTGTAGAATATTGAGTTAGCTTTCCATTTCCACTGATCTTGCTAATTTTCGAGTTGTATATTGGGAGATATGAACTGATTCCTATGGACTGGTTTTGGGCATGTTGATGAAACCTAGCTTAAGTGTCTGACTTGTGAGTATTCTGCTTGGAAGCAATTTTAGCCATTTTTTTGGACTGAATTGGTGTGAGTGATCTTCTGTAAAGTTGAAGAGGAAGAAATTATCTTGAAAATGAGATATGGTATATAATTTTTAGAGGTCAGAGTTGGGAGTTATGATTTTGCAAAAACTGATCCTGCATTAGGTTAGGAATTGCTGATCATGGAAGTAACTTGCATGACAGTTTTGAAATTGTTAGAAATTAAAGTGGAAATTGAGTTCTTCATGAAAATTAAAGTTTGAGGATTTATCTTTTCAGGGATATAAAGTTCTGATTTTTCTGACTTGTGTACAGGGAGTTATGCTTGTTATCGCCATCTGCTCAAATTGAATGATTTCAGGGACAGCAACATTGAGTGAATTAATTGACTTGTTTAGCAATGGAATTTGATTTTGGGTTGTTCATGAAAGTTGTATATGACATTGTGAACTTATTGAGCATATTTATGTGGTAATTTTTGGCTGAAGAATCTGAGAGTTATGGAAATTTCAATATATTGTCTGTTTTAATGGGATTTGAGTAGGCAGTAGCTTTGAAGGGATTTTTGACACCCTTAGGGGTGAAATTGATTTTTAAGATATTCTTGAGAATTGTAGAGGGTTTCATGATCTTTCCAACGAGATATAGTGGGTCATTTTCTGAATTGTGTGCAATGAGTTATTGGTGTTGAAAATTGGATTGGAAATCAGGAAAAAAAAGGAAAGGAAATGGGAATGGGAATTTAGCATTCCTTAGGGCGACGGCTCGCCTAGTGATTTCGGCTTAAAGGCGACGTCGCTAGGGCGACTCCTCGCCCTAGAGACGAGGCCGGTTGAGTCAGCCCCGCTGGGGCGAGACGTCGCCCCCAGCGAGGCTGGTTATTTTTTTAGTATTATTATTATTATTATTTTTATTTGTTAATTGGTAAATTGTGATTTCATGCTTCTTTTGTCAATTTCTTTTCCGTCCGACGTCCGATTGACCTGATTCTTGAGGCATCGGATTCGTAGAACATTTAATTTCATTTTGTGAGAAATTGGGAATTTTTGGACGGAAATTGACGTGGCCCCGCAACGAGCCTTTAATCACTTTTTTGTTTAATTGGGGACCTATAGAGGTCCAATTGCGCACCGTCAGCGCCAATAGGTTTCTAATTTTTAGACGGATTTTATTATAGGAAAATTTGGATTTAGGGCCGGAAAATTCATGAACATGCATATTTCACCTACATGTGTACAAATTGCATCTGTAGTGACTCGTTCTTTCTCTGTTTCTTATAGAGGCCCAAATGGAGCGTCGTCAAACCGACGGGGCGGAAACTTCCCGGCATTAGCTCGGAAGTAATAGGTGAGTAACCTAGTTGGTTTCTCAACCTTATGTGTTTATTAATTATATGCATTGATTGCCATGAGGAAGCAAGGATGGATATATGTGATTGATTGATTTGATTGATTTTGGACCATGGGTGTTCGAAATATTAGATTGTGATATTGAAGTGCAAATGAGAATAAGTGCGTGAGAATGCATTAGTAAATTGGATTGTAAATGTGGTAGTGAAACGAAAGGTAAATGCATGGGAATGAAATACCGGACTAAAAGTTCGAGGACATTGAAAAATGATCGGAAATAGTAATTAATTGGAATTGGAAATAGAAATGCGATAATTGGAAATTGGAAAATGACATGTGCATTCATGCATAGTAAATGATCAGATAATGATAGTTGTGACCGGTGTAGCCACCGATTTCAGAGCTTTAAGCTCAACGTACAGGGCCTCGTGCCCAACGTATTTCGAGCCTCGGCTCGATGATCGATATATGCCTAACGTTTGAGCTTTAAGCCCAATGTTTCAGAGCCAATGGCTCAACATATATGAGCTCAGGCGCACGGTCACAACAACGAAAGAAAATGAAAGAGTCACATGCACACTGCATAAATGAATGTTTAATGTGAATTGTGTGAAAGGTTTATTGCCTTATCAAATGTGAAATTGAATGCCTGTGATTTCTTGTTTATGATATATATACAATATTGTGTAATTGTGTAGATATGCATGAGTTGGGTGAACCATCGATGATGGTTTCTCACCGAGTTCGCAAACTCACCCAACATTGCATCTATTTTTCAGAAATGGAGAGTACCCGTTGGACACACGGAGTACGCTCTTCGCTAGCAAGACAGTATCGGGTCGGGATCGATGTCGTCCAGTATCTGCATTAGTGTATTAATTTGGTATTTAGTAGGCCCAATTGTTTACATGTAATTGTATAGAGTGATTGAGCACTAATGAGTGCTAATAATGATTGAAATTGTTGTATCAGTGAAATGGTTTTATCTTTGAAAGTGTTTTGTTATAATTGGGCCAAGTCAACGATTGTTTTGCGCACTCTAATATTTTTGAAAGAAAAAGAAAATGTCATACGATTTTTGTTAATAAGGTAATGAATGTTCTAGTACGCCACCCTCGCGGGTCACGGGCTCGGATATCACCATGGATATCGGGTTCGGGTCTCGTCGGGAGTGGGGTGCTACACCCAGACTCAACTCCTAAGGCTCACAAACTTTTGAAAACGGAAATAACACTTTTGACAATACGAAACCAGGCTTTGATACCAATTTAATTGTCACAACCCGGTACCACATTGGGCCCATGACAACTGTCGCTTACTCGGGCTGAGGACACTCGCAATATCCTTAATCCGACTATGCAAGGCTAATCGAATATCTTTTTTTCTTTTTTTGAAAAATCTTGGGCAACACAACGACTGTATATTAAAAATCCCAAAACCGGCAAATGAATTCAAACACACTTATATATGCACATCCAACCACAGCTTCAGGACTCTCTAGTCCACTCAAACAATCTCAACTCCAGGCAAACTCAACTCAAGTATCAAAAGTTCATATATAAAATCTTTTACAAATGCAAGGCAATCAAAAGTTAAATCGCAAAATGATAAAGTATATTTACACAAATACAGTCCACAAGCCACTAGACAATAAAAGTACAAAATGGGAGACTACTCACGTGCGGAAATACACCGAAAATGTCAAAAAGCCGCACAATCCTCACAAAACTTCGAGTTTACTAAATTAACCTGCATAGTTGGAAAGCGGAGGGGGTGAGTACATTAGGTACTCCGTGAGCAGGAGAAACATACATCGCAAATTGAAGTGATTCATTCCAAGACAGTATAGATAATCTATGAAGTAAATATATATCGCATAGAAAATACATAGGCCCAACCTATGACTCAATGTATACTGATTAGGAACCATAGGCCTAGCCTGTTAACTCACTCATCTGGTGAACATAGGTTCCCGTTCCAGTACACAAAAGCATAAAAACATCATATGTATCAATCAAATCTCAATAGGAAAACCAATATTAGGATAAGCCAAAACAATCATGTATGACACCATTAGTCAACCAAACTAATGTACACACCCACCGATACCCGATGTTGGCTAGATTGTAGTCCGAACTTTCATTCATGGTGAGTCCGAACTACAGTCGACAAGAGCGTCATGACCCTAGGTGATGATCTCGTCGGTGTCCAGACCCTAGGTGTGGAATCACCTGCGAGTCCCGTAGAAAAGTGTCAATACGACAACTTGACTTTCATGTACCAGCATCAAGGGTATGAGGGTCGCTTAATCATAATCAGGTGTGCCCAACACACGATTGGCCAATCGTTTTCTCACCAATCACAAAACAAATCATGTGCAATTATTAAGTATAAAATCAAGTAAGGCACCATGCCTTTATTTATCGGTCCAACAGATGAAATAAAACTGTTCCATGACTCTAAGCCAAAAGAGAACAAATACATGCATCATATATGACTTGATTATGCATATGTAAATTTCAAATATTTTCTCATAAAATAAAAGCCATCTTTTGTACTCCAAATGCAAAGTTGTTCAAAAACAGTGCCATTTAAAATTCAATTCTACCATACATTACCTAGGTTCAAAATTCACATACAAGTCATCATACATGTCTTAGAGTGATCTAATCCTATATGAGAAATATGGTTCCCCAACTCACCTCAAAAGAAGGTATATCCTCTCTTAACCTCAACAATCCTCAGTACGAGCTCCTCGATTCACAGCTCCCGAGCCTTTATACATAAAAACAACATACAATGAAAATATTACTTAAACATAAATTTCATATTTAAACACCATCACATTAGCTTCCCTTTTTGCATTTCCTAAGGCATTTAATTCCTTTAATCCAAACTTACTCATTTTATGACATAATTAAGCATATTTTTCATCCAAGAAATTTAATCCATGATTCATCAATCTAGGCAACGTTTCAAGTTTACTCTAAGTAAACATGATAGTTTTTTTCCAATGTACACCCTCAAAATCCTTAAATCCTAAGCCAAATTCACTTAGGCATTTTATTAAACACCTAAGGTGCATGACTTTCAAGTCTTATTTTCAATACTTTACCATAACAATTCATGCTCCTAACATGACATATGGTAGCACTTCCAATCAATGACACATTTCACCACTCCATTCAAACCAACTCCTTTCATTTAAGCTACATTTATCAATTACACAATTCATCACATTCACCCACCTCTTCATCACCATTTTGACCTACCCTTATCCAACACACATTCTCTTCATTCTTCATCATCAATTCACATCATACATGTATAATTAACACCATAGAATTCATTTTTACCATCAATTTCACAAGATATTAAAAAATTCACCAACTTTCACATAAAGAGAACAATTTGGGTTTTGACTTAATAAACCCTCTCCATGACATATTTCATTCATCTAAACCATGTTTCATGCATAATCAAGCATGGAGAACAATATATCTTAACACCAAACTCAAAATCTTAATGTAGAGAGAGATGAGACAAAATTTACCTATACTTTCCTTTAGTGATATCTTCAAATTCCTTGAGAATTTCTCAAATCTAATGATCGAGTTGGGTTCCTTGACCCCAAATTAACTTAGAACACTTTGGTTTGGGTTGAAAAGTCACAAAGATGGTGAAATTGGAGTGATGGCTGAAAGTTCCCTTCTTCTCCTCCTCTCTTCCCTTTTTTCTTCTTTCTTTTAATAAAAACCAAGTATTTTAAAGCCCATTTAATGGGTTGCACGGCCACCACATGGTAGAAGAGTCTAGAATTTGACTCTTCTTTGACCAAACAAGAGGAATTTACCAATTTATCCTTAGTTATGTGAAATTACCATTATACCCTCCAAACTTTTCCCAAATTTGCAATTAAGTCCAAAATTTGAGAATGAGCAAAAATTTTATTTTCATTTTGGTCCTTGGACTTTTGAAAATTATAATTAAGCCCCTTAACTTTATAAAATTACATATTGGTCCTCAAAGAATTGAAAAATTACAATTAAGTCCTTAACTTTTACAAAGTTTGCAATTAAGTCCATATGTACACTAACTTCTCCAATTTAGCTTTCTAAATCTCTAATAAGTCTATAAATCATGTCTAATCACCTCTAAGGCATTATAATACATTTACTTTAACCACCGCAGTCTTATCCATTCGATGGACTCGGTTTTACAAACTTAAAAACTTATGTGTCGGAAATTTCCAAGATTTCGCATACCAATGAACATAATGTTATATATCACTGACATATGTACCGAAAGGATTCAGTTACATATTTAAACTCATATAAAATCATGTATATGACAATATACAATAGTATCTCCAAATGCAGAACAACACAAAAGGCTCAAAAAATCCGGTGTTACATGACAGGCGTGATAGAAAGCAAAATTCAGTGAATTTCAACTTTTTGAGATTGCATTTTTTTTTATTCTTTGCATTTTGGGTTATTTTTTAAACCAAAATAAGTGGAAAAAAATCCTAGAGAGAACACTAGAAGCCTTAAGAACTATTTAAGGATAAAAACACACAAAAAAAAACAATAGCCACTAGATTAAAATAAGATCAAGATGATACATTAAGGAGAGCTTCAGGAATCCCAAATTTTTAGATCAAGACTCCAACTAGTTTTTTTTTCTTTTCTCTTTAATTATTTTATTGTGTTGAGTTTTTATTTGGATTATAAGGATGTTAAACATTATTATGAAATTTTAAACTCATATTAGGAATCGTTCTTGATTTGTTTTGTTAAACCTTATTCTTGTTGAGTTCAATACATCTATTAATGCTTTGTGATAATTATTATACTTATACTTGCTAATAAACTGAGAGAGTGAATCAAGTTACACATGTTAAGATGTGCAGTGAGAGTTAGTAGCTTAATAGACCTGCAATTATCATATTAATTAACAATTGAAAAGAGATCTTAACTGTGAATTGATTATCCTTTAGATTGCTTCAAATCTAATTGAATAGTTAGAAGTAGTTTCATAAATTGAGAGGTTACAATTCTATTATTATCGATATCAATTGGGATTACTTGATTAGATATCGAGAAAGGGTGATAAAAATCTTAAGATAGCTAGAATCAAGCATAATTGGATTAACAAGAATAAAGGGAGATAAAACAAGGATAGAATAATTCTTAAGTTTTCAACTTTGATCAACTTTATTTTTATTGGCAGCTCACTTATCCAATTGTTTTGTTTTATTATTTATTTCAATTTTAATTATTTATTTTAATTCAATCTATCTTTTAATACCTTAAACAAAGTTTATTCAAGTTGTCATATGTCTAATTAGTAGTCGTGAGAACGATACCTTTTATACTATAAGTTACGATTCGTATACATGTAGTTTTGAAAGCTTTTATATAAACTTATCACCAAGAAGTGTCATGATATTTCATTTTTTGACTCATTTTTTAGGGTAAGTCTTTTAACTATATTTGAAAATGGATTGATTAGTTATTCGTAAAAGAAAACTTTCTCATGATTTCGTTTCTTGGTAAGCTGAAATGTTAATAAAAATATTAGTGCTAAAAAGTGGGTAGGAGGACTTTGAAAAGCTTCAAAGAATGAAGCAATTATTATATTTCAATCCTTTCATAAATATTTAGGGAATTTTTTTGCAAGTGCAATGGAAAAGTAGAGAAAATAAAGAACATTAATTAATTGAACTTTGACCTAGTACAAGTATAAATATAAAATTCAAATTAATAAAAGCTAATGAAATCTCATCAAAATTAAAAGTCTCGCTATTAAATATGTGAAGCACGCAAAACATTGAAGTAATTTTATTTTGGGTAAATTATATAAAATTTCAATTTTATTTAAATTTTGCAATATTAGGTCAAAGTTTAAAAGCAATACTAAAATATTTAAAATTTTAGTTTATTACAAAATAACTTGACATTACGTTTTCTGTTAACACATGCCGTATCAAGTTTTTATACCTGTCACATAACTATCATGTGTACAATATTTTTTAAAAAATTATTTTATTATATTGAAAATATAAACCTAATTCATTTGCTTCTCCTGGGTTTGATTTTCTTTGGTATTTATCCACAGCTTCATTCTCAAAAACTGATTTACAATGCTTTATGGAGGACTCCAGAGGACCCCATGACTTCAAAGAGTAAGAGACTTTGGGTATTATCCTTCTCGAAAGCTACTCATCTGAAGCCTCTTTTACGCAGCTTCTTCCAGTCACTGTAGGGTATATATCAGGGACTGAAACATGAGGGAGGGTAAACGATGGTCTTCGAACAACACAGATGCAGAAGAAACAATGCCTTCAATGTTAATTCACTGGCCCGCTGCAGCTTCAAATCAACCCACCACACAAGTCCCCTAAATATCTTGAATTATACTCGTTTGCTTCTCAACTATAAAATGAATTAGGTTTAATTTTTATATTTAATATAACAATTACTTAATAGTTGAAAATAATATTACTTTTAAATTTTAAATTTTAAATTAATATTACAAAATTAAGATAAATTAAAAACTATTTATGTAATTTTTAAGAAATAACTAGTTAATAAATTCGAGAAAAGAGGAATGAGTAAATAATGAAAACAATTGCTTGATAATATATTATTATTGAATGAACAATATTTTTATACCCAAGATTCAAGCATTACTCCATATTTCCGACGATAAAAGGAATACAAGTCATTCCAGTTAGAAGCAAAAGTGTTGCGGGCATAATATTTTTTAGTAATTAAATATAATTAATTAATTTAAATGTAATTAATTAATTATATTTTTAGCATTTAAATATAATTAATTAAAATTTAATAAATATAAGTAATTATATTTTAACAATTAAATATAATTAATTAAAATATATTAAAATTTCAACATATATATATATTTCTGACCATCTCTGAATAAACTAACTATTATTAATTGTAATAAAATTATTCATTCATCCTAATTAACTATTATAATTATATTAATTATCTTTTTTCTCTACATTTATTGCAATTTTTATTATACAACCAAATAATCTGTTCTAACTTTGAACGAGCAGCCTTTTTTAACATATTAAGAAGGTGAATGGCAAAACACAGGTTGTTTCTTACACGATCAAAAAGTCTTTTGCCCTAAATAGTTTGTCAGGTGGGGCCCACGTTAAGAAATGACAAATTTTCCCAAAATCTCGCAATCAAAATCCCCTTTATATGGCTAAGACTGATCCGCGTTTCGGCGTCCCATTGGCCCAAGTCCAGATCTCCTGGGCCCCACCAGATAGACCCTTGCTCAAACACACCGCAATCAACTAGCCAAGGACTAGTCGTGCTCTTGCATTTTTCGTACAAAGTGTTCCGTAGAGTAAGCAAAAGCAAAGTTCAGCTCCTAAAATGGCCTCGAAACTCTGCCACTCCTGCAAATCGACGACGGCGGCTCTGTTCTGCCGATCCGACGCAGCCTTCCTCTGCGTCAACTGCGACTCTAAAGTCCATGCGGCCAACCAGCTCGCTTCTCGTCATGCACGAGTTTGGCTCTGCGAAGTCTGCGAACAAGCTCCTGCTCACGTCACATGTAAGGCCGACGCTGCCGTGCTCTGCGTCACGTGTGACCGCGACATTCACTCGGCCAATCCGCTCGCTCGCCGCCATGAGAGGGTTCCCGTAACTCCTTTCTTTGACGCCGTGAGCTCCATCCCTGCCGCTAAGAATACAGCGGTCAACTTCCTTGACGACCGTTTCTCAATGGACGGTGACCGAGACGCTGACGTCAGCATGGAGGAAGCAGAGGCCGCCTCTTGGCTGCTTCCAAATCCTCCAGACCAGAAGATTACGGAGAGTCCGGATCTAAGTACGGGCCACTTCGTGTTTTCGGACATGGATCCGTATCTGGACATGGACTACGGGCCCGTAGACCCGAAATTAGAAGCACAGGAGCAGAACAGCTCCGGTGCTGACGGTGTTGTACCGGTGCACTCCAAAACCGCCAATCCTCCGACGACCCAACACTGCTACGAGTTAAACTTCTGCGGGTCGAAACCGTTGCACTACGGTTACAACGCTCAATGCCTGAGCCACAGCGTAAGTCTTCTAAATGTAAACCTTAATACTAGAAAGTAAAATAAATGAAGCAGGCTGAGGTCTAAGGCTCTGTTTGGTTACCGTCTGCAACAGGTAAGGACAGGACAAGACAGGACAGGACAGGACAAGAATTGAAGACAGTGAGATGTTTGGTTGCAGTGGACAGGACAGAGAAAATTGTCTTCGTCCTGCGGACAGAAATGTGTTTGGTTGCGATGGGCGATGTAAAAAAAAATAGTTTTAAATGTCAACAATGCCTCAGTAGTATAATGTATTGGAAAGATGTATTTGATGGTTATTTCATAACTATTGACACAATAATTATATTAAACGTATTTGCAACTGTATTAACATTAATTATCTTATTAATTATATATTTTATAAAATTAATTATTGATACAATTTAATATCAAATTTTGTAATTGTTGTTAGTATAATTCAGTGGTCTTTTATAACTGTAAGAATATTTATTTTAAGTTTATTTGCAACTCTAATAATAATTATTATGTTATTATTATAATTTGGTAATCACCAAAATTATAAAATTAATATGAATATTAATATTAAGTAAAATTATGTCATCATCATTATCATTGGTATGGTAATAATTTAATGATTATTATAAGTATTATTATTAATAATTTTTGTTATTATTATTATTATTATTATTATTATGAACATTATTTAGGGCAAAATAATATAATAAAACATCTAAGTATTCATATAATTGATTACATAATAGGTTTAAGTAAGTTAGACAAGAAAGAAATCCTAATACATAGTATTTTAATTAAACATCAAAGCATTCATAAACAGTAATTACATTAAAGTTTTAAAATTTGTCCGAATTTTGTTGATAATGTTTCCTGAATAACTCCAATGGCAATTAGTAACAATGCACGTAAAATAGCCATTTGTTGCTTTAAAGTAGAACTTCATTTGGTTCTTCATTGTTGGTTGTGGTAATTGATGCGGGATTGATGAGAGGTCACCTGCGCTAGAACAATATCTTCATTTGAGCGACTACGCCTACGTTGATCGATGGCAAAAGCATTTTCTGCGTCAAGAATGTCGTGAACCCTTGAATTTAGCATTAGCATAACCATCGCTTCTAATTTAACTTCATCCCATTTGTGAAAATTCGACTTCTCGTCCAACGAATACAACATAGAAGTTGATATCGCCCATAGTGATGTACTGTAAATGAATCATACTGTAATCATTCATAACCATTAATACACGTACAAAACGGTTCGAAACATTAAATAATTTAAGATCCTACCATTCGTGATTGATAAATAGAGATTTAAAAACAGTACAAAATAGATGATCCGATCAGTCACACAGTCAAAATAGATGATCCGATCAGTCAAACAAATCAAAATAGATGATTCGATCAGTCAAACAGTCCAAAATAGATGATCCGATCAGTCAACATCACTGCAATACTAGCCCAACTACGTACAGTTCACCGCATATTTACCATCATACATGTCCATATTATAATTAACATACGCATACAAAGTGCGGGAACAAATTAAACGAATAACGATGCATATCTAACGAGGTTCGCACATATTCACTCGCCGTTGTTCGCATTTGCACCCCAGAAAATAGTCCCCACAAGAGGATTCATGGAGAAGATGTGGAGAGCCGTGATAACCTCTACGTTGGTGAAACCCAATCTTGCAAGCTCGTCCCCTAGTTGAGGAATTGGTGGGCCCACGCTTATTGCATCTGCAATAATCATGCACTCCGAACATTGCTTGATCATTCGCCGAAAGTGTCGTGGCAATGCTTAGTAACACCTCCGTGTCCCTATTCTTTCTTTTTCCTCCACTTCGTTGGTTCCCATCTGTGTTCGAAGATGAGGCGACAGATCCAGTTGCATGAACAGATGCAGTAACGACGGGTGTATCCGTTGGAACAGGTTCAAACAACGGCGCAGCAGGAGGTGGTGACCACAGTGGTGCATCCCTTCATGTCATCGATCAATTGAATTGAGCAAACAGCCAGGCGTCAGCTACGCACCGCACTAAGGGCTCTATCTTTCCCAAAGACATATTCAAGTCTAGGTACATAGGAAAGGCTTGCGGTATAATACCTATGAGGTGTTTCGATAATAATGGAAAGTTGTTAATTACTATGACACACAAGTGTAATACATTAACATGCGTGTATGAACAACCTACCTCATCCATTCGTCAAGCACTTGTTCTTTGCCTACTTCGACACATTGCTTTGTGTCATTCCACCCAAACCCGCTGCATTGCAACATGTCATATGCCGTCTGATATTTTTCCTTAAGCCTCTTATATTTATTTTGTATATGCCTCTTCTCAATTCTACACTCAGGGTACTTCTCAACCATGAGTGTGGCAATCAGTTGGAAAGTCCCAGGCTTAAATTGTCCATTGTCGGTCCTCTTACCAGCAACAACTGCGTCCTCCAAGAAGGTGACAAATGCGACTGTCTCTTCATCTGTCCAGACCCGTGACATTGCACCTACACCACGCAATGTCATACCCCAAAACAGATTAACCCAATTCCATGAATAAGTAATTAACATGTGAATTGAAACTTGTTTTCGTCATCAAGACAATATAGAATGAAACGAAACATGTTATTAAGCAACACCATGTTAACAAAGGAAAAACAATGAAATTCAGTCAATGCTAACAATTCAATTACAATGAAACACAACCAAATGTAATCCCTCATGTCAATACAAATTGTTAGTAAGTAAATAACATTCGACAATTTAATGGTTGCTTCTCCATTCATCAAACATGTTGTTAGCCAATTCCGCTCTCCATTGACTCCATTCATTACTGGTCTCCACACGATCAAAAAATTCAGGTAACGGTGCATCTTCCCCAATTGGCATTTCCTCGGTTCCATGTCACCAAACTCTGCTGGATCGAACTCATATGCAATCTAATGAAATTGTGCGAGAGGCAACATGCAATAATGATGTGCACGTGAGTGGATCTTTGGATAGAAAGATGGATTTACGAGAATTTTCCATCTTTTTCAAGAATCCAAATGCACGTTCAATGACATTTCGGCCGACGAGTGTCTCTTATTAAAGAGCTCCTCTGCATTCCTAGTGCCCTCCCATCTCGTGCCCACTCTTGAATATGGTATCTTGTGCCTCTAAAAGGTGCAAGAAAACCGAGGCATTAGTATAGCCAAAGATCTACTAAGTAGTAATTTCCTATAAGCAAATAACACAATTACTATTGTATATGTACTGATAGGGATAACAAACATTTACATACTGCTAACAATTTGTTGCTTACATACCCCGGGGAACTTGCAGTCCATTAGGCCTACAAACAGCATCATGCAGAATCCTGGAATCCGCTGCTGATCCCTCCCATCCGGCAAGAACATAAACAAAGTTTAAGTTCTTGTCACACACTCCTAAAACATTAGTGCATATTCTCCCTTTCCTACCTCGATATCTGGGCTTGTCTGCCTGGGGAACTGTTATGTCTAAATAGGTCCCATCGAGAGCACCAAGGCAACCCTTTGTTTCAAATTTCAACAAAACGGTTCTAGTTAACTAATTTCATCAAACAAGAAATTACATCTTGATTGTCGCCAAATAAAATACTAACCTTAAACCATTTCCATCTATCATCATGCAATCCTCAGGAACGGGTATGGGCTTGACCAACAACAGATGTTGAAGCTTTATAACAGCCTTCAACACACTGTGGAAGACCCTACTTATTGTCTCTCCTGACCTCATAAACCGAACTTGTAATACCCTATTAGATTCATTTTGTGCTAATATTCTAAGGAATATTAAAACTTTTTCTTCCATGGACACATGACCCGTATTTGTCAACCCACCATTCACATGAAGCATCTCACATAACAATGTAAATGCATTACTATCCATCCTTATATCCCACTGGGTATTCCTATCCCCCTCATGCAAAATCCTATCTACATTGGCTTCCCTATTTGGTACTGTCAATGCCCTACTTCCTCTCGCATTTTCACTCCTACGTCGTTTTTTGGTGTATATATACAAGCATATGAGCAAGGCCATCGTCATGAGATCCATTTGGCCTTTCATAATCTCATACAAAGCCAATAACTTAATTATATGATCATGAGCCATTGACTCCAAATTTCAAAAGAAAACTGTCTGCAAAAAGAAACAAATGTAATGTTGGAAAACTACATTGGTACATATGTACATAACAGTAAGATGTGTAACAAAGAAGTAGAAGACATGCATTGATTCCATTCGATACTTGTTTTCCTATACATATATAATTGCCATATTGTATTGTTACAATCATATCCATTATATTGTTCTAACACTAGAATCAGCAACCACATTGGATGGGACTTAGGAGGCACTAACAATTGCAAATTCTCAGCACTTTTCTTTGCCTATCAATCACCCATCCAATAATTTGGTTGTAGTGTACACAATATATGTACACTACAAGCCCACTGTGTTCTTGAAAAAAGTTGCAAAACTATCGTTCTTTATCAAAGAATTACCATAGAAGTCTCCACCTAACTGTACCATTTGCAAACTATACATTCAGAAGACTAGACAAACTTTTTGGTCCTCAAAATCATATAGTTTCATAGAACACAATACATTCATTCATCTCCATTATCTTATATATTTATTGGTCCCCTATAAATAAAGCAGTCTTCCAATAAAATACAATCCCCCAACTGCATAGGGAAAATTCTGATCATAATATCATTACAACATAATCCATATTTTGTATACTGGGCAGAAAACTCAATAAGACAATGATCAGCACAACATTAATTACACTTCTTCATAATTGCAAATCAAAGAACGTACAGGACAGAAAGCAAGAAGGTAAGATTAACAAGGACTTACCAGTTTGAGAAGAAGTCCTCACAATTCCAGCTTCGAATGCAAGAAAATTATTGCCGCTCAAATGCAAGTACCACACACTGTACATGACACATGACTCTGATTGATTACTTGACTCAACAAAAATTAAGATATATAGTTGCAAATGGATCTAGTGCACATATAATTCCATGCAAGGCCGATGAGAGTGAAAAATTATAAGTAAGTTTAATTATAATGATGCATACACAATGGGAGATTGCAAACCGAAAGATGATATTATATTCCAATCGTGAGGTTATACAAACTTGGTTTTGGTTTGTTTAATAACTAACAAACCAAATCTGTCATTCTGTTATAGTAGAATTGTTGACAAGTCTACTATACTATGTACTTATAATCATACAAGCATGTATAAAGAAGTTCAATATATTTGGCAAGTGAACAAAATGTATATATGAATGTAAATGAAGGAATCGTGAACATCATAACCATGCAATAGTTATAATGTGAGAGGATGCTCAGTAACTTAAAGACTATAACCAAGTTGTTTCTAATGGTCCGAAAGTCAATAATGCGTATTGCATGTAAGGTTGGAGGAATGAATTCAATAATTAGTCATTAAAATAATTGGTGGTTTGTTTCCTTTGAAGTTGCAGAAGAAATTTAAGACAACAATAACATTACCATAGTTGTCAATTGATTGTGAAATAACACAAGAATGAATGGAAACATTCATTATGTAACTAACCAAATGTACTAACATATTAAAAGTAATTCCCATTTTCTAAAGATAGGAAGAACAACTAAAGCAAATCATTGAACTAAAGTTTTGTTTTATCTTTTGTGATCATGCTCTTGAACTATCAAACTTTCATGCATGTATGGCTTTGTGGTGTGACAACCTGACTGCATAATATAAAGAAGAAATTTTATGTCAAACATTGAACTAAAGGTAGTGTTTAATTTAAAGGAATCACAAAGAACAAATGCTTACTAATTTTATAACTTCAGAACCTTTCACGCTATAACATTATGTAATATATGTATAGGAAAGGTCCCATCATGAAGTTAAATAATGCATATCAGCAGGTGCAAACACACGTCATTGTTCACAAGATTCAGCAAGATATTTGCTAAGCAGGTTACAACATTGGTGAGTTTCAATTGAGAAGGAGTCATTTAATCAACAATGATGTTGTGCACTGAGATTCATAAAGGATGATTTTGCCTATTGCGGAACAAATGAGCACAATGTACTTAGGTAAAGTGCAACCAACAATAACAAGAAGGAATGAATTATGTATTGGCAATAACAAAGCAATACATAATTGCAGCACCACTTGATGGAAACTGTAACTTTGATTGAATCTTATTGTTCAATTATGAAGCAAGAAGGATTGAATTATGTATTGGCAATAACAAAGCAATACAATATTGCAGGACCACTTGATGGAATCTTATTGCTCAATTATGAAGTATGACCCTTCAACAACTTAAATGATTGAATTTAGACTAACTATCAAAACTCAAGTATCGAGACTCAAAACAAAAAGAGGAAACTTCAAAAAATTTACACCATTGATCTTATTGTCAGATCTATGTTTGCTCTTCACCCTTACATGGAAACAAATCCTTGATGAACTGAATGCCTTATTTTTCGATGCAAATGGTCACAAACAGACCATTTCGCATCAAGTGAGTTTGTTATTATTCATACAAAATGAAAATGCTTAACTTTCCACATTTAGATAGATCCTGAATTGAATATTTCCACTATATTGTAATAGTAGAAAGGTCATGGGCAGACATTTTATTAAAAACAGAGGTTCAATCCTAAATCATGCGTTGCCTCAGAACTTACATGTTTTTGTTTTACACACTTGATATGTCGTGAAAGAAGGAAAAAACACTAGATCCATTCCTAGTCTCAAAGTCAAACAATTAGTTCGTATACATATGCTGTACTTATTTAACCGAAGCTGTCTGTTGTTTTGCAACAAAAGCTTGTTAACTTTTTAACACTTGCAAAAGTATTTAAAACATTAGCATACTGTTTGTTCATGTTGTGCCTCTATAAGTCAACTCATAATTAAATAATTATATGAAATATGTTATGTAATTGAATTCTACATTATTCATATTGTTTCTCAAAATTATATATATAAAAAATAAAGGCTCTTCAATACTAGGACTATATAAAGTGCAAAAGTGCTCACGAAACAAAAGTGGATAATGCCATGAATTAGTAACTATTTGACACTGCCAAATCATAATGATAACACGTAGTTTTGTATAATTTGAATATGCTCAGTATACCTAAGCAGAACACTTAGACATGGTGATGGCAAATTTCAGTACAGAATTATTTCATCAGGAAAGTTGATAATTATCTCTTATGCTAAAGCACAAATATGGTATGCAGCTTAAGGAAATTAAAATAACAACAGGTCGGTTTAACTTGTTTGGGTGATAATGACATGGCACGATGTGATATGGTATTCATCTTATTGTCAGATCTATATGTTTGCTCTTCAGCCTAAACATGGCAACAAATCCTGATGAACTGAAATGCCTAATTTTTTCAGTCTGAAATGGTCACAAACAGGACCATTTCAGACTGAAGCAATGTATTATTATTCATACCAAATGCAAATGCTTAACTGTCAACATTCACAGCTTTGTATACACAACAAACAGAAGTGATATTTCAATATCAATGTAAAGAAGAAGAAGCACTTACCACTTTCAGATGAAAGCCCCAAATATCAACTTTCCAAATCCAAGATTGATGTAGATCTAATGCAAGAACCACACCCTGTAAATCCAAGATTGATGTTGAACAATTCAATAAATCCAAGATACCAATCTAACACAAGACCAATTTTATAGAGTAACAAACACTCAGCTTACAGCAACGCCAAACAATCACTTGAAAGAATAACAAAAACACCACTTTTGCCAATTAACAGAAGAAGAAGAAGAACAAAAAAGAACGTACAAACCAAGCTCAAGCTCTTAACTTTGTAACCAAAGATAGCAGTAGAACACAAACCTTCCATGTTTCCCAACACTAGCCATAATGGATGCAGCACCAGGATCAAACACACAATAAAACAGGCCCCAACTTTCCTCTTCATTATCACCACAAACACACACCCACACCCACACAACTACACTTAACCCTCTCGGCCTCCTCGGATCCAAACAACGACACACCAAAACCCAAACCACCATCAAAAGCAAAGCCACAAAACCTAGCCTTTCCACTCAAATCACATAACGCTCACCATTAGCTCTTAATCACATCCATAACAATCAAAACACCAAAACTAAAAAAGTAAGGCACGATAAGCGTAGTTTCTCTCTCAATCTATCTCACTTACCTTTTGCTCACATTCTCATCAACTGAATCTCGCGAAGCTAACATAAAAAACAAATACCCATGGAAGAAAAGACTTACCCAGAAAAGCGAAATGGTAATGGTTGCTTCGGGGGAGACTGGACGTTTAGCGAAGACGGTCTGGTGGAAGAAGACAAACAGAAATATTAGCACCGGTCGCAACGTGCGGACGTGCGAAGGGGAAAAGAACAAACCTTTCACGACGGAGATGCAACAAAGTCAAGAAGGAGACATGGAGGTAAGAGGGTTGTTTCAAGATCTGCGTTTACTCACTCCGAAGGAGAGGCGAGTTCGGCATGAGGAAATAAATGAGGGCATTTTGGCCATTTCATTTTTGTGTCCAAAGAACAATTTCTTCTGTACCATAGTTTAGGATTGGACAAAAAATTTTGTCCTTGTCCATTGAAGACTGTCCATAATTTTTTGTAGACGGTAAGCAAACACCTATCCGGACAGAACATTTATGTCCTTGTCATCCGTCCTCATGTCCGAGGACGGTAACCAAACACAGCCTAATTGTGTGATTGGGTCTCAGGTATCATCTTCGTCACTTGACGTGGGATTGGTACCAGATGGAACTGATATATCAAATCCGTACAGCAGAGGTCTTGATTCAACTAATCATGCGGTTCAGCTTTCGGGAGTTGATAGAGAAGCACGCGTGTTGAGGTACAGAGAGAAGAGAAAGAATAGGAAGTTTGAAAAAACAATTCGATATGCATCTAGAAAAGCATATGCCGAGACGAGACCTAGAATCAAAGGAAGGTTTGCTAAGCGATCTGATATTAATATTAGTGTGAAAGTGGACCATAATATCTATGGATTCGGCGTCGTACCATCTCTTTAGTTATAATACGATTAACCAACATTTTAGTATATACCACGATTTAATTTTGTCTTGAATGTCTATTTTTGTTTCTGGTTTTATTTCCTTCCGAGGAAATTAAATGTGGATATCTAAAAAAGTAGATCAAATGTAATTTTTGCATAATTATTCATAGTTTGAGCTGTCAAGAAACTAATTATGGATAAACACATGTTCTTTGAAAGTAGCTTGTAACCAAAGATATGTTAAAAATAAGACTAGTTGCGCTTATGGTAACTTCTCTATTCTTTTTCTATTTTATTTTGAGCCTGATTCAGAGAACTTCACTAAGAACGATATGTGACATACAGAAACGGAGCTTGGAGCTGAAGATTAAAAAAGAAAAGAACTAAAAGGGAATTCCATTAAACCATGGACAAAAGTAAATACAACCTCATAAAATAAGTAACTTAGCTACATATAAAATTAGTTATATGGGACAGGTAGCTAACACAATCTGGACTGAGGGAGGCAAAAATTACATGTGTGTTAAATGAATCCCAATAGCAACACAACATTATACCATCGAGTTCAGTTCGCTATCAGCTCAGTCTTACATGTCCCAATGTTACCTACTGTCTTCGACGGGGGAGGAGCTAAGCAATGATCGGTGGATTCTCCAGGCTTCCTTATACAATCACCGTAAGCGAGTAAGTGCATGTTCATTCTTTACTGAAGTTTAGCTTTTCTTCTGATCTAGAGAGGATTACTTATTATTGGAACTGAATGTGAATGTAGCGTTATGATAGTTTATGCCCAACAATCAATCATTTTAGTTATAATTTAGTGGCAATAATTTACATTTTTTATTTTGTATATGTTTAGATGTATATGATACAATTTATAAGATAATTACAAATTACAAATAAAATTATAATTATAAAATTCATATTACATTTATGTACTATCCTATAATTGTTCCTAATCATTGTTTTATTAAAACTAGACATTAACATAACATAAGTAGGCTAGCCTATGTTATGGTTTTCCTTACGTGCACGAGCGTGAACATAAGCATGCATAACCCAAAATTTTAGGTTTTCTTATAAATTTGACGTAGCGAAGCTAATGGAATGAGGAGAGTAGTTGGGAATATCCAGAGACATTTAGAGGTAATTTGGAGCTTGAGGAGCGAAAGATGTGGATTTTTATCGAGAGATTCATTATAACTCAAGATTGGACATCTATAATGTAAGAGTACACGAAAGTGAATATATAGGGAGATTTAGAATTATGACTTCGATATTTTCTATTTTATTTTCTATATATATGGATGTGATTTCATGTTCGTAGATGTATAGCTAAATTTTCTGTTAGTATCTAGGTCATATGAATCCTAGTTGATTCCGAACAATGGCTTGATTAATTTGTGAATGCAATTGCATTTGTTGATTATTGAGTTCTGATTATTTGTTCTTATTATTGCCTATTAATCTAATTTTTAGACTTTAATCTGATTTTTTACTTGGCAATTGAGAAATCCTAGGTTTGGATAGATCCATGATAATTAGAAAGAGTTAATTACAATCTTAGAGATAGGACGATATAAATCTTCTATATTAGAGTCAAACCTAATAGAGTGATTCATAACACGGTAAGGCAATCCTATAAATTTTAATCTGAGTAATTCGGTTAGATACCTTAGCATTAGTTGTTGATAGACTCAAGGTCAGCTACTAGCGTACCTTAGGAATTTCCATGGTCCAATTAATCAACAACATAATTGCATGACAAATAATCAATCGGTTAAGGGTTTATGGGATTTGAAGCCTAGGTACTAATCATATGATATTGATAATTAATTAAGTGTCATCAATCCTTTAATTTGATTTGTGCTGCTTATTTACTTTAATTGTTAAATTTTAGTTTTCTTAATTAAAGTTGTAATCAATTCGTAAGTTAGATAATAAAACAACAGTAATTACTAGTACTTAACATCTTCGTGGTATCGACCCGTATTTACCAGTACTAGCTACAGTTGCACCGTGCACTTGTGATTATTTAATATTAACTATAATGTTTTAGGTCGATCAAGTTTTTGGCATCGTTGACGAGGACGGTGATATTAAAAACACTTTAGTTTTGTTAATCTAATCATTACTTTTATTTGTTTGTTTTGTTTTACTTACTTGTTTTATTTTACGTGATTTTGTTTGTTTAAGTGCTTTATTTTATTTGTTGTTATTTATGTTATTTGATTTGTTTTTGTTAGTTAGGGTATTTCTTTAGTTTTAGATTTAGAATCCGGATTAGTTTATGACTCAAAGTAACACTGAGAACTTACTTGACATAGATCCTGAGATAGAAAGAACTATGCGTAGGAATCATTGAAGAACAAACCTTACGGAGTTTGAACTAGATCGTTACATTGAGTGTAACACCCCACTCCCGCAAAACATGTGCCCGACATTTTGGATGATATTCGAGTTCGTGTCCCACAGGTGTGTCATACTAAAGCACTCAATCATTCAAAAATCGTTATAAATATTTTTTTGGGACAACAACAAACATATGCAGAAATAATAACCAATTCGGGCCCACTTTTATTCATAAATATTTTCAGTCAACACAACACAATCAATAGAATTTCAATAGCCAATTGGAGCCCATTACAAATACAAAGCACTTTAGTCAAAATGTCTTTACATTCCACCATAAAAACCTACACATTATACAAAAATTTCAAAATACATTATTTTACCGAAATCGTTGAACACAAATTTATACAAAAATAGGAAAACATAAGGGTAGACGCGAACTGATCCTGACATTTATCTTTCCTTTGCATGCAATAATTATACTCTCGTTTGCCTAACGGGGTATTCTTCTAAGTCCTGAAAAATATTTACAAATTTTGGGTGAGTTTTGCAAACTCAATGAGTGACCATCATCGATGGCTCACCCAATCACATAACATATAATTCACATCATTACACATTTCACACTTCACATTCAATACAATTTAATCACTTATATTATGCAAATGCAGTGCACATGAGACTCACTTTCGATTTGTTACTTTATTATGTCCGAGTGCCTAAACTGTCCTATATAGGGCTCATTAAATACTATCCCTTATCCGCTTGGGGGATACAAGGCTCATTAAACGTTGAGCCTGAGGCTCTGATTCACACTTTTGAGTTCGAAGCTCATTTTCACTCGTTGAGCTTTAAGCTCTGATCGATGGCTACTCTGGTAACAACAACCATTATGTTTGATGCATTCATGCAATGTAATGCATCAATCATATTTGCATGTTCCGATTCAATCTCATTCTCATATCATCGGACCTTAGTTTGGCATTCAACATTAAAATTGAGGAAACACTTTCATTCATATGCAAATGCACATTCAAACACATTTATCATCGGACCGTGGTCAGGCATTTAACAATCAAATTATACACACTTATTTCATCTCATTCACATACAAGTAACACTTCAATATTCCAATCAAACATCACAATTATCGGAACTTATGTTCGGAAACCAATACATTCAATCACATTCATATAATCATTCAGTAGTCAACCAATACAAAAAAATTCAAACAAAACAAACAATGAAATGAGACCATCTAGTTCTACTCACTGTACGTTCTAGATTAGCATTTGAATCCAAATTCTGCAAATGCCTAAATGTGGGCACTTAACCTGTACAACCCATTTATGCAAGACACACATTGCACTCACATTAATAATTGCACACTTATAAGCATTTATTTATGCACAATTGTATAAATGAACTATGTACAATGCATGCTCAATGACAATCCTGGGTACCTTACCAATTTCATATCTAAAGCTCATTTTCATTTCATAATTTATTCACTCGTCATTTCTTTGAATCACAATCTCAATCCTTTGGTACTTTGATATCAATAACTCATCCACAATTTTTTCCCATAAATACCCGTATAGGTCTAGTGAAGAGGAAAAACAGAGTCTTTATATACTTATATCTATTAACTTTCAGCTTAAAACTCAATATATCCTCTTCATTCCTATTTCATTTTAGCTCAACATATCACAACCAAATCAAAAATCTATCATTTTTCATAATCATAAAAAACAGAAACACTCACTACGTATATTCATCACATTTTCTACATTACTGCACTTTCATTTTTCTGCATTTTCAACTTTTACATTCATTTCACTTTCCTCCTCTAGCTATCACTTTAATCTTTCTTTCTCAGCTCTAAACATCATCATACAATTATCTCTAAACCCTACATTTATTTTTAATCATCTCTAATAATACTCCAAAACTCACATATATAAATATATAAGAACAGTAAAAACATCAACATAACAGAGCATTACCTATTCATGTTTCCAAAATTTTCTGCTCTCATCACTAACACATTTTCATTGATCTTTCAACTCCAAAAACTAGTTTAACACTATCCCATAGCATTTCAGTCATCAAATCCAAAGAAAATCACCATGTACGACACACAAAAATCTCCTCACTCATTTTGTCAAAAAATAAGAATATCACTGTTCTTAACCATTTAGTAGTGAACTAATGATGCATGCTTCATTTCATAAAGAAATACATAATCATAACAAGCTTACTTGATTGAAGTTCCAATAGCTGCAAAATCACGTAACCCTAATCCCTCATACACCATGTACATCAACTTGAAAATTGACAGAGAGGTTCGGTTTTTCTTAGGATAGAAGAAAGAAATATCAAAGTGGAAGTGATGAAAAACAAAGAAAAATAAGATTTAACTTTGGTAAATATTTGATGAAAAACTCTGTATTGGAAGAACTCTAGAGAAAGAAGTTTCGAGAAAGATAAAGACAAGTACAGTAGCTTATCTTTCAGGGGTAATAAAAAAAATCTTAACTTTATAACTTGGATGCCTGTCCATTTATTAACCACTTATCCACTTCCCTTCATTAAAAACTTACTTAGGTATAATTTATACTTACGTTTAAAATTCCATAAACACCATCGAAGTCACAAGTTATAACCCATTAAATCATTTCCAGATTTTTCCATAAAAACATCATTTCGGGTCAACTTTGCATGTTCTTTCTGACCCTAATATTGAAGTCATTTTGTAAAACTTTCTTCTAGAGCCATGTTCCCATATGTCTTATGTTTCCATTGACACCAAAATCATCCAATTTGGTTTAGTGGTTTGAAAGATATACTACAACCATTTTCGGACTGCTCTTGTCCAAAACAATATACTATGCACAACTTCCATCCAGAATTTAAAC
This sequence comes from Erythroxylum novogranatense, assembly GCA_029891385.1. Lineage (NCBI taxonomy): Eukaryota > Viridiplantae > Streptophyta > Magnoliopsida > Malpighiales > Erythroxylaceae > Erythroxylum > Erythroxylum novogranatense. Next base: position 58,977,219 of record CM057228.1, on the reverse strand, counting down.
ATCTTATAGACTGGTTCAAAATTCGACTTATTTAGACGATTTGTAGCTCTATTTCTCTAGTTTATTTCAAATAAAAAATCATCTCATTTAAAATCCTATAGATCCAGATATAATCAAAACATTGAGGTATGTTCAGTAAAACAACACCAGTTCACTATTCCGATCGATTCCCTCATTTTTGTTCAATCAATCTTTTTCAAATAAATTCAGAATGATACCAATTTTTTTGGAGAGGTATAAACATTTCTTATTAATCCAATGGATTAATAATCAAGTCATTTGGATATCTAGAGAAGAAATTATGACCAAACAAGTGAAGGATGTTCACATCAGTCCACTACAACAAGCATTCAATGTCACGATCGTGATTTGAGGTGGTTTAGAAAAGTCACGATCGTGCTTGTGCATGATCGTGCTTTTCCATACTCCTCCAAAAAGTCATGATCGTGCATTAGAATGATCTTGTAATCCCTCCTTTCTTCTCCACTTCATGCACTACAGTCTCTCTCTCTTCTTCTCAAAACAGATCTTTGTGTCCATCTTTCATGGTAATTTTGATAAGGAATATGAAGAATATAGGCAAAAAAATATTCTAAAGAATTGTTCCTTTATGTCTTAAGTTTCAAATGGAACTAATTTCATGTAATTTGGTTTGATATTCTGCAAATTATACTAAAAAAACTACAGACTGCTCCAAACCACAACATAATCCACAAACTCAACTTCAAACTAAAATTTGAAACTCTTAGACATAGAATTCAACTTCGATTCCTTTATGAAAAATATATTCATACGTCTTTAGTTTAATACGAACTTAAAATCATCATATTTGGGCGTCTATATACTAAGATATAGTAAAAATACATATTCATGTTCAGTGGAAACACTGCATGTGTAAAGGTCTAACACACTTCAACAAGGTTCATCTTTGACTCTAATTCATCTCTACATCTTAAAACATCTCTTTTGCTTACTCTATCACTTCTAACTTATTTCCTCATCATTCTTAGCTCATTATCATTCACAAACAAATCAAAACCCATTATTACTCATAAACATTAAAAACGGAACATTCATATACGAATGTTAATCCTAGCTTCTACACTTCTTCATGTTTTGTATCCTCCCACTAATCTTTCCAATCCTGATTCATATATTCAATCTTTATATATCCATGACAACCTCTAAACATATCAAAAGAAAACTTATATAATAATTGATCAAAACCAAAAACTTCCCATAATCTTTCTCTCACTACTATGTTTTCATCTTTCTCTCACTACTCTGTTTTCTTTTTCCAAAACATTTCATTTCATCAAAACTTACCATTTCGTTAACTCTATTTCACGACCTCAAAAACATCTTCATATAAAATCATTAAACTCATTTTAGACCATATAAAACCATCTCTAAAAATACTTCACAATTACACGCATGAACAGTACATCAACTTTTACCCAGAACAGAGTACATGCATTTCTTCATCAACTTACGTAAACTTCCACATATTCAAACCAGAACAGATTATCTATATATATACATATATAAATATCCATCCACAAACATTTTACAACTCCTTTTAGGTATAAAAACCAAAAATCAATTCAAGAAAACTCGTCGGATATACATCGATTATCAACCTTCAAAGCTGCGATAGTGCATGTGCACGATTATGATTTTCATCCTTGAGCCTCCAAATTCGCTATCGTGCATGGGCACAATCGCGACATTCACTTAAAAACATCCTTTAAACAACGAAAGTCACTATAATGCATGTGCACGATAGTGACATCCACTCTTAAAAATCCAATGTCACATACCCAACTTCCAACTTCTAACTTCCATATCTTTTGATCCAGAACTCCAAAAATTGCAAACTTTATATCAATGGAAAGCTAGAAGAAAGATCTACAACTTTCATAAGAAATTTTGTCAAAATCTATCTAGATCAATACAGTTTATTCATGGAAGTTTCAGACCAATATTAACTTTTCTAGCTTCTCTTCTTCATTCAACTTACGTAAATTTTAATAAATCACCATCCAAAATCCACTTAATACTGTTGGAAACAATTTCTAATTCTCAAATCCACCATCTAAATTTATTTCATCATAGTAACCACAATTTTCCATGTTGGGCCCCAAATTTTTTTCTTTATTGATGTTATTAAGCATGAATTAAGTTGATGGTATGATTTACTGCATAGTTTGATTTTATTGAAAGTTTTAGTGGAAAATTAAGATTAATTTGAGATTAGTATGGAATAAGTAGTAAAGAAAGAGTAAAAATTTTTGAGGGCATTATTGGAAGGTTACTTAAGTTTGGGAGGTTAAAGCTTTACATGGAGGGGCAATATGGTCCTTGCACATCTATTAAGACTTAAGTGTTAAAAATTAGAAAAAAAGAAAGAAAGGGAAAGTAAGAAAAGGAGAGGAGAGTGTCGTTGGTGGCTTGAGGAAGAAGAAGGGAAATAGGGTTTTGCTATTCTAAGGGATTTTCGAAGGAATTCAAGCATCATCAAGTAAGTATAAGCTTATTTCTTCTTGTTTGGGTTGGATGAAACCCTAGAATAGCTTAGAAAGTGTAGGTTTCGGTTGTGGAGAAGTTTATGGAAAAATGGTTAAATCTCTTACGGTTGATGATCATGTTGTGTTTGTGATTGTTTTTAAGTTTGTAATGAGCTTAGAAATGAAGTTTAAGACATGATTTAGGGTTTAGATGTATTATAATTGAAGGATGGGAGGATTAGGGTTGAAGAAAATGAAAAAATCAAGTTTCGGGAGGATTCTGGGCTCATTCGCCATGGCCATTCATGCCCTCCACCAGCATGGCCTCAGCTTTTCTCGCAAGCGAAGGCCAATTCTCTCATGCGACATGCTTTGGTATTTTGGCCATAACTTTTGATGTAGATGTTTAAATGAGGTGATTTTTGATGCGTTGTAAACTAGAGACATAGGGATACAAGTTTTGTGAAGAAATGAAGTTCTGAATCAGTCTTTAAGGATATGAAATTTTGGATGGAAGTTAAGCATAGAATTTTTGTTTCAGCTTTAGTTATAGTTCGAATTGTTAAAGTATAACTTTTCGATTTCTACACCAAATTGATTGGAATCTTGGTTATTTGGTTAAGGAAATCAAGTGAGGCAAGAGGAGCAAGAGGATCAAGAGGAAACTCATTCCTAGGCAAGTATAAGCAAGGAATTTAAGGTGGGTACATGTTTATAATATAGTAAATAAGTCACTCATTGTTTTGTTGAAATCAAGAAAGATTTAATGATTTCAAATTGCAACATCAATCTTGTCTTATTTGCTATTGTGAAATGATTATAGGTTGCTATATGATTTGCATTCATGATTTATAAAAAGGTTTCAAAAGGGTTTTCTCTTTTCAAGAATACATGCACATGAAATCATGTTTTACAAAATGTATGAAAAGCAAGTTTACAAGCAAGGGCCAGTTTGGCAACTAAGTTACAAGACTCTAAATCATGTATGTTATGTGGGTTTTTGGTGGCCCAAAGAACCGTCACGTGCACGTTGACCATGAAAAGACTTCTCCCGCCTGCCTGCAAGTGGCACGGAGCTCCCCACAAGGACTCCCTCAAGAAACTACGACTACACATAACCATTTCGATGGGGAATGTGTAGTACATCATGAACCCGGACTAACCCAAACCATTATGCTATGTTATGTGCTTATGATCTGTTGTTATGTTTCAAGCATGTATGTTGTGAACTCTACTCATGCATTGTTCAAAAATCAAGTATTTCAAGATAATAACTTTTACATGCTCAATTACTATGATTTCAAAGTATATCACGACAATGAGTTATCTTTTAAATAATTTTGCTTATTTCTATGTTATAAATGTGTTCCCACCCCCTTTACTCTCCCCATTCAGGTGACGAGCAAGAGACTGAGTAAGTCAAGGGTTATGGCATCACTCCGATTTATTATGTTTGTGTATCTTCAAGATGTACTTTTGAAAGACAAGGCTTTAGTTTCATTTCGAGTTTGATTAGTTCAAGTGTAGTTTGTACTTTTGACACTTGAACTTAGAGTTTGTAATTTGGTTTGAAATGTTAATAAAGCTTTGTAAAACTCATCTTTTGGATATTAATGAGTCGTGCATGTTTACGTATCAAATCTTACGCATTGAATCATTTAGAAATTTGCTTGAGTGCATGCTATTAAGTTTGGAATGGGTTGTTTTAATAACAATGTTTCACCTCACGCACACGCACCGCGCTTTCATGTCCGATGTTGGGCTCCGAAAACGGGGTCCAACATTCCACGTATCCCATTATAATTCAATTATACCTGGAATGTCACTAAGTGCATGTACAATTATTTTCATGTATGTAACAATTCAAATTCACAAGCATGTATGCTAACATTATGCATAAGCATGAGATGCAAATTTTTCTTTAACTCTCACATTGCTATTTTCTCCATTATTGAAATCTAAATTCTAACCCTTAATATGGGGACGAGATGTTACATTGAGGACTTGGAAGGTCACACAGATAATAAGGAATCGTGCAATATGGTGGACCAACCATGAATGATGTTTGATTATGCTATGCTAGACTTAAATGCCACATATTCTAGCATTGTAAGACCGACTGTACCAAACAATTTCGAGATTAAGTCGAGCATCATTTAGATGGTGCAACAGTCAACTCAATTTGACGGACTACAAGATGAAGAACATAACACGCACATCTCTAACTTCTTAGAGATATGTGATACATTCAAGATAAACGGAGCAAATGACGACGCCATCAAATTGTATCTATTTCCTTTCTCTTTCAGAAGGAAAGCAAAATAGTGGCTTAATTTTATGCCACATTCGTCACTGACCACCTGGGGTCAAATGGTAGAAAAGATTTTACTAAAGTATTTTCCTCCTACGAAGACTGCGAAGCTAAGGAATGACATCTCATCTTACTCCCAAACTGGAGGGGAATCATTACACAACACTTGGGAAAGGTTTAAGGAGATGCTTCGATGATTCCCACATCATGGATTTACCTTCATGGATGCAAATCCAAACATTCTACGATGGGATATGAAAGGACCCATCCCAGAGTTCCCCTTAAGAACTCGAGTGCAGCCCTCCCAAAGACCCGCAGTAGCCCTCCAATCGATAGCTAACTCAACCGAAGGATTCCTGCAAAGCCAAGCCATTCATCTGTTAAAAACATTTTATACTTTAAAAGTTAAAATGCAAAAAATAGTGAGAAATCCTTTCTTTTTTCGAATCATTTTATTAAAAATTTATGCAGCACAATGACTATATTTTGATCTTCCCAAAATTTTCCAAAAAAATACCTACATACACATTTTAAAACACTTTCAATATTTCATATACCATCTCAACTCCTGAAATGGGACCTCAGGTCCACATCACAAGCAATAAAAAACATACAAAACTCAACACTTTTTAAAAACATCATTGAGGATCAAATCCCTCGTAGTTGATTAAAAAAAGATATTTACAATTCCATTAATATTTACAAGATCACACTTTTGAACTCTTTAAAAAATAATTTGAAATATATCACATACATAGAAAAAATAGCACAAACACAGCAGCACCTGTATACATACCGAAGGTGGTTTGTTTAAAAACATAAAAATAAGGGTGAGCTAAACGAGCTTAGTAAGTGTAATCAGTTTATAAGAAAATTGAACTTTTCTTAACAATATAACTGTAATATTTCATACAATCATAAAGCTCATGGTAAAACATTCTTTATAACAATTTATTCGTACATCATCAAATATCGTAGTAACATAATATTTTGTAAAAAACAATTTCAATTTTTTTAAAATACTATTCCAAATTTCTTTTCAACATTGAACTCATAATATACAAGTTCCCTTTTTCCTTTTTCCTTAAACAATAAACAGTGGCAGCAATAAATTTTTTAAAAACTTTTATACTGAAAATAAGTAACCACTAGAATTGGTACCATGCGGTACCTCTCAAATTACTTTTAAATTAAATAGTTGTGGCATTATTACTGTCGTGAAATTTTTTACTCAACATAGCCCACCACTAGTTTCTTTACCATACGGTACCTCTCAAATCACTTTTAAATTAAATAGTGGTGGCATTATTATTGTCGTGAAATTTTTTACTTAACATAGCCCACCGCTAGTTTCTTTACCATACGGTACATTAGGCATGAAGTCATAGAGCTGGTTCTGAATCACTTACCCGCAACTGGTTAACCACTATTTATGGTGCTGGTTTTGCATCACTTACCCGAAATAGGTTAACCGCTATGAATCAGTAATTACAGAGCTGATTTTGCACCACTTACTGGTAACAAGTCACGAAGCTGGTTTTACATCTCTTAACCATGACTAGTTAACCATTATTCACGAAGCTAGTTTTACATCACTTACTCGTAACAGGTTAACCACTATAAATATACTGGTATAATAACATGTATAAAGCCTAGCGGTGTACCATAGGCAAAAGCAACACTTACATTTATGACCCATCTTATTTTCTAAATGAAGAATGGGAGGATCCATAATTGAATTATTTTAATGTAACTCCCAATCATATAAGATTTAACTTTTAAATTAAAACTCATATATTGCTAAAGCATACACTTATGCTAGTAATATTCACTTGTAAAATATCAGTTGCATAAAACTTAGCATAAATATTCATTTCATGATCAAATGAAAACCATTTGCATAAATTCAATTTAAAGAATACTCACATGTAATTAATTTTTTTTGCAAAGAAATAGTCATAGAAAACAATTAAAATACACTCACATTTTTGGAAACTTATTGCAAGCACATTCACGAGTTCGGTGCCTCTCATTTACCTACACTAAACGCATTTTGCCTAGGCTTTTATTTCTAAATTAGGAAATAAGGAATTAAAACTATATACTCAGTTTAACCGAATTCGAGATTTGTATCTAATCATGTAACACACACACTCATCATATTTCTGTTTACTTCCGTAAGCTAACTTATTGGTCACCGTTTTCAAATCTAACTTCAAAAGTCAGTTAAATACGATGTTTTATCCATTTTATCTTGACAATTTATTCAAAACACAATCTCACCCAATTTGATTAACCATATCACAAATCCATACCTCGATTTGTTCCTTAATTTTCATATAGCAAACGTTCAAATTAGGTTTTGAGGTATTCTACAAATTTCTTCAAATATGTCTCTAGTTTTTATATCATCAAAAATCATGTCATTTAAACTTATAAATCATGAAAAATATACCAAATACCACAAGTTGTTTCAACAAAGAGGTAGTATCAAGTTACCATTTTTAATCTCAAATTTTAATATCATTCATCCCAAATTAGGTCTAGAGACTTTTATTACTATGTCTTAGGTTTCGTCTCCATTTGGAATCACCCACTTTGGAGGTCTGTAGGTCGAATTATGACCAAAAAATTGGGACTGGTTCAAGTTATCCTAAAACAGGACTGGTTCAAGTTATCCTAAAACAGAATACCACTACACATTCCTCTCTTGTCATATTCAACTAATTCTATACAAAAAAACATCAAAGTAATACCAAGAAAAAATTAATCTTAAGCATATCCATCTCACTCAATAAAACCCATAAAAGTTAGAAATTTAAGTTAGGAAACTTACTACTTGTTCCTCCAATCTTTTGAGTATTTGATGACTACTTCAAGTTATCTCCAAATCACCATCAAATTCTATAAAAAATGACTACACTCTTCTTCCTCTCTCCTTGGCCAATGTTCACCCTTGGCTTCTCTTCTTTTCCCTTTCTTTTTTGTCTCTCACGTTACTCTCTCATCACTCTCACGTCTATGTTGAAAGAATGAAGCAAAATGTCTAAAAGTTTTGCTTTTTATACTCATTTAATGGATTACACGTCACCTTCCTATATGTCATCACTAATGACTCATCAAATACATGTCATCATCTCATTGGTCTTCTGTAATGACTCATCAATCCACTAATATCATGTAAAAAGACCAAATTGTCCTTAATTAATACAAAAGACTAAATTTCCCTTTAATGCATTTAATTGACCAACTAATCAAATTAAATCTCGAAAACATTCCACAACTGGCTTATTTTCAAATTGACCATGAAATACTCTAATTAGGGTCAATACTTATTGATTGGAAGCTTTTAAAAATTTTGAATGTGTTTAAAATCATCGATATCCATTATTTTCTAAAAAGGGCATTTTAGTCCAATAATTTTGGGTTACTTAAATTCTATTCAAACAACCTCCATTTTAGTTCCTATAGACTCAAAACCTAATTCTGGAGCTATTCATCATATTTTGAAGTTATTTGGTAACTTTCCGGTTGCCTGGAATAATTTTCGGATTGAATTTGGAAATCACTAAATGTCACGAAATCTTCTACATTTCATTCAAAAGTATCACCTAAGTCTCCAAAACACATTTCACAGCTTTTAAAGATCATTCGAACTCATTTTATAGCTTTTTAAAGTTTTTGAATTTTTTTTTAAAAAAATTTGGTCGAATCTAGAACCATCTCTAGTATATCTGTGATCTCCTTTATAACCTCAATAATATATTTAAACGCTTAAATTACTCTAGTACACCATAAATAGAACATACTCTATAAAATGCATGTACAACACATTACACAATACAATCATTGAACTAGAATATTACAGGATAAGTTGAAACACTAGACAGTCTATTGATGCAGCAGTTAGGGGGACATTCAATAAAAAGACTCCTAAAGCGACCTAAGAATTGATCTAGGATATGGCCATGAACAACTATCAATGGTGCTCAGCTAGAGCACGAACCATGTAGCATGTTGCAACACTACACAAAATAACCAAACCTACAACTATAACAGTAGCAAGTCTAGATCAATCCCACAGATATTAAATCAAATTACCCTCCTAAATTATCTGTATAAGTAAAATAGGGGGGTTTCGATTCGATGCAAATTAGAAAACAAAATAAAATTGAATCTATAAAAACAACTCAAATTAAATAGTAGCAAATTGATAAAATTGATTAATGATTTGAAATCCAGTTCTTGGATTTAATTTCGACCTAAGAATAATTTCAAATTTGTCATTGAATTATCATATTCAAACCTCTCTTTAGATTATTGATCGTGAATTAACAACAAGCTCTGTTAATCCTAGTTTTTCCTTAGGTAATAGTTAACTAAGAAAATGTAATAGCCGGTTTTCCATACTAAGGGTTAAAGCCCTAGAGTATTGCATATGAGTCATATCATTGAGAGTTCATGAAATGCGTTTCATTCACATGCATATCATTAGCATACACACATGAATTATGAATTAGTACACATTTCAAAGATAATATATACACTTAATTAATATATTCTGGGGTTTGAAAGGGTTAAAATGGTCATGATGTGAATTGTGTATTGTTTATGTCTTGAATTTTGGTTTGATTGGTTATAAGTTGTAAATTTGGAATTAATTGTTACAATTAGAAAATTGATGAATTTAAATGTACATTTAGACTAGAAAAAATGCCAAGTGGCAAGACAAGTTGATATGGAAAATTAGGATGACTAAGCCTATAATTGAGAGACATTTGGCATAGATAAATGAGTAACATTTGGCATAGTTAATTAATTGACAAATGGTAGAAATGAATGAGTGAATAATGGACTAATAACTAGGTGACATTTGGTGGCTTATGAAGAGGATAAGTGGCTAACATGCTTAAAGACACATGCTAATCTAAGATAATGATACCTTACACCTAGTTGAATTAAACAAATGCTGGAAAAGTTTCTACTATGCTTCTTCTTCACTCTTCACTCTCTCCATCGAAACCTGCATTCATCTCATAGCTTTGCATTTTTTGTTTAATTCTGTCTAAATGTCTACACCAAAATCCATGCATTTACTCTCACAAATTTAGGTAAAGAATAAGAACATAGTTGTTCTTGTTATAGTCTTTGATCCAAACCGAAAACCATCCAATTCCAACCTTGAATTTGTGATGATGTTGCATGCATGAAGAGCTAAATTAGCTTGATTTTTGATGTGTAAATTTGAGCTAAACAAGTGAGTAAAAGATTGATCTTTATGGCATGTTATAATACAAGGGTTATGATGATTGAATTGGGATGAATTGTATATGACGTTGATGATAAATTGTGTTGGAAATTGATACTTGAACTTGGATACTATTATGCCTAGTTTTTGATGTATAAAAAAACAGTATATTATAAATTGTTTCATAGATGAATTGGATTGGGATTTGAGGTATAATGAAGGTGAATTTATGTTAAAGAAAGGTGTTAACATAGTGATCTTGAAATGGGAAAGAACTAGGACTACATGTATGATCAAATGAATGATAGTTTTTTTTTTGATTTTGATGCATGAAAGACCACAAATTGTGAGCTACCAAATGAATGATTTTAATTGGAATTGAAATTGGATGTGGAATTGACGAGGAAATGACACACAATTAAGGTATACTTGAGGTATAAGTAATGGACTAGGATGAAGATGTGTTAAATTTTGTATGAAGATGTTAAAAGCTAGAAAAAAATTGAAGGAAAAGGATGGTAAACCTTTGGTTTACTCATCCCACGATTATAAGAGCTACATTAGCTCCTTCCTATGATTGTGGGAATTACATGGAACTGAGAAAAGTTTGGTTTTTTGTGATATTTAAACCATATAAGGATAAGTTACTTTACTTAGGTGCAATTGGACATGATTGGGGTTTGAAATAAACCTAGATAGTTGCTTGATTAGTTGGTTTGGTGTTTGATAAGTTTAGGTTGTTAATTAATGTTATAATTTAAGGAATGGATTGTTTGATATCAATATTTATGAATTTGGTAAGTATGAGTTGTTAATTGTATAAAGACGTTCTTATGAATGCACATATGATTCAAAGGATATAGGTAATGAATAAGGTATGATTGAATAAGAATTGGGAAATTATGTGAATATATAATGCTAGGAAAGGATTGACGACTTTATGATTGATGAATTTAAAGTAATCAAACTTACTTAAGAAATAACCTAATTGCAAACAAGTTATATACAAGCTATGATGAATGAATGATCAAGATTTTTGAACAAGGATACATCCCCAAGATAGTCAATTGAATATGCATTGAACATGACACATAAACAAGTGTATGATTGAATAATCATATGATTGATCAACTTAGAAAGATGTAAATATGTGTGTATTCCATGATATAGAAGCACAAACTGAGTGTCCACATCTAGACATTGCCAGATCATCAATGCAATAGTTATATGGAGTGTACTGTAAGTTAACCTAGATGTTTTCTCATTGTGTTTGAATTATTTTTGATTAACTTTCAGATATTGAACTATTATTGATATGATTGTGATATTCTGGACATTGTTTGTCCGAGGATTTTGATATTTTATATTGTATTGGAAGTGTTTTCAAATTGAATATCCAATATGAAAATGTGTTCTCAACTGTATGTTGAATGCCAGATTCAGATCCGATGAATATGATAAGTGGTTGTGCACTTTAAATGAAAGTTATTGATAGCATATTATGTGAAATAATGCATTCCATCACATGAATATGCATGATTAGATAAAGGCGTTGTGACTAGAGTGAGCAGTTTGAAAAGAACTTAAAGCTTATAAATGTGCACAAAGAGTCACAAGCACAGTTATTAATAAGCCTAGTATCCACAGGATAATATCTGAAATAAGCTCGGTATCTACAAGGGATACAGGACAGTAAATAGGCACTCAGTCACAACAAAATAATAATGAAAGCAGAATCTCATGGGTATTTGCTCATATATATATCATTACATATATCAGGCGAATGATTATGAAGAATTACTAAATTGTATTGATATAGAGATGTGCAATGTTTGTGTACATGATGATGATATGAATGATTGGATTATTCTGAAATTATTATATGAAGTGTTTGTATTCATAATGTGATTGTTGAAATATGATATATAATATTGTGATTTGTTATACAAAACTGAATGATGTGATATATAGGATTTGATTCTAAATAATGTGATATACTTGTTAATTTGGTTATATACTTATGATGTTTGTGTTCTGACTTAAGTAAGTACATCGATAATGGTTCACTCAATAAGTTCGCAAAACTCATCAAAATTGCAACGTTGATTTTCAAGTACTGAGGAGACCTAGCTTCTAAAGCAATCTAGTTAAAGTCTAATATTATCAATCTTGGGATCAAAAAATGGCTCAAAGGTTTGGTCAGTTGATATCTAAGGAGTTTAGATAAAATGTGTTTGTTTAGTTTCTCATTTCATGAGAAACGATTTGTATAAAACAGTGAACTCATAGATGTTCTTGTAATTTAAATATATGGAGTGTGAATTGTAATTCTACAATGTAAGTTATGTTTTGTTAATGAAATGGGAAAAGCTGATCCTTAAAATACTTGTGTTCTTGTGATGCCATAATAAGTGAATATGATTCCTCTAACATGCCATTCTCATAAGGTATGTTCTCGGATGTCTTCTGGATGTTTGCGCATATACTCTATGGTAGTGGTGTGTTATGGAAGTGCTCATTAATTAACCATAACTAGCGGATAACCTAGAAATAGCTCCCTAATTTTAATCGAAAAACAACGTTATGAGTGAGAAAAACAGACCAATCTAAGTAATAATCACACAAGCTCATATTATTGAACTTATGTTATGTTATCCCTAATAATTTAATACCATTAGTTGCCATATATAACTTTAAACATGACTATTAAATATCGTATTCAAATTATAGTAATGGGTATTTATGAAAATTGATTCAATATTTGATCAAAAGCATTCTTACACAATACCCAATCATTAATCTCAAGATAATGTAAATAGTCCAAAAAAAGGGAAAGAAAAAGATACACAATGATGTATGCTTAAATGTGCCCCTCAGGTCGATTACACCTCCGAATCGGCGTCAAGTGGGATAGCCCTCCATCTTCTCCATCAAGCTCTAAGAATAAGCCAAGAATCTCCCCATTCTTGTTAAGAACTAACTAGTAAATCAAGAAGAATAATTTTTTCCCACTCTCCATTTGTAATCTCCAATAATGAAGAAGTATTAGTTGTTGTCCACACTTCTTCTTAAAGATAAAAAAGGAATAATGAAGAAGGATAAACTACTATCCACTCTCCTTTGCTCTAGTCGTCCACACCTCCTTGCTCTAGCCATCCACCAAAACGATTTTATATCATGAAATGCCTAAGTGTTGTCTTCATTATATCTCCTCTAGCCCTCAAACTCTCTAGCTATCACACACTCTCCTTTATTCCCTAGCTGGCACCTTATTCTACATATCTTAAAAAAACTAGGTTTTAATGGAATAGACATGTGTCTTTTTTTATCTTGTAATTCATATCACGGCTGTAACATTTTAATTGTTATACAATTGTGATCTCATGACTGTAACATTTTAATTGTTACAGCTGTGGGACAATTGGGGGGTTGATCATTTGTCTCCCAAAAATCCTAGTTGTCACACCATTCTCATTATAATAAAAACTAGGTTAAAAGAAATGGAAAAACCATGAGACAAGGCTAATAGCTGTAACATTTTTTAGACAAGATTGGACATAAAAATGGATAATGGCCATTATCTTATGGCTATAACATTTTAAATAAAAGACTAGGTTAATCCAAAAAATTTATTATCTATTTTAATACTATCAACTTTAAAAGAATGTAAAGATTATTTATAGTAATATAGATATAAAGAGAGTGTCAATCCCATGAGTATTTATTTATTACTAATCTAACTAATCTAATTAATTGTAAAATTATCTTAACGTTAATTAATATCCCACTCAAATAAGACAAATTAGTCACCACCTTTCTTTGCTTTTTCCTTTTCCTTTCATACAAAATTTACGTCAACTTTCCCTTTAACCTTTATGCAAAATTCACAAAATAATCTAATTAACATTCATGCAATATTCACACTATTTTTACTCAATTTATCTCACATTTGGGCAAAGAACAAGCATTTGTAACTAAAATCAAGATATGAAGGCAATTAAAAAGAAATAGAAATTAGACATAATAGTTATGAATAGTGCTAGTAGCCATTTGAGAATGTGATCTAGTTGAGTAACTAAGGGACATTATCACAAATAATTGCCTTCGCATCAAAAGGCTATAATGACATTTCAACCAAGCCTTTTAATAAAAACATGACCTAGTTGAGTAACCAGTTGACATTCATCACAAATATTTGTCTTCGCGTCAAAAGGCTAGGTTCATGTTAATAAAAAATAATGAAAATAGTGTGCTGTTTAATAAATCCTACTGATCTTATGAATAGCCTTATTTCTTATAAAAGTCACTTAAGGATAGCTACAATTTTGATTAACTAAAAAATTATTAGTGCATGTATGTAAATGATAGGAGTGAATTAATGTGACATTAAGTCCTGATTATTATGTAGATTTATTCTAAACTACTTAGACACAGATTTCACGAGTTAATAAGTTAGAACAACTTAAAGTATCATATTTATAGTTAAATTTGTTTCGTGAAGTTCAACACCATTGTACCATTGTTCCATATATGTGTTTTATTGTTAGGTGTGTTTTGCTTAAGGACAAGCAAAAGTTTAAATGTGAACATGTTGATAGTTGTAGGTTGCACAATATTTTAGTGGGTAGTTTAGTATATGTCTAGTTGTTAAATTGAATGATTAGTGCATGTTTAGGTTACGATTATGTTATTTGTTAGATATTTTTTGAGTTTTGTTATGGGTTAGAGCATGCTATTGAGCTTAAATTTTATGTAATTGAGGTGCGTTGATATATTTGTTAGTATTTGAGAATAGATATTGAAGAACAGAGGAGAATCGGAGCAAGATCTGAGCAAGGCCCAAGGCCATTATTGTGACAAAAGCTTGGTGGGTCTGCCACAATCGTGGCTCCATTTACCACGATCATGACAAAGAGAAAAATTAAGTGCCACAATCATGTCCTATGCGACAATAGACACGGATTAGCTTCTAAACTCAACTTTTCAAGGAATATTTCATACTTTTTGGGCCCAGGTTAAACCTAGTTTTTTTTACCTTAAATAGAAAAGTCTATAGAAAGGGTAGAAGAACCTTAATTTTTTATGCCTCCATTTTGTTACATTAGGAAAGATCCAAGGGAGAGGAAGAAGAAGAGAGAAGCAGGAGACAAGAAGAAAGAGAAGAAAGGCTGCAATGTTACTATCTTCCCGATTTATTCCGACCCTTCCAAGTGACATTTCATTTCATCTTTATTATTCTTTCTTTTGAATGTATGAGACAGATTTAATAGTGATGGATTTGGGTTTGATGATGATGTTCTAAATGATTTGTTCTTGAATCAATGTTAATGTGATTTCTTTTTTATGTTAATACATCAGGTATTGTTATTAATTGTTGTATTTGCATGCTTCAGTAACAAATTGAGAGAGTGAACCGATAACAAAACGATTAGATTGGGTAATCAGAGTTAAACAATCTAATGGGTCACACAAATAATCAAATTGGTAATTTATATGAAGAGAGATCTCGTGTGAGGACCCATTTGTCTGTTAGAGGGCTTAAGATCTAATTAGATCTGAGGGTTAATTGAGAGATTGCAAATTCCATAATTCAATTAGGGGTTATGATTTAGGGTTTAATGATTATAATTTGACAGACAGTAATTCACCATTCGAAAGTCTAGGACTGATACCGTATTATTTAAAAAACAATCATGTTAACACTTAATGATAGGATAAACCCCGCTCTTAATGATAGGATAAATCCCCCTTCTCATAATTGACTAATCTTCCTTGTGTGATTTTTTATTGTTCATTGGTGGTGCTCAATTTTGATTTCTTTGTATTAATTTTATTATTTAATTTTCAATCAATCCATATTCACGAATTTTCTTTTTCGTTTAGGTTTTATTTTCTTTTTAATATTCCTTTTAGCCCTTAGATAACGTAGAATTAGATTAGTTCATTAACTCCTCGAGGGATCGAAACATCATATACTACATTAATAATTGAGCTTGCAAGAAAGTAATTATATAATCCACAATGGATTATACATGGTTGACAACCAAATAATTCTTGGCTTTCAAAAAATAGAATAGATGAGATTTTGAGTGATACTAACAAGTTGATAAGACTTGGTTAAATGAGAAGGAGACAATGCTTTTTATAAAGGTTCTAGATTTACTACTAATGGGGTGATATGTTTTAAAATTGACCATAGTCTGACATGGGTTAGATCTAAGTTTGAGGGTTTGGTTAAGAAATTCCAACAAAGGTGAATGCTTAGTTTTCAAATCCCTCTAGATGTATTTCTTTTACAACCAATCTTGGTAATACTTCAGAAAATTTTCTTAAACGCCTATACAAAGAAAAATTTTAGACATTACAGGAATGTATTACATGAGATTAATTAAATTTTGAAGATTATTTTTCAAGTCATTTTAGAAGTTGGCTGACATAATCCCTAAAATTGTATGAATAAATGGAAAAGCCTAATTCATTTGGGCAGAATCTAAATCAAACCTATATTTATTTTAGATACCCATCTTTTAGTCAACCAAAGTCAAATCCTAAAATCATTCAAAACCCTAGGAATCAAATCACTAAATCTTATACATTTCCCATTTCTAAGTCAAAATCTGAAATACATTTAAGCCCTAGGATCCATTATCGGATTTTATCTCACTTTCCAAGTCCAGAGACTCACTATAGGCATTTTATCTTACTTTTTGATCTGTATGAATATTTCTAGTCATTTTATCTTACTTCAAGCCTAAGATCCATTCTAGGCATCTTATCTTAATTTCAATCTCAAAGACCTAACTCTAGGAATTTTACCTTAATTTTAAACCCTAAGATTTGTTTAGGCATTTCGTCTTAATTTTAAGTTATAAGAGCCAACTATAGGCATTTTTTCTTGATTTCAAGCCTTATGATCCATCTTTAGGCATGCCATTTTATTTTCAAGCCTTAAGACCTAGTTATATGCCATTTATCATAAGTTTAAGCTTTAAGACTCATTCTAGAAGTTTTATGTTAATATGAAGCCTTAAGATCCAAATCTAGGTATTTTATTTAATTTTTAAACCCTTAGACCCAATTCTAGGCATTTTATCTTAATTTAATCTTAAATTCAAGTCCTAAGGCTCAATTCTAGGAATTTTCTCTATTTTAAATCCTTAAGATCCATTTTGGTCATTTTGTTCTCATTTTTTATATTATAGGTAAAATCATAAATTCTTAGTCACTCAACCATTTGTTCGCGTTTTTAGTAAGTTCTTAAACTCACACATGAAATACTTTTAGTTCCAACTCCCCAGATTTCCAAAATCACTTAAAGACCTAGGTAATCATTTAGGTGTACATGGTGGGTTGAATAACACACTCCCTTATATTATAATTCATTCTCAAGCTTTCATTTTCTAGCTTAGTACTTTATGTTTCCTTTCTCTTTAGGTTTTCTTCTCTAAATTTTACTGATAAGGTATAGTGGCAACTATATTATTTTTATCCAAATTTTAGTCATAATACATCAACTATTCAGTATGTGCTAGAATGTTAACGATAGGAAGATGTAGAACTCATAAATAGTAAGTTCAAGAAGTTCATAAGAAGAAAGAAGTTCTTCAAAAGAAATGATTTCGAGGAAGGTAAATATGATTTTAAAAAATCATCTAACATTTTTTTTATAATTATAGGAAACTAAGGCCATATGAAGCCCTAATTGCCTCTCTTAAAAAATGTACAAAATTTATAGAAACAGAAACAAGGAGAAGAGGGATATAAAAAAATAAATCTCTCAAAACTTTTACTAGGAATGATTCAAGTGATCCTAATAATGATGATTCAGAAAGATAAGTGGGCCACAAATATTTCATAGCCATAGTAATGATGAGATATATTTGAATAGTGAATTGCCTAAAATCAAAACTTCTAAGAGTATGTAAAACTAGTTTGTGGTTGTAGGTATGATTGTTGCCCTCTCTTTTCTACTCCTCTTCCCTCAGGTCCTCATCATTACTTTATGTCTAACTTCTCCCCCTTCCTAATATTTTTTTCCTGTTTGCTTTCCTTATCATTGTGTGTCTATTCTCATTCTTACTTCCTTTCCTTTTCTCTTATTTCCATCTTTGTTAGTTTTGCCTTCATGTTTCACTATAACAGCTAGTCTCCTTTTCACATTCGCTTACCTGAGTGTTTTCCTTCTTCCATATCTTTAAGCATTTTTTTCAAAGCCTTAAATCATCTCTCTCCTTACCTTACTAGATTTTCACTTTCTCTCTTTTCTTTCCCCCTGCTGGTGGTCAATCCTAGATTATTAGAGGCATTTTAGGGTTTTATTTTTACCTTTTTTGTTGAGTTTTATATTTACCATTTCTTGAATCATTTTTTAATTTTTTATTAATTGTTAGCTATTTTTCTTTTTAACTAATAGATTCAGGTAGCTTAATCCCTGACCAATCCTCCCCTATCTCCTCTATTAATTTTCCTTTTTTCCCCTCTCTTCCTTCTATTAAATCTTCTCCTTCCTCCACTAACACTACTCCCCATTATTTTCAAGCTCGAAACGTCTTACCTCCCTCTACCTTGTTGCCTTTAACCTCTAAGACTCAAGATTAGTCATTCTATAGGCCTACTCTTAATTATAAATTTGTACTTTGGGTGTCTTTCTCTTCAATATTGCCCGCCAGAGAAAGGGTATTCCTATTGTATCCCCCTCCTTGAATGTTCTTAAGGAAGGTGCTAGCTCATATGCAACTACGGTGGTTAAGTTCTTCTTGGGAAAGAGATTAGTCTTCTCAATAATCAAGCTATAGGCCACTAAACATTGAAACTAAAGAGGTCTCTTGGAAATATTACTAAATGGAGACCCTTTATTCATATTCAAATTTGCTTTTAAGGAAAAGTCTTAAGAAATTATAAGAGTTGGTTCTTAGCATTATAATAGTCTACCAATTTTCTTACAAATGTGGAAATATAAGATCAAACTTAAGCATGTAGTATGAATTAATTGCCTTTATGGGTTAACTTTTATTAAATTCCTCTTGAGTATTAGTATACAAAAGGTTTAAACATATTGGCAAGCTATATTGGTAAACTAATTTGCATGGATAAGGTTAAATCTTTACATAAAAGAATGGGGTATTTTTGATAATGTGTTGATATCGATATGAAACATGATCTCCCAAAGAAAATTCCAATAATAAGTTTAGATGAGGATGATTCCTTAGTAAAGGACACTATAAGAGTTTTCTACCAATGGAGAAACTCTTTATTTCAATAACAGAGAGCTTGATTGTCAACTAGTAAGATTTAAGAAGGAAGGAGACAATTATCTTAGGAACTAACTCAAACTCAACTTTTTGTTTTGCCATCTATCTCTACTAAGGTTTCCCTTCAAGGTGAGATGATGATGTAATAAGAATCAAATATTGAGGCTCCAGCTTTAGATGTTCCAACAATTCCTATATTTTTTATTCCACTAAGGAATCTAGTAAGAATGTGTTTTCTATGTAAAATGCTACTCAACAAAATTTAAATCCATTAGAAGCTTCAGTATATTTAGTTAATTCCCCACTTGTGATGAATAAGGTTCAACAACCTACTCCTATTTTTAATTACCAAGTTGCTGAGTTAGAATTTATTAGAGAAGGTGTTGAATTGAACAAAAGAGAGAGTGTTAAGGGAAAATACTCATATGATTGTTCTTTGAAGGCCTTTTAAATAGTTGAAAGGAGAAAGTCGAGTCACTACGTTAAGGGTAAGCCCTCCAACCCCTTTAGTTAACTCATTTACATCTTTTCCTAAAACATTAGGGGGCTTAATGACCTTTAAAAATAGAAAATTGTTTCAAAATATAAATCAAATTTGTTTGGTCTTTAAGAGACTAATTTAAGAAATAATAAATTGCTAATCTATTATTGTTTAAGAAGAAACGGAAGCTAATTACGAATTATGAAAAGCATCTTGGGATAATTTTGGTGGCTTTTAACCTTAATATAATCAATTTCATTTGATACTGAAATTCCTCTCAATGTATTCACACACTGGTAGACATTATAGGTAAAAGGGAAGCTAGTTAGCAATTAAATATGCTTCAATTTTTTTCTTTCAAAGAATACCTTATGAAATGAGCCCATGGCATTTAAAAGTTCTATTAGGGAACCCTGTATTCTTTTGGGAGATTTCAATAAGACTATATTTTTAACTAAATATGAGGGAGATAGATACACCAGTAACAAGTAAAGAGTTGAGATCTTATCTCTTAATCCTATAGGTAACTGACCTCACATATGTTCGTTATTTTCCTATATGGAAAAATAGATAAGAGTGATCTTAATTCATAACGAAAAAATTGATAGGTCATTGGTTAATTATGAATGGCTTTTGAAATTTCATTTTTGTAGAGTTCATTTCAATAACTTTTGAAGTTTCAGTGTGGTAAAGCTCACTTTAATAAATTTTGAAGTTTTAGTGTAGTAGAGCTCACTTCAACAACTCTCTATGTCCTAATCACTATCCAATAGAGAACCTAGATCTCTTTGGGTTCATAGAAGAGCTACTCCATTCAAGTTCTTTAATTTTTAAGGTAATATTGATGGCTTCTAAGAGGCATTAGATAAAGCCTTAAGCTCGAATTTATAAGCCTGTGCATCTTACAAATTCTATATGAAACTCATGAGAATCAAAAAGGAGCTCAAGAAGATGAAGCTAGGTATTAAACTAACACTGAAACAAAACTTGAATCAGCTGGAGAGTATCTTATACAAAGGCAAAGAAATCTTTAAGACTATCCTTCAAATATATCTATGATGATGAAAGGAAAGATAGATATGTTAGATTACAATAGGGCTTTGAAAGCTCATACATCTATGTTAGCACAAAAGTTAAGGATATTATGGCTTAAAGAAAGGGATTACAACACCAAATTCTTTCATAGATCCTTGCTTCCTAGGAGGAATCCAACAAAATTCCAAGATTAAAAAGTGACATAGTTATGTTCTTTACTAAACAAAAAGAGCGTCCATCTAATGCTAAGGAAAATTTCCAAAGCGTTTTGGGATCTTCAACTAGGTTTGCTTCTATAATTCCTTCTATCAACTCTGTTGTTCCTATACATTTGACAATGTAACAATCTAAATTTTCTCACTTGACCTTTTACCTTGGTTATTGAAAAGATTATATTTAGTATCAAACCTAACAAGGCCCTGAGTCTAGATGGATTCAATGCACTTTTATAAAAAATCTTAGGACTCTATTAAAAATCATGCTTGTGAGGCAATTTAGGAATTTTTCTCTAGCTTAAGGATGTTGTCATCTTGGAATAAAACTCATTTATGATTGGTTACAACGATCCCTAATCCTTTTTCCTAGAAGGATTATAGGCCAATGTCATGTGTAAAACCTTTATTAAGATAATTTCTAAGCTTTGGGCCTAACAATTGAACACATTCTACCTTATTTTGTAAATCTCTTATAAGCATCCTTTATTAAGGGATGAAGTATAGAGTTTTGCCTAAGAATTATTCAAAAAATACCATCTAGAAGGTTTAGGTAGTAATTGTTCTTTGAAGATTAATCTATACAAAGCCTTTGATACTATGGAATGGGGTTTTATTCTTCATTCTATTTAAGCATTTAAACTAAAAATTTTTTAGTCTCATGGCTAAACTAATGCATCTCCATTAGTTTATTTAGTGTTCTCATCATTGAAGAAAGATCCCAACCTTTTTAAAGGTACTAGAAATAGTAAGTAAGTGAATTCCCTATCCCCTTAGCTATTTACTATTGATATTGAATTCCTATCTCGAACCATCCATTAAAATATAGGCCTGGATAATAGACTCTAATTTTATAAGAAACTTGGAAACCTGAATATCACTCAGCTAGCATTTGCAGATAATATTATCCTATAGAATTATCTAGTTTTGTTAACTATTTTATGAAGTCTATTGATTAGTAAGCAATCTCTCGGAGATAAATATTAGTAGAGAAAAAGGTTCCCTAACAATTTCAATAAATACTTCCTGATTAGCTTAAGAACATTCAAGAATTTTAGGCACAACAATCAAAATCTAGATTTTTCTTATCTAAGGGTCCCTATTTCCTTTAAGATGATCTTATATATCAACTATCAAGTCCTCTTTGGTATGATAAGAAGGAGAATTAGGAATTGGACCAACAAATGCCTATCCTATATTGGTAGGTTGCAATTAACCATCTCCATGTTTAGCAATTTATATGCCTATTAGTCATCTCATATAATTCTTCCAAAGAATTTTTTTGAGGATGTTAAAAATATATTCATAAATTTCCTTTAGACAGGGGATGGAAATTCTAAATCATTGTCTAAGGTAAGTTGGAAAGACATTTGCTTACCTAATCTTAAAGGTGGATTGGGCATCTGATCAATCCATTTGATGAACAATTTAAAGATGCCATAAATGACAAAGAGAATTTCTTGGTAAATTGTTTTATGAAAATTATTTGAGAAATGCAAGCATATTGGTGTTCAAGCCTAAGAACTATACTTTTTAGAGTATGTTTCAAATTTTGAAAATTAAGAGTACCGTTCAAGGTTAGGAATAGGAATAATACTTTGATATGGACAGATAACTGGAGTGCTCTTGGCCCTTTGTACTTGCTTCCAAATTACTTCATCCTCATAATGTTCTTTCTTGCAAATGTTGGAGTCATTTATTTAGTTAATGGATATAATTGGTATTACAGTAATAGAAGTTCTAGTTTCTTTTAGATTTGCTTTCCTCCATACCCTTCTAATCCCTATTAGGAAGATAGAGCTATATAGTTGAGGCATTATTCATGCAAGTTCACTAATAGGATATGTAGGGATGTACTTTAAATTCCTACTCCTAACGTCAACTGGTTCAACCTAGTCTAGAGTAAATACCTAGCCCAAACGTTATCATTTATGCTTTAACTTGTAATGAAGGAGAGATTAACTACTTTGGACAGGATCAGGAATACTTCTTCTCCTCTTTTTAATCCTACATGCAGGTTATGTATAAAGTTCCCTAAATCCATAAACCATATGTTCTTTGATTCCCCATTCTCTAACCAATTATGGAAGGACACTCAAGCGAGAAGCAACCTTGATTGTTAAGCTATTGAATGGAGAATTATTCTACATTAGGCATTAGTGAAAGAGAAATTTTTTTGTAAATAGCTAGGTTGATTATTTACAGTATTTGGTAAGAGAGGAACCAACATATTTTCAAGAATCAATTAACTCAAGTTGATTTGGTGAGTCAAAGACACATTAACATGATAAAAGAATTGGCATTGAAAAGGGATGACGGTCTCTAATTCTCTCAAGGAATGTTAATGATATGAAACTTATAAGGAATGAGCTAGTTTCAAACTAAGGTTGTAGCTTAATTAACTTTGAATCAGTTGATTGTGTTAAGGATATTATAGGTATAAGTTGTTATTCTCAGGGTTTTCTACCATAATGGGCTTATCCCACTATGTTATTTATTTAGTTACTGTCCCAATCTTTATTTTTCTTATTATGTTAAATGGGATGTTTCATTTGATGTAATTTTGGCTGTTTTCTAGCAATACAATTCTTTAATTTACAAAAAAAGATCTAAAAGTATTGTCATTGTTAAGAATCATGGCTTAGGTGCACAAAATCATGAGAATGAGAATTAAAAAAAGGAGACCATTTCTCTAAAGGAATCATTGTGCAAATTCATTAATGGTAGTGAAAAACTAAAGAATACCAGAAGCCTAAAAGAGCTCTAATGATAAGCTTAAGATCGGATACATTAATATGAATGCGTATAATAATTAGATACGCTAATACAAATGCATCTAATGCTATAACTATACATTTTAAAAACCATAACCATTTTCATAGTGAAGACTCATTACTTAAGGTGGCAAGTAAGCACAGTTCTTCTAAATATAAATGTACACACAAGTCTTATGCATATATGTCATCTTTTAGGCCTTATTCACAATGCAAGTACCACATATTCATGCATTGTTATCAATATTTTAGCTTTTATTTTCAATTCATTTATCTATACCAAAATTTACTTTTTTATTTTAGTTATTGATTATAAAGATTTGCAATCATTGTTTGCATTCTTAGGGATTCATTCTTTACTATATAATTATTATATTGCATTATATTTTTTGCTTTACATTGACTAATTGTTTCTGGATTTCCTTTTATAAAAATTTGACATTATATATAAAACTAACATAATAGAGCTACCCATCAAGTGACATAGAGATCAGAGGATCTAGATCATTCAAGGAGCACCATTAGAATTTAGATCATCAAAGAGAGAAATCAATAAAATCAATTTTCTTTTGTATTCATTAATAAGTTATAAATCCCTACATTTTAACAACCAAATTATGATTGTGACCAATGATTAGAATGATAAACTAAAATTTAGGCAATTTTAGTTTCTCAAATACTCTAGTATCATTAAACATATTTTTTACACTTTTCTTCTCATATAAGAAAATGACAATAATTGCTCATTATATATATTTTATTTGTAGGTTATATTTGGTAAACCACCATAGCTCCCCAATGTAAATATTGAAAAAAAAATCAAACAACTTCCCACATGGTTTACTAAAAAGTATTTGACATTAAAGCTTATATAGTATACCAAAATTGTCATTTATGACCTAATTATAATCTTACTAGCTCATTGTAATGATAGAAATGGAGTGGTGAGGACATACATTCTCTACCATAGTACTCATGCATTTATTTCCTCTAACAATTCCTCCACTTATAACCTTTATTATAGAATTCATTCACTCACAACCGTTATAATATAATCCCTCAACTTAAAACCTTGGATCTGCTATGAATGATGAATTGTCACAATAACTAGACAATACAAAAATTAAAATGGCTTTGGTATTATATATGCTATGAAAGGATAAAATGCTTCAAATGAAATACAAGTAGCTTGGATAGTGGATACTCTACAAAAGATGAATGCTTAAAATAAATCACAATTACCTTAGATACTCAATAAACTATAAAAAAGTAAATTGATAAATGAAATGTAACTAGCTTAAATACTAGATATGCTGTAAAAAATAAAATTATAGAAAATAAAGAACTAATTTAGATATTAGATACACTATGAAAAATAAACTATCAAATGAGATGCAACTAACTTGGATACTTGATAAATTATGAAAACGTAGATTACATAATAAAATGTTGTTGTCATGGATATTAAATGTGCTATGAAAAAGTAAACTGCATAATGATGTTGAATTGGCTTAGAAACTAGGAAAGTAAAGAAAAAGTAAGTTGTATAATGAAATGCAACTAGCTTAGATATTGGATATGTTATAGAAGGGTCATTTGTAGAATGAGATGCAACTTGTTTAAATATTGGACACATTATAGAAAAATAAATTATACAACAAAATGTAACTTGCATAGATATTGGATACACTATGGAAAAGAAATTTGCAAAGAGAGACGTAACTAACTTGAATATTGGATACTTCATAGAAAAATAACTTATATAATAAAATGTAAATATCATGGCTACTAGATACACCATGGAAAGAAAATTAAAGAAAGAGATGTAAATGGCTTGGAAATTGGATACTTCATGGAAAAGTAAATTAAAAAGTTTTGACACAAGAAGCTTATAAGTAGAGGGGATTTTAAAGCAAAGAAAAATGTTACTGAAAGTCATCTTTGTTTCAAGGATTATAATTTCAAGTTTTCAAAAGTGATATTTTATAATGCAAAGAAAGTAGTAACTCTAGATGGATCAAAAGAAACCAAAATCTTCCCAGGGGTTAGAGATTGTATAAGGCAATACAGTTACTATAAACAAAACATAGGCATTCATCGAGCCTATGAGCCTTTATTTTTGTTTTAAAAGGTGATATACATAACATGTATAGATATTTGAATAGTTGTTTTGCAATGACTTTAACTAACTTAGTTTAATCAATTTTTATGGTTTTAGGTAACTGTTAGTGAAGTTGCATTGCTTATTTATGAGTTGAAGTTTTATATATGAGAAGTTTCATAATGTTGATTTAATTAAAGACAATGATTATATCAAATATTAATTTTTGTATAGATGATTCGAAAGAACCTACAAATGAATGAACTATGGTTTAGATATTAGGAATTGGAGAGGTAATGGATACAAACTAACATAAATCGTGAAATTTCACAAATCTTAATATGTTCTCGTGAGTCTTAATCCAATAAATATTTTGGTCAATTATTATAAGAATAGGTGTTTGTAACTTGAGTAAGAGTATTTCGTTACCTTAGTAAATTTTTGATCTAAAGTATATAATCTTTTAATAAATTGAATCATAAATAAAAGGATGATATTAGGAAGACTCTTATCTAGATGCTTATTATATCTTACTTTCATAACTTGACTAAATGACATAGTTATTTCCAATGGTTTAATTTATCTTCAGATAGTTTTATTTTATTTTATTTTTAAATATCAATCAATAAAAATTCTCTTAATTATTTAGCTAGATAATAGTAAGATAGTTCACTAGTCTTTTAACACTTCCTTGTAAGATTAAAGTAGTACACCAAGAAGTCCCATGACCAAAAGGTTTTGAGAGAAAAAGGTCTCTAACAACCTATTTCTTTGAGGGATTATTTATTCCAATCACATTCTATTTATAATAAACATTAATATGGAGAAGTTATGGCATCAGTAATTGCCTTTTTCTTTGGTTTTCTTCTAGATTTCTTCTTTATTTTACTAGATATAGAATTATCAACAAGATTGATTATTTTAAAAGAAGCACAAACACCTAGAAAAAAAAGATGATGAAGGTTTTGCATTAGGATCATTGGTCACTTTAAGTAAGCTAGAACTATATTGCTTAGAAGTGCATCCACTCAAGTGATAGCTTATACATTGATCATCGTTTGCAAATGACGAAGGAAAAAGAATCATATTGTCCTTTTCTAGTGGATTGGGATCTAGCTAAGTACCTATGAGACCTTTATTCTCTTTAGTGAGAAATTTCCTACCCATGTCATTGTAAAATTATAGAATTTGTTTAAGGTTAAGCTTTCATCAATAGCTCAAAGCCATTTAAATAGTAATTAGATCATCCTCTTTATCTAGTTTATAGGTTTTAATCTTTTTAGATATCTTTTTTTCCATATCAACTTCTAAACAAACTTAGGCAAAGCCAAGCCTTTTCAATAATGTAGTTGTTTCTTCTAAACAAATTGAGTTTCTAACTATACTTTCCAATTAACTTAGACTATTAATGTTGCAGCATTTAAAAGGAATGATATGAAATGTCAACTATAAAGGAGTTGCCTTTTGATTAAATTTGTCCATTTAAGTCCTAAGTCTCCATTTTTAAAGGAAAAGATCCTTTCCACCTAAATTTCAAGGTTTATATACAGGACCTTCATCAAACTAAAAGATAATTTAAAGTTGAAGATAAAGCGATTAGTTTTCTTAATAAAAGCATGCTCAAGGAGAAAATGATTCTAGTTAGTTATAGCTCATCTTTAAACTAGAGGGAAAGATGAGTGGTACTTGTTAAAGAAGAAACCAACTAAAGAGGTGGACCATTTTGAAACTATTGAAAGGATATCAATATGAGGACAGATAACCACTTCACAATTCGATTAAGATAGAGGGATAAAACATAAGAATTGGAAAGGCTTCTCATCACCAATAACCTTAAAACATGACAACTTTATCAAGAGAAGAAAGAGAGAGCTTAAAGGAAAAAGGAGTAGTAGGGAGTGGAAGAAGTCAACAATACAAAGTAAGAAGGAGAGGTTAACCTAAAGTGTATAAGAATGTCAAAAGATGTATGGGAGATGATAGAGGCAACAATAATATTGGAAATAGGAAGAGGACAAGAAAGAGTCAAAAGAGTAAGGATACCTTAGGCTAGTAAGGAAGGAAGAAGGGAGAGCAAAGGAAGGGAAACAGGACCAAAAATGTTAGAGGAAGCATAAATAGGTGGAGGAATGGGAGAAAAAGAACTTCAATAAACTATACTAAAAGAGGTAAGGAACTAAAATTTAAATTGGGCGGAAAAGGTTCAACCTAAGAGAATTTCCTAGAAAATAAAAAAAGCCAAAAATGAGAAAAGATTTTAAAGTAATTATACCAAATGAATGTTCCAATTTGCAAAATTACCTAATATACCATATTGGCGAATTATATAGATTATAACTATTATCTCTTTATAAAACTATAAATAACGGCATTTAGAGACTTGTTTTATACAGAAAATAAGATAAACGAGTTTTCATATTAATTTTTTAAATCTCCTACACTTATTTTCTAGTTACTCTCTCAATTATTGAAATATTTTTCTTATTTTTTATAACTTATTATCAAAATAAAGATATAAGGAATAAAAGGCACTCATTTTCTTATATTAATATGTCAAATCTTATTAAACTAGCATTTATTGCTCTTGATAATTCTAAAATTAATCATGTCTTAATTTTTAATACAAAAGTGCATCTCAATGGTCTCAGTTTAATATTATAAACAATTTGTTAATGATGATGTATTTAGATATGAAAAATACAATAAACATTGTCCAAGATGACTCTCATTCGAGAAATATTATAGAATGTCATAAAAGAGATGATTGGAAAAATTGAGAGAAGTCATTCAAGTTTAGTTAAACTTCTTGAATGGTTCTATGGTTTTTGGAAATAGTAATGTCAACATAAAAATGTTGTAAAACCATTCAGTTACCAATAGGTATTTACCCAAAAATGAAATGAGAAAAAATGAAGTGATGGGGTTACAAAAGACCTATTATATATTTCAAGGAGATATATATGTCTTTGTAATACAATCTTTCACATTGTTTTTTTAATAAGCATGATAGTTTAAGAAAGCCCTGATATGCAACTAATAGAGGTGGTTAAGACACACACACATATAATATATGTGTGGATCATTAGATTGTGACATTTATAAGAAAGTTTTTGGAATATATATATATGTCCATAAACTTTCTTATTAATGTCACGATCTAATGATCCACATGTGTGTGTGTGTGTGTGGATCATTTGATTGTGACATTTATAAGAAAGTTTCTGAAAATTTAAACTATCTAAAATAAATGATTTTAATTTATATGACCTATATTCATTGAAGGAGCAAAGATCGTTGTATGAATTAAAGAAATTTAAATGAACGTGGTATGATCGACTCTGTAAATATGTAATAACAAGGGGATATATTAATGATTACACAAGCACTTGCATTTTGATTAAGAATTTGAATGATCAGATTTATATGTAGATAATATGAATTTTATTAAAATATTTGAAGGGGTCTATGAGGCTACTACATGTTTAAAGGCAAAGTTTAAAAAAAAGATTTAGGTAAGATAAAATTTGTATTGGCTTGATAAAATGATACAAGATAAAATTTGTATCATTTAATGAAGTGCATGTATCAAGCTTTTTTTAAAAAATGTAAGGTTAGCTTGATTTATTTATTAACATTGCCTCCTTTAAATCAAACTGGTAGAAATTTATCATTCCTAACAATTTCTTTAGTTTGTGAAACAACTCATATTTCAGTAGTTTAGTGAAAATATCTACAACTTGTTCTTTATTGTGACAATAATTAATCACTACTTCCTTTTTAATTATAAGCTCATTAATTTTATGAAATCAAATGTTTATATGCTTG
This sequence comes from Erythroxylum novogranatense, assembly GCA_029891385.1. Taxonomy (NCBI): domain Eukaryota; kingdom Viridiplantae; phylum Streptophyta; class Magnoliopsida; order Malpighiales; family Erythroxylaceae; genus Erythroxylum; species Erythroxylum novogranatense. The sequence goes on along the minus strand of CM057228.1, from coordinate 58,947,474 downwards.
GATCACCTATAAAAAACTAGATTTTTGCACAGTGCTATTGAGGATTTATTATCACAGAATAATTTTGATTGAGCATCTTATTTTTTGATGTAGTACTTCAAACATTCTTTTTAGCCATACTACCTTTGTAGCACAACTAGTTGTTGCAATGTATTATGCTTCAACTGTAGATAATGCAACCACAAGTTGTTTCTTTGAAGATCATGATATTGTGATAGTGCTAAGGTGAAAAACATAGCCTAATGTGTTTTTTCTTGTTTCTATATCTCCACCTCAATCATTATCTGTGTAACCTACAAGATTCACATAATTGACATTTGCATAAAAAATTTCTTCATTCAAAGTACCTTTGATATATCAAAAAATGCTATTTGTTCCTTATAAATGATAAGTACGAGGCTCCCCCATGAGTATGTTAAGTAATCCAACTCCAAAAACTATATCTAGTTTGGTTGCAGTTAAATAGCTCATACTTCCAATTAAACTCTTATAGTAAGTTGAATTTATAGATCTCCCTTTGTCTTCTTTTAGTTGTTTAAATGTCTCTTCAACTAGGGTGGGAGCTGGTTTTGAATTCTCCATCTTATATTTCTTAAAAATATCATTCTCATACTTCCTTTAGGAAATAAAAATTCCACCATCCCGTTGAATTACCTCTATTCCAAAAAACTTAGACATTAGACTTAAGTCTATCATGTCAAATGATTTTACCATAGCCTCCCTAAATTATTCAATCTTCTTTGAGTTATTTGTAGTAAAAATTAGATCATCAACATAAAGACATACAATTAAAATATCAACAGTCTCAACAAATTTAACATCCAAAGTACGCTCAAAAGTACATCTTTCAAAACCATGCTTCACAAAGTATGAATCAATTCTTTTCTACCATGCTCTTGGTACCTGCTTAAATCCATATAATGCTTTCTTTAACTTCTAAACTTTATATTCTTTTCCTCTAGTTTTAGACCCTGAAAGTTGCTCAACATATACTTCCTCTTCCAAATTTTCATTTAAAAAGTAGATTTTAAATCCATTTGATAAAATTTTCTATTATTTTGAGCTGAGAAAGAGATAATAATGAGAATAATATCCAATCTCACAACAGGAGCAAATACTTCAAAGTAATCAATACCTGATTTTTGCTTATATCCGTTTGATCTAGCTTTAAATTGATCAATTTCACCATTAGGCTTATACTTGGTCTTGTACACCCACTTTACTCCTATAGGATCATTATCAATAGGAAAATATGTTAGTTCTCATTTATCATTCTTTTCAATTGCATATATTTCTTCATTCACGACTTTCCTCCATTTCAAGTCATTTGATGCCTCCTCATAATTAATTAGTTCACAATCTGCAAATAAATAAAAATTGATAACCTCTTCGTCAGATTAATCATTATTACCTATAACATAATTTTCCAATCTGGCTAGTAACTGACGACGTCTTTGGGCTCTACTAGATGTCTCTGGTTGACGTAGCGGAAACAATGCAAAACAAGGGAACGGATTGATATCGTTGATTCGAATCATAAGTACCGGTAATAACACTAGTTACTTGCTGATTCAACATGAATGCCAGGAAATAGGGCAAAGAAAGGCACACAGCATTAAGATCTATTATTCATCAAAAACTACGAAATACATAGTTTGGGTGACTTAAATAGTTAAACCCTAAAAATTACCAAAAAAGGCAAAAATACTGAATTATCCTTATTTTGAAAATAGACAAAAAAAGATGAAAAACGTTATAAGTAGGACTAAAAATGGACATTCCTAATAAAAGTTATGACAAATCAAAAAGTTTCCAAAATAGCAAAAATGCAAAATCAACTCCAAAAACAAAAAAAATCCAACCTTTTTTAAGTTGATAGAATTACAACCGCATTTTATCAAAATTTTCTAGATATGTGCACGTTATCTCTTGGAGTGCATCATTCTCCCCGGGGTAGACAAATTTGCCCTCGAATTGTCATTGTCTGACAAATCACCAAAAAAAGGAATCAAATGCTTCGCATTAAACACATAAGTCGTACGAATATGACTTGGTAGCTTCAGACGGTAAGCATGTGGATTGATTTTTCTCGATGATCTCCACAGGACCAATCTTCCGAGTAGACAGTTTATTGAAATCATCAACAAAAAAGCGATCCTAAATCAGAAATGCCCATATCAAGTCACCCATTTCGAACTCAACATGTTGTCTCTTCTTATCCATAGCCTCTTTGTACTTATCGGTAGTCTTTAGTAGATTATCATGAACAGCCCTATGGACATCCTATAATTTTTCTTCAAACTTCACCGAAGACAACAAAGTAACATGGTCTTTCATAGACTTGTTCTCAGCAAATTCCTTAGAGGGCACTAATACAAATTTGACTCCCTTAAACATGAAACTATAAGTATTGGCTATACTATCATGTGCAATCCATCTATCGAATTGCCACGGGCGTCCCAACAACAAATAACACACATCCATAGCAATAACATCACACCACACAGAATTCTTATACTTAGAACCGATGGGAAAAAGTAACTAATGCTTGTTTAGAAACTGTTACCTCACCAACTTTTTTTAACCAAACCAATTTGTAAGGTTTCGGGTGCTTCTCCGTCTTGATGTCCAATTTTGTACTACTTTAGCTGACACAATGTTTCCATAACTACCAGCATCAATCATAAATTTGCAAACCTTTCCCAGGATGGTACATGTGGACTAGAAGATATTATTCCACAACTATTCATCATCGATAGTTGCTCTTGGGGTCATATATCATCTCCGAATGACCAATGTGGTACCCACATCTCTAGTCACAATCTCCTCGTCAACTACATCAGTATCAAATGCAAGCTTCTCTCCCACATACATGCCTTCCTCATCATCACCCTCGTCGTTATCTATAAAGAGAGCCCTTTTTCTTGCCTTCTTGCAATCTTCTTTTTTGTGCCCCATTTCACCATAACTGAAACACCTAATTCCACTAATTCCAGGTTTGTTGAACCTAGTAGGATTATCAACAAAACCACTAATGCCTGCATGATTACCACTGTTACTGCTACCAACGCCACTGTTATTGCCACCACCGTCGCTAACACTTCTTACTATACCAAAATTTATGTGTTGCAACTGTTTCTCCACCATCAGTGCTCTCTGATGCGTTACCAAAATAAAAACAGGATCTAACATGTTGACGGTATCTTGGATCTGCATTCTTATCCCGCCAATGTATCTTGCCACCAACTGCTCCTCAGTCTCCTGAATTTCATTTTTGACCAGGAGTTGATAGAACTCAATAATAGATTCATCTTTTGATCTCGTTAATAGAGCCCACAGTGAAGCCCATTTAATAGACTAGAATATTCTTTGTAATCTAAGCCATCTGTATAGATTTGTCTTTGTAATCTAAACCAGTTGTATAGTATTGTAACGGTATACATTGCTTTAGTCTAGGCACTTACATAGGCTCTTAATTAGCTAAGTCTTCTCTTACAATTCTGTATAAATTCAAGCTCACAATACAATAAAAACACTTCAATTTCATAAGTCTTATATGGTATCAGAGCCATAGACATACGTCAAACACATTTTTTCCTTCTTTCTTCATCATGTCTAGCTCATCTGCCTCTACCCCCAACATATCTGTCAATCTCATTACCATCAATGTTGTCGCCCAAGCTCCACTAAAACTTACTTCCACCAATTACTTATCCTGGAGGCTGCAGTTTCACAGTCTCTTCATTGGATATGATCTCATGGGGTATATTGATGGCACTAAAGCATGTCCACCACCACTCATCACCATTGCAGATGTACCTACACCCAATCCAGAATATCATTTTTGGATTCGACAAGATCAACTTATTTTAAATGCAATCATTGGAGCCCTCTCCCCATCAATTATTCCATTCATAGCAACTGTTACCACTTCTAAAGAGGCTTGGGACTCTCTCGCTAAGACCTATGCATATGCATCCCGTGGCAAAATCAAACAAGTGAAAGCTCAACTCAAGAAAATTGTCAAAGGCAACTCTACTATCACAGAATATATGCAAGCAATCAAAACATAAACAGATCAACTAGCTAAATTAAAAGCGCCAATGGATATTGAAGATATCACTGATAAAGTATTGGAGGGTCTTGATGACACTTACAAAGATGTCAAGACAAATGTTAATGCCCGAGAACATCCTATCTCCTTTGATGAACTGCATAAAAAGCTAATTATTGTTGAATCTGAAATGCAACCAGCCATCCCTAACCACTATCCTGCAATAACCAATTATGCCAATCGTAGCTCTAACAAACGCAGTCACTCTAATCAGCACAATCACTGGCGCTCCCAAGCAATCACTCCAATAAGATTCCCCACTTGGCTTTAAGGAAGGTTATCAAGCTAAGTAAGAAATATAAATGGTAGGCAAGAAAGAGTGCTTGCATGTTCTTTACACCTTCTCTCCTTTCATGAAAGAGAGAATCGAAAATACCAATTGAAAGAGTTTCAATTTTGCTTCTTCTTCTTCTAAGAAAATCTCCTCCAAACATTTCTTCTCCTTTCCCACCAAAGGATTTTGTTAACCTAATTGTCCTTGAAGAACAGGTGGTAAATCTAATTGGTTGAGGATACTACAACAAGGAGAAAGTAGATTGCTAAAGGAAAAGAGTCAAAGGCAAAGGATTTGGATACACGAAGAAGGAGAGGATAACACAGCGAGGATTTAAAGTCAGAATAAAGAGTCGGTAATACTCCTGATCTTGTTTATATTTTATTATCCTTATACCATATCATGTATGGATTGGCATGTTGATTTGGATTTGTTGCTTCCACGGCAAGTAATAATTTCTTAAAAGTTTTGAAATCTACCGTTTTTCCAAACAAAGCATGTTTTCTTTTTCTGATCCAATACATATTGGCCCCATGCTTTTGCTACTGCAGTCTATCTAATAAACCGAATGTCCACACCTAAACCACACATGAATAGACCCTATTTATGCCTGTTTAAGTCTCAACCTAACTACCTTAAACTGAGAATTTTTGGCTGCTTGTTTTATCCCTAGTTAAGACGATACAACACTCACAAACTTGAATCAAACTCCATGCCATGTGTCTTTTTAGGCTATTCTCCTACACAAAGTGCTTACTATTGCCTAGATCAATCTACCTCTAGAATCTATACTTCTAGACATGTCAAATTTGTTGAAACAATCTTCCCATTTATCACTCAATCACAGCCAAGAGATGACTCACCCGATTACTCTGCAGCTCTATGGATACCACCATCTATCTCCCTACCACCACCGACTGCTTCAACACCAGTGTCACTCACTCCATCTCCAACAGCTGCACCTGAAAATGGTAATTTCTCCAACATTAATTCTTTACCAGATGCTGAGTTACATGCAGAACAAAATACAAAATGTATGATAACAAGAAATACAGTGCACAATACTCACTCCATGGTCACAAGAGGAAAGGACAACATTCGCAAACCCATTCAAAAGCTAAGCTTGAGTGCTGAACTCCATTCTCCTTTCGAATCTGAAACAACAACAATTACTCAGGCATTGAAAGATGACAAATGGAGAAAAGCCTGCTCAGCAGAATTGATGCTCTAGCAAGAAATGGTACCTGGACCCTTGTGCCTCCTCATGAAAATCAGAACCTAGTTGGTTGTAAATGGGTATTTCGCATCAAAAGAAATGAAAATGGCACAGTGCATCGCTATAAAGCCAGATTAGTTGTGAAGGGCTTTCATCAACGTCCAGGGATAGATTTCCAAGAAACATTCAGCCCTGTAGTCAAACCAAAAACAATCAGAATAATCATCAGTATAGCACTTACAAATGGTTGGCCATTAAAGCAATTGGATGTCAACAATGCATTCCTACAAGGCCCACTCACAGAAAATGTGTACATGATGCAACCACAAGGCTTCAAAGATGCCGATCGTCCTAACTATGTCTGTCATCTTAAAAAGGCCATTTATGGCTTAAGACAAGCACCAAGGGCGTGGTACCATGCATTAAAACAGTTTCTTCTCTAAACAGATTTTCGGAATTCACACTCAGATGCCTCATTGTTCATTCGACAGTCATCTAAAGGTACTATTATTCTTGTAGTTTATGTGGATGATAGAATTATTACAGGCAGTAATTCTCAACTCATAGACAACTATGTTGCTATTTTGGAAAAAAAGTTTTCTATCAAAGATCTGGGGTCATTACACTACTTCTTAGGCATAGAAGTAATTCTAAATCAGGAGGGTATCATTCTGTCACAAAGAAAGTATATACTTGACCTACTACAGCATACAAAAATGGCAGAGGCTAAGTTAGCTCTTACACCAATAGCTAGTCACCCAATCTTAGCCCTCAACTCTGGAACACCACTAAATGATCCATCTGAATACAAGAAAATAGACGGTAGTCTACAGTACCTGCTTTTGACTCGGCCTGATGTTGCGTTTCCTGTAAACAATATTGGGTCAGGGTTATGATCCCCATCCCAAGGTGACCCCTCGAGGTCACCGGGTACGGGGCCTGCGAAGGAAGAATCGAAAACATGCAAAAATACAGAGAAACAGCAGCGGGAAGAGAAGGCCTCGCAGCGACAACAGGATGTTCGCCGCGGCGAGCGCCTCGCTGCAAGGATTTGCCGTGGCGAACTCGCGGGTGCACGTCGTGACGAGCGACCAGCTTCAAGTCGAGGCGATCACCCATGGGCTGCGCCGCGGCGAAGGATTGGCTCGCCGCGGCTAGCTCCCCAAATTTGAACCCGATCCCAACATCTAGCAATTTCAAATCACACATACATTCTCGTACATTCTATCACATACACATGCATTCTAACTATGAGTTAATCACCCCCGTAAACAACATAACTTCATGCCATTACTATTCGAAAAAATTTAACAAGTATTCTTAACATGGCACAATACATATCAAGGTTTAAATCCAAAATACATAAGGATGCTCCATGATGATATGCCTGGAAGCTAACCAAAAGTACTAACTTAATACAAAAGCTTCTAACTATCTTGGAGTTTCCGATGCCTTGCAAGGATCACGATCTTCTCGTTCTACACCTGAGGAGTGAGAGATAATAGGGTGAGCTGTGAAGCTCAGTGGCTTATACATTTATAGCCATTGGTAACGAGCCACACATTCAAGCATATACATATATATACAAGCATGAAGCAAGTCAACACTTATCAATTTAGAATCATCACAAGAATATGTCATGCTATTTTTGAGTTCACAACATAGCAATTTATTATGCATAATACCTAACAAATCAATAATGAAATGCACAACAAATGGCTCGAGAGTTTCGTGGAACAAAACGGATAAACCGAAGTTTATACCGTGAACAAAACGAGTCCGATTTCTCAGGATCTCGTGGCCTCAAGCGGGCAGCCGGAAGAAGGCTATACGTCGACGTGCACGTGAATAATGAAACGTTCCTCTCTCACCCAAACAAAGCACATATTCATTCGTGCTCAATTCATTTTATCAAAAGCTTCATACTTTTCATTCTTACAAAATGCCGTAATGTCTTTCAAGGCAATACATAATCATAATTACAATGCATTTGCAATAATTTTCACAATTCAAAACAAGCAATGTCACACACACATGCAAGCAAGCAAAACAATTTGCCCATACCCACAACAACTATAAATATATTACCCACCTAATATCGCTTGAGAATCCAAACTCACTGCTGTCCTTCCTCTTATGATTGGATCATGTCGACTTGGTTTCTTATAACAAACTAAGTTCTCATTCAAAAAACATTCAAAGGAAATATTCAATAAGCTTCGAAAATCATAAGTATTAACACTAAAAATCTATACTCGACTTCCATATAAATTTTCAAATCTTTAGAGGCTAATTCTAAACTTCCTTTCTTCATAAAACTTGTAGCCCTATGGCTCTAGTTCACAACGAATTAGAAATAACCTCATTTGGACATCTACAGCAAAAGTTATGCCCAAAATACCAAAATGTATTTGTCCTAAAAAACTGGAGCTCGCCGTGGCGAAGGCTACGCTCGCCGTGGCGAACGGCCCGTGCGCGCCGCAGTATGCACCCTTGTGTGCACTGCGGTGTACACACCATGTGTGCGCCGCGGCGTGCACACCATGTGTGCGTCGCGACATGCACATTTGTGTGCACCACGGCGTGCACAACTTCGCACGCCGTGGCGTGCTCATGAGCGCGTCGCGACGTGCGAGTCTAGGAATCCCTCCCGAAACCTAATTTTCTTACAAATTTCAACCACAATCCTACTATTTTGCAAATGCAACACATCTAAACCTTAAATCATGTCTTATACTTCATTTCTAACTCATTATAACCTTAAAAACCATCACAACTACAACAAGATCATCAACCCAAAGAAATTTTACCATTTTTGCCTAAACTCCTTAACAACCGATTCTAACTCATACCAATAACTCACACCAATAACTCATACCAAGCTATACTAGGGTTTAATCTAACCCAAACAAGAAGAAAAGAAGCTTATACTTACCAGAAAATGCTTCAATCTCTTCAATTCTTCAAGGATCTCAAAACCCTACTTTCTCTTCTTCTCCCTTAGTTCCAACGACACTCTCCCTCTTCTCTTCTTATTCTTTCTCTTCTAATTTGCTTCCTTAAGCCTAAATGGAAAGAGCAAAGACCAATTTGCCCCTCCATGCAATGTCTTAAACTCTCCAACTTAAGTGATCTTCCCATTTTTCCCTCAAATATTTTTACTCAACTTAATCTAAATTTTCCCTTAATACTTTCATTTTAATCAAACTAAGCAATAAGTCACACAATCAGGACAATTCTTACTTAATACATCAATTAGAAAAAAAAAATGGGCCCCAACATTTCTCCCCCCTCAAAAGAAATTTCGTCCTCAAAATTATTACCTGAGTCATCGAAGAGATGCGGATACCTCTCCTTCATGGCTTCCAATGGCTCCCATGTGGCCTCTTCCACCGAATGATTCCTCCACCAGACTTTGACTAGCTGAACCATCTTGTTCCTGAGGACCTTTTCCTTGGTGTCCAAAATCTCCACTGGAATCTCCTCATAACTCATATCATCTCTTAATTGAACCTCAGAAGTCTGAATGATATGAGAAGGATCCGATCTATACCTCCTCAGCATGAAAACATGAAAGACATCATGGATCTGAGACAATTCCGGGGGTAACGCCAACCTGTAAGCTAGTGGTCCAATCCTCTTAAGAATTTCATAGGGACCCACATATCTCGGACTTAACTTGCCCTTCTTGCCAAACCTCATTACTCCTTTCCAAGGAGACGTCTTAAGGAACACCTTCTCACGGACTTCAAACTCCATCTCCTTTCGGTGTGCATCAATGTAGCTCTTCATCCTATCTTGTGAGACCTTAAGTTGTTGCTTAACCAGATTGACTTTATCAATTGTCGTCTGAATCAATTCTGGTCATACCAATTTCCTCTCTCCTTCTTCATCCCAACAAATCGGAGTTCTACATCTCCTTCCATACAATGCCTCATATGGAGCCATCCGAATGCTCGAATGGTACAAATTATTATAGGCAAATTCGACCAATGGCAAATGCTCATCCCAAACTCCTTTGAAATCCATCACACATGCCCTGAGCATTCCCTCCAGTGTCCAAATGGTCCTCTCAGATTGACCATCCGTCTGAGGGTGAAAAGTCGTGCTAAAATCCAGCTTAGTTCCTAAAGCTTCCTGCAAGCTTCCCCAAAATCTCGAAGTAAACCGAGGGTCTCTGTCAGAAACTATGAAATTTGGAATCCCTTGCAATCTCACTATCTCATCAATGTACTTCTTTGCTAGAACATGCAAGGAATCGGTTTGTTTAATTGCTAGAAAGTGAGCGGACTTTGTCAACCGATCCACAATAACCCATATGGCATCATGCTTCCTACTGGTCTTGGGCAAACCCATCAGAAAATCCATCGTGATCTTTTCCCACTTCCATTTCAGAATAAACAAAGGCTTAAGCTTTCCTGAAGATGCTTGGTGCTCAGCCTTGACTTGCTGACACACTAAGCATCTACTAACATACTCTGCAACATCCCTCTTCATGCCCTTCTACCAAAAATGCTCTCTCAAATCCCTATACATCCTAGTGCTACCTGGGTGCATGGCATAAGGCGCATTGTGTGCCTCATTCAAAATCTCATCCTTTACCTCCTTGACATCTGGGATACAAAGCCTATTCCCTACTGTTATAAGTCCATCATTCCTCACTACTACTTCAGAAATCTTACCGCTCTGAATTTCATCCTGGAGTTTGCTCAAATCTGCATCTTGTGCCTGCAACTCCCTAACCTTCTCCCTGAGTATCGGTCTCACTCGAAAGTTAGCTAGAAGGCAATATGGCTCCTCCTGCTTCAAGCTTATCTTAAGCTTGGCCATCTCTTCCAATAAAGGCAAGTAAACTGTCCGAACATGAGCAATTGTAGACTTCCTACTCAAAGCATCCGCCACTACATTCGCCTTGCCTGGATGATATTCAATCAGCAAGTCATAGTCCTTAAGCAACTCAATCCACCTTCGCTGTCTCAAATTCAGTTCTTTCTGGCTCAGTAAGTACTTAAGACTCTTATGATCGGTAAAGATCCTCGTCTGAACTCCGTATAGATAATGCCTCCAAATTTTCAAGGCAAAGATCACTGCTGCCAATTCCAAATCATGTGTCAAATAATTCAACTCATATGGCTTCAGTTGACTTGAAGCATAAGCTATCACCCTGTCTCCCTGCATCAATACACAACCAAGACCCTTCCTCGAAGCATCGCTATACACGGTATAACCCTCATTTCCACAAGGCAAAATCAGAATCGAAGCACTTGTCAATTTGTGCTTGAGCTCCTCAAAGCTCTTCTGGCATTCATCACTCCAGATAAATTTCCGATTCTTCGTCAATAACTTAGTCATCGGAGCAGCTATCATGGAGAATCCCTCTACAAACCTCCTGTAGTAACCTACCAGACCTAGAAAACTCCTCACCTCAGCTATGTTCTTCGGTGCTTCCCAATTCACCACAGCTTCTATTTTCTTTGGATCCACATGCACTCATTGTTCTGAGATTACATGTCCAAGAAATGCAACTTCCCTCAGCCAAAATTCGCATTTATCGAATTTGGCATACAACTCATTTTTTCTCAATGTCTCCAAAGCAATCTTCAAATGTTGTTCATGCTTTTTATCACTCTTGGAATAGACCAATATATCATCAATAAAGACAATGATAAATTGGTCCAATAAAGGCTTAAAGACTCGATTCATCAAATCCATAAAGGCTGCAGGGGCATTTGTCAGTCCAAAGGGCATAACCAAAAACTCAAAATGCCCATACCGTGTCCTGAAAGCAGTCTTTGGCACATCCGACTCCTTTATCCTCAATTGATAGTAACCCGATCTCAAGTCTATCTTGGAGAAGACTTTTGCCCCTTGCAATTGATCAAACAGATCATCTATGCGTGGGAGTGGATACCTGTTCTTAACAGTGACCTGATTAAGCTTCCTGTAATCTACACACATCCTCAACGATCCATCTTTCTTCTTTACAAAAAGGACCGAAGCTCCCTAAGGTGAAGAGCTCAGCCTTATGTACCCTATCTCCATCAACTCCTCCAATTGCTCCTTAAGCTCCTTCAATTCCGTCGGAGCCATCCGGTAAGGCGAAATCGAGATCGGTGCCGTTCCTTAAAGAAGCTCAATGGGAAACTCAATTTTCCTAGGTGGTGGTAGTCCTTGTAATTCCTCGGGAAAGACATTCGAGAATTCCATGACTACTGGAATATCCTCTAACTTCCCTCTATCTGCCCTTACGTCTACCACATAGGCCAAAAATGCCTCACATCCCTTCCCCAACATCTTCTCTACTGCCAGAGTTGAAACAATTCTGGGCGGGCTTATTTTTCTGTCCCCAGTAAACACCACTCTTCTGTCGTCATCCAATTCAAATTCCATTGTCTTCTGCTTACAATCCAGACGGGCATTGTACTTCTCTAACGTGTCCATACCCAAAATCACATCCAATCCTCTCATCTTCAATGACATTAAATCCACCACTAGAAGTTCCCCACCAATACATATCTCACACTCTCTATACACTTGACTGATAATAATGCATTGGCCAATTGGAGTACTCAACATCAGCGGAGTATCCAATGGGCTCAAATTTCTACCACACAGTTCTACTAAATGAAACAAATGAATGAGTAGAACCCGGATCAATCAAAGCAATCACATCATCAACAAATAATTTAACTGTACCAGTAACAACATCTGAGGCGGTCTCTGCTTCCTCCCGTGTCATTACAAACACCCTAGCTGGTGCCTGCCCCCTAGGTCTCTCTGGAATGCTCACCCTCTTTGCTGCATCAGAACTGCCCACTTCTGTAGAAGTCTTGTGTCCCACAGTTTCAGATCTCTTGGAAGCTCGCATCTGGCTTCTCTCTTGTCTTGGAGGCTGAGGGCACTCTCTAGCCATGTGCCTCTTTTCTCCACAGTTGAAGCAAGCTCCTGTCAATCGATAGTATTCTCCTCTATGGAGTCTCCCGCAGTGATCACACCTAGGAATAGGTGGCCTATCCCCATCTCCCCTTCTACTGTCGCCCACCGTTGAGGCTTGGTGAGAAACAGTAGAAGTCTTCATAGGTCTAGGTCGGCTCGCACCGCTGCTCCTCTCCTCAGATTGCACAGGGAAGGTTCTGGCACTCCTCTCAAGCTTAGAAGTACCGCCTCCCCTCTTGAACTGCTCTCTCTCCTTTCTTTTCCTGCTAACTGCACTCTTGATGTTCTCGATGTTCTCAATCAGTGCTCCCGCAGAAGTGCACTGCTCCATACTTCCTCAACTTGTCAAACCGTCTCCCCTTCTTAGCTGGGGCTGAAGCCGAAGGCTGTGGCATCTGACCCATAGCCTGGACAAATGCCTGAGTAAATGCCTGGAACAGTCTCGGATCTAATGGAGGCACTTGCTCCTGCAGAACCGGCGACTCCTGTGTCTGCGATGGAATGGGCTCACTACCTAGCCCTACAGAAGCCTCAGCATTTCCTGGGGCTACCGACTCATCAGTCCTCTCCTCTCTAGTCGGAGAGTCAGGTGCAACAGATCCTTGCAGAACTCCTCGTGTCCTTCTACGAGGTGGCATCGTACTCCTTCAAATATAAACACTAAGGATTAGCAACATTTCCATCTTGATTCCTACATATATGCATGATATGCATGTCACTTAATGCAATCAATCAATTAACAATGCAACAAATAATCATATATCAAACAACTCATCCTATTATGCATTCTAAGCCGAGGACACAAAACCTAAAGCTCTAATACAAAACATGTTGGGCCCGGGTCCCGATCATCATCTCGAGGTGACCCCTCGGGGTCGCCGGGTACGGGGCCTATGAAGGAAGAATCGAAAACATACAAAAATATAGAGAAACAGCAGCGGGAAGAGGAGGCCTCGCCGCGGCGAGCGCCTAGCTGTAAGGATTCGCCGTGGCTGAATCTGGCCTCGCTGCAGCGAACTCGCGGGTGCACGCCTCGACGAACGACTAGCTTCAAGTAGCGGCGATCACCCATGGGCTACGCCGCGACGAAGGATTAGCTCGCTGCGGCGAGCTCCCCAAATTTGAACCCGATCCCAACATCTAGCAATTTCAAATCACACATACATTCTCGTACATTCTATCACATACGCATGCATTCTAACTATGAGTTAATCACCCCCATAAACAACATAACTTCATGCCATTACTATTCAAAGAAATTTAACAAGTATTCTTAACATGGCACAATACATATCAAGGTTTAAATACAAAATACATAAGGATGCTCCATGATGATATGCCTGGAAGCTAACCAAAAGTACTAACTTAATACAAAAGCTTCTAACTATCTTGGAGTTTCCGATGCCTTGCAAGGATCACGATCTTCTTGTTCTACACCTGAGGAGTGAGAGATAATAGGGTGAGCTGTGAAGCTCAGTGGCTTATATATTTATAGCCATTGGCAACGAGCCACACATTCAAGCATATACATATATATACAAGCATGAAGCAAGTCAACACTTATCAATTTAGAATCATCACAAGAATATGTCATGCTATTTTTGAGTTCACAACATAGCAATTTATTATGCATCATACCTAACAAATCAATAATGAAATGCACAACAAATGGCTCGAGAGTTCTGTGGAACAAAATGGATAAACCGGAGTTTATACCGTGAACAAAACGAGTCCGATTTCTCAGGATCTCGTGGCCTCAAGCGGGCAGCCGGGAGAAGACTATAAGTCAACGTGAACGTGACTAACAAAACATTCCTCTCTCGCCCAAACAAAGCACATATTCATTCGTGCTCATTTTATCAAAAGCTTCATACTTTTCATTCTTACAAATTGCCGTAATGTCTTTCAAGGCAATACATAATCATAATTACAATGCATTTGCAATAATTTCCACAATTCAAAACAAGCAATGTCACACACACATGCAAGCAAGCAAAACAATTTTCCCATACACACAACAACTATAAATATATTACCCACCTAATATCTCTTGAGAATCCAAACTCACTGTTGTCCTTCCTCTTGCGATTGGATCAGGTCGGCTTGGTTTCCTATAACAAACCAAGTTCTCATTCAAACAACATTCAAAGGAAATATTCAATAAGCTTCGAAAATCATAAGTACTAACACTAAAAATCTATACTCGACTTCCATCTAAATTTTTGAATCATTAGAGGCTAATTCCAAACTTCCTTTCTTCATAAAACTTGTAGCCCTATGGCTCTAGTTCACAACGAATCAGAAATCACATCATTTGGACATCTACAACAAAAGTTATGCCTAAAATACCAAAATGCATTTGTGTTGAAAAACTGGACCTCGCCGAGGCGAAGGCTACACTGCTGCCGTGGCGAGCCTGCATGCGTGCTGCTGGCATGCACCCTTATGTGCATCATGTGTGCACACCATGTGTCTTGCCACATGCACATTTGTGTGCACCGCGGTGTGCACACCTTGTGTGCACTCTCATGAGCACGTCACGACGTGCGGGTCCAGGAACCCCTCCCGAAACCTAATTTTCTTACAAATTTTAGCCACAATCCTACCATTTTGCAAATGCAACACATCTAAACCTTAAATCATGTCTTATACTTCATTTCTAACTCATTATAACCTTAAAAACCATCACAACTACAGCAAGATCATCAACCCAAAGAAATTTTACCATTTTTCCCTAAACTCCTTAACATCCGATTCTAACTCATACCAATAACTCATACCAAGCTATACTAGGATTTAATCTAACCCAAACAAGAAGAAAAGAAGCTTATACTTACCAGAAAATGCCTCAATCTCTTCAATTCTTCAAGGATCTCAAAACCCTACTTTCTCTTCTTCTCCCTTAGCTCCAACGACACTCTCCCTCTTCTTTTCTTATTCTTTCTCTTCTAATTTCTTTCCTTAAGCCTAAATGGAAAGAGCAAAGACCAATTTGCCCCTCCATGCAATGTCTTAAACTCTCCAACTTAAGTGATCTTCCCATTTTGCCCAGAAACATTTTTACTCAACTTAATCTAAATTTTCCCTTAATACTTCCAATTTAATCAAACTAAGCAATAAGTCACACAATCAAGACAATTCTTACTTAATACATCATTTAGAAAAAAAATTTAGGGCCCAACAAACAAGCTCTCCCAATTCAATCATCGCCCCACATCCGACCATTGGGCTGCTGTAAAACGCCTTCTTAGCTACTTGGTTGGGACAGCCGATGATGGCTTACAACTATATCGTCGATCCACCACAAATCTCCTTGCCTTTGCAGATCAAAGTCACTATTCTTCGCTACATGCGTACTCCGATGCAGATTGGGGAGGAGACAAGATCGATTATCAGTCAACTGGAGCATTCATCATCTACCTTAGTCGAAACCCTATCTCTTGGAGTTCAAAGAAGCAAAAATTAGTTGTTCATTCATCCACTGAGGCCAAATATAGATCTGTAGCTAATACCGCTGCTGAACTAAACTAGGTGTGCCATCTCCTTGCTGAGCTCAACAATCCTCCTTCACAATCGCCGATGATTTATTGCGATAATGTTGGGGTGACACAACTCATCTCAAACCCGTTGTTTCATTCACGAATGAAACACTTAGCCATCAACTTCCACTTTGTCCTGGAACAAGATCAGTCCGGCGCCCTCCGCGTGTCTCATATCTCCGCCGATGACCAAACAGTCGATACCCTAACAAAGCCCCTTCCCAAATCGCAATTTCTGGAGCTCAAAGTCAAGCTTGGGCTACAAAGACATCCGCCAGCTTGAGGGGGCGTAATAGAGCCCACAGTGAAGCCCATTTCATAGACTAGAATATTCTTTGTAATCTAAGCTAGCTGTATAGATTTGTCTTTGTAATCTAAACCAGCTGTATAGTATTGTAACGGTATACACTGCTTTAATCTAGGCACTTACATAGGCTCTTAATTAGCTAAGTCTTCTCTTACAATTCTGTATAAATTCAAGCTCACAATACAATAAAAACACTTCAATTTCATAAGTCTTATACTCGTACCCTGCTTCAAATT
Source organism: Erythroxylum novogranatense (assembly GCA_029891385.1). NCBI lineage: Eukaryota > Viridiplantae > Streptophyta > Magnoliopsida > Malpighiales > Erythroxylaceae > Erythroxylum > Erythroxylum novogranatense. The sequence goes on along the minus strand of CM057228.1, from coordinate 58,930,852 downwards.
CTACAACCTTTGGTACATCAATCGTTTATAGGGCAAAAAATCGGCACACAAATGTTTCTTCATCTTTTCGCATGTGATGTTTTTAGACTTACCCAATCTTTGTTGAGTTAATTTTAATTGCTTCCATTAACTTATGATCCTATTTCGAAATCTGGTAGCTGCCAATTGCACCCTTTTATTTTTAGGTATATCTTTGAAATCTAGAATTTCCTCTACATTAGCCAACCAATCTAGGAAGTCTTCGAGTTGTAGATTGTCATGGAACTCAGGAATTTCTGTCCTCATTCTAGTTTCCTATTTCCACTTATCTCTCTCAACATGAACTCTACGATGCCTACGTACAAGCTCATCGAAATACTCATCATCCTCTCCATTGCCAAAATCATCATCAACATCTGTTTGTATTGGATTCCTGAGGTGACCAAGAATGTTCAGATTTTCCAATACTTCATTGAATCTCGCCGTTATATGTTTTACCATAGTCTCCATATGACGATCTATGAACTGGACAATCAATTGTTCAATCTCGTCACAGTCATACACCTCTCCCATCCAGTGAGTCTGTCATGGTGGCATAATCATAAAGATCGAACTCGGTTCTGATACCAACTAACATAGCAAAAACAGTGCGAAACAAGGGAACAAATTGATACCGTTGATTTGAATCACAAACATTGATAACAACATTATTTACCTATTGATTCAACATGAATGTCAGGAAAGGAAAAGAAAGGCACACAGCCATCAGCATCTGTTATTCATAAAAAACTATGAAATCCATAGTTTTGGCGACTTAAATAGTAAAACCCTAAAAATTACCAAAAAGGGCAAAATAATAAAATATCCTTATTCTAAAAATAGGCAAAAAAAATATGAAAAATGAGTATCACTGAAAATAGACATTCCTACTAAATGTTACGACAAATCAAAAAGTTTCCAAAACAACACAAACGCGAAATCGACTCTAAAAATATAAAAATCCAACTATTTTTTAATTTGATAGAACTATGACCACATTTTGTCAAATTTGTCCAGATATACGCACACTATCTCTTAGACTACATCACTGGTTAAGATACTACATCTTCCTAAGTATTTTCTTCTACATAGATTTTTAAAATTACCACCACCCTTTTTTGGGAAGTTGAAGACCAATCCCATATTCCATCCTCGTTAAAAGTTACATCAAGGATAATAATCATCTTTTTGTATTTGGATTGTATAATTTATAGGTCTTTGAATTTGCATTATAGCCTATAAAAATACATTTCTCATCTTTGTTATCTAACTTCTTCCTCAACTGATATGCTATATAGGTATAAGCAATACACCCAAAAACTTTGAGATTTCGAATTGAAGGTTTCCTGTCACTCCAAGCTTGCTCAGGTATTTTGTCATTAAGGCTTTTTGTTGAACATCTGTTTAAAATATAAACTGTACAAGCAACAGCTTCTTCCCAAAATTCTTGAGACAATTATTTAGATATTTACATGCATCTTACCATTTCTATAATAGTTTTGTTCTTCCTTTATGCCACTCCATTATGTTGAGGCATATATCTGGTGGTCAATTGATGTTGAATTCCATACAACTCAATGACTTATGTGCATGCAAGATACTCTTGACCTCTATCTGTTCTTAATGCTTTAATTTTATATCCACTTTGCTTTTCCACAAATGCTTTAAATGATTTAAACGCATCACAAGCTTCTGATTTCTGCTTTGGAAATTACCCCCAAACCTTTCTACTAAATCATCAATAAAAGTAATAAAATACCTATTACCTCCATTGGATGGAACTTCAACAATACACAGATCCGAATGAATAATTTCCAATAACTTTTTTGCTCAATAGAACTTTTCAACTGGAAATAGATCCCTATGGTTTTTTTCCCCTATCTCACATGTCTCATATACATGGTTAGGAATATTCACAACAGGTAAGCCAGACATAAGCTCTTTTCTTGATAGATAATTTGGTCCAGAAAAATGAAAATGTTCAAACACATGTGCCGTAGCCAATTTGCATAAGGTATCACAGAATTTAAGCAAGCAAATTTTTCATGATGAATTTTTGGTGGGAATAGATGATTAGAAGACATCTTTACCTTTGCAATAAATCTTCCACTCATATCTATCAAGGCACATAAATCATTATGAATTTGCATTTTATAACCTTTTCTCTTATATTTGATCTATACTTAATAAGTTATGATGAAGAACAGGAGCATAGAAAACATCATAGATAAAGCTTTTAGAACCATCCTTCAGCCTAATAGATACTCGATCTTTTCCCAAAATAGGAATATTTGAATTATTTCCAAATTTAACTATTGCCTAAACATTTGCATCTAAAGAAGAAAATAACTCCTTATTCACACACATATGATTACTACACCTAGAATTCAAAAAACAGATATTTTCGTCTTCCACAAAAGAGTCGCTCGCTAGAAATAAAATTTCTATATTATTAGAATTCTCACCAAATGATTTTCTGTAATATGAGCCTGATAGTTGTTCTGAGATCTGGATCTACAATTAGCAGCTTTGTGTCCATACCTTCTCCAGTTAAAGCAATTAAAATTACATCTCTCTTGATATTGATTATCTCAGCCTCTTTCTTAACTGGTAGGCCCAAAATTATTTCCTCCTCTTCCTTGAGTGAATGTTCTGAAATTGTTGTCTCCCCAGGTTAAAATTATTGCCACGATCTCTTCCCTTAAAACTTCCTCTACTTCTACCTCTAAAATCTCCTCTTCCTCCATTATTAAAACCACGACCTCTACCATTTTCAATTTGATTAGATTCTGCAACATTATTAAAATTCACCTGGCCTCTTAAGGCTCCTTCGTTGTCGTTTCTATTTTCTCCAATATTATGCTAACATGACTTTCAATGCTTCCTAACAACTCTGCTACAATCATAGTCCCCGCATCATGTGACTCTAGTATTGTAGTCACAACATGGTCAAATTTAATTGGCATGGTGTGTTGAATTCCCACCACCTTACTATCTGAAATATCTTCTCCATACAACCTCATTTTGTTGACAAGATTAGTAACATGAGAAAAATATTGTTCAACAGTTTCTGAATTAGACGTTTCATACCTCTCATATTCTCTACGCAAGAATTGCAATTTAGATTTTTTATTCTTATCTATACCTTTGTAAGCTAGATTTAAGGTACTCCACTCCTCTTTGATAGTTTTAACGTTAGCAATTTTGCCAAAAACTGAATAATCTACTTCTCGGTAAATTTGGAATACGCCAACTGGTCCTTCTTTTGAGCATTTTCATCAGCTCCTCCTAGTAAGCCTGGATCAACAAGACTCCAAATATTATGAGCCTTGAGATGGGTAGACATTAAATCTCCCAATAATTGTAATGAAGTTTAATATCTAATTTGGGACCTGACCACATAATATTATAACTGTTTGACATTTCTCACTTTTAAATGAATCACTCTCTCACAAGTATAATAACACTTTTTCTATTTTTTTTTTCACAAATCATTTTAAAAATTGAAGTTGGATTTAACTAGCACTGATACCATTTTAATATTAAATGACACAAAACTCACACATACGAAAGAGAGACAATCCCAGAACACACCTACAATACATAAGGCTCATTACACTCTTTTATAGGCAACAAAATACAATAAAAAATCAAAAGTTTTACTTATATAAGCAACCATTCTATTGGACCAAAATTTTGGTCCAATCATATGATAGCTTAAGGAAGAAGTTATCTCCTTTCAACTTGGTTCAACACTTTCGGCTACAAGTTAGCTTCAAAGCATGATTTTGGCTTCATCAAATGAAGATGCTTGATGTCTCTTCCACTTGCTTTTGGCTATCATTTAATGAAGTGTGTGTATCTATCTTCTTTCATATAAGGCTAGCTTACATTTTGTGTATAAAATATTTACGAGAATGTTATAGGATGAAATTTTTAATTAACTGAATTACCCAATATGTAAATTCATTACGTAAAGTGAGTCTTTCAATTAATAGATTTACCTACTATGCAAGACAATTATGTGACAAAAAAGATCCAAATTGATAAAATACATTTATGTTAATTCCAACCACCATACTAAATGATTCATTTTGATATACAAAATAAAAGAAACAGATTCTCTCGTGTTACCGTCCTTACTGTTTAGAGTCTTTAGACTGCAATTACTTTCTCAATCATTCAGGCTCTCTTACTCTTTAGACTAATTACTCTTAATTACTCAATATCAGTTCTTTACTGTTTCTATTTTTCCTCGAATCTTCGTAACAGAAGCAACGCTTGTCAAAGTCTGCCGTTTCTCTACACTCATTTTCCTCCCTACTTTTTGTGGCCCCTACGCTCATAGTTTGGAGTTAGGTAGTCGAAGAAGAAAATTGTTCCTTGCAAATACCTATAACTCCCTTTAATTTTTCAACGACATTCTTTCGGTCTGGATCGAAACTTTGACCATTAATATTGAGCTTTGAAGGTCTCACGATAGTGGGTAGTCTCTATTTTCGACCTTAGTGAGATCACCAGGTCGTTAGACTTAAAATATAGTGCGTAGAACCTATCAATTCACAAAACAGGCCAATCTTTGGTAAGACACCTCTTACAGATCACCAGATCAAAATGCTAAAATAAAACCACTCCATTTAGGACAGTAAGTCATCACAGAAACATACACACACCTCACCGGTTTTCCATACAAATACCAAATAAACACATTTACATAAGATTTCACCACACGAGAGAGTATGGATTCAACGTGACCTCGTCGAAGACAATTTCATGCAATCATTTTTCTATTTTGCAGGATCATTATCACCTAATAGTGAATTGAAGGCAACAAAGTAACTGAGGACATGTATCAAAGAAGCAAGGGAAGTTTGAGTTGTAGAAGTATAAGCAAACATAACTAGATTGATCACGATCAGGCAAGCTGCATAAAGCCCACAGCCTTGTGAAAAGGAATACAGCATGATTATAATACAATTCCACGGAATCTACAAAAAGCAGTAACAGTTCATTTTCCTGCACTAGCTTTGTCTAAAGCGAAATGTGATAAATTAACCTCCCAAATATGTCTTAACAAACTAACATAATATGTGCGATTGTACCAGGGAATCAAAATTTCTCTGACATTTGTTCATGTGTTAAACGTTAGAGGTCTAATTAGGCATGTACAACTTACATTTGAATACGAAAAACGGCCATCTGTCCTCAGTCAGGTATTTGCACTTCCCGAAGTTTTGACACAGAGATAAAGAAACTGCTAAATTGGTCTATTCACCAGATTTATAATCATACCGATAGTTCCTCGTCCACTTGTGCAGGTGTCTAGAAATACAAATCCAAGAAGTTTCTGGAATCTTATGGCTAAAGTGTATGAATAAGGCTGAAATCACGTCAAGACTAAACCTGTGAACCTCAGGCTTCAACACAATGCGAATAAGCATTGCAGTCCACATCTCTGGGGCCAACTTCATGGCTTTACAAAGATAATGAAACCCATTAGCCACCCTCATTAGCATCGTATGGTCCTGCAAGTTGAGTAGAAGAAAAAAAGGACCTTGTCAATACCCTCTTTAAAGAGCAACCTATCCTTCTGATCTGTCATCCTCTTTCTTCAGAACTTCCATATGCAAGGAATAAGCATATCTTTATGCCAAGTAGGAAAGTAATATTTCTTGGAATTTTTCTGAACTATTCAGCAGATTTTGAAGAAACCTTCAGACTTTGTTTATCCAAGAGCAAGTGGGGCCCAATAGGTAACATTTTAACCTTTCAGCGATTATACAAATCAAAGAATGCAGCAAAGATTTTACATTCACACGCATAAAACAGACGGTAATTAAATTATCGAATTGGTAGAAACTTGACATAAGCTTTTAGCTAGAACATTGGATTGCTCTGATCCTAACTCATTTAAGTAATTGTAGGTTGCACCTATAACTATTCTCTCTACTATGCCAGCTATGAGAAACAATGAAACAAAGATGATCAACAAACCTCTGATTCAGATGCTTTTCTTGTTTCAGATTTCTCATTTAACATGCAACTGATAGCCTCTTCCTCTAGGAAAACATCAGCTGCTCTAATTATATCCCGTAGAAGGAAAACACGCACTCTCCAACCTTTTTCAGACAAAATGAACTGGAAAAGGTCTTCAGTGGCTCCAACAACAGCACGCATGTCAAATGATTTCCATCCATAAGGATTTGAAGAAATTTCCCCATAATTAGGTGCCTCTTCGGTCGACTCTGAAGCCTGTTCTGATATTGCTGCCATCTGGAATAAGATAAAACAAGGCTTACAAGCTCAACAAAAGTAGATCTTTAAACCCACATTTTTCTGAAGCATTTACTCATAGTACATATATAGAGAAGACATATTTACTCATCATAGGGATTTAGAATAATATCATAATCACAAATCCAAAGCATTACTTTTTTAAGAAAGGAAAAGAAAGATCATTAAAATGGTTATACATAACTTAAATTCAAGGAGCAGTCCAATTTGCAATATGCATTACGAAGGACAGGATAATATGGTCACAACTCATCACTAGCAGACAATGGGTTAACAGTTATTACAAAGGAATATATGATATACACTATCAAAATTTCCTTTCTCTAGTTGTATGATCAATTTCAATTTGGAATGGAGCTATATAACCAAAATCAAAAAGCAACATACCAGTCGCTCAAGCCGATTCCATCTTATGGAGCCATCATTACAGATTAAAAGTTCTCTTAAAATCTTTCTCATATCAGGACTTGGGTCTGCCAAAAGCCTACCAATAATAAAAGGGTAAGCACTTTCAATGACTTTGAAGTTAGGATCAAGAACTTTTGCTGTGCCTTCCAGTGATCCAAGTGCTCGTATCACCAATGCATAATCAGGAGGAAGAGAGAAGTTGAACTCGTACATAACATCATATAGTTGGTTCATTATGGACTGGAATTGATACATGAGGCAATGAAAATACAAACAAAAACGTTCAGAGATCTTGAATGGTCACTATATCTTTACTAAAGTAGTTTTTTGTAAGATGAGATATTAAAGATCCAATATTCATAGGATAATCATGCAGAATAGTCAAACTATTGAAAGACGGAAAACATTCTCAACAGGAATATTAGCTAGATTCCCTAATCAAAAAGCTAGGAAAAAGGCTTTTGCACAAAAGATAAAGACATACCTCGAAATCTCGAGACTGTCTCGTCCCATCACCAAAGGATGTTTGCAATGCATCCGAGACTTTTTGGATGTCAAGCCCTTCAGGAATAAATCCCAAAGAAAGAAAGTCATTTGCCAAACCCATTGAGTCACGATTAACAAAGTGTACAAGCTGAAATAAATACAAGATTGTTAAACGAAAAAATGAACTCTAAAATAAATTCCAAAGAAAAATGTATCATCATTATCAACATCACCCTACATCCACCACCAACATCCATTTTCCAAAAAAGATAAACATAAACTTCAATGGAAAACTTCATCCATGGTAATAAGTTCAGGACCAACAATGACTTAAGAACTCAGAAACAGAGAACATTCAGCTGAAGATAAGAGCACCTTGTGAGCTAAGGTAAAATGCACAAGAATGGTAGCATGCCAAAATTGTATCATGACTGGGCATAAGGAATAAGTGAAGTGCCTAATCTATGTAAAAGCTCATTTACCGAATTAAAGGCTATTGGAGGAATATATTATCAAAGTGCCTAGTCAATCCTGAACAGGATGAATGTCACTAGAAGACATGACTCATGCATAGAGTAAATATGTAGTAAAGCTAACTACCTAAACTCAGATGAGGCAGCATGTATGAATTAGAGCATAAGACAAAATGGGTGTCTATTAATCCAAATATTGGCCTACACTAAAGGTCTTTTCCTTCAGATTAGATTGCGATAAGAAACAACAGAACATGAGCTGTCTGTCAAAGTTTCATTATTGACCATCATTAAGAAGCCACAGAAAAAACTGATTGTGAAGTTGAATTTTGCAAATCATCAGTCGAACAGCCATTACCATCCGAATAAGTCCCACTCGATAATGGCGAGGAATGTCTCCCATCATTCCAAAATCAAAATATGCAAGGGAACCAGCGGCAGTAGCAACAAGATTCCCAGGATGAGGGTCCGCATGGAAGAAGCCCACCTCAAGTAATTGTTTTAAAGAGCAAGATAATCCCTGTCAAGTGATGTTTAAAATCATCATCATCTACCAGAAACAATAAGATTAAATTAAGTTCCACAGAATTTTCTAAAAATGCAGTTAAAAAATGTTGAACAAAATATAAAAGGTAAAGTCATAACATATTAACACTGCAAACGTTTTGCATTTGCTATACCAGATCAATCAGTTTTCTTCTGTTCAAACAGGCTGCCTTCAGTGCAGCTTCGTCTGTAAGTTTGATCCCATCCACCCATTCCATTGTAAGCACAGCTTTGCGTGTGAAGTCCCAGTAGATCTTGGGAACTTTGACACAATTTGATTTCTTGAATTGCACATTACCAACTGTGGCACTATGATAAATGATGTGATCATCGCCTAGTCATAACAAGGAGGATTCACTGATATTAATCTATATTTTCAAAACAAAGAACAAATATGTTAACATAAATATATCATGATCGCCTCTGCAGGCACTCACACAAGGGCTTTTTGGCTCTAGTTCAGAGATATAGGGCTACATAATGGCTGCTTAGCTTTAACAAAGGATTAGACAGTTTTAAAAAGATGATACTTAAAAATGTTCAGCACAAAGTCATGTTCCTTTCCCTTCAAAAACAGAAGAACCAAAAGAATTAGGGAATCAACCTCCTTGATACCATGTTCACTTACCAAGTGTTTATTTTACTTGTAGAAGATGAATTTTAAATGTAGGCAGTTAGGGAAATCAAGTCCAGTGATTAATTTATATAGCCATGATGAAGAAGAATGAGTTATTAAATGAAGCACATTGATACAAAAGAGCTTTGAGTTTGTAAAAGAAATAAAAGAAGACAAATTAGTCAACCAGCTTTAATTTGGAGTGAAGAGTGAAATTGAAGCGACAGTAAGGGCAACAATGGTAGAAATTCACTTATGCTAATTTTCCTTTATTAGATAAGGAATATGAATAAGTAAAATAAAATGTCCTAATTTGTTTATGGCCTAAACTTGTTTAAGAATCAACAATCCTTATTAGAATAGGATTTAATTTTGTTTTGGATATTTTACCAAGAAATCTCTTTCCTACTAGAATAAAGATTCTAAGAATTTATCTATAAGTGCGTGTACTCAGCCCTTCAATAAGAAAATATATTAAATTTTTTTTATAAACTTGATTTTTCAATTACAAGTTGTGATGCTCTGATCTTTTAGCAACCAAAACCCCTAAATTCTTGCTATATCCTAACATTCTAGCCTAAATTTCCATCAAGTAAACATTACTGGAATTTAGTGAAGTAAACATGCAATGGAGTGTAGAGAACTAGGAATCACAAAACCCTAAATTCTAGCCATATTAAACCCCTAACATTCTAGTCTAATTTCTATCAATCAAACCCTAAAATTCCAGCTAATCCAAACTTGAAATTCCAACAACCCAAGCTGAAATCCAGACCTGAAATCTGAATTTTAGCAGCCTAGGAACACTCAGTAGCCCATCTTTCCTAGTTATAATGAGTTTTAGCTAGTAGTTGATGTTTCTTCTATTTCTCTTCCATCACCCATACACGTCAGCTTACACTGTCGTTACTTCCTGAGTTTTGCATACATCAATACGATCTTCACAAAGTACATAAAAATATGCGCACACTTTTCACAAGTTTGAAAGGAACATACTTGGCGCACAACCATAAAGAGAAGCAAAGTGCTCTGCATTCTTCCCCTCCAATATGTAATCAATTTCATCAAACATATGCCTGACCTGTTCATTCAGGATAGAACTAGTTTTGATAATAGAACATGATGAAGTTTCTTTTTTTGTAAATTAACAACATGAAGTGTTACAAGTCATAGCAGCGCAAAATGTTTAGACAAATAAATCCATTTAACCACTCTCCAATCTATCATTACTCCAAAAATACCAGGAAAACAGAAGGCAAATGGAAAGTAATATAGCTAACAAGATGTAAAAAAACTGAGATAAGTTGAATAGTAAACAAGTAATTATATAGTTGTGACCTAAAAAATTTTCTTCATAAAATTTAAGGAACTCCATTTGGAGTTTAATCCAAAACCCTTGCAATATTCACAACAGACATGGTACTGTTATTCATTTAACTTCCATCACATTTCAAGTCAGGATCATTATTAATAGTGACACAAAACTCAACTGTATGGTCAAAAATTAGATCTATAGATAGCTCACCATCTCATTCACTGCTACAAGTAGATCCTTGCGGGCTTTTGCAAAACGCTTTAATTGGCCTCCAATCATATGAAATAATAGGGCATCAAGTGTCAACGTGAGAGACATACCAGGCCTTTGTACTTTAACAGCCACAAGCTCACCAGAATGCAGATGAGCTGCAATACTTAAAGCAACAAAAGAAACTAACTAGTTTATCATCTTTTTTATGTTTTTCATTTGGGAAGATAAAGGTCCACCTCAAGATATCAGAATATCAGAGCAAGGAAAATAAGAAATATAGTGAAAAGAAAGGCTATAAGTTTCCAGAATAAATCTTAAAAACTAGAATACAACAATTTTTTCAAATATTTCCCAGAAAATTTCTTAGGAGATTTATCTCACCTTTATAAACCTGTCCTAGAGAAGCTGCCGCAATTGGCTCTGGACTAATGTCAGCAAAAACTTTTGAAACAGACACTCCCAGCTGGGACTCGATAGATTCAATTGCAACATGAGTTGGAAATGGTGGTATTTGATCCTAGCAATAGGGACCTTGAACATTAAGATTACTGAAATAATAAAAGCTGTGCGAGATCTATTATCAGATAGTTGCACCAAATTATCCACACCTGTAATTTAGCAAGCTCTTGACAGTAAACAGTCGGCAATATATCAGGTCTAGTACTCAGAGCCTGCCCAAGCTGTAATAGTAACCGAAGTTATCTACTAGTGGATGTTTACCACAAAGCAAACCAGATATAATTACATATTTAGAAATTTCAATCCATTCAAAATTTTGTTAAATAGTTCCTGACACTAAAGTGTTCCGAGTGCAGAATCACGAAATATGTGTGGCAAGTCTAAACTTATTCAGTGCATAAGTATTTACCCACAAAGCAAAACAAATATACTCCTCCAATTAGACAATGACTTATTACAATTTTGTACCTTAACAGGGCGTGGTAAACTAATAAAGCAAAAGTTAATACTGCAACAATAATATAGTTCCATAAGATATAACTTTAACTGGATTGTCACTTGCCTTGACATAGAAAGGCCCCAATTGAATTAGAGTTTTGCTGAACTGCAAAAGGTTGCACACTGGTTATAGAGAAAATCCCTAAAATTAGGTATTGTTCTTTTCCAAAGAACAGATCACAGATTTAAACAAGTAAGCATTCTCGGAAATGAATGGAAGTCTGTTTTTTTCTGCAACAAAACTTATACATGGGGGAACAAGTATTAACAAGTTAAAATTAAAAAAATATGAAAAGGACAAATGGCTGAAATAGACATAGATTATAAACTAGTAATTCAAAGATTCCCATATTGGCAACAAGTTCATATGAACAATTAATGACATGACTCTTTTTAACACACAGAGTTCTTACATGAGAGCATAGCTCGTCTGCTACAAGCACTTTATTGTATTTAAGTCATCTGATTATTTTCATCTGCAATTGTGGGAAAACGTGTTAGTAGTTACATGTTTATAGTTATTTAAGGAAAGTTTTGTAACATATTGGATCCCCAGAACTAGGCTGATTTAGTTAAGCTTATTTTGTTAAGCTATCCCATGAATCATGAGGTCTAATAGCTCAATTTCCGTTCTAATACTAGGGTTTGTGTGTGTCTGGCATGCTATAATACAATATATGAATGAAAATTCTTCTTTCAATATCTGATATGGTATGTTTCCTAGGACTGAAACCTTTGGTCTTCACAGCCTCTTTCTGCTCTATTATCTACCAAAACAGAATACTTTTAGTTGAATTTAGGGTAAAGAATATATTTCTGTATTTACTGGAATTGTGTGTTAAATACAAGTATGTACAATGCTGTCTCTTATATAGATTAGAGACCTGAAATCCTAAAATTGGATTTCCTAAAAATTAGGGATACCGGATACCTCTTACCATAATTAGGGAATAAGTATCTCCTACATTTATTGGGAGATATATCAATCATAATCTTTAAGATGTAGCAGAATCCCTAAGATAAGAATGATAAGAAACAACATTAACCAACACTTTTGCCAGCCATCATTTATAGTGATTTATTGTTCACGTGAGACGTCTTAATTGCCTTGCGTTTGTTTTCTTACCATAGATGTATGAGGTTGTAGAGACAACTGCTACAGGTCGATCAGAGGAGGTTGTTAATCTCAACAACCTAGAAAACTGAAAAGTATTCAAGCTGGATGGAAAAAATTTACCTCTGGTGGTCAAGTTCGTACGGTGCTAAAAGGCAAAGGAAAGATTAATCATCCTATGGATGCAAGACCTAAGCCAGGCAATCCTCTTTTTGAAGCATGGGATGAATGATCCCTGGAATTAGCAACAAATGCATGTTTTTGGCTACTGCTAAGGACATTTGGTATGCAATTAGACAGACCTACTCCAAAGCTAGGGATGCAGCTCAAGTATACAAGGTCAAAATGAAGACAATGGCAGCAAAACAGGAAAATAAAACAGTTACCAAGTATGGCAGTCAAGTGAAATCCTTACGGCAAGAACTTTGATCACTAGAGGATGATAGAAACCAAATGTCCTGACGATGTAGCTGTTCTAATGGACTTCGTTTAGCAATATGGGGTCTATGTTTTTCTCGTTGAAATTAATCCAGAATTTGAACAAGGATCCAAATTTTTGGCAACTTGGAGTTTCCATGTTTTGATGAGATGGTGGCACTAATCCGGAATAAAGAAAGTAGAAGAGGTATAATGGTTGAATCATAGATCACAGAGAGATTAGCAGTGGTTACTAATGGTAGCAAAAATTAGCTAAAAATGTGGAAAGAGCACCATTTTTTGAAAATGTAAAGCCCAGTCAACCAAAAGGTCAAAATTGTGACAGCATGTGGTGCACGTTGCAAGAAAGTGCACCATATTTGTGAAACATGTCGGAAGTTTCATGGAAAGCCTCCAAGTCAATAATTGGGACAGAAAGGAGAGCAGCCAAGGAGTAATTGGCAGGCCCTTGCTGCAATGAAACAAAGTGAATCAACAAGATAGGAGACAAGCAGTCAAAACCAAGTAGAGGTCGAGAGGGTGAGATCACTGACCAACAACCTTGGAAAACCCTCAAGTAATTGTTATTTTGCATATTCAGGTGAGTTTCTCTTCTGCATTGAATTAAATGTCTCATGTAAAACATTTGTCAACTCTTGAGTTATGAACAAAGGAGCTAACGACCATATGACAAATTCACCAAATATTTTTTTCACCTACTCATGTCCAAGTAATAGGGAAATATCCATAGTTGATGGTTAGTTGATGTTTCTTTGACCACTACATAGGAATAGAGGTGTCAAAATTATCACTATGGGAACTTCATTCAAAAAGCCAAAGTTAAGTCCATCAATTCGCATTTTCTATGGGAACTTCATTCAAAAAGCCAAAGTTGAGATACGGATTTCTAAAGAATCAACTGTGGGAGTATCACTAACAATATGGACTCAACAACCAAAAGGGGAGCAGGATTAACCCAAAGGATTGACACAGGCCATATTGTTAGACATGCAAGAACAATTCAAGGGACTGGTGAACGTGCTTTGCCAACAACAAGATATTCCTAAGCCAACTGATGGAACAACAACATCCTCAATAGATCAACAGTAACAAGGCACCTTAGGGGCCACAAAGGGACCAGCAACACCATCAAACGCAGAGGATTGTCGATGAGAGACAAACTTTTCAAAGGAAGGGCACAAGAACAAGACCACATCCTTCAGCACATTGCAAGACAACACTTTCTAATCCTCTAGTGAGGTCAACCTCCATCTGCCTATGCAGTGTATCCATGAATCTCTTCCCCAAAGACCTTCTAATCCTTATGTAGCAGCGCGCCCCAACAAATTTTGTTAGAACTCTAGCTGAATACACTAGAGTTGTATTATATTGATGATTGATAATAGAGAAGTATAATGCTATTACAAGGTGATTCATATGAACACCTTCTATCCAGAGTTGAATAAGCTCCTCAGAGAGGATAATTTCTCTCTGTCTACAATATTCTTTCTTCTTACTTACTGAATATCCTTCTCTCTCTGCCCCTCTACTTAGCTACCCCACCCGTACATTCAGTTATTTTCCCCACCTTGTACCCATTCTACACCCTCACACTACTAACTTGTGCATCATTACCCACAGCCCCCTCTCTGTTTCTCCTCGAGTACACTCTCCATATTCTCGGTTTATTGTTATTGATCCTAACATTGCCCCCCTTCTTGAAGAGTAGCCTTGTCCCCAAGGCTAAAATGAGGAAATTGACTCCGGATAACAAATTCGTCTTCCCATGTAGCATTCTCCATTGGTTTTCCCTTCCAGTGAATTAACCATTATTTAGTTGAGTGTCCATCCTTAGTAATCACCCTGCTAGCCAGTGCAATTTCTAGTTCAACCTCCTCTTCTAACTCCACTTCCATTCCTTATGGTAAAGTCTCCTCAACCGTGTAGTGTCCCATAGCCCTTTTTAGCTGAGACACATAAAAAATAGGGTGAACTCGAGAATGTAGTGGGAGTGTAAGTTTATATGCGATAGCACCCAATTTTTCCAGAATTTGGAACGAACCAAAGTATCTAGCTGCTAGTTTCTGATTGATTCTTCAGGCCACCGTGAGTTGTTTGTGAGGGCAGAGCTTAAGAAATACCCATTCTCCCACTTGGAAAGATATTGGATTCCTCTTCCTATCAGCATACTTCTTCATCTGCTCTTGAGCTCTTTGAAGATTGTATTTGAGCTGAGTCAAAGCCTCATCTCTATCCACCAGCTCTCTAGCCACTGCTTCCACCTTAGTTTCGCCTTGCACAAACCGAACCAATGTAGGAGGTTTTCTGCCATATACCAATTCAAAAGGTGTTGAACCAATAGACACATGGTAGGTAGTATTGTACCATAATTCAGCCCATGACACCCAAGAAGACCAATGTTTGGGTTGTTCAGAAGCAAAACATCTCAAATAGGTCTCAAGACATCGGTTAAGTACTTCAGTTTGCCCATCCGTCTCCGGATGATAGGAGGAGCTTATTTTCAACATAGTTCCTTGCAGTCGAAATAATTCCCACCAGAAGTAGCTCACAAATAAGGGATCCTGATCACTTATGAAGGATAATGGAACTCCATGTGAACACACCACCTCCCTTACAAATACTTCAGCCACACTTTTAGCAGTATATGGGTGCTTCAATAAAATAAAATGATCATATTTAGACAACCTATCAACTATCACCAGTAATGCTTCATATCCTTTAAACCTAGGAAGTCCCGTGATGAAATCCATTGATTTATCTTCCCAAATCTGGCAGGGAATGGGAAGAGGCTGCAGCAGACCTCCAAGAGAGGTAGCAGCATACTTCTGCCATTGACAAATGTCACAAGACTTAACACAGTCTTGAATGGACTTTTTCATACCAATCCAATAGAGATTGCTGGCAATCCTCCGATATGTGCGTAGGAAACCTAAATGGCCTCTTATAGGTGAAGAGTGAAATTCTTTAAGGAGTAAGGGAATGAAAGTGGAATGAGTTGAAATCACTAGCCTTCCCTTGTGTAGGAGAACTCCTTGGTGCCACTAAAACCCTCTTCTCGCATCTGGATTTTGCTATAATTCCTTGATAATATCACTCAAGATACGATCTTTGTCTACTTCTTGCTACAGGATTTTACCATCAGCCTATAATAGATAAGAAATCAAATTCTTCAATTCACCCTCTTCATGAATCCGGGACAAAGCATCAGCAGCTTTATTTTCGGAACCCAGCTTATAAATGACTTCAAAATGATACCCAAGTAACTTAGCCATCCAACACTGTTGGTCGGTTGTGGATATCCTTTGATGCAGCAAATGGCAGACTTTTTTGATCTGAATATACCACAAAGGGACTACCCAACAAATAATGCCGCCAATGATGTACTGCTAACACCATTGCCATTAGTTCTTTCTCATAAGCCGACTTAGATAGATTGCCTTCGGATAAAGCTTTACTGAAATATGCAATTGGTCTTCTATTTTGCATCAATACAACCCCTACTCCCTTGCCCGAAGCATCACACTCCACCTCCAAGGGTTGGGAAAATTGGGGAAGAGCCAATACCAGGGATGTAGTCAAGGCCTTCTTCAAGTTTTCAAAGGACTCCAATGCTGCTAAATTCCAATGAAATCCATCCTTCTTTGTTAATTCGGTAAGAGGTTTGGCTATCTTACTGTAGTTCATAATGAACTTCCGATAATATCCTGTCAACAGAGGAAATCCCCTCACCCCTTTCACATTCTGAGGAATGGGCCAATTCACTACACTTGAAACCTTGGCTGGATCTACCGCTACTCCCTGTTGCGAGATAACATGACCCAAATAGGCTACTGTTCTTTGCCCAAAATTGCACTTCTACTGGTTAACCACAAAATGATTGGCTTTTAAGACCTCCAAGACATTTGTTAAATGTAATAGATGGGTGTCCCAATCTGCACTATATATAAGAATGTCGTAAAAAAAACCAGCACAAACCTCCTAAGGAAGGGTCTAAAAATATCATTCATAGCGGACTGGAATGTTGCTGGTGCATTGGTTAATCTAAACGGCATCACGAAGAATTCATAGTGACCATCGTGTGTTTAGAAGGCCGTTTTATGAATGTCCTCTCTCTTGACCCTAATTTGATGATATCCAGATATAAGGTCCAATTTAGAGAAGACTCCTGCACCATTCAGCTCATCTAATAACTCCTCTACCACCAAAATAGGGTACTTGTCAGGGACAGTGACCTTATTTAGTGCTCTATAGTCTATACACATTCTCCATAAATTATCCTTTTTCTTGACTAAGATAACCGGACTGGAATAGGCACTAGAACTAGGACGAATAATCCCCATTTTCAGCATTTGCTGCACCTGCCGCTGAATCTCATCTTTATGATGATGAGGGTACTTATAAGGTTTTACACTAATAGGCCCTTGTCCTTGTTGCAAGACAATAGCATGTGAGTGATTCCTTTCGCTCTCGAAAAACCTCCGAAAATTTAGTCAACACCTGATTCAACTCTCCTTCTTTTTTGGTAAGTTGCATCTGCTGTGCCTCCCTTATATCTACTCCTTCCATAGATAGGAAACTCCCACTCAAAATAGTAAGGAGGCCATGCAAGCACACTGAATCTTCATGGTACTCACTACCTCTCCTTGGTGTAAGCAGAAGCCCTGCATTGCCACTAAGTTGCACCCTTCTCCCCTCATGTTGGAATTGCATGGTCATCTCCTTCCAATCAACCACGACCTTTCCTAAGGTTTGCAACCAGGCCACCCCTAAGATCACGTTCATTCCTCCTAAGTCCAGGACATAAGCATCAATTTTCCACTCCATTTCTCCCATCCGCATAGGCACTCCTATACACTTTCCTTTAGTAGCTACCTTATGGCCATCCCCCAATCTAATTCCCAAAGCTCTACTCATCCCTACAGTCAGCCCAAGACCACTGGCTAACTCCGGTGAAATGAAGTTATGGCTGGCCCCTCTATCAACTAGGATCACAATAGGGACTCAATGTAGCTTCCCTTCCAATCTCATGGTTTTTGTTTTGGGTATCATTGTCTCCTTAACACCGAATACTCCCATAGTTCAACATTCTAGGGCTATCTCTCCCTCTTCTTCTGTTTCAGCCTCCAATGCGATGATTTCCCCATCCTCAATCAATGT
The DNA here is from genome assembly GCA_029891385.1 of Erythroxylum novogranatense. Taxonomy (NCBI): domain Eukaryota; kingdom Viridiplantae; phylum Streptophyta; class Magnoliopsida; order Malpighiales; family Erythroxylaceae; genus Erythroxylum; species Erythroxylum novogranatense. The sequence continues at coordinate 58,912,817 of CM057228.1, read as the reverse complement.
TTCGTTGTCATCCAGAATCAATAGCCTCAATTGCTTTTTCGCACACTGGTGTAGAGGATGAAACCTCTCCCCGCATCTAAAGCAAAGACCTTGGCTTTTCTGTCCATAAGCTCGTGATAGTAGAGATGTCGCAGCCCCTTATTCCTCTCAGTCAAAGCCCTTCTGTCACCTTCCGACCGTCTGGTTGGGGTCGCAAGGGTGGAAACTCCCACTCTGCTCTGCGCATGGGAGTCGGGTTGAGACCTGGATGTCTCCCAGGTTCTCCCCGATCCAAACCCGCCTATAATCTTCCCACGACCCATCGAGTGTGGGTGCTCCATATCCCTATAGTTCGGGCCGACCCGCAAGCTGCCCCTAAAAAAACTCCCTCGATTTGGCGTCCAGACGCCCGATCGAGAGATGGTGTTTTCAGTACCTCCACCTTCGCCGCTAACCTCATCCTCCACTGCCCTGGCGATTTTCATCAACTAATATCAGTTCACTGGCCCAAACATCCGTACCCGTCGACGTATATCTACTCTCAACCCATTCATGAAGTACCCCATATATTGCTCCTCAGGTAGTCGACCCACCTGCGATGAGATGAATTCAAAGGCTTCAATGTATTCGTCCACTGAGTCAATTTGTCGCAAATCCGACAGCTCTTCAAATGGGTTGTCAAATCTTCTCCAACGCTCGATTATAGCCCTCGTAAACTTCTCCCAATCCAAATCTTCTTCCATCTCCGTTAGAAGATTAAAACAGTGTATGGTTGAACCTTCCATGCTCAAAAGAGCTAGCTTCATTTTTATTAGTTCTGAGGTATTATGGACCTCAAAATACACCTCCGCCCTAGTGATCCACCCTACAGGATTAGACCCACCGAACATGGGTAATTCCACCTTGCGGACCGACATCTGACATTCCTTCATCGTGTCATAGGAATGCTCCATCGGAGTTGGTTGTCGCCTTTCACCAGCCATAGTCTGCCCCCTCCCTAAGGCATCGCCACTCCCCTGTCCTTCCTCTGGTCTTTTTCCCATCATTTTGCTCATTTCCAATAGCAAAGTCCGTTGCATTTCCCCCATAGCCATCTGCATGGATGATTGAATTTCCTCCACTCCAGCCTCCAGATTCGCCATTCAGGATTCCAACACTTCTACTCTATTAGACATCTTAGGTGGCATCAAGGTAGGTTACTCATAATTTTTTTAAGTCTCCGAAAAAAGAAAACTGATCCTCTCCTTCCTATTGAGAGTATCCGGCAGGTCAAACCAATGTTAGAACTCTAGCTGAATACACTAGAGTTGTATTATATTGATGATTGATAATAGAGGAAGTATACTGCTATTACAAGGTGATCCACATGAACACCTTCTATCCAGAGCTGAATAAGCTCCTCAAAGAGAATAATTTCTCTCTGTCTACAATATTCTTTCTTCTTACTTACTGAATATCCTTTTCTCTCTCTGCCCCCTACTTAGCTGCCCCACCCGTGCATTCAGTTATTTTCCCCACCTTGTACCCATTCTGCACCCTTACACTACTAACTAACTCTTGCATCATCACCCCCAGCCCCCTCTCTCTTTCTCCTTGAGTACACTCTCCTTATCCTCGGTTTATTGTTATTGATCCTAACAAATCTCCACCCCCACCATAGCCTTCTCAAAAACCAAATCCTTACTGTTAACATTCCAACTGGGAAAAAAGACATATCATTGATCGTTGTGCATTTGGAATTATCAACTTGGCAAAAGTCTGCACATGTGTGGAGGGCCTTTGCGCTAGTGCATCTTTGAACCTCTATCTTGATGATAGGGCTCACCTCAGCTACCTGTGGAATTTGTTCAACGTTCAAAGGCAACACACTCTTCCTTTTCTTTGACTTGTCTACCTTTTGACGAGCTGCAAACACGAGCTTGTGCATATCCATCCCATATCCATTGAACATCAATAACATATATTAATACCCAAAACGCAAAACATGAAAAGTTCACATATAGACCTACCGATTGATAATGTCTGCTTTTACCAACAATTCTTCCTCCAACAACAATTTCATTAGAGGAAGCAGATCCTTAAGATCGAAAAAGCCTTTTGCCTATGAGGCTAAGAGGGAGTTTGATTTCTATCTTAAAGCCAAAATCGACCTCTCTTCAAATCTTCCTTAATGTTGATCCTCCATAGTCAAGAATAACAAACGATGCTTCCAACTATGGGCCTCCTTAAGCGGTTTATTAACATTTAGATTATACCACACTAGATCTTTAGTTGAGGAGAAGCTAAAACATATATGCAATAGGCTCTATCTTCCAAAGAAAACAAGTTACTTGAAAAGAGGAAATAAGATATCAAGTATGAGGGTGAATTCGTCCCATCGCCAGGCTTATCACTCCCAAGACTCTCGAGCAGAAGTCATCTAGAGGGAGTTGCATCCCACATTTGAAGCTATCATAGTAAATGCTTATCTCCCCAAGCTTAACAAAACAAGTCCTCTACATGGACACCAAAACTTTATGTAATAAGGAAGGACAAATTCAGATCTCACCACCTTTAGGTTAGTTAGTTTGATCTTTTCCTCGTAACCCTCTGCCTCAAACCACACAATGGACTTGATATGGGGGATGATGATTCTACAAGCTCCTCCCTTGCCCCTCCTAGTAGACTCCCTACTACTTGACAAACTAAATCCCTCCAACTCACGTCTAGAGGCACCAAATTTAGGGATCAAATAACCTGAATGAGACATATCTACTCCAAAATAAGATGAATAATAACCCAAGTAAGCTTATCGATGAAGAGACAAAAAGAGCACGGAAAGAACGATTAGAAGAAAGCAGCATGAAAATAATGAAAACCTTCCTAAAGTGTGCAATAGAGAAAAGAGTGTAAAGATTCTAAAGGAAGCAAAGGGAGTTTTACCTATAAACTCGTCAAACAGCTTAGGTAAGCAAAAATGGACAGTCAAGATTCAGGAACCTTTCTACTTCTCCAATGTGCAACAATTTCCCACCTCTCTCCCTACCAAAGATTTCGTGAAAAATTAAAAGTACAACGATCAATGATAGGCTATCAAGAACCAAGGGATCATCTATAGATCATGTATCGCGTGCTATCAAAAAAATTTTAGCCCATCATGTTGTCTCACCTCAGTCGTTTCCATGCTTCAACGCAAGCAACATTTGTTGACAACCCATCAACGAGGTCAATTCCTTTCATCTATATCTTGCTCAAGGTTTATGGAGCTCTTCCTTAATGTCTATCACATACTTCTACAAGGCCTGACAAATTTCATCACAAGTTTGTATCTGAAACTTTAGGGGGTATTAATAAACATAGAAGCACGAGCCCACTCACTTGGAGTACGTAGGCCCATCTACCTGCACTGACAAACCAGTCAGGAGCATTTAATGCCTATTATATTGGACTGAACATTTAACTCCTACCATACATTAAATGCTCCTGACTGTTATGGTAGGAGTTTAATGTATGGTAGGAGTTACAAAAGTTTTCCTAAGCACCAAACATATACTGCAAATTACGACTACTCCTTTGCACAGTAATCTCAATAAGGTTTATTTAAGCAAGATTCAACCTTCCCATGGGATCGTTGACAAATTAACTTGTTTTCGAGCACCCTCAAGTGTTTAACTCTCACACTTTTGAAGATTATTGAGAAAGTACTAAACCAAAAAAGACAAAAATAAGAGCACAAAAGAGACACAACAAATGCTAACATTTATTACTTCCCTCAAAGTTTACAAAGGAATGTTCTCTCAATCTAATGTGAGAAGCAAGACTCAAATAAGCTATTTATAGGCACCTCTGGCATGATGGCTAAGATAGAATCCTAACTGAACTTAACTAGACAGATCATATTTTATTCTAATTAGATTACATCACATTATCCAATAATATGATATCCACATCTAAATAAGACTTTATCTTATAAGATTTAGCTACATCTAAACTAACAAGGTAAGAGTTTACATTTATCTAGGAATGATACATCTATGTTCACAATGATCTATGCTACTTTAGATTATCCTCTCGCATGATCTTTATCTTTTAGAGCTAATGTTTATTTGTTGTAATCTTATCCGCCACATCATCCAAGATCTCTCCATGATCTCTATCCATTGATAATGAATTATCCAAAGTGCCTTTCATAGTGTACTGGTCTGACCCAATGCTTACCTATGTTAAGTCTATTAATAATGGTCCATTCATTTGAGCATATACTAAGTCTTTAGTCCATCAAAAACTTAGCCCTAGCCCAGCTGGTCTGTATAGGGTCCACAACTCTAACAAAACTCACACCATGCTTGATTTAACTTGCTAAGTTACCTTGGGCTTTCACATTTCACTATCATGCATGTGATTTGCCAAACCTTCAACCCAAGGCCCATTTCTAGTTAGGTGTGAGTGTCTTCATATGCTAAGGGGCTAAAAGTAGGTATGTACTATGACAAAGCCCACCACTTTAGCAATACGCTTTACCAATACGTCTCATTGATACATAAGATCCCCCAACATCAAAAATCTAAAGTGGACACATATGGAATAATGTCTCACCAACCTCAACCTAATCTGTTCCAAATAACAAAGAACAAATGGAATGAAAAGGCGACAAGTAAATCAGTACAACCCCATGCAATTAACAAAAATTTCTTGCAAGGTCATTCTCTCAACTTTTTGAACAAAAAAGAAAAAAACTAAATTATTCGAGTGCTAATGCCAAAGTAATCTTTAGTTGTGTTTAGCAACATAACAACAATAAGATAGGCAGCCTTGAATACGTGAAGACAATGAGACATCACATATCTCCTCTACTTGAAGCACTTTATTGAATTAAGTCATCCTATAATGCCACAAAAATTATGAATGTTTTCATTCCCAATTATATTTAGAAACTTAAGGTAGTTTTCACTCTGAAAATTGCCATGCTTTAATCCAAGTACCTAAAGGTTTGTTGCCAAATAAAAAACGCATAGGTTTTTACAAGATTTAGAACCTTGGTTCTTAGGAGGAAAAAGATGCAATTTCCCAACTAAAACTAGATTCATTATAAACAAAACTTCCCTCAAAATCAGTACATTAGAACTTGTAAAGATCAGAAAGATTCCTTTTCAGAAGTCACTTTAAATTCCACGTCAAATTTCACATTTTAGGTTATCCCAATTGAAAACACAAAAGTAAAGCAATATATACAAGATTCCAACCCTTTCTAATTGTATTATTAGCGAACTAAAAGGATAAATTGGGTTAGATTGTGGCTTGCTAACTGCTTATACAGAAGTCAAAGGATTGCTACCTAAAATATTTTCGTAATTAGTCTACAAAAACTAAAGAACTTTAGAACAATAGTCACTGTCAACTAGCAACTTTCAATTATTATGAACCAACACTTCTGAAGTGTATAAAACCATGATACTCTACCTTGATGGCACGTTTTTTCATGTCATGAACAAATAATTGCCAGATGGTTAACCTCAAGACATGAAATGAAATAATTGTCGCTCTATACAGCGCCAAAAATGGACCAAATCTATATGCAATGGATACTCCTTTGGAGCTGGAGCTAGTACCAAGGACTTCTCCAAATTCACTTTCAAGTGATTCCTTCCTCAACTTTGCATACTCAGCAGTTGGCCTTTCACCATGCACACTGGTGAAAGTAGTGGAGTATCTGCATCAAATCCCAATGCTCAAGGTCAAAGTTAAGTACTTCCATGCCAACAATAAAAATTATGTACTCTAGCCATATTCAAAATTATGACGTGAACTTACAATTTTTTTTGCAAATATGAAGGTTTCAATTTGCCATGTCTTATTCCATTTTCAAATATTTTCTCAGCTTCCAATGTCTTAAATCCCCTCAAAGTTGTACTATAATGACATAGAGCTGTTAGGAAACAAGCAAACAAAAATTCTTAATGGTAAATCAAAATACAATACCCATATTATCAGGTAGAGACTGTTTACCTTATACTTACTATGTTTGTTCAATGGTAGCAAAACCAATAATATAAGAGTAACGGATGCCAAAACAGATGCTAGTTACCTTAAACTGGAGTTTTCATAAGGCACTATCAAAACTAAAAGACTATATTTTAAAGATCAAGTTTGGGGAATCTTTCAAAGTCATGCGCATGAATGATGCACATAAATGCATCCATCAACAACAAATCTTTATGAGCATAATTGCAAATTTAATTTCACATGTTCACTATATATAAGAAATATTCATTGAGGATTGAACTGCAGCAAAATATAGTTAAAACATTTACGTGTTAATACTGAATTACTATTGACAAGCATAATGCTTTTTACCTAAGTACAATCTTGTGATGGAACAATTACTAAACGTATTGATTATCAAGCACTATATAGTACAAATAAGTGAAAGATTAAGTCTAAACTAGAGTCTAACTAAAGTAGTACATGATATCCAAATTTTGGCAGTGAAGATAATAGGGAAGACAAGCATGCCGCAAGATTATTATACATGTATATAGACATGGCCATCTTCGTGTTTGGTTACAATGAATAGCAAAATGTGCATTTTTAATGCTAAGATTCTCACTAAAATACAAATTAAACCCTAATGTTTTGAAGTGTTCAAAATGAATCTTAACATTAAAAATAAATCATGATTGGATAAAAATTTGGACGTAGTTAAGTCTCTATCCATTATATGCCCTATCAATATTGACATAGCACAAGTGTATCTTTTTATCGATAAAGTGGATAGTAAGCAGCCACATGACATAGTGGGGACCCAATTTTAAAAGTAATACTAAAATAATTTAATTTTTTAAAAAAATTAGTGATATTGCTAATTTATAATTAAAACTAATAAATATTAATTAACTTAAATAATATTGCTTAGTCACAGTAGTCTTAAATTAAATAAAAAATCTAATTCAAATCTAAAAACGAAATCGATGGTTTGGAAACAACATCATCAACCAACTAATCCCTCTTCATACTAGTTTTTTCATCTAAGTTTCCATTGGATGAGTAACCATACAAAAGATAAACCATTCACTTTTAGGAGCTAATAGAAGAGTCGAGGATATACTTTCTTTTTTTCAACCAAGCTTGATATGGAGAGAGTGACTCAGACCCAAGGCAATCGATGAAGATTGAAGCACTCAACATTCAAGAGCTTGTTGATCAACTGCAGATGGAACCCAAGTTTTATGTAATTGGAGTCTTAATGGGATATTATCCCACGTGGTGTTGCCTCAAATATATCAATGAAATTTTCTACATGTTTCTGTAGGACTTGTGCAAAGACTCCTGCACAACTTATTGTACTTGATCTCATAATTTCTTGAGCAGGCTAGCTGATGTCTTCTTAACTGTAGCAATTGTTAACTATAAATGGCCTCCTCTTCCCAAAACTCTAATAAGAGATGATTACAGAAGACTTGTCCAATGGGTTTAATTTTCAAAGTATGCTCCCGGATTATTTCAATGGTGGGTTTCAAAGAAATGGCTCCCTTCAACTTCTGTCCTGGAGCAAAGCCTAGTGTTTTTCAACAAACATGATATAGAGGTCTTAAAGAAAATTCCAAGGTTCCTAATGCTAACTCGAATAAAATTTGTTCCATATGAAGACAAGGAAATTAGGGGTCTCTATTGTTAAATTTACAATAATTATATCACTTCTATAATTATGTAAATCTATAATTAAAACTAATAAATAATAGAAGATATAATCATATGTTTTTAAAGAATTTAAATTATTTTAATATTATTTTTAAAATGGGTGTCAATGGGTTACATGGCATATATGTGGCAATATAGGACCAACTTTATCAATAAAAATATTAAACTCGTATCAAGTCAATATTAACGTGGTACATAAGGGACAAATTTAAATTTGTCCAAACTTCCATTCACTCAAAGTTCATTTTAAAAGTTTGGCAAAAAGTGTAATTTAAATCTCAAGGTTTAATTAGAACAACTTGAACCCTAAAGTTTTACAGCATTCAAATTCAACCATAACATCTTCAAAACGTTCAAAATAGACCCTCAATAGATGAAAAATTTATCGGAGTTAAACTTCTGTTAGTCAAATATCACATCATCACTAGCATGACAGTTTTTTTGTATTTTTAGAAATTTGTTGATGGATATCACTTCCACGTTTAGGCCACATTATATCATATGGGCCCCACCAATAGATTTAAAAAATAAATTATGCATATTTATTAAGTAAATAGCGTGTCAATTTATTTTTTAAATACATTTTTCGGGCCCACTATGCTAATATAACTTACAATGAAATCCACTAACAAAATTTTTAAAATATAAAAATTATCACGTTAGCAATGATAAGGCACTTAACTAAACTTCTTTAAATTTTTCATCTATTAAGAGTCTATTTTGAACTTTTTCAAAACTTCATGTTTAATTTACAACTTGAGCTCTATCATTTCAAAGTGCTCAAATTCAAGTTGCGCTTTTGGCCTTGAATGTTTAAAAACATTAGGGATCATTTTCAACGCTTCTAAATATTAGGATTCAACTTATATATTATTTTAAAATGCACTATTTAACTACAATGCACTTATCCACGAGCCAAAATCTAGCAGTTGAATTAGCAGGAAAACTGGACATGAACTACACCATATCAGATAATTTGAGTTTTAAAAAGAGCATATTTAAAATTTACTGTGCACAGGTACAATGATCATGCATCAAATTATTCTAGACATATGCCTACATTTTTTTGAAATTCATCCAGACAAATATGGAAAGGTTATCACTCGAAATCTTAAATAACGACGAGAAAAACCAAACTCTAGCTTAAGTAGAATTTTATAAAACACCGATTCGTTTTCCGAGAAAACAAAGCACGTGAGACGAGAATTAGAATTCACGCGAGTGTCATAGTCACAAGAATATGTATATTTACTACATTTTATCGGCTAAACGAACAAATTTTCACATAATAAGAACAATAAGGAAGGCAATGACTGAAACTATGGGGAAATACCTTTGAAAAGAAGAGAGACTTGGCGATGACGATTAAGGCTCCGGAGAACATTACTCATTGCCTCTCAGAAAATCTTATCAAACACAAGACCAGAGATTTAGCTTAAAAATCCATTGGCGACAATTTTTGCAGGCCAAACGATCGCCGAAATGCACAGACGACGATAAGCAAGAGAGACAGAGAAAGAGGGGTGAGGTGAGTGCTTGGGAGTTCAGGATTCAGAAAACTGGACACGTTTCTTCGACTAGCCACGACCTCTTTATGTTCGGTAAATTGTTGCCTGCAATCAGATTGTAAAAATATTCGTGGCTTAACTGGACTGGGCTCATCTGTGTTCACTGTCACAAGTCAATGGAGCTTGGGCTATCCTTAATTCTCTGTCCCTAGCAAAATTTGCTTCTGCCCGGATTGTCTACTTAAAATGAGAATTCTAATATAGAATATAAACTATTTGCTTTATATTATTAACTTTTATTTTGTCAGTATTAAATGAAGAACCAGAGCTTGGAGTTTGAATGAGAACCATAAAATGAAAATTGAATAAAAAGAGGCACTTCTAAGTAAAAATACTAACCATCTAGTAAAAATATTTAATAGAAAAATTTGTATAAATGAAAATTAGGGTAAAAGACTTTTGATTCTAGAAAATTATTTTTAATATTAAAATTTAATTTCTATTTTAATTTTACTAATTAGGTTTTATATCAAAATTTTATAAGAAATACTAATTGCTTACTTAAAATTTCTCCAAACCCCCTTTCTATTAAAAATATTAATGGAGCGTACATGTGTAAAGAAGATGATTAGGCGTTAACAAACTAAATAGGTAATAATGTTATTAGGTATATTAAAAATATCCTTAAATGAGTGGAAAATTTGATGAGTTAGTTCTACTGCCTATTTCCTCGTAACTCAGGTTTAGGTGATCTCTCCAACTTAGATTAGAATTATGGGAACAAGGGTTATATTGATTGGAAGAATTTCCTTCTATAGCATAGACATATTTTGTGCTATCTCTTTTGTAAAGTTAGACACTCATTTGTTAGATGGTTTTTATTTGTACATACATATACTGCAAGCTTTAACTTATGCTTGTGCGATAGCAATTTGTTTAACAAAAGATGTTAGCTTATATAAATGATGTTTAGTAGATGAACTATTTACCTCATTTACTCAATGAATATTGTTGCGGATGCCAAATTGTCAAGTGTTTGCACCCATTCGCTTGATTAAAATTTTAGCTGCCATGTGAGTCTTCTCACATAGTGCCCCACCACTCGTTGTATTTAATAAGCTCTTATTCATAGTCAACAATCCTTCATAAAAGCATTGGATAAGGAGTTTTTCTATGATATTGTGCTAAAAACTTATTGAGCAAGTTTTATATATAATAAAACTCTCAATACTCGCAATTATACAGGTCATATCTTATAGTATCAAAAAGTATCGTTCCTACGAGAATTATGCAATAACCAACAATTTAAACCTAACTTTGGCTAAGGTAATACGAAATTGATTTAAATAAAAATAAATAACATATATTAAAATGAATAATAAAACCAAACAAATGAACAATAAAATAGTTGAACTGCCAAGGATGAATGCTTAGGATTTATTTTTTTAATTATTTTTGTTTCCTTAACTATTATTGATCCAATTATATCTCGATCTTAGATTTCTTAAGGTATTGATTACTCTCTCTCAACTCCTAATCAATTAACCCTAATTGAATCCTAAAATTCTAGATTTTGTAACTTCTTAATTCACAAAACTTTCCTAACGTTTTCAATTAAATTTTAAGTAATCTATTGAATAATCAATTTCTCACACAAGACCTCTCTTCAAATGATTGTTAATTTGATAATTGTGTGACTTATTAAATCACCAACTCTCTTTGCACAACCTAATCTGATTACTTTTGACTCACTCTCTCGATTTGTTGTAAAAGTATGAGCATGCACAATTATTACAACACCAAAATTTGTATTGAATTAATAATAAACTCTAATATAGAAATTTGAAACTCGTGAACATAATAAACATCTTGGAATTCAATTTACACATCAAGATTGATAAAAATAACAAAAGGAAAAGAAGAACAACTTAGTTTGGGACTTGATTTGGAAAGCTGGAATTCCTAGACAGTCTTCTTGATCTCCCATGTTTGATCCACTTTTGTATGATGGCTGTTGCATGTTTTTTTGTTGAAGTGTTTCACATTCTTAAATAATAGTTTAGGGTCCTAGAGTTGCTTTTAGGGTTTTCCCACTTCATTTGATTCCAAAAATAGCCCTAACATTTCAAAAGATCAAAAGAACTTGCATGCTGAAAAAGTTGAAATTCGTTAGAATTGCTATTTGGGAGATGCACAGGCTAATGCATCATTGTGCATCAGACCGTGTATAACTAAAAAATCTCCAATATTCAAGATTTTGCATGGGCTAAGAGACATGCACAGCCATAGACACGGCCATATATATCCCTAATTTGCTTCAAACCTTCCTTCTTCTTCAATTATTCAATTTACAACACTCACAAACACACCAAACTGCTTATGAAATATAAAATTAAGATCGAATTCTTACTCTAAACCATATAAACACTTAGAATACATACAAATACTAAGGATAGCACAATTTTAAGTCTATACACATGATAACCATCTAATAAAGACTTAAAAACACACTTAAACAACTAGTGAAACGTAATATAAATTACACCTATCAATATCCCCACATTTAAACCTTTACTTGTCCTCAAGCAATACTAGAATCACAAACAAATCAAAACACAAAAACAGATAATCACACATTCTTACAACATTACAATAATAATACAATGACATTAAATCTTATGGAATTAACTTAACCTTAAATGCGAATCATTCAAAATGTGTTTACATGCTAACTTATTCCTTTCATGTTTAAGTACTTTGAATTGAATATAAATATCAATCAAAACATTAACATCATATTCTACTACCTATGGCACTTGTAGGTATGCACTTATCATTATTAATCAATTAAAAAGGCAAAATATCACTAAGTATTCTTTCATGAAAATTCTTGCTATTTTTAAAAGATCAGTAAGCTTATTTATTGTAACACTATTTTTTATTTTTATTTTCTTAAACAATAACCTAGTCTTTTGATGTGAAAGCAAACATCTTGTCATGAATGTCCCTAGGTTACCCAACTAGGTCACATATTTTTTAGTTTGGTTAAAATGTCATTCTAGCCTTTTGATGAAAAGACAAACATTTTGTCATGAACCCCTTCAATTACTTAATTATATCACATTTTCAACTGGCTACGAGCTCAATTTATAACCTAATATTTGTTTTAAAAGGACCAATAGAATAGTTATTTATTTAACACACTTTTTTCATAACTTTAGCCTACCTCATTTCTTTTTAGTAAATCATTCTTATGAAACTATACTAATAATGGTAACCACTGACTATAATTTTAAATGTGCATAAACAAAAGTCATAATGTCAAAGAATAGGTGTCATGTCCTAATTAACATGCATATTCATCCCAAAGACACTTAAATCACAAAGTTTACAAGTTACTATGCCTTTATAAATCAAATGACCATGTTCAAAACTAAATTAATTCCATTTAATTATTGTCATTGACATATGACACAATGCACACATATGCAACAAAATGTTTACACCATGTTAACCTAAATAAAAACTAACAAATGTCAACCTACGTACACAAATGTGTAACAAACTAGGTTGCAAAGTAGAAACATGGTGGATTTAAGTAATTTGGTTCTGCCCTATCTTCAACCACCACGCTTCTGCTTTGCAACCCAGTTCATTGTGTTGGGAATCGAACCTGTGATGTGGGGCTAAGCCTCAGGCTCATACCTGAGCTCTGATACCACTTTGCTATCCAAAACTCGAGTTGAAGGTAGGGTGGAACCAAATTATTTAAATCTAAAATAGTTAAGCTGCCAAATCGAATTAAGGTTGATCAAGGGTGAATGCTTATGATTTATTTTTTTCATTATTTTGTTTCCTTAACTATTATTGATCCAATTATGTGTCAATCATATAAGGTATTGATTACTCTCTCTTAACACCTAATCAATTAAACCTAACTGAATCCTAAAATTTTAGATTTTACAGCCTCTCGATTCACAAAACTTTCCTAACGTGTTTAATTAGATTTGAAGTTATATATTGGATAATCAATTTCTTACCCAAGATCTCTCTTCCAATTACCATTAATTTGATAATTGTGTGACATATTAAATCACTAACTCTTGTTGCATAACCTAATCTAATTACTTGTAACTTACTTTGTTGATTTATTATCAAAGTATGAGCATGCACAATTATCGCAACACCAGAATTTGTATTGGATCAATAATAATCTCAGTCACAAAATAAACTCAAATTAAACCTTAATCTAAACTCATGAATATAATAAACATCATGGAATTCAGTTTACACATCAACATTGATGAAAATAACAAAAGGAAAAAAAAACTCAGTTTAGGTCTTAATTTGAAAAGTTGGAATTCCTGGACATTCTTCTTGATCTCCCATGTTTGATTCACTTTTATATTCCCTTAGGTCATCCAATCAAAATAATCTCTTTAGTTAGATCTAGCTATCAAACAACCTAGAATAAGCTCTCTAAATTTAGTATGACAACTACATTATGATATGAAAATAGGTTAATCTAGGAAACAACCACACAAGCTCATGTCATTTAACCTATGTTATATTATCCCTAATGATTCACAACTATTAGTTTACCACAAATAAATTAGAGTTACAACAATTACGTAATGTGTTCTAGATTCTGGCAATGAGTTCATACAAAAATAATATATTGAAAGTGTGTACATCATTCATACATGAATACCCAAAACATTAAGCTAAGAATAACACAAACAGTTTCTAAAGAGAGAGACAACACTACAAGATGAAGAGATGCCCAAATGTGTTCTTCAGCCTTGATTTTCCTTTCGAACCAGAAGAATGAATGATATTTCCTCATATATCTTAAAAGGTAAGTATTATGCTCACTTCGTGCTTTTTTCATCCTTTGTTTGGCCACTTAAATGCCCTTTTATAACAAAAATTAAGGTTCTAGGACATACACGATTACTTAAACGAGCATGTAGCTAACTGCGCATGTAAAACTTTTCCCCATTTTTTGTTTTTACACGGTCTTGGTGAGCTACACAGCTAGTTACTTAGTCGTGTAGCTCACTTACACAATTGTGCAAGTACATAAATGGTCGTGGAGGCTGCAAAAGGTGTTAAAACGATCCTACATGCTTCCAGAGAGTTACAAGGTCCTATATATGGTCATGTAGGTTGTAGGAACTTCATTTCTTTCATTTTTTGGTCTCATCTTCACCCTAATTCATCTCTTTCTTATTCTACAAAGCCAAATAAGTTTAAACATCAATAGGATAGCTTCAAGAATATGCTTTTAGCTCATTTTAGTTTTTGTGCCTCTAACTTGTACCTAAAACAAAATATGAACGAAAATTATCTTAAGCACTTCATAACATTAATCACTAAGTATTAGGAAGTAAATATATAACTAATCAAGCACTCATCAATAAGCATGCACAATGTTTCCAGCACACAAAACTTTTGTATTCTTAACATTTTGAGGTTAGTTTTAGAACCAAATTAAGTGGAAAAAATCTTAGAAAGAACCATAAAAGTCTCAAGTAGTATTTAAGGCTAAGAGAAACAAAAAAAGAGGTTGTACATAAAAAAAAACAAGCATATCAAAGTGGAGACATCAAGAACAACTCCAAAATTTTCAAATTAAGACATAAAACCATTTTTTCTCTTTTTATTTTTCTTTTTCTTGGATGTTAATTTTGATTATTGGGATGTTGAACATGATTATGGATTTCTAAATCCCTATTATTATAGATCTATTTTTGTCAAACTTTATCCTTGTATATTAATGCCTTGTAATATTTGTTATACTTATACTTGATAATAAATTGAGAGATTAAATCAAGTTATTTATGTTAAGGTCCACAACAAGAGTTAGGACTTAATAGACCTACAAATATCAGATTAATAAACACTTGAAGACATATCTTAATTGTGAGTTACTTATCCTTAGGATTACTTTATATCTAATTGACTAATTAGGAGTAGTTTTATGAATCGATAATTTACAATTCTATTGCTTTCTATTTCAATTAGGATTACTTGATTAGATCGAGAGAGAAGGTAATGAAAACCTTAAGATATTTAGGATTAAGCATAATTGAATTAACAAGACAAAGGGAACACAAAACAAGGATATAATAACCCCTAAGTTTCCATTGTTGATTAACTTCATTCCTATTGCTAGCTTAAATTATTCAATTGCTTAGTTTTATTAGTTTATTTCAATTTCTATTAATTTATTTTAACTTGATTCATTAAAAAAAATTTTTTACCTTAGACAAAGTGCATTCAAGTTGTTAGGTGACTAATCAATCCTTGTGGGAACGATACCTTTTATACTACAATTATGATTTGTATACTTATAGTATGAAAGCTTGTACATAAAAATATCAACACCCATCGAGAGTTAAGCATCTCCTTCAATAGTTGTTTTCGCAAGCTACTGAAACTTGGCATATACACTTGACTACTCTAGTGATTAAAAGCCTATCATCATCGAGCCAAAACTTGCATACAAAACGTTCTTTAACTTATGAGATTAACTTACTATATGTGTTGTCCAATGAAGCTACAACTTTGATTTGCTCCAACAAGTTAGATTCCACCATAGTAATGGCATACAAGCTCGAGAACACCTCATTCCGACTCAAGGCATTTGTCATCTTGATGTGCCTCCCCAATTTATGCTTCCATACGAAGTCATATTAAGCAAGAAACTCCTACCATTGGGCTTACTTTGTGGATAACTTCTTCTAGGTCCTGAAAAAATGTTGATTATATTATCATTATAAACAACAAACCTAGTCCCCAATAAATATGCTCGTCATATTTCAAGGCAATATACCACTGCAAGCATCACCTTCTCATTCGTTGAGTACTGTTGCTTTACACTGTTGAGCTTTTGACTTTCAAATGCTACATGATGACCCTCATGTAAGAGGAATCTACCAATTTCTTTATCCGATGCATCTATGTGTACCTCAAATGGAAGATCAAACTCCGTCAGCTTCAATACTAGTTTGGTTGAAATAACGGCTTTAAGTTTCTCGAATGCCTCCTATTAAGCATCTAATCAACACCACTCTTCTTTTTCTTCAGCCAGTCTATTAATGATGTTGTTTTCTTTGAGTACCCTACTGTAAACTGCCTATAGCAGTTAGCCAGTTTGAGAAAACTCTGCAACTATCATGTTGTCATGGGAATTTGCCACTCAACTATTGCCTTCACTTTCTTTAGATCCATCCTAACTTAACCATTGCTAACTAAGTTACCCAAGAATTTAATCTTTGACTATGCAAACTCACACTTCTCTATCTTCACATAAAGTTGTGTTACCTTAGCAACTGGAATACTTTCTTTAAATGCTCCATTTGTTCTGCCATATTAGTGTTATATACCATGAACTCATCGAGATAGACTACAACAAAATTGTTAAGGAATTCATACAACAAGTCGTTCATTAGGTTGTAAAATGTCATAGGGGTATTAGTTAATCCAAACAACATAATTAAAATTTTGTATGACCTATATTGAGTCATGAATGTTGTCTTTTGCTCATCGCTCTCGGTTATCCGTACTTGTCAATAGTCATTCTAAAGATCAAGATTCATGAAAACTACAACCCTCCATAATATGTCCATCAAATCTTGAACTAAAAGAACAAGATACTTGTTTTATTGTTATCTTGTTCAAGGCTCGATAGTCCACACACATCCTAAGTATTTTATCTTGCTTTTTTTAGAATAGCACTAATGATACAGAAACTCCAAGAAAACAAGGTTCTTGAAACCCCCTAATCCTATTGAATCAAAACCCTAATTCTTTCTATTATAAGAACATGCCAGATCAAACCCCAAATCATAAATTTGAGATCTAATCCCAAAGAAATCATAAATAAATTTATGTTGCAAGTACTTACTTATGGATGCAAATCAATTTCTTGAAGTAACCATGAAGACATTCACACCTCACTTAAAGAACTCAATTCTAAAATTTTATTAATCATCCAAATCTAGGGTTACAAGGATATAATAGGTATAAATACCCTTGATCAAGTCCTAACCCTAATAGGAATGGGTTTGCAAGCCTATTTAATGAAAACTGGGCTAATCCTAACAAATCTAGGAGTATCTAGCCCATTCAACATAATCTGATCCAAGTCTCTTTAGGAATAGGCTAAATACATTAAAATAAATAAGTCTCAAAATAACCCAAACAAATAAAGCATATGTTACAAACTAAAAGAACAGCACATAAACAAGTCCTTGGGCCTAAAATAAGAGATAATAAATAACAAGCCCAAATTATGAAAAAAAAATGGGCATAAATGGCTAAGTGCTAACCTCTTTCAACACCTCCTCTGATAAAGTCACAAGCTTGGGCGTGCCTTGGTTTTCCTCTATGGATGTTTCGGCCTCCTCATTTACTTGACTTATGATTTGGGCTTGAACAAAAGCTTGTATTGCTTGTTTAAGCCTTGAAGCTTGTTGCATTATAATTGGACCACTTGGCATGTGTAGTTTATCAAGTTGATGTGTAAGGTGTGGAACTCCATTGTGAAGGCTGGTTGTATCATCCCCTCCCTCCTCAAAAGGATCTGTCCTCGAATCAGACCCTACATTAGTAAAGGGAGAGAGATCAACAACATTAAAAGTAGCAGACACTTGATACTTACCTCGCAAATCAATCCAGTAGGCATTATTATTAATTCTCTCAAGCACTTGGAATGGCCCATCGCCTCTAAGATCCAACTTGGATTTCCTTTGCTTAGGAAACCTCTCCTTCCTAAACTGCACCCAAACCCAATCTCCAGGCTCAAACCTCAACAACTTGCACCCTTGATTAGCCCTGTGCGCATTTGCTTCATTCCGCTTCTCTATTTACTGCCTTGCTTTCTCATGAATGCTCTTTACCAATTCAACCTTGTGCTGTCCATCTCTACTAGATAACTCATGTAATGGCAAAAGAAACAAATCCAAAGGCGTCAAAGGGTTAAATCCATAAACAATCTCAAATGGTGAATAACTACTAGTAGAGTGAATGCTCCTATTATATGCAAATTTAACTAATGGCAAACATTGTTCCCAAGTTTTAAGATTTTATCCTATAACAGCACGCAAAAGAGATCCTAAAGTTCTATTGACCACTTCAATTTGGCCATTTGTTTGAGGATGACAAGTACTGGAAAACAAAAGCTTAGTTCCTAACTTTCCCCAATGAACAAGCCAAAAGTGACTCAAGAACTTTACGTCACGGTCTGAAACAATGGTTTTTGGAACACCATGTAAATGCATAACATCTCTAAAGAACAAATCAGCAATATAAGTGGCATCATTAGTTTTATGACATGCAATAAAGTGTGCCATTTTACTAAACCTATCAACAACCACAAATATGTTATCCCTACTGTTTTTTGTCCTAGGTAGCCTTAATACAAAGTCTATAGATATGTCAGTCTAAGGATGCTTAGGCACAGGCAAAAGAGCATACAAACCATGTGGATGGGTCTTTGATTTCGCTTGTCTACATGCAACACACCTATAACAAATATTTTTCAACATCTTTTCTCATGTTAGGCTAGTAAAAATGTTCACAAACTATGTCATATGTCTTTTGCACCCTAAAGTGACCCATCAATCCTCCACAATGTGATTCACATACAAGTATTTCACGCATAGAGCAAATAGGTACACAAAGCTTATTATTCCTAAACAAGTACCCATCATGCCTATAAAACTTTTGAAACGCAGCATGCTCACACGCACCATAAACATTCCCAAAATCATAATTTGAAGCATACAAATCTTTACGAAAC
Organism: Erythroxylum novogranatense; assembly: GCA_029891385.1. Taxonomy (NCBI): domain Eukaryota; kingdom Viridiplantae; phylum Streptophyta; class Magnoliopsida; order Malpighiales; family Erythroxylaceae; genus Erythroxylum; species Erythroxylum novogranatense. Next base: position 58,893,845 of record CM057228.1, on the reverse strand, counting down.
TCAAATCCAAGCATTTTAGAACTCAAAGTATTGAGTAGAGTGTACCTTCTTGATAGTGCATTAGCCACTACATTTACCTTACCTTGCTTGTACTTGATCAAATATGGAAAAGTTTCAACGAACTCTAGCCATTTCGCATGTCTCTTGTTCATCTTACCTTGTCCCTTTAAATGCTTAAGTGATTCATGGTCAGAATGAACCACAAACTCCTTTGGCCATAGATAGTGTTGCTAAGTTTCCAATGCTCTCACTAAGGCATATAATTCCTTGTCATAAGTGGAATAATTCAGTTGTGGTCCATGAATCTTCTCACTGAAGTATGCAATAGGACACCTACCCTGTATCAAAACAACACCAATACCTATCCCGAAGGCATCACATTCAATCTCAAAAGCTTCATTGAAGTTAGGCAAACTTAAAATAGGTACTGAACACAATTTATCTTTTAAAGCATTAAACGCAAGTTTTTGTGCCTCACTCCATTTAAAACCAACATCTTTTTTAATGATTTCAGTTAATGACGCAACAATGGTGCTAAAATCTTTCACAAATCGCCTATAAAAACTAGCCAAACCATGAAAACTATGTACATCACTAACAGACTTAGGAGTAGGCCAATCTTTGATAGCCTTAACCTTCTCCTCATCAACATGAACACCATGGGCAGAAATAACAAAGCCAAGAAATACAACTTTATCCATACAAAAGGAACACTTTTAAGTTTAACATAAAGCTTTTCACACCTAAGTGCCTCTAGTACAGAATTAAGATGTAAAACATGCTCATTAAGGCTTTACCTGTAAATCAGAATATCATTAAAACATACAACCACAAACTTGCCAATAAATTCACACAAAACATGGTTCATCAATCTTATGAAAGTGCTAGGTGCATTTGGCAAATCAAAAGGCATGACCATCCATTCATATAAACCATATTTAGTTTTAAAGCTCATTTTCCATTCATCTCCTACTTTCATCCTAATTTGATGATAGCCACTTGTAAGGTCAATCTTTGTAAAGAAACAAGCACTATGTAATTCATCAAGCATATCATCTAATCTAGGAATTGGGTGACGATACTTTACCGTTATCTTATTCACTACCCTGCAATCCACACACATGTGCCAAGTCCTATCTTTCTTTGGTATTTATAACACTGGAACTGCTCATGGGCTTAAGCTTTCTCTCACGTGTCCCCTCTCTAAAAGTTCCTCCACTTGCTTTTGAAACTCCTTTGCCTCCTTAGAATTACTCCTATAAGCAGGGTGGTTGGGAATTTGAGCTCTTGGTATAAAATCTATCTGGTGTTCAATACCTCTTAAAGGTGGAAGTCTCTTAGGCATCTCATCTGGAAAGATATCTGAGTATTCCTGAAAAACAGATGTAACAACAATAGATACAGAAGAGTCAAGGTCAGCCTCATTATAAAGAATCTCTCTATAGTTAAGCAAAATTAAAGGCTTAGGCGTATACAACACTTGTTTCAAATCTTTTGATTTTGCAAAGGAGGTACTCTTTTTTCTTTCACTCTTCTTTTTACTCAACTCTCCTTTTTCTATTGCAATTCCCTCTATTTTTCTCACTAGTGTAATCTCTCTCAATTGAGCCTTTATTTTTAATTTTTTGAATGGTTCTTTTCCTTTTCTTTTTTTCAAACTCTCGACCTCCCTTTGTTTTTGTTCTTCTATGGCTTTTGCAAGCCTCATTTGATCCTCATGATCCTCCTTTGGTTTTAGAGGCACCAAAATGAAGGTTTGATCTCCCATCTTGAATGAGTAGTCTTGTAGCCATCATGGATCACACGCCTATCATATTGCTAAGGCCTCCCTAACAATATGTGACCCGCCTGCATTGGTACTACATCACACAAACCCTTATCAGAATATCTCCCAATGGAGAATGCAACCTTCACTTGCTTATTTACCCTTACTTCTCCACATTCATTGAGCCATTGTAGCTCATATAGACTAGAATGTTTAATAATAGGCAACCCTAACTTCTCTACCAAAATTATACTAGCTACATTTGTACAACTCCCTCTATCAATTATCATACTGCACATCTTACCATTGATTAAGCAATATGTATGGAAGATGTTTTCCCTCTACTCATCTACTTCTACCTTCTCCTGCACATTGAGAGCATGCCTAACCATAAGGGCTTCGGCTTAGACAGGTTCCTCTACCTCCACATCATTGTAATCCTCAAGCTCAGGCATTTCTTCCCCATCACTCTCTAAGGACTCAATTCCCCCATCATCTCTCAAAAGCATAATCTTTCTATTTGGGCATTGTGAAGCAATATGACCAGGTCCCAAACACTTAAAACATCTAATGCTAGAATGCTTACTAGAAGAAGCTTGGGTGTTAGGTGTATCTTTAGGGTCAAACCCTACATTCGGCCTTTTAGATGTCTCCTTGTAGTCCAGTCCCTTGTCTTTCGAATTCTCCTCTCTCTTGGGCCATTTTGAACTTTATGATTAGCTAGAATTTGCCCCACTCCTTGCTGCCACTCTATCTTTGATTTGTTTTTTCGCCTTCATGGCCAAGTTCACCATATCCTCAATCTCCATATAGTGTTGCAATTCTACCACATTAGCTATCTCCCTGTTCAAACCACTCAAGAACCATGCCATGGTTGCCTCCGAGTCCTCCTCTATGCTGGCTCGGATCATAGCTATCTCCATCTCCTTATGATAGTCCTCCACTGATTTAGATCCCTGAGTGAGTCTCTGAAGTTTCTGAAAATTCTGATGCATCTCCCTATAATAGTAAGAAGGCACAAACCACTTCCTCATGCATCATTCCTTCCCTTGAAGGCTGGGATTTGAATTTTGATGGATTTGAGGTCTCCATCTCTCCTGTTAAATGGCTCAAACTCTTCCTCCTTAAAGTCTTCTTCTTCTGGTTCATACCGAGGTGGTGGTCTACGAGGTGGTGATTGCTGCTAGCACACACCTACATGCCTCCCCTGAGGTTCCTCACGTCTCCCTTATCTGAGCTCACCCATCTGTCCCCTAATCTCAGTTAAGGCTAAATTGAACCTCTCAAATTGTTGTTGCATGGCTCTCAAAGTGAAAGCGATTTTTGCATCTCCCCCTTGATTGTTATCATTACTACCTCCATGTGACATTATAGATAAAATGATATACCTGCAAAACAAGGTTAGTAATAAATAACCTCACACACTCCCTCACGTGTTTCCCTCACTCCCCTCGTGTTTAAGTCACAACAATTACTCCCTCAAATAAGCTCACAAACTCTTGCCTTTTACCACTCAAGTGATGTCTTTAAAGTTATGTTTTGGAAATAAATTCAACAAAACTAAGCAAACAGCAAGCAACACAAATTAATTGGAAAGAACAAGTAAATCCTAACAAGAAACGAAATAAAAACAATTCTAGAAGCAAAGTTATGCACGGACAGAAATAAAATAGCATGCTAATACATCGATGGAAAAGATGTGTATGCAATGATTTTTATTTATAATTGAACAATATGAATGTAAGATTGTCCAATTCAATGTAATGGAAGCAAAGAAAGGCACAAACAAGAAACTAACTAAGAATCAAAGAAAGGCACTCAATATATTGTAAAACTTAATAAAACCTGAGAGCTTAAAGAACAAATTTCAAATCTACCCAAAGCTTAAAATAGGCAACTCAACGTGTTTTTCAATATTTTTTTCCTACTATGCACTCCTTTTTTTGGTACTGTTCAGTTTTCAGTACTGTTCACCCTTTTTTCGGTACTGTTCACTATTTTTTGCTATTGTTGGCTCCTTTTTTTGGTATTGTTCAATTTTTTCGGGTACAATTCACGAGTACTGTTCATAGTACGGGTACTATTCATAAGTACTATTTACGATACGGGTACTGTTCATGGGTCAGTACTGTTCACGTTTTTTTAAGAAACAAATAAGAAAAACACAATAAAGATACATATGAGTTCAATAGAATTAAACCAAAGCTCTGATACCAAGATGATACAGAAATCCTAAGAAAACAAGGTTCTTAACACTCCCTAATCCTATTGAATTAAAACCCTAATTATTTCTATTATAAGAACATGCTAGATCAAACCCCAAATCAATTTGAGACACAATCCCAAAAAAATCAGAAATCAATTTATGTTGCAAGTACTTATTATTGATGCAAATCAATTTCTTGAAATAACCATGAAGACATTCATACCTCACTTGAAGAACTCAATTCCGAAATTTTATTAATCATCCAAATCTAGGGTTACAAGGATATAATAGGTATAAATACCCTTGACCAAGTCCTAACCATAATAGGAATGGGTTTGCAAGCCCATTTAATGAAAACTAGGCTAATCCTAACAAATCTAGGAGTATCTAGCCCATTGGACATAATCTGATCCAAGTCCCTTTAAGAATGGGCTAAACATCTTAAAACAAATAAGTCTCAAAATAACCCAAGCAAACAAGCACATGCTACTAACTAAAAGAACAACACATAAACAAGTCCTTGGGCCTAAAATAAGAGATAATAAATAACAAGCCTAAATTATGAAAAAATGGGCATAAATGGCTAAGGGCTAGCCTCTTCCAACGCCTCCTCTAATAAAGTCACAAGCTTGGGCATGCCTTGGTGTTCCTCTATGGATGTTTCGGCCTCCTCATGTACTTGACTTATGATTTGGGCTTGAACAAAATCTTGTATTGCTTGTTTAAGCCTTGAAGCATGTTGTGTTGTAATTAGAACACTTAGCATGTGTAGCTTGTCAAGCTGATGTGTAAGGCAGGGAACTCCATTACGAAGGCTAGTTGTATCAACTAAGGTAACTTATGGGGATTTAAAAGGTTGGAAAAACCCTGCCTCTAATAATTCACCAGGTTATTTTCAAAGCTCCCTCAACTCCAACACGAACATCCTATGTAGGGCTCATGTAAGTGGGACAGCTCCAAGAACCAACTTAATCTTATAATCAATCTCTCAATGAGGAGAGTCTTAGGCAACTCTTTCGGTATCACATCCTAAAACTCCCTCATCAAACTTACAACTACATTAGGGATTTCCACCATATGGTCCTCATTAATCTCCCATATAACAACAAATATGGTCCTCATTAATCTCCCATATAACAGCAAGATCGGTCTCGATACCTTTATTTAAACCTTTGTCAATGCTCATGGTCGACATATGTGCTACCATTTGTGAATCATACATTGTTACACCACTAGATCTTCAATAGTTAACATAAAAGGAATTTTGTTCCTATATGATCATCATACCTTCCAAACTTGGATACAAAACTACCTTTGCTACCTTTAAGAAGTTAGTCCTCAATATCAACTTCAAATCTTCAAGTGGGATGATCATCTAGTTAAACTTGACATGCTAACTCCTTATGCTCACTGGGAAATTATAAGTAACTCCTACCATAACTTATGCCTTACCCATAAGGGTCTTTGATACCTTAAGCCCCAACTTGAGCACCATCTTTTCTACCTTAAAAGAGTGTGTCGCACCCATATCTAGCTTTACAATTACCTCCTTCCCATTAACTTGGATTCCCAGATACATCAACTTATCAAAAGGATTGGATTCACTTTCAAGCACATTTAAGAAGGCTTATAGATTTATTGCCATTTCCACATACATCAACTTGTCAAAAAGATTAGATTCACTTTCAACCACATTTAATAAGGATTTTAGATTTGTTTCCACTTCCAAATCTTCTTCCTTTTCTTTTGCAATTAGGTGCCTAGCTTCTACTTATGTGGCAATTCTCTCACAAAATGTGGACCACTACATAGGTATCAAACAAATTTGACCTTTTTAGAGGATGTATCTCCACTCTTAAAGCCACTATTTTTCTTGCCTTTCCCTTTGAAATCCCCCTAGGCTTTTGCCCTTAAGAGAAGGAGACGTCTATCGTAGTTTCCTTTGTCATTTGAAAATCCACCAAGGCATCAACAACCGTAATTGTGCCAACCATATCCTTCACATTTTGCCTCCACAACTTTATTTGTGCCCATAGTTGTAACCTAGACAAAATGTTGTTAAGTTTTTCCTCATTTGGCATACTATCAATATCCAACATCAGAGATTCAAACTTTTTAACATACTCTCTTATCGATCCATCTTGCATTATCTTCTTCAAGGCATCTTTACGAGCTAAAAGGTGTTCATCGAAAGGAATTGATCATTTAACTCCTTCTTCATCTTCTCCTATGTGTCAATGGGAGCTTTACTCATACTGATTTTGATAAAGGTCCTTGTTCTCCACCAAAGTTTGGCATCTCCATTAAAATACATGACTGTCACATTGACCTTTTCAGCATCATGTACTTTAGCAATCGGAAAGTACTACTCTATATCCTATAGAAAGTTCTCGGGCTCCTTCACATTCTGTAACCCTTAAAAACTTTGGGTTCACGCACATTAATTTTGGTGTTCTCAATGTACTCAACATCTTGTATTGCAATAATATGCCTTAATATCATTATCTTAAACCTAATCTACTCTTGTACTTTCATCAGATATGTTATTTGATGCTACAACTGTTGGATTTGTTCCTATAACATCTCAAACTGATTATAGTAGGGAGAGATATTTTCCTATCCTTGAGGAATTAACCCAATAAGTGCATCCACGTTAGTTATATGCTTTGTTAAATTGTTGCCTCCTACTATATCGAAATGTTTTTCTTATACTAGTTATTACAAAGATCTTCCAAGCACCAAACTTATAATGCAGTGTCTACTTCTATGGATGATAATCTCATTTAGATCCATTTAAGTAAGACTCAGCCTTCTCACATGATTGTCAATGTAACATCTAATTCCATACTAATGGTTAGAACCCTAAAATATGGCACATGTGAGATATTAGTGAGAGATTAAAAAAGTACATTTCATGCTCATACATAATGTTAGTACACACACACATGAATTGGAGCATTCCACACATTACAATGATTTGTTCATGCACTCATTTGATATTTTTTTAGTATAAATGATTGTTTTGATCTAATTATGAAATGGATAGTGAATCTTTTTGCCTAAAAAATTGATCTGGTGAATTAAATTATTGATTTAGAATTTTTGGTGAAGGTTGAGAATTTTCTAGAATTAAGGGTATTTTTGGACTAGGAAAAATGCCAAGTGAAAGAATAATTAACAAATGGTAGTAGAAATAAGAGTTAAATGGAAGTTAAAATTTTTAGAAATGACATTGGGATCTAATGACATATGTTTGGGAGACAATTGGAGTAGAAATTAGAGATAAATGGACTAGTTAAGAAAGAAAACCCATTAGAAACCATAAGGTGGTGACATGTGGTAAGTGACAAGTGTCACTTGCCAAACAACTCACTCACCCACGAGTCTTTTAATATTGAAAGTCCATTTTGATTGTTTTGCTTCTTGCTTTCCTCTTCTCTTCGTGACCTTCTTCATTTTCTTCATCTTCCTTACACTCTCTTCTCTAGGCATCAAAGTTGAACCTTGCTTTCTTCCATCACTAGCTACTTCAAAGTTCTTGCTATCTTTTCTTCTCGATAAAGAACCGAACCAACCTATCCAATTTGGCAAGATGATGATTGTGTGGTTCAAGGAAAGCTAGGGTTAAGAGTGATTTGAAGATCTTGAAGCTTAAACAAGTAAGTATTATGTTATTATTCTTTTATGTTGAGTGAAACATGCATGATGATATATGTTCATGTTCTATTTTGACGTGGGATCATGTGGATTATTGGTAGCTGTTATAAAGATGAAATAGAATGAGTTTAAAGACAAAGAAAAGGCTAGTGTAGTGTCTTGAAATAGGAAGAATTAAGGTGATAGTTAGAAGTGAAATGAAAGTGGAAATGAAGTTAAATATGTGCAGAAAATTAATGATGAAGGTGTATATGTATATGTTCTATTTTTAGTGTTCACGATCAATCATGGACTATAAATTGTTTGCAAATGATAATGAGCTGAGAATAAAGAGGAAATGAAGTAGAAAAGATGATTTAAGCATGAGATGTGTTAGATGCAAAATGTAGGAGTTAAAAATCTGGAAAAAATGAAAGGAGAATTTTTAGAGTATGATAGCTATAATGTTTCCACTAGACATGCATCTGTATCTTAGCCATATTTAGATCGGTAGAAATACATATTGGATGATTTTAAGTTTGCATTACACTAGAGACATATGGATATATTTTTAATGAAGGAATAGAATTTTAATTCTATTGCTAAGAGTTTCAAAATTTGTTTTGAAGTTGAGTTTTTGGATTCTGTTGTAGTTGGAGAATAGTGCATAGTATTGTAGTTATACCTTGCATAATAGTAAACCAAATTGCATGAACTTGATGTTATTAGAAACTTAAGACATAAAGGAACAATTTTTAGAAGTATTTTTTTTGCCTAAATCCTTCATTTTAGTTGTCAAAATGGCCATGAAAACATAACCTGAAACTCAATTTTAAGAAAAATTGGATTGAAGCTTGAATAAAAGGTAGTGCATGATCATGCACAAGGATGATTGTGACATAAAGGAGCCATTAAGGGCTTGCACGATCATTCACAAGCACGACCTTGATAGAGGAGCATCAATTGGAAGTGCACGATTAGTGAAGGCATATCGATATTTGACAATTTTGAACATCCTTCACTCTTTTGACCATAAATTCTTCTCTAGACCTCTTCTTGACTTGAAATTTGAACCACAAACTCCTCACACATTGTATTTCCTCTCCAAAAAATTTCATGGCCATCTGAATTCATTAGGAAAGGATTGATAATGATTGATTAATGAGTTTAGGATGAAAATGACGAAATGAGCTGGAATTACTTAAATGAAGTGTTTTCACTAAACATGTATTTATATTTTAGCCATAACTTGATTTGTACATATAAAAATGGTATGATTTTAAGTTTAGATTAAACTAGAGACATATATATATACAATTTTCATGAAGAAATTGAATTTGAATTCTGTATCTAAAGATTTTAAAATTTGGCTTAAAGTAAAGTACTGAGTACAGTTGTAGTTTGAGTACAGTCAAGTATTTTGTGTATCACATGTAGATTACCAAACCGAATTGTATGAACTTTATTTCATTATAAATATAAAACAAATAGGAACATTTGTTTAGAAGAAAGTATTTCCTAAATACTTCATTTTCCTTATCTTAATGACCATGCAAAATTCACCTAAAAATTTGTGAAAAGATGGAATGATCGACTGATGATGTTATAACTTAGTAAATGAATTGTTGATATCAAAGTACCAAAGGCATGAGTATAATGGGAATGAAGTTATTCGTATGATAGTAGTTTTTATTCAAAAGAGATGAGCAATATGTATTAAGTAAAGGCGAATGAGAATTTGATATTTTGAGAGCATATACTGCTAGAAAAGAAATGACAAATAGTTGAAGTTTGATATTAGAATATGTTGGACCAATGGTGGTTGACAAATTAAATCCTACTTGTGTTTTGATAATAATAAAATGTATAGAATTGGTTAAGAAAATATTTCAGATGTTGTGGATTGAAATAAATCAAGACAAGTTATAAATCATGGTGAAATCAATAAGGCAATAATCTTCAAACATGCTGGAGACATTAAACATGAAGATTATGGGAAGATTTGATGGAATATATCCATTGGAGTCAGTAACAAGTCGACCAGTATATAACAAGTCGACTAAGAATTAAGGATCATCATATAAGAGTTAAAACAAGTCGACTGATATGTTGCAAGTCGACTACAAATCATTGGCATAGTAACACTAGTCGACTATCATGTCACTAGTTGACTTATCGAGGAGCAAAGTCAAGCCTGCAGCGAAATATGTTAACACTAGTCGACTATAACAACTCGATTAGTCGACTAACAGGTAGAGCTGGATAAGATTTATACGAATCATTTACAAATGGAAAGGAGGAAGTTAAGGAACGGTCATATGAAATTATACAATGGCTAGTGGACATCTCCAACGGCTACAATCATCCTAGAGCCTGCAAATAAATAAAGAAACATCAAGGGATTGATGGGGGCATCCAAATCAAAGCATACTAATTTAGTTCTATCAATTGGCTCTCATTCTACTCTTAGCTTGGTCTTAATTCCATTCATCTGTACTAAGAGTTAGCTTTTCGATTTTCTATCATTGTGATTATTGTGAGTTGAGTGATTAGAGGAGAATCACTTGGGAGGTAAAAACAAATTGGTTGTAAAGGTAGGATTTGTGCTGGAAAACAAATCGGTGGTAAAGGTAGCTTGAGCCGGAAATCAAGTGGTGTTGTAAGAGTTCACACTAAACTAAAAAGTGTGTAGTAAAGTGGTTTGCCAAATCCTAAGTGGGAGCTTAGGTAGAAGACGTAGGTCTTAGCACCGAACCTCTATAAAAACAGTGTTTGCTCTTCTTCCCTACTCTTTACATTTAAATTTGTTTAAATTGTTTTTGCATGAATTAACTTCTGATTTTATTGTAAAATTTTACAAAAAGCTTTAAAGATCTATTCAACCCCCCTTCTAGATCGTTTACAATTGGTATCAGAGCAGAAGTATCTAGGGATGGCACACAATAATCTAGCGGAAGAAGGTAACACTAATAATCGCCCTCCTTTGTTTAATGGTACTAACTATTCTTCTTGAAAAAATCCTATGAAGTATCATATTATAAGTGAGGGAGTAGAGTATTGGAAGATTATCATCTTCGGTCCACATGTTCCATTAAAAGAAAATGGCGAGATGAAAACGGAGCTGGAGTATGATGACAATGATTGGAAGCAAGCCTACATCAACGCTAAAGGTATGAAATTGATATATTGTGCTCTCACGATTGAGGAGAGAAATTGAGTGAACTCGTGTACTAATGCTAAAGAAATGTGGGAGAGACTACACATCACTCATGAAGGAACCAATCAAGTTCGAGAGACAAAAATCAACATGCTTCTCCATGACAATGAAATGTTTGTCATGAAGAAAGGTAAGTATATTTCCACTATGCTTGATCGTTTTGTAGAAATCATAAATGGATTAGGAAACCTTGGAAAGCATTTGACGGATAACGAAAAGGTGAAAAATATTCTTCGCTCTCTACCGAAAGAATGAGACTCTCAAGTCACCGCTATTATGGAGTCTAAGGATCTCAATCATTTGGAATTCAATGCCTTAGTGGGATCACTCATAAACTATGAGATCATTCTCAAATCAATAGGAGGAAGAGGTAAGTCACAAAAGTCAATTGCTTTAAAAGCTAATGTTTCTTCTCTTGATGAAAGTGACGAAGAAATAGATGAAGAGGAAGAAGATGAAGAACTAGCAATGTATGCTAGAAACTTGAGAAAGTTCAAAGGATTACTCAAAAATAGGAGGAAAGAATTAAGTGGTGGAAGAAATGAAGAAAGAAAGAAGTACACCATGGAAAGAAGGACCAAAAGCTATGAAGAAAAGAAAAAAAATGAAGAGTGTTGGAAATGTGGAAAAAGAGGACATCATGCTAGAGAATGCAAAAGCTCATCCTTCACTTCAAATTTCCAGAAAAATGACAAGTATGACAAAGGGAAAAAGAAAGCTAGCCTAGTAGCCACTTGGAGTGATGATGAGGAAGCATACCAAAGCAATGATGAAAACAACTTAGCTCTTATGGCAAATAGCTCCTTACCAAGTGATGATGAAGATGAGGTAACATTCATTGATCAAAATCTTAGAGATTCTTTTAATGCTTTACAAATTGATTTTGAAGAAGCTATATTGAAATCAACAAGAGGTTGAGAAAGAAAATAAGAGATCTAGTTGCTGAAAATAATGTTTTGCATGAGACTATTGATGATTTAGATTGATCTAAGGAAGACCACTCTACATGCCTTGCTGAAAAAGAGAATCTTACTTGTGAGCTTGATAGACTTAGAAAGGAATTTTCTTATGTGGTTGAAAAATTTGCTGGTGGGAATGAAAAGTTTGAAAAGATGTTATCTTTACAAAGATATTCAATTTCTAAACATGGTTTAGGATATGATCCTTTTGATAGAGATTGTTCTTTAATTTCTAAATTTACTAAAGATGGAAAAGTTGCAAAATGTGGTAAATTCTTGAAAGATGGTCATATAGAAATTGCTTGTAAAAGTATTAGAAGATGTATTAATGTGAAGAAAATCTGGGTGGTAAAAAGTACAACACCTCCTAATGTGGTTTATATGACTAACCAAAATGGACCCAAAATGGCTTGGGTACCAATGAGAAGAAAGAAGGTTTCAGTTGTAGGTACAAGCAAGGAATGAAAATCCACCAAACACATGGTACATTGATAGTGGATGTTCAAGGCATATGAGTGGAGACAAGAACTTATTTGCAGAAATCAAACCAAAGAATCAAGGATATGTCACATTTGGAGACAACAACAAAGGTAAAGTCATTGGTGTTGGTAAAGTGGGTAAGGAACCTTTGCCTACCATTGACAATGTATTGGTTATTGATGGCTTGAAATATAATTTGCTAAGTGTCTCTCAATTATGTGATATGAATTTTAATGTGACATTTGAATCATCTCATTGTATGGTTAAGAAAGATAAAAATGTTGCTTTCATTGGTTTGAGACATGGAAATACATATATTGTTGACCATTGCATCAAGAGATAAGGTGTTTAAATGCTTCAGTCTAGTATTACAACCATAGTCGAGTAATTCATCTATTTCTCAAATCTAGTCGATTAATTATATGCGACCAGTCGACTAGTTTTATATCAGACAACCCCCACTCTTGTTTTTATTTATTATTAGTCGACTAACATCCTGCCAGTCGACTATAAGTCATCTGGGTCTTCTTTAAAAACTCACTTTTTCCCCAAATCTCCAAAAACACATTCTCTTCTACCTTTGAGATTTCTTTATGATGATGTTTCTCCACCATGATGGCTTTTGTATCTAGCCAAGACCGACATTTCATATTTTTTATGCTACTTGAGCCTATTTGTGTTTGATGGCTTGCTCCCTTATTAATGTGATTGTGATTTTTGTTTATATTAAATGTTTTGATTATGACAAAAAGGGGGAGTAAAATTGGAAATTGGATAATTGTTTAGTTACTTGATTAAGGGGGAGTATGTTAAATTGTCTTTGAATTGAATTTATATTAAATTTATGAATTATACAACTCTTATGCATTTGATCTTACAAGGTTGTTAAATTCAATGATTTATATGATTAAGGGGGAGACAATCTAACTAAAAAAACAAGGCATCAAACCTTGATCAATATTTCTCTGTTTTCATTTCTTAAACAATTTCTAAATGTTTTGTCATTATCAAAAAGGGGGAGATTGTTGGACCAATGGTGGTTGACAAATTAAATCCCACTTGTGTTTTGATAATAATAAAATGTATAGAATTGGTTAAGAAATTATTTCAGGTGTTGTGGATTGAAATAAATCAAAACAAGTTATAAATCATGGTAAAATCAATAAGGCAATAATCTTCAAACATGCTGGAGACATTAAACATGAAGATTATGGGAAGATTTGATGCAATATATCCGTTGGAGTCAATAACAAGTCGACCAGTATATCACAAGTCGACTAAGAATTAAGGATCATCATATGGGAGTTAAAACAAGTCGACTGATATGTTGCAAGTCGACTACAAATCATTGGAATAGTAACACTAGTCAACTATCATGTCACTAGTCGACTTATCGAGGAGCAAAGTCAAGCCTGCAGTGAAATATGTTAACACTAGTTGACTATAACAACTCGACTAGTCGACTAACAGGTAGAGCTGGACAAGATTTATACGAATCATTTACAAATGGAAAGGAGGAAGTTAAGGAACGGTCATATGAAATTATACAACGGCTAGTGGACATCTCCAACGGCTACAATCATCCTAGAGCCTGCAAATAAATAAAGAAACATCAAGGGATTGATGGGGGCATCCAAATCAAAGCATACTAATTTAGTTCTATCAATTGGTTCTCATTCTACTCTTAGCTTGGTCTTAATTCCATTCATCTGTACTAAGAGTTAGCTTTTCGATTTTCTATCATTGTGATTATTGTGAGTTGAGTGATTAGAGGAGAATCACTTGGGAGGTAGGATTTGTGCCGAAAAACAAATCAGTTGTAAAGTTAGGATTTGTGCCGGAAAACAAATCGGTTGTAAAGGTAGCTTGAGTCAGAAATCAAGTGGTGTTGTAAGAGTTCACACTAAACTAAAAAGTGTGTAGTAAAGTGGTTTGCCAAATCCTAAGTGGGAGCTTAGGTAGAGGACGTAGGTCTTAGCACCGAACCTCCATAAAAACAGTGTTTGCTCTTCTTCCCTACTCTTTACATTTAAATTTGTTTAAATTATTTTTTTGTGAATTAACTTCTGATTTTATTGTAGAATTTTACAAAAAGCTTTAAAGATCTATTCAACCCCCCCTTCTAGATCGTTTACAGAATAACCAAGTGTTCTTGAGGTCAAAACCTAAGAACAAGTTAAACATATAAAAATGATAAGGTTTGATTAATCAAGAGTCATGATTAAGGAAACATACCCAGAATAGCCAAATTGAGCATGCATTATACATGACACATATACATATGTGCATAATAAAATGTTTATGTAATTGTGTAATTAATAATGTGTGTGCAGTGTGTGCATTGCTTAATGTTGATATGCTGGATAAAATGTCTGCATCTAGACATTTCTAAATCATAGATGCTAATGCTAATCTATAGTGTACTATAAGTTGACCTAGATGATCTTACTTTAAATGATAATACTGCTTAAATTTTTGTATTGAATTATGTTGTGAATTTGATTGTGTTGATTTCTAACATTGAATGTCTAAGGCATTTGATGCATGAAACACATATTGAAAGTGCCCATTGAATGTGAATTTGATCAAATAAATGATTACTCAACATTTTTGTTGAATGTCGAACCAAAGTCTGAAGATAAATGAAATGTGAACATGATGCATTTCATTACATAAATGCATAAAAGATAAAGGCAGTTAAGATCGGAGTCACCCATAAAAAGAGCTTAAAGCTCAAATTGTGATAAGAGTCTCTAGCTCAGTTGTTATTATACCCGGTATCCACTAAGGGATATGGGACATTATTTTATACAAGCTCGGTGACCATAAGGGATATGGGCTAGTGAAAAGGCACTCGGTCACAATAAAGTAATAAATGAAAGTGAATCTCATGTGCATTGCATTTATAATTGATATGTATGTTTTAAATGAGCAAAATGATCAGTTTGACTGCTCTGAATGTGATATGCATTGCTACATGATAAATGAAATAATGTGAATTATGTGATTACATGAATTGACGTGTTATGTGATTGAGTGAGCCATCGAGGATGGTCCACTTACTAAGTTCACAAAACTCACCAAAATAGCAACATTATTTTTCAGGCTTAGACGAGTTATCCCGTTAGACAAACAAGAGTCTAGCCACTACATTCAAGTAAGAGATAGAGTTCAAGATCAATTCGAGTCTGCATTTGTATTTTCTTATTTTTGTATAAAATTGTATATTTCGTAATTATTATACCTCGGTATTTGAATAATTCTATTTTGTAACAACTTTCCAAATTGGAAATGTTTGTAAATGAGATTGATCAATGTGTTAGACCCCGATTTTTGAGTGAAATTTAAAAATATGAAGTGAAAGTAAATGAGTGGTTTTACATATGTATTGTGAAATAAAAGTAATTATGCTTTGAGGAAATTCATAAGAAAAGAATGATTTTGATTTTGATACCTTCGGGTTTTGAGTAGAATGGTATGGTTCATGAAATTAAAGTAGATGAGTTGATTGAAATGAAGTTAAATAGCAAGAATTAAAAAGAAAAAGTGTGACAACTTGAAGAATTTAGAAAGTTTGACTTTTTGACTATTGAGAGTTGACTTTTGATTTAGGTAAAATTTGAAAAATGGTCTACATGAAACTTGTAGATTATGTTAAGAGCTTTCTGTAGCCATAAAGTTTGCAATTTTTCGATATCGGGAGTGGAAGTTATGATCAGTCAAAGTTTATGTATGATAGGGTTGACTTTGACTTTTGTTATGATTAAAGCTTTGACTGAGAAATTTACCTAGTTAGAGGTAAATTGAGCCTTGAAGTTCTCCATGAAAGTTGAAGGATTTGATTTGATCTTTATTTTGATATAAAGTATGTAATTTTTTGATCAAGGAATAATAAGTTATGATTTTTACAAGTTTATGTTATGATTTTAGCATGATTATTAGAGGATAGAAGTTTTGATTAAAAAATGGACTTCCTTAGAGGTCAAATTGATTTTTATGTCCTTCGTAGAAGATGTAGAGCTTCCCTCAAGCTTTCTATAGAGACTAAGTTTGTCAAAATTGGAGTTCGGGATTAAGAGTTATGAATTTTGGAAGTTTCAGATTTTGACGCATCGCCTCGCGAGGGCGAGCGTCCAACTCGCCATCGCAAGGGCGACGCCTCACGAGGGCGAGCGAGCCCTCGCCTCGCCCAAACGCGGGCGTTCCGCCCTCGCACGACGCCGTTTTCCTTTGCATGTTGCGACGTCATTTTGGTTCTTTTGGTTACTTCCTTCTCCAAATTCGACCTTTGTTCACTCTTTTGGTTATATCTTTTCCGTCCGACATCCGATTAACTTGATTCTTACAACGTTGGATTCCTAAGACAATTATCTACATCCTCATGGAAATTTGTGAATTTTTGAGATTAAATTAAGGATGATTAAATTAATCAAATTGAGTGGACTAATTTTCTGAACATAGTTAAGTATTTTGAGAAATTCGGGATCTGTGGAGATCCGATTGAAGTGATTCTTGAGGCAAAATAAAATTAAGACATGGGGTTACAAATCATATGAAGAAATGAAATGTCAATTCTGCCCCTAAGACCTTCAAATTATGAATGGAAGTTCGGATTAGAGTGAAATTTTTGGATTAGGAACACCTGAGAGTATTTTGAGCATAACTTTTGATCTGGGAATCAAAATGAGGTGCTTCTTGTTTTGAATTAAACTAGAGAGATAAGGCTACAATTGTTATGAAAACATCGAGTTTCAATTTTGTGTTTAAGAATGTGAATTTCTGATGGAAATAATCGTACATGGAAGATGTGTTAGACTATGAATATACCTGAAATGTTTTGAGCATAACTTTTGATGTAGTGCTCCGAATTGGATGATTCTTGCGGCATTATAAAATTAAGACATAGGGTAACATTTCTCTAGAATGAAGTTTTGACAAATTCCTTCAAATTGATATTGCGAATCAGACCCGTAAGTAAGCATGACTAAAAGTAAAATATAGGGGCAAATTTGGAAATTAGGCATATATGAAAGGGTATTTTGGTCTTTAATCATATTTTAATGACATGGCACCATAATGTGATGAGTTGCCGTGTAAGGAAGAGTCTAGAGAATTAAAGAAGAGAATTAAAAAGAGTGGAAGTCGATTTTAGTGGAAAGAGGAAAAAAATAAGAAGAGAATGGAGAGAAGGCATTTCGGTGGTGGAGAAAGGAGGAAGAGAAGAGAGAAAAAGCTTGGAGATTTCAAATTTTATGGGGTTTCTACCATGATATTCTCGTGGTTTCTAAATAGAAAAGAAGGGAGAAGGAGAAAGCTTGCTTGCAAAACCAAGAAATCCGAAAATTGAAGGAGAAAGAGGTAAGGGAAAAATTTGAGCTTTGAGATTTTGTTGAGTTTTTGATTGAGAAACATGAAAAATGATATGGGTAGGTGATATATGAAGTCAATTTTGATGATTATTAAGTATTAAGGGTTTAATTTTAGTTGAAAATTAATTTGGGATTTATGCCTAATTTTGTGATTTGAGATTTTTAGAAATTAATAGCTTAGAATTATAGGAAATATGATGGATTGGTGAAATATGAAATCAATTTTGAAGGAATCGGGATTTATGATATCGAATTTGTGAAAATTGGTTTAGGCCAATTTTGAGATTTGGGGATTTTAGAAATTCTTGTTTTAGAAAGCTTAGAAAAGTGATGAATTTGGGTTTCCTATAGTTAATTTTGAAGATTATGATTTTTATGATGTTGAATTTGGATATGTATGGCTTAGGTTATTTTAAATTGGAAGGAAGAAAGAAGAAGCAGTCAAATTGGAGCTTGAAATCAAGTTTCGGGCATTAATTCGAGGTGGGTAGTATATTTATTTGTTGAATTTTAAGCTAAGCATATGAAATTGAAAATTTAAGAAGCGAATTTTTGATAAATTAATGTTTATATAAATGATTGAAAAATGATTTCGAAGGATTAAATTCCTTATTGTGGAAATGATTTTTAGAAAATGCAAGGTTTATGAAATTCAGGGTTTTCGAATTATTTGAATAAATTGAGAAACGTGCTTTGTAGATTTTGAATAAGTTTGAATTATGAGTTAAAAGAATTATTGCATTCATTGTTATGAATTTTGATTGATTGCGATGTGTGATTAAAATGATGATTTGAATTGCATTAGAATTGCTATATGATTTTCATGTGTTATGAGAATGTGTCAAGTATTGACACTATTTGATGTTATGATATAAAAAGTTTGGAAGTAAGTTTTCAAAAAGTGCCTTCGGGCAATCCGAAAGTTTCAGTTTTGAATTATGTGTTAAGTGGGTTGGTTAGGTCCCTTTCGTGAGTCGATTACCTTGTCTCTACTTGTTTATAGCCTTCTCCCGCTGCCGCATGAGTGGCTTAGGAGTTTTGATTTGGACTCCCCTTTGTTCACGGTACCCTGAACCGCTATCTTGAGAATGTGCAATCGTTCTATTAGGACCAACCCAAACCGTTTGATGTGTTTTATGTGTTTGATATATGACTTTATGTGTTTTGTGATTTGGTGTGATGCATTCATGTTTTAAATTTGACCTTGAAATAAGAAAGAATTGAGGATTTTGAGAAATGAGAAGATAAGATTTGTAAATGAAAGATTTTGGAAATGCTTTATGAAAGGTTTGAAAGAAAGATTTGAAAAGTAAGCTTTGAAAGGTTTCAAGTGAAATGTTTAAAATGACAAACTTCTTGAAAGTGAGTTTTCCGCTTCTTATTCAATTTATAAATATATTATCCACGAGCTTAGAAGCTTACCCCCTTTCATCCCCATCTCCAAGTTTGACGGGAGATCGGATGAAAGAATGTGAAAACGTTTGGTCCGATTTTGCATCGTCGTATTTTTAAGTAAAATATTGTTTATGGCTTGAATTGCTGTTAAATAAGTGATTATGATGTATTTCGAGCATGTATTTCAGAATGTATGAGGATTATGAATTAATGTATGAGAGTGTGAAATTGTATATGAGATTGTGTATGAATTTGGGAATGAGATTGAATTATGAGACTAGTAGATTGAATTTCAATTATGAAAGTGTTTTAGAAATAGGAGTGTGTTTATCTGCTGAGATTTCGGACGGAGGGTCCGGTGGATATTGATGTTTGTGTGTTTGATTGGGAAATTTAGAAGTGTATTTTGATTACTTTGCAGGTTTGGGTTAGGATAAATGCACCCGTTATGCTGCCAAAATTTCGATAAAATTGGGATAAAAATGTATTTTGGGATTTGTACGGATATATAAGAATATGAGCAAGTTTTGATATTTGCATGAGAATGATTTTCCAAAAGTGGAAATTGGTTGTGTGATTTGAATGAGATTGACTAAAGATGTAAGAAATGAGAAAAAAAAATTTATAGCGGCTTTTGATCAGTCTAGGGATCCAATGCGATTCAGTGTATGTGTTCGGATGTCGGTTCCGTCGTTTGCTTCGCATCTGTTTGGTACTTTGATTTTGTTTGTGCCTCCTTTGTTTCTATTTGATCGATTCGATTCCGATTTGTTTTCACTTTGTTATCCGATTTATTATTCATATTCTGATTTTTCATTTTTCGTTTCATGTTATCGCATACTTTGATTCTCGATTCGAAATTTCGCATCATATTCTGATCTTTCATTTTCGTTTCGTGTTATTGCTTCCGCTTTTGCTTTGTTTGTCGTTATCGAATTCAATTTATCCAATTTGAATTCGCTTTCACTTCCTTCGTTCTTCGTTTTTGGTTGGGATCCGGTTCCCGGATCGGGTCTCAACGCAATGAGTGTAGTATCACTTATGAATGAAAATGTTTATGAATAAAGTGGGTCCAATTTGTTTATTGATGTCCTAAATATGCGTGTGATGTTTAAAAAAATGTAATGAGTTTCGATTATTTGACTATTTTAGCATGTCACCCTTGCGGGGTACATACTCAGACATCACTTAGGATGTTGAGTACGAGTACTATGAGAGTGGGGTGCTACATTTTGGTATCAAAGCCTAGATTTAGTATCTTATATAGGCATTTTTTGAAATATGTGTCAAGGTACATGCTTTTTAGACATGTCTTAGCATGTAGTGGCAATTGATCCTTAGTCTGAGTCACATTTACATGAGTCACATACATGAACATTCATTAAAAGCCTAAGCAAGTAGAAATAATGAGAAGAATAATGATCCATCAAAGTGTAAGAAAATGAAAGCTCGTGTATATCTAGAAATGAGAAATAGTATATGGTTCGATATGATAAATAGAGATTCACTACATTTGTATTTATGGATGTGTCATTAAACATGACATCAATATTGTACTATTATGGTATATCCTTTAAGGTGAAATAGACGTGAATACATCATCATGAATTGATTAAGGAAATTAGAGATATAAATATGAATGACGAGATTTAAAGTGTACAAGCCAAGTTGAAAGAAAATAAAATTTTCTATGACCTTGAGAGGTTGAACTTGGACTTGAAATGATTGTTTAATAAATGTAATAAGAGTTATGATTTAGCATAAGATTATATTAGTGGAATCGATGTAAGAACTTTGTGGAGGTTATGCTCCTAAAATTTTAAATTGATTGAGGATATACATATGGAAGATGAAATAATTGATAATAGGAAGATGAGATAGAAATGAGGAAAGAATAAAAGAGGAATGGAGTAGACATAAATGACTTTACATGAGATGGATGATATGTAGCAAGGAGAAAGTTAGAAATGCATATAAGATAGGATTTTATGTGTGAATGAGATCAAGAAAAAAAATGACGAATCAAATGAGAAGAGTTAATGCACTCAATATGGTAGTTGAATCATTATGAAATGATGTAACATTAGAAGAGATAAATTCTAAAAAATTGGAGTAAAACTGATGTTGGTATGTGTGTTAATATGAGGAAGAAACTAGGAGGAAAGTGCAGAGCATAATGGTGGCCTAACAAAAATAGGTTGCTGTAATGATCGTGGTAGGATACCCCGATCATGGGTAGGAATAAAGAGAGAAATGATGTCCAGGATAAATTGAGGTCAAAGTATCATTAATGTAAGATATAAATTGGTGATTTTTCGAAAATAAATCTCTAGATAGATTTTTCATAAATAAATCTCTAGATAAAATGAGATGACTTTGATGATACATACCTAGGAATATGCGACAATAATCATGTCTACTACCTCATCGAGTTTTGTAATATAGAATATTGTAAGAAATGATTTAAAAAATTGATCTTCTTGAGGTACCAAGAATGGCTAATAAGTAATGATGAAAACATGTTATTGATAAGGATTACATGAATAGTATAGATAATAGTAGCAAGAAATCTTCTTTTGAAGAAGAATTTCACCAAATTAGGTTAAGTAGACCAGATGATTTACTTCTAAGAATAAACGATGATGGGACAAACCAAAAGTGAATATTGGAGTCTCGTTTTTAACTGAGACTCAGGCATCAAGTAGAATATGCTACTGAGAGTGTTTTTGTTTGATGTAAAGTATTCAACTACGTGAATGGATTCTTAATTTTGAGGTAACATTATTGCTATTGCTGAAGAAATTTAGGTCCACGAGGTATTTCATATTCGTATATTCCAAAGGTACAAGTTAGACTTAACAAGTGTTTTTGAAAAATTAAGACCTACAAATAGACTGAAATATGTAGAGAAACTAGTAAGAATTATCTAGCATTATAATGAGTCGATGAGAAATAAGAGGAAATCGAATGAATGGAGAAAATCATTCAAGAA
Organism: Erythroxylum novogranatense; assembly: GCA_029891385.1. Lineage (NCBI taxonomy): Eukaryota > Viridiplantae > Streptophyta > Magnoliopsida > Malpighiales > Erythroxylaceae > Erythroxylum > Erythroxylum novogranatense. Next base: position 58,871,826 of record CM057228.1, on the reverse strand, counting down.
AATAAATTAATTGGAGAATTGAAAATAACATGAGATAATATTATCTCATTGAGGAATTAGTTACTTAAGGAATTACGATAATTAGTCATGGGCATATTAAGTTTTGCCAATATCTGTTTAAGTTAACAATGCCCCCAACAGTATCATGGTATGGAAGAATAAAGTGTCCCAATTTTGTTTGGATTAATTAGTGAGTATGGTCATAGACGATATATTGAATGTATTTGAAAAGTTGAGACGAATATTTTAAATAATTTAGGTAAATCTTACGTATCATAAAGGTAGAAACAATTGTATGCCAATTTTAATTAAAGGAAATCTTAGCTTGATCAAAGAAAATGTTAGGTCATATAGTATTCAAACATGGCATATTGAGAGACCCAAAGAGAAAATAGAGGTAATAAAGAAGTGAGAAACTCTAAGGAATATATAAGAGATCCGAAGTTTTCTAGAACTTGTTGTATATTGTATACTACTAGAGGTTGTTAAAGAGTTTTTATTGATCTTAACCTTTTGACAAAAATGTTTGAGGAAAAAACATGTAAATCGTATGACTGATGAACGTAAAAAGAATTTTGAGAAATTATAATACCGATGTTAATTGTATCGTTTGGATTTGGAGATTATGTAGTGTATAATGAAGTTTCACATTAGAGATTAGGATGAAATCTAATGTAGTATAATAAAGTGATTTCATATGCATGGAGATAGTTAAAATCTCATAAATTGAATTATTCAGAATATGATTTAGAATTTACCGTAATAGTAATTACTTTGAGAGCTTGGAGATATAATATGTAGGGTGAAACATTTTGAAATTATTCAGATCAAGAAAGTTTGAGGTAATTATTGAGTTTGAAAAAATTGAATACAAGATTGAGACAATGGATAGAATTACTGAAAGGTTATGATTGTACAAATGAGTACTACCCTGGTAAAGCTAGTGTGTATATGATGTATTGGATAGAAAATTCAATAACATAATAGCACAAATCTAGATATTGAGGTTACCAAACCTAGTACACTAAAGAACATAGAATGTTGAGTTAAATTTGGGGTAAAATGAAGTACTATTAACTGCATTGAAATTTAAAATCAGTTTTGTATGAAAGGACTAGTAAAGCCCGAATTAAGGATTCAGATTAATTCAGAAATTGTGAATCTTATTGAGGAATTGAAAATGAATTTAAATTTTGATTTTGAATTGGACAATGATACTTTGTGATTGAAATAAGAAGTATGTGTACCCAATAAAGATGATTGAGCAAAGAGGTTATTAGAGAAAGCACAAATAATAACATATGCTATACATCCTAGTAGGAACACGCCGGAATAGCATTTAACGACCAAGGATGTAGAAACAAGTGACTGCATGTATGAGTTGCCAACAGTCTTAACTATTGAAGATACGCTTAAAGCTTACATTTTTGGAGTTCATAGGAGCATGACGTCAATGTATAGTTTTAATTGACTTTAAGCATAACAATCATTATCACACTGATATCGTTAGAATACCGTGTGAGGAGTTATATGATAGAAAAAGTCGTTCGCCTTTATATTGAAATGAAGAGGACCTAAAAATGGTTGAAGGCCATAATTGATTCGAGATACTATTGATAAGTGAAATTAATCTGTATTAGAAATTAAGTGACTTAAGAAAGATGAATGAATTAGGTGGATCAACATCAAAGATATTGAATATAGTAAGATAGACACATGAGTTAAGTGCATTAACACTGAAGAGATGTGAATTATTAAGTGAAAGATAAAATGTTTTTGAAAGTATCACCTTGGAAAGGTGTGCTTAGGTAAGGAAAAAGGATAAAATAAGCTCAAAATGTATTAGTCCATATGAGGTTATTGAGAGCATAGGACTATTAAATTAAGTTATTCTTACTAACATTCACACTGTGTTACATGGGAGTATGTTAAGAAATATCGATATGAACTAACATAGACGTGTTGTCGGCACTGGAAGTGAAATTTGTGAGTATTCTGATATATATAGATGTATTGAGGAACTAGTTAAGATAATGTGGTATCTGAATAAGTACTTGAAAGACCGAGTGATTTCATTGACTATAGTCAATTGGAAGAAATTATTTGAGTGATAAAGTTAAATAGGAAACAGAGGAGCATATGTGGAAACAATACCTCTGTCTTTTTTATCAATCAGATAAGAATTTTAAGGACAAAATTTATTAAGTAGGAGAATTGTAACGTCTTGTTTCCATACTAAGGTTTCGAACCCTAAAATACGGTACATAAGAGATATCAATAAGAGATCATGCTCATGCATAATGATAGTATACACATATATGAACTAGAATACTACACACATTACAATGATTTGTTCATGCACTTATTTGGCATTTCCCAGGTATAAATGAATTTTTTAATGTGATTATGAAATAGATAGTGAATCTTTTTGCCTTAAAAATTGATCTGCTGAATTAAATTATTGATTTAGAATTATTGGTGAAGTTTGAGAATTTTCTAGAATTAAGGGTATTTTTAAACTAGAAAAATGTCAAGTGGTAGAACAATTGATAAATGGTAGTAGAAATAAGAGTCAAATGGCAGTGAAAATTTTTAGAAATGACATTGGGATTTAATGACATATGTCATTGAACATTGGGAGACAATTAGAGTAGATATTGGAGACAAATGATCTGGTTGAGAAAGAAACCCCATTAGAAACCATAAGGTGGTGACATGTGGTAAGTGACAAGTATCACTTACCAAGCCACACACTCACCTATGAGTCTTTTAATATTGAAAGATCATTTTAATTGTTTTGCTTCTTGCTTTCTTCTTCTCTTCATGACCTTCTTCATGTTCTCATCTCCCTCTCCTTCTCACGCCACTCTCTTCTCCAAGCATCAAAGTTGAACCTTGCTTTCTTCCATCACTAGCAAAAGTTCTTGCTATCTTTTCTTCTTGATAAAGAACCCACCTATTCTACTTTGGCAAGATGATGATCGTGTGGTTCAAGGAAAGCTAGGGTTAAGAGTGATTTAAAGATCTTGAAGCTTAAACAAGTAAGTAGTATGTTATTCTTCTTGATATGTTGAGTGAAACATGCATGATGATATATGTTCATGTTCTGTTTTGAGGTGTGATCACATGGACTATTGGTAGCTATTATAAAGATGAACTAGAATGAGTTTAAAGACAAAGAAAAGGCTAGTTTAGTGTCTTGAAATGGGAAGAATTAAGGTGATAGTTAGAAGTGAAATAAAAGTGGAAATGAACTTGAACATGTGCAGAAAGTTAATGATGAAGGTGTATATGTATATATTCTTTTTTTAGTGTTCATGATCAGTCATGGACTATAAATTGTTTATGAATGATAATGAGATGGGAATGAAGTAGAAAGGATGATTTAAGCATAAGATGTGTTAGATGTAAAATGTAGGTATTAAAAATCTAAAAAAAGTGAAAGAAGAATTTCTAGAGTATGATAGCTGTAATGTTTCCACTAGACATGCATATGTATTTTAGGCATATTTTGATCGGTAGACGTCAATATTGGATTATTTTAAGTTTTCATTAAACTAGAGACATATGGATATATTTTAAATGAAGGAATATAATTTTAATTATGTCTCTAAAAGTTTTAAATTTTGTCTTGAAATTGAGTTTTTGGATTCTATCAACGGTTTGGGAACAATGTGCAGTATTGTAGGTATAACTTGCATAATACTGAACCAAATTGCATGAAATTGGTGTCATTAGAAACTTAAGACATAAAGGAACAATTGTTTATAAGAAGTTTTTACCTAAAGCCTTCATTTTACTTGTCAAAATGGCCATGAAAACTTGACCCGAAACTCTATTTTAAGATAAAATGGAATGAAGCTTAAATAAGAGATAGTGCACAAAAGCCCGATCATGATAGAAAGGGGTCATTAAAGGCTTGCACGATCATGCACAAGCACGATCTTGATAGAGGAGGATCAATTGGAAGTGCGCGATGATAGTGAAGGCATACTAATATTTGACAGTTTTGAACATCCTTCCCTATTTTGACCATAACTTCTTCTCCGGACCTCTGATTGACTTGAAATTTGAACCGTAAAATCCTCACACATTTTATTTCCTCTATAAAAAATTTCATGGCCATCTGAATTTATTAGGAAAGGATTGATAATGATTGATTAATGAGTTTAGGATGAAAACGATGAAGTGAGCTGGAATTTGTTAAATGGAGTGTTTTCACTAGATAGGTATCTGTATTTTAGCCATAACTTGATCTGTACATATCCAAATGGGATGATTTTAAGTTTAGATTAAATTAGAGATATATGCATACAATTTTCATGAAGAGATCGAATTTGAATTATGTCTCTAAGGATTTTGAAATTTGGCTTGAAGAAGAGTACTGAGTATAATTGTAGTTTGAGTATAGTCAAGTATTTTGTGTATATCATGTACAATACTAAACCAAATTGTATGAAATTTAGTTTATTAGAAACATAGAGGAACATTTGTTTAGAAGAAAGTATTGCCTAATACTTCATTTTTCTTATCTTAATGACCATGCAAAATTGACCCGAAAATCTGAGAAAAGCTGGAATGATCAATTGATGATGTTATGATTTAATAAATGAATTGTTGACAGAAAAGTACCAAAGGCATGAGTATAATGAGAAAGAATTTATTATTACAATTGTAATTGTTATTCAAAATAGATGAGCAATATGAATTAAGTAAAGGTGAATGAGAATTTGATATTTTGAGAGCATATACTGCTAGAAAAAGAAATGATGAGTAATTGAATTATGATATTAGAATAACTAAGTGTTCCTACGGTGAAAACCTAAGAATAAGTTAGACATACAAATGACAAGGTTTGATTGATCAAGAGTCGCGATTAAGGAAACATACCAAAAATAGTCAAATTGAGCATGCATTATACATGACACATATACATATGTGTACAATAAAATGTTTATGTAATTATGCAATTAATAATGTGTGTGTGATGTGTGTATTGCATGATGTTGATATGTAGGATAAGATATCAGCATTGTTGGACGTCGTTTCTGGAACCTAACTCTTAAACAGAACCATGTGACGTGAACGCATTCCAATGAGGTGTCCTTAACCATCATCGATGTTTTATAGCTTCCAATCATTTTCCTCACAATTTGTCCAATGGTGTGCCCACTTAACTTAATCACCATATTCGAACTCATTTCTCCTATTTGTGAACAAAATTTGGAAATATTCAAACCAAGATTTCAATTTGAATTATTCAAAGAAATTGTATCTTTAACTCTCTAGTTTACTTTGAAGAAAGAATCATCTCAATCGGAGTTCTATAGCTCAAGTTATGCTTGAAAATCCAAAGTGTGTTCATACCTCAATCAGGGTCTCCCGACTGACTCCTCACTTTCTTTCCTTCAAACTTTGTTCAATCAACTCCAAAAGACCCAAATTTTCATGTAGAGATAGATACATGTCTTAGGAATCAATTTCCTCAAGAATCACCTCAATCGGAGGTCGAAAGAAGGAGTTATGGCCAAACGAATCCGATATGTTCATATCCTGATTCCTACTGAACATACTTTGGCGCAAACACCATAAATCTCATTATAGATGTCGGATTGACTTCATTCTTGGACCATTAGAAATTAGGCATCTAGGGTTACAACTTTCATGAAGACCAAAATTTGAAATTTTGTCGTTATGGGGTCGAATTACACAGACCGTGTAAAAATCACACGGTCAGCCCGTGTAACCTTCGGGTGGAATGGTGTTACTGCGCCCAAATCACACGGTCTGTGTGAAATTCACACGGTCATACCGTGTAACCTACGGGTACCACCAATTTTTCACCCTCCAAGACCCCTCCAAAGGTTCCTAAACCCATCCTAACTTCCCCTTACCTTATACTCTTCTTCCAATACCACAAAAATCACTTCAAATCTATTAAACAACTACAAACATCATTGAAACTCAATTCCAAAGGATTCATCACACATATCCTTCCTAAAATCAACATATTCTTCTAACACTAGCAACAATGGAATTCTCAACCAAAGATAAACTCATCCATCCATCTCAAGCTTTAATGGAACATAATCATACAAAATGAACTTCTCAATTCTCATTCTCATTTGAAATCAAAATCAATGTTTAAACAAGCTTTACTTACATATCATCCTCAATTCATATACTCTCATATTCAATAACCTCTTATCATTCACCAAACACCTATCTTTCTTTTCCATAATATCTCACGTATATATATATAACAACGACTCATATTCAAAGTTCATCAACACAATTGGATGGCTTCTTCCAATACATTTAATTCCAACTCAACCATTCACAAATTCGCATTTCAAAACCATACACAAATCCATATTTCATTTACATCATAAGGTAAATGTTTACAAAACTTTAATGGCATTCCAAGCCATGTTACATCATCAATATCAAAGTTTTGAAATACAACAAAGATACAAAATTCCATAATTCTAACATACTTCAAACATCTTATCTTTACAAAGTCTAACTTCCAATACAAAATATGCAAAATCGAAATGATGCCTTGACCCTTGATTTCCCGATCTCATTCTTTTTACCTGAAGATGGGATGGAAGGTGGGGGTGAGCTTAAAAAGCCCGTGGGTAACATGTTTATAATCAATCATAAGCAAAACCATTCAAAAGTTTACTGTCATAGAAATTCTTGTTAAAAATCCATAAAATGCTCGTTTCTCAAATTCTCAACATGTATTCAAATTCATAAATCACAAAATATGAATGCATCAACTTGTTCACAAATCACAATTTCATAATTCAATACATCATCCCATTAAACACAAATGATGTCATTTCTCATTCAAGCATAACACACAATTCACATCATAACATAACACATCGAAATGCTAATGCACAAACAATTTGGCTCGAGGGTTCCGTGAACAAAATAGAGAAACCGAAGTTTACTCTATGAATGAAGCGAGTCCACTTTTCGGATCTTGTGGGCCACAAGCGGGTAGTCGGGAGAAGGCTTAATGTCGATGTGCACGTGACTAATGAAACGGTTCCTCTCTCGCCCAAACAATGCTCAAAATCATTTTATCGAAATGGAAAGCTTTCATACTTAATTCAATCATTCTCAAATTCATATTCTCATGATTTTTCCATTCAATCAAAATGCCATGCTAAAATACATAGCATAATCATATCACAATTCAATGTTCATCAAAGTGTCATACATCTTTCAATGCATAACATAGCATAAACACATCACAATGCATTTTTTTTGCATGTTCATAACCATTCAAATCCAATTCATGGAGTATATGAACATATATAAGCCAATTCTTTAAATCATTTGAAAACAATATATGCACAATCATAAAATACTTGAAATCATTTTATTCTCTCAATTTGGAAAAATCTTTAATGGCTTATTATTCAACTATAAACATGAAACCCACCTCATATCCATGCTTGGAGCTTGATTAGAGCTTCAATTTGACCGTTGCTTTTTTCTTTCTTCCAATTGAAATTTTCCTAAATCAAATTAACCCAAATTCAACTTCATAAGTGACATAATCCTCAAATTAAACTTAGAAAACACTAATTCCACATATAATCAAGCTATCTAAATCATGAATTTCCAAATTTCCCAAATTCCAAAATTGACCTAAACTAATTCACCCAAATTCAATATCATAAATCACAAAATCTTCAAAATTGGTATCATATTTCACCAATCCATCATATTTTCCATGATTCTAAGCCAATAATTAAAAAAAAACCCTAATAACAAAATTAGGCATAAACTCTAATTAATTTCCATCCAAAATTAAACATAACCTAAGGCATAAACATCAAAATTGACTTCATAAATCACATACCCATATTATTTCCAAGGTTTCTAAACCAAGAACTCATCAAAAACTCAAAGATCCAAACTCATCTCTTACCTCATTTCTTCTCCAATTTCTAATTTGCTTAGCTTGGAAGGAAGCTCTCTTCTCCTTCCATCTTTTTCCCTTTGAATCATCGAAAATCCTTGTTTAAAACTCAAAAAATCCAAAACCCTAAGCTTTCTCCTTCTTTCTCCACCGAGCTCTCCCTCTCTTCTCTCTTTTCTTTCATTTTTCTCCCCAATTTCGTGCTTCCTCTTGCCAAGAATGACAACTCCCTTTAATTTATAGTGTCATGTCATTAAATGAGTGACAATTGACCATAATGCCCCTCCATGCAAGGCTTATAAACTTAACCCTTTAAGTGGACTTCCAAAACTGCCCCTAAACTTTATTTCAATTCTTGCCTACTTTAGGACATTATTCTCACTATAAAATTGAAGGAATTTGCTAAAACTTCCTTCTAAAGAAATATTCATCATTGTCTTAATTTCATAATTCCACCAAAATCATCCAATTTGGAGCACTACATCAAAAGTTATGCTCCATACATGTCAGACATATCATTCTGCCAACACATTTTCTAGAGATTTACTTCCATCCAAAACTTGACATTCTAAATCACAAAATTGAAACTCAATTTCTTCATAAAAATTGTAGATATATTTCTCTAGTTTAATCAAAATCAAGAATCACTTCATTTGGATTACTATAGCAAAAGTTATGGTCAAAATACTTTCAGCTCTTACTAATCCAAGACTGAACACTAATCCGAACTTCAATTCATAAATTGAAGATCTTAAGGGCTAAATTGAAATTTGATTCCTTCATATGACTTGTAGCCCCATGTATCTAGTTTATTTTGGAGTAAGAATCAACTCAATTGAATCTCCAAAAATTAAGATATCGCCAAAATACTAAAGTATGTTCAGAAAAATATCCCACTCATCATCAACTTACTACATTCACTACCTTAATCTTGTATATCATTTCAAATTCAAGAATTTTTCTTTTCTTTACACCTGAATAATCACCAAATTTTTTCATTTCATATTTCTACATTCCAAGAAAAGTTCAGGGTCCAACAAGCATCCAAATGTTTATAGATCATGGAAGTTAATGTTAATATGGAGCATACTATGAGTCAACCTAGATGGTCTTACTTTAAATAATTGCCCTGTTTAAATTTTTGCATTGAATTATATTGTGAATTTGAATGTATTAATTTTGGATATTAAATGTTCGAGGTGTTTGATGCATGAAATACATATTGGAAGTGCCCATTTAATGTGAATTTGACGAAGTAAGTGATTACTCAACATTTTTGTTAAATGTCGGACCAAAGTTCGAAGATAAATGTGAATGTGAACGTGATGCATTTCATTACATGAATGCATCAAAGATAAAGGCAGTTGTGACCGGAATTGCTAGTGAAAAGAGCTTAAAGCTCAGAATGTGATAAGAGCCTCTGGCTTAGTTGCTATTGTACTCAGTATCCACTAAGGATACAGGACATTATCTGATACAAGTTTGGTATCCACAAGAGATATGGGCTAGCGAAAAGGTACTCGGTCACAACAAAGTAATAAATAAAAGTGAGTCTCATGTGCATCGCATTTATAATTGATATATATGTTTTAAATGATCGAAATGATTGGTTTGACTGCTCTGAATGTAATATGTGATGCTACATGATAAATGAAATGATGTGAATTATGTGATTATATGAATTGATGTGTTATGTGATTAAGTGAGCCATTGACGATGATCCGCTCACTGAATTCGTAAAACTCACTAAAATTGCAATATCATTTTTCAGGCTTAAAAGATTTACCCTGTTAAACAAACGAGAGTCCAGCCACTGCATTCTAGTAAGACATAAAGATCGAGATCAGTTTGCGTCTACATTTGTGTTTTGTGATTTTTGTATCAAATTATATATCCCACAGTTATTGTACCTCGGTTATTTGAATAATTCTGTTTTGTAACAACTTTCCAAATTAGAAATGTTTGTAAATGAGATTGATCAATAAGTGTAGTAAAACTTGTGAATAAAAGTGTTTATGAATAAAGTGAGCCTATTTTGTTTATTGATTTCCTAATTATGCGTGTGATGTTTAAAAAAAATTGTAATAAGTTTCGATTGTTTAACTGTTCTAGTATACCACCCTTATGGGGTACATACTCAGACATCACTCAGGATGTCAAGTATGTGTCCTGTGAGAGTGGGGTGCTACAGTCGACCAGCTAACTTGTAACACCCCACTCCCGCATGACCCGAACCCGACATCGATGGTGATATCCGAGTTTGTGCCCCACGAGGGTGGCGTGCTACATCACTCAGTCAGTCAAAATTCAGTATAAATAAATATTTTTCAAACATTCATTCCATCAGAGCCATTTCCTTTTTCTTTCATTTACACTAATGTGCGCGGAAAACAGTAGACAATTTGCATCAACGTGCATAGATAAACATTTTCAGTTAATACAATCAGTTGTTACAAATAGTCAACCATAAATTACAATAACCATTTTATGTACAAAACAGAACCACATTGGCCCATTACACATACAATTAGTCATTTTGGAATACAATTCTATTGGACACTAATGTAGACGGCCGATCCCAATCTCTTCTCTACTTGAATACCCAACAACGTTATCGCCTGTTGCTAACGGGGTATTCTTCGAGTCTGAAAATAATTGCAAATTTTGGGTGAGTTTTGCGAACTCAGTGAGAAACCATCATCGATGGTTCACTCAACTCATGCATATTCAATCAATTTACTAAATAATACATACAATCACATTTCTCAAATGTAAGGCGTTTCACCTTTAACACAATTCATATTCAATCATTTATAGATGCAATGCACATGTGACACTTTTCATTTTCATTTCATTGTTGTGACCGTGCGCTTGAAACTGTCCCAGTGACGGGCACATTGCGTTGAGCGAGTGGCTCTGAAAACATTGGGCTTGAAGCCACGATACATTAGTCGAGGCTCAATACGTTGGACCCGAGGTCTGTGCGTTGGTGAAAGCTCTCATATCGTTAGGCGTGATATGCCCTAATACGGGGGCTGCTCCGGTCACAACTGCCTTTATCTGATCATACTTTTATGCATGCAATGTACGTGTTCCAATTCACATTCACAGTCATTTTACATTTCAAAGACCAATTCTCATTCCTTCAGACCTTCGATCCGGTAATTCAGTCACTAATAAATTTCATATTCACAAATTATTCCATTGAAGCACCCATGCATAGTTACACATAAATAGCACTTCGATATCACATTCCAAATATTTCAGACACCTACGGTCCAAAATCAGTCAAAATCAAACACACATAACCCTCCATTATCTCCACATGACATAATTGCAAAATATTAAACACATAAAGGTTGAGGAACCAACTAGGTTACTCACCTGTATTTTCGAGCCAAATCTGGCCGTCTCAGTGACGTCGGTGGACCGACGCTCCAAGTGTGACTCTATAACAGTAACAATATACATACATTATCAATTGTTCAATCAGAACTATTTCAGAATGCACATGTAACACTTAGAAGGTGCACAATGCATGATCATGATATTCCCGTCCCTAATCCCATTTTTTTCCATCATAAAAATCCGTCTAAAAATTAGAAACCTATTGGCGCTGACGGTGCGCAATTCAGACCTCTATAAGTCCCCAATTAAACAAAACAGTGATTAACAGACCTTTACCCGGACCCACATCAATTTCCCGTCCAAAAATCCCGAATCTTTCAGAAAATGAAATTCAATATTCTATGAATCCGATGCCTTAAGAATCAGGTCAATCGGACGTCGGACGGAAGAATTATTCACGAAAGAAACCAAAATTCACATTAAATGTATCACCCTTATTTCCTTCTTTGTTTTCCTGATTTCTAACCAAAATTTAATCTATCATATCCCTTTCTACACATTTCAGAAAAATGCAAACTATACCTTGTTGGAAAGATAATGAAACCCTCTACAATTCTCAAGAAGATCATAAAAATCAATTTCACCTCTAAGGGTGTTAAAAATCCAATCAAACCTACTGCCCACTCAAAACCTATCAAAACAGGGCAGTACATTGCAAATTCAGTAACTCTCTGATTCTTCAGTCAACAATTACACAATAAATAAGGAAGTAAGATCACAACGTTCTCTACAACTTTCATGAACAACCCAAAATCAGATTCACTTGCTAACTATGTCAAACAATTCACCAAAGCATCAGCCCTCAGAATTTTCCCAATTTGAACAACACATTTAACAACAGTATATCTCTTAGCACAAATGTCACCAAATTCACTACCTTATATCCCTGAAAAGATAAGATCTCATACTTCAATTTTCATGAAGAACTCAACATCCAATTCGATCTCTAACAATTTCAAATCTGTTATACAAGTTTCTGTCATGATCAGCAGTTAACATCCTAATGCAGGTTCAGATTTTGAAAATCCATAACTCCCACATCAGATCTCTAAAACTTATATGCCATATACCACTTTCAAGATAAATGTGTCTTATAAAACTCTTCAGTAGATCCATAACACCAATTCAGTTCACACAAATTACTAAAATTCCTCCAAATCAGAATGTACACCAAATCTACCATTTCAACTAGGTTTCATTAAATGCATTAAAACAGCCAACAGTTATTGGTCCATAACTCCTACTATACATATCGAAAATTGCAAAATCAGTGTAATTGGAAAGCTAACTGAATAGGCTTAAACTTTCATTTAGTCCATTTTCCTAATTCCTTCTCAATTAATTTAGAAAATTTGCAAAGCTCATAGGTTATAAATCCGGATACTGTTCACATCATTTCCAGCAGTAACTTTCCAGGCCATATTTCACCCTCTTACAGCTAAAATTGGACAACACCTATTTCACACAAAAATGTAGCCAACAAACCAAAGTTTAAGTGGGCACAAACCTTGCCTAATTTTCATATCTAAACAATGAGTTATGATCAAATCAGTATACTAGGTCAAAAATCAATTTCCAGCTTTACTTCTCCAATTCACTTACTATCATACCAATTCAATTCCTACTACCATAGGCATCTAATTTTAACACAAAATCAGTACCTACAATATTCATACATTCACTAGGGCTAATACTCAAAATTTTGCAGCACTCAATTCTTCATTTCTAAGTAAAATCAATCATCCATTTGTATTCAAAATCAAGTTAAAAACACTCATTCATACTCCTTCATCAATTCATAAGTAACCCTAACCTAACACCCATTAATTCAAGCCATATTAGTCATCAATTTAAGGCATCCATAATCATAATAAACATACCATATCTCCCATTCCATGTTTCTAACTACCATGATCCATAAATTCATAATCAAACCTTAATTAAAGCTTAACAATACAACTTACCTAATTCAAGCTTTTCTCTCTTCAATACTACACCACTTTCTCTACTTTCTAATCCTCACACAAGGAGTTTATTATCATGAAAAGAAGGTAACTGGTATACATGTAAGGGAGGTTCTCAAGGTGGAAGGAAGTAGCTTAAAGAAGAAGAAGAAAAAAAAAACGATGGAAATGAAAGAAGTGAAGGAATTTTGGATGAGTGGTGAAACCAAGCCAATTAAGTCATTTTTTTTACTCCATCTACTAGAACCACCGAGAACCACACATACCTCTAATGTGTTGGTGAGGTGTCTCTAAGACACTTGTCAAAAAAGAATGGGAAAAGACAAAATGGAAATAAAACAAAATGATGGATAGGATTTAAAAATCTTACTACAATTTGACTCATTCTAGTCCAATGACCCTAATTTCAATCCCAAAATCATGTACCCAATATTACAGTGCCTTTGGATAGAAATTTTATTCTGAGAAAATCAACCGGTTCGCCACTTGGCGCTTTTTTTCCGGTCAGAATTTTCTCCTAAAATTTCAGAAAAATTCTAAAATCCTTAAAATAGAAAACAATTTATAGCGCGCTCAAAATAATTTTTAAACCCATTAACCACGTAAATCACAATATGATTGCCTTAAGCACAAAAACTGGGAATATCATGTATGCATGTACGGTCATTTCATGTGCACAGATTTCACTGTTCACTAATACCAGTATGCTTGAACAATACTAAGAAATCCCTATCAATCTCATCCTATGCCAATTTACTACTTTACTCTTCCAGTCGGGGGTGGGATGTTACAACTCTCCCCTCCTTATAAAAATTTCGTCCGCGAAATTCTCATTCAACGGTTCACTATGACAGTTATCAAATGTCTCTACAAATTTCATATACTTTTCACTCAATGATTCATTTTCCGAAAGATCACAGTAACCACAATCAGCCAGTTGTTCAATCACTTATTTGGTTAACTCATTATCACTCATCACTGTAGGCGGACTCAACACGGCTGTCAGTTGGTGATCTCACTATCTTAACTATCTCACTTGCCATTACCAGAGCTATGACTTAGTACATTATTTCCGAACCTATTCACTCATCACGTTTTACCCATCCAATACCTTTTTTCTTTAGTACCATGCAGTCCATTGAGTACAACTTACCATAACCTCCTTCATCTCGTCCCCGACGATTCACTTTCCTTTGGTACCCATACAGTGACATGTAGCGCCATTTCGCTATAACCAGTGATAATTTACCTAATACAGTCATTCTTTATAATCCATTGACTCTTAGTTCAAATGCAACTCTCCTTGGACAATTCACTGTTCTATAATGTTCACGCACTCTATTCAGATAAGTATTTTACTCTATTTCATTTGTCCTATCCGGTTCCACCTCCACTAACGCATTCAGCTTTCCCGAGTTCCTTTGTTTCTCCATCACGGTCTCAAAACCATTAAGGTCTTTGACTCTGTTAGACAACATGCGGTGTAGCGATAAATCGTAACTTTATAATCGATCATAATCTGTGAAACCCAAACCACTTATACATTTTTCTGTTGAACATTCAAACTTAGAAGCACTTGAATCAATAATCACTTCATTCTATACCCATAGTTAGTCAATTCACCTTTCGTGATATACTTACTAGAATGTCTAGCTTCATTTGTTCACTTTCTTGTTCTATCACTTTTTGTCGGGTACACATACTTCTTCTATGAATCATTCAGTATCGTTTTTCTGACTTCACTCGCATATTCAGACTCCTTATAGGACTCACCACTGTAACTCTTGGACTCTTAACCATTCTTACCTTTATTCAGTCTCTCAATTTCCGAACCCATAATCTACTTGACATTCTTTGCAAATCCCAATATCTCGTAATTAATCTATTCCTTGCGGCCTTATCATTCACTAGTCGAAATGTCATTCGATTCGAATTGTCGATTATATTAGTCATTTATACCCGTCTCTTTTCTCGAATAAACACAGTGTATCTTTATAGGAATCTACAGTCTCTAAGACTTTCAATCGCGATCATGACACCCATACCATTTATCAACGTCAATTCAGTTTATCTACTACCGTTTGAACATTATGTTTGATTCAACACACATTGTCCACTCTCCAAAGGTATGCTTATCAGCAGTATCAAATTCGTCAATAATTCATATAGTTCATTTTACTTTTCAACGCTTCAATTCTTTCAAACACATTCCATCTGTAATCATAGTCACTACCATTTGCTTACTTTGCATCATTCCCTCTTAAACTTTTCCATACATAACCAAACATCATTCAATTCATTCAGTCCACAATTAGTGTATTTGTAACCCCTTTATGAAGATAACACTACATCACGTCATTATCAGTTTCCCTTTAGAACTTCTTGTCTCTATTCATTTTCTTTTCAATCGATTTCCTGTCATCCACATCGATATATCTATATATACCAATACCTAATCATCTGTAATTGGACTTCCATCAATTTCCACTTCATTTGAGTATTCCACTTTACATTTCGGGACTACTTTACAGTTTTGCCTTCCCAATGGAGCTCTATTCGTTTCACATAGCAATAGGATCGCCTCAATTTAAACTTCCACTCATGTTGTTGGATACTTTACATTTCCGTACACACAGTACAGATAACCTCAATTTCACTTTTGATTTCGTCCATACTTCTTTCCGTTTTTCCATTAGTCTTGCTACCATCTTTATACTGTTCACGAAATTCTCATCAGCCAATTAGTGTCCCTAATTGCTTTTCAATCATTCTTAAACACTAACTCAATCAGAACAATTTTATGCCATACTTTGAAAGATCAGAACATTCCTTGCACTAAATACACTTTCTTTAACCCTAAACTTTACTATAGATATTACCCGAAATCATTTCCTCTTATCCGGAAACCAATTAGTAATACAATTCAGATTATGCCATAATCATTTCTCATTTCCTTTCATCAAGGTACATTCAGTCCTCCTATGTCTTACTTTAATCCATTATGAACTTTACTCTTATAGCCACTCATAGTAGCACATATTTAACCATTCACCCATCATCTCTCTATGATTTCCATATATCTTTCACATACGCTTCATTAATCATGATCAACTTTATCATCGAATAGATACTCCCAATGGTAATTAAACTTACATAGTTTTCTTCTTATATCATGAATGTATCACTTGACCTTAAAAGGTCATATCCACTTGGCTTATATCTTCGTCATCGTGTTATTCTTGCGTATCTTTGTATTTTCTGAAACAATCCACGATAGGGTAGTCACGATTCCCAAAACATGACAAAATCGTTGATACAACTCCATTGTATCTCTATCTATTTACCCATCCAGTTACCATTTCTGTGTCTATATACATCTTTTTACCCAAATCTAGAATTTCCCGATACACAATCAGTAGAAAATTGTCAGTCTGTCTTTTTCCCTTACCATCCTTTGATATTAGTTTCGGACTCTTGCACAATATTCACATAACCATTTCAGTCTCACGCTTATGCGTTCAAGGTCATTCCCGTTTCACGAGTTCATTTCAGTTTATCTGTACACTTTTATCTTCTACTTTTTCTTACTCGACTAGGCACTAGGTACTTTGCTCTTTTCGCCTAGGTAGACCGTGCGATACAATAGTGATCCTATCACAATCCCGCTATCCTCATCTACCTATTATATCTACTGATATTGAACACAAATGCAGTGAATCCATATCTGCCTGATCGGATCATCTATACTTTACTCCGGGCCAATATTTCCCATTTCATGATAAATACAGTCAGAGCTGTAATTACCTAATCATCCCGGACTTTTAATCTCACTTAGGCCTACTATAACCAGTATGCTTCCCATAACTCTAGTGGACCTTTCCAAGTTCTAGACATATTCATTTTTCTGTCACCATAATATTGCCATTTTAATCCGGGAATTCATTAATATCACTTCTTTCCTTAATCAGTCTAGGCCAACACAGTCATTCTGACCACAGGACAATATCAATCTCCTTATCCATTTTCCTTTTCCTTTCCCAATTGCTTATACACTTCGGGGGTTCACCTCTACTACGATCTCACTTTTCTCTCACTTAGCCTCTTAACACATTCGCACGTAGGATTTCTACTCGTGCGACTCGGACTAGGGATCGATTATCACGATGCAACGACCGACTCAAATGCATGCAACTTAACCTATGTTTCGATCGTGCCCAGATCTGATCGTATTCTTGGCTCGATACCACCTAAATGTAACACCCCACTCCCACATGACCGAACCCGACATCGATGGTGATATCCGAGTTCGTGCTCCACGAGGTGGCGTGCTACATCACTCGGTCGATCAAAATTCAAGATAAATAAATATTTTCAAACATTCATTCCATCGAGCCATTTCCTTTTCTTTCATTTACACTAATGTGCGGAAAATAAGAGACAATTTGCATCAACGTGCGTAGATAAACATTTTCGCTTAATACAATCGGTTGTTACAAATAGTCAACCATAAATTACAATAACCATTTTATGTACAAAACAGAACCACATTGGCCCATTACACATACAATTAGTCATTTTGGAATACAATTCTATTGGACACTAATGCAGACAAAAACTGATCCCGATCTCTTCTCTACTTCAATACCCAACAACGTTATACGCCCGTTGCCTAACGGGGTATTCTTCTGAGTCCTGAAAAATAATTGCAAATTTTGGGTGAGTTTTGCGAACTCAGTGAGAAACCATCATCGATGGTTCACTCAACTCATGCATATTCAATCAATTTACTAAATAATACATACAATCACATTTCTCAAATGTAAGGCGTTTCACCTTTAACACAATTCATATTCAATCATTTATAGATGCAATGCACATGTGACACTTTTCATTTTCATTTCATTGTTGTGATCGTGCGCCTGAAACTGTCCCAGTGACGGGCACATTGCGTTGAGCCAGTGGCTCTGAAAACATTGGGCTTGAAGCCTAATACATCGAGCACGAGGCTCAATACGTTGGACCCGAGGTCACGTGCGTTGGTGAAAGCTCTCATATCGTTAGGCGTGATATGCCCTAATACGGGGCTGCTCGGTCCTGGCGCTTTTATCTCGATCATACTTTTATGCATGCAATGTCGTGTTCCAATTCACATTCACGGTCATTTTACATTTCAAAGACCAATTCTCATTCCTTCGGACCTTCGGTCCGGTAATTCAGTCACTAATAAATTTCATATTCACAAATTATTCCATTGAAGCACCCATGCATAGTTACACATAAATAGCACTTCGATATCACATTCCAAATATTTCAGACACCTACGGTCCAAAATCAGTCAAAATCAAACACACATAACCCTCCATTATCTCCACATGACATAATTGCAAAATATTAAACACATAAAGGTTGAGGAACCAACTAGGTTACTCACCTGTATTTCTGAGCCAAAATCTAGCCGTCTCAGTGACGTCGGTGGACCGACGCTCCAAGTGTGACTCTATAACAGTAACAATATACATACATTATCAATTGTTCAATCAGAACTATTTCAGAATGCACATGTAACACTTAGAAGGTGCACAATGCATGATCATGATATTCCCATCCCTAATCCCATTTTTTTCCATCATAAAAATCCGTCTAAAAATTAGAAACCTATTGGCGCTGACGGTGCGCAATTCGGACCTCTATAAGTCTAAAAATTAAACAAAACAGTGATTAACAGACCTTTACCCGGACCCACATCAATTTCCCGTCCAAAAATCCCGAATCTTTCAAAAAATGAAATTCAATATTCTATGAATCCGATGCCTTAAGAATCAGGTCAATCGGACGTCGGACGGAAGAATTATTCACGAAAGAAACCAAAATTCACATTAAATGTATCACCCTTATTTCCTTCTTTGTTTTCCTGATTTCTAACCAAAATTTAATCTATCATATCCCTTTCTACACATTTCAGAAAATGCAAACTATACCTTGTTGGAAAGATAATGAAACCCTCTACAATTCTCAAGAAGATCATAAAATCAATTTCACCTCTAAGGGTGTTAAAAATCCAATCAAACCTACTGCCCACTCAAAACCTATCAAAACAGGGCAGTACATTGCAAATTCAGTAACTCTCTGATTCTTCAGTCAACAATTACACAATAAATAAGGCAGTAAGATCACAACGTTCTCTACAACTTTCATGAACAACCCAAAATCAGATTCACTTGCTAACTATGTCAAACAATTCACCAAAGCATCAGCCCTCAGAATTTTCCCAATTTGAACAGCACATTTAACAACAGTATATCTCTTAGCACAAATGTCACCAAATTCACTACCTTATATCCCTGAAAAGATAAGATCTCATACTTCAATTTTCATGAAGAACTCAACATCCAATTCGATCTCTAACAATTTCAAATCTGTTATACAAGTTTCTGTCATGATCAGCAGTTAACATCCTAATGCAGGTTCAGATTTTGAAAATCCATAACTCCCACATCAGATCTCTAAAACTTATATGCCATATACCACTTTCAAGATAAATGTGTCTTATAAAACTCTTCAGTATATCCATAACACCAATTCAGTTCACACAAATTACTAAAATTCCTCCAAATCAGAATGTACACCAAATCTACCATTTCAACTAGGTTTCATTAAATGCATTAAAACAGCCAACAGTTATTGGTCCATAACTCCTACTATACATATCGAAAAATTGCAAAATCAGTGGAATTGGAAAGCTAACTGAATAGGCTTAAACTTTCATTTAGTCCATTTTTCCTAATTCCTTCTCAATTAATTTAGAAAAATTTGCAAAACTCATAGGTTATAAATCCGGATACTGTTCACATCATTTCCAGCAGTAACTTTCCAGGCCATATTTCACCCTCTTACAGCTAAAATTGGACAACACCTATTTCACACAAAAATGTAGCCAACAAACCAAAGTTTAAGTGGGCACAAACCTTGCCTAATTTGCATATCTAAACAATGAGTTATGATCAAATCAGTATACTAGGTCAAAAATCAATTTCCAGCTTTACTTCTCCAATTCACTTACTATCATACCAATTCAATTCCTACTACCATAGGCATCTAATTTTAACACAAAATCAGTACCTACAATATTCATACATTCACTAGGGCTAATACTCAAAATTTTGCAGCACTCAATTCTTCATTTCTAAGTAAAATCAATCATCCATTTGTATTCAAAATCAAGTTAAAAACACTCATTCATACTCCTTCATCAATTCATAAGTAACCCTAACCTAACACCCATTAATTCAAGCCATATTAGTCATCAATTTAAGGCATCCATAATCATAATAAACATACCATATCTCCCATTCCATGTTTCTAACTACCATGATCCATAAATTCATAATCAAACCTTAATTAAAGCTTAACAATACAACTTACCTAATTCAAGCTTTTCTCTCTTCAATACTACACCACTTTCTCTACTTTCTAATCCTCACACAAGGAGTTTATTATCATGAAAAGAAGGTAACTTGTATACATGTAAGGGAGGTTCTCAAGGTGGAAGGAAGTAGCTTAAAGAAGAAGAAGAAAAAAAGCGATGGAAATGAAAGAAGTGAAGGAATTTCGGATGAGTGGTGAAACCAAGCCAATTAAGTCATTTTTTTTACTCCATCTACTAGAACCACCGAGAACCACACATACCTCTAATGTGTTGGTGAGGTGTCTCTAAGACACTTGTCAAAAAAGAATGGGAAAAGACAAAATGGAAATAAAACAAAATGATGGATAGGATTTAAAAATCCTACTACAATTTGACTCATTCTAGTCCAATGACCCTAATTTCAATCCCAAAATCATGTACCCAATATTACAGTGCCTTTGGATAGAAATTTTCGCTACAGAAAATCAACCGGTTCGCCACTTGGCGGTTTTTTTTCGGTCTGAGAATTTTCTCCAGAAAATTCCAGAAAAATTCTTAAAAATCCCTTAAAATAGAAAACAATTTATGGCGCACTCAAAATAATTTGTTTAAACCCATTAACCACGTAAATCACAATAAGATTGCCTTAGGCACAAAAACTGGGAATATCATGTATGCATGTACGGTCATTTCATGTGCACAGATTTCACTGTTCACTAATACCAGTATGCTTGAACAATACTAAGAAATCCCTATCAATCTCATCCTATGCCAATTTACTACTTTACTCTTCCAGTCGGGGGTGGGATGTTACATAACTTGTTCTCGAATGCCTCGCGATCCTCTCCTTACTTAACTCTCACACTCTTAGAAGATTACTGAGAAAGCACTAAACTATCAAAGGCAACAATAACATTGTGTTTGGTTCCTATCCCCGTTAGTGGGGACAGAAGACGAGACATAAAAATCCTGTCTCAAAGGGGCGTTTGGTTGCTATCCCCGAGTTTCTGTCCACCATCCTCGGATGACAGAGACATGATTTTTGTAACTCCTAAAAGGGAAGACAGAGACATGTTGTCCCTGTCTCCGCAACACACTTGCTTCGTTTGACAGAACTAACCCCCGACTGCAGCTACCCTATTCTTCCCTGACTCCTTCGGCTCTTTTCGTCCCCGACTGCTGTTCGTCTGTCTTAGATCGTGTACGCTACCCTTCGTCCCAGCCTTTTTGGATCTCTTCCGTCCCAGCCTTCCCTCTCGCACGCACTCGTTCTTCCCCAAGACGATCGTCTCTCAGGGTCAGGTAAGTATTTGATTCTATGGTGGAAAAATGTCGGTCTTCCTTGCTTGACCGACACTCTGGTTGTGCAAACATTTGTACATTGTCATTATTTTCTAACTCACAAGTGGTTTCCCTACTCTCTCTTGCCCTACTCTCTGTCCCTCTTATTATGATTAATTTTCTCGTTGACTCGGAGACCCACTTTTTGTTCGAATCCAACAATGCATGCCCAGTGGCGACTTGAATTTACTTCATCTGTGGGGTTTAAAGTATGTTGGTTTTGCTTTCGGGAAGATGGAGATTGGTTGGGAGATTGATTCACTTCTTTGTGTTGTGATGATGCATGATTGAATGTGGGGATTTTGTTGGGGATTTGTAGACTGATCTGTTTAGGGGTTTTATTGTATGCAAAATAGGTGAGAATAATGTTAGCTCCTAGGACTTGTTGTAGTTTAAGGTTCCATAATGTGTATGCATTCTCCCATTGTGGCTGGATAGTTCAAATTCCCTAACCAGAGAAGAATGAAGTGTTGAAGAGGGTTAAAGTGATATGGAAATGTGAACATGAATGCATATAAATGACTTAGAAAATGTTGCATGTCATCATTCGAGTACTTGAACATGTTATCTTCCAAAGTTCTGAGTTATATACGGTTCTTTATAAATTCATTACTTTAATGGAAATTGTGTTTGAGCAAAATCGGTTTAGTTTATGAAATTTAATTGTATCCATTCATTCCACAAGGTGTTTCAAACATATGGCAATTTGTTTGTTAAAAATTTAAATGCATTGGTCACTTATCTTAAAGTGTTGTAATGCTTAATGCTTGCAAATGAACAAAACTGTTGATCGGGTTTTGGATCCATTTGAATAATTTAACCTGTTTCTTTGTTTCTGTTTAGGAATCCTTAGTTGTTGTTGATCGGTGAGAGGTTGCAATTATCTCCAAAGATTATCTGCTGACAGGTATTTCATATTTTCTGAATTCAATCAACCGATTGAATTGTAAATGAAATATACCCTTGTATTGTTGGTTGGAAGATGTTGATGTTTGTACAATATTCATGGTTTACATACTTTCACTGTAGAAATTGAAAGAAACCAAGCAGTTTGTATGCTAGTTATGATGATTAACTTAATTGGTTGATAATTTATAGCTTGTACAATTTCTGTTCAATGGATACAACATCATAAACTAATGTGGTCCATCATGTTATAGGAGTAAGATCATGAACAAAAGATCATCAGCCTATTTAAGCCTTGTACTAGAGTAATATTGAAGGAGACATTTGTAAAAGACATTTAAATTACTATTGTTAGAGACTTATAATATGATGAAAAATTTGAGTAACTATACATGCAGTTAAGCGATTCCTTCTAGTTTACTTTGACATGCATAACTAAAGATAGGTACTAAAACCTTCTTGTAGGCTTAGTAATAAGTTTCAAACAATTAAATAATAGTAAAAAGTTTCAAACAATTACATAATCATTTTAGGACACATTTTTTTGAGCAACAAGTGTATGCTATATGATTGAGACCTTATTTGAAGTCACACAAAAGTTAGGAGACATAATTTGCAAAAAGATTCAACTTTCTTATCATATAAATACCCAATGTATGCTTTTCATCTCCCTCTTCACCCCCAAAAGCTAGATGAGTGCACACAAAACAGAAGCTTGTTTCATGTAATTGAAATCTATATAGCCATCACTTTTGAGAAGAAACACATATCATGTGTTAGTATTCTTCAAATTGTAAGCATGATATTTTATAAATATTTTGGTTTTGAGTATGCTCAGTCAATGTGTCTTTACAATATACAGAAGTGTAGCAAAATATTTTAGAGTTAAATATCCACAAAAACAGTATTAGTATTATGATTATTTATTAACTTAGTTGGGTCTTTTAAAAGAATTTTTTTATGCTATTGTTGTTGCATCATCTTCCCTCTCAGTAGCAGTCCTCCTCGATGTATAACCGCAGTGAAAGCATTGTTTAAACAATGCAAACCTTGTGGGTGTGACTCAATTAAACCCTTCCTTTTAATAAAACCGAAGATAAAATTTTGGTGAATCAATGATTATACTGCTAATTGCATGTTATTAATGCCTAGATCACAGCCTAGAATGCCATCAATCAAGATTCTTTGATTGTAGAGTCATTTTGGAAAAGCTAATATAACAAATATCCAATGGAACAATTGAGACCACAATTTCAATTGGTATAAATTTACAGGAAAGTATCATGTCTTTTTATGTTTTGGCCAATTGATTCAGATTGCAGAGAAACATTATATTAGATGAAACTATTTGAGCTTAAAAGTTGGTATAGTGAATGCGTATTTGAGTAGTTGGTATCATCGACTTAATTATTGTTCATAGCATATGTGCAATCTTTGAATTAGGATCTGAGAGGCATATCTATGATGCTGTTTTATGTTGTTATTCTTTAAATGGGTTTGAACACGCTGATGTATGCCATTGGTGAAAAATAGGAGCTTCTGATTTGCTGACAGTTGACAGAACTTAAGTATGTGCCTGAAATTTGAAAGCCATAGAGATTATACAGACATCTAAATATCACTAACAATTCATATCTTCACGGCCTCATTTTGGTGACCAGCACATACATTCAGGAGACATTATAGAATTGTTATCCAATATAGAATGAACACAATATAGAATGAAGACATATAAAATGAGCTTTGTTTTGATTATGGACTTGGTTTTGATAACAATGTATAAGTGTTGATGGTTTTGATAACAATGTATAAAATGAGCTTGGCTTTGATTATAGACTTGGTTTTGATTATGGACTTTGTAAATAGTATTTAAACATGGACTTGGTTTTGATAAAAATGTATAAATACTTTGCAGATAGTATTTATTGACATGCATGGATAACAGGGTTCGTGAAGCGATGTTAAAGTGTTTGACTTTTCTTGATGTTTGGAATGGGCAGTTGGAATTAATGAAAGTAGTAATATTGGTAGTGTTGGCAGTATACAGAAGAAAACAAAGGAGGAGTGGCAATGTAATAGGGAGTAGGGCATTGACAGTGCCACCAAGGCAAGCTATTATAAATAGGATTTTGAATGAGGGTGATAGGAATAGTCAGTGGGATTTAAGGATGGACTTACATACATTTACAGTGTTATGTGAAATGCTTCAAGCCCATGGTGGGTTGACGAATACTAGCCATGAGCCTATTGAAGAAAAAGTGTTAATCTTCCTAAGAATATTAGCACAAAATGAATCTAATAGAGTATTACAAGTAAGGTTGATGATATCGGGAGAAACAATAAGTAGGGCCTTTCATAGTGTGTTGAAGGCCGTACTAAGGCTGCAACATCTATTGTATGTCAAGCATATACCAATTCCAGATGATTGCACAGACCCTAGATGGAAATGGTTTAAGGTTAGTAAACTTTGTTAGCTAGCACAAATTGTGTAATATCAGTATCGTAAATAACTTAACTCTAACTTTGTTTTCCTGGAATTTTGTTGAAAGGGTTGCCTTAGTGCTCTAGATGGGACCTACATAGATATAACGGTTCTCCAATCAGAGAAACCGAGATACAGAGGTAGGAGAGGGAAAATATGCACAAATGTGTTAGAGGTGTGTGATAAAAACTTAAACTTTGTTTATGTTCTTGCGGGATGGGAGGGTTCAGCATCGGATTCAAGGGCTCTGCACGATGTTGTAACGAGGCAGAATGGGCTTCAAGTGCCAAGGGGTATGTAACCTATGAATTATACACAACTTCCAAAATTTGCACACATGTTTGATGATAAATATGCACAATAGTAATAGTGTCTTCTGTGTATAGGAAATTACTATTTAGTCGATGCTGGATATACCAACGGTCCTAGGTTTCTTGCACCTTTTAAAGGCAAAAGATACCATATTCAATAGTGGGCAAGAGATGGAAGGGCACCTAGAAAAAAAGGATGGAAAATCCTAAGAACTCCATCTTTTTATTGTGCAACCACTCATGTGCACATAATTCTTGCATGCACCCTTTTGCACAACTTTATTAGGTTGCATATGAGTGTTAATCCAGCAGAGCTTACTGATATTGAAGCCAAGGATATGCCAATTGGGGAAGATGCTTCTTTTCCTGAAACTGTTGATCGTGTTGAGACAAGTAATGAATGGAGTCAGTGGAGAGAGAAATTAGCGACGAACATGTTTGATGAATGGAGAAGCAACAATTAAAATGTGAACTTCTAAAGATTAGTGAATTATGGGATTCATTTCGGTAGGTTTCTTGATGTTTGTAACTGAATTGAGGGATTGTTTTCATATCTTCTTCTATTGTTGACTTTGAATGAAACTAAAAATGAGCATACAAATAAATTTCTGTTACGGATGTGTTGTTGATTCTTAATAGCATGTTCTTGCAAATTGAATATTGTCTTCTTTAATTTGCAACTTGTTATCAATTTATGTTGCTTAAAAACATCTGTTGAAAGGTTTGGCACGTTGTGGGATTCTTAACATTGCATGGGTTAATTCCAATGTCAAGAATTTGGACTGACAGTGAAACAGATGCATTTGTCACCTTAATGGAGGAGGCTGTGATAGCTGGTCACAGGGCAGATAATGACCAATTCAAGCCCGGTACTTTCCAAATTCTTGCTCGTCAAATGGTGGAGAAGTTTCCTAAGTATGGGATTGACAGGAGACATGTGAAAAATAAGCACAAGAGGTTAAAAGACAAATATCAGACGGCTTTTGACATGTTAAACTACAGTGGCTTTGGGTGGAATGAGTCCAAGCAATGCGTTGAGGTTGATAGCAAGCAAGTCCTTGATGAATGGATCAAGGTAATGCTTTGCTTATTTTTTATTATTTTTAGAAGTGTCCGAATAATCATATGTAATTCGTGCTGAAGTTTTCTGATGTTTATTCCAGAGACACCCAAACAAGTACTACACTCCTGGCAAGCCATTCCCGCTTTACCCAAGACTTGAATTTGTGTTTGGGTGAGACAGAGCCACTGGTGGAAGGGCTCAGAATGCTGCTGATGCTGTTGACTTTCTTTATGAGGGTGAAACAATAGGCAAAGCACCAGCGGATGAACCAACTTTTGATGACCCTTTTGATCAACCAGCCCCACACACAACTCCTGCTCTGACTACTTCAACCCATGTCTTCGATTCCGTCACATCTTCCAGCAACGCTGCAGGAAATGATCAAAACAAAGGGAAACGGAAGATGCGGGATAGTGAAGCACTGGAAAGCCTTGCCACATCATTTGCTCATGCCATTGACACAAGCAAAGAGAATGTTAGGGTTATTGCGGACGCCATTGCTAGAATACAAGGAGCTAAGTTGGGTGAAGAGCTTGTCAATTTGGGCTTCCCCGTTCACGAAATTGTCAGGGTTGGAAAGATATTTTGAAGGCATGCTAAATTAATGAATATGTTATGGGGTTTACCACCAGAAGTAAAATAGGCTTATGATAGGAGCCTTTTAGCTGATGACATATGACTTGCTGTATAATTTCTTAATTTGCATGGTGATGGAACTTGGTACATGTCATCTTGAATTATGTATGTTTGAACAATTATCTTACTTATGAATGGTTGGTTTACTTACTGTTTAATGTTTGTCATTTTCCTGCGTGTATGGATGATGATAATATGATTCCTTTCCAGGTACTAACATATGGGTCGATACAATTTTTATGTGGTATTTATTGGATGTCAAGTTGGTATTTTTACCAATTGGGATGATGTCAAATTAGCAATTGAGGGATTTTCGAATGCTCGATTCAAGGGGTATCGAACATTGGATGAAACACAAACTGCTTATGCCATGGACTCATATAGGCCGACTCATCGCAATGTAGATATTGTCCCCATCGCCAATGAAGTTGCAACTTTGCCAACAAACATGGCATCGGCTCAAGCATTTTTACTCATAGCCATTAGTGTCATTTTGGGCTTTGTTGTTAAGCACATAATTAATAAATTCTAAGGCTTTAATATTTATTGAACCAATTATGTAACTAGTTCTATGAATGCTTAGAATTTTTTTTTAATGTTGAACCTTTATTGTAATTAATTCTATGAATGTTTTGATGTTTTATTTCAATATATGTTGAACCTAATATCTAATTAATTCCATGACCGGTTAGAAATTTTATTTCAATGTATGCTTACCTTATTGTTAATAATTTTGTATTGATTTTCATTCATATTAATATTAGCATTATTGTTATTTCTATTATTATTATCAATATTATTATAATTGATTTCTTATCATTATTAGTATTTTGGTTTTGTTATTATTATTATTATTATTATTATTATTATTATTATTATTATTATTATTATTGTTATATTTAAATTTCTATCCATGATTGTTATTATTAATTTTATTATTATTTTATCTATTAATTTGCGCTTTTATTATTATGATAAATTCATTATTATTATTATTATTAGTCGAGATGTAGATGTACAATTTTATTATCAAGCATCATTTTGTATTTTATTATTATTATTATTATTATTATTATCATTGTAAATTTTGTCTTTATTATAATTCATATTTATTATTGTGAAACATTTTGTGTCAATTTTGTTATTGTTATTAATATTAATATTATTATTAATATTATTATTAATATTATTATTATTATTATTATTATAACTACTCTTATATTATTCGATCTTATATTATTCGATCTTATATTATTCAATATTTCATAATAATTTGTAATTATTATTATTTGTTAACTTTTCAAATAACACAAATAGTTCATAATTAAATTACCAATTAATTACATATTTCTAATCATATTAAGGGTCAGGGGTATTTTTGTCATTATCACCATTTTTTCGTTGTGTCCACTGCAACCAAACACATTATGTCATCGAGATGGAGATAGAAATTTCTGTTCTATCCATCACAGTCAAACACCTCACTGTCTCTAATTTTTGTTCCGTTCTGTCTCTAATTTTTGTTCCGTTTCGTCTCCAGTTGTCAGAGACGGCAACCAAATGCAGCGTAAAAGCACGAAAGTGATATAGTAAATGCTAACATTTATTACTTCATTTAGTATATAAAGCAATGCTCTTCCTCAATCTGTACAAGTAACAAGACTCAAATGAGTCATTTATAGGCACCTATGGTTTGATAACTAAGTTACAATTCAAAATCCTAGTTAAACTGAACTAATTAGATTATGTCTTATCCTCACCAAATTATATCACACTAATCAGTATAATGGCATCTGAATCTAAACAGGATTCTATCTAATAAGATTTAGCTACATCTCAACTAATAAGATAAGATATTATATGTGTATAGGAATAATACATCCATATCCATAAAGATTTCTGGTATTTTTCTATAATCCTCCCATGTGGGCTTTATCTTCTGTGATATGATTTACCACATTATGCAAGATCTCTTCATTTTCTTTATCCATTGATAATGAGTCATTTAAGCCCAAAGCCTTTCATAGCACATTGATCCGATGCAATGCTTACCTATGTTAAGTTCATTAGTCATGGTCTATTCATTTGAGCATACATTATGTTGGGACCCGATCCGAGAACCGAATCCCAACCGGAGAACGAAATGGAAAACAAAAACGAAAGCGAATTCAAAACGCAAGTGATCGAAACAAAAGGTGCAAACAATTAGCAAACGCGAAATTGAATGGAAAGCGAAAGAAACCGAATCAAAACATAAAGCGGAACTCGAAATAAAGGATCTAAATCAAAGGCGCAAATAACGAATCGAAAGCAAATTGAATCATCGAATCGGAAAATTGAGACAAAAACGAAAGCGAAGCAAATCAAAGCAGATAAAAGAATGGATCCATCTAACTGAAACACTTCCGACATCCGTTGAAAACACGAAGCATAGCAAACTTATCGCATTGGAACCCTAGACTATTCCAAATCCGATATAATTTTGTTATCTTTTTTTCCTTTTTTCTTTTTCTTTCTTTCTTTTTCTCATTTCTTACATCTTACATACTTTAATCATCTTTCATACAAATCATAAATCTTATCCGAAACCATCTAATTCTTATTTTTATTCTTTTTCAACTTATTATCTCTCGAAATTTCGGCAGCATAACGGCTTCCTTTCATAAAACCCAAAACCTGCAAGGGTTTAAAAACACTTCTAAAATTCTCACACAAAAACCAAAATCATCGGACTCTCCCGTCCAGAATCCAAACACCAGCAAACGCAAACCTATACCTAACACTTCCATAATTCTCAATCAGCCAATACAAACAATCTCATTATCCATATCCAAATCAACAACCATATCTCAATTCCATAAACAATGTTAGAAATCAATCCAAAACCTAACCAATTATAATCATAAATTCACTATCGAAGTCTCGAATTCATCTACATCCCGTAATAAATGCTTGATATACACAAAAGGAAAATCAAGCCAAAAACAATATTAATAGCCAAATCTCAAGTTACACAAAAATACAAATGCTGCAAAATCCAACTTGACGTTCTTTCATCCGATCTCCTGCTCGAATACCTGGAGATTAGGGGATGAAAGGGGGGTGAGCTCGACGGCTCAGTGGATAACACATTTATAAATTAAAAAATAAGCAAAAATCATTTTTCATAAGCTTTTGCCAAAAGGCTTAATTTTCAAACTTTGCAACTTTTCAAACATTTCAACTTTTCAAACATTTTCCTCAAACCTTTTAATTTTTTTAAAACTTTTCATAATAAATTCCATTGTTCATTTCTCAATTGTCTCCTATTTTTCATAAGCATGAATGCACACATAAAAGCACAAATCACAAAAATCACAAATCAAACACATAAAACATAACAAACGGTTTGGGTCGGTCCAAAAACGGAACGTACTGCACATTCCAGCAAAGCGGTCTTGTACAACCGTGAACAGAACGTACTACACTTTTCCGCATAGCGGTCCAGTGTAGCCTTGAAGGGAGTCTGAAATCGAAACTCCAGTGCCCCTAGCGGGCAGCCGGGAGAAGGCTTTAATTTTCAAATAGAGACAGTGCACTGACTCACATGAGGGACCTAACCAAACCCACTTATCACATATTTCATACATACAAATCAAATTGCCCGAAGGCATATTTCGAAAATCTTAGCATTCATATCGAACACATCAAACAATAGGCCATTCACAAATTTTCATAATGCTCATAACAATTCACATTACAATCCAACATCACAAAAGATGTAGTCATTGTGGCAATTACACAAAATCATAACACAAATGAACATTCATTCTTTCAAATAATGAAGTCCTTAATTTCTCAAATTATTCAAAACTTTAGAATAATAATGAATTCCATAATTATAGCAATTTCTCAACATCATAGCAAAAGCCTTGAATTTAATCTTTCAAAATCAATAATTTCAACAATTTGCATAATTTAACAATGCATTCATAACAAATGAATTTCGAAATTTCTATCGATTTATCAAATCATTTTCACCAATTATTTTAAGCTTGTAATAATTTTCAAAATCATTCGAACTCATAATTTCAAACATTAATCAACATTTTCAAACATTTACAAAATGATAATTTATAAAACTCAATTTTGCTTTCTTTAATTTTGAAAATTCATATATAGCTTACAAATCAAAATATAAATATGCTACCCACCTCGAATTAATGCGTAAACTTGTCCAAATTGTTAATTTGACCATAGTCTCTTTCTTTCTCCCAATTTAGAATTACCTAAGCCATAATCAATCAAATTCAACATCACAATTTGCATAATTATGAAAATTAAATATAGGAAATTCATAATCATCATATTTTCAAGCTTTCTAAAGCAAGAATTTCTAAAATCTCCAATTCTCAAAATTTACCTAAACCCTAACTCACATAAATCCAAAATTAAATCAATTTATCATGAAATCTCCCAAAATAAATCATGGAATTAACAAACCCATATCCTTTTACATGTTTCTAAACCAAGAACTCATCAAAAATCACACATCAATTTTTCGACCTTACCTCATTCTTCACTGAAATCCGAAATTTCTTGGCTTGGAAGGACGCTCTTGTGCTCCTCTATCTTTTTTTCTCTTGGAACAACCTCAAAATCCTGCTCTAAGACTCATAAAAATCAAAAATTTCCTTACTTTTCTTTTTCCTCCAACACCACCGAAAGCCTCTCTCTTCATTCTTGTTTTATTTCTCCTCTTTAAGCCTAAGTGTCGTAAGTGGCTTCTAAAAAACGACAGCCATTCCTTTTATAAGTTGCCATGTCATTTAAATATAAGATAAATGACCAAAATGCCCCTGCACTTTACTTAAAGTCATGCCTACTTTCGGATCTGATTCGCACTATAATTTTGAAGGAATTTGTCAAAAGTTCCTTCTAGAGAAATGTTCCTCTATGTCTTAATTTCATAATGCCACAAGAATCATCTAATTTGAAGCACTACATCAAAAGTTATGCTCAAAATATTTCAGATATGTTCATGTTCTAACATATTTTCCAGCACGTTATTTCCATCCAGAAATTAACATTCTTAATCACAAAATTGAAACTCGATGACTGCATAACAATTGTAGCCCTATTTCTCTAGTTTAATTCAAAATAAGAATCACCTCATTTCGATTACCAGATCAAAAGTTATGCCCAAAATACGTTCAGATGTTCTTAATCCAAAACTGCACACTAATCCAAACTTCAATTCAGAAATTGAAAGTCTTAGGGGCAAAATTGAAATTTCATTTCTTCATATGACTTGTAGCCCCATGTCTTAATTTTATTTTTGCCTCAAGAATCACTTCAATCGGATCACCACAGATCCCGAATTTCTCAAAATACTGAACTATGCTCGAAAAATTTTCTGACTCACTTTGATTAATTTAATTAACCTCAATTTAATCTCAAAAATTCACAAATTTTCCCTAAAAATGAAATTCATTGTCTTAGGAATCCAACGCTTTGAAAACCAAGTAAATCGGATGTCGAACGGAAAAGATATGAGCGAAAGATTGAAGAGGGGTCATATTTTCTATAATCTGGAAATAATAATTAAATAATAAAAAATAAAAAATAATAATGATTTTCATCTAAGGACCCTCCTTGCTAGGGCGATACGTCGCCCTAGGGAGAGAGCTTCCGTCTTTTTTTTCAAAAAAAAAAAAATGATATTATATATATATATATATCCGAATTTTTCAAAAATTGTAGCTCTTGATTTCGAATTCCAAATTTAACAAATTGGGTCTCTATAGAAAGCTTGAAGGAAGCTCTACAACTTCCATGCAGAACTCCACAACCAATTCCATCTCTAAAATGATCAAATTTCTAATCAAAGATTTGGCCACATTAATAAATCCCTAAACCAAGACTCAACTTTGAAAATTTGTATCTTTCAACTCCGAAGTTCAAACACATCATATTTTATATCAATGAGAAGATACAAAAGTCACCTACAACTTTCATGAAGGACATAAAAATCAATTTGACCTCTAAGGAAGTCAATTTTTCATTCAAATGTTCTGTCCTCTAATACTCATGCTGAAACCATAACAGAAACTTGTAAAAATCATAACTTATTATTCCTTGATCTAAAAATTGCATACTTTATATCAAAATAAATATCAAATCACAATCTTCAACTTTCATGAAGAACTTAAAGGCTAAATCAACCTCTAACTAGGTCAATTTTCCAGTCAAAGCTTCAGCCATAACATAAGTCAACATATAACACACCTAAACTTTGACTGATCATAACTTTCACTCCTGGTATCGAAAAATTGCAAACTTTATGGTGACAGAAAGCTCTTAACTAGAGATACAAGTTTCAAGAAGACCTTTTTATCAAATTTTGCTTCAAACAAAAGTCAACTCTCTAGTCAAACTTTCTATCACTATTAATCCCCAAAAGTCAAACTTTCTAAATTCTTCAAATTTTCACACTTTTTCTTTTTAATTCTTGCCATTTAACTTCATTTCAACTAACTCATATACTTTTGAATATTTCTTATTTTCACTTAAAAATCGAGGTCCAACATTTATCCCACTCTTAAAAGAATTTCGTCCTCGAAATTTATACTTGATTTTACGCCAAGTAACACATCCTTACATATAATTTCTTTCCAAATGAAGATAATCAAATACTTTCTTACTAATTTCTTTCCAAAAATCATAATCAATCACTTTGTCCTTATCACACATATTTCTCAACTTATTTGCACTTATTCACTTCTTGTGTCAAATGCTAATATCATATCAAAAAGCACTATCTCCTCAAATCAAATATTTCTTAATTCTTGAATCACATACCACCCATATCATATATTCCTATCATCAAACTCATCTTTCTAATATTTTTCAGTATCAAATTCAATTCTCCTAATTTATCATAAATTTCAAATCTCAATTTCATGAACACTTTCCTTATTACATTCTTACCAGTGCATAATCAAACTCAATTTATCCCATCATCAAGAAATTTCAGTTGCACTGTCCTTAACACATTACTAAAATCAAATCATCATTTGACACCTTAATCAAAACATTCTTACAATTCCAATTCATGATGGGTCACACACATAAAAGCACATTTCCACTAATTCCACTTTCTCACTAATTCTTTCAAATCGATTCAAAAATGCTTAACAAACATATATGTCCAAGTATGATCCTAATACTGGGCTTTGATACCATAAATGTTGGGACCCGATCCGAGAACCGGATCCCAACTGGAGAACGAAATGGAAAATGAAGACGAAAGCGAATTCAAAACGAAAGTGATCGAAACAAAAGGTGCAAACAATTAGCAAACGCGAAATCGAATGGAAAGCGAAAGAAACCGAATCAAAACATAAAGCGGAACTCGAAATAAAGGATCGAAATCAAAGGCGCAAATAACGAATCGAAAGCAAATCGAATAATCGAATCGGAAGACTGAGACAAAAACGAAAGTGAAGCGAATCAAAGCAGATAAACGAATGGATCCATCGAACTGAAACACATCTGACATCCGTTGAAAACACGAAGCATAGCAAACTTAATGCGTTGGAACCCTAGACTATTCCAAATCTGATATAAATTTTTTTTCTTTTTTTCCTTTTTTCTTTTTCTTTCTTTCTTTTTCTCATTTCTTACATCTTACACACTTTAATTGTTGGAACCCCTCCCCGGTGAGTTGCGTATCTGACGTCCTACGTGACGTCTGGACGTGCATCTCACAAGGAAGGAATTCCTCACCACGAAAGAAACCTCAAATTGAACTTAATTTTAATGTCATCCAAACAAATCATGGTAATTTTACCCTAATTTTCCTCCAATAAAATTTGATCTGCTTAGGGTCCACAATTAAATCCGATTCCTAAGCTAAAATGAAATTTCATATCTCTAGGTTACATAGAATCAGAAATCGCCTTAATCGGATCTCTATAGATCACAAAATCGCCCAAAAACGGATTTATATCCAAATCCGTCACATAATTGACTCGCTTTAATCTTATCCGTAATTTCTGACTAAAATCCGAAACTCTCATTTTACCAAAAAAGATTATAAATTTTTTTAAAAAATCTAACGCTTTGAAAATCATGAAAATCGGAGGTCAAACGGAGGAGAAACGAATAAAATAGGAAACGGGGTTTAATTTCTCCAAATTGAAAATTCAACTTTTAAAACTAATGAAAACTTTTCTAACTTCAAACTTTAATAAGTTTTCACTCTGAAATCAAAATTTTGTAAATTTAGTGTCGATAAAAAGATAAAAGGAAGCTCTACAACTTCCTAGAAGGATTTAAAAACTAATTTATCCATTAAGAGGATCACAAATTGCTGCCACTAAAATTAAATTTCCCTACACAATGTCAAGAATTTGAACATTTATATCTTTTAGCACACAGGTCAAAAAATGACACATTTTACCTCAATGGAAAGATAAAGAGATAATTTACAACTTTCATGAAGAGTGCAAAAGTCAGTTTAGTCATTTAAAGAGGTAAAAACACCCTCAAATTTTCTGCCTATAAAATACCAATGGAACAAAGAATTGACCAAACGAATAGTACCGTAATCTTTCTAACTTTATAACTTTTTATTCTTAACTCCAATAATTGCAAATGATACCTCGTTGGAAAGGGGAAAAGATAATATACATGTTCTATGAAGGATGGAAAAACCAATACAAGCTCTAAAGGGGTGAAAAACTCTCCCAAAGGTTCTGCCCAAAATTGCCAAATGAACAGTAACTGAACTAGGTCTAATCCCCATAACTTTTACTCCTAACTCGAAATAAGGCATAGAATACCTCAATAGAAAGAAGAAAGGATTATCTACAAGTTTCATGAAGGGAGAAAAAGTTAATTCAATCATTTAGAGAGGTAAAAACACTCTCAAAGTTACTGCTTGCAAAAATTCAATAAAACAGTAACTCAATTTAGATGAATAGTAACTGTCATCTTCTTAACCTCATAACTTCTTCATCCTAAGTCTAAATTTGACCAATTATACCTCATTGGAAAGAAGAGACGACAATCTACATTTTCTATACAGAAAGCAAAAATCAAATCTGTCTCTAAGAGAGTGAAAAAGCCCTCCCAAGGTTCTGCAAAATTTATGACTAACAATAGTAGCTGAAACCTTTCAGCTCTCATAACTTTTTCATCCTAAGTCCAATTGTGACAAACTTTATGCCATTGGAAAGATCTAAACATGTTCTACATTCTTCAAGAAGACCACCCAAACTAATTCAACCTCTAAAGTGTTATAAAACCTAAGTGAATTTGCTGCCCAATTTTAGGAAAAATTGGACAACACCTCCCCTATTATGTCACTAACCAAACTCTTCAATCCAATTCATCCCGACTCAAGTAACTGCATGAAAACTCAGTATCCAATGGCAGCAACACACTCCTAGGCTTCTAAACATTTCTCAAACCATAAGGCAATCTCACTCCTAAGCATCTACTCATTTCCAATCCATAAAGTCACATGATTTCATTCTTTCCTTTTTGGTCATTCTCAACCATACAACAATACATTCTTAAAAACTATACATAAGATACATTTCAACTTCAAAACTCTTACATTTACATAGAAATAAGTAAATACAAAGCCTTAGAGGGCATTTTAGCCCAAATACATCAAAGTTTCAAGGAACAAAATACAAAGTACAACATTAGTTCCAAAATGCTATCTAAAGCTTTGTTTTCTTAAATACAACTTCAAAAGCCAAAAAGCATCGGAGTATGTCCCAATCCCGATGCGGAGACTCGGTTTCTCGCTCGACACCTGTGGAGGGGAAAGGGGGTGAGCTCGACGGCTCTGTGGGTAATAACTTAATAATCAAGAATAAGCTAAAATATTAAGTATTCATTCACTTTCAAAAACAATATCACATTGATTCAATTTCTCACATTTCTTTACCAAAGTCATCAAATCAAACAAATTACAAATCACATATCACGAAATCACAACAAAAGTGGTTCGGGTGGATCTAAAATGGGACGTACTATACATTCCCGCGAAGCGGTCATGTGTAGCCGTGACTTATGGGAGCCCTTGAGAGGAACTCCAATGCTACTAGCGGGTAGGCGGGAGAAGCCTATGGGTAGACAGGTGCACCTGACTCTTATGGAACCACCACAAAACCCAAAGAAAGCATAGATATCACATAATTCACACAATTTAAAAGCATTGGCCACAATGGCCCTAACAAAATGTCACTTTCATATAGTTTTCCCATAATCGTCGAATTCACATATCCGAATCTTTTTCACGTAACAAATCATTTTTCAAACACTTCCACCATAAACTTACATTCAAAAGACACCTCATACAAGTTAAAATCATCACAAAGAGGAATTGATACAAAATTCTTATGTTATTGGAAAGCATAATTAGCATTTATTATAAACACTTTAATAAGCCTATTAACTCAATTATTAAGAAATCACCCACCTTAAATCCTTTAGCTTGGAGGTTGATCAATTTGCCTCTCCTCCACTTCCAATGGCCTCTCTAGACCTTCATTAAGCATAATAATCCCATAAGCATAAGAGATAGCAAAATTAGAATTTCTAAGGAAGGAAAAACATGAATTCCACCCCATCTAACCTTACCCATAAGGTTTATATGCTTTTAGCATTAAAACCCATCTAAAATTCCATAAATTTCACATTTTCTTACCTTAGAGATGGAAACCCACGAAATTGCTTCCTTTGCCTCCAATGGAGCTTAACCCTTCCTTTCCACTTTATTCTTGAAGGAAAACACTTAAACCCTCCTTTCTAAAGCATAAAAACCTAAGCTCCTTCTCTTCTTCTTCTTCTTCTTCTTCTTCTTCTTCTTCTTCTCCTTATCTCATGGCCGAAAGTCTCCCCTTTCTTTCTCTTTTCTTTGGTGTTTCGATGGTCTCTTAAGGACTTAAGGAAGACTTGCTTCTTAAATCAACCTAAGCCTTCAAAATGACAACGTTTCATTAAGTCTCTTTTTATATCCTTACAATTTCGTGACTTATTCCTCATTCATACGACCCCTTCATTCTTTACTTCATTTCTTCTTGTTTTTATTAAACTAAAAGACCAATTAAGCCCTCCTCCTTAGCCTTTAACCTTATAAACTTAAGTAAACTTCCTAAAATACCCTTACACCATCTTATGCCTTTAACTTCTAACAATTTATCAAAACTCTAATTTAACTAAAACCCTTCCATTTTATTCTATTTATTAAGCATTAACATCCCACTAAAAATCCCAAATTAATTTCAAAAGGGAAATTAGGCAAACTAAACCTCAAAATAAATAAAACATGCTTAATGCAAATCGGGGCCTAACATTTCTCCCCCCCCCTTTAAAAGAATTTCGTCCTCGAAATTCGTACCTGTATCAATGAAGAGATGAGGATACTTCTCCTTCATAGCTTCCAATGGCTCCCACGTGGCCTCTTCTACTGAATGGTTTCTCCACAAGTCCTTGACTAGCTGCACCGTCTTGTTCCTAAGAACCTTTTCTTTGGTATCCAGAATCTGCACTGGAAGCTCTTCATAACTCAAATCATTACTCAACTGAACTTCATTAGCTTGAATGACATGGGAGGGATCTGATCGATATCTCCTCAGCATAGAGACATGAAATACATCATGAATCTGTGATAACTCAGGAGGCAATGCTAACTTGTACGCCAACGGACCAATCCTCTCCAAAATCTCATAAGGTCCCACATACCTCAGACTTAGTTTTCCCTTCTTTCCAAATCTCAAAATCCCTTTCCAAGGAGAAGTCTTTAGAAAAACTTTCTCGCCGACCTCATACTCCATCTCTTTCCTGTGAGCATCTTTATAACTCTTCATCCTGTCCTGAGCTGCCTTCAGCCTGTGTTTTATCAAGTTGACCTTATTAATGGTCATTTGTATCAACTATGGGCCCAAAAGTTTCTTGTCTCCCTCTTCATCCCAACACACTGGCATCCTACATCTCCTCCCATACAGAGTCTCATACGGCGCCATCTGAATGCTCGAATGATACGAATTATTGTAGGCAAATTCGATCAGAGGCAAGTGCTCATCCCATGCACCTCTAAAATCCATCACACAAGCCCTGAGCATTCCCTCAAGAGTCCGAATGGTCCTCTTAGATTGACCATCAGTCTAAGGATGGAAAGCAGTGCTGAAACTCAACTTAGTACCTAAAACCTCCTGCAAACTGCCCCAAAATCTTGAAGTAAAGCGAGGATCCCTATCAGACACAATCGAATCCGGGATCCCATGCAACATCACAACTTCATCAATATACTTCTTGGCTAGTACATGCAGAGGCTCTGTCTGTCTGATTGCCAAAAAATGGGTTGATTTCGTCAATCTATCCACAATCACCCATATGGCATCATGCCTCCTACTGTCCTGGGCAATCCCATCAGAAAATCCATAGTCACTCTCTGCCACTTCCACTCTGGAATAGATAAGGGCCTTAATTGGCCTGAAGGTGCCTGATGCTCAGCCTTGACTTGCTGACACACCAGACACTTTCTCACATACTCAGCCACATCTTTCTTCATACCTCTCCACCAGAAATGCTCCTTAAGATCCCTGTACATCCTGGTGCTACCTGGGTGCATAGCATAAGGCGCATTGTGCGCCTCATCCAGGATCTCATCTTTCTCCTCCTTGACATCAGGAATACATAGCCTATTCCCGACTGTCAGGAGTCCATCATCACTCATCATCATATCAGACTTCTTACCCTTCTGAATCTCTTCCCGCAGCTTACCCAGTTCTGTATCCTGATCTTGCAACTCTCTCACTTTTTCTCTAAGGATCGGTCTCACCCGAAAAGTAGCAATCATGCAATCAGACTCCTCCTGCTTCAAACTGATCCTTAGCTTAGCCATCTCTTCCAATAGTGGCAGATAGACTGTCTGCACATATGATATGGAAGACTTCCTGCTCAAAGCATCTGCAACAACATTGGCCTTACCTGGATGATACTCAATCAACAGGTCATAGTCTTTGAGCAGCTCAATCCATCTCCTCTGTCTCAAATTCAGCTCCTTCTGACTCAACAAGTATTTGAGACTCTTATGATCTCAGAAGATCCCGGTTTGCACTCCATATAGGTAATGCCTCCAGATCTTCAAGGAAAAGATCACAGCTGCTAACTCCAGATCATGGGTCGGATAGTTCACCTCATAAGGCTTAAGCTGCAGTGAAGCATATGCTATCACCTTATCTTCCTGCATCAGCACACATTCCAACCCCTTTCTGGAAGCATCACTATACACAGTATAACTCCCCTCTCCTGCGGGTAAAGCCAGAACTGGAGCACTAGTCAATCTATGCTTTAGTTCCTCAAAACTCTTCTGGCACTCATCACTCCAAATAAACTTCTGGTTCTTTCTCAATAATTTGGTCAAAGGAGCAGCAATCATGGAGAAACCCTCCACAAATCTCCTGTAATAACCTGCTAAACCCAGAAAGCTCCTCACCTCTGTCACTGTAGTCGGAGCATGCCAATTCACCACAGCTTCAATCTTTTTGGGATCCACATGCACGCCCTTTTCCGAAACAATGTGGCCAAGGAAGACCACTTCTCAGAGCCAAAATTCACATTTAGTGAATTTGGCATACAGCTCTCTCTCCCTCAACCTCTGCAATACAATTCTCAAGTGCTCCACATGTTCCCCCTCACTCCTGGAATACACCAGAATGTCATCGATCAACACGATAACAAACTGATCCAAAAACTCCTTAAAGACCCTGTTCATCAGATCCATAAAAGCGGCAGGGGCATTGGTCAGCCCAAAAGGCATAACCAAAAATTCATAATGGCCATACCGTGTTCTGAACGCTGTCTTGCTCACATCAGACTCCTTAATCCTGAGTTGATGGTAGCCAGACCTGAGATCGATCTTAGAGAAGATCGTTGCCCCCTACAGTTGATCAAACAAGTCATCTATCCAAGGCAGAGGATATTTGTTTTTCACTGTCACCTTATTGATCCTCCTGTAATCAATGCACATTTGCTAAGTTCCATCTTTCTTTTTCACAAATAAGACTGGCGCTCCCCAAGGTGAAGTGCTCGGCCTAATGAACCCCTTCTCTAATAAATCCTCTAACTTCTCCTTAAGCTCCTTCAGCTCAGCTGGAGCCATCCTGTATGGTGGAATAGAGATAGGA
The DNA here is from genome assembly GCA_029891385.1 of Erythroxylum novogranatense. Taxonomy (NCBI): domain Eukaryota; kingdom Viridiplantae; phylum Streptophyta; class Magnoliopsida; order Malpighiales; family Erythroxylaceae; genus Erythroxylum; species Erythroxylum novogranatense. The sequence goes on along the minus strand of CM057228.1, from coordinate 58,830,179 downwards.
GCCGTCCCGGGAGCCAAATCAATAGCAAACTCAATCTCCCTCTCCGGTGGCAAACCGGGCAACTCCTCAGGAAACACATCAGGAAATTTCCTCACAATGAGAATATCCTCCACCTTGCTCTCCTGCACACCAGTATCCACTACACACGCCAAGAAAACCTCACAGCCTCTTCCTATCAGTTTATTAGCTAACAAAGCTGATACAAGCTGTGGCGGTGTCAACTTTCTGTCTCCTCTAAAAATTACTTTCTGACCCTCACCCAGATCAAATTCCACTTCCTCTAAACCACAGTCAAGCTTTGCCCGATACTTCTCCATCACATCCATTCCGACGATCACATCTAACCCCTTCAGATCTAGAGGTAGCAGATCCACTACCAATCTAGATCCCTCGATAATAAGGTCACAGTCTCTATATACTCTGCTCACAATCACATTTCTCCCTAACGGAGTACTAACAAGTAGAAAATTATCCAAAAGGTCTGACTTCATACCAGGTAAGATCATGCTTGCAGAAACAAAGGAATGGGTACTACCAGAATCAAACAGTACATACACAGCAGAATGAAAAAGCTGAGCCATACCAGTAACAACCTTCGGTGCAGCTGCAGCTTCCTCCCGTGTCATGGCAAACACCCTCGCCTGTGCTTGCCCTCTCGGTCTCCTTAGATGATTGGGCTTCCTCACTGACCCAGAACTGCCTACTCCAGCAGCTGGTCTAGTCCCTACTGTCTCTGCTCTCCTCTGAGCCTGTGGCTGAGATCCTTCCCCCCTAGTCACCTGAGGACAGTCTCTGATCTTGTGGCCTTTCTCTCCACACTTGAAACAGGCACCCGAAAGTCTACGGCACTCACCCCGATGCATATTCCCACAGTGCTCACATACAGGGTTCTGGTTCCTACCTCTCTCTGTTCTGCTGTTTCCTCCTACTGAGGAGGCCTGCATTGATCCTACCCTAAACTGCCTACTCTGCTGAGGGGCACTACTGCCTCCCTGACTCTGAGTCTGGGCACTCTTTCCACCTCTGTTAGCTGATTGCACACTGCCCCCTCTCCTGGATGACTGCTCTCTGCTCTTTCTCTTCCTGGTTACCTCCTGCCTGATGTTCTCCAGCTTCTCAGCTTGGAGTGCATCATCCACCAGCTGCTGATAATCACTGAAACTGTAGATGATTACCTTCTCCTTGATACCCAGGTGGAGGCCTCCCTCAAACTTTCTACACTTGTCTTCCTCACTGGCCACAATATGAGCTGCATATCGGGATAACTAGGTAAATCTCAACTCATACTCACTGACGGACATCTCCCTCTGAGTTAAATTGAGGAACTCCCTGGCCTTCTCTTGCATATAGACCCAGGAGAGGTATTTCTTCCTGAACAACTCTCCAAAATCTCGCCATGAGAGTACTGGTGGCACAGCCTGACTCTGTGGCACTGACTCCCACTAGTGTAGAGCATCTCCCTGCAATAAACTTACAGCATACTCCAGCTTCTCCTCATCAGAACATTTCATCTAAAGAAGCACCCTCTCTGTCCTCTTCAGCCAAGATTCAGCTTCCTCCGGATTGGTAGTACCATGAAAGTCCACCGCTCCAAACTTCCGCAATTTATCAAACTGTCCGCCCCTGACATCTGGAGCTGGCATTGGAGCCCTAGACCCTTGACCTAAGGCAAAAGTGAAAGCCTGGGCAAAGGCCTGAAAAAATTGCGGATCCATCGCAGGCATAGGAGGAGGAGGAGGTGGTGGTGGCTCCTCAGGTTGCACACTAGGTGCCTCTGAGATGGGAGCAGAGTGTGTCCTCGCATCTTGCGGGACATGAGACTCATCTGTGCTCCCCTGGTGAGAGCGAGAACGAAGTCGGGCTCCTCGAGTTCTACTCCGAAGTGGCATAATACTCCTTCAAAATAAAACCAGTGAAAAACTTTAGTTCATGCAAAAACAATTTTTTTTAAAGTATCTTGCACACTTTAATTCATGCAAAATCAACATTTAAAATCATTTAAAACAATTCAAAATAATACAATTTATGCACACAATGCATATAAATCACTTTCAAAAGGTCCACAAAAACCCTAGATTTCTCTTTCTACCTGAATCTAAACCGAAAGCTCTGATACCATAAGTATTGGAACCCCTCCCCGGTGAGTCACGTGTCCGACGTTCTACGTGACATCTGGACGCACATCTCACGAGGAAGGAATTCCTCACCACGAAAGAAACCTCAAATTGAACTTAATTTTAATGTCATCCAAACAAATCTTGTTAATTTTACCCTAATTTTCCTCCAATAAAATTTGATCTGCTTAGGGCCCACAATTACATCCGATTCCTAAGCTAAAATGAAATTCCATATCTCTAGGTTACATAGAATCATAAATCGCCTCAATCGGATCTCTATAGATCACAAAATCGCCCAAAAATGGATTTATATCCAAATCCGTCACATAATTGACTCGCTTTAATCTTATCCGTAATTTCCGACTAAAACCTGAAACTCTCATTTTACCAAAAAAGAGTATAATTTTTTTAAAAAAATCTAACGCTTCAAAAATCATGAAAATCGGAGGTCAAACGGAGGAGAAACGAATAAAATAGGAAACGGGGTTTAATTTCTCCAAATTGAAAATTCAACTTTTAAAACTAATGAAAACTTCTCTAACTTTAAACTTTAATAACTTTTCACTCCGAAATCGAAATTTCATAAATTTAGTGTCGATAAAAAGATAAAAGGAAGCTCTACAACTTCCTAGAAGGATTTAAAAACTAATTTATCCATTAAGAGGGTCACAAATATCTTTAAATTTGCTGCCACTAAAATTAAATTTCCCTACACAATGTCAAGAATTTGAACATTTATATCTTTTAGCACACAGGTCGAAAAATGACACATTTTACCTCATTGGAAAGATAAAGAGATAATTTACAACTTTCATGAAGAGTGAAAAGTCAGTTTAGTCATTTAAAGAGGTAAAACACCTCAAAGTTTCTGCCTATAAAATACCAATGGAACAAAGAATTGACCAAACGAATAGTACCTATAATTTTTCTAACTTTATAAATTTTATTCTTAACTCCAATAATTGCAAATGATACCTCGTTGGAAAGGGGAAAAGATAATCTACATGTTCTATAAAGGATGGAAAACCAATACAAGCTCTAAAGGTGAAAACCTCCCAAAGGTTCTGCCTAAAATTGCCAAATGAACAAAGAATCGAACTAGGTCTAATCCCCATAACTTTTTACTCCTAACTCAAAATAAGGCATAGAATACCTCAATAGAAATAAGAAAGGATTATCTACAAGTTTTATGAAGGGAGAAAAAGTTAATTCAATCATTTAGAGAGGTAAAAATACTCTCAAAGTTACTGCTTGCAAAAATTCAATAAAACAGTAACTCAATTTAGATGAATAGTAACTGTCGTCTTCTTAACGTCATAACTTCTTCATCCTAAGTCTAAATTTGACCAATTGTACCTCATTGGAAAGAAGAGACGACAATCTACATTTTCTATACAGAAAGAAAAAATCAAATCTGTCTCTAAGAGGGTGAAAAAGCCCTCCCAAGGTTCTGCAAAATTTTATGACTAACAATAGTAGCTGAAACCTTTCAGCTCTCATAACTTTTTCATCCTAAGTCCAATTGTGACAAACTTTATGTCATTGGAAAGATCTAAACATGTTATACATTCTTCAAGAAGACCACCCAAACTAATTCATCCTCTAAAGTGTTCTAAAACCTAAGTGAAGTTGTGACAGCACCTCCCCTATTATGTCACTAACCAAACTCTTCAATCCAATTCATCCCGACTCAAGTACCTGCATGAAAACTCAGTATCCAATGGCAGCAACACACTCCTAGGCTTCTAAACATTTCTCAAACCATAAGGCAATCTCACTCCTAAGCATCTACTCATTTTCAATCCATAAAGTCACATGATTTCATTCTTTCCTTTTTGGTCATTCTCAACCATACAACAATACATTCTTAAAAACTATACATAAGATACATTTCAACTTCAAAACTCTTACATTTACATAGAAATAAGTAAATACAAAGCCTTAGAGGGCATTTTAGCCCAAATACATCAAAGTTTCAAGGAACAAAATACAAAGTACAACATTAGTTCCAAAATGTTATCTAAAGCTTTGTTTTCTTAAATACAACTTCAAAAGCCAAAAAGCATCGGAGTATGCCTCAATCCCGATGCGGAGACTCGGTTTCTCGCTTGACACCTGTGGAGGGGAAAGGGGGTGAGCTCAACGACTCTATGGGTAATAACTTAATAATCAAGAATAAGCTAAAATATTAAGTATTCATTCACTTTCAAAACACAATATCACATTGATAAAACATTTTCAATTTCTCACATTTCTTTACCAAAGTCATCAAATCAAACAAATCACATATCACATATCACGAAATCACAACAAAAGTGGTTCGGGTGGATCCAAAATGGGACATACTACACATTCCCGCGAAGCGGTCATGTGTAGCCATGACTTATGGGAGCCCTTGAGAGGAACTCCAATGCCACTAACGGGCAGGCGGGAGAAGCTTATGGGTAGACAGGTGCACCTGACTCTTATGGGACCACCACAAAACCCAAAGAAAGCATACATATCACATAATTCACACAATTTAAAAGCATTGGTCACAATGGCCCTAACAAAATGTCACTTTCATATAGTTTTCCCATAATCGTCGAATTCATATATCCGAATCTTTTTCACGTAACAAATCATTTTTCAAACACTTCCACCATAAACTTACATTCAAAAGACACCTCATACAAGTTAAAATCATCACAAAGAGGAATTGACACAAAATTCTTATGTTATTGGAAAGCATAATTAGCATTTATTATAAACACTTTAATAAGCCTACTAACTCAATTATTAAGAAATCACCCACCTTAAATCCTTTAGCTTGGAGGTTGATCAATTTGCCTTTCCTCCACTTCCAATGGCCTCTCTAGACCTTCATTAAGCATAATAATCCCATAAGCATAAGAGATAGCAAAATTAGAATTTCTAAGGAAGGAAAAACATGAATTCCAATTCCATCTAACCTTACCCATAAGGTTTATATGCTTTTAGCATTAAAACCCATCTAAAATTTCATAAATTTCACATTTTCTTACCTTAGAGATGGAAACCCACGAAATTGCTTCCTTTGCCTCCAATGGAGCTTAACCTTCCTTTCCACTTTATTCTCAAGGAAAACACTTAAACCCTCCTTTCTAAAGCATAAAACCTAAGCTCCTTCTCTTCTTCTTCTTCTTCTTCTTCTTCTTCTTCTTCTCCTTATCTCATGGCCGAAAGTCTCCCTTTCTTTCTTTTCTTTGGTGTTTCGATGGTCTCTTAAGGACTTAAGGAAGACTTGCTTCTTAAATCAACCTAAGCCTTCAAATGACAACGTTTCATTAAGTCTCTTTTATATCCTTACAATTTCGTGACTTATTCCTCATTCATACGACCCCTTCATTCTTTACTTCATTTCTTCTTGTTTTTATTAAACTAAAAGACCAATTAAGCCCTCCTCCTTAGCCTTTAACCTTATAAACTTAAGTAAACTTCCTAAAATACCCTTACACCATCTTATGCCTTTAACTTCTAACAATTTATCAAAACTCTAATTTAACTAAAACCCTTCCATTTATTTCTATTTATTAAGCATTAACATCCCACTAAAAATCCCAAATTAATTTCAAAAGGGAAATTAGGCAAACTAAACCTCAAAATAAATAAAACATGCTTAATGCGAATCGGGGCCTAACATTAATCATCTTTCATACAAATCATAAATCTCATCCGAAACCATCTAATTCTTATTTTTATTCTTTTTCAACTTATTATCTCTCGAAATTTCGGCAGCATAACGGCTTCCTTTCATAAAACCCAAAACCTGCAAGGGTTTAAAAACACTTCTAAAATTTTCACACAAAAACCAAAACCATCGGACTCTTCCGTCCAGAATCCAAACACCAGCAAACGCAAACTTATACCTAACACTTCCATAATTCTCAATCAGCCAATACAAACAATCTCATTATCCATATCCAAATCAACAACCATATCTCAATTCCATAAACAATGTTAGAAATCAATCCAAAACCTAACCAATTATAATCATAAATTCACTATCGAAGTCTCGAATTCATCTACATCCCGTAATAAATGCTTGATATACGCAAAAGGCAAATCAAGCCAAAAACAATATTAAGAGCCAAATCTCAAGTTACACAAAAATACAAATGCTGCAAAATCCAACTTGACGCTCTTTCATCCGATCTCCTGCTCGAATACCTGGAGATTGGGGGATGAAAGGGGGGTGAGCTCGACGGCTCAGTGGATAACACATTTATAAATTGAAAAATAAGAAAAAATCATTTTTCATAAGCTTTTGCCAAAAGGCTTAATTTTCAAACTTTGCAACTTTTCAAACATTTCAACTTTTCAAACATTTTCCTCAAACCTTTAATTTTTTCAAACTTTTCATAATAAATTCCATTGTTCATTTCTCAATTGTCTTCTATTTTCATAAGCATGAATGCACACATAAAAGCACAAATCACAAAAATCACAAATCAAACACATAAAACATAACAAACGGTTTGGGTCGGTCCAAAACGAACGTCTCGCACATTCATAAGCGGTCTTCAGGTGCGGCCAGTGAACGAGACGTACTACACTTTCCGATAATGTCCAGTTGTAGCCGTGATGGGAGTCCAAATCGAACTCCAAAGGCTTGCCTAGTGGCAAATGGGAGAAGGCTTTAATTTTCAAATAGAGACAGCGCACTGACTCACATGAGGGACCTAACCAAACCCACTTATCACATATTTCATACATATAAATCAAATTGCCCGAAGGCATATTTCGAAAATCTTGGCATTCATATCGAACACATCAAACAATAGTCCATTCACAAATTTTCATAATGCTCATAACAATTCACATTACAATCCAACATCACAAAAGATGTAGTCATTGTGGCAATTACACAAAATCATAACACAAATGAACATTCATTCTTTCAAACAATGAAGTCCTTAATTTCTCAAATTATTCAAAACTTTAGAATAATAATGAATTCCATAATTATAGCAATTTCTCAACATCATAGCAAAAGCCTTGAATTTAATCTTTCAAAATCAATAATTTCAGCAATTTGCATAATTTAACAATGCATTCATAACAAATGAATTTCCAGAAATTTCTATCGATTTATCAAATCATTTTCACCAATGAATTTAAGCTTGTAATAATTTTTCAAAAATCATTCGGAACTCATAATTTCAAACATTAAACAACATTTTTCAAACATTTACAAAAATGATAATTTATCAAAACTCAAATTTTGCTTTCTTTAATTTTTAAAATTTCATATATAGCTTACAAATCAAAATATAAATATGCTACCCACCTCGAATTAATTCCAGAAACTTGTCCAAATTGTCAATTTGACCATAGTCTCTTTCTTTCTCCCAATTTAGAATTACCTAAGCCATAATCAATCAAATTCAACATCACAATTTGCATAATTATCAAAATTAACTATAGAAATTCATAATCATCATATTTTCAAGCTTTCTAAAGCAAGAATTTCTAAAATCTCCAATTCTCAAAATTTACCTAAACCCTAACTCATATAAATCCAAAATTAAATCAATTTATCATGAAATCTCCCAAAATAAATCATGGAATTAACAAACCCATATCCTTTTACATGTTTCTAAACCAAGAACTCATCAAAAATCACACATCAAATTTTCGACCTTACCTCATTCTTCCCTGAAATCTGAAATTTCTTGGCTTGGAAGGAAGCTCTTGTGCTCCTCTATCTTTTTCTCTCTTGGAACAACCTCAAAATCTTGCTCTAAGACTCATAAAAATAAAAAACTTCCTTGCTTTTCTTCTTCCTCCAACACCACCGAAAGCCTCTCTCTTTATTCTTCTTTTATTTATCCTCTTAAAGCCTAAGTGTCGTAAGTGGCTTCTCAAAAACGACAGCCATTCCTTTTATAAGTTGCCATGTCATTTAAATAAAAGATAAATGACCAAAATGCCCATGCACTTTACTTTAAGTCATGCCTACTTTCGGATCTGATTCGCACTATAAATTTGAAGGAATTTATCAAAACTTCCTTCTAGAGAAATGTTCCTCTATGTCTTAATTTCATAATGTCACAAGAATCATCCAATTTGGAGCACTACATCAAAAGTTATACTCAAAACATTTCAGATATGTTCATGTTCTAACATATTTTCCAGCATGTTATTTCCATCCAAAAATTGACATTCTTAATCACAAAATTGAAACTCGATGTCTGCATAACAATTGTAGCCCTGTTTCTCTAGTTTAATTCAAAACAAGAATCACCTCATTTCGATTACCAGATCAAAAGTTATGCCCAAAATACTTTCAGATGTTCTTAATCCAAAACTGCACACTACTCCGAATTTCAATTCAGAAATTGAAAGTCTTAGGGGCAAAATTGAAATTTCATTTCTTCATATGACTTGTAGCCCCATGTCTTAATTTTATTTTTGCTCAAGAATCTCTTCAATCGGATCACCATAGATCCTGAATTTCTCAAAATACTAAAGTATGCTCGAAAAATTTTCCGACTCAGTTTGATTAATTTAATCAACCTCAATTTAATATCAAATATTCACAAATTTCCCCTAAAAATGAAATTCATTGTCTTAGGAATCCAACGCTTTGAAAACCAAGTAAATCGGATGTCGGACGGAAAAGATATGAGCGAAAGATTGAAGAGGGGTCATATTTCCTATAATCTGGAAATAATAATTAAATAATTAAATAATTAAAAAATAAAAAATAATAATGATTTTCATCCAAGGACCCTCCTTGCTAGGGCGATACGTCGCCATAGCGAGAGAGCTTTCGTTTTTTTTAAAATATATATATATATATATATGATATTATATATATATATCCGAATTTTTCAAAAATCGTAGCTCTTGATTCCGAATTTCAAATTTAACAAATTGGGTCTCTATAGAAAGCTTGAAGGAAGCTCTACAACTTCCATGAAGAACTCTACAACCAATTCCATCTCTAAATGATCAAATTTCTAATCAAAGATTTGGCCACATTAATAAATCCCTAAACCAAGACTCAACTTTGGAAATTTGTATCTTTCAACTCCGAAGTTCAAACACATCATATTTTATATCAATGCAAAGAACCAAAAGTCACCTACAACTTTCATGAAGGACATAAAAATCAATTTGACCTCTAAGGAAGTCAATTTTCTATTCAAATGTTTTGTCCTCTAATACTCATGCTGAAACCATAACAGAAACTTGTAAAAATCATAACTTATTATTCCTTGATCTAAAAATTGCATACTTTATATCAAAATAAATATCAAATCACAATCTTCAACTTTCATGCAGAACTTAAAGGGTAAATCAACCTCTAACTAGGTCAATTTTCCAGTCAAAGCTTCAGCCATAACATAAGTCAACCTATAACACACCTAAACTTTGACTGATCATAACTTTCACTCCTGATATCGAAAAATTGCAAACTTTATGGCGACAGAAAGCTCTTAACTAGAGATACAAGTTTCAAGAAGACCTTTTTCTCAAATTTTGCTTCAAACAAAAGTCAACTCTCTAGTCAAACTTTCTATCACTATTAATCCCCAAAAGTCAAACTTTCTAAATTCTTCAAATTTTTACACTTTTTCTTTTTAATTCTTGCCATTTAACTTCATTTCAATTAACTCATCCACTTTTGAATATTTCTTATTTTCACTTAAAAATTGCGATCCAACATTTCTCCCCATCTTAAAAGAATTTCATCATCGAAATTCATACTTGATTTTACACCAAGTAACACATCCTTACATATAATTTCTTTCCAAATGAAGATAATCAAATACTTTCTTACTAATTTCTTTCCAAAAATCATAATCAATCACTTTGTCCTTATCACACATATTTCTCAACTTATTTGCACTTATTCACTTCTTGTGTCAAATGCTAATATCATATCAAAAAGCACTATCTCCTCAAATCAAATATTTTTCAATTCTTGAATCACATACCACCCATATCATATATTCCTATCATCAAACTCATCTTTCCAATATTTTTCAGTATCAAATTCAATCCTCCTAATTCATCATAAATTTCAAATCTCAATTTCATGAACACTTTCCTTATCACATTCTTACCAGTGCATAATCAAACTCAATTTATCCCATCATCAAGAAATTTCAGTTGCACTGTCCTTAACACATTACTAAAATCAAATCATCATTTGACACCTTAATCAAAACATTCTTACAATTCCAATTCATGATGGGTCACACACATCAAAAGCACATTTCCACTAATTCCATTTTCTCACTAATTCCTTCAAATCGATTCAAAAACGCTTAACAAACATATATGCCCAAGTATGATCCTAATACTGGGCTCTGATACCATAAATGTTGGGACCCGATCCGAGAACCGGATCCCAACCGGAGAACGAAATGGAAAACGAAGACGAAAGCGAATTCAAAACGAAAGTGATCGAAACAAAAGGTGCAAACAATTAGCAAACGCGAAATCGAATGGAAAGCGAAAGAAACCGAATCAAAACATAAAGCGGAACTCTAAATAAAGGATCGAAATCAAAGGCGCAAATAACGAATCGAAAGCAAATCGAATCATCGAATCGGAAGACTGAGACAAAAACGAAAGCGAAGTGAATCAAAGCAGATAAACGTGTTGGGACCGGGTCCTGGATCCCCATTCCCGAGGTGACCCCTCGGGTCACGCCAGCGACAGGCGCCCCAAAATGTCAGACCCGATCCTAACATCCATACATAATTCTATTTACACATGCATTTCCATAACATTCACAACTATAAATTAAAGACCCCATAAACTAAGGGGCTTCATGCCATTACAATCCGAAGGAAATTCAACAAATATTCCCAATTGAAGCATCATATAAAATAAGATGTAAATCCAAAATACATGAGTATGCTCCATGATGATATGCTGGCGGGCTAACCAAAATACTAACTTAATACAAGGCTCCTAACTAGCTTGAAGTTTCTGATGCCTTGCAAGGTCAACAATCGTCTCGATCTGCACCTGAGGAGGGGAGAGTAATGGGGTGAGCTGCGAAGCTCAATGGCATATACGTTTATAGCCATTGGCAACGAGCCACACAATCAAGCAATATGCATATATATATATATATATATCAAGTCATCGACTTATCACTTTGCAATCATCACAAAATATGTCATCTGAGTGTACAATATAACACTTTAACATGTGTCATGCTCAACAAATCAATCATGTATGCACAAACAATTGACTTGAGAGTTCTGTAAAACGATCCGGATAAATCGAAGTTTATTCCGTAAACTATCCAAGTCTGATTTCTCAAGGATCTCGTTACCTCAAGCGGGCAGCCGGGAGAAGGCTTTATGTCGACGTGCACGTGACTCCATCCATTACTCTCTCACCCAAACAAAGCACATAACTATTCATTTCATGCTTAAAGCACTTATCAAAGCTTTCACAATTTTCATTCTTTTCATTCTCGCAAAATGTCATAGGGCCTATCAAGGACAAAATCATAATCACAATGCATGTTCAATTTTTCAACACATATAAGTCAACACAAGCAATGTCACATAATGCAAGCAAGCAAGCATACACAAGGCAATTTGCCCATATACATAATAACCATAAATGTATTACCCACCAAAAATCGCTCGAGTATCCGACTCACTGGTGTCCTTCCTCTTGCGACTGGGTCAAGTCGGCTTGGTTTCCTCTAATAAACCAAGTTCTCAATCAATCAATACGCAAAAGAAATATTCCATAAAGCTTGACAATCAAAAGTAAAGCACTAAAAGTCTACATCCGACTTCCATCTAGATTCTCGAACCCTTAGAGGCTAATTACAAACTTCCCTTCTTCATACACTTGTAGCTCTCTATTTCTAGATCACAACGAATCCAAAATCACCTCAATCGGATATCTACACCAAAAGAGATGCCCAAAAATCTCCTTCAGAAAAATTGGATGTTCGCCGCGGCGGCCAAATCTCTTCGCACGTCGCGACATTGCTCCCTTTCCACGCACGTTGCGGCGTGTTCATACGTATGTCGCAACGTGCGGGCCTGGAGAACGACTCCGAAACCCGATTTCCTGCATTTTCTAACTTCAATCTTTACCCAAACTCAAATACAACACACCTAAGCCTTAGATCATGACTTATACTACATTTCTAACCCAGCAGCAACTCAAAATCAGTCATAAACACATAACTCCACAAAATCTAACAATTTTTGCCCTAAAACCCTAAAACTGATTCGCCTACTTTCATCATATCTTTTGGTTTAATCCAACCGAAACAAGGTTAAACAAAGCACAACTTACCCGAAAATGGCTTCACACTGTCGGAAATCCTCAACGATCGCAATCCCTCTTCTCTTCTCTTCTTCCCTCCACCTACGACACTTCTCTTCTTCTTCCTTCTTTCTATTTTCTTTCTAACTCTTTTAAGCCTAAGTCAAAGACCATTATGCCCTTCCTAACAAAGCTTTAACCTATCCAACTTAAGCATTCTTCCTAAAATGCCCTCAAACATATTTACCCTTTTAATTCTCACTTAACCACAATTAAACCTTAATTATCCAATAATCCTCTCAATTCAATCAAACTAAGGCATAAACACATAATTATCACAATTCATGCTTAATAACATCATAAAAAAAAATTCGGGGTCCAACAAAACGAATGGATCCATCGAACTGAAACACATCCGACATCCGTTGAAAACACGAAGCATAGCAAACTTATCGCGTTGGAACCCTAGACTATTCCAAATCCAATATAATTTTTTTTCTTTTTTCTTTTTTCTTTTTCTTTCTTTCTTTTTCTCATTTCTTACATCTTACACACTTTAATCATCTTTCATACAAATCATAAATCTCATCCGAAACCATCTAATTCTTATTTTTATTCTTTTTCAACTTATTATCTCTTGAAATTTCGGCAGCATAACAGCTGCCTTTCATTAAACCCAAAACCTGCAAGGGTTTAAAAACACTTCTAAAATTCTCACACAAAAACCAAAATCATCAGACTCTACCATTCGGAATCCAAACACCAGCAAACGCAAACCTATACCTAACACTTCCATAATTCTCAATCAGCCAATACAAACAATCTCATTATCCATATCCAAATCAACAACCATATCTCAATTCCATAAACAATGTTAGAAATCAATCCAAAACCTAACCAATTATAATCATAAATTCACTATCGAAGTCTCGAATTCATCTACATCCCATAATAAATGCTTGATATACACAAAAGGCAAATCTAGCCAAAAACAATATTAATAGCTAAATCTCAAGTTACACAAAAATACAAATGCTGCAAAATCCAACTTGACGCTCTTTCATCCGATCTCCCGTCAATACCGGAGATTGGGGATGAAAGGGGTGAGCTCGACTACTCGATGGATAACACATTTATAAATTGAAAATAAGCAAAATTATTTTCATAAGCTTTTGCCAAAAGGCTTAATTTTAAACTTTGCAACTTTTCAAACATTTCAACTTTTCAAACATTTTCCTCAAACCTTTAAATTTTTTCAAACTTTTCATAATAAATTCCATTGTTCATTTCTCAATTGTCTCCTATTTTCATAAGCATGAATGCACACATAAAAGCACAAATCACAAAATCACAAATCAAACACATAAAACATAACAAACGGTTTGGGTCGGTCCAAAAACGGAACGTATTGCACATTCCTCGCAAAGCGGTCTTGTGGTAATCGTGAATGAACGTCTTACACTTTTCTCGCATAGCGGTCCAAAGTAGCCGTGAAGGAGTCTCGAAATCGAAACTTCAGTACCACTAGCGGGCAAATGGAGAGAAGGCTTTAATTTTCAAATAGAGACAATTGCAATCGACTCACATGAGGGACCTAACCAAACCCACTTATCACATATTTCATACATACAAATCAAATTGCCCGAAGGCATATTTCGAAAATCTTAGCATTCATATCGAACACATCAAACAATAGGCCATTCACAAATTTCATAATGCTCATAACAATTCACATTACAATCCAACATCACAAAAGATGTAGTCATTGTGGCAATTACACAAAATCATAACACAAATGAACATTCATTCTTTCAAATAATGAAGTCCTTAATTTCTCAAATTATTCAAAACTTTAGAATAATAATGAATTACATAATAATAGCAATTTCTCAACATCATAGCAAAAGCCTTGAATTTAATCTTTCAAAATCAATAATTTCAACAATTTGCATAATTTAACAATGCATTCATAACAAATGAATTTCCAGAAATTTCTATTGATTTATCAAATCATTTTCACCAATGAATTTAAGCTTGTAATAATTTTTCAAAAATCATTCGGAACTCATAATTTCAAACATTAATCAACATTTTTCAAACATTTACAAAAATGATAATTTATCAAAACTCAATTTTTGCTTTCTTTAATTTTTGAAAATTCATATATAGCGTACAAATCAAAATATAAATATGCTATCTACCTCGAATTAATGCCAGAAACTTGTCCAAATTGTCAATTTGACCATAGTCTCTTTCTTTCTCCCAATTTAGAATTACCTAAGCCATAATCAATCAAATTAAACATCACAATTTGCATAATTATCAAAATTAACTATAGGAAAATCATAATCATCATATTTTCAAGCTTTCTAAAGCAAGAATTTCTAAAATCTCCAATTCTCAAAATTTACCTAAACCCTAACTCACATAAATCCAAAATTAAATCAATTTATCATGAAATCTCAAAAAATAAATCATGGAATTAACAAACCCATATCCTTTTACATGTTTCTAAACCAAGAACTCATCAAAAATCACACATCAAATTTTCGACCTTATGTTGGATCCCGTTTCCGGAACCCAACTGCATAAACTTAACACTCATAACCCCACTGCTTAACTGTACATGATCACTCTTAAATCGAATCCGAAACGGAAAGAAGAACAATGAATCGGATCATATAGCGAATCAAACACATGAATCGGAAATAAAAAGCGGATAACGGAAAATCGAAACATATGTGACAAGTGGGTCGAAACTGATTTGAAACAAATGAAAGAGAAACAAATGAGTCGAACCGAATACGAATGCTAAACAAATAGATCAGTTGAAACTGAAATTTCAACTCCCGACATCCGAAGCATGAACATAGTAAACTTGTCGCGTTGGAAACCCTTATGACTTAACCTATCCGAAAACGATGTACTTTTTTTTTCTTTTCTTTTTGTCTTTCTTTCTTTCTTTCTTTCTTGCTTTCTTAAGTATGCTTTTCATCTATCATACTTGGACTTAGCCTTAAACTCATAATAATCGCAAGTTGCTTTATTCTTCTTATTCATCGTATTCGCATTCCTTATCATAACTATCTCATACTCATGTCAATAAACCCATAAATGCATACTCAAATTCATAAAATCCATATACTATCATACAAAAATCCGGCAGCATAACGGCTACAATTTAACAACCCCAAAAACCTGCAAATAACTTAAATACACTTCTATAATACTAGCTCAATCAATCCAATCATCAAAATCAACTGGACCCTCCGTCCAGGATCTCAGCAGAAACAAACGCAATCTTAGTTTTAAACACTTCAATCATTCACATACATAACCATAATCCCATCATCATACACATTCATACATATCTTTACATATCCAACTCACATTCATAAGATCAATTCAATACAATTTCATTACCGTTCACAAATTCATAAATCATCATATACGACTTACTCAATTCTATACAATTTCTTAATTTTCATATATCCTGAAAGAAAATGCTTGAAATACATTTATGGCAATTTAAGCCATATCCAAGACTTATACAACGTCAGTATCAAACTCTACTTGATACAAAACACATGCTATACAAAACGAGCATAAAATCTTGACATGCTTTCATCCGATCTCCTGCATACCTGGAGATGGGGATGAAAGGGGGGTAATCTAGAGAGCTCGTGGATAATATGCTTATAATTTGAAAAATAAGTAAAAGCCATTTCTCAAAACTTTGCCATCTTATAAAGAATTTCACAACAGAAATTTCATCAAGTGTTTATTTCACAAACTCTTTAACTTTTCAAAACTTTTATACCAAAATGCCAAAAACTGTCACAGTTAAAACTTCACTTTCTTATTCTCATAAAACTCAAAATTTTCTTTTCACAAAGCAATAACAATTTCAAAGATATGAATGCATCACATTACAAGCAACATCACAATCCTATAACACATCATAATGGTTTGGCAAGTCCATAATTCATAACGAACTAGACAATTCCATAAAATGGCCTTGTGTAGTCGTATACACATAAGGGAGTCTTAAAAGGAACTCTGTGCCACTTGCGGGTAGCCGAGAGAAGGCTATACATATGAGTCAACGTGCACGTGACGGTTTTCTTGAGGGACTATGCCGCACCCACATAACATGTAATTTATGCATTGAAAAATACTTTGCCCCAAATGGCACTTTCTTGAAAATTTGATTTCATGAGCATGACATATATATGCATTTCTAGCATCAATTCACAAATTGCAAACCATAATTCCCATGACAATTCTCAATCATTCCAAACAAAGAATGCATACTTTAGACAATTACAAATCATTTAAACCTCATATCACACAAATTCACATATTGAATTTTCAATCAATTAATCATAATGAACTCAAACGTGTATTTCAACTTTATCAAATCATTCAAAATCCATTGAATGAACAATTTAAAACATTTATAAAATTGTCCAAAACAATTAGAGGAATTTCTTAAATCATTTGGGAATAATGAACTTAACAATAATCTTTCCAAAATCAATTGTAAAACAATAGCTTAGAAACATGATCATTTTCTTGATTTTTCCAAAACTTACAAATAGCTTAAAATTTGAAAAACAAACATATTACCCACCTCTAATTTCCATGCCATAAGCTTGATCAAATCATCAATTGCCCAGATCTTCCTTGGTTCTTCCAATATAAAATTCCCTAAACCAAAATCAACCAAAACTCATATCATAATCATCATATTTCACAAACCCATATGGTTTCCAACCTCTCTACAACATAATCTTCCAAAATCCCTACTCATATCATTTGGCACAAGTTCTACTTAATTTCTCATCCAAGATTAAACATAGCCTAAGGCTAAATCACCAACATTAACTCTATAAATCACAAACTCATATGCATCTCATACCAAATCAACCAAAAACCTAAGAAAATCTCAAAGCTCATAAGGTCTTACCTTTATCTTCCACCATTTTCGACTTTTGCTTGACCCATCTTGTAGCTTTCACCTCCTTCCATGTTTTTCTTCTTGAATCCATGTAAAAATCATGCTTGTAGCCCATGGAAAACGAAACCCTAGCAGCATCTCTCTTTTCTCCCTTCTTCTTCTCTAACGAACTTGCTTCTCCTCTCCTCTTCTTATTTTCTTTCTTTTTCTTCTTTCATTTTCGTGAGTCTTCTAGAACCCACGTCCATCTTCCCTTCTTTTATAAGCCATGTCATTAAAATGGGGGTGAAAAGACCCATTTGCCCCTCCTCAAATGCCTATAAACTTTACTCTTTAAGTTAACTTCCAAAACTGCCCCTGAATATTTCTTTAAGTCATGCTCACTTGCGGACATGTTCGTACTATCCATTTGAAGGAATTTGACAAAACTTCCTTCTATAGAATTGTTCCTCTATGTCTTAATTTCATAATGACATAAGAATCATCCAATTCGGAGCACTACATCAAAAGTTATAGTCCAAACATGTCGGACACATCATTTTCTAACACATTTTCTAGTAATTCACTTCCTTCCACAAATATACATTCTTAAAGGCTAAAATGAAATTTGATTTCTTCATAACAATTGTAGCCCCATATCTTAATTTTATTTTCCCTCAAACATCACTTCAATCGGATCTCCACAGATCCCGAATTTCACAAAATACTGAACTATATTCAGAAACTTTCCTGTCTCACTTTGATTCAAATAATCTTGCTCAATTAAATCCCTAAAATTCATAATTTTCCATTAATATGAAATTAAGTGTCTTAGGAATCCAACGCTTTGAGAACCAAGTCATTCGGATGTCGGACGGAAAAGATATAAGCAAATGATTTGACAAGGTCGGATGAGGGAGGAAAATAGCAAGATTAGAATGAAGCAAATCATTCTGATTATCATATGATTCAATCAAACTCTTTCAATTCAACTCTAATTGAAACAAATTTTCATGGAGAGAAGGATAAATGTGTTAGGAATTCAAAGCTTCAAGAATCACCTCAATCCGAGGTCGGATGAGTGAGTTATGATCAAAACAATAACCCATGCTTAAACTCTAAATCCATTTGAACATCTTTTGGCGCAAGTGACACAACTTTTGATCTAGATATCGGATTGACTTCGTTCTTGAACCATTTGAAATAAGACATCTAAATCTACAACTCGTATTAGAGGCCCCAAAATCAAATGCGGCCTCGAAAATGGTCCAAATCACATTTTTCTCAAGGTGACCCGTAGCTGTCCGTTAAACGGACATGCATGTCCGTTTAACGGACACATACGGCCCAAAATGTTCCAAATCATCCGAGTAAATCCGTTTAACGGACATCCATGTCCGTCTAATGGACATGATCAAAGGAAGGGGTCCTTTTGACCTGAGGTTGTCCGTTAAACGGACTCCCATGTCCGTTTAACGGACATGCGATTCCCAAAACCTCTTCAACCTTTTTCCAATGCTTCTCACATCCCAATTAACATCATATACACTTATAATCTTCATATATTTACTTATTCAAAAGCCTAAACACTTCATAATAATTCAAGCAACAAATTCAATTCATGAATTTCTCAAATCTCAACTAAATTGGTTCTTCAAAACCACTATTCTCAAACATTCATCAAAGCTATCACTAACATCAATCTTAAATAACATCATAACTTGTATCAACTATAACTCTTAACTCCGATCTCGAAAACTTGCATACTTAGTCTCGTTGGAAAGATAAAAGAATAAGCTACAACTTCAAAGAAAGCAACTTTGGCCAATTCTAATTCAATCATTTCTTAATTTCCCTTGAATCAGCATATACATTTAATATTCATCAAGTTCCTCTCTTGCTTTTGCATAAGATCTCACATATATCACCCTAGTTCTTACTTAAAGTTTCTCAACTCACCATCCATATATGATTCACATTCCAATATCATAATCATCTATAACACAAATCACATACAAAACACTCATTTACTTTCATTTATTATTTCTAAATTTTCACTCAAAGATCGGGGTCCAACACCTTACCTCATTCTTCACTGAAATCCGAAATTTCTTGGCTTATAAGGAAGCTCTTGTGCTCATCTATCTTTTTCTCTCTTAGAACAACCTCAAAATCTTGCTCTAAGACTCATAAAAATCAAAAACTTCCTTACTTTTCTTCTTCCTCCAACACCACTAAAAGCCTCTCTCTTCATTCTTCTTTTATTTCTCCTCTTTAAGCCTAAGTGTCGTAAGTGGCTTCTAAAAAACGACAACCATTCCTTTTATAAGTGGCCATGTCATTTAAATAAAAGATAAATGACCAAAATGCCCCTGCACTTTACTTTAAGTCATGCCTACTTTCGGATCTAATTCGCACTATAAATTTCAAGGAATTTGTCAAAACTTCCTTCTAGAGAAATGTTCCTCTATGTCTTAATTTCATAATGCCATAAGAATCATCCAATTTGGAGCACTACATCAAAAGTTATACTCAAAACATTTCAGATATGTTCATGTTCTAACATATTTTCCAGCACGTTATTTCCATCCAGAAATTGACATTCTTAATCACAAAATTGAAACTCGATGTCTTTATAACAATTGTAGCCCTATTTCTCTAGTTTAATTAAAATAAGAATCACCTCATTTCGATTACCAGATCAAAAGTTATGCCCAAAATACTTTCAAATGTTCTTAATCCAAAACTGTACACTAATCCAAACTTCAATTCAGAAATTGAAAGTCTTAGGGGCAAAATTGAAATTTCATTTCTTCATATGACTTGTAGCCCCATGTCTTAATTTTATTTTGCCTCAAGAATCACTTCAATCGGATCACCACAGATCTCGAATTTCTCAAAATACTGAACTATGCTCGAAAAATTTCCCAACTCACTTTGATTAATTTAATCAATCTCAATTTAATCTAAAAAATTCACAAATTTCCCCTAAAAATGAAATTCATTGTCTTAGGAATTCAATGCTTTGAAAACCAAGTAAATCGGATGTCGGAGGGAGAAGATATGAGCGAAAGATTGAAGAGGGGGCATATTTCCTATAATCTGAAAATAATAATTAAATAATAAAAAATAAAAAAATAAAATATAATAATGATTTTCATCCAAGGACTTAGAGAGCTTCCGTTTTTTTTTTCAAAAAAAGAAATATATGATATTATATATATATATATCCGAATTTTTCAAAAATCGTAGCTCTTGATTCCGAATTCCAAATTTAACAAATTGGGTCTCTATAGAAAGCTTGAAGGAAGCTCTACAACTTTCATAAAGAATTTCACAACAATTTCATCTCTAAAATGATCAAATTTCTAATCAAAGATTTGGCTACATTAATAAATCCCTAAACCAATACTCAACTTTGGAAATTTGTATCTTTCAACTCCGAAGTTCAAACACATCATATTTTATATCAATGTGAAGATCCAAAAGTCACCTACAACTTTCATGAAGGACATAAAAATCAATTTGACCTCTAAGGAAGTCAATTTTCCATTCAAATGTTCTGTCCTCTAATACTCATGCTGAAACCATAGCAGAAACTTGTAAAAATCATAACTTATTATTCCTTGATCTAAAAATTGCATACTTTATATCAAAATAAATATCAAATCACAATCTTCAACTTTCATGAAGAACTTAAAGGCTAAATTAACCTCTAACTAGGTCAATTTTCCAGTCAAAACTTCAGCCGTAACGTAAGTCAACTTATAACACACCTAAACTTTGACTGATCATAACTTTCACTTCCGATATCGAAAAATTGCAAACTTTATGGCGACAGAAAGCTCTTAACTAGAGATACAAGTTTCAAGAAGACCTTTTTCTCAAATTTTGCTTCAAACAAAAGTCAACTCTCTAGTCAAACTTTCTATCACTATTAATCCCCAAAAGTCAAACTTTCTAAATTCTTCAAATTTTCACACTTTTTCTTTTTAATTCTTGCCATTTAACTTCATTTCAATTAACTCATTCACTTTTGAATATTTCTTATTTTCACTTAAAAATTGAGGTCCAACACATTAAGTTCTTAGTCTATCAAGAACTTGACCTTAGTTAGGTTAGTTCGTAAAAGATTTAAAACTCTAACAAAACTCATACCCTACTTGATCTAACTTGTTAAGTTATTTTGAAGCTCTTGCATGCCACTATTATACGTGTGATCTAGTTAACTTTTAACCTAAGACACATTTCCAGCTAGTTATGAAGTACCTTTATGTGCTAAAGGGTTAATAGTAACCATGTGGGGGTTATCTTCGTTTTGAAATTTAATTCTTAAATAAGCACGCTTAGATATGACTTTGGCCACACTATTGTACAACTTTTTTTTTAAACTATTAATCAATTCATTTAGTTTCTAAATAATACTTATTTATAGAAGTTCAAGAAACTTGGAATATAAAAAGTTTTTCTAACGGCATAAAGGGCAAAAATAATTGTAATGTTTATATCAATGCTCAAATTTAATTCTATATAAATAAAAATTTTAAGGAGACTGGACATTGTCAATTATTGTTAAGTGATAAAATAAATAATATTTTAATTTTAAAATGGATAAATTTAAAATTTTAAAATATTATAATTAATAAAATTATTATCTTAAATGATGAAATATTATAATTAATTAAAATTTTTACCAAATAAAATCCCTAACCCTGCAAATTATATGAACTGGCTTTCACTCTTCGATGTCCACTAAATTATATAAATTTAGTTATTTCCATCTTTGATTTAAAGAAAGAGATGGCTTCGTTTTCTAATTACTCCGATAAGTGAAACTTAATTGCGAAGACCTATGATCCATCGTTGCATTCATAAAACTTTGTAAGAGTCAAACAAGCGTGCAATAGACCCCTGACCTAGAGTTCAGCATTATTGCTGGGGAGAAAAATGGCCAAGGATTCATCGCCGCGATCGTGGTTCGTGGATGTAGTGCCTTTAATGGTGGTTCTTCTAATAGCAGCTCATGTCCTTGTTTTGGTAGATCCCAAACCCTTACTATTGCTGTTTGATTGTTCTTTAAAATTGCTGTTTTATTATTATTTTTTAATCGATGCTTGTATTAGGTTTACTGGATTTACAGGTTAGCTACTGATAAACAACCCCAAAGAAGAAAGGCGCATTAAGAATTTCAGGGTTTGTAAAGCTCCTGTTTTGTTCTTGTTTGATTACTCATATATTTTTGTGGTAGACTGGTAGTTATGTAAAAGGAGATAAATAGCAATCATTATAGGTTTTTCTGTTGTAATTCTGTTTTTATCACATTTTGGTTGATAAAGCTTAAACTTTTTGTTTTAGATTTTAGAGTTAGTGCGTTTATGTTAATTCTTACGCTTGCTTGGTTGCATCATTTGGGATTTCCCATAATGCTAGGAATAATGTCTAAGAAGTTGTGAGTTATGTGTAGTAGTGTCCACTTTTTCTCCTAATCGCATGCACAAGAACTAGCTTGCAAGATTTTGTGGTACATGAGCAATTTGTAAGGCAATAAATTGCAGTACTTCTAGCTCTTTTTTTTTGCATGATCACATTTTAGCTGATAAAGTTCCAATTTTTTGGTTTAGTCCGTGGGTTTGTGACAGTTCTTATGCTTGCTTGGTTGAGATTCCCTAAAAGCTGGAAATAATGTATGACAAGATGTGCATTTTGCACTTCTTTTACACATCACGTGTACAAGAACTAGCATATTAGTACTAGGGGTATGCATAGACAGTATTTTGCTACTTGGAACTTTTATAAATGAGCATTCTCGTTAATTAAAAGTGTTGCATGTTGTTTTTTGTTTGAGTTCTGCAGTTTTGGTTTTCATTCTATTCCATTTGGTCTTCCTATTGAGTTTAAGAAACTGTAGGGTTGACGTGTGTCTATAAGTCTACCCATAGTTATACTTTTAAGGTTCATTGGCAATCTTAAATTTTGTGCAGAGTTGGAATAAAAGTTCTTCCACCTTGGATAGGCTATACATGGTTTTCCTTGCTTTATTATACGGCTTCCAACCTTGACCCATGAAACTGACAAACAGGTAATGAAAATATTCTCTTAGTGTGATTGAAAGATTAATTTGTGTTTGCTTCATTTTAAAGAGAAATTGGTGTAATGGATGCAAGGCACCCTTATATCTGATCCCAATTGACTTTCGATTAAGGCTTAACTAAGTTGAGTTGTTAGTGGTTAAGAGAAGCTAATACCGTATGCGATTCTTCTCCAGCACCATGAATTTTGATTTCTGTGATACAGGGATGATTGCATTAGTATTTAGAAGTTCATGCCTGAAGTTGCAAGTTTATTCCATAATGTGCTGTTTGCAAGTTTATTCCTGTGTTGCTATATATAATTCTTCAATTTTAGAGGTAGGGTTTCCATCCATTTTCAGTTGCCTTCCCAAGATGTGTAAGACTGTTGTGATGGTTTGAAAGCTATTGATAAATTTAAAAACATTTTGAATTTTTGTGTTGATACCCACTTGTAGAGAATTTATACGTGGCTATGTTTGTGCTTTTATGTTTTGAAATTTTGTCATATGTAGGACTGGGTGCCACATTTATCATTACATCTGTTAGGCATCAGTGACATTGATTCTCCACAAGGGTTCTATTGTGTGCTTTACTATTTCTAATAAATTGGCATTTTTATGCTGGTGTTTAGTTGTTGGTATTGCAGGTTTAGTTCGTATATTTTTGTAAATTGTTTCATTCGTATAAGATCTGATTTCTGGACAATAATAATTATGTTTTACATAGAGTTTCTTCTTGTTTCCATGCTTCCATGTGCACAGTTAACTGGGATAATTGCTTGTAGGAAATTGTTTGCTACTTTTTCTAAATAGCAGCTTTATTTTCAAGATTATGTACCCGATAGCACAAGGCTGGGATTTACTTGTGTATATTGGTTTTTCATCGTCATTGTCATCTAGGGTGTCTGATTTATAGTGGTTCATGATCTTAGTTCATGATATGAGTTTCCTGGACTTGTTGATTGTGCATCTTGTGTTGTTAACTTTTTCTGTTTCTAGATAGCAGATTACTCATTTACCAATGGATTAGAACATTCTTCACATGCTTCCAAGGTACAGAAGGTTGAAAATTACTAAACGTTAGTAGATCCGGGGAGGATTTGGATATCACAGCTATCCACGTCTTGGTTCGGGAAGTAATTAAAACATTCTTGGTGTTGTCGCAACTGTTGGAAGAAAAGCTTGCTTGCCGTTTTATCAGTTCCCATTTTTCAGACCAATTTGAAAATTTGATATTAGCCACGATGTTATGTTTTATCATTAGATGTTTTGCATGGCCAGAGTTGGTGAATGCACTGGGGTTATTTATTTAGTCATACATAAATAATACGAAGAATCTATTATCAAACCTCACTTTCAAGAGTACACTAATGACATATCTCACTTTCCTTGGAAGATGAAATTATTGACCTTAAAGGGACACTTATTATTATAATCCATATGACATAGCTGTAAATAGTTGATAATGTAAGCAGTTAGGGCAACAACAATAAAAAGAGTTTCTTCAACTTCTTGATCATCTTTTTCTATTATCTTTTGTGGTCAAAGATATACATATCTCATAATATTATGATATGATCCTAATCATATCATTTAAAATTAGATAGCAGTATTTTATAGATATACAAAATTTTAGGATTATATTTCCATATCTGTACAGATTTTTATCCTATTCTGTAACCCTATGCATGTATATATATACTGCAGTCTATAATAAAAGAAATATAGAGCAAAGAAGCTCTAATTCACATGGCATCAGAGCCACGTGATAGTGAAACTGATGAGACAACCCCAGAAAGTCAAGAAATGACTTCTAATATTGAGGGATCTTTCACAACAATCCCGACTGGAGGTCAATCAACAATGACCTCTGGTGAGGGAGTTTCAATTAGTATTGTGTTCGATAAACTCAATGGAACAAACTATCGAGAGTGGGCTCAAGCTATGAAACTAGCCATTGGAGGAAGAGGAAAACTGAGCTTCATCATTGGAAATGAGAATATTCTAGACTCAACAAATTTACAAGCTATACGACAATGGGAGATAGATAATTCCATTGTTTCATCGTGGCTTATCAATGCCATGATACCACCTATCAAAAGGACCTCTATGTTTCTGCCAACAACCCTAGAAATTTGGGATGGAGTGTGACAGTCTTACTCGGATGAAGAGGATGCAGCTAGGATTTATGAGATAAAAATTAAGGTTGTGGCAAATGAAGCAAGGTGATAGAGAAGTTACGGAATATTGGGTGGAAATGATAACTTTGTGGCAAGAGCTTGACTGTCATGTCGATGAGGAATGGAGGTGCAAGGAAGATGCGATGATGTACAACCAAAAGATTGAAAAGGAGAGAGTCTTTGAATTTTGGTGGTCTTAATAAAAACTTGGATGATGTTCGTGAAAGAATCCTAAGTAGAATTCCTTTGCCTCTGAACTAAGGAAGTATTATCGAAGTTAGGAGGAAGCAACAAGGAGAAAAATCATGCTAAAAGAGGAACCGAAAGAGGAACTAAGTGGAACTCGGTATCTTCAAACGAAGCTTCGCCTATTATCACGTGGTGAATCCAAGAAGAAAAATCATAAGAAGTGGTGTGAGCATTGCAAACAAAGTGGCCACACCAAAGATACATCTTGGGACATTCATGGAAAGAAGTGGTGTGAACATTGTAAACAAAGTGGCCACACCAAAGATACATCTTTGGGATATTCATGGAAAGCCGATTGGAAACAAAAAGGAAAAAACCGAGGCTACCAAGTATCTTGTGAGGAGGAACAGAAAAATCTGAAAGTAGTCGAAACAATAAGGAGGTGAGCTGAATATTTCAAGAGGAAAACTATTGGAAGTCTTTGCAAAATCTTCAAAGTGACAAGAACCAATGAAGGCAAGCATAGTTGCCAATGCTACTATAAGAGGTAATATCCTAAAAGCTTTTTATCCTCATGCGGTAGGAAGAAGTGGATAGTTGATTCGGAGCTTGGATCATATGACGATGATTTTAATATGTCTCATTCATATGTTCCAGTCTTTGGACATGAAAAGTTAAGGTAGAAATGGTGATTCCTCTTCAGTTGCAGGAAAAGGAGATATCAAAGTAATAGATTCTATGAAACTAAATTCTGTTCTACATGTCCCTAACTTAGAATGCAATCTTTTGTCAGTCAATAAATTGACAAAACAAGCTAATTGTAGTGCTCATTTTTTCCCTACTCATTGTGTTATACAGGACTTGTCATCGGGGAAGATGATTGGCAGTGCTAAAGAGGTAGATGGAGTGTATTGCTTTGAAGATGAAGATAGACAATCTACTCCTTATAGCTTGGGTAATAGTGTGATTGTTCCTAAGACTGATGAACTATTGTTATGGCATAAGAGGTTAGGGCACCCAAACTTTCAATATATGTCACGGTTATTTTCAAATATCTCAATAAATAAAGATCTTTGTTTTCAGTGTGATGCTTGTCAATTTGCTAAACATCACAAAAGTTCTTTTACAAGATCCAAATACAAACCCACAAAACCGTTCTCACTTATCCATAGTGATCTTTGGGGTCCATCTCGTGTTCCTAATAGAACCAATTCCAAATGGTTCATTACATTCATTGATGACCATACTCGTTTGTGTTGGGTATTTCTTTTGAAAGATAAGGCTAAAACCTCTACTGTATTCATCAATTTTTATCAAATGATAAAGAATAAATTCCAAACTAGTATTCAAATCCTTCATACTGACAATGGTACTGAATACTTTAATCATCATCTTCGGACATTCTTTCAAAAACATGGAATTGTTGACAAAAGTACTTATGTCAATAGTCCTCAACAAAATGGGATTGCGGAAAGAAAAAATAGACATCTTCTTGAGGTAGCTAGGGCCTTGATGTTCATTAGTAATGTTCCAAAATATTTTTGGGGGATGCTCTTCTTACTGCTACCTATCTTATTAATAGAATGCCAAGTCGTGTTCTTTCCTTCAAAACACCACTTCAGAAATTTCAAGAAACCTATACTACCACTCATCTTGAAACTAACCTTCTTTTAAGGGTTTTCGGGTGTACAACCTTCCTTCACAATTTTTCACACAATAAACTTGATCCAAGATCCAAAAAAGTTTGTTTCTAGGATATTCTGCTACACAAAAGGGGTATAAATGCTATGATCCTATCTCAAAGAGGTTGTTTGTTAGTTGTGATGTCTCTTTTTTCGAGACTGATTTCTTCTATCCTAAGTCTTAGATTCAGGGGGGGTATTGGAGTGAGTATGGGAGTGATGAATCTCAGCCTTAATCACCTGAACCTATATCAGTTCTTGAACCCATCCCAGTGCCCATGTCATCTCCTATAGAGACAAATCCTAATCCAGAAACAGCTAGACCTGATCATACACTCAAGGTGTATTCTTGGAGGAACAAAGGAAGCAATACACTTCCTATCCTTGAAGCTATGCCAATTTCTGAACCAATGCAGGTCCCTACCGAAGAGAATCAAAACAGTGAGGATCAAGGAGACAATGCAGATCTAGAATGGCCAATTGTCTTAAGGAAGAAAGCTAGATCATGTACTATGCATTCGATTGAGAGGTTTGTCTCTTATAAAGCTCTATATGCTCAATATAAAGCTTTTATTGCTAATCTGGACAGAATTGATATTCCAAAAAATGTTCAAGAAGCTCTTCAAGTTCCAGCATGGAGAGAGGTTGTTTTCGAAGAAATAAGGGCACTTGAAAAGAATGAAACATGGGAAGAAGTTGATCAGCCAAAAGGAAAGAAACCAGTAGGGTGTAGGTGGATATTTACAGTCAAATATAGGGCTGCTGGCACCATTGAGAGGTATAAGGCAAGATTGATAGCTAAAGGCTACACTCAAACCTATGGGATGGACTACAAGGAAACATTTGCACCTATAGCCAAGTTAAATACTATAAGATTATTGTTATCAGTGGTTATTAATCTTGACTAGCCACTTCAGCAACTTGACATCAAGAATGCTTTCTTGAATGGACAATTAAAGGAAGAGGTGTATTTGAAACTTTCTCCAGGCTTTGATGAGGATGGAGAAAACAAAGTATGTAAGCTGAGAAAGTCTCTATATAGATTGAAGCAATCACCACGAGCTTGGTTCGAGAGATTTGCCAAAGTCCTTACAGCTGAAGGGTACACACAAGCACAATCCGTTCACACAATATTTTTCAGAAGTAGAGAAGGTAAGAAGGCAATTTTGATTGTGTATGTTGATGATATTATCTTAACTGGTGATGATGCAGTGGAAATCACAAGACTTAAGACAGCTTTGAAGAAAGAATTTGAAGTTAAAGACTTGGGAGAAATGAAGCATTTTCTGGGCATGGAATTAGCAAGATCAAAGAAGGGAGTTTACATCTCACAAAGAAAATACATTCTTGATTTCTTAAGGGAAACAAGAATGTTAGGATGCAAACCAAGCACTACTCCTATTAACAGTACAAAATTTGGGGATGAAGATGACACACTTGTCAATCGTGAAGAGTATCAAACACTAGTGGGAAGACTAATCTATTTGTCTCATACTAGACCAGATATTGATTTTGTCGTGAGTGTTGTTAGTCGCTATATGCATGCACCAAGGAGACAACATTTAGAGGCAGTCTACAAGATCATACGGTATCTAAAAGGTACTCCAGGAAAAGGGCTGCTATTCAAGAAAGGAGATCAAAGAACAATTGAAATATATACTGATTCAGATTGGGCAAGCTCAGAAGAACATAGACGATCAACCACCGGATATTGTACTTTTGTGTGGGAAAATTTGGTTACTTGGCAAAGTAAGAAGCAAAAGGTGGTAGCCAAGAGCTTTGAAAAGTGAACTAAGAGCGATTGCAAAAGGAATGTGTGAAAGTCTTTGGTTAAAGAGAGTATTGACAGAATTGAGAATTGGGTTTGAAATACCTATAAAACAATATTATGATAACAAGGCAGCCCTAAGCATGGCACACAATCCAGTCCATCATGAAAGAACAAAACACGTTGAGGTTGATCGACATTTCATCAAAGAGAAGATAGAAGATGGGACAATATGCCTAAAATATGTTCCAACAAAGAAGCGAATAGTGATGTGTTTACAAAGGACTCCAACGACAAGCATTTGAAGAGTGTATTAGCAAGTTGGACATGATAGATATCTATGATCCAACTTGAGGGGGAGTGTGGTCAAAGATATACATATCTCATAATATTATGATATGATCCTAATCAGATCATTTAAAATTAGATAGCAGTATCTTGTAGATATATAGAATCCTAGGATTATATTTCCATATCTGTATAGATTTCTATCCTATTTTGTAACCCTATGCATGTATATATATACTGTAGTCTATAATAAAAGAAATATAGAGCAAAGAAGCTCTAATTCACATCTTTGCCTATTATTTTATCTCTTTTCTACTACTATTATCTAGCTTTTCAACGTCCTATATATATGTTGGATAATTATTTTATGAAATTTTTAATGTAGTTTAACATGGCTCGCCTCCTGTTAGCGGACGACGACACAAACTAAAACAACTTTTGATACTTTAATGAACAATAAATAATATGATAATTTTCTTTTTTGCTATCCATTATATTATCTATTGTTTGTATCTTCAAGATAAGATGGAAGTTCATGAAATTAAAACAAAGGATTGATATAATGAGATGAATGTTTAGATTGACCAGATAATGCATGCATGAGTGAATTTCGTATGGATAGAGCAACTTTCAGGATATTGTGTAATATGGTAAGAGATGTCGGGGGTTTAAAACTCACTAGGAACATATTTGTAGAAGAGGTTGTAGTAATGTTCATATACATCTGAGCTCATCATAAAAAGAGTAGTACAATTAGCTTATTTTTTCCCTGTAGTAAAGAAACCGTGAGTTTGACAATTCTATCAAGTTTTTCTTGCAATTATAAGATTGCATTATATTTTACTCAAGAAGTTGGAGCCTGTTTCTTAGGATTGTCAAAATGAGAGATGGAAATGTTTTAAGGTAATTGAACATTATAATTAATATCATAACTTTAATGTGTTAAGCCACTTTTTTTAAAAATAATTTGTAAGGGTGCCTAGGAGTCTTAGATGAGAAAATAATTAGAGTTATGCTGTCTGGTGAAGATAAGCCTTGATAATGCACAAGAAAAGGATGTATTTTAATAAATGTTTTAGGTATTTCTTGCCCAAACATGTAATTCATATATGTATTGACCGGTTAGGAGGGCTCTGCAAATGATAGCCATGTGCTTCGAGATGTGATCTCAAGGCCTCATGGTTTACGAGTCCCTCTAGGTAAATTTCTGTTACAATATCCAATTTGGTTTCTCTTTAGGTTAGGTTGCTTAATCATAACTTATTATTCAATT
This sequence comes from Erythroxylum novogranatense, assembly GCA_029891385.1. Taxonomy (NCBI): domain Eukaryota; kingdom Viridiplantae; phylum Streptophyta; class Magnoliopsida; order Malpighiales; family Erythroxylaceae; genus Erythroxylum; species Erythroxylum novogranatense. The sequence goes on along the minus strand of CM057228.1, from coordinate 58,799,395 downwards.
ATGAAGGTTGTTATTACTTGATTGACTCTGGATGTTGCAATGTAAATGGATTTCTTGTCTGTATCATGGGCAATGATATCACGTCAAAGAATTCGATGGCCATCGACCAAAGACGGTAGAGGAATACTTTAATATGAAACATTACAAAGCAATGAATGTTATTGAGAGATGTTTTGGATTGTTGAAAGGAAGATGGAAGATCCTTGCATTCCCTTTATTTTTCTCAGTTCAAACTCAAGTTTGCATTATAATGGCTTGTTCCCTTCTACACAACTTGATTCGCAAGTTCATGAGCTTTGTTCCACAAGAGTCAATCATGGAAGATGAAGAGGAGTTAAAGTAACCCAAAAGTATATGCATTAAGTCATCTTCTCGATGTTGACACTCACTTTTCCTCGTAGATTAAGAAGGAGAAAAATTAGAGCAAATAAGAGAAGTCGCCTCCTCTTATGTGTTATTTAGAGACCAACAATATGACATTATCATAATGCATTTGTTTTATAAACCAAGTATTTTTTATGGATTCTTTTTTCACCAAAGTTTTATTGTTCCATCCTCCAACGCAAGTCTAATGTTTTCTTTTCGTGTCATACCCTTTAATTGTTTTACTGAACTAGCTCAAGGGAATGTATCATATTGAATGGATTAGGATATAATAATGACCAATGACAAATATATAGGCGCACTGAACGCCGTAGCAACATTAGGTGATAAAATGTTAGTTTCTCTTTTCTTCACATGTTTCTCTCTATCAGAGGTTCATCGTCAAAGGGGGTCAGGCATCCAAAATATGAAAACAAAGGAAAAAGAAAAAATATCCAAATTATTGACTTGTTTTACATGGAATTTTTTATAGGAATAATAATAACAGGGTGCTTATGCAATCTATTAAATTTGTTCCTAAGTTGTTCCTATAAAAATTTACTATAATTGGAAATGTTATGTTACATATAAAACATGCATGTAAGCTTTGGCAAGCTTTAGCTCTAGATTGCTCAACTTGTTTGTATCTTATTGTATGTAAAATCCTTTCATCTGAAATTGAATTTAAAACATGTTCAATATGACATGTTAACTTGATATAATAGGCTAATCTTCTAATTTAATGTGCATATAATATATTAAAATAATATATATCTTTTAACCTTATTTAAAAGAGATTAAATGTAAAACCAAAATTAAAACAGTGAAAATTAGAAAATAAAATTTGAAAATCACAAGTCAATTGTTATTATTTTGATTAATAAAGTGAAAGGTAATTTTTCATTAATGTGATGTTTGTTTGTCTATAAATTGATGTCGATCTTAAATCGAATTAATGAAGTCCATGATGCAAAATATAATATGAAGGAAACTATGATGAGATCATGATAATGAGATTCCTATCATGTGTAATTATATTAGTATCTAAATTATCCTTAGTCATAGGGTTAATATGGTAGGACATTATTAATCTGGATAGACTAGCACATCTTATACTCATTGATTTGATCAAACAGTGGATCTCACAAACTGTAAGCATGAGATGTTTAGAGTTAATATATGGATGCTTACTAAGAGTTGTAAGTACATCGGATGACTCACTATGAGATTATCATATGGATGATCAATCAAATATCAATTATTAATCTCATCATATCAATGGTGTAAACATCCTTAAACTTGAAGTACTCAAGGATATCTTAGATACTGATCTTGTATTTTGACATCATTCCTTGTTGCCTCAAGATGAGGTCGCTTATAGGGTGGTGGTTGGATATAACTACTGGCATTTGAAGGTAATTGGGTAGCTAATAAAAGATTCACCACTCCTTATAGAAGGAGATAATACCCACAACCTCTTATCGGAGTCATTACTCAGGAGTCTTTGGTCAGAGTAGTTATGTGTCATGAAGAGAGTCTTCAATTACATATAGAGTAATGAGATCCTAGGACAAAAACTAACATCACTTGGATATGACATAGTTAGTCCAGTGGGAGTTGACACATAATCCATACACTAAACCAAGTGGGGGAATAGTATAGTGAAAGGATGAATTGCACGGTAATTATCTATGGAAATATTCGTAAGTCAGATAATTAACTATCAAAGAGTTCGCGTGTTAATCCACTTATATTATGGTAAATTGACATCATGAAATCCTAAATGATTTGATTGAATTAATAGTTAATTCAAATGGCATAAAACCATCCATGACTTGCTTAGATTCAGAGTTAATTTAAGTGCCCAAAATAACTAGGAACCTAAGGGTCACATGCATAAAAGATCGGACAAAAAACAAAGTATGTATGATTGTTTTTAAGTAGGCTATGATCATTGCTCATAGGCCACGATGTTGACCAAATGCGAGGCTACCAATTAAGTAGGCCACGATCGTGATTAACGGCTCGATAGATGTACATAAGTGAATTCTTCACTTATGTACAGTAGAGTTAACCAATCACAAACACACTTAAGTGAGAGAATAAGGTTTCTAGAAGAGTTCTATTGTTAGATAGAAGTGTCTTGAGTCTTGTTCAAGCAATTTATGCAATTGTTGCATGAATCAAAGTGCATGCAACATAATCTTGATCTTTTTCTTTATTAAAGCATCTACTTGAACTCATCTAGTTTGGTGCTCTAACCACCCTTACACATTATTTCTTCTTTATCTTTGCATGTTCTTGAGTGATCAAGGAAGGGTTTGGTGTTTGCAATAACCCAAACAAGGAGAAGAATCAAAAAAGAGGGAGAATCAAAACGTACATATACTGTTATACCATATTCATATAATATGTTTATGCATGCATTTAAGATTCTAGCCTTTTTGGGATGTTATGGGGTCAGAATTTAGATTTCAAAACTTTTGCTGCTTTATCATGCATATAATGCATGAATCCATATCTCCCCCAATAAGTGGTGTCAGAGCAGGTTCATGCATGTATTAGATGATGTATTGAAAATGTGCAAAGTGTTTGCTAGGATGTGATTGACTTGCATATTGATTTGGAAAATTTCGTATAAAAATTGTTTTTCTGATTTTCTTTCACAGAAATGTTTATAAGGTGTTATATCATGTTTTTGTCAAAGAAAATTACAATTGAGTGACATTTTCTATTTTATTTCGAATTGATATCCAATTTATTCATATGTTGATTTTTGGGAATTTCTAGAAAACCAAATGTATGTGCTGATTTTGAAAATTTTGTAATAATTTTGTAAAAAATATTTTTTAATGATTTTCTTTCACAGAAATGTTTATAAGGTGTTATATCATGTTTGTCAAAGGAAAATGCAATTTTATTACGAATTTAGTTTCAGCGTAATGCATGTATGAAGTTCTGAAAAATTTTGGAAATCTGATGAATATGCATGCTTGTAAATTCCGTATTAAATTTTATAAAAATTGTTTTTATGAACAAAAGTTTCATAGACATGTGATGTGTCGACTAATTCCACTAACTTAATATATTATAAACACAAGTTTCATAGACATGTGATGTGCTGGCTAATTCCACTAACTTAATAAATAATTCATAGGAATTAGTCTCTGGAATTTTTTATTAGACACATTTAGAATGTGTCTAAGATTCTAGAATTTTTGCAGAATTAATTGAATTTGATTCAATTAATAAATCAAGTCAAAGTTAACATTGCTAAGCTTTTTGAAAGCTAATAGAGTTGAATTGTTTAATGACTTATGATGTATGTGTTTCGATTATAAGACCTTAATAATTTTTTTATGAGATGAGAAATGTATTATTTTGATGTTGGTAGCATGCTAAGTGCATGTGCTTGAAAATAAGGTTTTGAAAATTTTTTGGACATTGAATCGGTCTTTTTAGTGTCTTGGTTAACTTATTTATCCTGATGATTTTGTCCATTAAGATATTTTTGAATTGTACAGAAATTGTCTAGATAAATTTTAGGAATTAATTTAGAATTAATCCAAGTAGAGCATAGCATTTCTAGTGTGACTAGAAAAAGGCACGTGTACTAGAATTAAAGTGTTTAATTTGGACATCAAAATAATTGAATTCTAGGGTTCCTAATTGAATCACGTTCATAATTCGAATTAACCGAGACTAACACTAGTACCTAGTTCGATTCAAGAGTTGAATCGAATCATAAAATTTAGATGCATAGTCAAGTCACAACCTAAATTGAACCTCCTTTGTGTGATACATGCATTAGATGCATTTTAAAGGTAGTTATGGATATAGGCTCAATTTAATTGAGTTGTCCATAATCTGAATATATATGTGTGGTACATATACAATATCATCCAAGTATTGATGAGGCCAAAGAACAAATCCCTCAACCAAAATATTAGGACTTACACATTTCAATGATATGGCAAGAACTAGAGTTCTTTTAGAGTTGGGTTATTGGGCAAACCCAAGCCCAATCTACACGAATATGTTCAAACTATAGAAATTAGATTTCTGGACTAATGGGTTAGTCCTAACTGGAACCGTTGATTTGTTGGGCAAAACTAAGGTCAACGTGGATAGAGGTAAAGTTGGGTTGTATACATCGGATGTATACGAATCAAGAGTTGATAACCTAATGAGTGTGTTAAATCAACAGTTGATGGCGTAAGTCGATAGTTGCATAATTGAATGCAATTGGTGTGAATGATACCTACTGATTGACCTAAGGTGGCTTGTTGGGCAAACCCAACATCATTCTTAGTAATATTGGATATCGACCTATTAGAAAAATTATAAGTTTTCTCGAATTCGTAGTGGGTTCTTAACACCTTCTCTTGTTCTTCTAGGTTATTAAATCGCCATGATGTCTTCGTCCAATGTGAACATACGTTCTTTATTAGACTTTAACAAACTTACAGGACCTAACTTCTTATATTGGCTCCGAAATTTGAGAATTGTTCTCAAATATGAGAAACTAGGATTCCATTTAACTTTTCAAACAATGATTGTTCAATTAAGTTGAATGAAATATTGTATGGTACTTCTACCTTGTGCTATGGTACTTACATATTAGATATGTGCAATCCAATTTTAAATATCAATGACAATAAAAGACTAAAATGAGATAACTTAAAAATCATCTTACTTATGACATTGTCAACTTGGCCATATAATTGAGAGACGTATGGCTAAGCTAGACAAGAATGGTAGCTTAGGGTCATTTGATTATGAATCATATAACACATGTGAATCTTGCTTGTTGGGTAAGATGACTAAATCACCTTTTAAAGGAAAGGGTGAATGAGCGAATGGGTTATTAGACCTAATACATTATGATGTATATGGTCTGATGTCCATTCATGGCAGAGGCGGTTTTATGTATTTTATTACCTTTATCGATGACTATTCACATTATAGGTAAGTGTATCTAATGAGATACAAGTCTGAAGCATTTAAAATGTTCAAATAATTCAGACATGAAGTATAGAAACAACTTAGTATAAGTATCAAAACACTTCAATTAGATCGAGGTGATGAATATTTGAAGGAGTTTCTAACTTATCTCAGGGATAATGAGATTGTATCCCAGTGGACTTCACCTTACACATTACAATATAATGGTTTGGCTAAAAGGATAAACTAAACCTTGTTGGATATGGTAAGGTCAATGATGGCTTTAGTAGATCTACCGACGCACTCGAGACTACTGTTTATATGATAAACAGAGTCCCTTCAAAATTACCTGAAGTTACTCCATATAAGATATGGACTAAAAAAAGCCCCATCTTTATCACATGAAAGTTTGTGGTTGTTCGACTTACGTGAAGCAGATCTTATCAGACAAACTTGAAGCAAAATCTGAAAAATGTTTGTTTATAGGATATCCTAAGGAAACAATTGGATAGTAATTTTATAATGCTTTAGAGCAAAAGGTGTTTGCCTCAAAGCATGTTGTCTTTTTTAAGAGAGTTTCTTCTAAGAGAAGACAGTGGGAGCAAAGTTAACTTGGTGAAGTTCATGATGTTTAAACAGATGCAAATCAACTATCTGAACCTAACATTGTTGTTCATGAAAATGAGACAATAGTTGAACCTTTTGACACACAAAATATTCATAGGTCAAGTAGGATACATAATGTTCTAGAGAGATATAGATTTCTCATAAGTGAACAAAATGACGTATTGCTCATAGAGGACGATGAGCCCACAACCTATAAAGAGAATCTAAAGAGTTCAAAATCAGAAAAATGGCTTCTAGCCATAACGTTCGAAATGGATTCCATGTTTGAAAACTAAGTATGGACTTTGGTTAACTCATCTGAAGGGCTAAAACCCATAGGGTGCAAGTGAATTTTCAAGAAGAAAATTGACATGGTTGGTAATGTGATTACTTATAAAGCGAGTCTAGTCGCTAAAGGCTATCGTCAAAAATAAGGAGTTGATTATGACGAGACATTTAGCCCCGTAGCTATACTTAAATCCATTAGAATGCTTCTAGCTATTACTGCTCATTATGATTATGAAATATGGCAAATGGATGTGAAGATGACTTTCCTTAATGGAAACGTAGTAGAAGATGTGTATATGATACAACTTGAGGGCCTTATATCCAAAGATGGAAAAAAGATATGCAAGCTTCAGAAATCCATTTATGGATTGAAGCAAGCATCTAGGAGTTGGAACAACTGATTTGATGAGACAATCAAAGAGTTTGGTTTTTCACAAAATCCTGATGAGCCTTATGTATACAAGAAGGTTAGTGGGAGTGCTATCATATTCCTTGTGTTATATGTTGATGACATATTACTAATAAGAAATGATGTCTCGTGTTTGCAATCAATCAAAATTTAGTTGTCCCTAAATTTTTCCATAAAAGACCATGAAGAAGCAACTTATATATTGGAAATAAAGATCTATAGAGATAGATCAAGGAAGTTGCTAGGTCTTTCACAGTTTACATATATAGATAAAGTGTTAAAGAGGTTTAGCATGAAGTAGTCCAAAAAAGGGTTTCTTCCCATGACTCATAGGATAAAACTCTCAAAATCTGTGTGTCCCAAGACATAAGATGAAAGGACTTACATGAGTATGATCCCGCATACTTCGGCAATAGGATCAATCATGTATGCTATGTTATGTACAAGACCTGATATATCGTATGCTATAAATGTTACGAACAGATATCAATCAAATCTTGGTGAGTGTTACTAGGTGGTTGTTAAGAATATCCTAAATTACTTGAGAAGGAATACGGATGTATTCTTGACATATGGAAATAGAGATCTTATAGTAAGTGGACATACGAATTCCAAGTTTCAATTTGATCAGGATGACTCTAAATCCTAATCAGGTTATGTTTTGACACTAAATGGTGGAGCAGTCAGTTAAAAGAGTTTCAAATAAGAAACGACTGCTGATTTAATGATCGAGTTAGAGGACAAGTTTGTTATAGAACTTGGAGTGGTTCCGAGCATTATAGACTCGATATTGTTATACTGTGACAACAATGGCATTATTGCCCAAGCCAAAGAACCAAGGTCTCATCAGAAGTCTAAGCATGTACTCAGGAGATATCACCTGATTAGGGAGATTATTGATAAAGGTGATGTGAAAATAGAAAGAGTGCCCACAAATTAGAACACCGCTGATCTTTTGACTAAGCTACTTCCTCAAATAAAATTGATTATAGTGTACTTGCCTATGGTATTAGAAACAAAGGTGATTGACTTTAATGCAAGTGGGAGATTGTTAGAGTAGTGATCTAAAGGCAATCACCTTTAGCACTTTTATGCAAACTTTATTTTGATTAATAAATCAAAAGGCAATTTTTCATTAATTTGATGTCTATTTATTTACGAATTAATGTCGATCTTAAATCGAGTTAATGAAGTCCATGATACAAAACATAGCATGAAGAAAATCATGATGAGATCATGATAATGAGATTCCTATATGCAATTATGTTAGTATCTAAATTATCCCTAGTCATAGGATTAACAGATAGACTAGCATATATTATACCTATTGATTTGATCAAGCAATGGATCTCGCAAACTATAAGCAAGAGATATTTAAAGTTAACATGTGGATGCTTAATAAAAGTTGTAAGTACATCGGATGACCCACTATGAGATTATCATATGTCAATGATTAATCTCATTATAGAAATGGTGCAAATATCCTTAGAATTGAGGTACTCAAGGATATCTTGGATACTAATCCTGTGCTTTGACATCATTCCTTGTTGCCTCAAGACGAGATTGCTCATAGAGTGGTGATTGGGTATAACTATTGGTATTTGAAGGCAATTGGGTAGCCAATAAATGATTCATCACTCCTAATAGAAGGAGATGATACCCACAGCCTCTCGTTAGGGTCATTACTCAAGAATCTCTGGCCAGAGTAATTACTTGTACTAGATATGACATAGTCAGTTTAGTGGAAGTTAACATATAGCCCATACTCTGAACCAAGTGGGATATAGTATATTGAAAGGATAAATTGCACGGTAATTGTCTGTGGAAAGGTTTGTAAGCCAAATAATTAACTATCGAAGAGTTTGTGTGTTAATCCACTTATATTCCAGTAAATTGCCATCATGAAACCCTATATGATTTGATTGAGTTAATAATTAATTCAAGTGGCATGAAACTATCCATTACTTGCTCAAATTAAGAGTTAATTCAAGTACCCAAAATAACCGAGAATCTAAGGGTCACATGTATAACAGATTTGATGAAAAACAAAATGTGTATGGCTATTTTTAAGTAGGCCACAATCGTGGCTTATAGGCCATAATTATGACTGAAGGCGAAGCTGCCAATTAAGTAGACCATGATGGTGACTGAAGGCTCGATAGATGTATATAAGTGAGTTCTTCACTTATATACAATAGAGCTAACTAGTCAAAAACACACTTAAGTGAGAATAAGGTGTTTAGAAGAGTTCTAGAGTTAGAGAGAAGTGTCTTGAGTCTTGTTCATGCAATCTATGCAATTGTTGCGTGAATCAAAGTGCATGCAACATAGTCTTGATCTTTCTCTCTATTAGAGCATCTACTTGAACTCATCTAGATTGGTGCTCTAACCACCCTTACACATTATTTCTTCTTTATCTTTACGTGTTCTTGAGTGATCAAGGAAAGGTTTGGTGATGCAGAATCAAAGGTACACGCACTGTTATACCATGTTCATATCACCTGTGTTGGACCCCAAACTTTTGATGATAATTAGAAATATTAAAATGAATATTAATGAGAAAGAAATTGGTGAGACAATTTATGAATTTAAGAAAATTTGCTTAAATTAAGAAAAATTTATGAGAAAAGAATTGTTTAGTTTTGAGGACTTTGATATTTGAATGAATTTATATGGATTATGAGAGGAAAGAGAATGAGTTAATTGAAATGGGAGTGAAAAATCAAGAAATAAAGAAAGAAAGTGAGAGAATTTGAAAAAAATTAAGAAAGTTGACTTTTAGAGATAGAAAGTTTGACTTGAGAGAGTTGACTTTTTGTTTAAGGCAAAATTTGAGAAAATTGTCTTCTGGAAACTTGTAGTTTATGTCAAGAGATTTCTGTAACCATAAAGTTTGATATTTTTCGATATCAGAAGTGAGAGTTATGATCAGTCAAAGTTCGCTTGGAGTTTGACGTTTTGAAGAAAAAGTTGACTTTTTGATTTAGGCAAAATTCGAGAAAATGATCAACATGAAAATTGTAGCCTCTGTCGAGAGCTTTTTGTGGATATAAAGTTTGCTATTTTTCGATGTCGGGATTGAGAGATATGATTTTTTGAAGATTTGCTTTGTTTTGAAAATGCTATTAAGTATAGATTTGTGTGTTCTATGCTTCGAGGCCACTCGTCATACGGATTTAGTTTGAATTAGAGTAAGTGGTCTTCATGAAAGTTTTAGACGATGTTTTTATCTTTCCATTGATATAAAGTTTGCAATTTTTCAATATCGGGGTTAGGAGTTATGAACGATTAAAAATTGGAAGTCGTTTAGGAAAAGCTGTTTTGGACAGAATCTTTGATTGAGTTTTTGACCTCTTTTGAGACCTAATTTGATTTTGAGTACTTCAGGGAAGTTGTAGAGCTTCCTTTGATCTTTTTATTGACACCAAATTTGTCAAATTCCGAGTTCGGGATCGAGAGATATGATTTTTGAAAAGTTCAGTTTTGAAGTTTCGTTACTTTGTTTTTAATCCGATCCTTTTTGTAATCTTTTGCTTATAATTCCTTCGTTCGACATCCGATTGACTCGATTCTTGAAGCGTTAGATTCCTAAGACGATTAATTTCATTTTCTTGAAGAATTATGATTTTTAGGAAATTAAATGGAAAGAGATTGATTGAACCAAAGTTGGAGATTTGGTCATAGGTTATAAGTTGGATAATTTTCTGAACATGGTTCAGTATTTTACGAAATTCGGGAGCTGTATAACTCCGATTGAGTTGATTCTTGAGGTCAAATAAAATTAAGATATAGGGCTACAACTCTTGTGAAGGGATCGAAATTTAATTTCATCCCTAAGATTGTTAATTTCTGGAATTAAATTAACGTAATGTTCAGTCTCGGATTTTTCGCAGGTCCGATAGTATTTCGGCTATAATTCTTCGTTTCTGATCCGAATTGAGTGTGGTTAGTGGCGTTGGATTCGTATGATTGAGAGGAACATTTCTCTAGAAGAAAGTTTTCCCAAATTATTTCGTTTAGCTGCTCAAATTCTACAGGGACAAACTTGGAAATAGGCTTAAAAGGAGGAGCATTTTGGTCTTTTAGTCACCATTTTAATGACATGGCACCAAAATGTGATGAGTTGTCATGTAAGGAAGGAGCTAGAAATTAAAAGAAGAGAATAAAAAGATGAAACACGATGATGAGAGAAAGAAAGGAAGAAAAGTGGAGGAAAAATGGGGATTTCGGCAAAGAGGAGAGGGAAAGCTTGGGATTTTGATTTTTGGAGATTTGAAGTTTGTTTTTGAGTAGATTTCAAGGAAGAATGATGAAAGAAGGTGGAAACTCCCTCTAAGGCTCTATAAATCTGAAATTTGAAGGAGAAAGAGGTAAGGGAAAAATTTGAGATTTGAGTTTTTAGTGATTTCTTTGTTTAGAAATATGGAAAAGGTGATGGGTTTGTGTTTTCCATGATTAATTTTGGAAGATTTCATGATGAATTGATTTAATTTTGAATTTATGTGAGTTAAGGTTTAGGTAAAATTTGAGATTTGGAAATTTTTGAAATTGATGATTTAGATATCTTGGAATTAGTATGAATTGATGAATTATGACATCAATTTTAAGGATTATGTTATTTATGATATTGAATTTGTATAAATTGGTTTAGGCCAATTTTAAGATTTGGGGATTTTGGAATTTATGGTTTAGATAGATTGATTTTATATGGAATTGGTCTTTTCTAAGTCCAATTTGAAGAATTAAGTGAATTATGATATTTATTTTGGATAATTATGGCTTAGGAATTTTAAAGTAGAGGAAAGAAGAAGGAATTTGGAGATTGATGCTTTGGACAAAGTATTAAGCGTCAATTCGAGGTGGGTGATGTATTTATATTTTGAATTATGAGTAAATTATGTGATTTTGAAAAATCAAGAAAAGAATAATATTTCGAAATTATGTTTTAAAGGATTTGAATTGAAAATGATTCGGAAAATTGTAGAAAAATTGAGAATCTGAGATTTATGAAAATTGTGTTTTCGCATTTTTTAAAAATGTAAACTATGCTGTTTTATGCATTAATATATGTTGATTGTGGGTTGAAAGAAATACTTGCATTCCTTTTTATGCATTTGATTGATATACGATTAATTGAGTAATTGAATATGATTGTTATATAAATGAATGTGAATATGTGTGCATGTGTCAAGCATTTTGACACGATTTGATATGATGATATGAAGATTTAGAAAATCAAGATTTTTAAAAAATGCCTTCGGGCAATTTGAATTCTCTTTCCGCTTATATGTTATGTGAGTTTGGTCAGGTCCTTTTGTGAGTCAGTGCACTGTCTCTACTTGTTTATAGCTTTCTCCCACCTGCCTGCAGTTGGCTTAGTTGTTCGATTTGGACTCCCTCCGTTCACGGTACCTTGAGAACCGCTATCTGAGGAATGTGCAATCGCTCGATAGGACCAACCCAAACCGTTTGATGTGTTTTATGTATTGAGTTAAGAGTTTATGTGTTTTGTGATCTGATGTGATTGCATTCATGTTTATGAGAAATTTTGATAAATGAGAAAAAGGGTTTTCAACCATGAAATTATAGAAATTTGATTTGAAAAGTTTGGAAAATTGAAAGATTTGAAGAAAATGCTTAAAAAGTTGAAAAGTTTGAAAAGATAAGCCCTTTGGCTAAAAGTTATGAAAAATGATTTCTGCTTATTATTTAGTTTATAAATATGTTACCTCTGAGCTTAGAAGCTCACCCCTTTCATCCCCGTCTCAGGGTTTCGAAAGCGGAGATCGGATGAAAAGAAGCGTCAAGTTCGATTTTGCGCATTTGTATTTTTGTATAAATTGAGAATTGATATTGTTTTGGCTTGAATTGCCTTTTGTGTATATAAAGCGCTTATTACGGGATGTATATGAATTCGAGACTTGGATATGGATTTTATGATCATAACTGAGTATGATTATGCTTTATGTATGTAATTGGACATTGAATGTGGATTTTGCATATGGATTTGAGATATTGAATGTGGTTGGGATTGATTGAGATTTTATATGATCGATTGAGGATTTTTGAAGTGTTAGGTTTAGATGTGCATTTCTGCTTTGGTGTTTGGATTAGGACGGGAGGTCGATGTTGATTTGTGTTGTTGGGTTGAGATATTAGAAGTGTACTTTTGCCTTTGCAGAATTTTTGGTCATCAAAATACGATCGTTATCTTTGATTTTCGGTAAAAATTGGGTTAAGATAAGAATAAGAATTAAGAAGTTAGTTTGGTAAAGATGAGATTTGCGTGATTAAGACAAATTATATGAATTGAGTGTTATATGAGGATAAATTTCCAAAAAGGAAATTGTATTGATTGATTATGATTTGAATGTGATTGAGTAAAGAGAAAAGGAATGAAATATGGGGGAAAAAAATTATACCGGGTTTGGATAGTCTAGGTTTCCAACGCGAATGTGTTTCTGTGTTCTTGATTGTTCTCGGATGTCGGCTCCGTTTGTTAAGTATCGATTGTTTCCGATTCAAAATTTCGATGCGAAATTTCCGTTTCCATTCGCTTTCGTTTCCTTCGTTCTTCGTTTTTTGGTTGGGATCCGGTTTCCAGATCGGGTCCCAACATAGATGGTATCAGAGCTCAGTATTATGATCATATTTGGGCCATATGGTTAGTAAGAATGAATTTAGTGATTGTTTGAGTGAGGTTAAGAACTTTGATTGATTTTAGGCGTGTTTTAATGAACTTGAGATTTGAAGTTCATGATGGCATAATGCGATGAGAATTTTAAGATGAATTTGGATGATTCGACTTTACACATTTATGAGATGAAATAAGAAATACTTGAAGGATATGATTAAATGATATGAAGGTATATCTGAAATAATTGGAGAATTAAATTGATTATTGATTAAAGTGATGAGAATCATGATCGATTTTAGGAATGTGATAATACAAATGAGATTGGAAATAAATTGATTTTGACTATGCTTATGCTTTAAAGAAAGAGGAAGTGAATCCTTGCAAGATGAGACAAATGATGGATGGTCCCCTAAGGTTCATTAAGATTAAAAAATAGTGATTAAGTTAAGAATGTATGTGATGGGAAATGGATAAGAAAGTAATTTGACTATGGTTAGGCGGATGTGTTACTTGATGACTAAGTATGAATTTCGAGGACGAAATTCTTTTAAGAGGGAGAGAAATGTTGGACCCCGAACTTTTGATGATAATTAGAAATATTAAAATGAATATTAATGAGAAAGAAATTGGTGAGACAATTTATGAATTTAAGAAAATTTGCTTAAATTAGGAAAATTTTATGAGAAAAGAATTGTTTAGTTTTGAGGACTTTGATATTTGAATGAATTTATATGGATGATGAGAGGAAAGAGAATGAGTTAATTGAAATGGGGGTGAAAAATCAAGAAATAAAGAAAGAAAGTGAGAGAATTTGAAAAAAATTAAGAAAGTTGACTTTTGGAGATAGAAAATTTGACTTAAGAGAGTTGACTTTTTGTTTCAAACAAAATTTGCGAAAATTGTCTTCTGGAAACTTGTAGTTTATGTCAAGTGATTTCTGTAACCATAAAGTTTGATATTTTTCGATATCGGAAGTGAGAGTTATGATCAGTCAAAGTTCGCTTAGAGTTTGACTTTTTGAAGAAAAAGTTGAGTTTTTGATTTAGGCAAAATTCGAGAAAATGATCAACATGAAAATTGTAGCCTCTGTCGAGAGCTTTTTGTGGATATAAAGTTTGCTATTTTTCGATGTCGGGATTGAGAGATATGATTTTCTGAAGATATGCTTTGTTTTGAAAATGCTATTAAGTATAGATATGTGTATTCTATGCTTCAAGGCCACTCGTCGTACGGATTTAGTTTCAATTAGAGTAAGTGGTCTTCATAAAAGTTTTAGATGATATTTTTATCTTTCCATTGATATAAAGTTTGCAATTTTTCGATATCGGGGTTAGGAGTTATGAGCGATTAAAAATTGGAAGTCGTTTAGGAAAAGTTATTTTGGACAAAATTTTTGATTGAGTTTTTGACCTCTTTTGAAACCTAATTTGATTTTGAGTACTTCAAGGAAGTTGTAGAGCTTCCTTTGATCTTTTTATTGACACAACATTTGTCAAATTTTGAGTTCGGGATCGAGAGATATGATTTTTGAAAAGTTCGGTTTTGAAGTTCCGTTACTTTGTTTTTAATCCGATCCCTTTTGTAATATTTTGCTTATAATTCCTTCTTCCGACATCCGATTGACTCGATTCTCAAAGCGTTGGATTTCTAAGACAATTAATTTCATTTTCTTGAAGAATTATGATTTTTAGGAAATTAAATGGAAAGAGATTGAATGAACCAAAGTAGGAGATTTGGTCATAGGTTATAAGTTGGATAATTTTCTGAACATGGTTCAGTATTTTACGAAATTCGGGAGCTGTACAACTCCGATTGAGTTGATTCTTGAGGAAAAATAAAATTAAGATATAGGGCTACAACTCTTGTGAAGGGATCAAAATTTAATTTCATCCCTAAATTGTTAATTTCTGGAATTAAATTAACGTAATGTTCAGTCTCGGATTTTTCGCAGGTCCGATAGTATTTCGGCCATTAATTCTTATTTTCTGATCCGAATTGAGCGTGCTCAGTGGCGTTGAATTCGTATGATTGAGAGGAACATTTCTCTAGAAGAAAGTTTGCCCAAATTATTTCGTTTAGCTGCTCAAATTCTGGACGCAAGGTATCAGATTTTTCAAATGAAGTGCAGGGACAAACTTGGAAATAGGCTTAAAAGGAGGGGCATTTTGGTCTTTTAGTCACCATTTTAATGACATGGCACCAAAATGTGATGAGTTGTCGTGTAAGGAAGGAGCTAGAAATTAAAAGAAGAGAATAAAAAGATGAAACACGATGATGAGAGAAAGAAAGGAAGAAAAGTGGAGGAAAAATGGGGATTTCGCAAAGAGGAGAGGAAAGCTTGGGATTTTGATTTTGGAGATTTGAAGTTTGTTTTGAGTAGATTTCAAGGAAGAAGGATGAAAGAAGGTGGAAACTCCCTCTAAGGCTCTATAAATCCGAAATTTGAAGGAGAAAGAGGTAAGGGAAAAATTTGAGCTTGAGTTTTTAGTGATTTCTTTGTTTAGAAAGATGGAAAAGGTGATGGGTTTGCGTTTTCCATGATTAATTTTGGAAGATTTCATGAAGAATTGATTTAATTTTGAATTTATGTGAGTTAAGGTTTAGGTAAAATTTGAGATTTGGGAATTTTTGAAATTGATGATTTAGATATCTTGGAATTAGTATGAATTGATGAATTATGACATCAATTTTAAGGACTATGTTATTTATGATATTGAATTTGTATAAATTGGTTTAGGCCAATTTTAAGATTTGGGGAGTTTTGGAATTTATGGTTTAGATAGATTGATTTTATATGGAATTGGTGTTTTCTAAGTCCAATTTGAAGAATTAAGTGAATTATGATATTTATTTTGGATAATTATGGCTTAGGGAATTTTAAAGTAGTGGAAAGAAGAAGGAATTTGGATATTCGGTGCTTTGGACAAAGTATTAGCGTCAATTCGAGGTGGGTGATGTATTTATATTTTGAATTATGAGTAAATTATGTGATTTTGAAAAATCAAGAAAAGAATAATATTTCTGAAATTATGTTTTTAAAGGATTTGAATTGAAAATAACTCGGGAAAATTGTAGAAAAATTAAGAATATGAGATTTATGAAAATTGTGTTTTCGAATTTTTTAAATGTGAACTATCTTGTTTATGCATTAATATATGTTGATTGTGGGTTGAAAGAAATACTTGCATTCCTTTTATGCATTTGATTGATATACGATTAATTGAGTAATTGAATATGATTGTTATATAAATGAATGTGAATATGTGTGCATGTGTCAAGCATTTTGACACGATTGGATATGATGATATGAAGATTTAGAAAATCAAGATTTTGAAAAATGCCTTGAACAATTTGAATTCTCTTTCCGCTTATGTGTTATGTGGGTTTGGTCAGTCCTTTTATGAGTCGATTAGAATTGTCTCTACTTGTTTATAGCCTTCTCCGGCGCCTCATGAGTGGCTTAGGAGTTCCGATTCGGACTCCCCTCAGTTCACTGACTACGAACCGCTATCGCAAAGATGCGATGACGTTACGATAGGACCAACCAAGCCGTTTGATGTGTTTTATGTATTGAGTTAAGAGTTTATGTGTTTGTGATCGATGTGATTGCATTCATGTTTATGAGAAATTTTGAGAAATGAGAAAAGGGTTTTCAACCATGAAATTATAAATTTTGATTTGAAAAGTTTGGAAAATTGAAAGGTTTGAAGAAAATGCTTGAAAATTTGAAAAGTTTGAAAAGATAAGCCCTTTGGCTAAAAGTTATGAAAATGATTTCGCTTATTATTCGGTTTATAAATATGTTACCCACGAGCTTCGAAGCTCACCCCCCTTTCATCCCGTCTCGGGTTTACGAAGCGGAGATCGGATGAAAGAGCGTCAAATCGATTTTGCCTCATTTGTATTTTGTATAAATTGAGAATTGATATTGTTTTGGCTTGAATTGCCTTTTGTGTATATAAAGCGTTATTACGGGATGTATATGAATTCGAGACTTGGATATGGATTTTATGATCATAACTGAGTATGATTATGCTTTATGTATGTAATTGGATATTGAATGTGGATTTTGCATAAGGATTTGAGATATTGAATGTGGTTGGGATTGATTGAGATTTTATATGATCGATTGAGGATTTTGAAGTGTTAGGTTTAGATGTGCGTTTACTTTGGTGTTTGGATTACGGACGGGAGGTCCGATGTTGATTTGTGTTGTTGGGTTGAGATATTAGAAGTGTATTTTGCCTTTGCGAGAATTTTGAATTTGTCAAAATACAAATAGTTATCTTTTCGATTTTCGGTAAAAATCGGGTTAAGATAAGAATAAGAATTAAGAAGTTAGTTTGGTAAAGATGAGATTTGCGTGATTAAGACAAATTATATGAATTGAGTGTTATATGGGATAAATTTCCAAAAAGGAAATTGTATGGATTGATTATGATTTGAATGTGATTGAGTAAAGAGAAAAGGAATGAAATATGGGGGAAAAAAATTATACCGGGTTTGGATAGTCTAGGTTTCCAACGCGAATGTGTTTCTGTGTTCTTGATTGTTCTCGGATGTCGGCTCCGTTTGTTAAGTATCGATTGTTTCCAATTCAAAAATTCGATGCGAAATTTCCGTTTCCATTCGCTTTCGTTTCCTTCGTTCTTCGTTTTTCGGTTGGGATCCGATTTTCGGATCGGGTCCCAACATAGATGGTATCAGAGCTCAGTATTATGATCATATTTGGGCCATATGGTTAGTAAGAATGAATTTAGTGATTGTTTGAGTGAGGTTAAGAACTTTGATTGATTTTAGGCGTGTGTTAATGAACTTGAGATTTGAAGTTCATGATGGCATTATGCGATGAGAATTTTAAGATGAATTTGGATGATTCGACTTTACACATTTATGAAATGAAATAAGAAATACTTGAAGGATAGGATTAAATGATATGAAGATATATCTGAAATAATTGGAGAATTAAATTGATTGTTGATTAAAGTGATGAGAATCATGATCGATTTTAGGAATGTGATAATACAAATGAGATTGGAAATAAATTGATTTTGACTATGCTTATGCTTTAAAGAAAGAGGAAGTGAATCCTTGCAAGATGAGACAAATGATGGATGGTCCCCTAAGGTTCATTAAGATTAAAAAATAGTGATTAAGTTAAGAATGTATGTGATGGGAAATGGATAAGAAAGTAATTTGACTATGGTTAGGCGGATGTGTTACTTGATGACTAAGTATGAATTTCGAGGACGAAATTCTTTTAAGGGAGAGAGAAATATTGGACCCCGAACTTTTGATGATAATTAGAAATATTAAAATGAATATTAATGAGAAAGAAATTGGTGAGACAATTTATGAATTTAAGAAAATTTGCTTAAATTAGGAAAAATTTATGAGAAAAGAATTGTTTAGTTTTGAGGACTTTGATATTTGAATGAATTTATATGAATTATGAGAGGAAAGAGAATGAGTTGATTGAAATGGGAGTGAAAAATCAAGAAATAAAAAAAGAAAGTGAGAGAATTCGAAAAAAATTAAGAAAGTTGACTTTTGGAGATAGAAAGTTTGACTTGAGAGAGTTGACTTTTTGTTTGAGGCAAAATTTGAGAAAATTGTCTTATGGAAACTTGTAGTTTATGTCAAGAGATTTCTATAACTATAAATTTTGATATTTTTCGATATCGGAAGTGAGAGTTATGATCAGTCAAAGTTCGCTTGGAGTTTGACTTTTTGTAGAAAAAGTTGACTTTTTTATTTAGGCAAAATTTGAGAAAATGATCAATATGAAAATTGTAACCTCTGTCGAGAGCTTTTTGTGGATATAAAGTTTGCTATTTTTCGATGTCGGGATTGAGAGATATGATTTTCTGAAGATATGCTTTGTTTTAAAATGCTATTAAGTATAGATTTGTGTGTTCTATTCTTCGAGGCCACTCATCGTATGGATTTAGTTTGAATTAGAGTAAGTGGTCTTCATGAAAGTTTTAGATGATATTTTTATCTTTCCATTGATATAAAATTTGCAATTTTTTGATATCGGGGTTATGAGTTATGAGCGATTAAAAATTGGAAGTCGTTTAGGAAAAGTTGTTTTGGACAAAATTTTTGATTGAGTTTTTGACCTCTTTTGAGACCTAATTTGATTTTGAGTACTTCAGGGAAGTTGTAAAGCTTCCTTTGATCTTTTTATTGACACAAAATTTGTCAAATTCTGAGTTCGACATCGAGAGATATGATTTTTGAAAAGTTCAGTTTTGAAGTTCCGTTACTTTATTTTTAATCCGATCCCTTTTGTAATCTTTTGCTTATAATTCCTTCGTCCGACATCCGATTGACTCAATTCTCGAAGCGTTGTATTCCTAAGACGATTAATTTCATTTTCTTGAAGAATTATGATTTTTAGGAAATTAAATGGAAAGATATTGATTGAACCAAAGTAGGAGATTTGGTCATAGGTTATAAGTTGGATAATTTTCTGAACATGGTTCAGTATTTTACGAAATTCGGGAGCTGTACAACTCCAATTGAGTTGATTCTTGAGGCCAAATAAAATTAAGATATAGGGCTACAACTCTTGTGAAGGGATCGAAATTTAATTTCATCCCTAAGATTGTTAAGTTCTGGAATTAAATTAACGTAATGTTCAGTCTCGGATTTTTCGCAGGTCCGATAGTATTTCGGCTATAACTTCTTCGTTTCTGATCCGAATTGAGCGTGGTCTGTGGCGTTGGATTCGTATGATTGAGAGAAACATTTCTATAGAAGAAAGTTTTCCCAAATTATTTCGTTTAGCTGCTCAAATTCTGGACGCAAGGTATCAGATTTTTCAAATGAAGTGCAGGGACAAACTTGGAAATAGGCTTAAAAGGAGGGGCATTTGGTCTTTTAGTCACCATTTTAATGACATGGCACCAAAATGTGATGAGTTTTCGTGTAAAGAAGGAGCTAGAAATTAAAAGAAGAGAATAAAAAGATGAAACACGATGATGAGAGAAAGAAAGGAAGAAAAGTGGAGGAAAAATGGGGATTTCGGCAAAGAGGAGAGGGAAAGCTTGGGATTTTGATTTTTGGAGATTTGAAGTTTGTTTTTTAGTAGATTTCAAGGAAGAAGGATGAAAGAAGGTGGAAACTCCCTCTAAGGCTCTATAAATCCGAAATTTGAAGGAGAAAGAGGTAAGGGAAAAATTTGAGCTTTGAGTTTTTAGTGATTTCTTTGTTTAGAAATATGGAAAAGGTGATGGGTTTGTGTTTTCCATGATTAATTTAGGAAGATTTCATGATGAATTGATTTAATTTTGAATATATATGAGTTAAGGTTTAGGTAAAATTTGAGATTTGGGAATTTTTGAAATTGATGATTTAGATATCTTGGAATTAGTTTGAATTGATGAATTATGACATCAATTTTAAGGATTATGTTATTTATGATATTGAATTTGTATAAATTGGTTTAGGCCAATTTTAAGATTTGAGGATTTTTGGAATTTATGGTTTAGATAGATTGATTTTATATGGAATTGGTGTTTTCTAAGTCCAATTTGAAGAATTAAGTGAATTATGATATTTATTTTGGATAATTATGGCTTAGGGAATTTTAAAGTAGAGGAAAGAAGAAGGAATTTGGAGATTCGGTGCTTTGGACAAAGTATTAGCGTCAATTCGAGGTGGGTGATGTATTTATATTTTAAATTATGAGTAAATTATGTGATTTTGAAAAATCAAGAAAAGAATAATATTTCTGAAATTATGTTTTTAAAGGATTTGAATTGAAAATGATTCGGGAAAATTGTAGAAAAATTGAGAATACGAGATTTATGAAAATTGTGTTTTCGCATTTTTTTAAAATGTGAACTATGCTGTTTTATGCATTAATATATGTTGATTGTGGGTTGAAAGAAATACTTGCATTCCTTTTTATGCATTTGATTGATATACGATTAATTGAGTAATTGAATATGATTGTTATATAAATGAATGTGAATATGTGTGCATGTGTCAAGCATTTTGACACGATTTGATATGATGATATGAAGATTTAGAAAATCAAGATTTTTGAAAAATGCCTTGGGCAATTTGAATTCTCTTTCCGCTTATGTGTTATGTGGGTTTGGTCAGGTCCTTTTGTGAGTCAGTGCATTGTCTCTACTTGTTTATAACCTTCTCCCGGGTGCCCGCAAGTGGCTTAGGAGTTCCGATTTCGGACTCCCCTCCATTCACGGCTACACAGAACCGCTATGCGGGAATGTGCAGTACATTCTGATAGGACCAACCCAAACCGTTTGATGTGTTTTATGTATTGAGTTAAGAGTTTATGTGTTTTGTGATCTGATGTGATTGCATTCATGTTTATGAGAAATTTTGATAAATGAGAAAAAGGGTTTTCAACCATGAAATTATAGAAAATTGATTTGAAAAGTTTGGAAAATTGAAAGGTTTGAAGAAAATGCTTGAAAATTTGAAAAGTTTGAAAAGATAAGCCCTTTGGCTAAAAGTTATGAAAAATGATTTCTGCTTATTATTCAGTTTATAAATATGTTACCCACGAGCTTAGAGCTCACCCCCTTTCATCCCGTCTCTGTGTTTCGGCGGAGATCGATGAAAGAGCGTCAAATCGATTTTGCGCATTTGTATTTTGTATAAATTGAGAATTGATATTGTTTTTGGCTTGAATTGCCTTTTGTGTATATAAAGCAGTTATTACGGGATGTATATGAATTCGAGACTTGGATATGGATTTTATGATCATAACTGAGTATGATTATGCTTTATGTATGTAATTGGATATTGAATGTGGATTTTGCATATGGATTTGAGCTATTGAATGTGGTTGGGATTGATTGAGATTTTATATGATCGATTGAGGATTTTTGAAGTGTTAGGTTTAGATGTGCGTTTCTGCTGGTGTTTCGGATTCTGGACGGGAGGTCCGATGTTGATTTGTGTTGTTGGGTTGAGATATTAGAAGTGTATTTTTGCCTTTGCAGAAATTTTTGGGTTGTCAAAATACAGTCGTTATGCTGCTTGATTTTCGGTAAAAATCGGGTTAAGATAAGAATAAGAATTAAGAAGTTAGTTTGGTAAAGATGAGATTTGCGTGATTAAGACAAATTATATGAATTGAGTGTTATATGGGATAAATTTCCAAAAAGGAAATTGTATGGATTGATTATGATTTGAATGTGATTGAGTAAAGAGAAAAGGAATGAAATATGGGGGAAAAAAATTATACCGGGTTTGGATAGTCTAGGTTTCCAACGCGAATGTGTTTCTGTGTTCTTGATTGTTCTCGGATGTCGGCTCCGTTTGTTAAGTATCGATTGTTTCCAATTCGAAATTTCGATGCGAAATTTCCGTTTCCATTCGCTTTCGTTTCCTTCGTTCTTCGTTTTTCGGTTGGGATCCGGTTTTCGGATCGGGTCCCAACATAGATGGTATCAGAGCCCAGTATTATGATCATATTTGGGCCATATGGTTAGTAAGAATGAATTTAGTGATTGTTTGAGTGAGGTTAAGAACTTTGATTGATTTTAGGCGTGTGTTAATGAACTTGAGATTTGAAGTTCATGATGGCATTATGCGATGAGAATTTTGAGATGAATTTGGATGATTCGACTTTACACATTTATGAGATGAAATAAGAAATACTTGAAGGGTAGGATTAAATGATATGAAGATATATCTGAAATAATTGGAGAATTAAATTGATTGTTGATTAAAGTGATGAGAATCATGATCGATTTTAGGAATGTGATAATACAAATGAGATTGGAAATAAATTGATTTTGACTATGCTTATGCTTTAAAGAAAGAGGAAGTGAATCCTTGCAAGATGAGACAAATGATGGATGGTCCCCTAAGGTTTATTAAGATTAAAAAATAGTGATTAAGTTAAGAATGTATGTGATGGGAAATGGATAAGAAAGCAATTTGACTATGGTTAGGCGGATGTGTTACTTGATGACTAAGTATGAATTTCGAGGACGAAATTCTTTTAAGAGGGAGAGAAATGTTGGACCCCAAACTTTTGATGATAATTAGAAATATTAAAATGAATATTAATGAGAAAGAAATTGGTGAGACAATTTATGAATTTAAGAAAATTTGCTTAAATTAGGAAAAATTTATGAGAAAAGAATTGTTTAGTTTTGAGGACTTTGATATTTGAATGAATTTATATGAATTATGAGAGGAAAGAGAATGAGTTAATTGAAATGGGAGTGAAAAATCAAGAAATAAAAAAAGAAAGTGAGAGAATTGGAAAAAAATTAAGAAAGTTGACTTTTGGAGATAGAAAGTTTGACTTGAGAGAGTTGAGTTTTTGTTTGAGGCAAAATTTGAGAAAATTGTCTTATGGAAACTTGTAGTTTATGTCAAGAGATTTCTGTAACCATAAATTTTGATATTTTTTGATATCGAAAGTGAGAGTTATGATCAGTCAAAGTTCGCTTGGAGTTTGACTTTTTGAAGAAAAAGTTGACTTTTTTATTTAGGCAAAATTCGAGAAAATGATCAATATGAAAATTGTAGCCTCTGTCGAGAGCTTTTTGTGGATATAAAGTTTGTTATTTTTCGATGTCGGGATTGAGAGATATGATTTTCTGAAGATATGCTTTGTTTTGAAAATGCTATTAAGTATAGATTTGTGTGTTCTATTCTTCGAGGCCACTCATTGTACGGATTTAGTTTGAATTAGAGTAAGTGGTCTTCATGAAAGTTTTAGATGATGTTTTTATCTTTCCATTGATTAAAGTTTGCAATTTTTCGATATCGGGGTTATGAGTTATGAGCGATTAAAAATTGGAAGTCGTTTAGGAAAAGCTGTTTTGGACAAAATCTTTGATTGAGTTTTTGACCTCTTTTGAGACCTAATTTGATTTTGAGTACTTCAGGGAAATTGTAGAGCTTCCTTTGATCTTTTTATTGACACAAAATTTGTCAAATTCTGAGTTCGGGATCGAGAGATATGATTTTTGAAAAGTTCAGTTTTGAAGTTCCGTTACTTTGTTTTTAATCCGATCCCTTTTGTAATCTTTTGCTTATAATTCCTTCGTCCGACATCCGATTGACTCGATTCTCGAAGCGTTGGATTCCTAAGACGATTAATTTCATTTTCTTGAAGAATTATGATTTTTAGGAAATTAAATGGAAAGAGATTGATTGAACCAAAGTAGGAGATTTGGTCATAGGTTATAAGTTGGATAATTTTCTGAACATGGTTCAGTATTTTACGAAATTCGGGAGCTGTACAACTCCGATTGAGTTGATTCTTAAGGCCAAATAAAATTAAGATATAGGGCTACAACTCTTGTGAAGGGATCGAAATTTAATTTCATCCCTAAGATTGTTAAGTTCTGGAATTAAATTAACGTAATGTTCAGTCTCGGATTTTTCACAGGTCCGATAGTATTTCGGCTATAACTTCTTCGTTTCTGATCCGAATTGAGCGTGGTCTGTGGCGTTGGATTCGTATGATTGAGAGAAACATTTCTCTAGAAGAAAGTTTTCCCAAATTATTTCGTTTAGCTGCTCAAATTCTGGACGCAAGGTATCAGATTTTTCAAATGAAGTGCAGGGACAAACTTGGAAATAGGCTTAAAAGGAGGGGCATTTTGGTCTTTTAGTCACCATTTTAATGACATGGCACCAAAATGTGATGAGTTGTCATGTAAAGAAGGAGCTAGAAATTAAAAGAAGAGAATAAAAAGATGAAACACGATGATGAGAGAAAGAAAGGAAGAAAAGTGGAGGAAAAATGGGGATTTCGGCAAAGAGGAGAGGGAAAGCTTGGGATTTTGATTTTTGGAGATTTGAAGTTTGTTTTTGAGTAGATTTCAAGGAAGAAGGATGAAAGAAGGTGGAAACTCCCTCTAAGGCTCTATAAATCCGAAATTTGAAGGAGAAAGAGGTAAGGGAAAAATTTGAGCTTTGAGTTTTTAGTGATTTCTTTGTTTAGAAATATGGAAAAGGTGATGGGTTTGTGTTTTCCATGATTAATTTAGGAAGATTTCATGATGAATTGATTTAATTTTGAATTTATATGAGTTAAGGTTTAGGTAAAATTTGAGATTTGGGAATTTTTGAAATTGATGATTTAGATATCTTGGAATTAGTATGAATTGATGAATTATGACATCAATTTTAAGGATTATGTTATTTATGATATTGAATTTGTATAAATTGGTTTAGGCCAATTTTAAGATTTGAGGATTTTGGAATTTATGGTTTAGATAGATTGATTTTATATGGAATTGGTGTTTTCTAAGTCCAATTTGAAGAATTAAGTGAATTATGATATTTATTTTGGATAATTATGGCTTAGGAATTTTAAAGTAGAGGAAAGAAGAAGGAATTTGGAGATTCGGTGCTTTGGACAAAGTATTAGCGTCAATTAAAGGTGGGTGATGTATTTATATTTTAAATTATGAGTAAATTATGTGATTTTGAAAATCAAGAAAAGAATAATATTTCGAAATTATGTTTTAAAGGATTTGAATTGAAAATGATTCGGAAAATTGTAGAAAAATTGAGAATCTGAGATTTATGAAAATTGTGTTTCGCATTTTTTAAAATGTGAACTATCTTTTTATGCATCAATATATGTTGATTGTGGGTTGAAAGAAATACTTGCATTCCTTTTATGCATTTGATTGATATCGATTAATTGAGTAATTGAATATGATTGTTATATAAATGAATGTGAATATGTGTGCATGTGTCAAGCATTTTGACACGATTTGATATGATGATATGAAGATTTAGAAAATCAAGATTTTTAAAAAATGCCTTCGGGCAATTTGAATTCTCTTTCCGCTTATGTGTTATGTGGGTTTGGTCAGGTCCTTTTGTGAGTCAGTGCATTGTCTCTACTTGTTTATAACCTTCTCCATTTGCCCGCATAGTGGCTTAGGCGTTCGATTCGAGACTCCCTCCATTCACGATTGCATGAATCGCTTATCGAGAATGTGCGATGACGTTCGATCGGACCAACCCAAACCGTTTGATGTGTTTTATGTATTGAGTTAAGAGTTTATGTGTTTTGTGATCTGATGTGATTGCATTCATGTTTATGAGAAATTTTGATAAATGAGAAAAATGGTTTTCAACCATGAAATTATAGAAATTTGATTTGAAAAGTTTGGAAAATTGAAAGATTTGAAGAAAATGCTTGAAAAGTTGAAAAGTTTGAAAAGATAAGCCCTTTGGCTAAAAGTTATGAAAAATGATTTCTGCTTATTATTCAGTTTATAAATATGTTACCCACGAGCTTCCGAGCTCACCCCCCCTTTCATCCCCGTCTTTAGGTTTCTGAGCAGGAGATCGGATGAAAGAGCGTCAAGTTCGATTTTGCCGCATTTGTATTTTTGTATAAATTGAGAATTGATATTGTTTTTGGCTTGAATTGCCTTTTGTGTATATAAAGCAGTTATTACGGGATGTATATGAATTCGAGACTTGGATATGGATTTTATGATCATAACTGAGTATGATTATGCTTTATGTATGTAATTGGATATTGAATGTGGATTTTGCATATGGATTTGAGATATTGAATGTGGTTGGGATTGATTGAGATTTTATATGATCGATTGAGGATGTTTGAAGTGTTAAGTTTAGATGTGCGTTTCTGCTGGTGTTTCGGATTCCGGACGGGAGGTCCGATGTTGATTTGTGTTGTTGGGTTGAGATATTAGAAGTGTATTTTTGCCTTTGCAGGAATTTTTGGGTTGTCAAAATACAGTTGTTATGCTGCCCGATTTTTGGTAAAAATCGGGTTAAGATAAGAATAAGAATTAAGAAGTTAGTTTGGTAAAGATGAGATTTGCGTGATTAAGACAAATTATATGAATTGAGTGTTATATGAGGATAAATTTCCAAAAAGGAAATTGTATGGATTGATTATGATTTGAATGTGATTGAGTAAAGAGAAAAGGAATGAAATATGGGGGAAAAAAAATTATACCCGGTTTGGATAGTCTAGGTTTCCAACGCGAATGTGTTTTTGTGTTCTTGATTGTTCTCGGATGTCGGCTCCGTTTGTTAAGTATCGATTATTTCCGATTCGAAATTTCAATGCGAAATTTCCGTTTCTATTCGATTTCGTTTCCTTCGTTCTTCGTTTTTCGGTTGGGATCCGGTTTCCGGATCGGGTCCCAACAACCTGTTTATGCATGCATTTGAGATTCTGGCCTTTTGGGATGTCATGGGGTCAGAATTTAGATTCTGACACTTCCACTGCTTTATCGTGCATATGATGCATGAATCCATGTCTCCCCAAAACTAATGACCCATTTCATCGATAAATTACTACTCTAACACATTGTCCCTAATTTAAAATTTCTTAATTTCTTGCAAATTTTAATTTATATTGTAACATAATAATTAGTTGTTCTTATTTTAATAATTGAGGCTTTATTGGTTAGAACATCACTGTTGAATCTTGCATTATTTGTTCTTAATCAAATTCATCAACAAAATGAATTAACTTTTGACTGTATTATCATAAATAAAATAATTTCAACAAGAAGGTTGGTCTTTGAAGATATAATCTTTAAGGGTTTCCTATGATTTTGGTGAGTTAGACATAATAATTGAAGTCTAACAGTAGAACGAATATGAGAAAAGATTCTATAAAGGATTGTGGTGGAATTTTGGTCAAGAACGTAGAGAGAGTTTGAGCCTTCGAAGTTATAAAAAGGCAAATAGGTATAAAAAAGAAAAAAAGGGATTAGAAAGATTATAGCTTTCTCACTTCCTCGCATGGATTTGAATGGACATGAATAGATCATGATTAATTTTACTCCATAAGGAAAAATACCATTTTCATAGTTACAAAATTTGGAGAAAGTACAAAGATTAGTTTTTTTCTTCACTGCACTTTTTTTCTTTCTCATGGATTGAACTTTGAAAACTATACAAGAAACAAAAGCAAAGAATATGAAACATAACTCAGTTTGCTTCAAGGTAGTATTAGGTTTATGGGAAATTGAATGTTGTAATATGATGGACCAATTGAGGTTCTTACCCATAGTTTTGAAGATAAGGAACCATGTTACTACTAATATTTTTTATCCTTATACTATCAATAAGTTAATATGTCAAATATCAAGCTCAATGAAAGGGTAAAGTGGGTAAATGAGCTAATTAAATCAATTAAGCAATCAAAGGATGAATAAAATAAGAAGATGGAGTATATTTGGAGAACTTCTTAAATGGTTTTCAATTAAGTTCTATTAAAGGGATGTGTTTTAATCCTTGCAAGAACTTGAGAAGTTTGAAAGACTTATTTTTAGGCACACTAGTCAGCTAATCTAAGCTAGTGGTTGATTAACATTAGGTTTTTTAGGTGTATATTGGTTGACCAATATAGTTTAGTGGTTGACTAATGTGATCATAAATTTATGATTTTGGTTGACCAATATCGCAAAAATGGTCAACTAATGTGTAGAATGATTAATCAATTTGTAGAATGGTCGATCAATGCTATTGTAACTTATCATTATAACAATTAGTTTTTATTTCTAATACTATTTGGAGTTGTTTTAAATATAAGAAGATTATATAAAAATTGTGGGAGGTATTTTGGGCATACTAGAGGGTTGAGAAGAGCTATATAAGGCTAGAGAATGTATTTGCATATGACACAACATAAATTGAGCCTTTATTCATTAGTGTTAGTAAAAGAGGTGTATTTTGAGTTATATGGTTATGGAATTGTCACAATTAGTGAAATTACTTAAGATACACATGTGAGAGTTCCTTTTGACCTTAAGTAAGATTTATGAAAGGTTACTCTTTAGTTATGATAACAAAGATATTATATAGAGGGTTGCACTTCACTTGTTAAGAAAAAGACAGTGATTTTCAAGTAAAACTTAAGGAGTGGACATGAACTAAGGGTTATCTCGCTGAGCCACTATAAATTAGTTGTCTTCCTATCATTACTTTTTTAATTACTATTGTATTAGCTTTATAATTATCACATGCAAATTTGGCATAATTATTCATTAGAATGTACAATTCTTTCACTAAGAAGAAGAATGGTACTAAAGAACCCAATTAGACTAATAGACAAGAAAAAGAATATGAAAAGTTTGAATTGAACAATATTAGAGATAATACGACTAATAAAAAAATTATATTCAGCGTACTGAATGCCTTGTCCTTGTCGAAGAGGAATTAAAATCCTAATTTGTAATAGGTATTTTTAATTAACCACCACTTTTATGTGACTTTAGATGGCACCTTCTTAGGGCTTCTATGGACAAACCAAATAATATTTAATAATAATGTTTCACTTTTATTTTCTTTTCTTCTTTTTTTGATTAACATAAAAATTAGTAAACAAAGAATAAGGAACTTAAGAATGATTCGTTCTCAATAAATTTTGAGTGACCTGAGAATAAAAATTAAATGTAAGAAAAGAAGACACAAGAAATAGTGAAATCATAAACTAACGACATTATTAACAATTTTATATAAAACTTTTATACTACAAGTATACAAGTCGTAAGTTGTAGTATAAAAGATATCGTTCTCATGAGGATTGGATTACTTACCTAACAATTTGAATGCACTTTGTCTAAGGTAATAAAAGATTAAATGAATTGAATTAAAATTTGTTAACTAAAACTGAAATAAAATAATAAAACAAAACAATTAAATAAGTGAAGCTAGCAATAAGAATGAAGTTAATCAATAATGCAAACTTAGGGGTTACTTTATCCTTATCTTGTCTTCCCTTTATCTTATTAATTCAATTATGATTGAACCTATATGTACTACAATTTTGATTTCCCTATCTTGATATCTAATCAAGTAACCCCAATTGAAATAGTGAACAATTGAATTTCAATCTCTTGATTCACCAAACTACTCATAACTACTCAATTAGACAATCCTAAGCATAGTTAACTCACAACTAAAATCTCTCCTCAATTGTTTATTAATATGCTATTTGTAGATTTATTAAGGTACCAATGTTCGTTGCACAAATTAACACATATAACTTTGATTCAATCTCTTGATTTCTTATTAAGTATAAGCATGACAAGTACCATACAGAAATACTATATTGAATTGAACAACAATAAAGTTAAAGAAAATAATTAAAAAATAATCCCTAAAATGGATTTAGAAATCTATAATCATGTTTGACATCCCAATAATCCAAATTAACATCCAAGACAATGAAATATAAGAAGAGAAAAGAAAGAAAACAATTTTAAGTTTTTATCTGGAAATTTTGGAAAATTGTAGTTAATCTTGATATTTCGAGTTTGATATGCTTCTTTATGATGTCCAGCCCCCTTTTTTTATACTTTTCTTTGCCTTAAATAATTCTTGATGCTTCTAGGGTTCCTTTTAAGGTTTTATCCCACTAATTTTGGTTTCAAAAATAGGCCCGAGTTGTCAAAAGCACAAAAAACTCGCAAGCTAGAAATGTTTTATATGATTGTGTATTATGGATGCATCATCGTGCATCTTGTCTAGACTCTTTGTCACGAGTAAGGGGCTTATCCTTATGTGATTAACATGCACGATTGTGCATTCGAGTCCTTCTTCATCTTTTCTTTAATTTTTCTTATTTCTGCTCACTAACAAACACTTCAAACAATTCTTAAAATATAATATTAAGATTAAATCCTTGCTCTAAAACAGTCAAACGATTAAAACACATAAAAAAATAAGAAGAGCACAATTCTATGTCTTAAACACATGATTATCATCTAAGAAAACACTTAACAACATATTTAAACATCTAGAAAACATACTTTGATGTACACTTTTTAACATCCCCACGCTTAAATCTTTCTTATCCTTAATTAAAACTAAACCACAAACAAACAAAACACAAAAGCACACAATCACGCAACAATGCAATAATGGTACAATGACATCAAATTTCATGGAATTAACTTAACGTCAATCAAAATAGTGACCCCTTATTCATGCACTTATAGCACTTATAAGCTTGCACTTATTATTATTGATCAATTAAAAAGGTAAATTATCACAAAGTAACCCTTTATGAGATTTTTTTCTATTTTAAAAAGATTAGTTGGTTTAATTTTATTGCAAGCAATATCTTTTTATATTTTCTTTAACGATCATCTAGTCTTTTGACGCGAAGACAAATGCCTTGTCATGAATGCCCCCAGTTACTCAATTAGGTTACGTTTTTTATTTAGCTTGGTTGGAGTATCATTTTTGCCTTTTGACACAAAGAAAAATATTTTATCGTGAATGTTTCTAGTTGCTCACCTATGTCAAAACTCTCAACAAGCTACACATTCTATTCTTAACTTAATTTTCTTAAAAAGGACCAACGAAATAGGAATTTTATTTGACAATTCTTTTCAATTTCTCAGCCTACCTTATTTCTTTTTTAGTCAGTCAGTCTCATGAAAGGTTACTAATGAAACCTACAATTTAAATAAATGTAATTATAAATGTATCCAAATAAATGTCATTAAATAAAAGAATAGGTGTCATATCCTAATTAACATGCATATTTATCCTAAAGACATATAAAACACAAAATTCATAAGTTAATATGCCTTTAAAATTTAAATGACCATTCGAAGGTAAGCCAATCCATTAAATTCATGCCATCGTCACATGCATACAATGCACACATCATACAACCAAATGATAAGACAATGCTATCTAATAAAAAACTAGCACAATGCAAATAGAAAATCACAAACAATTGACATGTAAGAGCATACACATCCCCACACTTAAACAACACATTGTCCTCAATGTGAAAATTGAAACAATAAAAATAAAGAGAAAATAAATAAATAAATAGCAAAAGCGAGAACACTTAGGGAGATTTAGATGATGATGGTGTACAAGATGGAACGTGGACACAACGATGTCAAAAACTTATTGATAGTTTTATATAAAAATATTTTGTACTATAAGTATACATGTTGTAACTTGTAGTATAGAAGACATCATTCTCAGAGGGACTGAATTAGTCATCTAACAACTAGAATACTCTTTATCTAAGGTATTAATAAAGTATTGAATCAATTGAATTAAAATAAATTAATTGAAATTGAAATAAACTAATAAAAACCAAGTGATATATGCTTAATTGGTTATGAATTTATCCTATAACACTTAGTGTTTAATGATATGAAATGCTTAAGACATTCACTTTAGTTTATATTTGTTTGTAGGTACAATTCAGAAGCAAAAGAGCTAAAGTGAGACAAAAGCATTATATTTGAGTTGTTTTTCAAATATTCACATTCACTTATCTTCATGAAGCAAGAAGAAGAAGATTAAAAGCAAGAGAAGACAGGAAAACACTAAGAAAGATGAGATGTATGTTGAACATATCAAAAGGAGGGATGAAGAAATGGCTAATGGCCATAAGTGGATTGCATGGGTGTAAGGCATAACTCATACCCATGAGAAGTTTTGCACCACCATGAGAAGTGGCCAGCTCACCCAAAAAAAATCCTAACTTTTTAATATAAAAGAGATGTTGTGCAACGACAGATAGTATGAAAAGTTTGAAGAATTGGCAGAGGGGTTTTTGGAAGTGAAGAAGGGGCAAAGCTCCACAACATTGGAGACCCATGGAGAAGATGGATGGTTAGAATTTTTGACGCCAGTTTAGAGGTCACATCAATGCCGAAGAACCCGATTAAGTGTATCTCTCACTAAGTTTGTTGTTTTTCTCTTTTAAGGATTGGTTATGTTATCCTATGTTAATTGCTTTGGGCATTCATGTATGGATAATCGTATTTCTCGTTATCATTCAATTGTTTGTGCATGAACCCATTGGTAGAATTTTAATATAACCCGTAATTTTTATGTTAAATTTCATTTATGGAAGCTAATGGTTTCAGATCATTAGGAATAGCATAACCTAGGTTAAATGATCCAAGCCTATGTGGTTATTGCTTAGATTGGTCTGTTTTTCTAATTTGTAATGCGGTTGTCCAATTAAATCTAGAGAATGTCTCCTGGGTTGTTCGATAGCTAAGTTTAATTGACGAGCGTCTCTTAATTAAATATAGCCTAAGGGAAATTTAGGGTTAATAGAGCTTGTTGTTAATCTACGACCAGTAGTTCAAAAAGAGGTGTGAAGACAACAATTCAATGAAATATGTCTAATTGGATGTAGGTTGAGATTGAACCAAAGAACCTAATCCCTAAAGAATTCATTACTTTCATCAATTTTGCATGTTTTATTTTCTTTATTTTCATTAGTTTAGTTTTAGTTTATTTTGTTATTAAACCAATCCAACCCCTTTCCCAAAAAGAACTAAACACCTATTATTTTCATTTCAAAAGCTTTATACACATTCTCTGTGAGATCGGCCTAGACTTACAGCTGCTATAGTTGTAGGTTTAGTTATTTTAAGTAGTTTAATAATGCACCATGTCACCAAGCAATTGAATAAGTGAAGATAGCAATAAGAATGAAGTTTATTCAATAATGGAAACTTAGGGGTTATTCTATCCTTATTTTGTCTTCCTTTTATCATATTAATTTAGTTATGCTTGATCCCAGATATCCTAAGGTTTTAATTATCGTCTCTTAAGATCTAATCAAGTAATCCCAATTAAAATAGATAATAATTGAATTGCAACATCTCGATTCACAAAAGTACTCCTAACTACTCAATTGGATTTAAATCAATCATAAGGATAATTAACTCTAGGTCTGTTAAGGTACCAACTCTCGTTAAGCAACTTAAAACATATAACTTTTATTCAATCTCTTGATTTCTTATCAAGTATAAACATGACAAATACCACAAAGCAATACTATATTGAATTGAACAAGAATAAAGTTAAATAAAACAATTCAAGAATAATCCCTAATATGGATTTAGTAATCTATAATCATGTTCAAAATTCCACTAATCCAAATTAGCATCCAATACAATGAAATATAAAAAGAGAAAAGAAAGAAAACAATTTTAAGTCTTGATATGGAAATTCTAGAAAATTGGAGTTGATATTGATGACTTCAATTTAATCTGCTTGTTTATGATGTGTAGCCTCCTTTCTAACGTTTTTCTTTGCCTTAAATACTTGTTTATCCTCCAAGAGTTCTTTCAAGGGGTTCCTCACTTATTTTGGTTCTAAAAATAACTCTAAATAGTAAAAAGTACCAAAAAACTCACAAGTTAGAAAAGTTGTGCACGATCGTACATTGCGAATGCAGCATCGTGCATCCTGTGGCTTATCTCCATGCAACTAACATGCACGATTGTGCAATAATCATGCATGAACGTTCATGCTCTTATTCTTCAAGTCCTTCTTCATCTTTTCTTTAATTTTTTGATGTTTTCATTTACTACAAAACACATTAATCAATTCTTGAAACATAATATTAAGATCAAATCCTTGCTCTAAAGCATTCAAATAATTAAAATACATAAAAAACACTAACAAGAATATAATTCTAATTCTTAAACACATGATTATCATATAAGAAACCACTTTAAAACACATTTAAACATTTAGAAAACATACTAAAGTATGCAGCTACCAGACAAAAAAACAATCCTGATTATAAAACTGGGCTTTGATACAAAATTTTGATGCAACTCTCACCAAAAGTCTAGTGAGATTTGATATTAATAAAAATAGGAACAAGGATTATTCTATTGAAATAGGTTGATTTAAGAACATGAACATAAAAACACACTGAGAAGGATATGAAATCTTCACACTTTAGAAAAGAAGGGATCATGAGTGATAAAGGTTTTGATTGCTAGTAGTTAGATAAGATTTGAAGTTTTTTTAGAAAACCTAAAATAATAGTAATCTAAAAGATTAAAGAACACTATCCAAAAATTTTTGTTTCAGTAATAATAATAATGATAAGCTTTCAACTATACTCGTAAGAAAGCTTCGTATAAACATAAATCCCAAAAATCAGAGTTCCGAAAAAAAAAACATATTGAAATTAATAAAAAAGTTATGATTAATTAAAACACATATTTGGCACCTGAATTGGAATACATCCGTGCCAATTTATTATGAAACTCCTGAAATGAGGACAAGTGTGGTGCTAATTAAAAGTTAGACTCTAGCGTCAATTTGCTTCTGCTTCTTTAGGCTACAAAAACATTATAAGTCCAATGCTAGTCACAAGTATGACTCTAGTGCCAGTTAACTTCTATTTTTTAACCTCCCACAAGTTGCCTCATGACCCATGTCAATTGTCTTTTAATTCATTATCATTTACGTTTTAAACTGTAATCCTCGTCTTGCTTGTTTATTTGGATCAGTATTTTAGGTCTATCTTCAACTTCTTGGAGTAGCAAAGCTTCATCCCTTGCATTGAGATCTACCATTAAGTTGTTGAGGACCTTTTCGGCCTTTCCTACTTGGTGTTATCGGTCCTCCAATGGACCCTCAACAAATTTGATGTTCATGCATTAGATATTTGATTCTCATACATACAGCCTGTGAATATTGAATTCGAAGATATACTTCTTGTATCTCGTAATCTAGTTAATTTCTTAGAAATATTTAACACGTAAAATACACTATCCTTTCTTTTTTATCCAAGTTTGTTTATGGAATAACCTATAAGATGCCATCTTGAATTTCATTTTCTTGGGCATTAATATGTAGCTGTGCTCCAATACTTGAGGTACAACTGATTGGTTTTATTTTATCAAGTGAACAAAAGTTATATTAGAGCAAAAATAAGAAATGGTCATATCTTTGAAAAGGAAAATAAAAGGATAAGAATTATTTCTGGTAACTAAATAGAAGTTATTAAATACCAAAATTAACATTATGAAGGATAATTATACGTTAGAGGGACTTTCAAATTTTAATTATATAAAATTTTAAAATTATCTGAAATATTATTTGATATTGATTCGTATTATATCATATACAGTATAAATTTCGGCAATTTCAATTTACGGACCGTGCCATGACTTTGAAGATAAAGGAATTTGGAGTCGATTAGTACATTAAGTAAACACGCAATTCTCGGACAGTTGGTCCTGTAATGCCGCCGTGACATGATGAAGAATTCCAAGAATACTTGTCCGTAGACTTGCAATTGACTTGGTCGAAGTCTTCTATACGCGATGTGCATGGAGACAAAAGGCAAAGAATGATAAAAGGCCACACTTGTGAAGCAGATGGAATTCGAGGAATTGCTAACAGAATGGCGTTTTCCACTGCTAACCGTCATCTAGCTTTGGGCATTTGCCACATTTTTCTTTTTTTATCATGTGATCTGAAGTGGGTTCATGGTGCTAGAACAGAAGCACTAGTTCATGTTCTAAAGGAAACCAAGTCTGTTTTGCCACTAGCCTCTTGCCCATTTTCCACAAAAGGTTACTTTCTTCCTTTCCAATAGTTAATGCATGATCTATTATAACTATGAGATTCCTCTTTCCTTTTTCCTGATCAACTGGTGAATATAATAGTTGTCTATCACACATTTAAATTTTCAGGTTGTGAACAACAATTTCAAGGTGTGAAGAGGTCTAATTGCCGTTTCCCAAGATCGGCACTTAGACAGCAGAATTTGCATCCTGGTTCCTCCAAGATTATCAGAAATCAATCAAGAGTCCGCTCTTTGAATTCTGTAGAAACAAGATTGACGTATAGTACAGAAATGTATGGAGAAGGACTTAGTCTCCCTCTAAGCTCATTAACCGACGGCAATTATGTTGTCAAACTTGGTTTTGGCACCCCGACTCGCGATTTCAACTTGCTTTTCGACACAGGCAGTGATATCACTTGGATAAAGTGCCAACCTTGCTTTGAGGGTTGCAACAGCGGAGACTCCATTTTCGATCCTTCCTCTTCTTCAACATATTCAAATGCTACTTGCGATTCTCCTACCTGCAGCTACAGGATCCCATACAATGACGACTCCTATGCTGTTGGGGACTATTCAAAAGACACCCTCACCATGACGACCGAAGATGTTTACAGCGGCTTTGTTTTTGGCTGCAGCCATAATATTGGTGGTGATTTCGGAGGAGCCGACGGAGTTTTAGGTATTGGACAAGGAAACTACTCTCTAATGGCTCAAACTGACAAAAACCTTTTCAGAGTTTTCTGTTACTGTCTTCCTTCCACAGAGAGCTCTACTGGGTACCTAGCATTTGGTGTCCAAGCATTTGAAACCTGCCAACCCGATACTAGTCAGATGATACCGCTCATATTTAATCAAAACGACCAAGATATCAGCTTTTTCGTTAACTTAACTGGAATAACAATTGGCGATCAAAGACTGGAAATTTCTTCGTATATTCAGTCATCAGTGAAGACCAAAATTGATTCAGGGACTGTCATTACTCGTCTACCTCAACCACTATATTTGGCTCTTCAATCTGAATTTGCGAGATTGATGTCTCCGTATCCACCTGCTCCTCCATCGCAATTCTTGAACACCTGCTATAATCTTGAACGGCACATTAGTTGGACGCCGCCTGAAGTTGTGCTTCATTTCGAGGATTATATTGATGTTAATTTGGACCAATCTGCCATTGCCATTAGAGAAGATGAATTTCATGTTTGCTTGGCCTTTGCCGCTAATAATGGCACAAGTGAGTTGATTATTATTGGTAATCAACAACAACGGGCGTTGAATGTCTTTTACGACGCTAAAACTCGAAAGTTAGCTTTTGGGCCTGGTTGCACAAACTGACAATCAAAGTTAGCATTTCGAGCTTGAAGGAGATTATTCGACTCTGGTTGTGGCCATTTCAAGAATTTTTAAAATAATTGAATAAGAAACTTGGCAGACAAAGGAAAATGTACTCTTATGACATTTCTGAGATTGCTGTGTTGTGTTGCTTTTTGTTGTTGTCTTGTGATAGTTAATTAAGCTGTAATTTGTGTTTTTCTATTTTTGAGGAAATAATGATAATGAATTAGGTCCACCGCAAGAAAAATGAAGTTTAGCGACGGAAATTATCGATAGAATTTGGACATATTCCGTCGGTAACCTTATTTAGCGACGGAATTTATTGACGAAAAAAATCGTCGGAGATACAGCAATAGGTAAATTTACCGACGGAATACGGAATTATCGACGACATAAAATAAAAATTTTTCTGTCAAAAAATTACCAACGAAATTGACTTTCCGTCGGTAATTAGTGACGGAAAAAAATTCCGTCGCTAAATCCAATATTTTACCAACGAAAATTTTATTCCGTCGGTAAATTTGCTGAAGACTATTTTTTAAATTTTACCTGCAAAATGTTTAGTTTCTGTAAAAGCTACCTTGAAGATAACTTCATTATTTCAAGTAAAAGAATTCAAATAATGAAATTCATACTAAAAAAGATTCGAAAATAAAGAACTGAAATTATTTTTTTAAAGAACAAACATTTCATCAAACATCTTACATGTTGCAGAAATATATCCCAATATCACAACTAAAATTACATCTTGTCCCTTCTATCACTAATATTTATACCTTAAAGTTATTTTCCAATCACAAAATACACAAATAAACGAAAGTAATAAATACCCAAATTAACTTTCATCCAATATACGAAAAAACACAACAGTAGTTGCAAAAATACCTCCACCGAAGGACATGATGACAATGGCTGGAGAAGGCAATGCCGACGAGCAGAAAAGGAGTCCACAACAGAGAAATGAGCTCCAAGAAAACTGAAGAGGAGACACAGGAAGAAGGAAGAAGAAGACACAAGTGGGAAGGAGATGTCGGAATTTAAAAAGAATTTACCGACGGAATTACCGATGGAAATTTCCGTAGGTAAACTCAAAATTTTTTATTCAGCAAAAAATTCCCACCTTTTTACCGATGGAAAGAAAATTTTCGTCGCTAAATCATATTTACCGACAGAATTTACCTACGGAATTTTTCGTAGGTAAATTCAAAATTTTTTATTCAGCCAAAAATTTCCTCCATATTTAGTAACGGAAATTTTCCGTCGCTAAATTCCGTTGCTAATTTTTCTGCGACGAATTCCCTCCAAATTTAGCGACGAATAATAGTACCATAGCTAAATCACTCAATTTTAGCGACGGAAATATGCGTTCCGTTGCCAATCACCAATGGTATATTTTTCGTCGCTAATTTTTCGTTGTTAAATTGTAGTGATTACCGACGGCCATATTTTTTCGTCGCTAATTTTGTCGCGACGAATTCCCTCCAGATTTAGCGATAAATAGTAGTACTGTCGCTAAATCACTCAATTTTAGCGACGGAAAACCTATTTCCGTCGCTAATTTTCAACAGTAATTTTTCCATCGCCAAATTTCCATCGCTAATTCACATTTTTCTTGTAGTGGTCATAAACGACAAGAAAAAGTTACAAAGCAACTACAAAGAGCTATAAGTATTGAAAGCCAAGCATTGGAAGCTTATAAGCCTAAAGACAGCTACAAAGAGCTATAAGTATTGAAAACCAAGCATTAGAAGCTTATAAGCCTAATGACAAAATGCTACACTAGTTAATAGGCTTATACATTCCACATTATATTTTAGTATTCTTCATTAAGGAGTCAGGACTTGTGTATGTTTGTGTCTCCTCTAATTTGCATGATGATTTTGCTATTGAATTGTTCTGTCGATTGAATTTTTTCTTAAAAAATTCTACATTTTTCATCCCATATAGCTTTCATTGGACATGCTATAGCTAGCCTGAATGACAACTTAAATGTAGATTCAGGATGTTTGATTTCACTACATCATCTCCTTATACAATCCCATCTTCTAAGTGCATCATGAATAAAGCATTGGTGTAATACATATTTCCACATACTACTAACATAGGCATATTGAAAAAAATAAGTGTTCAATACTTTCTTCAACTTTCTGAAAAAGAATACACCAATTAGAGATATTTAGGGATCTCTACAGTTTATCCATAATTGGTAACTTATATTTCATAGCTAGCCATAGATAACTTGATTCCCTCAGATAAAATTGCTTGTGCCAAACAACTTAATTTGTGCTAGGGAACCCTATTATAGAGTTTCTGCATAAAATTCTTATAAGATTAGTTGCTAAACTTACCATTTCTCAAATTCTTCCAGTAAATATAATCTTTCCCTCCACTCAAGCTGATGTGAACAATTTCTTCATAAATAGGTCTAGGGATAGAGCTTTGTATAAAGATCTAATTTTCAACCAGTGCATCAAATAATGTTGCTTTTTTATTGATGACAGGTTTGAGACATTCCATAGCTTGCAAGTTAAGAAGAGTACCAAGAGATGTCCAGTTGTCAAACAAAAAAATTGGTTTATTTTCCATCTCCAATGAGATAAGTAAATTCAATCCTCAACAATTCCCTGGTCTTTAAATTGGCTCAAGGTTGAAGAATAGTAAGATTTAATCTTCATGGTCCATATGCTGCTATTTTTTATATAGATCTTACTAATGCATTTACACCACAATTAATGCTTATCAGTTAATAACCTTCATAACCTTTTGGATATCATAGCATTGTTCATTAATTTTAGAGAAATTATTCCTAAACCACCTTTGTCCTTAGGTAATACCTATTTCCATTGCATTCGAGTTCACTTGACACTTTCTTCATTCCCATTCCAAAGAAACCTACTACACATCATCTCTATTGATTTGATTACATAGTAACATATGCAACCCAAAAAGCATTGATTGAATTTAGTATAGATGAGATAAGCACATATCAGCTAACTATGGAAAGTAATTTAGAACTCCAAACAGAGATTCTGTAGTTGATACAATTTAGAAGTTTGATGAAATCTCCATGTGTTTCACTAGTTGCTAAAATGGGAATTCCTAGGTACATAATAGGAATCATCTATGGTTTGAAACTAGTGACAGTTTCAATGGTAGATTACTTACTTATAGTTGATTTTGATAAATAAAAGAAACTCTTGGAACAATCGGTTCCAATCCAGACATCTTGCTAAAGATTTTTAGGGCTTTCATAAATTTTGATACAGAGCACTGATCAGCCTTGGAAAGGAGTATGAGATCATCTACAAAGCATAGATTAGTAATCCATAGTTTCTTTCACCTAGAATAAAATATGATATCTTTGGTTCTTACCATTACACTTTCCAAGGTTTTGTTTAAAACTTCAAGTACAAGTTCAAAGATGTAAAGTGATATAAGATCTCCTTATCTAAGTCCTTTGATTCTTTTGAAGGAGTTACCAGGTTAACCATTCACCAATATCTTAAAGAAAGGGGATGTGATGCATAATGATATCCATTAAATAAAGTTGGCAAGAAATTCCAAAGCATGTAAGATGTTTAGTATAAAGGCCCAGCCTACACTATTATAGGCGTTCTTTATGTCAACATTAATGATACAATTCATGCTTCCCCTTCTCTTGGTGTAAGACCTGATAAGTCCTTGCATTAACATAATATTATCTCCTATAATTTTACCAGGTAAATAAGGACCTTTGAAATATCAATGCATTTTTATAGTCCTCTTTCATTTTTTTGAGCCAAGATCTTAGTAATTATCCTATACACAGTGTTACACTAAGAAATAGTTTTGAAGACTAAAAAAGTTCTTTGTTCTCCATTCTAAAAAACTAGAGTTACAAAGGTATCATTGATTTCTGATAACCTCTGATCTTTGTCGAAGAATTCTAGAATGGCATCAACTACCATATTTTTTTTTCAGATGCTAGGATTTATTGAAGAAATGAGGGCTGAATCCATCAGGTCCAAGAACCTTATTTGGATTTAAGGTTCTTAAGGCAATCTCAATCTCTAGAGTAGTAATAAGCTTGCTAAGTAAGTCAGCATTTGTAAGACTTAGCTTGTCTAGTATTATTTCACTTAGTAATAGCTGGGAAGAGGTAGCATGTGTAAGAGAAAACAAGATATCTAAAAAGTATTTGAAAGAACCATAAAGCAACAGATCCTAGGAATCAAGAACCTGATTGTTGAGTTACAATGAAATGATTATGTTGGAGTTTATCCTTATTATAACTGTTAAGTCAAAATGACTTCACTTAGATATAATTTTGATGTATAACAAAGAGAACAATAAAAGAAAAACAAAAGCAGACGAAGCAATAGAGATGAAGCGACGAAGACGCAGACGAATAGAAATAAGACGAAGACGCAGACGGAAATAGAAATATAGACACAGACACAAAATAAAAATAGACGAAGATGCGAATTGAAAAAAATAGACGCAGACGCAGACGAACAGAAATAC
The DNA here is from genome assembly GCA_029891385.1 of Erythroxylum novogranatense. Taxonomy (NCBI): domain Eukaryota; kingdom Viridiplantae; phylum Streptophyta; class Magnoliopsida; order Malpighiales; family Erythroxylaceae; genus Erythroxylum; species Erythroxylum novogranatense. The sequence continues at coordinate 58,756,984 of CM057228.1, read as the reverse complement.
AGACGCAGATGCACGAATCTGAGCCGAAAACACGGCGTAAAAATGCGGCGAAACACGTACATAAAATCTATGGCGTAGAAAGACAGACCTTGAAATTCAAAGAGAAGACACAAGAGTCGGTCGATTCGAGTTAATTCTGAACTCAACTGATTAACCGTTTCTTTTAAAGATTCAAGAAACAAGATTCAAGAAGCAAGAATCCAGAAACAAGAATCAAGAAGCAGTTGGAGACGAAGGCTATAAATACAAGTCGAAGACGAAGATTGCAAAGTTAGTTGAAAAATTGGCTGAATTACATCTACGCGATCGTAAAACGCATACTGAGCAAATTAGCCGAGAGCTATTTTTACTGTAACAAGTTTTCAAACACTTTTCTGTGAGAAAGTAGTGCAGAAAGCCTGCAGAGGCTAAGTATGAAAGAATACTGATTGTAGAGACCTGAAGAGGCTCGTAAAGAATACTTGTAAAAGTTGAAGAGATAGTGAAATCTCAAAAAGAATTCTGAGGACTGGACGTAGCCCACGGTTTGGGGTAAACCAGGATAAATCGCTATGTCAACTACTCTTACTCTATCTTTCTTTTAGATTCAAGTTTTATCATTACTTAGTTCGTAAAAAAAGTTTTCAAAGTTTTGATTAATTAGAATCTATCGGAAGTTCTGTAAAAGAATCGTATTTCTAACAAATAGTTTTTAAAAGAATTTCAAAAAAGGGGAATACACAATTCAACACCCCCTTCTCGTGGATTCTTATATCGTTTTCTAAGTATTGTATTAACGTGTGATTCACTTCAATTGGTACCAGAGCCTGGTATCCAAGGATCACTATAACAAAGTGTGGATCAAAGATAATGGCGGAATCACATATATACATCGCAGAAGGAGCCTCAGTCACTAGACCTCCAGCATTCAACGGAGAAGATTATCATTACTGGAAAGATAGGATGCGGCTATTCATAGAATCTACTCATGTCGACTTTTGGGACGTGATAAAGAATGGACCTTATGCACCAGTAGATGAAGATGGGAATTCTATTCCACGAATCAGATGGACAGCTGACCAAAAGGCGAGGATACAGCTAAACTCGAAAGTGAAGTTCTTCTTGACCTGTGCCCTAAGCAGGAGCGAGTATGAAAAAGTCCACGGATGCGACAATGCGAAGGAGACGTGGGACACATTGTCCATTGCTCACGAAGGCACAAGCCAAGTTATAGAATCCAAGATAAGCATTCTTGTGCACCAGTACGAGCTTTTCAGGATGAAAGATGAAGAATCTATTGATCAAATGTTTGGAAGATTTCAAACAATTGTCAATGGATTGAAAGCCCTTGGAAGAACGTACAACAATCAAGATCATGTTCGAAAGATATTAAGAAGTCTTCCGAAGAGATGGAGACCTAAATTTACTGCGGTACATGAAGCCAAAGATTTGAGCGTGCTAAAACTTGACGAGTTGCTTGGATCCTTGAAGATTCATGAAGTTGAATTCGATGCTGAAGACAAGCCCAAACGGGACAAGTCTATAGCGCTGAAGGCCGGACAAAAGAATCACAAGACTCAAAGAAGGAGGAAGTCATCAAAAGCTTTAAAGATTGAAGAATCAAAGAATGACAACTCCAGCCAATCAGAACAAGAGTCAAGTGATGAAGATGACGAATTATCTTTCATCTCTAGAAAGATAAGACGCATGTGGAAGAAGAAGTCTAAAGGAAATCAGACCTTCAGGAAAAATGGCAAAGATGAAGCTAAACCCGAAAAGTCATCTGTCATTTGCTACGAGTGCAATCTGCCTGGACACTACAAGTCCGAATGTCCAACTCTAAAGAAGAAACCCAAGAAGAGTAGAGAAGGCAAGAAAAGCATGATGGCAACATAGGGGGAACTAGATTCATCAGAGTCAGATACAGGTTCCGAGTCATCTGAACATGCAAACATCTGCCTAGTAGCCGAGGAAGAAAGTGATGAGGAGGTAAAATCTGATTACGATAACTTGCATGATGCCTACTCAGAGTTGTTAGAAGATTCTCATGCTATTCTGAAACAGTATAAACTGTTAAAGAAAAAGTATGTAGAAAACATTAAACATACATAAGTAATAGAGAGAGAAAATATCTGTCTAAAGAAGAAATTAGAGGAGAAAAAGAAAGTCGTAGATAGATCAGAAGAGATCAATCAGCTGAAACTAAGAATTAAAAATATGTCAGCTGATTTAGCTACTTTCACCGAGAGAAAAAAGAAAATGAATGAGATGCTTGGAAAATGTAGACATCCAAGTGATAAAACCGGATTAGGGTTTACAGGCAATAAGTCTCATCCTTATAAGAACTCTTTCTTTCAAAAGAGAAACTATAACATATCTCGTGTTAATCATCGCACTAGTAATATGCACCAAAGAACTCATCATGTGCATGCTACTAACCCTAAAGGACCCAAGAAAATATGGGTACTAAAAAATAAAATAGTTTCTCCTGCAGATATCCTTCCTTGGAAGATGCGGCAAGCACCATTAGTATTTAGACAGTGGATGCTCGCGACATAGACTGGAAGAAGGTCTATGTTCCTAGATCTTCAATATAAGAAGGGAGGATCGGTAACTTTCGGAGACAACCAGCAGGGCAAGATTATTGGAATCGGCAAAATAGGTAAAGATTCCTTTGCATGTATAAATAATGTACTGCTTGTTGATGGTCTGAAACATAATTTGATCAGCGTCAGTCAATTGTGTGATTCTGGTTTCACAGTCACGTTCAATCAAAATCTTTGTGAAGTCAGAAACAAAGATGGGTCTATACTTTTCTTTGCCAAGAGAAGAAATAATCTTTACAAAATTAATTTAGAAGATTTTCAAAGTCAAAATGTTCCATGTCTTCTATCTTCTGAAGAAGAAAGACTAGTCTAGCATAAAAAGCTAGGTCATGTCTCTTTTAAACACATTTCAAAGTTGGCAAAATTAGATTTGGTAAGAGGATTACCAAAAATGAGTTTTGACAAAGAGTTTTTTCTGTGAAAATTGTTTGAAAGGAAAACAAGTTAAAACTTCTTTTTCTTCTAAGAATTTTGTAACATCATCTAGACCTTTAGAGTTGTTACATATGGATTTATTTGGTCCAACAAGGACAATAAGTCTTGGCGGAAAAAAATATGGACTTGTTATTGTTGATGACTTTACTCGATTTTGTTGGATATTGTTTTTATCACACAAAGATGAATCTTTTAAGTGTTTTAGGACCTTATCCAGAAAATTACAGATTGATAAAGGAATGTCTATAGCTAGTATCAGGAGTGACCATGGTGGAGAGTTTGAGAACGAGAAGTTTAGATTATTCTATGAGGAGAATGAAATTTTCCACAATTTTTCTGCTCCCAGGACTCCACAACATAATGGAGTTGTTGAAAGGAAGAACAGGACGATTCAAGAAATGGCTAGGACTATGCTTTGTAAGATGAATCTTCCTAAGTACTTCTGGGCAGAAGCTGTGAATACAACATGCTGTATTCAGAATAGAATTCTGTTGCGACCCATGTTGAAGAAGACTCCTTATGAGTTATGGTGTAACGCCCCATTTTAGGGGTTAGAATATTAAAGAAAGTCGGTACGTTTTATGCTTTCTATTTGGATCTTGGCATGAATTCATGGCATTTTCAGGGTAAATTGGTTTAATGAAACTTCGGATTGATTTAGACTGTATCAAGATAATTTTTGGAATTTTTGTATACTTCGAAGATTTTAGAAATTGTTGGTGACATAGTTCGTATTTTTTGAACAATTATTTGAAAGTCATTATTTTATGAAGGAATTTTTGGTGAATTTTTGGAAGTTTTTTGGAACTTCTGGGTATTTATTTGAGAGAAGAATTCATAAGTGTGTTTTTGGTTATTTAACTATTCATCAAATAATACTAATTTAATAAATGGACGAATGAACGTGTGGGTTGGCCTTATTTATTTTGAGACAAATGGATACCGACATAAAATCCAGAGCTCTTGGTTTCATCATACACTTTTCGATCGATCTGTTTTTTTGCAGCAAATAACGAGGTTAGTCCTTTAGATCATGAATCTTTTCTGGTGTTGGTTGAGACATAGATGTAGATATGATCTGTTAGGGATGGTTTTATGGATAAGAGAAAGGGGGAAGGGAATTTTTAGATTTCTCAGATTTGAAGATTTGGATTATTCTGATCAATTAGACTTGCTAAATAGGTTAGTTTTTTAAGTGATGATGCTAAAAGAATTGAGAAGAATTGAGAAGAAAAGAAAGGAAAGTGACATAAAGTAAAAAGAAAAGAAGAAATTTTCGGAAGTCGAAGAAGATGATGAACAGTCCAGCATAGTGATAAATAGTGAATAGTGAATAGTGAATAGTGAACAGTATCCGTACGTATTTGTGAACAGTAATAATATGTATTTGTGAATAGTAATACGTATATGAACAGTGCAGCATAGTGATGAACAGTGAATAGTGAATAATGAATAGTGAATAGTGAACAGTGAACAGTATCCATACGTATTTGTGAACAGTAATAATACGTATTTGTGAATAGTAATAATCGTATTTTTAAACAGTAGAAGAATCCGAAAATTGGCATGAACATGCATCATACTCATTATCATACGATAATTATACCTGATCATAATTTGTATCTGTGTTCCTATTATAGAGGAGCGACCCTTGCCGAGATATTCTTAGGACTTGAGGCAATAAATAGTAAGGGCAATTTAAGGTCGATGTCGGGACTTTCGATAATGTCTTGATAAATGTCTGGTCGGTAATTTCGATCTGAAATATAGGTAGAAAATTTCAGTGTAAGTACTTGAGGTAAGTAAATTTTGGTAATGATAAATTTTGTGAGTCAACCTAGATGATGTCTAGGATTGATTTATTGGGAGTGCTATTTGCCTGCACATGAATGACTGAAATGATCTTGTTACATTGTAAAGCTGTTAAGTCTAGTTGTGGGTAAATAGGCATGCCTAGAAGGGTCTGCAGCTGCTCCTGTTATTTGACACTTTGGTGTCTCCTGATATCGAGACATATGTCTCTCCTGCTGATACTAATTATGATATCTCCTGTATAAGTCCCGTTACCCACTTCAGTTCATGAATTTATAGTTTGATTTGTTCTATATTCTGATATCTGATTGATTATTCTGATTCTGAAGAATCTCCTGTGTTCTGCCGTTCTGTTTAGTATAAAAATCTGTTCTGAAATGCATTCTTTCTATTTTCTGAAATCGGTTAATATAGATTAGTTATTACTCACTAAGCTATATGCTTAGCACGGTGGATTTGGCCCGTGTAGGTTCGGAGCTAAGAGATTAAGGACTGGGACAAGTTAACCGCAGTGGCCAAAAGAGTCTGAGTTGTGTGTTGCGCGAAAATATATTTTGTTTGGTTTGTTTGGGCCTGTAAATATTCTTTTGATTTGTTTATGAAATTATGAGATGTATTATATGTGTGTTATGTTAAGTTTTTAAAAATGCATGTGTGAAACGTTTTGATTTGCTTGTCCTGTCTTAGGTGGCATCCATTTATCCTCCCAGGGGGTATTTAGGGTGTTACATCTTTTGGTATCAGAGCATGGTTTAGGCGATTCTGGTTTAACCAGCGCTTAACTATTGCTTGTACTTGAATAGAAGAGTTGTGTCTGGCCTAATGCGGTTTGTCCCATGTTTTGGTTCTAGAATGTCCGTATGAAAAGATTCATAAGATTGTTGATGAGGTAGTTGAGAATTTGTGATTCTGGATAAGATTATAAGAATGGGTTCGATAGTAGAATGTCATGATGGTTACATGTCGTAAGTGTCTGAATTGATGCGATTCAAACATGGGAAGTTGAATAGACTGTTGAACGAGCATGTACACATGCTTATTATGGTTAGACGGAGTTAGGTCTGTAATGAATTCTATGTCAGTATGTTCAAGAAGTACGAGTTTGATTTTCGATATGTATTTTTAGCTCAGGAAGCTAAGATGTCAAATAAACAAATAATGAGGTAATGCATTTGTATTGGTGAATGCATTGGGTATTGAGATTCGATTATAGCATTGCATTGTTTGCTGATGTTGGATTCCGGACGGGAGGTCCGATGATTCTGGTTATTGTGTGAGCATTAGAGAAGTGCGTTTGATCATTGCAAATTTTGGGCTGGATAAAATACAGCCGTTATGCTGCCCGATTTTCGGGAAAAGAAAAAAAAATGGCAAAGTTAAAATAAGAATACTAGTTTGAAAGTGTGATTCTTAAGATCAATTTTGGTGCATTTTGAGATATTGGCAAATTTGTGGCAAAAGATTGGAATGGTTCAGTTTCTAGAATTTTATTCTGACTTGCGTGAATGTATACTTATGAAAGACGAAATAAATGACAATCGAAAGATGAGATAGAAATAAGGAACGAATAAAAGAGAAGTTTTGTCCAAGATCAATTGAGAACAAATGTTGATAAGTGAACTTGGGTGAAATCATTCATGTTTTGCAGGAATGAAGAGAAATTTTTTTTTTGTATGCATAGAGACAAATGATGTCGCGTGAGGTGATTAGTTGATAAAACTTACTGCCATAGCTTTGAAAGCTTGGAGACACAGTAGGTGTAGTGACACATGTCGAATAGTTTGCGGTATTGATGGAATACGATACGGAGTCAATGAATAAAAGAACTGAAGGTTTATGAATTGTTTGAATGAGTACTATCCTGGTACGTTTGTGTGTATCTGATGCTGTAGAGAAGGCACATGAGTTAATTGTATTACCACTGTAGCGATGTGAATGTAATGTGTTCGGAGGGAGATGCATGTGACTGTATGTCAGGACATTGGTGGAATAAGGTGACGAGTTATATGATCGATCATGAGATGCTATCTGATATTAGGTTTCTTTGATTGAACCTTTTGACTGATGATTGGTTCATATGATGTTCCTTAGGAAATGAGTTATGTACCTATGTGAAGAAACATTGGTTTTGTGGCTATAGTGCTTTGCTATGATATTTGGTGGTATGAGATGCATTTGGTTCTAGTGGCGTTATTGAGTCCGAAAGTGAAAGTAAAACATTTATTTTTCCCTGATGAAAAAAAAAAAATTACATGCCTTGCTCGAAGGCTATGCCAATAAGCAACAGAAGGATCATAGGAAATGCTAAGAAGAAAAAAAAAGTGCGAGCGTCATTTAGCTCTACACTAACACTAAGAACGAGATAAAGATACATAATGATAAGAATTACACAAAAGCATGCGATAGCAGATAACATTTTGCAATTTGGTTAGAAGAAATTTTGAGGTAGGTAAGAAAGAAAGAATGTGTAGGGATGAAGTAATGAGGAAGGAATGATCTCTATTTATAGAACATTTTTGTACTGTTAACTAGCCGTTTTTGACCGTTATCGAGCCGTTAACTAGCTGTTTTTTTTTTACCGTTACTAGCCATTTTTTTACTAGTCGTTACCACAGTATCCGCAATTATTCGGATCAGGTATGAATTTCTAGGACGAAATTCCTTAAGGAGGGAAGAGTTGTAACGTCCCATTTTAGGGGTTAGAATATTAAAGAAAGTCGGTACGTTTTATGCTTTCTATTTGGATCTTGGCATGCATTCATGGCATTTTCAGGGTAAATTGGTTTAATGAAACTTCGGATTGATTTGGACTGTATTAAGATAATTTTTGGAATTTTTGTATACTTCGACGATTTTAGAAATTGTTGGTGACGTAGTTCGTATTTTTTGAACAATTATTTGAAAGTCATTATTTTATGACAGAATTTTTGGTGAAATTTTGGAAGTTGTTTGGAACTTCTGGGTATTTATTTGAGAGAAGAATTCATAAGTGTGTTTTTGGTTATTTAACTATTCATCAAATAATACTAATTTAATAAATGGACGAATGAACGTGTGGGCTGGCCTTACTTATTTTGAGACAAATGGATATCGACATAAAATCCAGAGCTCTTCGGTTTCATCATCTGCTTTCGATCGATCTGTTTTTTTGCAGCAAATAACGAGGTTAGTCCTTTAGATCATGAATCTTTTCTGGTGTTGGTTGAGACATAGATGTAGATATGATCTGTTAGGGATGGTTTTATGGATAAGAGAAAGGGGGAAGGAAATTTTTAGATTTCTCAGATTTGAAGATTTGGATGATTCTGATCGATTAGACTTGCTAAATAGGTTAGTTTTTTAAGTGATGATGCTAAAAGAATTGAGAAGAATTGAGAAGAAAAGAAAGGAAAGTGACAGAAAGTAAAAAGAAAAGAAGAAATTTTCGGAAGTCGAAGAAGATGATGAACAGTGCAGCATAGTGATGAACAGTGAATAGTAAATAGTGAATAGTGAATAGTATCCATACGTATTTGTGAACAGTAATAAATATGTATTTGTGAATAGTAATATGTATATGAATAGTGCAGCATAGTGATGAACAGTGAATAGTGAATAGTGAATAGTGAACAGTATCCGTACGTATTTGTGAACAGTAATAATACGTATTTGTGAATAGTAATACATATTTTTTAAGCGATAGAAGAATCCGAAATTGGCATGAACATGCATCATACTCATTTATCATACAAGAATTATGCACAATCATAATTTGTATATGTGTTCCTATTATGAGGAACGACCATTTGCCGAGATATTGCGGGACTTGAGGCAATAAATAGTAAGGCGATTTAAGGTCGATGTCGGGACTTTCGATAATGTCTTGATAAATGTCTGGTCGATAATTTCGATCTGAAATATAGGTAGAAAATTTCGATTAAAGTACTTGAGGTAAGTAAATTTTGGTAATGATAAATTTTGTGAGTCAACTAGATGATGTCTAGGATTGATTTATTAGAATGCTATTTGCACTGCATGAATGACCTGAAATGATCTTGTTACATTGTAAAGCTATTAAGTCTAGTTGTGGGTAAATAGGCATGCCTAGAAGAATCTGCATTGCTCTGTTATTTGACACTTTGGTGTCTCGATATCGAGACATATGTCTCTCCTGCTGATACTAATTATGGTATCTCCTGTATAAGTCCCGTTACCCACTTCTGTTCATGAATTTATAGTTTGATTTGTTCTATATTCTGATATCTGATTGATTATTCTGATTCTGAAGGATCTCCTATGTTCTGCCGTTCTGTTTAGTATAAAAATCTGTTCTGAAATGCATTCTTTCTGTTTTCTGAAATCGGTTAATATAGATTAGTTATTACTCACTAAGCTATATGCTTAGCTCGGTGGATTTGCCCCGTGTAGGTTCGGAGCTAAGAGATTAAGGACTGGGACAAGTCAACCGCAGTGGCCAAAAGAGTCTGAGTTGTGTGTTGCGCGAAAATATATTTTGTTTGGTTTGTTTGGGCCTGTAAATATTCTTTCGATTTGTTTATGAAATTATGAGATGTATTATATGTGTGTTACGTTAAGTTTTTAAAAATGCATGTGTGAAACGTTTTGATTTGTTTGTCCTGTCTTGGGTGGCATCCATTTATCCTCCCAGGGGGTATTTAGGGTGTTACATATGGAATGGAAGAAGACCAAACATATCTTACTTTCATCCATTCGGGTGCAATTGCTCTATTCTGAATACAAAGGAGCTGTTGGACAAATTCGATTCAAAGACCTATCAAGGAATCTTTCTAGGCTACTCATTAACGTCTAAGGCATTCCGGGTATACAACCTTATTTGAAAGACAGTTGAGGAGACCATCCATGTCAAGTTTGATGATAGTTCCCAATCCCATAAGGAAGATGACATGGAGAGTGAAGGTCCTTCAAAGAACTTAGGCGACACAACAAAACTCCAGCACGGTACTCGAAGAAGAAAAGTTGAAGATATTCCGAAACTATTAGGTGAAAAAGAGACTGGAAATATAAAAGTTCTCATTCAGAAGAGTTGATTATCGGAGCGACCTCAGAAGGAGTTAGGACAAGGTCCAGATTCAGAAGAGAAGCTAATGTGGCTTTTATCTCTAAAATAGAGCCTAAGAAGGTTGAGGAAACTCTTCGAGACGAAGCTTGGGTGTTAACCATGCAAGAGGAGCTGAATCAATTTACTAGGAATAATGTTTGGTCTTTAGTTCCGAAACCCCCTAAGAAATCCATTATAGAAACCAGATGGGTCTTTAAGAATAAGTTAGACGAATCAGGAAGAGTGAGTCGAAATAAGGCTAGATTAGTAGCACAAGGCTATAATCAGCAAGAAGGAATAGACTACAATGAGACATATGCTCCAGTAGCAAGACTTGAAGCCATTAGGATATTGCTAGCATATGCGGTTTGTCATAATATAAAGCTGTTTCAGATGGATGTGAAGAGTGCCCTTCTGAATGGTTTTATAGACGAAGAGGTGTATGTTAAGCAACCAACTGGTTTCGAGGATGTTAAAAATCCAGACCATGTCTATAGACTTCATAAAGCCTTATACGGCCTGAAGCAAGCTCCTAGAGCTTGGTATGATCGTCTGAGTACTTTTCTCCTAGAGAATGGTTTTAGTAGAGGTCAAGTTGATAAGACGCTCTTTAGGAAGAATTATGAAAATGAATTTATAATTGTACAGATCTATGTTGATGGTATTATTTTTGGTGCTACTTCAAAGAAATTATGCATGAAGTTTGAGAGTCTAATGAAAAATGAATTTGAAATGAGCATGATGGGTGAGTTAAAGTTCTTTCTTGGGTTGCAAGTAAATCAAACTGAAGAGAAAATCTTTATCCATCAACAAAAATATGTGAAAGAATTGTTGAATAAGTTTGATATGCAAAATGTGAAGTCAATGACTACTCCGATGCATCCTTCAAACCTTTTGTCGAAAGATGAAATTGGTAAGAAGGTGGATCAAACCCTGTATAGAGAGATAATCGGTTCTTTACTCTATCTTACAGCAAGTAGACTTGATATATTGTTCAGTGTATGCTTGTGTGCAAGGTTTCAGGCCGATCCTAGAGAGTCTCATTATATTTCTGTTAAGAGGATTATGAGATATCTCGCAGGTACTACTGATCTTTGATTAATGTTTGAGAAAGGTAAAGATTTCAGGTTAATCGGATATTGCGACGCGGACTATGTCGGAGATATAATCGAAAGGAAGAGCACAAGTGGAGGATGTCAATTTCTTGGCTCAAACTTAGTTTCATGGTCAAGCAAGAGACAAAGCTCAATTGCCCTATCAACTGTCGAAGCAGAGTATATGTCTGCCGCAAGCTGTTGTTCACAAACGTTGTAGATCAAATATCAACTTGAAGACTATTCAGTTCAAGAAGAGGAGGTTCCAATCTATTGCGACAACACCAGTGCAATCAATCTATCAAAGAATCCGATCCAGCATTCGAGAGTGAAACACATCGAAGTCAGTCATCATTTCTTGAGAGACTATGTTCAGAGGAAGGTGGTTAAACTACAGTTCATCGAAACAAAGTATCAGTGGGCAGACATCTTCACTAAACCATTGAGTGAAGAACGATTCCAGAAGATCAGACGCAACCTTAACATGGTTATGTTAAGCGAACAGTTAGGCTAGAGTGACGTCAAAACTAACAGCGTCAGAAACAGTGAGTTACAGCTGGTAACTTCTCTGACAAGCAAGTTTTGGAGGGAAACGTTTCACGATCTTTAGAATCCTGATGATTCTAGGGCATGTGTGATAAGACCCTTCAAGTAGCCTGAGTTTGAAATCATTGCGGTTATTCTCATCTACAGACGGTTCATCTTGCTTTCTAAATTCTCTCAATCATCCTACCCTAGAAGAAAAGCTTTCCAGAGTTAGTTTTCGTTCTGAAACAATGGAGGCAACTATGATATTCGGAAGACATGTGGATTTTGAGTCGCTAAGGAAGGATGGTATGGACGTAGAACCTGAGATTGAAAGAGCTGGTTTGAGGAATTTCTTCCAGATTCGAGAACCAGTGTACACCGATGAAGTATTTGATTTTTTGAAGAGTGCTAAACTTGTAGACAATACTATTGTATCCTCAGTAGACGGTCTATCTGTTCTTGTGACAAAGGAGCTGATAAGGATGGTGACCGATTGTCCATTGGTTGGTGAGACTCTGTCAACCAAGGCTAAATGGATGACAATGGTCAACATGAATGAAGAAGATGTTAGCAGACAGTTGTATGGAGTGAGTGACCCTTCAGAGAGGAAGACTTCGAGTCTGGTCCCAAAAGCTAGGGTTCTTCATGCTATTTTGTTTAATTGCATTTTACCCAGAGTAGGTTCAAGGCATTTAGTGACCACTCTGGATGAACAATGTTTGTTCTACCTGCTGAATCGCAATCCTATTGACTTACCCTTCTTAATCTTCCATTATATGATTAAGGGGATGAAGGATACAAACAGCTATCCTTACGGCATGCTTCTTACAAGGATTTTTAAGGAATCCGGAGTCCTTCTACACAAAGGAAATAGAAGGATTGTACCTGTGAAGAGTACTATTGACTCAATCACTATACGACGAATGGGTATGAGGATAGTGAGTAAAGAAGAAGCAGACTCTTCAAGGAAAACAAGAACTGAGGGGGAGTGTGTATCGAAGAAGACACCGCTTCAAGATCTCAATCTCAAGTAAGTATAAGATTGCCTGTAGATGAAATAAGAAGAATGATCGGAAGATCGTTGATAAACAGGCATGTCCTCAAAGCAGAGTGAACCCAGTTCCGAGGACAGAAGAAGGTGCGTCGAAAAGAAAAGGAGAAATTTTTTTGGGTGAAATTACGAAGAAAGCAAAGAGATCACCGAGGATTCGGACTCTGAGGGAACAAGAAGAAAAGAGAGCCAGAGAGCATAGTCAAGCAGAAGGTTCTCAATCTCGTGCACCCAAAGCAACAAGGTCTCTAATCTCTATTCTAGAAGAAGATATAGCCAAAAAGGCTACAGAGACTGAGAAGAAGAGAAAATCTGAGTCTGAAAAAGTAAAATCTCAAGTGCAGAAATCGTCAAGACTGACTGAAGCAGAAGAAAAGACTAAGAAGATTAGTCGGAAGAAGACTGTGTCCACTGCTGGGGAGGTTAGTCGAAAGAAAGATACCACGAATCTGCTCAAAAGAAAAAGAAATTGAGCATAGCAGAGTTCAGGAAATTCCTACTGCTCAACAGGAGGAACCAGAGGAGATAAGCCTAGTTCAGGAGAATCCTATTGAAGCAGAACCAGAGGCAGCAGCAGAATTAAACTTGGTTCAGATACCACAGGAGAAATCCGATGAATCTGGTCCAACTGTATACAACTATTCGAGAATTTTGAGAAGACACAAGTTGAAGATCAGAATGGTTAAAGTTGTTACCAAGAGGAGGACTGCTATTGCTATCTGCAATCAAACAAAAAAGAAGGTAATGGCTATCGTACAACCTATTTTAATAAATAGTGACACATGACATTTATTGAAAGAAGACAAAAAGATGTTCTACGATGTCTTGACGGATGCAGCTACTAAGCCATACCCCACAAAAATATCCAGCAGACCATGCACTATTTATCCTGTCACAGAACATTCGATAATAAAGGTTGTACCAGACATTCAGCCAAGATACCCTTTGGATTTGAATAAAGGGAAATCGAAGCTATTTCCTAAAGAAGAAATCAATGATGATCTGGCCGCAGATCAAATTGCAGAAGAAGTGCGGAAAATTGATGAGGCATGCACTTCTACAGAGATTTCAGACAGAGCTAGCTGTAGCTTTACAGACAAGAATGAAGACTGTTCAGTAAGGGGAAGACTGGTAACAGGGACATTTGTTGAATCACTTGTCTAGACAGTTTTGCATATTAGGCCCTTATCTAATACTCTGTCCATACAAGATGAAGGCATACCCTTGCAAGGAAGATAGTTGCTTATGCTACCTGCTCCCTATGACTTGGACATCCCAGAGTCAAATGTATTCATTCGTCCACCAACTATTGAGATTAATGAAGATTACATCCCTCCCTCGGACGCATATGCTACAACAATTGCGTTCACTTCACCCTCAGCAGAGAATGATCAATCCTCTTCACCGCTGGCCTCACAAGCTGAAATCAGCAAATTACGCGGAGAAGTCAACGAAATAAAGGAGACGATGAATGATTGGAAGAAGATGATGATAGAACTGTTCAAGTGCCATCATCATTAATCATTTTTTATTATAACAAATAGGGGGAGAAGGGAATGAGCAGAGGAGGAGAAGAAAATGTTCAGAAAAGAATTTCAAAAGGTGTGACTGAAGCAGACGGAGAAAAGAAAAGAAAAGAAGAATTCTGAAGATAAGTTTTTTTTTGTTTCTTTTATAAACATTGTATTTTGTATTTTTGTTTTCTTTTTGTATATAATTTGTTATCATCAAAAAGGGGGAGATTGTTAAGTCAAAATGACTTCACTTAGATATAATTTTGATGTATAACAAAGAGAACAATAAAAGAAAAACAAAAGCAGACGAAGCAATACAGACGAAGCGACAAAGACGCAGACGAATAGAAATAAGACAAAGACGCAGACGGAAATAGAAATACAGACACAGACCCAAAATAAAAACAGACGAAGACGCGAATTGAAAAAACCGACGCAGACTTGAGCCAGACGAACAGAAATCTGAGGCAGATCACGATATAGACGCGAAAACACGGGCGTAAAAATTCAGATCACGAAAACACGGGCGTAAAAGCTACAGACGGAGAAAGACATACGTAGAATTCAAAGAGAAGACGCAAGAGTCAGTTCGAGTTAGTTATAGAACTCAACTGATTAACCGTTTCTTTTAAAGATTCAAGACACAAGATTCAAGAAGCAAGAATCCAGAAACAATAATCAAGAAGCAGTTGGAGACGAAGGCTATAAATACAAGTCGAAGACGAAGATTGCAAAGTTAGTTGAAAAATTGGCTGAATTACATCTACATGATCGTAAAACGCATACTGAGCAAATTAGCCGAGAGCTATTTTTACTGTAACAAGTTTTCAAACACTTTTCTGTGAGAAAGTAGTGCAGAAAGCCTGCAGAGGCTAAGTGTGAAAGAATACTGATTGTAGAGACCTGAAGAGGCTCGTAAAGAATACTTGTAAAAGTTGAAGAGATAGTGAAATCTCAGAAAGAATTCTGAGGACTGGACGTAGCCCACGGTTTGGGGTGAACTAGGATAAATCGTTGTGTCAACTACTCTTACTCTATCTTTCTTTTAGATTCAAGTTTTATCATTACTTAGTTCGTAAACAAAGTTTTCAAAGTTTTGATTAATTAGAATCTATCGGAAGTTCTGTAAAAGAATCATATTTCTAACAAATAGTTTTTGAAAGAATTTCAAAAAAGGGGAATACACAATTCAACCCCCCCTTCTCGTGCATTCTTATATCGTTTTCTAAGTATTGTATTAACGTGTGATTTACTTTAATAACATCTCTATGGAAAAAAGCTATATTTTTTATATCTCCACACTTCATCCAATCCACCTAGATCTTTGTTTCATCAGAGAATAATCATATAAAAGAGCATTAGAAAGATGTTGTATAGTCACTCTTTCCTGATTTGATAAATAATAGAGGTGGGATCACATTGTAATTCAGACTGAAGTCTATCAAGAGAAGCTTTGGCAATGAGAATAAGATGGTGTGTATTACTAATGTTGCAATGAAAAATATATTTCATTTCTTGTTTAATAAGAGAAATATTTTTGCATAGACAAATTGATTGGAGCATCAGATGAATAGATTCATAGCCCTCAAGATGCATTTCTCAAAATTAGCTTGTTTAGTGAGGAAATAATTGAACCTAAAGGGGGGATGAACCTAAAGGAAATAATTGATAATAGTAGAAAGATTTAATATATGATGGTTTGTGAAGATGCAGAAACTGCCAAGAAAGGTAGAGAACCACATCTGATTTACTAAGCTTCTATCTAGTTTTCTCTTAATAAAGTCATTTCCCATCTATTACCCTAGGTGAATAGGTTTCCTCCAAATGGCAAGTCAGATAAAAGGGCATTAGTTAAACATTGCCTCATCTCACTACAAATAATTCCTAAAGAACTAATGCCTTGTGTTTCTTTTGGATTAATAAAAGCATTAAAGTTCCTAACAACTAACCAAGGAAGGGAGGAGGTATCTATAAGTGACTTGATTTGGTTACATAAAAATATTCTCTCGTACGTAGTGTTATGAGCATAAACAAAGGTTATAAGTATGAGATTACCTAAGTTTGTATTGTAAACCTCTAGGTGAATCATGTAAGGTTCCAATCATGCATCTCATACATAATATATCAAATATATGTAGCGAAAAATAAATTGGAACCTCAAAAACTAGATCTACTCTTGTAAGATATTTACATACCTTTTTGACGATCTCCTTTGTTCTTTAATCCTCTTAACGTTGGGTTATCGTAAACCACAACGATCAACATAGACCTTCTCTAATGAAATTCTACACGAAGATAGAAGGATGAAACTTAACTAGGAGATGGGTAGAATTCTTTCTTTGTGCTAGCAAAGATAAGAACTCTTGTGAGAGTTAGAGAGAAAAGAGCGTGTGCGTAAGAAAGAACCATTTCTTTCACTTGTGTCTTACACAAGATGAATGAATATCATCCCTATTTTATGCACCATTTGGCCTTCCATAACCCCCATTACTAATGGAGAGTTATGGGAAGTTAATGGTCATGAATAGCATGCATTAATGAAATTTACAGGAAGTTAATGACCATGAATAACATGCTTTAATGGAAGTTTTGGGAAGTTAATAACCAAATTGGTAGCCAACAACACTTGTTCCTAATCCATTCCATGCAACATTTTCTATCATGATTACATCGCAATACGATCCCGAAACATTCTCTCATATCTTGAATCACCAGTTAGGACCATTTTACTCATCCTTTGGATCTCCTATATATATGACCCATTAGGTTCTCAATTATGTTGGTCACTTGAATTAACACTTAATTCAAGTAAGTCAACAATAGTATCTAATAACATGTCATGACCCCCAATTGACTGAAAAGTTAGTGGTTTGACTACGAACCCTTCCATACACAATGTTGCCATACAAGTCATCCTTTTTTCATCTATACCCCACTTGATTCAGAGTATAGTCAAAGTGTCAAATCCCACTAGATTGACTACGTCACATCTAGTCCAAGTGATATTTGATCTTCTTCTAAGGATCTCATTACTCTATATATCATTTAAGACTCTCTTTAATACACATATCTGCTTTGGCCAGAGACTCCCAAGTAATGACCCCGACAAGAGGCCTAAAGATGATGTTAATTAGTTATGAGACGTGTATTAAGGAAATGTGCCTAGGATTGTCATTGAGCATGCATTCTACATAATCCATATGTACATATGTGCGTAAATGAGTACTTATATAATGTGTGCTATATTATGCATGAGCATGGGATATGGAAAGCTACAATTCTCCCCTCCTAAAAGAAATTTTGTCCTTAAAATTCTTACCTGATTGTTTGAACAGGTGGAGATATTGTCTTCTCATATGATCCTCCGTTTCTCAAGTTGCTTCTTCAGTTGAGTGATTCCTCCAAAGGACTTTCACCAATGGAATTAATCGATTCCTCAATTGTTTTGTCCAATAATCTACGATCTTAATTGGCTTCTCAACATAACTTAGGTTACTAATAGTCTTAATCTCTTGGGCCGGTAACACATGTGTTAGATCATATCGGTATCTTCTGAACATTCTCACATGAAATACATTATGTAACTGATACATCTCATTCGGTAAAGGCAACTTCTAAGCCAATGGTCATATCCTCTCAATAATCTCATAAAGACTAATATACCTAGGGCTTAGCTTGCCCTTTTTACCGAATATCAATACTCCTCGCCAAGGAGACACTCTTAGAAACACTCTATCTCCTACACTGTATTCCATTTCCCTTCGATGCTAATCCATATATCTCCTACACTGTATTCCATTTCCCTTCGATGTTAATCCACGTAGCTTTTCTATCTATATTGAGCTACTTTTATTAAACTTCATACTAGTTTCACCTTATCCACAGTATCTTGTATCAATTTTGGGCCTTCAACCATTCTCAAGCCCTCTTCATCCCAATATAAAGCTGATCAACACTTTCTGCCATGCAATACCTCATATGATGCCATTCTAGTACTACTGTGATAATGTTTGTTATAAACAAATTCTATCAATGCTATATACTGATCCCATGTTCGTTGAACTCCAATACACATGCCCTGAGCATATCCTCAATAGTCTTGATTGTCCTCTCACTATGTCCATCTGTTTGAGGATGAAATGCACTACTAAAGTTTAACTTCGAACCCATAGCTAATTGGAAGCTCTTCCAAAACCTCAAACTAAATATGGGATCCCATTCCTATACAATGGACACTAGAACCACATGAAACCGTGGCACTTCATTCATATACCTCCAGGCTAACTAATCTAGTGAATTATTTTCTCTCACTGGTAAGAAATAGGCTGTCTTAGTCAATCGGTCCACCACAACTCATCTAGCATCATTTTATCTCAAAGTCTTAGGCAATCCCATTATGAAATCCATAGTAATTGATTCTCATTTCCACTCCGGAATAAGTAATGAATGTAGCTTCTGACTGCACGTCGTTATGCTAGTAAAAATAAAATAACTAGTCCTACTACTATAATAGTGGTGAGTCTAGGTTGATCCTACAAAGAGTGTATGTAAAGTTGATGAAATGAAATTAACTGGTGTTTAGATTTAACAGGGTGGGTTTTTGGATTTTGAAATAGAAAAATGAAATTAGACTAATAAAAACAAATTAAATAAAACATGCAAAAAAAATGATAAAAGTGGGAAATTCGGTAGGGACCCGATTCTTGGGTTCAATCTCAACCTACACCCTAACTATGCATATTTCATTGTTTTATTGTTCTTTAACCTCTCCTAGCAACTATTAATCGTGGGTTAATAATTAACCTAATTTTTCCTTTAGATTTTGTTTAATCAAGATACGATCGTTAATTAAACCTAACCACCGAACAACCTAGGATACGATCTCTAGATTTAATTTGGCAGTAGCATTATGAATTAGGAAAATTGATTAATCAAGGCAACAGCTACATACGATGCGTCATTTAACTTAGGTTAGTTATCCCTAATGATTACAAATCATTAGTTGCTACACATGAATTTCAATATAACAATTACGAATTATATCGAAATTCTAGCAGTGAGTTTGCAATTAAACAATTCATTGAACGCATTAAAATCATCATCTCACAATACTCAATGAGTTCATACACAAATAACCAAATAATAATGAAAATTTGATTATCCATACACAAAACCTAAATCAATTACTATAGGATAACATAATTAAATTCTAATGCGAGAAAAAAAAACAAAACAATAAAAAGATATACTTAACCTGGGTCTTCGACGTCGATGTCATCTCCGAACCGTCGGGACGTCTAGCCCTTCATGGGTCTTTCCCGAAAAAATGCTTCAACCCTATATTGTAGCCCTACCAAATACCACTTCAGTTCTCCTTCACTGCCCTCTTCCTTTCTACTCTTCACTATTCACGATGGGGCAATTAAAGATGATGGTCCATGCTATATTCACTGCTCTCACTTGTCCCTCTCTTATGTCGCCCCTCTTTTGTTGCTTCTGTAAGCCACCAAGCTGCCCCTCTTATCTCACTGTCGCTTGTGTCACCAAGACACCAAGCCCTTTTCACGCCCCTTACTGTTGCTTGATTAGACCAATTAGTGTTGGGGGTTTATGGTCCACGGGTACTATTCACGTATAAAACCCTCGCAACACCCTTCTCTTGTATTCAACGCTACGTTTAACGTAGTTATTTGGGTTAAACACAGCTACTGTCTGTGTTACATCGACACATGTGTTTAACACACAACATCGACATTACGTGCTGATGTTTCTTGCGTTATGCGCAACACATAATGCCTACGTTTAATGCACAATGCAGTGCATAATGCCTACATAGGCGTTTCTACCTTATCCTCATACATTGCGTTTTCTTCATCTTGCACTATCATTTTTGTCTCTTTTTTCAGCTACTTGCTTTTAAAATTTTCTTCTTTTTTGTGTTTCATTTTTCTTGTCTTTTAATTTTCTTCTTCTTGCTCTATGAAGACAAATAAAAATTGATCTTCAGAAAATAACTCAAATGTAGTACTTTCGACTCACTTTAACTTATTTGCTTCCAAATTTCACCTAAAATCATATATGAATTAAAGTGAGTATCCTAAACATTTTAGTATCATTAATCGTTAAGTGTAAATGATTAAATATATAAACAATTAAACATATATCAACTTCCTAACCAAAGCCTGATGCTCAACTTTAATCTACTGACATACTAAACATTTAGAAAAATACTCGATGCATAACATAGGATAGGCTGCTTCATTCCAGACCATCAGAAATGCTGCTTCAACATGTTATACATCTTAGTGGTACTAGGATGCATAACATAGGCAACCATATAGGTTTCTTTTAGAATTTCCTTCCTCAGATCATCTACATTAGGCACACAAAGCCTTTACTTTAGCTTCAGTGTCTCATCCCTCAATTTAAACTTAGAATCTAGTTTTATCTTTAATCTCTCAATAAGCTTCACCATATTAGGATCTTTATTCTGGGCTTTTCTAATCCTGTCATGTAACATTGGTCTCAGCTTCGATGTAGCAATCAGTGCCTCATTCTGCTCTAAAATCAACTTTATATTTAGAGCTTTCAAATGAATTAAGCTCAGTAATCCAATAACCAAAATCTGAGCTACACTATTGCTTGACTTTCTACTCAGAGCATCAGCCAACACATTAACTTTCCCTGGATGATACTCAATCATACATTTATAGCCTTTCAATAACTCTACCTGTCTCCTCTGTCTCATATTCAATTCTTTCTAACTTAACAAATATCTCAAACTCTTATGATCAGTGTATATCTGGAATGTCTCACTATATAGATAATGTCTCCATCTCTTTAGAGCAAAAAAACTATAGAAATCTCTAAATCATATACTTGATAGTTAATCTTGTGAGACCTTAGTTACCTCGATGCATAAGCTATCACCTTGCCATACTATAGCAATACAAATCCCAATCCTTGATGCGAAGCATCACTGTATACTACATATCATCCAGTTCCTAATTGAATAGTTAACACTAGTGTTATAGTTAGCCAATGTTTCAATTCCTCAAAACTCTTCTGACAATCATTATTCCATTTGAATGCTACATTCTTCCTCAGAAGTTTTGTCAAAGGGCCTGAGATCAACGAGAACCCCTCGACAAACCTCTGGTAATATCCAACTAATCTAAGGAAACTCTAGATTTCTAATACATTCTTCGAAGCTTCCCACTTCATCACTGCCTCAACCTACTTTGGATCCACTTGTATGCCTTGTCCAGATACTATATGAGCTAAAAATACTACTTGATCTAGCCAAAATTCACATTTACTAAATTTGGCATACAACTGTTTCTCCCTTGTAATTTGTAAGATCACTCTTAGATGCTCAACATGTTCTTCTATACTCTTTGAATACATTAGGATGTCATCAATAAACACAATTACAAATCGATCCAGGCATGGATGAAACACCTTATTCATCATAGTCATAAATGTAGTTGGGGAATTATTTAACCCAAATAGTATCACTGCGAACTCAAAATGATCATACCTGCTCTTGAATGCACTTTTTGGTACATTAACTTCTGCTCTCTTCAACTAATAATGCCCTGATCTTATGTCCAGCTTAGTGAACACCTGAACTCCCTACAACTGATTAAACAAATCATCAATTCTATGCATTAGGTACTTGTTCTTTATTGTTACCCGATTCAGTTGCCTATAATCGATGCATAGTTTCAGAGTGTCATCTTTCTTTTTCACAAGTAAAACTAGAGCTCCCTAAGGTAAAACACTGGGTCTAATGAAACCCTTTTTCCAGTAACTCCTGTAATTGAGCCTTCAACTTGTTTAGTTCCATAGTTGCCATCCTATATGGAGGAATAGATATAGGAGTAGCACTAAAAACTAAGTCGATCTTGAACTTTGTTTCCTGATCTGGAGCTAAGCCAGATAGCTTAGCAGGAAACACATCCAATAATTCCATAACATGAGCCAACTCGAGTATCGAAGACATGAGCCAAATAAGCCTCACATTCCTCTTGTATCAACCTCAAAGAACTCATGAATGAGATCAACCTGACTGGCACTACTTGACTAATAACCTAAAAAATAGCTCTCGGCTAATTAGCAGATTCTAATATCACCACCTTAGTATAGCAGTTCATGATAGCCTTAAGAGTAGTGAGCCAATCCATGTTTAGGATAATACTATCTCCCTTAATTGTAGTATGATTAAATCTGCCACTAGTTCTACTTGATCAATTCTAATCAAGCACCCCATACAGACTTCTCCTATTATTGTGGCACTACCAGTAGGAGTACTCACCTCTAATCCATATTGCAACAGTTCTCTATCACAATGCATCCTAGAAGCTAAATACAGTGTGATAAAAGAATGTGTAGATCCAAAAATCCCTTTGTCTTTCTGTCCAAGTAGATCGTAGGTATGTAATTCTCCCTAAAGACCCTCAAAAAGTCTTCCCACTTCAGGTTACAAGGCCAGGTGTACTGCCTGAAACTACCTGGAACAGTCTTCCACCATTGATAAGCTAGGCCTTGCAATAAAGAAATCATATAGTCGAACTTCTTGTTCGACTCGCAATCTATCTGGTCAAAAATCCTCTCAATTCTCTCCAGTGATCCCTCAGCCTTTACAGGGTCTATACTTCCATAGAAGTCCATGACCCATTGCTTTCGCAATTTGTCATACCTATCTTTCTTTTCCATAACATCTCACTTATATATATATATATATATATATATATATATATATATATATATAAAATTCATGTTCAAAAACCATCTGCTCAAGTTGATAATGTCTTAAAGTATATCTAATTCCAACTCAATATCATCCATACAAAATTCATATTTCATTAACATCAAAAGAAAAAAGTTTTATAAAGCTTTAATGGCATTTCAAACCACATAATGGTTTTGCGTAGCCGTGAATTTATGGGAGTCCATGAAGGAGCTCCATGCCACTAACGGGCAGGCAGGAGAAACCTTTTTGTCAAAGTGCACTTGAATTAACTTAAAGGACCACCACAAACCCACATAATCATGTATTTCACATCTTGTAAACATATTGCCCAAAATGACACTTTTACGAATCTTGGACTTTTTATAGACATGAGATATTTTGAAAACATGATTTCATAAATATGATATCTTTTAAAAAAAATCACTTTCTGGCCTTTTCATAAATCATCACACAATTCATAAAACAACATATTGGAATTTCTCAAAAGCAATAACTACAACACTTATGATGCAATTGCAATCCTTAAACTTCTTTAATTCAAAGAAAACATTAGTGACTTATTTACTCTATTATAAATATGTACCCATCTTAATTTCCTTGCTTGAAGACTTGTTCAAAATGTGCCTCTCCTCTTGTTCCTCTTACCTTTCTTAATCCTTTTATACACTAACAAAAACCCCACTCAATAGGTTTTTCAATTGAAAATCCCATAAAACACAATCACCAAAATTGGTTCTAGAATATTTAAACTCATGCATTTTCTAAACTCCATGAACTAAAATCCTTCCAAAAATTCAAAAGATTCAAAATGATCTTACCTTAATTCTTCACCAAATGAAGAGATCTTTGGCTCAAATGGAAACTCTTCTCTTCCTGTACCTTTTTCTCTTCTTGCACAACCTCAAAATCTCTCTAGAAAGCTTAGAAAAGATGAAACCCTAGCTAAACTCTTTTCTTTCCTCTCAACCACCGAAACCTTTCTTCTTTCTCTCTTTGATTTGTTATTTCTCTTCTTTCGCTCCTATTTTTGTTTTTCCCTTCTTTAGGAAGAAGACAACACTTCTTTCTTCCCATTTTACCCTTAATGATTAAGAAAAGTCCATCTTGCCCTTCCTTATAAGCTTAGGTTCTTTTAACCTTAAGTGTCTTGCCAAAAAGACCCTTGAACATTCTTATAACCTTAACACTTTAATTCTATTAACCTATATCATATAATCTTTCTAACATTAACATAATAATTACTCCACAAAATTCCATAAAGACCTCATAATTAATTTAAATGATACTTATTCATCAAGAAAAAAAATTTAGGGGCCAACATCTCTACCACTTTTAAAAGAATTTCATCATCGAAATTCTTACCTGACTGATCCAGGGGCAAAGGTATGTCTCCTCCTCTTATGCTCCTCCGTTTTCCATTTAACTTCATCACTCAAATAATTTCTTACAAATCATTATAGTTAATGGATTCAATCAATCCTTCCATGACTTATTCAGATATCATACTATCTTATCTATTTCCTCAATATATTTCAGATTACTCGCAATTTTTCAATTCTTGTGTCGATAACATCGATATTATATCATATAAATATTTCTTAACATTCTCACATATATCACTTTATGAATCTAAGACATCTTTCATTATTAGCACTTCCTATAGTTATTTCGTAGAGACTAATTCATGTCAGGCTTAACTAATCCTTATTCCTAACCTGAGCACGCCTTGACATGGTGATACTCCTAGAGATAATTTATCTTTCACTTAATAATTCACATCACTATGGTGTTAGTACACTTAACTCTTATGTCTATCTTACTGTATTCCATGCCTTTGGCGTTGATCCACCTAATTCATTCATCTTTCTTGAATCACTTAATTTCTAATACAGATCAATTTCACTTATCAATAACCTCTCAATCAATTCTAGCCTTCAACCATATTTTGGCCTTAATCATCACAATACATAAGCGACGACTCTTTCTATCATCTAACTCCTTTTACAGTATTCTAATGGAATCACTATGATGATGATTATGATGCTTAAAGTCAAATAGAACTATACATTGATCTCATGTTCCTATGGACCCTAAAATATAAGCTTTAAGCATATCTCTGAAAATAAACATTCAGTCACTTGATTCTACATATTTAGCCACTAAATGTTGTTTTGACGCATTCCTACTAGGATATATATCATAGGTTGTTATTTATGCTTATCTAACAATTTCTTTGGTCAATCATCTTTATCGATACATATACTTCTTATTTCAATCACAATGTATCATTCTTCCTATTCGAACCCAAAACTTATATCTATTTTCAATCTCTCAATAAGATTCACAATTTTTGAATCCTCAATTTGGGCTTAGTTAATCCTTTCATGTGAAACTGATCTTCAATTCCATAGTAAATAGCACTTTGATTTGCCTAAAATTTAACTTCACATTCTATGCTCCTTTTTGCACTAGATCTGATAACCTCAATATTTGAATTCGTGCTTCACTACTATTGGAATTTCTGCTTACTGTATTAGATACAGCACTAACTTTACTGGGAAATACTCGTTTGTACAATCATAGTCTTTTAGTACTTCTATCTACTATCTCAGTCTCGTATTCAATTTTCTCAACATAATAATTTTCTCAAACTTTAATGATCTGTACATATATATATAAGATGTTCCTATAAATATACTATCTCCAAACTTTCAAAACAATCACTACTATAGTAGCTCTAAATCATGTATCGAATAGTCAACTCATATGACTTTAGTTGTCTCCATACAAATGAAATCACTTTATTATGCTGCATTGAATTTTATCCAAATCTCTTATACAACATCATTGTATACTATAAAATCTCCAAATCCATACGATATAATTAATATCAGTATAGTTCCTTAAAATTCTCTTTACTTTTATTACTCATACGATTTACACATTTTTCTTCAAGTATTCAACTATTCTTCTCAACTTTTCGAATACATTTTATATATCATCAAATTTTGCTTATATCACTTTAATCTTCAATACTGTAGTACTGTTGGGGGCATTTGTTACTCGAAAAAATATTTCCAAAACTCCATATGCCCATGATTAGTTCTGTAATTCCTTAAATAACTAATTCCTGAATGAGGTAACATTGTCTCACATTTTTTTCAATTTCCCAATTGACTTCCTTTCTCGAATGATCTTCTCCATTCTTTAGACTTCCTCATATCTCACATTGACTTATTCTAATGTTTGCTCATTCATACTCGTTTCTCCACACACTTCAATTTATTTGCAAACTTAACTTCCCTGTGTGAGTGACACATTTATCAAAACCTAATTTATATCTCCTATGCATACTAGCATGGAATATAATGTGGATCTAAGTTCTCCTCACATTAGCAATAATGTCACCTCAAATTTAAGAATCCAATCACATAGTTGGATGCTTTACATCTAACATGATGCATACACTCTCAATAGCATATTTTACATTTCATGCTTGTGTATTTGTCAGAAATAGGACTCCAATACTCACCTTTGAATCATTATATATTCATTTCTGCTTTGTTCTTTCATTGATCATCCTTAATATAAACTATCTGATTTGTTTAACCTAATTCAGTGAATTTTTTCTTCGAAAGAAGATTTTTTGCTACTATCATCTATACTATTTATGTAATCTTTATCAATTAGTTGTTATCATCATCACATTGTCAGCCATTCTTAATACCTCATCAATCAGTTGTTATCATCATCGCATTGCCCGAACTCTTAACAATCACCCATGCGATTGACACATATTCTGAAAGTTGCCCATGTAAGATCCTAATTCTAGGCTCTGATACCACAATTGTTGGACCCCGATTCTAAAGCCCAACATTTACACCCCAATTTTGGAGCCCAACATATGAACCATAAGATGTGAGCTTATTCTAATGAAATCTCCTTAACCATCATCGATTGATCTTCATTATATGATACCATAAGTGTCGGCCTCCATTTCTGAATTATTCTTATACTAAAGCAAATATTATGTGCTCAACTTCCATCTAGAAATTAAAAGTCTTACAAATTCAATTAGAATTTGATTCCTTCAGATAATTTGTATCTCTGTCTCTAGTTTATTTAGAAATAAGAATCGTCTTATTTGGAGGTCGGATGATGCCGTTATGGCCGAAGGAATCAAACAAAGTTTTGTCCTCAATCATATTGAACTTGTTTCCGTAAAATTGACATAAATTTCTCTATAGATGTAAAATTAAGGTCATATTAGGACGGTTATAAAGAGGACTTATATATCTACAACTTTCATCAAGACCTTGAAGATAAATTCTGTCATCTAAAGGGTCAACATTGAACCAGACAATAGGGTAAGAAGATCCCAGACAGAAGGTCAGACAAAAGGGACCTATTTTGTAACAATTAGCATAACTTTCTCTAGAGGTATTAGATCAATGTCATTCTTAGATAGTTTGAAAGAGAACTTATAGACCTACAACTCTAACGAAGACATCAAAGTGAGATTTTGTCATTAAAAGGGTCATAATTGGACCATACTATAGGCCAGCTGATTCAGTCTACAATGGATAAGAAGGAAGGTTTTAGTCTAAGACCTATTTTGGAACGATTAGCAAAACTTTTATTGGACCCCGTTTTTGAACCCCGACATTTGGAATCAACATGGAAGAACACAAAAGAAAGAAGGAATGGAAAGACAGAAGAAAGTAAAGGCAGAAGATACGAAACACAGAAGGTATCAAAAGGCAAAAGGAGCGGAAACACAGAAAAAATAAAAGGCAGAAGATACGAAACATAGAAGATAAAAAAGGCAGAAGGAGCGGAAAGACAGAAGAAACAGAAGGCAAAAGATACGAAACACAGAAGATACAAAAGACAGAAGGAGCGGAAAGACTGAAGAAACAAAAGGTAGAAGATACGAAACACAAAAGATACAAAAGGAAGAAGGAGCGGAAAGACAGAAGTAACAAAAGAAAGAAGGTACGAAACACAAAAGATACAAAAGGCAAAAGGAGCGGAAAGATAGAAGAAACAAAAGGTAGAAGGTACGAAACACAAAAGATACAAAAGGCAGAAGGAGTGGAAAGGCAGAAAAAACAAAAGGCAGAAGATACGAAACACAAAAGATACAAAAGGCAGAAGGAGCGGAAAGGTAGAAGAAACAAAAGGCAGAAGATATGAAACACAGAAGATACAAAAGGCAGAAGGAGCAGAAAGACAGAAGAAACAAAAGGTAGAAGATACGAAACACAAAAGATACAAAAGGCAGAAGATACGAAACACAAAAGATACAAAAGGCATAAGGATCGGAAAGACAGAAAAAACAAAAGACAGAAGATACGAAACATAGAAGATACAAAAGGCAGAAGGAGCAGAAAGACAGAAGAAACAAAAGACAGAAGATACGAAACACAGAAAATACAAAAGGTAGAAGGAGCAAAAAGGTAGAAGAAACAAAAGGCAGAAGATACGAACACCGAAGATACAAAAGGCAGAAGGAGCGAAAAGACAAAAGAAACAAATGGTAGAAGATACGAAACACAAAAGATATAAAAGGTAGAAGGAGCGAAAAGACAGAAGATACGAAACATAGAAGATACAAAAGGCAGAAGGAGAGAAAAGACAAAAGAAACAAAAGGCAAAAGATACGAAAAACAGAAGATATAAAAGGCAGAAGGAGTGGAAAGATAGAAGAAACAAAAGGAAGAAGATACGAAACATAAAAGATACAAAAGGCAGAAGGAGCGAAAAGGCAGAAGAAACAAAAGGTAGAAGATACGAAACACAGAAGATACTAAAGGTAGAAGGAGCAGAAAGACAAAAGAACAAAAAGGCAGAAGATACGAAACACAGAAGATACAAAAGGTAAAAGGAGCGGAAAGACAAAAGAAAAAAAAAAGGCAGAAGATAAGAAACACATAAGGTACAAAAGGCAGAAGGAGCGGAAAGGCAGAAGAAACAAACCACATAAGAAGTTCATGAACAATAACACAGAAGGAATTCATGAATAGTAATGTAAAAGAAGTGAAACTCAGAAGGAATAAAACAAAGAGGATAAAAAGGCAGATAATACAAAACATAGAAGAAGATGATGTCATACAGAAGAAGATGACATCATCACAGAAGAAACGAAACTAAAAAAAAGCAAAACACAGAAGAAGATGACGTCATCACAGAATAAGCGAAACTAAAAAGAAGCCAAAGACAGACGAAACAAAACTAAGAAGAAGATGACATCATACAAAAGAAGCTGACGTCATCATAGAAGAAGTAAAACTAAAAAGAAGCAAAAGACAGAAGATACTTCTTCCTATACAAGGACCATAACTTTCTGTCTAAAAAACCAAAATTTGATATGTTATAAATCATTAGAAAGCTAAAAGAATAAGCTACACTTTCCAGACGAAAATTTTGACTAATTTTGCCTCAATCAAGCTCAGATTTGCCCCCGAAGTTGGCACGCGATTTCTACACCTAGAAAAGACTTGGATTTTGAAATGAATAATTACAAAGAAACATGCACGTACACTTGAGGAACTTTTCAGTTCTAAATCTTTTACCAAAAGAACCATAAGGTCATACATAACTTTAATTACATATTGACATTAAACTAAAACTTGACACGATTACAATGTATGTAAGATGCTTAATGTTTAACATGTTTATAGAGCTGGCCGAAAGTGATTGAGCTAACTTAGTTGCAAAGCTTCTAATAACTTGGAGCTTTCGATACCTTACAAGGATTTGCTAATTTTTTTGTTCTGCACCTGAGGAGGGAATAATGGGGGTGAGCAACACAGTTCAGTGGCTAATATACTTATAGCCATTGACAACTAGCCCCAATTTCAAGCATATGCATATATATATATATGTAGACTTGCAATCTGTAATTCAAACATTTCTTAAAATTTTAATTCACATCATATCACAGCTCCTATCACATATCATCAATATGCTTCATACCTAACGATCAAAATGCAATGCACAACAAATAGCTCGAGTGTTCCATGAAACAGAATAAGGAAACCGAACTTTACCCCCATGAACAAAATGAGTCCATTTCAGAGCTCATATGTCACAAACGGGCAGTCGAGAGAAGGCTCTTGTAAACGTGCATGTGACGACAGAATGGTTCCACTCTCGCCCAAATAGAAGCATATAATCATGCTCAAAATTATTTTTATCAAAATGCTTTTATACCTTTAAAACCTTTTCTTTCATCTTTCATTTTACCCACCTAAATAGCTCGTGGAAACCAAGTCAAGCTTGCCTTTCCCCTTGCTCTTGGTTAGGGTTTCCTTGGTTCTCTATAATAACCAAGGTTCCATTCAAAACAAATTTCCAATAAAACTCAAAATTTTCAAAAATTATAGAAATTTTAACCAAGCACAAAATGAACTCAAATCTAACCTACCCAAAACCCATTTAGGTGAGAAAACCTAGACCTAGTTTAGGAACCCTAAAAATCACTTGGGTTCTCTTACTCCATCTTCTTCCCACACCAACTTTTCCATTCTCTACACTAACTCTTTTCCTTCAATAAAGCAAGAAGGAAAGATGGTTAACCTACCTCAATAAGTTTGATTTCTCTCTTTTCCTTCTTTTCTCCGAAACCTTTCTCCTCTCTCTTTTAATTTTGCTGGCTCTCTCTTCTCCCTCTTCAATTCATGATTTTTCCCTCTTCACAAGCAAAACAATGCATCCTTATCCCATTTCTACCTTTAATGGGCCCAAAAAGTCCATCCTACCCCTTTCTTATAAGCTTATGCTCTTTTATGCTAAAGTAATCTCCCAAAATGCCCTTAAGCATCCTTAATGTATTAACGCTTTAATTTCTACTTACCAATTCAACAAATCCTACTAACGTTGACATAATTATAGTTCCAAAATTTAAATCTATCAAAACACCAAAATTAATTTAAGTCATGCTTATTTTTAAAGAAAAATTTTCCGGGGTCCAACAATTCTCCTCCCTTAAAGAATTTTGTCCTTTAAATTCTTACCTGAGACATTGAAGAGATGCAGATACTTCTCCCTTATGGCTTCCGAGGGTTCTCATGTGGCCTCTTTAGTAGAATGGTTCCTCCACAGAAATTTAACTAGCCTCACAGTCTTGTTCCTCAAAACCTTTTCCTTTGAATCTAAGATCTCTACGAGTTGCTTCTCATAAGTCAAATTGTCCCTTAACTAAATCGTTGAATGTTGAAATATGTGGGAAGGATCCAACCGATACTTCCTCAGCATTGATACATGAAAGACATTGTGAATCTTAGATAGCTCTGGGGGCAAAGCTAGCTTATAGGCTAAGGACCCGATCTTCTCGGTGATATCATAAGGGCCTATGTACCTCGGACTGAGTTTGCCCTTCTTATCGAACCTCAAAACCCCCTTCTATAGAGAAGCTCTAAGAAAAACTTTGTCTCCAACTTCAAATTCCATCTCCTTTCTATGTGAATTTATATAGCTCTTCATTTTGTCTTGAGCTGCTTTAAGCTCTGTTTCACCAATTTAATCTTAACAACCGTGACTTTCACCAACTGAGTCCCTAAAAGCCTCCTTTCACCTTCGTCATCCCAACAAATAGGAGTTTTGCACCTCCTACCATACAAAACTTCATAAGAAGCCATCTGAATTCATGAGTGATAGGAATTATTATAAGCAAACTCGAGTAAAGGTAAATGATCATCTCATGAACCTTTGAAGTCCATAACACAAGCCCTTAACTGTAACACCCCACTCCCGCATGACCCGAACCCGACATCGATGGTGATATCCAAGTCCGTGTCCCGCAAGGGTGGCGTGCTACATCACTCAGTCAAAACTCAGTATAATTTTTTTTCTTTAACACATACACACATACATGATGATTTATGCGGAAAATAATTTACATAAACAAATCAATGGCCTTGGGGCCCTTTTCATAAATACAATTTATTACAATTTGTTGACTTTACAAATTGTGCAAATCAGTAATACAAAAATTCAGAAAAATAAAAATACACTAATGCGACGCTTGGCCCGATCCCACCACTTTCATCAGATAACCAAAGAAATCATACTCCGCTGCCTAACGGGTATTCTTCGAGTCTGAAAAATAATTGCAAATTTTGGGTGAGTTTTGCGAACTCAGTGAGGAACCATCATCGATGGTTCACTCAATTCATGCAACGCAATAATTCACATATCACATATTTTCACATTGTTGCATAATTAAGCACATTGCACAATTGCACTTGAACATAGACAATGTGCCACATTCCATTTGCTTAAACATCTATACCCAATTGAATTTGTAAAACATTCAAACACAAGACAGTTGTTGCCCAATTCACATTCAGAAATACACAGAATCACAAAGCAGTTAGCCTTTCATTCATTCAAAGAAATGCAATCCAATGCATATGTAATGCACATGTGACCCTTGCCAATTTATTACGGTGTTGTGACCGAGCGCCTAAACTGTCCCAATATGGGCAAATTAATCGGAGAGCCTGAGGCTCTGAACTGTCCCAATATGGGCGCATTAATCGTGGAGCCAAAGGCTCTAGATCACTGTGGAGCTCGAGGCCCAATATAAACGTTGAGCTTGTAGCTCTCGGTGGTTGCTCCGGTCACAACTCTCATTAACTAATCATGCATTCATGCATGGAATGCATGTGTCACAATTAAACAATATTATATCACAATCGAATCCAAATTATCACATTCTAACAATTGTTTCACAACAATTCACAGTATAATCACAATTAACACAAACAATCACATTCCATTCACAATCACCAGTAAAACACTCCTATGTCATAATCTCCCACATACATCGGACACCTTCGGTCCGGAATATTGGCACAAACAAACGCAAGAGTCCCTCAATTATTCTCCACAGTTGTATAAGTGCGAAATATAACCAAATAATAATTGAGGAACCATCTAGGTTACTCACCTTTGCTTCTGAAGCTAAAGCCTGGAAGTCTCGGCAACGTCTGTGAAATGACGTTCCAAATGCGTCTCTAAAACAGTCCAAATATCCAACATTACCAAATTGGCAATCAGAAACATTTAATAATGCACATGTAGCAATTAAATGTGTACAATGTATGTTCGTGACATTCCCAGCACTATTACACAATTTCCAGTCATCAAATTTTCCTCTAAAAATTAGAAACCCATTGACACCGAAATCACTCAATTCGGACCTCTATAGGTCCAATTATAAATAAAACACAGCTTAGGAAAATCCTTGCCCGGACCTCTCACTTTGACCTAACCAATTTCTGTCAATTTCGGCTCTAAAAATTCCCAATTTCACAAATAAATGAAATTAAATATTATACGAATCCGATGCTTCAAAATTCAGGTTAATCGGACGTTGGATGCGAAAGTAATTGACAAAAGAAATAATTAGGTCACATAAATCCCAAATTTCCTTCTTTTTCCAAATTTCAAATTTTCACTAACTACCTTCTCCTCTTTCAAAACCCTAATCTATTTACACAAGTGTCTAAAAATTCCAAATTTGGTCTCGTTGGAAAGTTCTTAGAAGACCCGATAAGTTTCATGAAGAGTGAAAAATCCAATTTCACCCCTAAGGGTGTCAAAAATGCACTCAAAACTTCTGCCAAATTACAAAATTACCACAACAGTTCAGTACTTTACCAAAAATCATAACTTTTTATGCCTTTAGCTAAAAATTCCAAATTTTATGTCAATCAAAAGAGAAAAACAAGGGCTACAACTTTTATGAACAAACTGAAAGCCAATACCCTTATTAAACAACTCAATTTCTCAATCAAAGCTTCAGCCTATCCAAATTATTCTCAACAGAAACACATTCTTCCAAATTTCATAACTTTCAATCCCATTATCGAAAAATTACATGCTCTATATCCCTGAAAAGATCAGACAACAAGCTACACTTCTCGTGAAGGGCTCATGAAAAATTCCTTCACTAACTAGTTCAAATTTGTCCATTAATATGACTGTCCTGTTAAACTTGTTCAAACAGCATAAAACCTAAAGCATATCCGAAATTGTGAAATTCATAACTTTCAATCCATATATGCTAAATTTGCATAAAATATCTCATTAAAAAGCTACAACAATCCTCTACAACCTTCCAGAAGGTCACTAAAGCCAATTACACCATTAACACTCCCAAATAAATGGCAGAACACAAAAAGCACAAGATCTATACACTTAGAGCATTGCACACCAAAGGCTGAATTACCACTTGAACATTATCAGACCATAACTTTCAATCTACACATTGAAAAATATCATACTTAGTGGCGTTAGAAAGCTAATACAAAATTATTCAACTTTCATGAAGACCAATTTCACCAATTCACCCTACATCAATTTAGAAAAATGCATCAAAGTTTCAGGTCATCTAGCTCGGGTACTGTTCATACTGCACCTATACTTCACTTTCAAAGCAAGATTCAACACTATTTTAAGAAAAATTGGGCAGCACATCCTTCACAACAATTGTATCCAAATGTCTCAATTTTAATTTAAGAAAAACCTCACCTCAATTGCTTAACCACACAACTAGTTATGGCAAAAACATTGAAATATGTACCAAATAAATTTTCCAGCTTTAATACTCAATCCAATTTCTCTCATTCCAATTCCACTTCTACTCCAACTAGCATGCAATTTGGCCAAGATAATCAGCCACTCTTTCATCAAGTCATCCACTTAATCACCCAGCCATAAAAATGGCAGCAACCACACAATAATTTTTCCTTAATAAGTACTTATCTAACATCATGAAAATCCCTCCAAAACACTTAATTTACCTATACCATAGCCAAACTCATTCATCCCCAATCAATCATACTTCAACAAGAAAATAACCTACACTTAAAATCAAAGCACAATCCCATGCAATTAGTTCACATAACACCACATTTAATAAATTTAACTACCAATAAAAAAATAAAGAACACAAACTTACCCACTTGAGCTTTCATTATCGTCAATTGTATCACCAAGACCACAAAAACCCCAAATCCTCTACCTCCCCAACTATACACGACCATCATCTCTTCAAGTAGGAAAGGTTTAGGTTTTCTTTTTTTTTTTTCTCTTAGAAACAAGGTGAAGAGAGCAAAGATCTTGAAGAAAAAGAAAATCCCATGCAAGAAGGTGTGTCGTGAGTGGAGAAAGCAAAGAAGAGAGAGAACAAGGTGAAAAATAATGAAATATGCTTTGGTCTTCTAGAGTGTCGTGGAAGCCTAACTCTAACACTAAAAAAAACACTCTTTTTAAACTTTCTCATGAAAGCAACGTAGAAGCTTTCCCAAAATGAAAGAATAGGATAACTATTACCCATGCACCATTAGGCAAGTGACATGTGTCACTTGCCACTTGTCCCATTTTTTTATTCCGGTTCCAAATTCTACTCCAATTTCTCGTCAAACTCTAATGGCTTAACTTAATAAATCCTAACATCATGTCTCTAATTTTTCAGTGCCATTGGCCAATCATTTCCAGTACAGGAAACTCACTCAGTCAGTCAGTTGGAAATTTTTCCGGTCCGGGCAAGTACCCCGATAAATTCCAAAAATTTTTTTGAAATTCCCTAAAAATATGAAACACACAAAAATCCACTCCAATTAATTTTTCAAACACAAATAACACAATTTTCACAATAAACATAGATGCCGGGAAAATGTCATGAATGCATGTACCATCATGTGCATATGCAAAAATTTCAATTTATGCATATATGGAGGCCATATTAGGCATGACCATGCCGAGAGACGTTTACACACTCGTAACCCATTCCAAATTACCATTTTACACTTCCCATCGGTGATGGGATGTTACATTAACATTGCCTCCAATGTCCGTATTGTCCTTTCTGATTGACCAAGAGTTTGTGGATGAAAAGCTGTACTAAAATGCAACTTGGTTCCCAAAGCCTCCTGTAAGCTTTCCCAGAATCTACAGGTGAATTTGGGGTCTCTATTTGAAACTATGGAGCTTGGGATCCCATAAAGTCTAATTACTTCTTCTATATATTTCTTGGCCAAAGCATTAAATGAATTTGTCTGTTTAATTGGTAAGAAATGTGTAAACTTTGTTAGTCTACCCACAATCACCCATATTGCATCATGCTTCTTACTAGTCCTCGGCAATCCCATCAAGAAATCTATCGTAATCTTCTCCCATTTCTATTTGGGAATCGGCAGAGGCTTAAGTTTGCCTGAAGGTGCTTGGTGTTCAACTTTAACTTGCTGACACACCAAGCATCTTTTTGCATATTCTGCAACTTCTTTTTTCATTCCTTTCCACCAAAAATGCTCTTTCAAATCTCTATACATTCTCATACTTCCTGGATGCATAGCATAAGGCACATTGTGTGCCTCATCTAGAATCTCTTCTTTTAACTCTAACATGTCTGGAATACACAATCTGTTACCTACCACCATCAATCCTTCTTCTCTGATCTCTATTTTAGAAGGTTTACCATTTTTTATCTCTTCTTGGAGTCTGCTCAAATACTCATCTTGTTCCTGCAATTTCTTAATCTTCTTATTTAATACTGGCCTCACTCTAAAATTAGCCAGTACATAACCAGATTCGGCTTTCCTCAATGTCACTTTAACTTTGGCTAATTTCGTCAACAAAGGAAGGTATACTGTCTCCACATGTGCCATAGTGGACTTCCTACTCAGTGCATCTGCTACTACATTGGCTTTCCCCGGATGATAGTATATCATCAAATCATAATCTTTTAATAGCTCTAACCATCTCCTTTGTCTCAAATTTAACTCTTTTTGGCTCATCAGATACTTAAGACTCTTATGGTCCATAAACATCCTGGTGGTGACTCCATACAAATAACGTCTTCAAATTTTCAATGCAAAAACTATAGCCGCTAACTCCAAATCATGCGTAGGATAGTTCATCTCATAAGGCTTTAATTGCCTAGAAGCATATGCAATCACCTTATCACCTTGCATCAGCACACAGCCTAATCCCTTCCTTGAGGCATCACTATATACTATGTATCCTTCACTACCCGAAGGCAAAATCAAAACCGGTGCAGTTGCAAGCCTGTTCTTTAATTCCTCAAAACTGTTCTGGCATTCCTCTATCCATACAAATTTTTTATTCTTTCTTGTCAATTTGTAAAGTGAAGCTGCTATTATTGAAAAGCTCTCCATAAACCTTCTATAATATCCAGCTAATCCTAAGAAACTTCTCACTTCAACTACATTCTTAGGTGCTTCCCATTTCACAACCGTTTCTATCTTCTTTGCATCCACATGAACTCCTTGCTTTGAAATCACATGTCTAAGAAACATCACTTCCTTTAGCCAAAACTCACACTTGTCGAATTTATCATACAACTCATTCTTCCTCAATGTCTCCAAAGAAATTCTCAAGTGTTCCTCATGTTCCTTATTACTCTTAGAATAGACCAAAATATCATCAATAAAAACAATGAAAAATTTGTCTAAGAAAGGTCTAAAAACTCTATTTATCAAATCCATGAAAGCTACAGGTGCATTTGTTAACCCAAAAGGCATGACCAAGAACTCAAAATGGCCATACCGTGTTCTAAAAGCAGTCTTTAACACATCAGACTCCTTTATCCTCAACTGGTGGTAACCCGATCTCAAATCTATCTTAGAAAAGACCCTCGCCCCTTATAACTGATCGAACAAATCATCTATGCGTGGGAGCGGATATCTGTTCTTGACGGTGACATGATTAAGCTTCCTATAATCCATACGCATTCTCAAGGATCCATCTTTCTTCTTCATAAAAAGAACCGGCGTTCCCCAAGGTGAAGAGCGTGGCCTAATATGACCTTTCTCTAACAAATCTTCCAATTGCTCCTTAAGCTCCTTCAATTCCGCTGGAGCCATTCTATAAGGTGGAATCGAAATGGGCGTTGCGCCTGGAAGAAGCTCAATGGGAAATTCAATTTCCCTAGGTGGCGGTAGTCCTAGTAACTCCTCGGGAAAGACATCCGAAATTTTGCTGACTATTGACATGTCTTCTAACTTCCCTCTATCTGCCCACGTATCTACCACATAGGCCAAAAATGCCTCATACCCTTTCCTCATCATTTTCTCTGCCATCAAAGCTGAAATACTTCTCGATGAGCTAAATTTTTTGTCTCCTATAAACATCATCTTTCTTCCATCATCCAACTCGAACTCCACTATTTTCTGTTTGCAATCTAAGTTGGCATTGTACTTCTCTAAGGCATCCATACCCAGAACCACATCTAATCCTTTCATCTTCAATGGAATTAAATCCATCACTAAGTGTCCCCCACCAATATGTATCTCACAATCTCTATAAACTTGGCTAATCACAATACACTAGCCGATTGGAGTATTCACCATCAAAGGAGTATCTAATGGGCTCAAATCTTTACCCAACATAGTTTTACTCGATGAAACAAAGGAGTAGGTAGAACCCGGATAAATCAAAACAATCACATCATCATTAAATAATTTAGTCATACCCGTCACAACTTCTGGGGTGGTCTCCGTGTCCTCCCGTGTCATTGCAAACACTATAATTGGTGTTTGCCCCCTTGGTCTTCCTGGAGGATTCACTCTCCTTACTGCATCAAAGTTTCCCACTTCAATTGCAGTCTTTGATCCCACTGTCTCATTTCTCTTCAAAGCCTACATCTATGTTCCCTCTCTTCTTGCAGACCGTGGACACTCGCTAGCTATATGCCCCTCCTCTCCACATTTAAAACAAGCTCCAGTCAATCTATAACATTCCCCTCCATGAAACTTGCCACAATGGTTTTACTTAGGGACGGATGACTTGTCCCTTTCTCCCCTTCTACTGCCTCCCACCATTAAGGCTTGATGAGAAACAGTAGAAGTCCTCATCGGTTTAGGCCTGCTTGCACCATTGCTCCTCTCCTCAGATTGGATAGGGAAAGTCTTAGCACTCCTCTCAGGCATAGAGGTACCACCTCCCCTCTTGAACTATTCTCTTCCCTTTTTCTTTTTGCTTACGACGTTCTTTATGTTCTCGATGTTTTCAACCCTCAAAGCCGCCTCAACCAGTTGTTAAAAGTCACAAAAGTTCTGCACCACCACTTTTTCCCTAATGGCTAGATGAGGTCCTAATTCAAATCTTCAGCATTTGACCGCCTTCTACACCACCACTTTTTCCCTAATGGCTAGATGTGGTCCTGATTCAAATCTTCAGCATTTGGCTGCCTCACTCAGCATCATCTCAGCTGCATATCGAGATAATTGTGTAGATCGACGCTCATACTCACTTACTGTCATTTCCCTTTGGGTGAGACTCAGAAATTCTCTCTGCTTCTGTTGAATATACACCTCAGATAGGTACTTCTTCTTATAAGCAGTTAAAAAGTCCTTCTGTGCCAGCACTGGTGGTCTCATCTAGCTCCCTAGCACACTCTCCCACCAATGCAGAACATCCCCCTGAAGTAAGCTAGTAGCATACACAACTTTCTCATCATCCTCGCAATCCATCTGATCCAGTATCATCTCGGTCTTCCTCAACCAAGTCTCAGCTTCTTCTAGCTCTGTCGTCCCATAGAAGTCCACTACCCCGTACTTCTTGAGCTTGTCAAACTGTTTCCTCTTCTTGACTGGGACGGAACAGAGGATTGCAACATCTGGCCCATGGCCTGAGCAAATGTTTGAAACATCCTCGGATCCAATGAAGCAGGCACTTGCTCCTGTGGAAGAGAAGACTCCTAGGATTGTGATCGAAAGGGCTCACTACCTTGCCCTACCGAAGCCTCAGCATTCCCTAGGGCTATAGACTCATCAGTACTCTCCTCCTTTGGTAGAGAGTCAGGTGTAATTGATCCTTGCAATACTCCTCGTTTTCTTCTACGAGGTGGCATCTTACTCCTTCAATGCAATCATTAACTATTAGTTTACATTTCATTTTAGTCTTAATTTCTACAAGTATGCATGACATGCATATCACTTAATGAAATTCAATCAATTTACAAAGCAACCCGTAACCACATATCATAAAACTTCATCCTACTTTGCATTCTAAGCCTAGGAAAAACCTAAGCTCTGATACCAAACAATGCTGCCCCGTTTTCAAAGCCCAGGATTTGGAATCAACACGGAAGAATACAAAAGACAGGAGGAACGGAAAGACAGAAGAAAGTAAAGGCAAAAGATACGAAACACAGAAGATATCAAAAGGCAAAAGGAGTGGAAAGACGGAAAAAACAAAAGGCAGAAGATACGAAACACAGAAG
Organism: Erythroxylum novogranatense; assembly: GCA_029891385.1. Lineage (NCBI taxonomy): Eukaryota > Viridiplantae > Streptophyta > Magnoliopsida > Malpighiales > Erythroxylaceae > Erythroxylum > Erythroxylum novogranatense. The sequence goes on along the minus strand of CM057228.1, from coordinate 58,716,894 downwards.
ATACAAAAGACAGAGGAGTGGAAAGATAGAAGAAACAAAAAGTAGAAGATACGAAACACAAAAGATACAAAAGGCAGAAGGAGCGGAAAGACAGAAGAAACAAAAGGCAAAAGATACGAAACATAGAAGATACAAAAGGCAGAAGGAAAGGAAGGACAAAAGAAACAAAAGTTAGAAGATACGAAACACAGAAGATACAAAAGGCAAAAGGAACGAAAAGACAGAAGAAACAAAAGGCAGAAGATATGAAACACAAAAGATACAAAAGGCATAAGGAGAGGAAAGACAGAAGAAACAAAAGACAGAAGATACGAAACACAAAAGATACAAAAGGCAAAAGGAGAGGAAAGACAGAAGATACGAATCACAAAAGATACAAAAGGCAGAAGAACCGGAAAGATGGAAGATATGAAGCACAGAAGTTACAAAAGGCAAAAGAAGCAAAAAGACAGAAGAAAAAAAAATGCAGAAGATACAAAACATAGAAGATACAAAAGGCAGAAAGAGCGGAAAGACAGAAGAAACAAAAGGCAGAAGATACGAAACACAGAAGATACAAAAGGCAGAAGGAGCGAAAAGACAGAAGATACGAAACACTGAAGATACAAAAGGCAAAAGGAGTGAAAATGAAAAAGAAACAAAAGGCAGAAGATACGAAACACAAAAGATACAAAAGGCAGAAGGAGCGAAAAGATAGAAGAAACAAAAGGTAGAAGATACGAAACACAGAAGATACAAAACACAAAAGGAGCAGAAAGACAGAAGAAACAAAAAGTTGAAGATACGAAACACAGAAGATACAAAAGGCAGAAGGAGCAGAAAGGCAAAAGAAACAAAACTCAAAAGAAGTTTATGAATAGCAACACAGAAGGAGTTCATGAACAGTAACACAGAAGAAGAGAAACTCATAAGGAATAAAACACAGAGGATAAAAAGGCAGACAGTACAAAACACAGAAGAAGATGACATCATACAGAAGAAGATGTCATCATCACAAAAAAGGTGAAACTAAGAGGAAGCAAAACACAAAAGAAGATGACGTCATACAAAAGAAGATGACGTTATCATAGAAAAAGGGAAACTAAGAAGAAGCCAAAGACAGACGAAGCAAAACTAAGAAGAAGATGACATCATAAAAAAGAAGTTGACGTCATCACAGAAGAAGTAAAACTAAGAAGAAACAAAAAATAGAAGATACTTCTTCCTATACAAGGACCATAACTTTCTGTCTAAAAATTCAAAATTTGCTATGCTATAAATTGTTGGAAAGCTAAAAGAATAAGCTACACTTTCCAGAGGCAATTTTTGACTAATTTTGCCTCAATCAAGCCCAGATTTGCCCACGAAGTTGGCACACGATGTTTACACCTAGAAAAGACTTGGATTTTGAAATGAATAATTATAGAGAAACATGCACGTACACTTCAGGAACTTTTCGGTTCTAACTCTTTCACCAAAACAACCATAAGGTCATACATAACTTTAATTACATATTGACATTAAATAAAAGCTTAACACGATTACAATGTATGTAAGATGTTTAATGTATAACATGTTTATGGAGCTGTTCAAAGGTGATTGAGCTAACTTAGTTGCAAAGCTTCTAATAACTTGGAGCTTCCGATGCCTTGCAAGGATTTGCTAACTTTCTTGTTCTGCACCTGAGGAGGGAATAATGGGGGGTGAGCAACACAACTCAGTGGTTAATATACTTATAGCCATTAGCAACTGACCCCAATTTCAAGCATATGCATAGATATATATATATATATATATATATATATATATATACACACATATGTACACATATATATGTAGACTTGCAATCAACAATTCAAACATTTCTTAAAAATTTAGTTCACATCATATTACAGCTCATAACACATATCACTCAATATGCTTCATACCTAACGATCAAAATGCAATGCACAACAAATAGCTCTAGTGTTCCATCAAACAGAATAAGGAAACCGAAGTTTACCCCATGAATCGAATGAGTCCATTTCGGAGCTCATATGCCACAAACGGGCAGCTGAGAGAAGGCTCTTGTCAATTTGCACGTGACAACATAATGGTTCCACTCTCTCCCAAACAGAAGCATATAATCATGCTCAAAATCATTTTTATCAAAATGATTTTATACCTTTAAAACCTTTTCTTTCATTTTTAATACAATATCGAATATTATGGCTCCTATCAAGGTGCAACAACAAACATATTTCATCATGCATTTCCAACATTTACAACGAGTCAATATCAATATATATATATATATATATATATATATACATAAGCAAGAATTTTCCCAATCATACAAAAACTATAAATACATTACCTACCTAAATAATTCGCAAAAACCAAGTCAAGCTTGCCTTTCCCCTTGCTCTTGGTTAGGGTTTCCTTTGTTCTCTACAATAACCAAGGTTCCATTAAAAACAACTTTTTAATAAAACTCAAAAACTTCAAAAATTGCAGAAATTTCAACCAAGCATAAAATGAACTCAAATCTAACCTACCCAAACATTTAGAATGGAAAACCCAGACCTAGTTTAGGAACCCTAAAAATCACTTGAGTTCTCTTACTCCATCTTCTTCCCACACCAATGTTTCCATTCTCTACACTTACTCTTTTCCTTCAATAAAGCAAGAAGGAAAGATGGTTAACCTACCTCAACAAGTTGATTTCTCTCCTTTCCTTCTTTTCTTCGAAACCTTTCTCCTCTCTCTTTTAAATTCGCTTGCTCTCTCTTCTCCCTCTTCAATTCACGATTTTTCCCTCTTCACAAGCAAAACAACACATCCTTATCCCATTTTTACCTTTAATGAGCCCAAAGAGTCCATCCTACCCCTTTCTTATAAACTTATGCTCTTTTATGCTAAAGCAATCTCCCAAAATGCCCTTAAACATCCTTAATGTATTAACGCTTTAATTTCCACTTACCAATTCAACAAATCCTACTAACCTTGACATAAGTATAGTTCCAAAATTTAAATCTATCAAAACTCCAAAATTAATTTAAGTCATGCTTACTTTTACAGAAAAATTTTCTGAGGTCCAACAAATTTCTCTAGAGATATCAGATAAAGATCATTCTTAAATGTTTTGAAATAGGATTTTTAGGTACAAAACTTCATGAAGACCTTGAAGATAGATTCTATCATCTAGAGCGTCAAAATTGAATCAAACAATGTAAGATGATTCAGTCTACAGTGCATAAGGGGGTCAAAATTGAACCAGAAGATGTAAGATGATTCAGTCTATAGTGCATAAGAAGATGATTCAGTCTATAGTGCATAAGAAGATGATTTAGTCTATAGTAAATAAGAAGATAATTCGGTCTATAGTAGATAAGAAGGAAGGTTTCTAAAGGGCCTTCCAACATCACCAAAAGTGTTGAATCACTAACTAGACTCTCCAAAGCACCTCCATATATAAAGATCATAACTTTCTACTCCAATATCCAAAAATTTCATACTATATACCGTTGGAAAGCTAGAAAGATAAGCTACAACTTTCTAGAATACAACTTGGTCTAACGTCACCTATCTCAATACATTTTTTTCCTGAAGTCAGAATATGAAATTTATCCCTATGGAAGACTTGAAATTTGCACTGTGCAAACTTGGAATGTCCTGAGCATAACTATTCACCTATCAAATTGACTTCATTAAACTCTCAAATCTCAACTCATTTGACTCATCACATTCAACTACATCTAATTTGTCATAGTTCCTATCTTTCTTTTCCTTAACATCTCACTTATGTGTGTGTGTTTGTGTGTGTGTGTGTGTGTGTGTCAACAATTCATGTTCAAAAATCATCTACTCAAGTTGATAAATTCTTAAAGTATATCTAATTCTAACTCAATATCATCCATACACAATTCGTATTTTATTAACATCAAACGAACAAAGTTTTACAAAGCTTTAATGGCATTTTAAGCCACAATACACCATCGTCTCAAAATCTCAAATTACAAAAGATTCTTAAACAAAAAACCTTGAAATGTGACTAAAACATTGTGCTTTCCCAAAACCAACTCAAAATACAAAATAAGCAAATTTGGAGTAATTCCTTTAGGCTCTTGATCACTTAATCTCTTAGCTATCACCTGAAGATGGGACAAAAGGGGGTGATGTTGGACACCGATTCTGAATCCCAACTCTTTCTTTGAAAAATTGTATGACTTTTACCTTTTAGGGTTGTTTCAACAAACCCTCATTAGCCATCAACCTATATGGGTGGCATGCCCACACCAGTCAAACATAAAAAACAAACTCATTTCTTTTATTTCCGAACAGATTTTGGGAAACCTCTAACTAGAATTTTAATTTGACTTCTTCATAACATTTGCTCCCTATTGTCTTAAGTTTCTAATGACACCAAAATCATTCAATTTGGTTCATAATTATAAAAGGTATAGCCCAAACATTTTTGGGTTATTCTTAGACTAAAATAGTACACTATTCTCAAATTCCATCCTAAAATTGATAGTCTTAGAGACTAAATTAAAATTTGAATCCTTTAGATACGTTCAAGCTCTGTGTCTGTAGTTTATTTAAAAACAAGAATCATATCATTTGGAGCTCTATAGATCAAGACATCATCAAAATACTAAAGCATGTTCAGTAAAATGTCCAGTTCATGCTCTTCCAATTGATACCCTCACTTTGATTCGATTAATCCTTTTTTAATCAATTCCAAAAGCTATAAATTTTTATAAAGAGATAGAGAAATGTGTTATGAATCCAATGCTTCAAAAATCAGGTCATTTGGAGGTTGGACGACAAAGTTATGATCAAAAGAGTGGAACATGTTCAGGCTTGGGAGGGAGATTGGCGGGTCGCGATCGTGCGACTTCGCGGGATGCACGATTGCGACTTTCTCGCAAGTCCGCAGAGTCGCGATCGTATTATGCTTTCTTCTTTCAACCTATATGGTTAAAATGAGTATAACTTACACTATAAATATCGGATTAAGGTCATTCAAAGACCATTTTAGAGAAGACTTCTAGATCTACAATTTTTATGAAGAACTTAAAAACATTTTCTGCCTCTATAATTTTGAAACAATATAGGTGCCCCCAATGTCCATCTGCGATAGCATCACAAACTTCTAATGATCATATCTCCCAACTCTATTATCAAAAAAATTCATATTTTATATCAATAGAAAGCTAGAAAGATAAGCTACAACTTTCAAGAAGACAACTTTGGCTAATTCAACCTAGATTAATACAGATTTTCCCCTGAAGACCAAACACAAATTTTTCCCTTATGAAAACTTGAAACTTTCAATGTACAAACTTGGAATGTTATGAATATGACCATTCAACTACCAATATTATTTCATTAAACTCTTTAATCCCTACTCATTGTACTTATCACATTCAACTACATCTCATCATTCATAATGTCTATTTTTCTTGTCCATAACATCTCACTTATAAGCCACAACAATCTATGTTCAAAGTTCATCAACTCAAGTTGATAACTTCTTCAAATCTACCCAATTCCAACTCAATATCATCCATAAACAATTCATATTTCATTAACAACAAAATAGGAGTTTACAAAGCTTTAATAGCAATCTGAGCCACACATCATCGATATCAAAATCCAAATTACAAAAGATACCAAACCCAATAATTTTCGAAAAGTGTCTAAAGACTTGCTTTTACAAAATATAACTTAATATACAGAAACATTGCAAAAATAGAATGAATCCTCGACTCTTAGTTACTTGTGGTTAATAGTTTATAACAAAAAAATAAGCAAAATCTTTGAAAACATTAACTTGTCATAGAAAATTCCCATTGAGTTTATAAAACACATGTTTATCAAATTCTCATCATGTAGTCAAATTCTCAAACTACAAAACATGAATGCATCAAACTTGTTCACATTTGATAGGCACATAAGCACATCAGAATGGTTTGGGTAAATGCATGATCATGACGAACTACACATTTCCACATAATGGTCCTGTGTAGTCGTAAAGTTGATGCACTATCGCAATCCCATATAGCAGTTTTACATAGCCGTAAACTTGAGGGAGTCCATGAAGGAGCTCCGTGCCACTAGCTGGCAGGCGGGATAAGTCTTTAACTTGGTCAACGTGCACGTGACATTTTTGAATGGATTACACCAAACCCACACTACATGTAATTCATGAATTGAAAACCGTTTGCTCAAATGGCACATTCTTGGAAGCTTGTTTTTTCACACGAATATGAAATATTTCGAAAACCATTTCCGAAAACATGATTTCATAAACATGTATCATTTCACAAAAAATCATCTTCAAAGTCTTTCACAATTCATCAACACAACTCATATATCAAACTTATAGCAAATTCTCAATTCATTCAAGAAGCAAATAAATGCAACATTTATGATGCAATTGAAATCATTAAACTTCCTTGATTCAAAGAAAACATTTGTTGGCTTATTTTTTCTATTATAAACATATACCCACCTTGATTTCCTTGCTTAAAACTTTGCTAAAAAATGTCTCTCCCCTTGCTCCTCTTGCCTCTCTTGATTTCCTTCATCAAAGACAAAATTCCCATTCAATAGGGATTCAAATTGGAGAACCCATAAGACATATTCATTAAAATTGATCCTAAAATTCTTAAACTCATACATTTCTTAAGCTTTATGAATCAAAACCCTTTAGAAAATCCAAAAGATTAAAAACAATCTTACCTTGAATCTTCACCAAATAGTGAGATTGTTGGCTTTAATGGAAGTTCTAATCCTCCTCTTCCTTTTTCCCTTCTTGAACAACTTTAAATTTTCTCTTGAACACTAAGAAATGAAGAACCCTAAGTCTACTTCCTTCCTTTCTTGCAAAAATCGAAACACTTAACTCTCTTCTTCATTTCTTAGTGTTCAAGAGAAAACTAAGAATAAGGATGTTCAAGAGATTGTTGGTGCTCTATTCTTCTTTCTATCCTCAAATCATGTTTTTGCCTCTTCCATAAAAGCAAGCCAACACTTCTGATTTCAATTTTGCCATTAATGATTCTAAATTGTCCATTTTGCCCTTCCTTATAAGCTTATGGTCTTATACCCTTAAGCGGTCTTCCAAAAACGCCCTTGAACATCCTTATTACCTTAGTACTTTAATTCTATTAACCCATGTCATATAATCTTACTAACATTAATATAATAAGAACTCAAAAAAATTAAATCCATCAAAACCTCAAAATTCATTTAAATCATGCTTAACTAAAAAAAATATGGGGGCCAACAGGTGAGTTTGAAAGCTCGTGGGTAACAAGTTTATAACAGAAAAATAAGCAAAACCTTTAAAAAACATTTCACTTGACATGGAAAATTTTCATTGAGTTCATACAACACATGTTTCTCAAATTCTCAACATGTAGTCACATTCTCAACTGCAAAACATGAATGCATCAAACTTGTTCACATGTGATAAGCACATAAGCACATCAGAATGGTTTGGGTGGATCCAAAATAGAATGTACTACACATTTCCCATAAGGGTCTTATGTAGCCATGAACAGAATGAACTAATACAATCCCACATAATGGTTTTGTATTACTGCAAACTTATAGGAGTCCATGAAGGAGTTCCATGCCACTAGCGGGCAGGTGGGAGAAGCTTTTTGTCAAAGTGTACTTAACTTAACTTAGGGGACCACCACAAATCCACATAATCATGTATTTCACATATTGTAAACATATAGCCCAAAATGGCATTTTATGAATCTTGACTTTTCATAGACATGAGATATTTCAAAACTATGATTTCATAAATATTGTATCTTTTCAAAAAAAATCACTTCAAGCCTTTTCATAAATCATCACACAATTCATAAAACAAAATATTGAAATTTTTTAAATCATTCAAAAGCAATAAATGCAACATTTATGATGCAAATTGAAATCATTAATCTTCTTTGCTTCAAAGAAAACATTAGTTTCTTATTCACTATATTATAAACATGTACCTACCTTGATTTCTTTGCTTAAAGACTTGTTCAAAATGTGCCTCTCCTCTTGAACTCTTGCCTTTCTTGATCCCCTTATGCACTAAAAAAAATCCCACTCAATAGGGTTTTCAATTGAAAATCCCACAAAGCACAATCACTAAAATTAGTTCTAGAATACTTAAACTCATGCATTTTCTAAACTCCATGACTAAAATCTTTCCAAAAATTCAAAAGATTCAAAATGATCTTACCTTGATTCTTCACCAAATGAAGAGATTTTTGGCTCAAATGGAAGCGCTTCTCTTCCTTTACCTTTTTCTCTTTGCACAACCTCAAAAATCTCTCTAGAAAGCTTAGAAAAGATGAAACCTAGCTCAACACTCTTCTTTCCTCTCAACCACCAAAACCTCTCTTCTTTCTCTCTTTGATTTGTTATTTCTCTTTTTTCTCTCCTATTTTCGTTTTTCCTTTCTTTAGGAAGAAGATAACACTTCTTTCTTCCCATTTTACCCTTAATGACTGAGAAAAGTCCACCTTGCCCTTCCTTATAAGCTTAGGTTCTGTTATCCTTAAATTTTTTGCCAAAAACACCCTTTAATATTCTTATAACCTTAACACTTCAATTCCATTAACCTATATCATATAATCTTTCTAACATTAACATAATAATTAACTCCACAAAATTCCATAAAGACCTCATAATTAATTTAAATCATACTTATTCATCAAGAAAAAAAATTTGGGGGCCAACACTAAGTCCTTTAGTTTCAATTGACCAACCTTTGAGCCCATTTCTTCTTTCCAAAAGTATAAGAACTATGCTTCTTGTAGAGTCTCTCTATCATTGGTGTCCTCTTTCGCTCCTAAAATATCAACGTTGCAATTTTGGTGAGTTTTACAAACTCAATGAGGTAACTATCCTCGATGATTCACTCAATTCATACAATACATCAACACATATAAGCATATAATTCACATCATTTTACTTGTCATCATGTAGCATCACATATAACTTTGTTCGCAATTGTCACGTTCTCACCTACTTATAAGTCAACAATACATTTCAATTATGCAAACATACAAAATAAATGTATATACCATACTCATAAGATTCATTTCTGATTCTTTCCAAAAGTACAAGAACTATGCTTCTTGTAGAGTCTCTCTGTCAATAGTGTCCTCTTTCGATCCTAAAATATCAATGTTGCAATTTTAGTTAGTTTTGCAAACTCAGTGAGGTAACCATCCTCGATGATTCGCTCGATTCATACAACACATCAACACATATAATCACATAATTCACATCATTTTATTTGTCATCATGTAGCATCACATAGAACTTTGTTCATAATTGTCACGTTCTCACCTACTTATAAGTCAACAATACATTTCAATTATGCAAACAGACAAAATAAATGTATATGCCATGTTCATAAGATTCATTTTTTATTATTACGTTGTTGTGACCGAATGCCTATGTCTGTCCTGTATCTATTGTGGATACTGAGCTTATTGATAACTATCCCTTATCCGATGGGGATATAGGGCTCATTATATATAGTGAGTCTTTGGCTCTTAATCACACTCTAATCTTTAAACTCATTTTTGACGGCTACTCAGGTCACAACTGTTGGGTCCCGATCTGGAGACCGGACTCCAACCAAAAAAACGAAAAATGGAAACGCAAACAAAAAGAAAACGAATGATAATCAGATACAAATCGAATCGGAAGGTGAAACAATCAGAAACAAAAGCGAAATTGAAACGAATGAAATCGCGAATCGAATCGAACATCATAAAGCGGACACGAAGAATCAGATTGACAAAATGAAAGCCAATCGAAAATGAAACAAATCGAAAGCGGAACAAAAACTGAACTCCGACATCCGTAAACAAAAAGCTTAGAAAACTATTGCGTTGGGCATTGGAAACCTAAGACTAACCAATCCGAAAACGGTATAAATTTTTTTCTTTCTTTCTTTCATTTTCATTTAATCTCTTACAAAGCGATACACTTTTTCACTTTGGAAATTATCAATTTCCAATCCTCAATCAAAAATCTCAATACACTCAAATTGTCATATTCAAACTCATAAACATCAATTTACCAAAAATCTTATTCTTATTCTATCTTTGCCATACAACCAATTTTATCAAAAATTGGTTTTAACAACCCCAAAACCTGCAAATGGTTTAAAAACACTTCTATTCCCAATCAAAACTCAGAATCCTCGGACCACCCATCCAGAATCCAAATCCCAATCAAACACATCCATATTCATATGCAAATCACATTCACATCTCAAATCATACACAAATCCCATTCATATCTTCAATATACAAATTCTTAATGCAATCTAAACACAACTCAATCATTCATAAATTATACAATTCCAGAATTCATATACATCATACTCAATTATATACACAATTTCATAATTCACATATCCATGTACAAATCCATTCTTAAGTTTGGAATTCATTTACATTCCGAAGTAATTACACTACAATCTTTAATGGCATTCCACGCCATAAACAAAACCAATATCAAAAATCTAAATTATACGAATTACAAAAACATGCAAAGGTCGAACTGATGCCTTGACCGTCCTTCATCCGATCTCCTACTTGAATACCTGGAGATGGAGATGAAAGGGGGGGTGAGCTTAAAGCTCGTGGATAATAAGTTTATAAATTGAAAAATAAGCAAAAATCATTATGCAAAACTTTTGCTATTTAAAGACATTTCACAGTAGAGCAATTTATCAAAAGCTCACTTTTCAAAATTTTCAAATCATTTATAATTAATTTCAAAAAATTTCACGTCTGACAAAAATCCTCAATTTCTCATTTCTCAAAATTCTCACATTTTTCACAATTCTTAAACAAATTCAAAAACATGAATGCAATCACATATATACTGTTGGACCCCGATTGTTAAGTAAAAATAAGAAATATTCAAAAGTGGATGAGTTGATTGAAATTAAGTTAAAAATCATGACCAAAAAGAGAAAGAGTGAAAATATGAAAAATTGTGAAATAGTTGACTTTTTGGCCTTTAGAAGTTGACTTTTGATTTAGGCATAATTTGAGAAAATGGTCTTCTGGAAACTTGTAGATTATATTAAGAGCTTTCTGTAGCCATAAAGTTTGTAATTTTTCGATATCGGGAGTGAAAGTTATGATCAGTCAAAGATTGTGTGATAGGGTTGACTTTTGACTTTAATTATGATTGAAACTTTGACTGAGAAATTAACATAGTTAGAGGTTAATTGAGCTTTGATGTTCTTCATGAAAATTGAAGGATTTGCTTTGATCTTTATTTCGATATAAAGTATGCAATTTTTCGATCTCGGAATAATAAGTTATGATTTTTACAAGTTTATATTATGGTTTTAGCATGATTATTAGAGGATAGTATCTTTGACCAGAAAATGGACTCCTTTAGGAGTCAAATTGAGTTTTATGTCCTTCGTGAAAGATGTAGAGCTTCCTTTAAGCTTTCTATAGAGACTAAGTTTGTCAAAATTGGAGTTCGGGATTAAGAGTTATGAATTTTGGAAGTTTCGGGTTTTTTGTGAAAAAAAAATGAAAAAGAAGTTTCCCAGTCACTAGGGCGACTCCGACTCTCGTCGCTAGGGTGACGCGTCGCCCGGGGCGAGCGAGCCTTCGTCTCCCCCAGCGCGAGCCCGTTTCGCTCCATACGGCGCCGTTTTTGTTTCTCCAATACGACGCCGTTTTGATTTTTCTTGCTTGTTATTTCCTCCAATTCGACCTTTGTTTACTATTTTGCTTATATCTTTTCCGTCCGACATCCGATTGAGTCGATTCTTGCGGCGTTGGATTCCTAAGACAATTATCTACATCCTTATAGAACTTTGTGAATTTTTGAGATTAAATTAATGGAGATTAATTTAATCAAAGTGAGTCAAGAAATTTTCCGAACATAGTTCAGTATTTTGTGAAATTCGGGATCTGTAGAGATCCGATTGAAGCGATTCTTAACGAGAAATAAAGATAAGACAAGGGGCTACCAATCATATGAAGAAATGAAATGTCAATTTTTCCCTTAAGACCTTGGAATTATGAATTTAAGTTCGGATTTGAGTGTAATTTTTGGATTGGGAACACCTGAGAGTATTTTGAGCATAACTTTTGATCTGGGAATCGGAATGAGGCGATTCTTGTTTTGAATTAAACTAGAGACATAAGGCTACAATTGTTATGAAGACATAGAGCTTCAATTCTGGGATTAAGAATGTAAATTTCTGGAAGGAAATAATCGTACATGGAAAATGTGTTAGAATATGGATATACCCGAACTATTTTGCGCATAACTTTTGGTGTAGTGATCCAAATTGAGCGCGGTTGGTGGCGTTGGATTCGTATGATTGAGAGGAACATTTCTCTAGAAGGAAGTTTTAACAAATTCTTTCAAATTGATAGTGCGAATCAGATCCGCATGTATAAATGAAGTTAGGGGCAATTTTGGAATTAAGCTAAAGAGTAAGGGTAAAAGGGTCATTTACCCCTCCATTTTTAATGAGGTGGCAGAAACACACATGGCTGTCATTGATAAAGGCTGGGAATTCACGATAGTTCTAGAAATAAGAAGAAGAGAAAGAAGAAGCTCGTATATGGTGAAGGTAGAGAGAGAAGTGAGGGTTTCCAAGTTTTTAAGGGTTCTAGCTTGAGTTTTTACATGGAATCAAAGGAAAAAGGGTGGAAGAGCATGGGAGCTTCATCAAGACCCAAGGAATTTCGAAATTTGAAAGAGAAAGAGGTAAGAGAAAAGTTTTAAGTTTTGAGTTATTCTTGAAATTTTGGTTTAGATTAATTAGAAATGATGTGGGTTTATGTGCTATGAGATTAATTTAGTGATTGTCAAGTATAATGAGTTAATTTTGGTTATGGAAGATTCTAGAGAGAGAAAGCTTAGTGAAGAAGATGATGAATAGTAAAATTTAGGGGTTTTTTGAAATTGATGCTTTAGATGGCTTGAATTAGTGATGAATTTGAGATATCATAAGTTAAATTTGATGCTTATGCTTTAGGTGAAGTTTAATTTGAAAAATTGTAAATTGGGGGTTTAGGCCAAATTAGAAATTTGGGAATTTTGTGAATTAATGGTGTAGAATCATCAATACTAGTATGAATTGATGAAATATGAAATCAATTTTGAGGAAATTGTGATTTATGATATGGAATTTGTGTAAATTGGTTTACGCCAATTTTGAAAATTGGAGATTGAAGTAGCTTGAATATGAGAGGAATTGATATTTCCTAAGTTCAATTTGAGAAATTAAGTTAATTATGATATTGAATTTGATTGGATTGGTTTAGGTTCAATTTGTAATTTGGGAGTTTTTGAAATTAGTGATGTAACTATCTTGGAATTAGTAAGAATTGATGACTTATGCATCAAATTGAAGGATTAAGTTATTTATGAGATTAAATTTTGATGAAATTGATTTAGGAAATTTTCAATTGGAAGGAAGAAAGGAAAAAAGGTCAAATTGAAGCATTAGACAAGATGCTAGCATGGATATGAGGTGGGTAGTATATTTATTTATTGAATTATAAGCTAAATGTGAATTTTGAAAATTAAAGAAAGCAAAATTTGATTTTGATAAATTATTATGGATAAAAATGTTTGAAAAGGATGTAAATGTTTGAAATTATGATTTCAAAGGAGTAAAATGAGTTTTAGAAAATACAAGACTTATGAATTTCATGGTTTTCAAATTATCGATTTATGATTTGAATGATTTAAAGAATTAGTGCATATATTGATATGTGATTTATGTGAATTGCATTAGATTGATTATGTGCAATTATGTGGATATATGCTTGTGTCATCTATGACACAATTTGATTTTATGAGTTGAAAAAGGTAAAAATCAAGATTTTCAAAAGTGCCTTCGCAATCAATTCGTTTTCGTTATGTGTTAAGTGGGTTTGGTCAGTCCTTTTGTGAGTCATTGTCTCTACTTGTTATAGCCTTCATTTTGCCCGCTAATGGCATAGGAGTTCCGATTTGACTCCTCCGCTCACTTGCCGCATGAACCGCTTATGAATGTGCGATACGTCTGTTAGACCGAACCAAATCAATTCTGATGTGTTATGTGTTTTTTAATTTGATTATGATGTGATACACTATGATGTGATGCATTCATGTTTAAGACTGTGCATGTTTTGAAAAGGTTTGAGATTTTGAGAAGCGAGAAAGTAAATTTTCAAGCATGAAATTCTAAACTGGATATAAATGTTTTGAAACAAATGAAAATTTTGAGAAAAATCTTAGAAAGTGTTGATGAAATTGAAAAGTTTGAAAATGCGTTTTTAGAGAAATTCTTAATGGGAAATGTTTGAAAAGTTTGAAAAATAAAAGATTTTTCCGCTTATTGTTCAGTTTATAAATATATTATCCACGAGCTTCCGAGCTCACCCCCCTTTCATCCCCATCTCCAGGTTTTCGAGCAGGAGATCGGATGAAAGAATGTGAAGACGTTTGGTTTGTTTTGGTATCATTTGGCTTATTGTGTAAATTAAGATTGGATATGACTTGAATTGTCGTAAATGTATATGAAATTGTGTATGAATTTGGAAAGGGGATTGAGTTATGAGATCAGTATATTGAATTACAGTTATGAGAATGTTTTAGAATTAGGTTTGCGTTTGTGTGTGCCGAGATCCCGGACGGAGGGTCCGGTGGATTCTAATATTTGTGTGATTGATTGGATATTATAGAAGTGTTGTTTTGAACACTTTGCAGGTTTGGGTTAGGATAAAGGCAAATTATTATGCCTAAATTTTTGATAAAATTTGAATAAAAATGTAATTTAAGATTTGTATGGATAAATAAGAATATGATCAGATTTAGAGATTTGCAGGAGAATGATTTTCCAAAAGTGGAATTTGGTTGTGTGATTTGAATGAGGTTGCCTAGTGAGGTAAGAAATGAGAATAGGAAAATAAAAAAAATTTATACCGGATTTTGGAACGTCTTAGGGTTTCCAACGCGATTTTGTTCATTCGATCGTTTTATTTGATTATTGTTCTCGGATGTCAGATATGTTTCAGTTTAATTGATTATTTCGTTTATCCCCGCCTTATGATTTGATTCTATTGATTTCTATCGATTTGGTATTCGATTCCGATTTGCATTTGCTTCGAGTATGCGCTTCGCTTTCGATTCGTATGCTTTGTTTTCTGATTCGAAATTTCGATGCAAAATTTCCGTTTCTATTCGATTCCGTTTTCTGTTCTGCTTTTCTGGTTGGGATCCGATTTTCGGATCGGGTCCCAACATTTATGGTATCAGAGCCCAGTAATATGATCTTACTTGGGCGTATGTGTATGAGTAAGAAATTGACAGAGTTTGTAAGGTTATATAGTAAATGTGATTTTGATGTGAAGGACATTTTCATGAATTTGTGTGATTATGTGATTTGGGTGTTAAGAATATGATTGATTAGAAACATGTGCTTGTGGAACTTAAGATTTGAATTTCGTGATGAATTGGGAGAGATTGATACCGACTATACTTCCGTGAGATGAAAGAATGACTAATTGTTAAATGATGATTGAAACATAATAGGATTCCTTAAGAAATGGACTATTGACTTGTGTCCATATCTGAAGAAATAATGAGTTATAGATATAGTAAGTTGATATGATATGAGTGGTATGAGGTACAAGAAGTGAATTAGTGCAGATAAGTGGAGAAATATGTGTGATAAGGACAAAGCGATTGATAATGATTTTGGAAAGAAATTAGGAAGAAAGTGTTCCATGATCCTCGTTTAGAAAGAAATTATATGTAAGAATATGTCACTTGGTGTAAAATCCAGTATGAATTTCGAGGACAAAATTCTTTTAAGAGGGGGAGAAATGTTGGACCCCGATTGTTGAGTAAAAATAAGAAATATTCAAAAGTGGATGAGTTGATTGAAATTAAGTTGAAAATCATGACTAAAAAGAGAAAGAGTGAAAATATGAAAAATTGTGAAATAGTTGACTTTTTGGCATTTGGAAGTTGACTTTTGATTTAAGCATAATTTGAGAAAATAGTCTTCTGGAAACTTGTAGATTATGTTAAGAGCTTTCTGTAGCCATAAAGTTTGTAATTTTTCGATATCGGGAGTGAAAGTTATGATCAGTCAAAGTTTGTGTGATAGGGTTGACTTTTGACTTTAATTATGATTGAAACTTTGACTGAGAAATTAACCTAGTTAGAGGCTAATTGAGCTTTGATGTTCTTCATGAAAATTTAAGGATTTGCTTTGATCTTTATTTCGATATAAAGTATGCAATTTTTCGATCTCGGAATAATAAGTTATGATTTTTACAAGTTTATATTGTAGTTTTAGCATGATTATTAGAGGATAGTATCTTTGACCGGAAAATGGACTCCTTTAGGAGTCAAATTGAGTTTTATGTCATTTGTGAAAGATGTAGAGATTCCTTTAAGCTTTCTATAGAGACTAAGTTTGTCAAAATTAGAGTTCGGGATTAAGAGTTATGAATTTTGGAAGTTTCGGATTTTTTGTGAAAAGAAAAAAAAATGAAAATGAAGTTTCCCAGTCACTAGGGCGACTCATCGCCCTAGCGATGGCGAGCGTCCGGCTCTCGTCGCTAGGGCGACGTCGCCCGGGGCGAGCGAGCCTTCGCCTCGCCCAGCGCGCGCCCGTTTCGCTCCATACAGCGCCGTTTTTGTTTCTCCAATACGACGCCGTTTTGATTTTTCTTGCTTGTTATTTCCTCCAATCCGACCTTTGTTCACTATTTTGCTTATATCTTTTCCGTCCGACATCCGATTGAGTCGATTCTTGCGGCGTTGGATTCCTAAGACAATTATCTACATCCTCAAAGAAATTTGTGAATTTTTGAGATTAAATTAATGGAGATTAATTTAATCAAAGTGAGTCGAGAAATTTTCCAAACATAGTTCAGTATTTTGTGAAATTCGGGATCTGTAGAGATCCGATTGAAGTGATTCTTAAGGCGAAATAAAGATAAGACAAGGGGATACAAATCATATGAAGAAATGATTTTTCCCCTAAGACCTTGGAATTATGAATTTAAGTTCGGATTTGAGTGTAATTTTTGGATTGGGAACACCTAAGAGTATTTTGAGCATAACTTTTTATTTGGGAATTAGAATGAGGCGATTCTTATTTTGAATTAAACTAGAGAAATAAAGCTACAATTGTTATGAAGACATCGAGTTTCAATTCTGGGATTAAGAATGTAAATTTCTGGAAGGAAATAATCGTACATGGAAAATGTGTTAGAATATGGATATACCCAAACTGTTTTGCGCATAACTTTTGGTGTAGTGATCCGAATTGAGCGCGGTTGGTGGCGTTGGATTCGTATGATTGAGAGGAACATTTATCTAGAAGGAAGTTTTAACAAATTCCTTCAAATTGATAGTGCGAATCAGATCCGCATGTATAAATGAAGTTAGGGGCAATTTTGGAATTAAGATAAAGAGTAAGGGTAAAAGGGTCATTTACCCCTCCATTTTTAATGAGGTGGCAGAAACACACATGGCTGTCGTTGATAAAGGCTGGGAATTCACGATAGTTCTAGAAATAAGAAGAAGAGAAAGAAGAAGCTCGTATATGGTGAAGGAAGAGAGAGAAGTGAGGGTTTCCAAGTTTTTAAGGGTTCTAGCTTGAGTTTTTACATGGAATCAAAGGAAAAAGGGTGGAAGAGCATGGGAGCTTCATCAAGACCCAAGGAATTTTGAAATTTGAAAGAGAAAGAGGTAAGAGAAAAGTTTTAAGTTTTGAGTTATTCTTGAAATTTTGGTTTAGATTAATTAGAAATGATGTGGGTTTATGTGCTATGAGATTAATTTAGTGATTGTCAAGTATAATGAGTTAATTTTGGTTATGGAAGATTCTAGAGAGAGAAAGCTTAGTGAAGAAGATGATAAATAGTGAAATTTAGGGGTTTTTTGAAATTGATGCTTTAGATGGCTTGAATTAGTGATGAATTTGAGATATCCTAAGTTAAATTTGATGTTTATGTTTTAGGTGAAGTTTAATTTGAAAAATTATAAATTGGGGGTTTAGGCCAAATTAGAAATTTGGGGATTTTGTGAACTAATGGTGTAAAATCATCAATACTAGTATGAATTGATGAAATATGAAATCAATTTTGAGGAAATTGTGATTTATGATATGGAATTTGTGTAAATTGGTTTAGGCCAATTTTGAAATTTGAGGATTTTCAAAATTGGAGATTGAAATAGCTTGAATATGAGAGGAATTGATATTTCCTAAGTTCAATTTGAGAAATTAAGTTAATTATGATATTCAATTTGATTGGATTGGTTTAGGTTCAATTTGTAATTTGGGGGTTTTTGAAATTAGTGATGTAAATATCTTGGAATTAGTAAGAATTGATGACTTATGCATCAAATTGAAGGATTAAGTTATTTATGAGATTAAATTTTGATGAAATTGATTTAGGAAATTTTCAATTGGAAGGAAGAAAGGAAAAAAGGTCAAATTGAAGCATTGGACAAGATGCTAGCATGGATATGAGGTGGGTAGTATATTTATTTATTGAATTATAAGCTAAATGTGAAAATTTGAAAATTAAAGAAAGCAAAATTTGATTTTTGATAAATTATTATGGATAAAAATGTTTGAAAAAGGATGTAAATGTTTGAAATTATGATTTCAATGGAGTAAAATGAGTTTTAGAAAATACAAGACTTATGAATTTCATGGTTTTCAAATTATGCGATTTATGATTTGAATGGTTTAAAGAATTAGTGCATATATTGATATGTGATTTATGTGAATTGCATTAGATTGATTATGTGCAATTATGCGGATATATGCTTGTGTCATCTATGACACAATTTGATTTTATGAGTTGAAAAAGGTAAAAAAATCAAGATTTTCGAAAAGTGCCTTCGGGCAATCTAAATTCTGTTTTCGTTATGTGTTAAGTGGGTTTGCTCAGGTCCTTTTGTGAGTCAGCGCTGTCTCTACTTGTTATAGCCTTCACCCGGCTGCCCGCTAGTGGCATAGGAGTTTCGATTTCGGACTCCCCTCTTTCACTTGCCAGCATGAATCGCTTATGCGAATGTGCAAGACATCTATTAGACCGAACCAAACCAATTCTGATGTGTTATGTGTTTTTTAATTTGATTATGATGTGATACACTATGATGTGATGCATTCATGTTTAAGACTGTGCATGTTTTGAAAATGGTTTGAGATTTTGAGAAACGAGAAAGTAAAATTTTCAAGCATGAAATTCCTGAAACTGGATATAAATGTTTTGAAACAAATGAAAATTTTGAGAAAAATCTTAGAAAGTGTTGATGAAATTGAAAAGTTTGAAAATGCGTTTTTGGAGAAATTCTTAATGGGAAATGTTTGAAAAGTTTGAAAAATAAAAGATTTTTCCGCTTATTGTTCAGTTAATAAATATATTATACGAGCTTCCGAGCTCACCCCCCTTTCATCCCCATCTCCAGGTTTTCGAGCAGGAGATCGGTTGAAAGAATGTGAAGACGTTTGGTTTGTTTTGGTATCATTTGGCTTATTGTGTAAATTAAGATTGGATATGACTTGAATTGTCGTAAATGTATATGAAATTGTGTATGAATTTGGAAAGGGGATTGAGTTATGAGATCAGTATATTGAATTACAGTTATGAGAATGTTTTAGAATTAGGTTTGCGTTTGTATATGCTGAGATCCCGGACGGAGGGTCCGGTGGATTCTAATATTTGTGTGATTGATTGGATATTATAGAAGTGTTGTTTTGAACACTTTGCAGGTTTGGGTTAGGATAAAGGCAGCCGTTATGCCGCCGAAATTTTTGATAAAATTTGAATAAAAATGTAATTTAAGATTTGTATGGATAAATAAGAATATGATCAGATTTAGAGATTTGCAGGAGAATGATTTTCCAAAAGTGGAATTTGGTTGTGTGATTTGAATGAGGTTGCCTAGTGAGGTAAGAAATGAGAATAAGAAAAGAAAAAAAAATTTATACCGGATTTTGGAACGTCTTAGGGTTTCCAACGCGATTTTGTTCATTCGATCGTTTTCTTTGATTATTGTTCTCGGATGTCGGATATGTTTCAGTTTAATTGATTATTTCGTTTATCCCCGCCTTATGATTCGATTATATTGATTTCTATCGATTTGGTATTCGATTCCGATTTGCATTTGCTTCGAGTATGCGCTTCGCTTTCGATTCTTATGCTTTGTTTTCTGATTCGAAATTTCGATGCGAAATTTCCGTTTCCATTCGATTCCGTTTTCTGTTCTGCTTTTCCGGTTGGGATCCGATTTCCGGATCGGGTCCCAACATATACGCAAATCAAAGCACATAACATATAAAAATGGTTTGGGTCAGTCTAAAACGAAACGTACTGCACATTCTCGCATAGCGGTCCAGTGTAGTCGTGACTTATGGGAGTCCGAAAATCGAAGCTCCAGTGCCACTAGGGGGCAGGCGGGAGAAGCCTTTTAAAGAAAAGAGAGTGCACTGACTCGACTTAAGGGACCTAACCAAACCCACATATCACATATGTCATACTTGAAAAACAAATTGCACGAAGGCAAAATTCGAAACTGATCTTTTCATATCGTGTCATATACAACACAATGTCATTCATAATTTCAACCAAAATTTGCATAACAAAACTTCCAATCATTCAAGTATCAAACAACAATTCCATTCGAAATTTCCACAATTTCAAAAATCACATAACAATCTAGTGCACATATCAAAATCTCAATCATAATTCAAACACCCAAGAATGCACAAATTTGCAATTTAACAAAATCATAAATCAAAACAAAATCACATTCTTTCAAAACAATGAAATCCTCAATATAGACAATTTTCAAATTATTCAAATCTTTCGAAGAAATAACGAATTCGATAATTATTGCAATTTCTTAAATCATTCCCAAAAGCAAGGAATTTTAATCATTCGAAAATAATTTCCATGCTAGAAATTTGTCCCAAACTTCAATTTGTCCATAGCCTCTCCTTAATTTCCCTAATTCAATAACATAAACCCTAATTAATTAATCATCCAAAATTGAACCAATAATACTACGCAATCACCAAAATTGAGCTTAAATATCACAAACCCATACCATTTATAAGATATCTAAACCAAAACCTCATTAAAATTCCAAAGCTTAAAAATTTCTCTTACCTTCATCTTCACCCAAATTCGAAATTTTGTGGCTCCTTAGGAAGCTCTCAAGCTCTTCCACATTTTCCCCCTTGAATCTACTAAAAAACATGCTTGAAGTCTCCCAAAATCGAAAACCCTAGCATCATTTTCCTCTTCCCCTTTTCTTTCCCATCCGAAAGTTTGCTATCTTCCTTCTTCTTCTTTTTATTCTTTCATTCCCCTCAAGTTCATGCTCTCCTCTTCATTATAAATGACATTCACTTGCCATGTCATTTAATGATTGATAAAAGACCATTATGCCCTTACTTATAAGCCTACTAACTTAACTCTTTAGGTAAACTTCCAAATTTGTCCCTAAAATTTATTTCAATTCATGCTTACTTTAGGACATTTTTCTCATCATCAAATTGAAGGAATTTGCTAAAACTTCCTTCTATAGAAACGTTCCTTATTGTCTTAATTTCATAACGTCACCAAAATCATTTAATTTGGTGCACTACACTAAAAGTTATACTCCAAACATTTCGGGTTATTCATATGCCAAAATATTTTCCAGCATTTTATTTCCATCCATAAATTGACCTTCTTAAAGACAGAATTGAAACTCGATTTCTTCATAACAATTGTAGCCCTATTTTGTTAGTTTAATCCAAATCAAGAATAACCTCATTTGGATTACTAAAGCAAAATTTATGGCCAAAATACTTTCAGATTTTACTAATCCAAGACTGCACACTAATCCGAACTTCCATTCAAAAATTGAAAGTCTTAGGGGCTAAATTAAATTTCAATTACTTCATCTGACTTGTAGCCACATGTCTTAATTTTATTTTTCCTCTAGAATCAAATCAATTGGATCTCCACAGATCCCGAATTTCACAAAAGACTGAACCATGTTCAGAAAATTATCCATCTCACTTTGATTAACTTAATCAACCTCAATTTATGGGACGTTTGGTTTGAGCACGGGATTGAGTATGGATATGTGTATAATAGTAGAAGGGAATGAGAATGAGTATGAAAAATAAAAAATAATGTTTGGTTTGTAACTTGGGTTTCTGTATTAATACCAATAATGTTGTTTGGTTTGTTGCATTAATGGGAATGAAAGATAATATAATACCATTTTTCATATCATATTTATTATCATTATTACAAAATTTATAATAATAATAATAATAAGATAATTAATTTCATATAATAAAATTAATAATAAAATTAATAATAATAATAATAAGATAATTATTTCATATAATAATATTAATTAATTAATAATAATAATAAGATAATTAATTTTGTATAATAATAATAATAATAAGAATAATAAGGATAATAATAATAATAATAAGTTTAAAATTTATAATAAAAATAAAATAATAAGAACAATAATTAATAATAATAATAATATTATTATTATTATTAAGTTTAAAATTAATAATAATAATAATAATAACAACAAAAAAAACAATAATTAATAATAATAATAATAAGATAATTAATTTTGTATAATAAAATTAATAATAAAATTAATAATAATAATAATAAGATAATTAATTTCATATAATAACATTAATAATAAAAATAAATAATAATAATAATAATAATAATAAGATAATTAAATTAGTATAATAATAATAATAATAATAATAATAATAATAATAATAATAATAATAATAATAATAATAATAATAATAAGAATAAGAATAAGAATAATAAGGGTAATAATAATAAATAATAATAATAAGAAAATAATTAATAATTATTAATAATAATAATATTATTATTATTAAGAGTTTAAAATTAAATAATAATAATAATAATAATAATAATAATAATAATAATAATAATAATAATAATAATAATAATAATAATAATAATAATAATAATAATAATAATAATAATAATAATAATAATAATAATAATAATAATAATAATAATAATAATAATAATAATAATAATAATAATAATAATAATAATAATAATAATAATAATAATAATAATAATAATAATAATAATAATAATAATAATAATAATAATAATAATAATAATAATAATAATAATAATAATAATAATAATAATAATAATAATAATAATAATAATAATAATAATAATAATAATAATAATAATAATAATAATAATAATAATAATAATAATAATAATAATAATAATAATAATAATAATAATAATAATAATAATAATAATAATAATAATAATAATAATAATAATAATAATAATAATAATAATAATAATAATAATAATAATAATAATAATAATAATAATAATAATAATAATAATAATAATAATAATAATAATAATAATAATAATAATAATAATAATAATAATAATAATAATAATAATAATAATAATAATAATAATAATAATAATAATAATAATAATAATAATAATAATAATAATAATAATAATAATAATAATAATAATAATAATAATAATAATAATAATAATAATAATAATAATAATAATAATAATAATAATAATAATAATAATAATAATAATAATAATAATAATAATAATAATAATAATGAAGATGATGATGATGAGTGATGAGTGATATAATTAAAAATAAAAATTGCTTATGTGGGAGAGGGGTATAAATAGTAACCACTAGATCGGAATGAAAACTTGATACCCACCTCATTTGGAGGGTTTAGTAGATTCCCAAACTTAATGGAATAAATTCATTCCATTGGAATTGAAAACTCCAAAGCAAACACTATTTTTTACAATTATTCCATTCCTTCATTCCCAAACCCTCAAACCAAATGCCCCCTTAATCTCAAAAATTCACAAATTTCTCATGAGGATGTATATAATTGTCTTAGGAATCCAAAGCTTCAAAAACCAAGTCAATCGGATGTCGGACGGAAAAGATATGAGCAAAAGATTTAACAAAAGTCGGATTTGGAAACAAATTAACCAAAAACAGAAGGTGAATCCCAAATGCCCAAACGGCGTCATCGAATGAGGAAGGAACGGACGAAACGGCGCCGTGCGGGCCAAAACGCGCCACTAAGGAGAAGAAGAACGAAACGACGTCGCGTGAAGGAGGAAGAAACAGCGTCATTTTCGCGCGTGAAGAAGAAAATAACGAAGAGGAAAACGGCGTCGCACAGCGAGGGCGAGCTCGCCCTCGAGAGCCCGAGCCTGGAGAGCGCTCGCCCTCGGGAGGGCTCTCGCCCTCGCGAGGGGCGCCTGCATTCCGAAATTCTATTTTTTTTTCCAATATACACATATATATATATAATCTGAAATTCCAAAAATCGAAGCTCTTGATTCCGAGCTCCAAATAGGACAAATTTAGTATCAATAGAAAGCTTAAAGGAAGCTCTACAACTTCCATGAAGAACTCAAAAACTAATTCAGCCTTTAATGTGATCAAATTTCTCATCAAATATTCTGTCCAATTAATACATTCCTAAGCAATAACACAACTTTGAAAAATTATAACTTTCAACTCCAATGTCCAAACATGTCATATTTTATATCAATGCAAAGATCAAAAGGTAACCTATAACTTTCATGAAGGACAGAAAAATCAATTTGACCCCTACGGGAGTCAAATTTCCAATCAAAGTTTCTATCCACTAATAATCATGCTAAAATAGTAACAGAAACTTCCAAAAGTCATAATTTCTTATTTCATGGTCCAAAAATTTCATACTTTACATCACTGGAAAGATCAAAACAAAATCTAAAACTTTCATGAAACACTTAAAGGCAATTTCAAAGTTTAACTAAGTCAATTTCTCAGTCAAAGTTTCTGTCATATAATTGGTGAACCTATGCCACATTCAAACTTCCAAATTTTATAACTTTTAATTCCGACATCGAAAAATATCATACTTTATGGCGACAGAAAGCTCTCAACAGAAGCTACAATTTTCATGAAGATCATTTTCTCAAATTTTACCTAAATCAAAAAGTTAACTCTGTATGACCAAAAAGTCAAACTTTTCTCAATTCTTCAAATTCTCACACTTTTTCTCTTTATTTCTTGATTTTCAACTCTATTTCAATCAACTCATTCACTTAAACTTTCATAACTTATACAACTCTACTCAAATTTCAAAGTCATCAAAACCAATCACTTCATTTCTCATCAATTTCCTTTAAGCACAACATCTATAACACAATACTTATACTAACACACTCATTCAAGTTTATTTAATATTTCTAAATTCCACTCAAAGATCGGGGTCCAACAACAACTACCATTATCTGTTCATACATTTATGCAATGGAATGCATCACATTCACATTCATATTCTAAATCAATCACATAATTTCGTATTCACATTTAGAACACATTTATCATCGTACCTTGGTCTGACATTCAACAAAATTATTGAGTACACTTATTTCAGTTAGATTCACATACAAGGAGCACTTCTAATATCTCATTCATGCATCAAACGCCTCAAACTATCAAAGTTCGAAATCAACACAATCAAATTCACATTCTTAAGATAATTTAGAACATAATTTAAAACAAACAATTAATTAAATGAGACCGTCTATGTTATTCATAAGTTGTTCCAGAAAGTTATTACCTCGAAGTACCAATAACGTCTAGACATTGATGCTTTAAATGCTCCTCTATATAATGAAATACATACACATTTAGTCATATTATAACTTTGCACGGTTATAAGTATTCATTTATCCACAAATATGTATGCATGGATTATATACAATGCATGCTCAATGACAATCTCAGGTACAATTCCATTATTCTCATCACATGATCATTCATATATCAAAACTCACAAGTCTAATTTGAACTTAGGTTTACACCTCAATAAAACAAACTTATTATAAGTTCATCATTTAATTAATCATTCTAGCTTTTTCTCAAAAAAAGGACTTTTAGATCAAATTTGCATGATCATTATGATAAGGAAAAGGGAGTAATTAGGCATCATTTTATTCTTAAAAATGTTCCTATATGTCTTAATTTTCTAATGACACTAAGACATATAATTTGGTTTTGTATTTTGAAAGTTATATTAAAAATACTTCGGACTATTCTTAAACTATAATAATACTCTGGACTCAACTTCAAGCTAGATTTTGGAACTCTTAGAGACAAAATTAAAATTCGATTTCTTCCAGAAATTTTTATGAATATGCATCTAGTTAATCTAAATCAAAAATAATTCCATTTGGAAATTTATAGATCAAGATATGGATAAAATATCGAAGCGTGTTTAGTGAAAACACTCCATTTATCATATTCCAACACACTTCATCATTTTTGTCCTAAATTCTTCAATCAATCTTTTCTGAATGAATTCAGATGGCCATAAATTTTGGTTTAGAGAAGGAACAATGTGTTAGGAGTTTGTTGGTTCAAATTTCACGTCATTTAGAGGTCGGGAGAAGAAGTTATAGGCAAAAGAATGAAGGATGTTCAAAACTGTTACCTTTCGGTAAGACTTCATTATCACAATCATGCAATCCCAGCCGATAGCGCAATGTCACAATCATGGTCGTGCACTGCACTATCTCTTTTTTTTCTCCAGAATCACAAACTGCAAATTTTTCTTCTCTCCTTCCTCTCTTTTGCGCAATCTACCATTTCTAACTAATGTCTATCATTTTCTCTTCATTTTGACTCCCATTCAGCTCAATTTATTCACAAACAAATCACAATTTATGATTGTTCACAAACATTAAAAACAGAACCTATCACTCACGCATCTTCATCTTGTTTTTTGCACTTTTTCATTTTTCCTGCATTCTCTTCCTCAACTGCACTTTTTCATCTTCATCTACACCTTCACTTCATCTTAAGCTTATCATTTTAATTTTTTTCCATAACAAAACATCACGTTACACCTCTTCCTTAACTCTAAACTCGTTTTAAGTTATCTCTAAAACACACAAAGAAATTCACGTATAATAATAATGAAAACAGAGCATATGTATATCAATTATCATGAATTTCTGCACTCTTTCTATACACACTTTCAATGATTTTTCTAACTCAAAATTCATTTCAACACCATCTTATAACATATTGATCATCAAATATACAAAAACAACACATATGGCACACCTAAAATTCTCACTCACATTTCAACAAATAAGCATCCTCATTTTATAAACACTGAACTGCTAACTAACGTGACATATATTTCATTCTACATATCATGAAAACCATGCGATACTTACTTGTTTAAAACTCCAAATTCTTCAAAATCACATGAGCCCTTATTTTCCAAAATGACACGACCATCAACAGTTGAAGGTTCAGTGACAGTAAAGAAGATAATAAAATGAAATAGTAAGTGAAAAAGGAGAGTAAAACTTACGTTGTGAGGATGATAAAGTTTATGGAAGTAATAAACTTACAGAGGATGAAGAAATTCACGAAGAAGAAGAACAAAGCGAGATCAAAACAATTAATTTGATCTTTCTAGTATATTCGTAGGAATAAAAGCTAAGTTTGGCAAATGACACTTGTCACTTGTTCAATTTTTATGAGTTTAAACTAGGTTCTCTTATTTAACTAGTCCAATCATCTCTAATTTTTACTCCAATTGTCTCTTAAATTTCAATGGTATTTGTCAATAAATCCCAAAGTCATCTATAAAATTTTTCACTGTCATTTAACTCCTATCTCTACTACCATTCATCAATTGCCTTGTCACTTGGCATTTTTCCTAGTCCAGAAATAACCAAAATTTAAGAAAATTTTCCAAATTTCACCAAAAATTCTAAATCAATAAATACACTTTCCAAATCAATTTTCAACATATAAAACCCACAATTCTCAATATAATAAAATTTATAAATCAATTATGCCTGAAAATTGTCAATGAATGCATGTACAATCATTTTAATGTGCAGATATCAATATTCATGTGTATATGTATACTATATTATGCATAAACATGAAGTACACTTTCTAACCTCTCAATAAACTTTCATGTACACTATTATAGGTCCTTTAACATGGGATACGAAATGTTACAATTAGAGACATCCTCCTTTGGTCATTTTGGTTTACACTAACTCAAAAAGGTGAAGACAACGAAGAGTGAAGGAGATTGTGAGGTACACATCTTAAGTTCATGTTTTTGTTTCACTACATCTAATGGCACATATTTGATTCTACGGTTTCTAGATTTTATTTTATTTTTCGCTGCATATTTTGATAATGATGCATAATCGAAACCTAATAGACTTAACATGTCGCACTCGTGACTAGCTTCTCACGGCCGTAAGAAGCTTGGTACGTGGTTGTGCATTGTATGGGAGCTAAAAATATGTATAGATAGCTGGAGATAAAGAAGCATGGCATCGCATCACCGTGAGAAGGCAAGGGCTATCAAGAAGCATGCATGGGCTGGCTATCATTGTGAGAAGAATGCATGGGTGCTAGCTAGAATGAGAATGTGTGGGTAGTTGTGAGAAGCACCGTGAGAAGTAATTGGTCACCTTACATCATCTTCGGTTTATGGCAATCACTATTTTGAATGTTCATGATGAATAACTCATGCCCATACATCTTATTGCACAGTCATGACACACACAGTCATGGCTGTGAAACTTTTCCATCATGGCCGTAAGACATTTTAATGGTTCATTCTTCATTTCTTTTCATTTTCTTATCTTCTTCTTGCTCTAATATTCCTCTTCTTTGTATTTCCAACATATGTCCCATCTTTCTTAGCATTTAGTTGTCTTCCCTTGCTTTTAATCCTCTCTTTTTTGCTCCATAAACACAAAGCATTGTGAATCTTCATAACATAGCTCAAATGTAGTGCTTTTGACTCAGTTTAGCTCCTTCGCTTCCGAAATGTACCTAAAATTAAATATGAGCTAAAGTGAGTATCCTAAGCATTTCTAAGGGATTAACCACTAAGTGTAGTAGATTAAATGAATCAACATTTAAGCACATATCAAGTTCTCCCACACTTAGCTTTTGACTGTCCTTGGGCAAATTGTCAAAAACAAAATCACAAACCAAATCTATTACTTATTTTCCATATTTCCTAAGAACAGATAGCCATAAGAAAAGATGAATGATTTTCAAACATTCAAAGCTTCAACTCATTATCAATCAACATTCATCACCTCTAAAGGCTGAATAATTTAGAGACATACTTGGATAAAAGGTGTTTTAAAAGGATATTTCCATAGGTACAATAAAAAATCATTCATAATCACCACAATCCATAACTTTGCATATGATTTATTTTCTCCACCACTAAAAGTCACATTCATAATCATGGATCAAAGGACTTTTCTAGGGCTGTAATGTGGGTAAGGGTAAGGTAGGATGTATTTTGGGTAATGTAGCATAAAAGCCATCAAGCTAGTCAAGCAAAAGTGACATCAATGAGATATCAAACACACAAGTTAACATTCATTCAAAACTGGGTAGCATCAGCCATACAGAATGCAACAACTATGTTTCACAACTTAATTCATGTCTCACACCATAAGCTATATGAATAAAACATTAAAAAAAATGCTCTATTTGAAACATCATCTACCTCATATGCAATATATTCAAACACCCAATCAATATAACTTAAAGAGGATAAACTATTAATTAACAACTTTTCACAACAATTGTATTTCCTCCTTTATACTTTTATTCGAACTCACATTTTCCTTTTTCTTTTCTTTTCTTTCTTTCTCTTTTTTTTTTCAGAAATACAAAGGTGATATTGTTGGATCGCGTACGGTCCGAGTATTCACAATACGCTGCGGAAAAGACCATACAAAAATATCACGTATAATCGAAAACACGTAGGATTAACAAAAATACCTTATTTTCGTGAGTGGATTGCTTCTTTTCGGATTTCAAGACACTGCAAATCGCTAATGCCCTCTACCGGTATCCACACGAGCGTGCACGATCTGGGCTGCTGCTGTAGTGTGCTAGCACGTCCTGAAAACCTTTCTGAATGCCGCACGATCTTTCTCTTGGATGGCGGCTAGGGTTTCCTGACAATTGTGTCGTTAACCTAATGAGACCTAAGCTTCTCTATTTATAGAGAAACCCTAATCTCATTCAGGCCCTATTAAGTTTCGGCCCATTATATCATATATAATAAAAGCCCAACAACTTAATTAAATCTAGCCCAATAAATATATCTAAATATATTTATTCAACACCTAATAAATTAGGCCCAAGAGAATAAGCCCAGATCACATCACTCTTTGTGTGCGATTTCAGAGGCTCATTTGATGTTGGCAATGGGCTTGATTACACTTCAGGCCCATAAGTCATAAGCAGCCTCTAGCAAGACATTATGACTACCCAAATCAAATGAGGATCGATAATCCGATTTAACTCAGAATTATGGTTATAAGCTCACCTTTTGTAACACGATATCAAGATTAATCACAAGGCATGGTACATGTCAACCTTTGATTAATCATAGTTTCTTGATCCCCAAGTTGACTGATTATAACAAATGACATTGATGACTCTTTATCAATTCATTTGAGCATGACCATGCATTTCTTCAGTCATACTTGTCAAGAGGCCCAAATGATATCTCTCTCATTTAAGAGAGGTACAAATCCCATCTACGTCATTCACATCCCTCCGCATGATTCATTTGATGTCCAACATAAGACTGTTTGCTATTCGATTAAAATAACTTAGTCTAATATCAAAACACTGCATTCCTCATGTAGGGAACCATGATGACTTCAGGTCAAAGGACTAAAGTCAAACCTATTGAGAATCACTAATGACATGAAATCATGTAGTATTCTCTTTTTGGGTCGATCCAATATATGTTCTTTAACATATATCTATGTTTCTGATTTGATATCTCATATCCATGATCAGTAAAACGTGATCATCAATCAGAACACATACTAGCCTTAATTCATTATTATTCCACCAATAATGATCGACTAGGACGATCTAGAATAGTATTATAACACTTATGGTTTTACTATCAAGTCACATACTTGATGACATAAGTTTAATACCATTCATGGAATGTAAATCACATTACATAAATGAAATACATGCATATATGAAACGGAATACCTCATAATATATTATTAACAAATCATAATGTTAATACATGAATCACAAATGTTCATTGGCCTAGGGCACACTACTAACAATCTCCCACTTGAACTAGGCCCAATCAGTCAGATATCTAATACCCATAGACCTCATATGACTCTCATGTTTAGGCTGTGGAAGAGGCTTAGTAAGTGGATCGGTAATGTTGTCATCTGTGCTCACTCGCATATCTTCACGCCTCCTCTTCTAATGATCTCTAATCAAATGGAAACGCTCGAGTATGTGTTTGGATATATGATGCTAATTTGGTTCCTTAGCTCGTGCTATAGCCCCATTATTATCACAATAAAGGTCTATAGACTTGCAATGCTTGGAACAACTCCAAGCTCGTGATGAACTTCCCGATCCATACACTTCCTTAGCAAATCCGAGGCAAAGAATGTACTCGACTTCAGTAGAATCAGCAATGTGTCTTGCTTTGAACTTTTCCACTCATCGCACCTCCATTCAAACAGTAACACAAAACCCGATTATGATTCAAATCATCTATGTCGATCGAAAACCAGATCGCGTAACCATTTACAACTAGCTCTCCTTCAAGTCCTCCATAGACTAGAACATATCCTTAGTTCTTCTCAAGTACTTAAGGATGTTCTTAATCGCTATCCAAAGACTCTCACCATAATTAGATTGGTATCTACTTGTTATGCTCAAAGCATATGAGACATCCGGTCGAGTACATAACATGGCATACATGATAGATCCAATTGCAGATGCATATGGAATCTTACTCATGCGCCAAGCTCCTTATCCAAGTAGGACAATCCTTCTTAGAAAACCCGATTCCATGTGACATAGGTAAGAATCCTCTCTTGAATCTTGCATCTCGAACCTTTTCAAGACCTTATCTATGTATGTACTCGACTTAGACCTATAAGCTTTCTTGATCTATCTCTGTAGATCTTAATGCCTAAAACATAGGCAGCCTCACCTAAGTCTTTCATTGAGAAACGCTTCTTAACCAAATTTTAACACTCTGTAAGGTCGAATATCGTTTCCAATGAAAGCGATGTCATCAACATATAAAGCTAAAAGACAACAAGACTCCCACTAACCTTTTGTAAACACAAGGTTCATCTTCATTCTTGATGAATCCAAACTCTTTGACAACTTCATCAAAACGAAGATTCCAGCTTCTTGATGCTTGCTTCAATCCATAAATGGATCTTTGAAGCTTGACACCTTTCCCGAATTCTTAGGATGGACAAAACCCTCAGTCAGATCATATATACATCCTCAAGTAAGTTTCCATTAAGGAAAGCCGTTTTGACATCCATTTGCCATATCTCATAATCGTAGTATGCAGCTATGGCAATAAGAATTCTAATGGATTTGATCATAACCACTGGAGAAAATGTCTCATCATAATCAATTCCATGAACTTGTCGATAACCTTTAGCAACAAGTCTTGCTTTATAAGTGTGCACATTTCCATCCATGTCGAAGTTTCTTTTGAAAACCCATTTGCATCCAATGGTCTTCAAGCCATCGACGGATCAATCAAAGTCCAAACTTGATTGTCATATATGGATTGCATCTCCGCTTCCGCCTCTAACCATTTAGCGATTCGGACTTTCCATAGCTTCTTGATAGGTTGTGGGCTCATTATGATCGATGAGCATCACATTATCATCATCGAACGTGAGAAATCCATATCTCTCGAGTTCATGACGAATCCTATCGATCTACGTAGGCCTTGTGTTGTTGAAGACCGCTCATCAACGACTTGTGAGCTTGCTTCAATCTCCTTTCGGTGCTCAATGTCATTTTGTGAAACTTGAATTTCTTCGAGTTGTACTTTACTCCCACTGCTTCCTTTGGAAACAAATTCCTTCTCTAAGAAGAAACCATTTCGAGCAACAAACACTTTGTTCTCGATGGGATGTAAAAGTAATATCCTTTAGTTTCCTTAGATATCCCACAAAATAACATTTTCAGATTTGGGTGCCAACTTGTCAACAATTGGACGCCTCACATAAGCCTTACAACCCCAAATCTTTAGAAAAGATAAATTGGGACGCTTCCATCCATATCTCATAAGGTGTCTTTTCTACGCCTTTGAAGGAATACGGTTCAATATGAATGTCTGCGGTTTCTAAAGCATAGCCCCGTAAGTATTTTGGAAGATCATTGTCTCATCATTGATCGAACCATATCTAATAGAGTTCGATTTCTCCTTTCGTAAACATCATTCCATCGAGGAGTTCTGGAGGAGTCAATTGTGAAACGATTCCACAATCCTTAAGATAATCATCAAACTCTTGGTTTAAATATTCACCTCCTCGATCGATCGAAGGATTTTAATATTCTTGCCAAGTTGATTTTGTACTTCATTCTTATACTCTTTGAACTTTTCAAAGGATTCAGATTTGTACTTCATTAAATAGACATACCCATATCTATCAAGTCATCTGTAAAAGTAATGAAATACAAATAACCTCCTCTCACGATATGCTAAAAGGACCGCATACATCGGTATGTATAAGGCCCAATAGCTCATTGGCCCTTTCTCCTTTACCTGTAAAGGGGGCCTTTGTCATCTTACCCAGTAAACAAGAATCACACATGTCAAAAGATTCAAAAGAATCAATGAATCCATCTTGATGGAGTTTTGAAATGCGTTTTAAATTTACATGGCCTAAGCGACAATGCCAGAGATAAGTTGGGTTCAAATCGTTAGATTTAAACTTCTTGGTATTTATGTTATAGATGGGGTCATTTGTTAGAGACTTGGTGTCTAGAGTATAGATGCCATTTAATTGACGTGCAATACCATATAAAACGTCATTCTTATAAATGAAAATACTTCTATTCTCAATAGAAAATTTAAATCCATCATTTTCTAAACAAGCAAAAGAAATAATGTTCCTACTCATAGTAGGTACATAATAACAATTCTTGAGTTCCAAAATGAGTCCAGTAGGCAAAATAAGATCATAAGTCCCCACGGATAAAGCAGCAACTCTTGCTCCATTTCCCACGCCAAGAAGTTGATCTCACCACCATCAATCTTCTAGTCCTTCTTAAACCCCGCACATTAGTACAAATGTGAGTTGCAGCTCCAGATCTAATACCCAAGATGCGAATGAGTAAAATTGATTTCTATAACAAACATACCAAGAAGTAGTCACACTATTCTTCTTCTCTTTCAGCTCTTCCAAATAGAGTTTGCAGTTCCTTTTCCAATGACCAGGTTCATTGCAACGGAAGCAAACTCCTTCCTTGGGTGCCTTAGTCTTATCTTTGGACTTGGGCTTGGACTTAGGTACTTTACCTTTGCCCTTCATTGTGCCCTTCTTCTTGAAACCCTTTCCCTTTTGAACCACAAAAACTTCATTGGAGGTCTTTACCTTTCTCTTCAAGTTCTCTTGAAATAGCTTTCAGATCCCATGCAATTCATCAATGGACTTCTCCATATTATGCATGTTGTAGTTAAGAATGAACTGATCATATTCATCGATCAAGGATGATAGAATAAGATCCGTTGCCAATTCTTGACTAACAGGTGCACCTAATTTCTCAAGATGATGAATGTAACTCTTCATCTTAAGAACATGAGCACTCACGGTGTGCAGAGTCATCTTGCATGAATTCAATGCCTTAGTGGTTCTAAACCTCTCTTGGCGTGCCTGCTCTTGAAACATAGCTTTCAGTTGAGCAAGCATGTCATAGGCTTCCATTTCCTCTAAATCCTTCTAAAGGTCAGAGATCATGGCGCCCAACATAAGGCATGACACATCCGTGGAGTCATTGATATGCTTCGTGTAAGCATCCTTTTGAGCCTTAGATGCGTTTGCTGGTGGTTCCTCAGGGATGGGTTCTTCTAAGACATAAAGCTTTCTTTCTTGCTTGAGAACAATTCTCAAGTTCCTATACCAATCTAGGAAATTTGTTCCACTAAGTTTTTCTTTCTCTAAGATAGATCGCATAGACAGGTTTGTGGATGGAGTAGCCATAATCTACAAAATAATACATTAAGGTCAACATTCTTATATAGTATGAGGTATTAGCTCCCACTCAAAAATAACCCTCAATAGAAAATGGGAGAAAACAAGATCCATATTTCACTAAGTCCTAAGAAAGCTTTGGCTTAACACTCAAAACTTAGTTATTTAGGTAGAAAACTCTTTTCAATTACATCACATGTAACTCTTGATGGGCTTATGTTAAAATACATCTTATGTACTGCATGTATGTAAAAAACCCAATCTTATGCCCTAAGCCCAAAACCGTTTTGATAGCTTAGTTAAGTTTAACCATACTTTACCTATGAATAGCACCATTATTCAAATGTCTTCCCTAGATAATCCCCACATGCCTTGCTTTGGCAAAGACCCACATAAGGATGAGCTAGAGATAAACATTGGTAAAGATTTATGGAAGGCATATAAACTTAAAATTTCGATGAGGGTCGTTCTTAGGAGGTTATTAATCCTTATGAAGAATTATGGAAGATTACAAAACGCTTGTTATAACCTTGGCTTGATTCTAATTGTTGATTTGAAAATAAATTTAATTTAATAATTCAACTCTTGAAAAATTAAATTAAATTCCAAAAACCCTTTCCTAATAAATAATCCTTTGAAAACAATTTTCAAATTTTAATAAAACATCTTTTATTATTATTAGGAGTATTTATTAATTTAATCTCTATTAAAAAATAAATAAATTAGGGATTTTAAAACAAATTAAAATAATAATAATAATAATAAAAGGGGAGGGAGGGCGTGCAGCGCGCAAAGGCACGCAGTGGGCGTGCCCACGCCTCTGGCAGACGCGCAAGATGTCCCACACGCGCCCGTCGTCTTCTCCAAAACGCCCGTCCCCTTCTTCTGGTTTTTCCTCCTTTTTTCTTCTAGATCTTCCTTCCACTACTCCCACGTTTCCACAACCACGTTGAACCGCATCCCACGTCGCACGCACAACCGTCGGATCTCCAAGGAAAACGTGAAGCTTCAACCATCGGGTCTCCAACCGACGATTTTCGCAGCCCATGGCATCACCGGAGACGCCATCGCCGCCGGCGACACCATCATCTAGTGATGGTGTTGCGTCGCCAGTCGATGGGTGTTACTCACCCATCGATTTTCCAGAAACTCAATGGAGAAAACGCAGATGATAAGCAATAACCCAGAAAATTGCAAAAGAGGGGAAAACGTAGATAACACAAAAAGAACGTCTACAACAATCTGGAAACAGTTTCCAGAAAACCGAGCATGTGATTCAACAAAAACACAAGTAATTCCAGAAGCCAAGATCGCAAATTAGGGTTAGACAAAAAATTAGGGATTTCAATAAATTTCGAAACCCTAGTCATTCAAAATTGCAAGATTTCCGGATGTTAAAGAACAATCCACGAGGTAAAAGAAAACATATGGCTTCGAATAATCGATAAACTCCTTCATGCTTTTGTTTAAAACAAATCATGTATCATCAGAAAACATGGGTGCGGCAATGGAGGAAACTATTTCCAGAAGGACAACAAAACATGCATCGAATAACAAGGATTTCAGAAACCCAGTAATCACCGTATATGCGTATAGAATGAAATTTCCAGATCAATGCATAAACGATTAAAACAAAACAGATAGAAACAATTTCAAGCCATCGGGAAACAATTTCCAAACTTTAACAAAAACATTCACCAATTATAATCAAGCTTCTAATCCAAGATTAACGATTAACCTGGCTCTGATACCACTGTTGGATCACGTATGGTCCGAGTATTCACAATACGCTGCGGAAAAGACCATACAAAAATATCACGTATAATCGAAAACACGTAGGATTAACGAAAATACCTTATTTTC
Organism: Erythroxylum novogranatense; assembly: GCA_029891385.1. Classification (NCBI taxonomy): domain Eukaryota; kingdom Viridiplantae; phylum Streptophyta; class Magnoliopsida; order Malpighiales; family Erythroxylaceae; genus Erythroxylum; species Erythroxylum novogranatense. The sequence continues at coordinate 58,679,848 of CM057228.1, read as the reverse complement.
GTGAGTGGATTGCTTCTTTTCGGATTCCAAGACACTGCAAATCGCTAATGCCCTCTACCGGTATCCACATGAGTGTGCACGATCTGGGCTGCGGCTGTAGTGTGCTAGCACGTCCTGAAAACCTTTCTGAATGCCGCACGATCTTTCTCTTGGATGGCGGCTAGGGTTTCCTGACAATTGTGTCGTTAACCTAATGAGACCTAAGCTTCTCTATTTATAGAGAAACCCTAATCTCATTCAGGCCCTATTAAGTTTCAGCCCATTATATCATATATAATAAAAGCCCGACAACTTAATTAAATCTAGCCCAATAAATATATCTAAATATATTTATTCAACACCTAATAAATTAGGCCCAAGAGAATAAGCCGGATCACATCACTCTTTGTATGCGACCAGCAGGCTCATTTGATGTTGGCAATGGGCTTGATTACACTTCAAGGCCCATAAGTCATAAGCGCCTCTAGCAAGACATTATGACTACCTAAATCAAATGAGGATCGATAATCCGATTTAACTCAGAATTATGGTTATAAGCTCACCTTTTGTAACACGATATCAAGATTAATCACAAGGCATGGTACATGTCAACCTTTGATTAATCATAGTTTCTTGATCCCCAAGTTGACTGATTATAACAAATGACATTGATGACGCTTCATCAATTCATTTGAGCACGCCATGCATTGCTTCACCATACTTGTCAAGAGGCCCAAATGATATCTCTCTCATTTAAGAGAGGTACAAATCCCATCTACGCTATTCACATCCTCCGCATGATTCATTTGATGTCCAACATAAGACTGCTTGCTATTCGGTTAAAATAACTTAGTCTAATATCAAAACACCAATTCCTCATGTAGGGAACCATGATGACTTCAGTCAAAGGACTAAAGTCAAACCTATTGAGAATCACTAATGACATGAAACCATGTAGTATTCTCTTTTGGTCGATCCAATATATGTTCTTTAACATATATCTATGTTTCGATTTGATATCTCATATCCATGATCAAGAAACGTGATCATCAATCGTAACACATACTAGCCTTTAATTCATTATTATTCCACCAATAATGATCGACTAGGACAGTCTAGAATAGTATTATAACACTTATGGTTTTACTATCAAGTCACATACTTGATGACATAAGTTTAATACCATTCATGGAATGTAAATCACATTACATAAATGAAATACATGCATATATGAAACGGAATACCTCATAATATATTATTAACAAATCATAATGTTAATACATGAATCACAAATGTTCATTGGCCTAGGGCACATTACTAACAGATATAAGATACATCAACATACGATTCATAATATGGCAATTTAACAAATAGAACTAACCCAAATGTATGTATACCCCCATACTTAGGCTTTTGTACAATCACAATCATCAAGAATTAACAAATGCTCCAGTAGCTTTAAGGCTTAGGTAGGGTATTTTGTTAGGAGCATTTAATGTGGTTTATACAAAAGAAAAGGCTAATAAAGCTCAAGGAGGTTTAATAAAGGAAAATTCACATAGATGGGTAGGCTATTTGGCTAATGTAGCTTGTAATCAACAAAGAATGCCTAATCATTTTCAAAAAATGCACATGATAAAAATGTGGTCTTGAATAGAAAATCAAAGCAAAGTAAGGATGTATATGTCATAAAGGTCCCATATAACAAAAGATACTGAGATTGATATAGATGTGTAAATCTAATACAACTTAAAACCTCACATGTTTTTGTCTACCACTAGTCAGCGCTCTTTTAAGGATAATGCATATTAACCAATCTCAAGAGAAAAAGTACATGCTAAGGTTATCATGGATTTTTCTAGTCAATTCACATTCTAATTATGACTAAATAATCTTTAAAGTAATAAAAATAAGAATTTTTCATCTTATTTGTTTGATTTTGAAAACCGCTTAAGAAGTCACATAAGCTATAATTAAGCTAAAAAACATGCATAAAAACTAATATCCCCACCCCCATAATTAAAACTTACATTGTCCTCAATGTAAAATCAAATCCAAGAAATAAAATAGTCTATGAAAATAGTAAATGCAAAAATGTAAACAAATTAACATCCCTTAGGTTGCCTCCCTAGCAGCGTCTTTGTTTATCATCGTTGGCTCAACTATATGTTGCATGAATCAAGTGACATCAGTCTCATCCTCCAATATCAACACCTTCAAATCCTCCATTTGGAAGCGTTCATAATAAGACTTCAAGCGATGACCATTCACTCTGAATGTCTTTTCAATTTTGAGATCCTTTATCTCTATTATACTGAAAGGAAAGACATAAGTGATAACAAACGGACCAACCTAACGGGATCACAACTTTCCTTGAAATAATTTAAGCTTTGAGGGATATAATAGCACTTTCTGGCCCACTAATGTTAGCCCCAAATTTTTTTTAAAAAAATTAAGCATGATTAGATTAATTGAGTAAGTTATGTTAGCATTAATTGAGTTGAGATTAATTAATATGTGATAGCATTAAAGAGTTAGGTGGTGAGTTAATGAGGTTAAATGTGTTAGTTGGGCCTTAATGAGGTAGGAAAGAAAAGAGAATAAGATGGGATTGAGAAATAAGTGGGCCTTGAGAAGTTTAAAGAGGAAAATAAGAAGGGAGGAAGAAGAAGTGAATGGGCTTGGGCCTATGGACTTAAGTAATTAATAAGGAGTATAAAAGAGGAGGGAAATAAGTGAGTTAGTAGTAGAGAAGAGGGGAGTTACGAAAATTTGAGGGAGAGAAGAGAGAGGTTTCGTGGAAGATGAAAGAAGAAGGAGAAAAAGAAAGAAGCTTGGCTAGGGTTTGATATTCCAAGAGTTTGAGTGAGAGTTTGAAGAAGGTTCAAGAAGGAAAAGTGTAGAGGAGGAGCTTGTTACATTTTGAACCAAGAAACTCTTGGGTTGAGTCAAGAATCAAAGTAAGTCGTGAATTCAAGTGTTAATTTTAGTTGGGTTTTGTGTAGAAAGCTTAGAAATGAAGTGGGTTTAGTGATTTTAAGGTTGATTTCATGAAAAGGTTATGTAGAATTTCAATTGAATTTGTGTTGAATTGGGTTTTTGTTTCTCTTGAAGTAGAGCAAGAGAGAGGAGAAGAGCAAGGAGAAGAGCACTCCTAAGCAAGGATTAAGCAAGTTATAAGGTGGGTTTCATTTTTATCTTTATGCTAGTAAGTTCTAAAGACTATCTCAACTAATAGAATTAATGTTTTTCAATTGCCTTGAGATGAACATTGATTGAACTTTGATTGTGTACAAAATGAATTATGATTGCCATTATGTGAAAGCTTCAATAGTATATGACATTGCTTGATATTGCTTGAAAAGTCCATGAATTGAATGAGCACGAATATTAGTGAAATCATGAAATGTGAGTTAAGCATGAAATACAATTTTCAAAAATCAACTATGTGGATGTATGAAAAATCCATTTTCAGAAAGCAGCCGGTGGACAAGAAACGTCCAGATTTTGATGCATGAATACATGTTATGTGGGTACTTAAGTCCACCCAAACAGAGTCACGTGCATCGCTGACCAAGATAGCTTCACTACCGCCCGATTGTGGCATAGGATGTTCCTTTTTGGACTCCTCAGCATACGACTACACTTGTGTAGCTCGTCAGTTATTGTGGACTTATCTTACCATCAGATGTGTGTTATGTGTTAGCATGTATTTGCAAGAATGATAGATGCATAAATCATGAAAGTTATGCTTTTAGCTTGATGAATTTGTGAAATGCAAAGATGTATGTTTGTTTGATGAGAGAATTGCTAACAATATGAATAATGAAAAGAATTCAGCTTATTTGCATAAATATAAACATGTTACCCACGAGTTTAAAGCTCACCCTCCAATTCAGTCCCATCTCCAAAGTGAGGAGCACGAGATCGACCACCGAGCTTAAAGGCATTACTCCGGAAATGGATAACTTTTTATTTTTCAAGTTAAATTTTGTAAATCAATGCTTTAGATGCATTTTGGGCAAGTTTACTTTTGTAAGTTGTATTTTGGATTTTGGGATGCAAGTGGCTTAAAATGCCCTCTAAAGCCTTGTAATAACTCATATCTTCATATGAATGCAAGAATGTTAAGTTCTAATGTAATTTGTGCAATTCATGTATGTTTTATAATAATGCATCATGGTGTGGTTTGAATTTGACAAGAGGGAGGAAATGAAATTGCTTTATAGTTTGGGTTTGATTAGAATGCTAGGAGTGTGTTGTTGCCATTGAAGATCCATTGGGATAATTAGGTTGGTATGTGTTGTGGGATATGGAGGATTTAGGTTATTATGTAGGTACTTGGATTAAGAGGGTTTAGAGGGTGAAATGTTGTTGTTGGCAGAAAGTTACATAGCCTGTGTGAAATTTCACACAGCTGTAAATCCAGTGTGAGGGACCACGCAGTAGCGATGGGTTACATACTGTGTGAATTTTCACACGATCGTAATTCCAAGTCAGAGACGCAGCTTAGCGAAAGTTACATACTGTGTGTGAAATTTCACACTGATCGTAAATCCAGCGAGTGTTTTCCGTGGGTTACACACACTGTGAATTTTGTAAACCCATCTTAGCCCATCCAAGGTTACATGACTGTGGATCGACAAGATAAATTTCACACACTGTGCTTTTCGTGATATGAACATAGTGGGTTCTTTTGGTCATAACTCCTTCGTTTGACCTCCGATTGAGGCGATTCTTGTGGCGTTAGTTTTCAACAATATTTTACTACCTTCCCCTAAAAATTTCATGGTCATTGGTTTCAAATCCTATAAGTTCGATCTTTTGGAAGTGAGTGGTCGGGTTGGAGAGTCTTACCGGGCTATGAACCGACTTCGGATTTTTACGCATATCTTGAGCTATAGAGCTCCAAATGAGGTAATTCTTGAACCATTAGATTTCTAAGACACATATCTATCTCTCCATGAAAAATTATGTCATTGGATTTAAATTGAAAAAGTTTCTTTAGAGGAAGAAAGAGGTTGGGTGAGAGAATATATTTGGGGAATGAGCACCTTTGGTATTCTAATGATATCTTGAGTTAGGGAAGGTCCGATTGAAGTGATTTTTATTGCTAATTAAATAACGACAGGAATTTCATATCAGCTTAGGAATTGGATTTTGATTTTGGGTCCTAAGAAGATTATTTTTTTTATTGGAGGTTAATTACGATGAATCTTACGAATTTTGTACGAAGGACTTCCATGACTTTGGAGTTGTATATAGGTATGAGGGTTTCGTATTAAGTAGTTGGGTTCCGGATTCGGGCCGCAACAACTAAGAAGTTTTTCCTCGAAATCATCTTATCATGAAAAGCCTTCGTCTTCTCCTTATCTATCACTGCATTATGGTAGGAGTCATTCCTCATCTCCTCTAACTCTTGAAGTTGTAATTTCCTATGCATTCCCGCATCATCCCAATTAATCTTGCATCTTCTGATAGCCCAATAAGCCTTTTGTTGTAGTTCCATTGAAAGATGACATGGCTTCCTGAACACTAGTATGTATGGAGACATCCCAATTAGTGTTTTTATAAGTTGTCTTGTAGACCTATAATGCATCTTCCAGTCTTACACTCCAATCCTTCTTATTAGGTTGCACAGTTTTCTGCAGGATCAACTTGATTTCTCGATTTGAGACTTCAGCTTGTCCATTAGTTTGGGGATGGTAAACTGTGGAAACTTTGTACGAGATGTGATATTTTTTGAACATTACTTCCATCACCTTTTTGCAAAAGTGGGTTCCTCTGTAGCTAACGATTGCTTTCGGTATCCCAAACCTAAAAAGAATGTTAGCCTTAATAAAATATGTAACAAACTTTTGCATCGTTAGTCCTAGTGGCATTTGCTTCCACCCATTTAGAGACATAATCAACTGCAACAATATATAAGTAAAGCCAAAAGATGAAGGGAAGGTCAATACGTAAAAAATTTCACAGAAAAGCAAAGGAGTTTGTGGTAATTGATCCTTACGGGACAAGTTACCAAACCGTTGGCATCTATCACAAGATTTGCAAAACGTATATGCATCTCATCCCATTTAGAGACATAATCAACTACAAGCAATATATTAATAAAGTCAAAAGATGAAGGGAAAGGTCCCATAAAGTTAGTGCCCTAAATGTCAAAAATTTCATAGAAAAGCAAAGGAGTTTGTGGCAATTGATCCTTACGAGACAAGTTACCAGACCATTGGCATCTATCACATGATTTGCAAAAGGTATATGCATCTTTAAACAGTGTTAGCCAGTAGAAACCACTCTCTAGAACTTTACGAGTCATCTTTTCACTTCAAAATGTCATCCGCATGCATACAAATGGCAGAAGGCTAAGATTGAGGATGTTTCATTTTTCGGTACACATCTCCTAATAACTTGATCTGTATAGTTCCTCCAAAGATATGGGTCATATCATATGTAATACTTCACTTCACTCCATAGCTTATCCCTCTAAATCATTGACAAAATAATAGGTAATTTGTTAGCAACTAAAAAATTAACAATATCTGCATACCATGGTGGTGTCGTATCGACAGAAAATAATTGCTCATTTGGAAAGGTTTCAAGTAGGGGGATATCATTTTCTTCCTTTATCAGACAAATGAGATGGTTTGCCACCACGTTTTCTGCCCCTTTCTTATCTCTAATCTCCAAGTCAAATTCCTGAAGGAGGAGAATCCATTTAATCAGCCTCATTTTTGCTTCTTTCTTTGTGAGCAAGTATAATAAAGCTGCATGGTCAGAATAAACAAGCACTTTAGCACCAAGAAAATACAATCAAAATTTTTCAATAGTTGAATAATTCAATTGTGTTAGGTTTAGAGTCTTGGAAGCATAGTAGATGGCATGCAAAGCCTTTCCCACTCTTTGTCCTATAATTGCCCCCAATGCATAATCGCTTGCATCACACATGATCTCAAAGGGGAGGTTCCAATCTGGTAGTTGAATCACCTGTAGGGATGTTAGAAGCTCCTTAAGTTTGTTGAATACTTCCTTACACTTCGCATCGAACTCACAGCAAACATCTTGTTGTAAAAGCTTGCATAGTGGTGAAGTTATCTTCAAAAAGTCCTTAATGAACCTTTAATAAAAACCTGCATGCCCAATCAAAGAACGTACTTCTCGAACAATAAATGGGTAAGGTGAAGAAGAGATAAGATCAACTTTAGATTTTTCTACTTCAATATATGATCATGTCGTTCGAGCTTTAAAATTTATAAGTCCTCAAATACCATAAGCATATGGGTCGCGACTATAGTATAAGAGGTGTCGATCCCATGAGGAGGGTACTAACCTAATCGTAAGTCGTCTAAGGCTTAGAGAAAAGAATAAAAAGAAATAAAAACTGTGCAAGTGAACACGGAAAGTAAATACGAGAAATTGATTCAAAAATTGTAAAGTGGAAACTTTAGCAAAATAGAATTAAATTAAGCAGTCACACACGTCACAATGGAAATCCTCCAAAAGAGTTAATCAAATTATGAGAAAAGGGATTTTACCCATCATTAATGTTAATCTAACCAAATATGTGTTTACGGGGTGTCAATTTTTGACAGTCATAGGGTTGATTACTCTCTCTCGAGTTATAACCATTAAGCCCTAAATTATAAACCCAAATCAAATTACGAGACTTACAATCTCTCAATTTACAAATTACCCTATAATTTTAATTAGTTGTAAAGATCTCTAATAAACAATCGAGTCTCACACAGGATCTCTCTCTATGAAATTACCGACTAGATTGATTAAGTGTTTAATTAGATTGCCTAACTCTTATTAATCTGATCTAATCATTTTTATCTAGTTCACCCTCTCGGTTTGTTACCAAAGTATGCAAATACATTAATCAATCACAACACCCAAACCAAAAAAACACAAAATAACTAAATCAACATTAACTCAAAGTAAATCCCAAAGGAGAGTTTAGAACGTTATTAACAACTCGAAATCCATTTCTATACAATCCATCTCACCTTTATACATTTAAATGAAAAAGGAAATGAAGAGAAAATGAAACTTAGGTTAGACAATTTTGGAAGGTAGCAGCATCGAGATACCACCTGATCAGGGGAGCAGCAGCATCAGGATCCACTTCTTCTTCCTCCTTCTTCCTCTTCTTCTTCTCTCTCTCTTTTCTTTTTCTCTCTCTTTAGGGTTCCAAGAGTGACTGAATATAAAGCTCCTTTCTTCCTTCTCTTATTTTTCTTTAAATAGTCTCTTATGTTTTGTCTATCCTTAGGGCTTTTCTAGGGGCTGGAAGATCCAAGAAGTCCCTCGAAATGTGAAGTTCGTAAGTGTCTACGCATCTACCCTACATAGGCCATAATCGTGGCCTTGCTAGCCATGATCATGGCTCCAATCTGAGCCTTTTGTCAGGATCATAACATGCAGGCCATGATTATGGGCCAATCATGGAGCTTCTATCACGATCGTGGCCAGCTGCTTTTTCGACCTGAATGTCTTCTAAAACTCCTTCGTTCTTTGATATTGACCCTGAAACACTAGCAAACACATTAAGGTACCTAAAAAATATAATATTTAAGCTTAAAAGCTTGTACTGACCCTTAAATAATTAAAACACCAATAATTAACAAACTAACACAATTCTAACCTAAACTCATACTAAATGATCAAATTAACGACTAAATACATATTAAACTATGCACTAAAATATGATGCAATTTACACTTATCAATACCCCTAGCAGATATAACAAAACCTAAAACTACACATTGATCCACCATAAAACGACATTTTTCCCAGTTCAACATAAGTTTAGTTTCAATGCAGCATTCCAAGAAAAGAGCAAGATTCTCAAGGCATCCATTAAAGGAAGAACTGTAAATGTTCACCATACATCTTTGGAATGTGACAGGTGCGTTGCATAATCCAAATGACATCCTTTGTTAAGAAAATGTACCGAATGGGCATATAAAGGTGGTTTTTTCTTAATCCCTCGGTGCGATCGGTATTTGAAGATAACTTAAAAATCCATCTAGAAAATAATAATAATCATAGCCAACCAATCTCTCAAGCTTCTAATTAATAAAAGGAAGGGAAAAGTGGTCTTTACGAGTTACAGAATTCAACTTCCTATAATCAATACATACTCGCCACCCAGTTTGCACTTGAGTGGGAACTAACTCACCTTTCTGATTTGTCACAATGGTGATTCCAGGCTTCTTTGGAACCTCTTAAACAGGACTTACCTACATATTGTCAGAGATTATGTAAATCACCCCAACATCTAGAAGCTTCAGCACCTCCTTCATAACTTCGATCATTAAAGGATTCAACCTACCATGAGCTTGCTTTGTGGATTTTACATGCTCCTATAACAAAATGCGGTGAATGCAAATAAATGGGCTTATCCCTTAGATATCTGCTATAGTCCACCCGATGGCCTTCTTATGTCCTTGTAACATTCGGATCAGCCTCTCCTTTTGATTTGAAGTCAACTCTGCCAAAATGATAACTAGGAGAGTCTGCTTATCTCCTAAATAAGCATGTTTGAGGTGTGTAGTGTTGGGCCCAGGTCCCAGATCCCCATTCCCGAGGCGACCCCTCGGGCTGCACTCGCAACGAGCGGCTCAAAACGTCAGACCCGATCCCAACATCCATACTTAGATCAATTCATAATTCACACCAACATTCTCATACAATCAAGCGCTTACACATGCATTTACAACAGGAATTAAACACCCCATAAATTAAGGGGCTTCATGCCATTACAATCTGAAGAAATTTAATAAGTATTCAAAATCATTCAAAAGACAGAATAAAGTTTCAATACAAAATACATGAAAATGCTCCATGATAAGATGCTCGGAGGGCCAACCAAAGTACTAACTTAAAACAAAGCTCCTAACTAGCTCGAAGTTTTCGATGCCTTGCAAGATCAACGATCGGCCTGTTCTGTACCTGAGGAGGGAAAGTAATGGGTTGAGCTACACAGCTCAGTGGCTAATATAATTATAGCCATCGGCAACCAGCACAAATTCAGGCATATGTACATATATACATTATATATATATATATGCAGGCATCAATTCAAGCACTTACATGCTAATCAATCAATTTACTCATTCAATATAATTAATTCAACTCACAAATATGTCACAAAGTATGCTTCACAATGAATAATTCGCATATGCAATGCACATCACAATGGCTCGAGGGTTCCATGAAAACAAAAGGGAGAAACCGGAGTTTACACCCTGAACAAAATGAGTCCATTCGGAGCTCATAGGCCACAAGCGGGCAGCCGGGAGAAGGCTCTTGTCTACGTGCACGTGACTAATGAAATGGTTCCACTCTCGCCCAAACAAAAGCACATAATCACGCTCAGAATTATTTTATCATATAGTATGCTTTCATACTTTGCATTTAATCAAAATGCCATGACCGAGGTCGAGGCATAATATGCTCAGAATCAAAAGTTAATGCTATCCATTGTCATAATTCTTTCAAGTATAAGAAATCAAAATCATTCAAATCATCATGTTTCAACATACATAACATATATTCATACATAGGCAAGAAATTGCCTAGTCACACAATAACTATAAGTACATTACCCACCTAATCTCGCTTGAGAATCTGATTCACTGTTGTCCTTCTTCTTGCGATGGAATCGGGTCAGCTTGGTTTCCTAAAACAAACCAAGTTTCCATTCAATCAATATCCACATAAAATATTCAAAGCTTGCAAATCTAGAATAAGGCACTAAAAGTCTATATTCGACACCCTCAAAAAATTTCAAACCCTTCGAGGCAAATTCCAAACTTTCTTTCTTCATAAAACTTGTAGCCCTTTATTTCTAGATCACAACGAATCCAAAATCACCCCATTTGGACGTATATACCAAAAGATATGCCCAAAAACACTAAACATTTCTCGCTGGAAAACTGGGGGGTCGCCGCGGCGCGTACGCGTGCGCCGCGACGAGCAAGCTGTCCCACGACGCGATGTTCACGGCGAGCTCACACGTCGCGGCGAATAAACATTTATTCGTCGCGACGTTGCTTCCCCTTCTCGCACGTCATGGCAGTTCATACGCGACGTCATGACGCAAGGTCCGGAGTTCGACCAAACCTAATTTCCTGCATTTTCCAACTTCAATCCTCTTCCAAACTCAAATGAAACACACCTAAGCCTTAGACCATGACTTATACTACATTTCTAACCCATCAGCAACTCAAAATCAGTCACAAACATATCAAGCCACAAAATCCAACCATTTTTACCCTAAAACCACCGATTCTCTACATTCTACATTCTTCTAAGTTTAATCTAACCAAAACAAGATTAACACAAGCAGAACTTACCCGAAAATGGTTCGAAACTGTCGGAAATCTCTTAGAATCACAACTCTCTTTTCCTTCTCCTCTTTCCTCCACCAACGGCTTCCTCTTCTTCTTTTCTCCTTTCCTCTTCTTTTCCTTCTAATTTCCTACTTAAGTCAAAGGGAGCATAAAGACCATTATACCCTTCCTTACATAGCCTAAACCACTTTAACTCAAGTAACCTTCCCAAAATGCCCTCATAAACTTTTCCCCCATAATTTCCATTTAAACCACATTAAACCTTAATTATCCAATAATCCTCTCAAATTAATCAAACTAAGGCATAATCACATAATTAACGAAATTCATGCTTAAAAACATCATTAAAAAAAATCTGGGGTCTAACATTTCTCCCCCTCTTAAAAGAAATTTCGTCCTCAAAATTTACCTGAAACATCGAAGAGATACAGATACTTCTCCTTCATAGCTTCCAAGGGCTCCCAGGTAGCCTCCTTTACCGAATGATTCCTCCACAGACCTTGACTAACTGAATCGTCTTGTTTCTGAGGACTGTTTCCTGGTATCCAAAATCTCTACTGGTTGCTCCTCATAACTCAGATCATCCCTCAGCTGAACCTCGCTGGTCTGAATAATATGAGAAGGATCCGATCTATACCTCCTCAACATGGACACATGGAAAACATCATGAATCTGCGACAATTCCGGAGGTAATGCCAATATGTAAGCAAGTGGTCCAATCCTCTCAAGGATCTCATAAGGGCCTACATACCTCGGACTCAACTTACCCTTCTTGCCGAACCTCATCACTCCTTTCCAAGGAGACGTCTTAAGGAACACTTTCTCACCGACCTCATATTCCATCTCCTTTCAGTGAGCATCAACATAACTCTTCATCCTATCCTATGCTGCCTTAAGTCGCTGCTTAACCAAATTGACTTTCTCAACTATTGTCTGAATCAATTTTGGTCCTTCCAATTGCCTCTCTCCTTCTTCATCCCAACAGATCGGAGTCCTACATCTCTGCCCATACAAAGCCTCATATGGAGACATCTGAATGCTCGAATGGTACGAATTATTATAAGCGAATTCTACCAATGGCAAATGCTCATCTCAAGCTCCTCTGAAATCCATCACACAAGCCCGAAGCATCCCCTCAAGTGTCCGAATGGTCCTCTCGGATTGACCATCCGTATGAGGGTGAAACGTCGTACTAAAATGCAACTTAGTCCCCAAAGCTTCCTGTAAACTACCCCAAAATCTCGAAGTAAACCGAGGATCTCTATCAGAAACAATCAAATCTGGAAGCCCATGCAATCTCACTATCTCATCGATATACTTCTTTGCTAGCACATGCAAAGAATCAGTCTGCTTAATCGCCAAAAAGTGAGCTGACTTCGTCAATCTATCCACAATCACATAAATGGCATCATGCTTCCTACTGGTTCTGGGCAAACCCATCAGAAAATCCATGGTCACTCTTTGCCACTTCCATTCCGGGATGGACAATGGCCTCAACATGCCCGAAGGTGCCTGGTGTTCAGCTTTGACTTGCTGACACACTAGACACTTACTAACAAACTCTGCTACATCTCTCTTCATGCCCTTCTACCAAAAATGCTCTCTCAAATCCCTGTATATCCTGGTGCTACCTGGATGCATAGCATAAGGCTCATTGTGTGCCTCATCCATAATCTCAACCTTAATCTCCTGCACATCTGGGATGCACAACCTGTTCCCCACTGTCATAAGCCCATCATCCCTCACTACTACTTCAGAAATCTTACCATTCCAAATTTCATCTCGAAGCTTGCTCAAATCTGCATCTTGAGCCTGCAACTCTCTAACTTTCTCCCTGAGTATCGGTCTCCCTCGGAAGTTAGCTAGAAGGCAATCCGGTTCCTCCTGCTTCAAGCTGATCTTAAGCTTAGCCATCTCTTCCAATAAAGGAAGATAAACCGTCCAACATGAGCAATCAAGACTTCGCCAAGGCATCCGCCATCGCATTGGCCTTGCCCGATGATACTCAATCAACAAATTGTAATCCTTAAGCAACTCGATCCATTGCCGCTGTCTCAAATTCAGTTCCTTTTGGCTCAACAAGTACTTGAGGCTCTTGTGATCGGTAAAGATCCTCGTCCGAACTCCATATAGGTAATGCCTCCAAATCTTCAAGGCAAAGATCACAAATGCTAACTCCAAATCGTCGGCCGATAATTCAACTCATATGGCTTCAATCGCCAAGCATAAGCAATCACCCGATCTCCCCGATCAAAACACAACCAAGACCTTCCTCAAGCATCACTATACACAAGATAGCCCTCATCGCCTGATGGCAAAATCGAATCGAGCACTTGTCAATGCGGCTTAAGCTCCTCGCTTCTCTACGACACTCCTCACCCAAACAAACTTCTGATTTTTTCTCAACAACTTCGTCATCGGAGCGGCTATCATAAAGAATCCCTCCACAAACCACCTGTAGTAACCTGCCAAACCCAGAAAGCTCCTCACTTCTGCTACATTCTTCGGAGCTTTCCAATTCACCACAGCTTCTATTTTCTTTGGATCCACATGCACTCCCTGCTCTGAGATTACATGTCCAAGAAATGAAACTTCCCTCAGCCAAAATTTGCACTTATCAAATTTGGCATACAGCTCATGCCTCCTTAAAGTCTCCAAAGAAACCCTCAAATGCTCCTCATGCTGCTCATCACTCTTGGAATAAACCAAGATATTATCGATAAAGACAATGATAAATTGGTCCAAGAATGGCTTAAAAACCCGATTCATCAAATCCATAAATGCTGCAGGAGCATTCGTCAATCCAAAAGGCATCACCATAAACTCAAAATGCCCATACCAAGGCCCTAAAAGCGCCTTCGCACATCCGACTCCTTAATCCTCAACTCGATGGTAACCCGATCTCAAGTCTATCTTAGAGAAGACTTTTGCCCCTTACAATTGATCAAACAGATCATCAATGCGAGGAAGCGGATCCTATTCTTCACAGTGACCTGATTCAGCTTCCTGTAGTCCACACACATCCTCAACGAGCCATCTTTCTTCTTCACAAATAGACCGAGCTCCCAAGGTGAAGAACTCTGGCCTAACGCATCTTTCTCCAAAATCTCCTCTAACTGCTCCTTGCTCATTCAATTCCGCTTGAGCCATCCGTAGGCTTAAATTGAAATCGGCAAGACTGAAAGAAGCTCGATAGGAAACTCAATTTCCCTAGCTGGAGGTAGTCCTGGCAATTCCTCGGGAAAGACGTCCGAGAATTCCCTGACTACTGGAATATCCTCAAGCTTTCCTCTATCTACCCTGGTGTCTACCACATAAGCCAAAAATGCTTCACATCCTTTACTCATCGCCTTCTCTCGTCAAAGTCGAAACAATTTCATGACTCGCTTTTCCCCCACAAACACCACTCTCTTGCCGCTATCCAATTCAAACTCCATCGCCTTCTCGCCATAATCTAAGCGGCATCAGACTTCCAACGATCCATACCCAAAATCACATCCAATCCTCCCATCTTTAGTGGCATCAAATCCACCACTAGAAGTTCTCCACCGATACATAACTCACAGCCTCTAAACACTTGACTAATCACAATGTACTGGCCGATTGAAGTACTCACCATCAGCGGAGTATCCAATGGGCTCACAATCCTATCATACACAGGTCTACTCGAAGAAACAAACGAGTGAGTAGAACCTGGATCTATCAAAACAAGTACATCATTAGTAAATAATCTAGCCATACCAGTGACAACATCTGGAGTGGCCTCTGCATCCTCCCGAGTCATTGCAAACACTCTAGTCGGTGCCGCCTCTCGGTCTACTCCGAAGACCCACTCTCTGGCTACATCGTAACTACCCACTTCGCTGCAGCCTTTGACTCACGCCTCGCCTCCTGACGCCTCAGATCGAGATCCTCTCTCCGGACTACCGAGGACACTCTCGGCCCCGTGTCCTTTCTCGTCCACAATTGAAACATGCTCCCGCCAATCCAGAACACTCTCCACCATGGAAATTGCCAGAGTGCTCGTGACTTAGGGACGGATGACTTGTCCCCATCTCCCCTTCTACTGCCGCCCACCGCCGAGGCTTGGTGAGACACAGTAGAAGTCTTCATCGGTCTCGGTCGACTGGCACCACTGATCCTCTCCTCAGACTGAACAGGGAAGCTCCTAGCACTCATGTCTGGCATAGGAGTACTAGTGCTACCTCCCTCCCGGATCGCTTCCTTTCTCTTCTCGCTCATCGCACTCTTGATATTCTCAATATTTTCCACTCTCAAAGTCGCCTCAATCACCATTGAAGTCACGTGTTCTGCACAATCACCTTCTCTCTGATAGCCAAGTGCAAACTCAACTCAAACCGGCGACATCTAGCAATTTCACTCAAGATCGATCGGAGGCATATCTCGCTAATCATGCGTGAACCGACGCCATACTCACCGACCGTCATCTCCTCTCGAGTCAAACCGAGGAACTCCTCTCGCTTCACGAATGTAAACCTCGATAGATACTTCTTCTTAAAAGCACCAAGAAATTCGCCATGACAACTCTACAGCCCTCATCCGACTACTCCGCACGGCCTCCCACCAATGTAGAGCATCTCCTCAAGCAACTTGCAAAGATAGATGACTCTCTCGTCATCCTCACACTCCATCCGATCCAGCTATTTCTCGCTTTTTCTCACCAAGTCTCTATTCTTGGGTCGATGTCCCAAAGAAATCGATCGCCCCATACTTTTCAACCTATCAAACCGTCTTCCCTTCTCGAGTGGGTCAAGGTATATCAGAGAGATCCGCCCATACCCCCAACAAATGCCCGAGTGAAGGCCCGAAAACCTTTGATCGTTGGAGGCACTGTTTCTCGCAGAATCCCATGACTCGAGATCGCGACAAGATGGGTTCATCGCTTAACCCTACGAAGCCTCAAGATTCCCTCGCTATCGACTCATCAATCCTCTCCTCTCTAGTCGGAGAGTTAGGTGCAAAGAGATCCTCGCAGTAACTCCTCGTGTCCTTCTACGAGGTGGCATCGTACTCCTTCAAAGGTAAACACTAAGGATTAGCTATATGCCAATCTACATGTATGCATGATATGCATGTCACTTAATGAAATCAATTAATGCAACACATAAGCATATATCACACAAGCCTATTAAGCATTCTAAGCCGAGGACACTAAACCTAGGTGCTCTGATATCAAACATGTTGGGCCCGGGTCCCGGATCCCCATTCCCGAGGTGACCCCTCGGGCTGCGCTCGCAACGAGCGCCTCAAAACGTCAGACCCGATCCCAACATCCATACTTAGATCAATTCATAATTCACACCAACATTCCCATACAATCAAGCGCTTACACATGCATTTACAATAGGAATTAAACACCCCATAAATTAAGGGGCTTCATGCCATTACAATCTGAAGACATTTAATAAGTATTCAAAATCATTCAAAAGACAGAATAAAGTTTCAATACAAAATACATGAAAATGCTCCATGATAAGATGCTCGGAGGGCCAACCAAAGTACTAACTTAAAACAAAGCTCCTAACTAGCTCGAAGTTTTCGATGCCTTGCAAGATCAACGATCGGCCTGTTCTGTACCTGATGAGGGAAAGTAATGGGTTGAGCTACACAGCTCAATGGCTAATATAATTATAGCCATCAGCAACCAGCACAAATTCAGGCATATGTACATATATACATTTTATATATATGCAGGCATCAATTCAAGCACTCACATGCTAATCAATCAATTTACGCATTCAATATAATTAATTCAACTCACAAATATGTCACAAAGTATGCTTCACAATGAATAATTCGCATATGCAATGCACATCACAATGGCTCGAGGGTTCCATCGTAACAAAAGGGAGAAACCAGAGTTTACACCCTGAACAAAATGAGTCCATTCGGAGCTCATAGGCCACAAGCGGGCAGCCGGGAGAAGGCTCTTGTCACGCACGCACGTGATTTAACTAAATGGTTCCACTCTCGCCCAAACGAAGCACATAATCATGCTCAGAATCATTTTATCATATGGTATGCTTTCATACTTTGCATTTAATCAAAATGCCATGACCGAGATCGAGGCATAATATGCTCAGAATCAAAAGTTAATGCTATCCATTCTCATAATTCTTTCAAGTATAAGAAATCAAAATCATTCAAATCATCATGTTTCAACATACATAACATATATTCATACATAGGTAAGAAATTGCCTAGTCACACAATAACTATAAGTACATTACCCACGTAATCTCGCTTGAGAATCCGATTCACTGTTGTCCTTCTTCTTGCGATAGAATCGGGTCAGCTTGGTTTCCTAAAACAAACCAAGTTTCCATTCAATCAATATCCACATAAAATATTCAAAGCTTGCAAATCTAGAATAAGGCACTAAAAGTCTATATTCGACACCCTCAAAAAATTTCAAACCCTTCGAGGCAAATTCCAAACTTTCTTTCTTCATAAAACTTGTAGCCCTTTATTTCTAGATCACAACGAATCCAAAATCACCCCATTCGACGATATACCAAAAGATATGCCCAAAACACTAAACATTTCTCATTGGAAAATGGGGGGGGCCATGGCAAGACGTTAACAAAATGCCACTCGCCATGACGCAGCATACCTTCAGACGTCATGACGAAAGAAGTCGTCGACGACGCGACGTTCACGGCGAGCTCGCACGTCGCAGTGAATAAACATTTATTCGTCATGACGTTGCTTCCCTTCTCGCACGTCGCGGCAGAAATTTCATACGCGACGTCAGCGACGCAAGTGTGTCCGAGTTCGACCAAACCCAATTTCCTGCATTTTCCAACTTCAATCATCTTCCAAACTCAAATGCAACACACCTAAGCCTTATACCATAACTCATACTACATTTCTAACCCATCAGCAACTCAAAATCAGTCACAAACATATCAAGCCACAAAATCCAACCATTTTTACCCTAAAATCCTAAAACCACCGATTCTCTACATTCTACATTCTTTTAAGTTTAATCTAACCAAAACAAGATTAACACAAGCAGAACTTACCCGAAAATGGTTTGAAACTATCGGAAATATCTTAGAATCACAACTCTCTTTTCCTTCTCCTCCTTCCTCCACCGACGGCTTCCTCTTCTTCTTTTCTCCTTTTCTCTTCTTTTCCTTCTAATTTCCTACTTAAGTTAAAGGGAGCATAAAGACCATTATACCCTTCCTTACATAGCCTAAACCACTTTAACTCAAGTAACTTTTCCAAAATGCCCTCATAAACTTTTACCCCATAATTTTCATTTAAACCACATTAAACCTTAATTATCCAATAATCCTCTCAAATTAATCAAACTAAGGCATAATCACATAATTAACGAAATTCATGCTTAAAAACATCATAAAAAAAATCCAGGGTCTAACATGTAGGGAGTGGCTTCAACTCCAATTATGGTGCCTACACATCAGAAGGTAACAACTTTTGGTGAGATTCAGATAGTTTTATAGAGGCCAAATCATACCTTTTTGGAGAGTTTTCCAATGATTCCAGAGAGGTTACCACTTCCATTAACTCCTCTCATATTTCGACATTAATGTTGGCTCTTACTTCCAATTCCTCAGGGGAGTTCTCTTGGGACCCTCAATCTCCTTTCCACTCCTTAGGGTTATGGCACTAACATTCTTCAGGTTCACCTTAGGTTGTGATGGAAACTTTCCTCCACTCTGTGATTTGAGATGATTAAGTCTCATTGTCATCTAAGCCATTTAATTTTCCAAATTTTATACTCTCGTTTCTGTTTCTTGTTGAATCTATTGTATGCTTTGTTTAATCTTTTGTTATATGTTCTGTTGAAATTGGAGACTGTTAGTAACGAAAGTCTTAATCAATTCTTCCAGAGAATTACCTGAACTGGAAGAAGAGGCTCTTTGTTACCTTGATTGAAATCCTGTGCTCCTTGGGAGCAATTCTGGAAGTAATTTTGTTGTCTATTCCCTCCGTCACTCAAGTTAGGGTGATTCCTTCAGCTTGGGTTATGTATCTATGAGTATGGATTGTATTGATTCGAGAAGTTCCCTCATATAGTGTTTACATTCTCCATGCTCCCCTCTTTTAGTATCGAGCACTCACCAGCTAGATGGCTCATCTTTGAACAGATTCTACATGCTTTCACTAGTGCCTATCCAATTGTAATCTGCCTCACAAAAGATGTTTGTTTATCTATACGATGTTCAATAGATGAAGTACTTACCTCATTTACGTATCGAACATCATTGCAAGTGCCAAATTGTTGTGTGTTAGTGACCATCCACTCGAGTAGGACCTTGGCTTCAATGGGAGTCTTCTCACAAAGTGCACGACCACTCACTACATCAACCAAACTCCTCTTTATTAGTAGCAGTCCTTTATAGAAATATTGCATAAGAAGTTGCTCCGGTATGATGTGGAGCAGACAACTGGCACATAACTTCTTGAACTGCTCCCAGTGCTTGTAAAGAGACTCTTCGTTATGTTGCTTGATGCTACAAATCTCCTTTCAAATACTTGCTATCTTTGAGGCTGGAAAATATTTCTCCAAGAATAGATGCTTTATCTTTCGCCATGTATTTACGCTTCTAGTTGGTAAATCAAATAACCAATCCTTCATTGCATCCCTGAGTGAGAACGGTAAGGCCCTCAACATAATCTCCTCGTATGTCACCCTGGGAGGCTTCATGCTCAAACGAACCACATTAAGATCCTTGAGATGTTTATGTGCATCCTTACTTGCAAGACCATGAAATTTATTAGGCAATAAATGTATTAATCCAAACTTTAACTTAAAGGTAACATGTTCAGCAAAATTCAGAAATGTTAGCCATAATGGTCTTTGAGTTCAATTAGGGTAGCCAACTCCCTCAGAGTTCTCAACTTTGTCATCGTGTCTTCAAATTCATATTTTGATTGTTGGGCCCGGGCCCCGGATCCCCGATTCCCGAGGCGGCCCCTCGGGTCGCACCTGCGATGGGCGCCCCAAAACGTCAGACCCGATCCCAACATTTATACATATACATATACATAGTTCGATCATACACATACATTCTCATACAATCGATCACCTACGCATGTATTCTAATCATAAATAAATCATCACGATTACATAAGCCATCAAGTTTATAAATTAAACATGTGTTTGAAACAATACACAGTATAAAATAAAGTTTCAATTCAAAATACATGAAATATGCTCCATGATAATGTGTTTGGAGGGCCAACCAAAAACGAACTTAATACAAGACTCCTAATTAGCTCGAAGTTTCCGATGCCTCGCAAGTTCAAAGATCGTCCAGCTCTGCACCTGAGGAGGGAAAAATAATGGGTTGAGCTACACAGCTCAGTGGCTAATATAATTATAGCCATCGGCAACTAGCACAACTCCTAGCATATGAATGTATATATATTAATCTATATAGACATCAATTCAAGCATTCACATGCTACTCAAGAAATTTACGTATTCAATAATTCATTCAACTCATAAATATGTCACGAAGCATTCGCAATGAACAATTCACATATGCAATACACATCACAATGGCTCGAGGGTTCCATGGAAACAAAAGGGAGAAACCGAAGTTTACACCCTGAACGAAATAAGTCCATTCGGATCTCATAGGTCACAAGCGGGCAGCCAGAGAAGGCTCTTGTCACGCAACGAATCTAACGAAATGGTTCCACTCGCCCAAACAAAACACATAATCATGCTCATAACCATTTCATCATATGGTATTCTTTCATGTCTTGCATTTAGTCAAAATGCCATGACCGAAGTCGAGGCATAACATGCTCTGAATCAAAATGTAATGCTATCAATTCCTATGATTCTTTCAAAATATATGAACTCAAAAGCATTCAATTCATCACATTCAAACATGCATAACATATAACATATATTCATACATAGCAAGAAATCATGTTTACACAATAACTATAAGTATATTACCCACGTAAGATCGCCGAGTAGTCGACTCACCGGTGTCCTTCCTTCATGATGAAATCGGGTCACTTGGTTTCCTAAAACAACCAAGTTTCCATCCAATCAATATCCACAGAAAATAATCACAATTGGAAAGCCAAAATAAAACATTAAAGGTCTACATTCGATTTCATAAAATTTCAACCCTTACAGACTAAATCCAACTTCCTTCTTCATACAACTTGTATTCCTTGAGCTCTAGTTCACAACGGATCAAGAATAACCTCAATTGGACATCTACACCAAAAGATATGCCCAAAATATCAAAAATTACACTTTCGGAAGAACTGGGGGCTCGCCGCTGCGAAGGGACGCTCACCGCGGCGAACGAACGTGCTCATCGGGCCGTCGGTCTAGCTTCGCGCCATGAAAGCACAAATGTGTTCGCTTGACGTGCTTCACCTCACACACATCGCGACGCAGTATATTTGTGTTCACAAGGCGTGCACATCATATTGTGCACACCGCGACGTGCACCCAGTGCTCGCGGCATCACCAATTTCTTCAAGACGCCGCAAGTGCTCTTGCACAGACGTCGAGACTAAGAGCACGTCATGACGCGCGAAGTCGGAGTCATGATTCAACCCCAGATTTCTGCAATTTCCAACTTCAATCTCTTCCCAAACTCAAATGCACCACATCTAAACTGTAGATCAAGACTTATACTACATTTCTAACCCATTTTTAAGCTTCAAAACTATCACAAACACATCAACCCAAGGAAATCCCTACATTTATGCCCTAAAACCCTAAAACCGTCGATTCTAACACATTCAAGCCATCTTAGGTTTCAATCCAACCGAAACAAGGTTAAACAAAGCATAACGTACCCGGAAATAGCTTCAAACTGTCGGAAAACTACAACGATCGCAATCTCTCTTCTCTTCTCTTCCTCCTTCACGACGGCGCTACTCCTCTCCTTTCTCTTCTTCCTTTCTTTCTTTTCCTCTTTCTCTTTCTAATTTCCTACCTAGGGCATAAGTAGTAATATTAAGACCATAATACCCCTCCTTACAAAGCTTAAACCACTTTAACTCACATAAACTTCCCAAAATGCCCTCATAAACTTTTACTCTTTTTAATCCTCATTTAACCACAATTAAACCGTATTATCCAATAATACTCCATAATAAATCAAATTAAGCATAACTACCTAATTACCACAATTCATGCTGAAAGACATCATAAAAAAAAATTCGGGGTCTAACATTTCTCCCCCTCTTAAAAGAAATTTTGTCCTCGAAATTTACCTGAATCATCAAAGAGATGCGGATACTTCTCCCGCATGGCTTCCAATGGCTCCCAAGTAGCCTCCTCTACTGAATGGTTTCTCCACAAGACCTTGACTAGTTGAACCGTCTTGTTCCGGAGAACTTTGTCTTTGGTATCCAAAATCTCCACCGGTTGCTCCTCATAACTCAGATCATCGCGTAACTGAACCTCTCTCGCCTGAATGATGTGAGAAGGATCCGATCTATACCTCCTTAACATAGACACATGAAAAACATCGTGAATCTGCGATAACTCCGGAGGTAACGCCAACCTGTAGGTGAGTGGCTCAATCCTCTCCAGGATCTCATAAGGACCCACATACCTCTGACTCAACTTACCCTTCTTGCCGAATCTCAATACTCCTTTCCAAGGAGATGTCTTAAGGAACACTTTCTCACCGACTTCATACTCCATCTCCTTTCGGTGAGCATCAACATAACTCTTCATCCTATCCTCAGGTCAGCTTTAAGCAACCGCTAACTGCATTAACTTTCTCAACCGTCGTCTGAATCAATTCTGGTCCTTCCAATTGCCTCTCTCCTTCTTCATCCCAACAGATCGGAGTCCTACATCTCCGCCCATACAAAGCCTCATATGGAGCCATCTAAATGCTCGAATGGTACGAATTGTTATAAGCAAATTCGACCAACGGCAAATGCTCATCCCAAGCTCCTCTGAAATCCATCACACAAGCCCGAAGCATCCCCTCAAGTGTCCGAATAGTCCTCTCAGATTGACCATCCTTCTGAGGGTGAAACGCCGTACTAAAATGTAGCTTCGTCCCCAAAGCTTCCTACAAACTGCCCCAAAACCTCGAAGTAAACCGAGGATCTCTATCGGACACAATCGAATCCAGAATCCCACGTAGTCTCACTATCTCATCGATATACTTCTTTGCTAGCACATGCAAAGAATCAGTCTGCTTAATTGCCAAAAAGTGAGTTAACTTCGTTAACCGATCCACAATAACTAAAATTGCATCATGCCTCCTAATGGTCCTAGGCAAACCCATCAGAAAATCTATAGTCACTCACTTCTACTCCGGAATAGGCAACGACCTCAGCTTGCCTGAAGGTGCCTGATGTTCAGCCTTGACTTGCTGACACACTAGACACTTACTAACAAACTCTGCTACATCTTTCTTCATGCCTTTCCACCAAAAATGCTCTCTCAGATCTCTGTACATCCTGGTGCTGCCTGGATGCATAGCATAAGGCGCATTGTGTGCCTCATCCATAATCTCAGCCTTAACTTCCTGCACATCAGGAATACACAACCTGTTCCCTACTGTCATAAGTCCATCATCCCTCACTACTACTTCTGAAACTTTACCCTTCTAAATTTCATCTCCGAGCTTGCTCAAATTCGCATCTTGAGCCTACAATTCTCTAACTTTCTCCCTGAGTATCGGTCTCACTCAGAAATTAGCGAGAAGACACTCCGACTCCTCCTGCTTCAAGCTTATCTTAAGCTTGGCCATCTCTTCCAATAAGGGAAGATAAACCGTCCGCACATGAGCAATCGAAGACTTCCTACTCAAGGCATCCGCCACTACATTGGCCTTGCCCGGATGATACTCAATCAACAGATCATAGTCTTTGAGTAACTCAATCCACCTTCTCTGCCTCAAATTCAATTCCTTCTGGCTCAACAAATACTTCAGACTCTTATGATCGGTAAAGATCCTCGTCTGAACTCCATACAAATAATGTCGCCAAATCTTCAAAGCAAATATCACAGTTGCCAACTCCAAATCATGCGTCGGATAATTCAACTCATAAGGCTTCAATCGCCAAGCATAAGCAATCACCCGTCTCCTGATCAAAACATAAACAAGACCCTTCCTCAAGCATCACTATACTGAGTATAGCCCTCATCTCCAGAAGGCAACATCAAAATCGGAGCACTCGTCAATCTGCGCTTGAGCTCCTCGAAGCTCCTCTGACACTCCTCACTCCAAACAAACTTCTGATTCTTCCTCAACAACTTCGTCATCGGAGCGGCTATCATAGAGAATCCCTCCTCGAATCTCCTGTAATAGCCTGCCAAACCCAGAAAACTTCTCACCTCTGTTACATTCTTCGGCGCTTCCCAATTCACCACAGCTTCTATCTTCTTTGGATCCACATGAACTCCTTGCTCTGAGATCACATGTCCAAGAAATGAAACTTCCCTCAGCCAAAATTTGCATTTATCGAATTTGGCATACAGCTCATGCCTCCTTAATGTCTCCAAAGAAATCCTCAAATGCTCCTCATGCTGCTCATGACTCTTGGAATACACCAAGATATCATCAATGAAGACAATGATAAATTGGTCCAAGAATGGCTTAAAAACCCGATTCATCAAATCCATAAATGCTGCAGGTGCATTCGTCAATCCGAAGGGCATCACCAAAAACTCAAAATGCCCATACCGAGTCCTGAAGGCAGACTTCGGCACATCCGACTCCTTAATCCTCAACTGATGATAACCCGACCTCAAATCTATCTTCGAGAAGACTCTCGCTCCTTGCAATTGATCAAACAGATCATCAATGCGAGGAAGTGGATACTTGTTCTTCACAGTTATCTGATTCAACTTCCTGTAGTCCACACACATCCTCAATGATCCATCTTTCTTCTTTACAAAAAGAACCGGAGCTCCCCAAGGCGAAGAGCTCGGTCGAATATATCCCTTCTCCAACAACTCCTCCAACGGCTCCTTAAGCTCTTTCAATTCCGCCGGAGCCATCCAATAAGGCAGAATCGAAATCGGCACTGTACCTGACAAAAGCTCGATGGGAAACTCAATTTTCCTAGCTGGCGGTAGTCCTGGCAATTCTTCAGGAAAAACGTCTGAGAATTCCCTGACTACTAGAATATCCTCCAACTTCCCTCTCTCAGCTCTGGAGTCTATCACATAGGCCAAGAATGCCTCACATCCTTTACTCATCATCTTTTCTGCTATCAATGCTAAAACAATTCTGGGCGGACTCGCTTTCCTGTCCCCAGTAAACACCACTTTTCTGCCATCACTCAATTCAAATTCCATTGTCTTCTGCTTACAATCCAGACGGGCATTGTACCTTTCTAATGTATCCATGCCCAAAATCACGTCTAATCCTCCCATCTTCAGTGGCATCAAATCGACCACTAGAAGTTCTCCCTCAATGCGAATCTCACAAACTCTATACACTTGACTAATCACAATGTACTGGCTGATTGGAGTACTCACCATCAGCGGAGTATCCAAAGGGCTCACATTTCTATCATATACAGGTCTACTCGAAGAAACAAATGAGTGAGTAGAACCCGGATCAATCAAAACTAGCACATCATCAGCAAAGAGTCGAATCATACCAGTCACAACATCGGGAGCGGTCTCTGCATCCTCTCTAGTCATAACAAACACCACGGCCGGTGCTCGCCTCTCGGTCTCCCCGAAGACCCACTCTCTGGCTCGCATCGTAACTACCCACTTTGCAGCCCTTTGACCCACGCCTCCGGCCTCCTGAAACTCAGATCGAGATCCCTCTCTCCGAGATGGCTGAGGACACTCTCTGGCCCTGTGTCCCTTCTGTCCGTAATTAAAACATGCTCCCGTCAATCGGTAACACTCTCCACCATGGAAATTACCGCAGTGCTCACACTTAGGGACGGATGACTTGTCCCCATCTCCCCTTCTACTGCCACCCACCGTCGAAGCTTGGTGAGAAACAGTAGAAGTCCGCATCGGCCTAGGTCGGCTAGCATCACTGCTCCTCTCCTCTGACGGAAACTGGGAAGCTCTTAGCACTCCTGTCTGGCATAAGAATACTAGTGTTACCTCCCCTCCTGGACTGCTCTCTGCCCTTCCTCTTCTTGTTCACAGCACTCTTGATATTCTCTATGCTCTCCACCCTCAAAGCTGCCTCAACTATGTAGCACCCCCTTACCATAGGATATGTACCAGGACGCCCGTAGGTCATTCCGATACACACCCTACGATAAGGGTGCGCTACGAACAACCACTAACACTCCACATGACATCAACAATCATAAAGCAGTAATATGAAATCCACTAATTTTTAAAACCATAAATTTCAAATTTCATAACCTCAAAGTAGTAGATTTACACAACCGGTATGTTCTCAGACATTACTCCAAAAGAAAATCAAACAAAAGCTAGCTAGGTCATCCTCAAAAGTGCCACCGACCGACTTGCTTGCCATGACTTCTCTTGCCAACTCAATCTACACGGGAAAAGTCCTCCGAGCTATAAGTCTACTCTCTCGGTCCCGAAAAATAATTTGCAATTTTGGGTGAGTTTATGAACTTAGTGAGGAACCATCATCGATGGTTCACCCAATTCATGCATATACACAAGATATCACGCCATAATACGCTATTTCACCTAAACACATTCGAAGCACCACATGATTACTAGATCACTCAAAGGAACCAATTCAAATGCACATGAAATGTGTATGAGACACTTTTCCAATTTATTACGTTGTTGTGGTCGAGCTCAGAATCGCCCCATTAAGGGCACATTAAACGGTGAGCCATAGGCTCAATCATCAGGCTCAAGGTCCAATCACGTTGAGCTTTAAGCTCTCATTGGCTGCTCTGGTCACAACTGCCAATTACTGATCATGCAATTATGCATGAAATGCATATATCTAAATAAAACAACACCAACATCAGATCAGATCCCAACTCAACATATACACATAATTCTCGCACAGGTAATCGCAAGAAAATCACATATAACACTTCTATGTCAGAATTCTCCAATCCATCGAGCCTCCGGTCCGCAATCCAGGCACAAACAAACACAATTTTCCTACCATTATTCCCGCATGGGTTCTAAGTGTAATTATAAACACTTACTAACCGAGGAACCATCTAGGTTACTCACCTAATAACTTCCGAAGCTAATGCCGGAAGTCTCTGCAACGTCCGTGGGATGACGCTCCAACCGAGCCTCTATAACAATTAAAATAAATAAACATTACCAACCTAATAGTTAAAATATCAAACAATGCACATGGAATAAGTAAAACGTGTATAATGCATGTTCATGGCATTCCCGGCCCTAATCCAAAAGTTTTCCATAATAAAATCCGTCTATAAATTAGAAACCTATTGGCACTGACGGTGCGCAATTCGGACCTCTATAGCTCCCCAATTAAACAAAATAAAGATTAAAGGCTCGCTACCTGTACACGCCAATTTCCCGTCCAAAAATTCCCAATTTCTCACAAAATGAAATTAAATACTCTACGAATCCGATGCCTCAAGAATCAGGTCAATCGGACGTCGGACGGAAAAGAAATTGACAAAAGAAACAATTAGGTCACTAAATGCCAAATAATATATATATATATATATATCTATATCTGCGCCTGCCTCGCTGGGGCGAGGCGTCGCCCTAGCGAGGTCGACTCGCCTCACCTCGTCACTAGGGCGAGGCGTCGCCCTAGTGACCGGGCCATCCGACCTCGCCTCGCTGGGGCGAGGCGTCGCCCTAGTGATCCGACGAGGTTCACTCACATCCTTGCTTTCTTTTTCCTATTTCCAATCCGAATTTCCAACACCCATAACTCTTTGCACACAAATCGAAAAAATACAAACCATAGCTTGTTGGAAAGATCATGAAAAGTTCTACCATTCTCATGAAGACCATAAAAATCAATTTCACCTCTAAGGGTGTCAAAATTCCATCCAAACCTACTGCCCACTCAAAACCTATCAAAACAGGGCAGTACATTGCAAATTCAGTAACTACTAATTTCCTCAGTCAAAAATAACACAATAAATATTCTCAGAAAGTTCACAATGTTATATACAACTTTCATGAACAACTCAAAATCAAATTTACTTACTAACTAGGTCAAACAATTAACCAAAGCATCAGCCCTCTGAAATCAACCAATCTGGACAGTAATTTTCCAAACAGTAATTCTCTTAGCAAAAATGTCACAAAAATCATTACCTTATATCCATAAAAAGATAAGATCTCAAAATTCAATTTTCATGAAGAACTCAAACTCCAATTCGATTCCTAACAATTTCAAAACTGTTATGGAAGTTACTGCCATTATCAACAATTCACAACCTAATGCAGGGTCAGTTTTTTGCAAAATGATAACTCCCAACTCTGACCTCTAAAAATTACACACCATATATCATTCTCAAGATAATTTCTTCCTCTACAACTTTTCAGAAGATCACTCACACCAATTCAGTCCACAAAAATTGCTAAAATTGCTCCCAAGCACAAAGCTCACAAAATCAACACTTTGACTAGGTTTCTCCAAAAAGCATAAAACCAATCAATAGAAATCAGTTCATATCTCCCAATATACAACTCGAAAATTATCAAGATCAGTGGCAATGGAAAGCTAACTCAATATGCCTCAACTTTCATACAGACCATTTTTCCTAGTTCCATATCAATTAATGTAGAAAAAATCAACAAAGTAATCAGGTCATAATCATGTACTGTTCACGTGTAATAAAACAGTAACTTTCCATGCAAAATTTTGCCCTTCTAGCATTACAATTTAACAACACCTATTTCACACAAAGTTGTATCCAACATCCCAAAGTTTAATTGGGCACAAACCTCAACTCATTTGCTCACCTATACAATTAGTTATGATCAAAGCATGACAATAGGTCAAAGATCAATTTTCAGCTTTACTTCACCAATTCACTTCCTATCATACCAATTCAATTCCTACTACCATAGGCATCTCATTTTAACACTAAATCAGTACCTACAATATTCATACATTCACTAGGGCTAATAGTCACATTTTGGCAGCATTAATTTCACAATTCCTATGCACAAATCATCATCAAAATGCAATTACAATCAAGCTAAAACCATTCATCACTCATCCTACTTTCAATTCATAACTAACCCTAATCTTATACCCATTAATTCAAGCAATAATTATCATCAATTTAAGGCATCAATAATCATAATAAACATACCATAACTCCCATTCAATGTTTTTAACTACCATGATTCATAAATTCATACTTAAGCATCATTGAAAACTTAATTAAACTTACTTACCTAATTAGCTTTTCCACTTCAAAGCACACCAATTTCTCACTTTTTCTACTTTCTTCTAACATCAAACATGGCTATCATCATGAAAAGAAGGTAGGAGACTTAAGCTTGTAAGCATATAAGGAAGGCTCTCAAAGTTGGAGGAAATAACTTAAAGAAGGAGAAAAAATTGATGGAGATGAAGAAGGAAGGAAGATTCTCGGATGTGAAGGTTTTAAGAGGTAAAAATCCTCTTTTTCCTTCTTTTATGAAGGCAAAACCGTGGGAGGAAGCAAGTGAGCATTAAATGATAGCATTTGGTGGTTAAATGTGATTGGTTCAAAAGTTTAAAGAAAAGTCAAAGTATTAATTCTTTAATCCAGATCAAAAACTAACCCAATCAACTCAATTAACCCCAATTTCAATCCCAAAATAATCTACCCAATAAGACAGTGCCATTGGGTAAAAAAAAATTTTGCTACCGAAAATCGATCGGTTCGCCAATTGGCGATTTTTTCCGGTCCGGGAATTTTCTCCGGAAAATTCCAGAAAAATTCCCATAAATCCCTAAAAATGTAAAACACTCAATGGCGCACTCCAAATAATTTTTCAAATACAATTATCCCATAAATTTCACAAAAGATCTCAATTAGACACTTATGCCGGAAATGTCATGAATGCATGTATACCATGTGCATGTGCAAAACAATCATCAGTTATAGAGGCTATATAATGTATGTTCATGCCGAGTTATAATCCAATTCTCCTACCCCGTCCCAAATTACCAATAAACCCTTCCTATGGGAGATGGGATGTTACAATTCTCCCCTCCTAATAAAAATTTCGTCCCCAAAATTCTTACCTGATTGAGCGAACAGGTGAGGATACTGCCTCCTCATATGCTCCTCGGTCTCCCAAGTAGCTTCTTCAGTCGAGTGGTTCCTCCAGAGAACCTTCACTAATGGAATACTCTTATTCCTCAACTGCTTCACCGTGTCCCGACAATCAGACGGCTCTCTACATAACTTTCGACATTAGAGACCTCAATCTCCCGAGCCAGATCACATGTGTCTGATCCGACCGATATCTACGGAGCATACTCACATAGAAGACGTCATGCAACTGAGACATCTCACTCGGTAAAGCTAGCCTGTAGGCCAAAAGTCCTATCCTCTTAGTGATCTCATATGGACCAATGTACCTAGGGCTTAACTTACCCTTTTTCCCAAATCTCAGTACACCACGCCACGGTGACACCGTAAGAACACTCGTCGCCCACATCATACTCCATCTCCTCCTACGCCGATCCACATAGCTCTTCTCTTTCATCCCGAGCCGCCTTGATGCGACTCCAAATCAGTTTCACCTTATAAACAGTATCCTGAATCAACTCAGGACCCTCAATCATCCTCACACCCTCTTCATCCCAATACAAAGGAGATCTACACGGTCGCCCATACAGTGCCTCATATGGTGCCATCCCGATGCTACTATGATAATGATTGTTGTATGCAAACTCAATCGAGCTAACATCGATCCCATGCTCCTCTCAACTCCAATACAAGCTCAAGCATATCCTCAACAGTCTTAATCGTCCTCTCACTCTGCCCATCTGTCTGAGGATGAAACGCTGTACTGAAGTTAAATCTTGTACCCATAGCAGACTGCAAACTATGCCAGAACTTCGAAGTAAATCTGGGATCCCTATCAGACACTATCGACACTGGG
Organism: Erythroxylum novogranatense; assembly: GCA_029891385.1. Taxonomy (NCBI): domain Eukaryota; kingdom Viridiplantae; phylum Streptophyta; class Magnoliopsida; order Malpighiales; family Erythroxylaceae; genus Erythroxylum; species Erythroxylum novogranatense. The sequence goes on along the minus strand of CM057228.1, from coordinate 58,648,484 downwards.
ACCCCATGCAGTCTCACTATCTCCGCCACATACTTCTGGGCCAACTGATCCATGGTATTGTTCTCCCTCACTGGCAAGAAATGGGCCGATTTAGTCAATCGATCCACTATGACCCAGATAATATCATACTGCCTCGGCGTCCTAGGCAAACCCATAATGAAATCCATGGTAATTCGTTCCCATTTCCACTCCGAAATGGGCAACGAATGAAGCTTCTTTCGAGCTCGGTGCTCACTTAACTCCTTGGCACGCCAAACATCTAGATACATACTCGCTACTTGCTTTTTCATGCCAGCCACCAAAATGTTGCTTCAGTGTTATACATCTTGGTAGTACCAGATGCATAGCATATGTGGCCATATGAGCCTCCTCTAATATCTGTCTCCTCAAGTCATCCACATCAGGCACACAAAGCCTCTGTCTCAACCACAAAGTCTCATCTCTCACATCAAACTCAGAACTCGAATCAGCTTTTACCTTCTCAATCAGTCTCACCATAACAGGATCCTTGTCCTGAACTCTCCTGATCCTGTCCAGTAGCATCGGTCTCAGTTTCAAAGTAGCCAATAAGACTCCATCCTGCTCCAGATTCATCTGAACATTCAAAGCCCTCAACTGAATCAAGTTAGGCAACCTCATTGCCTGAATCTGAGCTGTACTAGTATGTGACTTCCTACTCAGAGCATCTGCCACTACATTGGATTTCCCAGGGTGATACTCGATAGTACAGTCATAGTCCTTCAACAACTCAAGTCATCTCCTCTATCTCAAATTCAACTCTCTCGGCTCAAGAATACCTCGACTTTATGGTCAGTGAAGATCTGGAAAGTCTCACCATACAGGTAATGCCTCCAAATCTTCAAAGCAAACACTACTGCAACTAACTCCAAATCATGAACATGATAGTTTACCTCGTGAGACCTCAAATGTCTCGAGGCATAGGCAATGACTCTACCGTGCGCATCGTAACACACCCCAATCCTCGATGCGATGCATCATCAGATACCACAAATCCTCCATCCTGATGGAATAGCCAACACCGTGCAAGAGTCAACCGATGTTTCACTCCTCAAAGCTCTTCCGCACTCCTCACTCCATCGAATGGTACATTCTTCCTCGAAACTTTGTCGAGGGGCCGAGATCAATGAAAACCCTCGACAAACCTCCGTAATAACCACCAATCCGAGGAAACTCCAATCTTCGCACATTCCTAGGAGCCTCCCACTTCAAAGACCGCCTCAACCTTACTCAATCCACCAATACCCTCTCCGGTCACTATATGCCCTAAAATATCACTGATCCACCAAAATTACATTTATCAATTTGGCATACAACCTGCTCCCCTCATCGTCTGCAACACAATCCTCAAATGCTCACTATGCTCTACGTACGTTCCTCGAATACACTAAAATGTCATCAATAAAGACAATAACAAAGCGATCCAGTAGGGCTGAAATACCTTATTCATCAAGGCCATGAAGGTCGCCGGCATTAGTCAACCCAAACGGCATCACTAAAAACTCAAAATGCCCATACCTGCTCCTGAAGGCACTCTTAGGCACATCGGCCTCTGCAATCTTCAACTGATAGTAACCAGATCGCAGATCTAACTTGGTGAATACCTGAGCCCCCTGCAACTGATCAAATAAGTCATCGATCCTAGGCAGTGGATACTTATTCTTCACTGTCACCCGATTCAACTGCCTGTAATCGATGCACAGCCTCAAAGTCCCATCCTTTTTCTTCACAAATAAAACTGGAGCTCCCCATGGTGAAACACTAGGCCTGATAAAACCCTTCTCCAACAACTCCTGCAACTGAGCCTTAAGCTCCCTCAGTTCCACAGGTGCCATCCTATATGGAGGTATAGATATAGGAGCAGTACCTGGAACGAGGTCAATAGAGAACTCGTCTCCGATCCGCCAAGCAAACCCAGAACTCATCAGAAACACATCCGGAAATTCCCTAACCACGGAATATCCTAAAGCCTCTGCTTTCAACTCGTATCAACCACATGAGCCATATATGCCTCATGCCTCCTCGCATCAATCTCGTGGCACTAAGGAAAGAGATCATCCGGCCGGTATCGCTCGACTAACTCCTCTAAACATCGCTTCTAGTCGACCAGAGACTCTAAAACAACCTCCTCGGTATAGCAGGTCCATAATAGCCCTATGGGCCGTCACCACCCATCCCTAGAATCACATCGATCTCTCTCGAGGCAACACTATAAGGTCTCGCCTCAACACTGCTGATCAATGCTGGATCGAGCATCTCCTGCAGCACCTCTCCCAATGCGAGAGTAGTACCTGAGGTGTACTCACCTCTAGCCCATACTGTAACATCTCCCTATCCCCATGCAATCTACATGCCATATGAGGTGCAATAAAGAATGTGTGGATCCAGATCCAAAGAATGCAAACGCCTCAATATCGTAAATAAAAAGCATACCATTTATAACATCGGGAATCTGGGCCTCTGCCTCGTCATGGCATAGACTACGGGATCGGGGCGTGGTGCCTCACCTCACCCTCGCCTAAAGGATCCTCACTCTACTCGGCCCTCTGTCAGATCCACGTCCGGATCCACCCACTCTACTCATTGTCTCAGAGTACTACTCCGGCTCGGCCACTACCAAAGCAGATCGAGCTCCCAATGTAATGGATAATCCCGAATCTGATGATCCATGGAGCCGCATTTAAGGCAAGCTCCAGTCAATCGCCAACACTCTCCAAAGTGCCTCTTCCATAGTGCTCACAGAATGGGGGAATCTACCCAAAACCTCTCGCCATCGCCGATCAGTATAAATCTCCTCTCTCGTCCAAAACCCGACCGTCTCGATCCTCCCAAGATCTCAAGGCCCCTGCTCTGGCGCTGCTAAAACTCCTACCAGAGCTACCCCGATCACTAACTCTCTTTCCTCTGACCCTTGACCCATCTCTTTGTCTACGCCTCACACCGCTTCCACTCTCACAAAGAAGCAGCTCTCAACTCTATAAAGGAGCCCATATCGATCGGGCCAATCCGCACGGATCTCCAGATTCACCCCATCTCAAACCTCCGGCACCTATCGCCTCGGTGGAAACCACAGAGCAAGATATCCCATCAACTCATTAAACCTAACCTCGTATTTTACTCTCGTCATCCTACCTGCCTCACCTCAAAAACTCCTGCATCTTCATTTCCAGATACACCTGGGCATATAATTGTCTCTAAAGCCCTCGTAAAATCGCCCGTGTCGATAAGCAAGGCACGGTGGTACCGCCTTAATAGTCTTCCACCATGTATAAGCGGGGCCTGCAGAAGAGATATGCGAATCGAACCTCTCGTCAGTTCGAATCCATCCGATCAAGGACTCTCTCGGTCCTCTCCAACCATCCCTCGGCCTCGGGTCTGCAGACGCCATAAAGTTCATGTTTTCGCCACGCAAAGAAATCATATCTCCTCTCCCGTGTCACGGGGACTCTAGGAGGTATCTCCTCAGATCGAAGCACCGAGGACTCTCTACTAGCTCCAACAGATCCCTGGTCAGCTGGTTGATCAATCTGATCACCAAATACGGATGACCTAAAACAAAACAAGAACTCTGATCAGTTTCTGCATTTCTCACAATAATTCAAGCCTAATTATGTACTAGTCCCAACAGATGCCAAACCATGCTTTGATACCACCTAATGTAGCACCCCCTTATTATAGGATATGTACCGGGACGCCCGTAGGTTATTTCGATACACACCCTACGATAAGGGTGCGCTACGAACAACCACTAACACTCCACATGGCATCAACAATCATAAAGCAGTAATATGAAATCCACTAATTTTAAAACCATAAATTTCAAATTTCATAACCTCAAAGCGAGATTTACACAACCGGTATGTTCAGACATTACTCCAAAAGAAAATCAAACAAAAGCTAGCTAGGTCATCCTCAAAAGTGCCAACCGACCAACATTTGCCATGACTTCTCTTGCCAACTCAATCTACGGCAGAAAAGTCCTCCGAGCTATAAGTCTACTCTCTCGGTCTGAAAAATAATTTGCAATTTTGGGTGAGTTTGCGAACTCGGTGAGAACCATCATCGATGGTTCACCCAATTCATGCATATACACAAGATATCACGATTATACGCTTATTTCATCAAAACACATTCAAGTACCACATGATTACTAGATCGATCAAAGGAACCAATTGAAATGCACATGAAATGTATGAGACACTTTTCCAATTTATTACGTTGTTGTGGATCGAAGCGCTGAATCGTCCCCATTAAGGGCACATTAAACGGTGAGCCATAGACTCAATCACTTTGTGGGCTCAAGGCCCAATCACGTTGAGCTTTAAGCTCGCGTTGGCTCGTCACAATCGCCAATTATCGATCATGCAATTATGCATGAAATGCATATATCCAAATAAAACAACACCAACATCGATCGATCCCAACTCAACATATACACATAATTCTCGCACAGGTAATCGCAAGAAAATCACATATAACACTTCTATGTCAGAATTCTCCAATCCATCGGGCCTCCGGTCCGCAATCCAGGCACAAACAAACACAATTTTCCCACCATTATTCTCCACAGGGTTCTAAGTGTAGAATTATAAACACTTACTAACCGAGGAACCATCTAGGTTACTCACCTAATAACTTTCGAGCTAATGCCGGGAAGTCTCTGCAACGTCCGTGGGATGACGTTCCAACTGAGCCTCTATAACAATTAAAATAAATAAACATTACCAACTGAATAGTTAAAAATATCAAACAATGCACATGGAATAAGTAAAACGTGTATAATGCATGTTCATGGCATTTCTGGCCCTAATCCAAAAGTTTTCCATAATAAAATCCGTCTATAAATTAGAAACCTATTGGCGCTGACGGTGCGCAATTCGGACCTCTATAGCTCCCCAATTAAACAAAACAGTGATTAAAGGCTCCGTTGCAGGGCCACGTCAATTCCGTCCAAAATTCCCAATTTCTCACAAATGAAATTAAATATTCTACTTAATCCGATGCCTCAAGAATCAGGTCAATCGGACGTCGGACGGAAAAGAAACAATTAGGTCACTAAATGCCAAATAATAAAATATATATATATATATATCTATATATGTCGCCTCATTGCGAGGCGTCGCCTAGCGAGGCCAACTCGCCTCACCTCGTCACTAGGCGGCGTCGCCCTAGTGACCAAGCCATCCGACCTCGCCTCGGCGAGGCGAGGCGTCGCTCTAGTGATCCCAAGAGGTTCACTCACATCCTTCCTTTCTTTTTCTATTTCCAATCCAAATTTCCAACACCCATAACTCTTTGCACACAAATCGAAAAATACAAACCATAGCTTGTTGGAAAGATCATGAAAAGTTCTACCATTCTCATGAAGACCATAAAATCAATTTCACCCTAAGGGTGTCAAAATCCATCCAAACCTACGCCCACTCAAAACCTATCAAAACAGGCAAGACATTGCAAATTCAGAACTACTCATTTACTCAGTCAAAATAACACAATAAATATGCTCAGAAAGTTCACAATGTTATCTACAACTTTCATGAACAACTCAAAATCAAATTTACTTACTAACTAGGTCAAACAATTCACCAAAGCATCGACCCTCCGAAATCAACCAATGCTGACAAGAATTCTCTTAGCACAAATGTCACAAAAATCATTACCTTATATCCATAAAAGATAAGATCTCAAACTTCAATTTTCATGAAGAACTCAAACTCCAATTCGATTCCTAACAATTTCAAAACTGTTATGGAAGTTACCGCCATTATCAACAATTCACAACCTAATGCGAGGTCGGCTTTTTGCAAAATCATAACTCCCAACTCTGACCTCTAAAAATTACACACCATATATCATTTTCAAGATAATTTCTTCCTCTACAACTTTGCAGAAGATCACTCAACCAATTCAGTCCACAAAAATTGCTAAAATTTCTCCCAAGCAGAAAGCTCACAAAATCAACACTTTGACTAGGTTTCTCCAAAAAGCATAAAACCAATCAATAGAAATCAGTTCATATCTCCCAATATACAACTCGAAAATTATCAAGATCAGTGGCAATGGAAAGCTAACTCAATATGCCTCAACTTTCATAAAGACCATTTTTCCTAGTTCCATATCAATTAATGTAGAAAAAATCAACAAAGTAATCAGGTCATAACTGCGGGTACTGTTAACAGGCAATAAAACAGTAACTTTCCATGCAAAATTTCGCCCTTCTAGCATTACAGTTTAACAACACCTATTTCACACAAAGTTGTAGCCAACATCCCAAAGTTTAATTGGGCACAAACTTCAACTCATTTGCTCACCTACACAATTAGTTATGATCAAAGCATGACAATAGGTCAAAGATCAATTTTCAGCTTTACTTCACCAATTCACTTCCTATCATACCAATTCAATTCCTACTACCATAGGCATCTCATTTTAACACTAAATCAGTACCTACAATATTCATACATTCACTAGGGCTAATAGTCACATTTTGGCAGCATTAATTTCACAATTCCTATGCACAAATCATCATCAAAATGCAATTACAATCAAGCTAAAACCATTCATCACTCATCCTACTTTCAATTCATAACTAACCCTAATCTTATACCCATTAATTCAAGCAATAATTATCATCAATTTAAGGCATCAATAATCATAATAAACATACTATAACTCCCATTCAATGTTTCTAACTACCATGATTCATAAATTCATACTTAAGCATCATTGAAAACTTAATTAAACTTACTTACCTAATTAGCTTTTCCACTTCAAAGCACACCAATTTCTCACTTTTCTACTTTCTTCTAACATCAAACATGGCTATCATCATGAAAAGAAGGTAGGAGACTTAAGCTTGTAAGCATATAAGGAAGGCTCTCAAAGTTGGAGGAAATAACTTAAAGAAGGAGAAAAAATTGATGGAGATGAAGAAGGAAGGAAGATTCTCGGATGTGAAGGTTTTAAGAGGTAAAATCCTCTTTTCCTTCTTTATGAAGGCAAAACCATGGGAGGAAGCAAGTGAGCATTAAATGATAGCATTTGGTGGTTAAATGTAATTGGTTCAAAAGTTTAAAGAAAAGTCAAAGTATTAATTCTTTAATCCAGATCAAAAACTAACCCAATCAACTCAATTAACCCCAATTTCAATCCCAAAATAATCTACCCAATAAGACAGTGCCATTGGGTTAAAAAAAAATTGCTACCGAAAATCAACCGGTTCGCCAATTGGCAATTTTTTTCGGTTCGGAAATTTTCTCCGGAAAATTCCAGAAAAATTCCCATAAATCCCTAAAAATGTAAAACACTCAATGGCGCACTCCAAATAATTTTTCAAATACAATTATCCCATAAATTTCACAAAAGATCTCAATTAGACACTTATGCCGGAAATGTCATGAATGCATGTATACCATGTGCATGTGCAAAACAATCATCAGTTATAGAGGCTATATAATGTATGTTCATGCCGAGTTATAATCCAATTCTCCTACCCCGTCCTAAATTACCAATAAACCCTTCCTATGGGAGATGGGATGTTACAAACTAGCTGCTGAAAATCACGGAAATTCTGCACAACTACCTTCTCTCTGAGAGCCAAGTGCAGACCCGACTCAAACCGGCGACATCTAGCGACTTCACAACATCAAATCAAGCATACCGAGATAGTCAGTGTAAATCCACGCTTCATACTCATTGATGTCATCTCCTCTCGAGTCAAACCGAGGAACTCCCTCTCGCTCTTTGAACATAAACCTCGATGATACTTCTTCTTAAAAGCAACCACGAAATCCTGCCATGCCAACCCTCATCGGTCTCCTCGACTCCGCACACGGTCTCCCACCAGTGAAGAGCATCTCCCTGAAGCAAACTGGCAGCATAGATGACTCTCTCGTCATCCTCACACTCCATCTGATCTAGCACTCTCTCAGTCTTCCGCAACCAAGTCTCAGCTTCTTCAGGATCTGATGTTCCAAAGAAATCAACCGCCCCATACTTCCTCAACCGGTCAAACCGTCTCCCTTCCGAATCAATGAAATGAAGGTCAGGCATCCGCCCATAGCTTTGAACAAATGCTGAGTGAGCGCTGAAACGACCTCGGATCTAATGGAGGCACTTGCTCCTGCATGGCTGGCGACTCCTGAGTCGGCGACGGAACGGGCTCACTACCTAGCCTACGAAGCCTCGGCATTCCACAGGCAATCGACTCATCGATCCTCTTCTCTTTAGTCAGAGAGTCAGGTGCAGCAGATCCTTGCATAACTCCTCGTGTCCTTCTACGAGGTGGCATTGTACTCCTTCAAATGGAAACACTAAGGATTAGCTACAGGTCAATCTACATGTATACATGATATGCATGTCACTTAATCGATGCAACAATTAGTCATATAGCAAACAATCCTATTATAGATTCTAAGCTGAGGACACCTAAACCTAGGTGCTCTGATACCAAACATGTTGGGCCAGGGCCCCGGATCCCCGATTCCCGAGGCGGCCCCTCGGGTCGCGCCTGCGACGGGCGCCCCAAAACGTCGGACCCGATCCCAACATTTATACATATACATATACGTAGTTCGATCATACACATACATTCTCATACAATCGATCACCTATGCATGCATTCTAATCATAAATAAATCATCACGATTACATAAGCCATCAAGTTTATAAATTAAACATGTGTTTGAAACAATACACAGTATAAAATAAAGTTTCAATTCAAAATACATAAAATATGCTCCATGATAATGTGTTTGGAGGGCCAACTAAAAACGAACTTAATACAAGACTCCTAATTAGCTCGAAGTTTCCGATGCCTCGTAACTTCAAAGATCGTCCTGCTCTGCACCTGAGGAGGGAAAAATAATGGGTTGAGCTACACAGCTCAGTGGCTAATATAATTATAGCCATCGGCAACTAGCACAAGTCCCAGCATATGAATGTATATATTTTACATCTATATAGACATCAATTCAAGCATTCACATGCTACTCAAGAAATTTACGTATTCAATAATTCATTCAACTCATAAATATGTCACGAAGCATTCGCAATGAACAATTCACATATGCAATGCACATCACAATGGCTCGAGGGTTCCATGGAAACAAAAGGGAGAAACTGAAGTTTACACCCTGAACGAAATGAGTCCATTCGGATCTCATAGGCCACATGCGGGCAGCCGGGAGAAGGCTCTTGTCTACGTGCACGTGACGAACGAAATGGTTCCACTCTCGCCCAAACAAAAGCACATAATCATGCTCATAACCATTTCATCATATGGTATTCTTTCATGTCTTGCATTTAGTCAAAATGCCATGATCGAAGTCGAGGCATAACATGCTCAGAATCAAAATGTAATGCTATCAATTCCTATGATTCTTTCAAAATATATGAACTCAAAATCATTCAATTCATCACATTCAACCATGTATAACATATAACATATATTCATACATAGGCAAGAAATTGCCTAGTCACACAATAACTATAAGTATATTACCCACCTAAGATCGCTCGAGTAGTCGACTCACTGGTGTCCTTCCTCTTGCGATGAAATCGGGTCAACTTGGTTTCCTAAAACAACCAAGTTTCCATCCAATCAATATCCACAGAAAATAATCACAGCTTGGAAAGCCAAAATAAAACATTAAAGGTCTACATTCGATTTCCTCATAAAATTTCGAACCTTTACAGACTAAATCCGAACTTCCCTTCTTCATACAACTTGTAGTCCTTGAGCTCTAGTTCACAACGGATCAAGAATCACCTCAATTGGACATCTACACCAAAAGATATGCCCAAAATATCAAAAATTGCACTTTCGGAAGAACTGGGGGCTCGCCGCGGCGAAGGGACGCTTGCCGTGGCAAAAGAAAACCTGCTCGTCGCGGCGTCGGCCTAGCTCGCCGCGACGAAGGCCAGGCCCGCCGCGGCGAGCACAAATGTGTTCGTCGCGACGTGCTCACCTCACGCACATCGCGACGTGCACATTTGTGCGCCGCGGCTTGCACATCATATTGTGCACGCCGCGACGTGCACCCAGTGCTCGCGGCGTCACCAATTTCTCCGCACGCCGCGGCGTGCTCTTGCGCACGTCGCGACGTGCGGGTCGGAGTTGCGACTCCGAACCCCAGATTTCTGCAATTTCCAACTTCAATCTCTTCCCAAACTCAAATGCACCACATCTAAACTGTAGATCAAGACTTATACTACATTTCTAACCCATTTTTAAGCTTCAAAACTATCACAAACACATCAACCCAAGGAAATCCCTACATTTATGCCCTAAAACCCTAAAACCATCGATTCTAACACATTCAAGCCATCTTAGGTTTCAATCCAACCGAAACAAGGTTAAACAAAGCATAACGTACCCGAAAATAGCTTCAAACTGTCGGAAAACTGTAACGATCGCAATCTCTCTTCTCTGCTCTTCCTCCTTCACGACAGCGCTACTCCTCTCCTTTCTCTTCTTCCTTTTTTTCTTTTCCTCTTTCTCTTTCTAATTTCCTACCTAGGGCATAAGTAGTAATATTAAGACCATAATACCCCTCCTTACAAAGCTTAAACCACTTTAACTCACATAAACTTCCCAAAATGCCCTCATAAACTTTTACTCTTTTTAATCCTCATTTAACCACAATTAAACCGTAATTATCCAATAATACTCCATAATAAATCAAATTAAGCATAACTACCTAATTACCATAATTCATGCTGAAAGACATCATAAAAAACAATTCGGGGTCTAACATTGATTCTTCTACTATAGTTGTTATTGCTTCCTTATGTAATTTCTATAATATTCTCTCGACCTCTGGATCAAGCTGTTCAAGTTCTCTATGAGGAGATTTGGTCACTACCATGCACCAACACTAAAGATCGTTTAAAAATGAACAAATAGCAAAAAGAAACAACTATAAAAAATATATATACACAAAACACCAACTAAAATTAAACTACCACACCCCCTAGCAAGGATGTCAAAATTTGACAACGCATGTCAAGTGCATAGGGATGGCAATGGGTAGGGTTCGGTTCGGGTTTTACTCTATCCATATCCATATCCATTTTTTATGACTCAACCCATATCCATATCCATATCTATTGGTTTTTACGATTTACTACCCATATCTAAATCTATTGGGTTGTTCGGGTTTTTAGATATCAATCGGGTTATATAACACATAAAAATATAACTTCTAAATAAAAAATATAAAGAGTAGATTTTTTCGAACGCTCCAAATCAAAATAACTTTAATAATAATAAATCACAATTTTGATTTGTATATATTAAAAAAAATCATAAAATTGGAATAATAAAAATCATAATATTTAGTACAAAGATAACATACATTTTTCACAATTTAGAACTGGAACAAAGATTGAAATAACTAAAGCTTCAAATTGTCTTTGCGTGAACTCTACAACATTCAAAACTCCATCTCCATATCATTTGCATTATTATCATCCTATAAGAAAAATAAAATATGATGAAAAATGTGAGTATTGAGGGGTAAAGTGGAGATTTTAAAGTTGTTTCTTCGTATAAAATTTTAATATTTTATTATATTTAACCATAATATTCAAGAAAAAATAGAAAAAATAGAGTTAATAAAAAATGGGTAGGATATGGGTATCCATGGTTCGGGTTTTACTCTACCCATATCCATATCCATTTTTTATGACTCAACCCATATCCATATCCATATCCATTTCTATCGATTTTTACGATTTACTTTCCATATCCAAATCCATTAGGTCGGGTAGTGCGGATATTAATCGAGTTGAAAACCCACTGCCATCCCTACAAGTGCACTACAAAATTTACGTAACTCTACACACTAAAATTTATAGTTATGGTGAGTCAGGATCGAATCCACAAGGAATGTCTAGTTAATTTTTGTAATGAAATAAAAAATAGAATTAAGCAAGCAATCAAAAATGATGAATGTGTCGAGTAAGAGTAAGGTTTGGTTTTAGGATCAATCTCAGCCTAAACATGATCAAATATATTCCATCATCCTAACATCTTTATAAGTCTCTCTGGATTATTGATCTGAGACTAACAATACCCTTTATTAATCTAGTTTTCCCTTAGGTTGTTTAATTAAGATATAATCGTTAATTAAACCTAATTACCAAATAACTTAGGATACGATCTCTAGATTCAATTTAGCAGCAGCATTATGAAGTAGAAAATGATCAATATAGGCAATGACCTCAAATGTTTGGGTTATCTAACCTAGTTATATTGTTCTTAACGATACGGGATCATTAAATGCTACTAACAAACATTAAATGTAACAATTACGAATTACATTCAACAATATAGTGATAGGTTCAAAATAGAACAATCAAAACAATGTATTCAAATCATCTATCTGAAACCTAATTCAATCAACACAAACAACACAACAATCCAAAAAGAGATTACAATGTTAATAGGATGAAATAGCTTCACTATGACTTGGCTTCAATATTCCTGCTGAACCGACATCGGGAAGTTAGCCTTCCATCTCCATCTTCAAAGTCTCACCATCGGCCGTCCTCTCCATCGCCACTATCAGTGTTGAAGAATGAAGAAAAACTAAAGAGAAAATGAGAGAAAACACTGTTGGCTAGGTTATGTCCTTAATATTCTTTTTTTCTGCCGTCATTTAACATTTCCCTTTATAGAATAAAACTAGGTTTAACCAAGGGACACCACATGGCCCTTCTCACACTTGTGAGTTACTTCTTACAGGTGTAAGAGCACCTCACGGGTGTGACTTAACATGCCACACTTGTGACTAGCTTCTCATAGCTGTGAGAAGCTTCTAACGATCATGAGAAGCTTGGTATGGCATAGGAGCTAAAAACATTCATGGATGGCTGGCGACAAAGAAGTATGGCATGGCATCACTTTGAGAAGGCAAGAGCTATCAACAAGCATACATGGGCTGGCTATCATAGTGAGAAGAATGCATGGGAGCTAGCTGGAATGAGAATGCATGGGCATTGTGAGAAGCATTGTGAGAAGTAGTTGGTCTCCTTGCATCATCTTCGGCTTATGGAAATCACTATCTTGCATGGGCATGAGGAATAACTCACACCCATGCATATTGTTGCACAATCGTGACACGCACACTCACGGATGTGCAACTTTTCCAGCATGGTTGTAAGATATTTTAATGGTTCATTTTTCATTCTTTTCATTTTCTTGTCTTCTTCTTGCTCTAATCTTTTTCTTCTTTGTATTTCCAACATATGTCTCATCTTTAATTCTTGTCATTTAATTGTTTTCTCTTGCTTTTAATCCTTTTTCTTCTTGCTCCATGAAGAGAAAGCATTGTGAATCTTTAGATAACGACTCAAATGTAACAACTCACTTTAGCCCTTTAACTTCCAAAATGTACCTAAAATCAAATATAAGCTAAAGTGAGTATCCTAAAGATTTCTAAGGCATTAATCACTAACTGTAGTAGATCAAATGAATAAATATTTAAGCACATATCAATACTAAACGAAGGTAATTGCTACTTTAAAAAATATAAATATGAGAAAAGCAAGTAATTGATTATATGCCATGACTTCTAACTAAGATCAAGATTTTATTCATGTATTTGGTTACTCTTGCTATTTTATTTAAAATAATAGCCCTCACTAATATTAAGAAAAATTACTCTAATCTCTTTAAAGGGTTATGATCCCATTTAAATTTCATTGTCCTTGAGTTGTTCCACAAACCAACAAAACTTAAATTAGGTAAATAACATCCTTATCAATCACGTCTCATCTAACTCTTAGATCCATTAGATAATAATTCTTATCAAAATATATCTTATATTTTATTCTTAGCCTTGTCTCTAAATTTATATAATCATGAGTCACTCATCCAACTTACATAAATTTAGTCAATTATGAATCATTAATTTAAGATAAAACATATTCAGGGTTAAAGGAGTCTTGAGTCACTCAACAAGCCTTATAATAAATAGAACTTTGGTTTTATATTTAAATAATAAACAATAATAATAACATTCTTAGCGCGTCCTTAATATTTTAACAAAAATTAATTTTGTTTGTCTCATCAAACACAAATTGCATCTAAAATATCATACACATAAAATATACAATTTAGTATGCATCCAATATATATATATATATATATTTGATTCTAGGTATTGATTTTCATGATCTAAAATAACATTTGCAATTTATTTGATAACTAAATTATATTAAACTTATTGATTCTTAAATAAATTAAATTTCTATTCCAAATATAAATTTAATTTGATTTGAAAACAATTTTCAAATTCAATTGAAAATTGGTTTCAATTATCTGACTTTTAATAAAATTAATTGAAAATAATTTTCAATAAATTATACTTCTTATTTATTATAACTTTAACAAATTTTATGTTGAAAATTCACCAGATAAAATCTTATATAACAAATATATAAGGATAAAGTGAGTTTTTCGTAAGGATATTAAATAAAATATATATTAATAGAAAATGGTTTGAAGTGAAAAGAACGGATAACAATATTTTTCATACATAAATGGGAAAGATGATTATTTTTATTCTGGCATGGGTGAGCCTTTCGAATACTGCTTGTATATCCGACCTTTTTATATTTTTGTTCAACGTGTTTTTTCCTTGTTAAACCGCAACTTCTTACAAGAGAATTTTAATAACTTAAAAAGAAAATGGAGCAAACGAAAGGTGCAAGTTTGAGACTTGTTGATGGACAGGGAGAGTACAGCTAAACTTTACCTTAAATACTGTCAAAGTACAGGCCGGATAGTGCAAAAATATCATTTTTCTCTGTCATTTGTAGGGTTTCTCTCTCAAAATTCAGATTCCATCATTTTTCTTCTAATCTTTTTCTACACCACAACTCGCCGGGTCAACTCCACCTTAGAAAACCCTCACAACTTACTTCTTTTTCATTCTATTTTCCGCTTCTTGCAAGTTGTGAGTTTCCTTGTGGGTGGGTTGTTGGGAGCTTAGGTTTTGTCAAGTTTTGTTTGGAATTTAAGAATGAAGGTTCCTTCTTATTTGAGCCCAGGTTGATACTACGATCTTCTTCGATATCTCCAAGGAATAAGGAATATTGGTTCTTTCTGTGGCTTTTGAACTTAGGATTATTGTTCCATTTGTCAAGTTCAATTTAGTGATATTTGGAGTTCCAAGCTTGAATCTCTCGGGAGCTCTACTTTGATTAGAGATCTTTTCGGATTTCTGATGGCAGAATCAGTGATTAGGAACACTAATTGTGATAATAGGATTCATAATTTGATAGCTGCCAAGAAGTCACTGAAGTTAAGCTTAGATAAGTCAAAATCACTAGGGCTTGCTCTTAACAAAGCAGGCCCTAGGTTGGATGAGATTAACCAGAGATTGCCTTCGCTGGAGGCTGCCGTACGCCCCATACGCGCTGACAAGGATGCCCTTGTCGCCGTTGGCGGCCACATTAACCGGGCAGTCGGTCCTGCTGCAGCCGTTCTTAAGGTGTTTGATGCAGTTCATGGGCTAGAAAAGTCATTATTGTCTGATCCTAGGAATGATCTTCCTGGGTATTTATCTGTTCTAAAGCGCCTTCAAGAGGCACTCAAGTTTCTGGGCGATAATTGTGGATTGGCAATTCAGTGGTTGGAGGATATTGTTGAGTATTTGCAGGATAATGCAGTGGCTGATGAGCGATACCTCTCAAATTTAAAGAAGTCATTGCAGAGCCTTAGGGATTCAGAAGCTGATGATAAAGGCGCTCACCTTGATGGTGGGCTTTTGAATGCCGCGTTGGATAAATTGGAGGTTGAGTTTCTCCGGCTGTTGACAGAGCACAGTGTGCCGCTTCCAATGTCATCACCTGGATCGCTCGGTGAACAGGCTGTTATTTCCCCATCTCCATTGCCTGTGACTGTGATTCAGAAGTTGCAAGCCATTCTTGGCCGGTTGATTGCTAATAATAGACTTGAAAAGTGCATATCAATTTATGTTGAAGTTCGGAGTTCAAATGTTAGAGCTAGCTTGCAGGCTCTTGATTTAGATTACCTGGAGATCTCAATAGCAGAATTCAATGATGTGCAAAGCATAGAGGGGTATATAGCTCAGTGGGGAAAGCATTTGGAGTTTGCAGTGAAGCATTTGTTTGAAGCGGAGTTCAAGCTCTGTAATGATGTTTTTGAGAGGATTGGATTGGATGTCTGGATGGGATGCTTTGCCAAAATAACTGCACAGGCAGGCATTCTAGCATTTCTTCAGTTTGGGAAAACTGTCACCGAAAGTAAAAAGGATCCCATCAAGCTTTTGAAATTGTTGGATATATTTGCTTCTCTGAACAAATTGAGACTGGATTTTAACAGGCTTTTTGGTGGAGCGGCCTGCATAGAGATCCAAAACTTGACTAGGGATCTCATTAAGAGAGTTATTGATGGAGCAGCTGAGATTTTTTGGGAACTTCTGCTCCAGGTGGAGTTACAAAGGCAGATCCCCCCGCCTGCAGATGCTGGAGTGCCGAGATTAGTGAGCTTCATCACTGATTACTGCAACAAGCTGCTTGGAGATGATTATAAACCTATTTTGACCCAGGCTCTGGTAATACATCGTAGTTGGAAGCATGAGAAATTTCAGGAGAAGCTACTTGTTAATGAGGTTGTGAACATAATCAAAGCAATCGAACTTAATGTGGAGACATGGACAAAGGCTTATGAAGATCCAATCATATCCAACCTTTTTGCCATGAACAATCACTATCATTTGTTCAAACACTTGAAGGGAACAAAACTTGGTGACCTCTTAGGGGATTCTTGGTTGAGAGAGCATGAGCAATACAAGGACTATTATGCAACAATCTTCTTGAGGGACAGTTGGGGAAAACTTCCAGGCCATTTAAGTCGAGAAGGTCTAATTCTGTTTTCTGGTGGACGTGCTACTGCTCGTGATCTTGTCAAGAAAAGACTGAAAACTTTCAATGAAGCTTTTGATGAGATGTTCAAGAAGCAATCGTGCTTGGTTATGCCTGAGAGAGATCTCAGGGAGAAGACATGCCAGCAGATAGTGCAGGCAGTGGTCCCAGTGTATCGAAGCTATATGCAGAATTATGGGCCTTTAGTTGAGCAAGATGGAAACCCCAGCAAATATGCTAAATATTCTGTGCAGACTTTAGAGCAAATGCTAGCCTCGCTATTTCTGCCAAAACCAGGAAGATATGCAAGTTTCAAGGGCAGGCTACATGGTGATAAGCTGAACAATGTGGTAGCAGATCTTCGTCGTACAGCCTCTGCAGTTGTCTGATTGTTCATTCTTGTCACCTTAGGATGGTCAACTTCCAAGGGAGTACTGTTACTCCATCTACTGCTGGATGATCAACTTGTTTTGTACATATCAATATCCTTGAGGCCCTAGAACTATTTATTTAAATAATAGACTTCCTCATACCTATGGTGAAAGAATGCCCGAGGTTTATTCCATCAGGTGAAATTTTGTTGGCTGCTTAAATTTGAAGCAAACAGAAACTGAATATCATTCATGGAGGGTTTGTGAATCTATTGACGTCTGGAGAAGTGTTGGCTGCCATGGTGAAAGCATAATTAGATAATACTCAGGTATAGCTTGCCATTTAGTTTCTTTTTTGCTGTTGATCCTGTTACTAATATGTGGGTGTAAAAACATTGATATTCTAGATTTCATAGACAATTCTTTGTTATGAAGAGCAAATAGCTGTGTAGCAGGAGTTCATTTATAACCTCATTAGAATCCTCCTGTGATCATAAATTAGGGGTCCATGGATGACTGTGATATGCTGCAAATGTTTCTTATAGTTAAATTTTCATTCCAGCCTTGAAAAACACTTGTACAATAAAGTGTTTTGACTCAATTATGCGGCCTTTGTTTATCTGATGTAACAAAATTGTAAGTTGGTTTGATATGTGTGCAATGTTTACTTTTATTCTCCATCACTTTGTATTAGTAAATCCAAAGCAGAATTTCTTCGTTCAACATTTCCTTTGTGGCCTTTTACTTTTCCGCCCAAAGGTTATAATGGGATGCTTCAGCTTTGAGCGGTTCTGGTTTCTTTTGACATCTTTTTTCCCTTTCCGATTGACTCTTGGCACAATTGAAGGAGCTAGCCTCCTTGATGGATACGGAATTTATTTGACGTCAAAATGTTCATGTTGGCCTCTGGTTTATAGCCATCGACCCGTGTTTTCGGCTTTGTTTGTCCCGGACATGAGCTTTTTGTGAATTGGATAGGCCTGCTCCCTCCCTATTTCATCGAAAATTTTCATTACTTACCTTCGACGGGTGCAACACAATCAACGTTTCACTCTTAGGCCTTTCAAAGTTGCATCTCCCACCAATTCAACTGCCACCCTGCAACAAACATCCAGTTTCTATTAATTCCCATGACCTCTACAACCGTCATTTCAATGAATTTTGTATTGCTTCATTTCATTTAAATTACAGAGATATCAAAATTATTATTGTTAAGGAATCAAATTCTTCACCATTTTTGGCTTTTTAATGTTGTAGGAATCTAGCAGGGTCATGGCTAGATAATAAACTGAAGTGAATCACACGTTAATACAATACTTAAAAAACGATATAAGAATGCAAGAGAATGGGGGGTTGAATTGTGTATTCTCCTTTTTGAAATTCTTTCAAAACTGTTTGTTAGAAATAAGATTTTTTTACAGAACTTCCGATAGATTCTAATTAATCAAAACTTTGAAAACTTTGTTTACGAATTAAGTAATGATAAAACTTGAATATAAAAGAGAGATAGAGTAAGAGTAGTTGACACAGCGATTTAACCTGGTTCACCCCAAACCGTAGTATGCGTCCGATTTTCGAGTTCTTTCGAGATTTCACTATCTCTTCAACTTTACAAGTATTCTTTACTGAGCCTCTTGGTCTTTCTGATCAATATTCTTTCACGCTTAGCCTCTGCGTGCTATCTGCATTACTTTCTCACGTAAAAGTGTTTGAAAATTTATTACAGAAAATAGCTCTCGGCTAATTTGCACAAGATGCTTTTCGATCGCGTAGATGTAATTCACTAATTTTTAACTAACTTTGCAATCTTCGACTTCGACTTGTATTTATAGCATTAAATCTCCAACTGCTTCTTGATTCTTGTTTCTGGATTCTTGCTTCTTGATTCTTGTTTCTTAAATCTTTAAAAGAAACGGTTAATCAGTTGAGTTCTGTAACTAACTCGAACGGACTCTTGCGTCTTCTTTTTGAATTTCGCGTATGCTTTTCTCCGTCTGTATTTTTACGTCTGTGTTTCTGCATCTGCGTCTGTTCTTTTAATTCGCGTCTTCGTCTGTTTTTATTTTGTGTCTGTGTCTGCGTCTGTATTTCTCTTTCCGTCTGCGTCTTCGTCTTATTTCTCTTTTGCGTCTGCGTTGCTTCGTCTGCTTTTGTTTTTCTTTTATTGTTCTCTTTGTTATACATCAAAATTATATCTAAGTAAAGTCATTTTGACTTAACAATCTCCCCATTTTTTATGATAACAAATTATATACAAAAAGAAAACAAAATACAATATTTTTAAAAGAAACAAAAAAACTTATCTTCAAAACTCTTCTTTAACTTCTTCCTTTCTTTTCTTCGTCTGCTTCAGTCACACCTTTTGAGATTCTTTTCTGAACATTCTCTTCTCCTCCTCTGCTCATTCCCTTCTCCCCCTATTTATTATAATAAAAAATGATTAACGACGATGGCTCTTCAACAGTTCTGTCATCATCTTCTTCAAATCATTCATCGTCTCCTTTATCTCGTTGACTTCTTCGCGTAATTTGCTGATTTCAGCTTGTGAGGCCAACGGTGAAGAGGATTGATCATTTTCTGCTTAGGATGAAGTGAACGCAATTGTTGTAGCATATGCGTCCGAGGAAGGAATGTAATCTTCATTAATCTCAATAGTTGGTGGATGAATGAATACCTTTGACTCTGGGATGTCCAAGTCATAAGGAGCAGGTAGCATAAGCAACTGTCTTCCTTGCAAGGGTATGCCTTGACTTGTATAGGCAGTATTAGATAAGGGCCTAATCGCAAAACCTGCTCTAGACAAGTGATTCAACAAATGTCCTCATATCGCCTTCCCCTTCGGGCGGTCTTCATTCTTGTCAGTAAAGCTACTTAGCTCAAATCTCGAAATCTACGTCGTAGTGCATGCCTCATCAATTTTTCGCACTTCTTCTACAATCTGATCTACAGACAGATAATAGCTTTGATTTCCCCTTATTCAAATCCAAAAGATATCTTGGCTGAATATCCGGTACAACCTTTATTTTCGTCTTCTCTGTGATCGGATAAATAGTACACGGTCTACTAGATATTTTCGTAGGGTATGGCTTAGTAGAAGCATCCCTCAAAACATCGTAGAAAATCTTTTCATCTTCTTTCAGTAAATCCTATGTGTCACTATTTATCGAAATAGGTTGTACGACAGCCACTATCTTCTTCATTGGTTGACTATAGATGGCGATCGCACTCTTCCTCCTGGTAACAACTTCAACCATTCTGACCTTCAACTTGTGTCTTCTCAAAATTTTGGAATAGTTGTATACAGTTGGACCAGATTCATCGGATTTCTCCTGTTGTACCTGAACCAAGTTTGGTTCTGCTGCTGTCTCTGGTTCTGCTTCAATAGGATTCTCCTGAACCAGGCTTATCTCTTCTGGTTCCTCCTGTTGAATAGTGGGAATTTCCTGAACTCTGCTATGCTCAATTTCTTTTTCTTTTTGAGCAACATTAAGGGTATCTTTCTTTCGACTAACCTCCCCAGCAGTGTACATAGTCTTCTTCCGACTAATCTTCTTAGTCTTTTCTTCTGCTTCAGTCAATCTTGAAGATTTCTGCACTTGAGATTTTACTTTTTCATATTATGATTTTCTCTTCTTCTTAATCTCTTTAGCTTGTTTGGCTGTATCTTCTTCTAGAATAGAGACTAGAGACCTTGTTGCTTTGGGTGCACGAGATTGAGAACCTTCTGCTTGACTCTGCTCTCTGGCTCTCTTTTCTTCTTGTTGCCTCAGAGTCCAAATCCTCGATGATCTCTTTGCCTTCTTTGTAATTTCACCCAAAAGATTTTCTCCTTTTCTTTTCGACGCACCTTCTTCTGTCCTTCGAATTGGGTTCACTCCGCTTTGAGGACTCGCCCGTTTTATCAACGGTCTTCCGATCATTCTTCTTATTTCATCTGCAGGCGATCTTATACTTACTTGAAATTGAGATCTTGAAGCGGGAGTCTTCTTCGATACACGCTCCCCCTCAGCTCTTGTTCTCCTTGAAGAGTCTGCTTCTTCTTTAATCACTGTCCTCAGACCCATTCTTCGTACAGTGATTGAGTCAATAGTACTCTTCACAGGTACAATCCTTCTATTTCCTTTGTGTAGAAGGACTCCGGATTCCTTAAAAATCTTTGTAAGAAGCATGTCGTAAGGATAGTTGTTTGTATCCTTCATCCCCTTAATCATATAAAGGAAGATTAAGAAGGGTAAGTTAATAGGATTACGATTCAGCAGGTAGAACAAACATTGTTCATCCAGAGTGGTCACCAAATGCCTTGAACCTGCTCTGGGTAAGATGCAATTAAACAAAATCGTATGAAGAACCCTGGCTTTCGGGACCAGACTCGAAGTCTTCCTCTCCGAAGGGTCATTCACTCCATACAACTGTCTGCTAACATCTTCTTCCTTCATGTTGACCATTATCATCCACTTAGCCTTGGTTGACAGAGTCTCACCAACCGATGGACAATCGGTCACCATCCTTATCAGCTCCTTTGTCACGAAAACAGATATACCGTCTACTGAGGATACAATAGTGTTGTCTACAAGTTGAGCATTCTTCCAAAAGTCAAATACTTCATCGGTGTACACTGGTTTTCGTACCTGGAAGAAATTCCTCCAACCAGCTCTTTCACTCTCAGGTTCTACGTCCATACCATCCTTCCTTAGGGACTCGAAATCCACATGTCTTCCGAATATCATAGCTGCCTCCATTGTTTCAGAACGAAAACTAACTCTGGAAAGCTTTTCTTCTAGGGTAGGATGATTGAGGGAATTTGTAAAGCAAGATGAATCGTCTATAGATGAGAATAACCGCAATGATCTGAGCTTCAGGCTACTTGAAGGGTCTTATCACGCCTGCCCTAGAATCGTCGGGATTCTAAAGATCGTGAAGCGTTTCCCTCCAAAACTTACTTGTCAGAGAAGTTACCAGCTGTAACTTACTGTTTCTGACACCGTTAATTTTGACGTCCCTTTAGCCTGACTGTTCGCTTAACATAACCATGTTAAGGTTGGGTCTGATCTTCTGGAACCGTTCTTCACTCAATGGTTTAGTGAAGATGTCTGCCAACTGATACTCTGTTTCGATGAGTTGTAGTTTAACCACCTTCCTCTGAACATAGTCTCTCAAGAAGTGATGTCTGACTTCGATGTGTTTCACTCTTTAATGCTGGATCGGATTCTTTGACAGATTGATTGCACTGGTGTTGTCGCATAGATTGGAATCTCCTCTTCTTGGCGAATAGTCTTCAGTTGATATTTGATCCACAACGTTTGTGAACAACAGTTTGCGGCAGACATATACTATGCTTCGGCAGTTGATAGAGCGATTGAGCTTTGTCCCTTGCTTGACCATGAAACTAAGTTTGAGCCAAGAAAGTGACATCCTCCACTTGTGCTCTTCCTTTCGATTCTATCTCCGGCATAGTCCGCGTCGCAATATCCAATTAACCTGAAATCTTTACCTTTCTAAAACATTAAGCAAAGATCAGTAGTACCTGCGAGATATCTCATAATCCTCTTAACAACAACATAATGAGACTCTCTAGGATCGGCCTGAAACCTTGCACACAAGCATACACTGAACAGAATATCAGTTCTACTTGTTGTAAGATAAAGTAAAGAATCGATCATCCCTCTATACAGGGTTTGATCCACCTTCTTACCAAGTTCATCTTTCGACAAAAGGTTTGAAGGATGCATCGGAGTAGTCATTGTCTTCAAATTTTGCATATCAAACTTATTCAACAATTCTTTCACATATTTATGTTGATGGATAAAGATTTTCTCTTCGGTTTGCTTAACTTGCAACCCAAGAAAGAACTTCAACTCACCCATCATGCTCATTTCAAATTCATTTTTCATTAGACTCTCAAACTTCATGCATAATTTCTTTGAAGTAGCACCAATAATAATATCATCAACATAGATCTGTATAATTATAAATTTATTTTCATAATTCTTCCTAAAGAGCGTCTTATCAACGCGTTTTATCAACTTGACCTCTACTAAAACCATTCTCTAAGAGAAAAGTACTCAGACGATCATACCAAGCTCTAGGAGCTTGCTTCAGGCCGTATAAGGCTTTATGAAGTCTATAGACGTGGTCTAGATTTTTAACATCCTCGAAACCAGGTGGTTGCTTAACATACACCTCTTCGTCTATAAAACCATTCAGAAAGGCACTCTTCACATCTATTTGAAACAGCTTTATATTATGACAGACCGCATATGCCAGCAATATCCTAATGGCTTCAAGTCTTACTACTGGAGCATATGTCTCATTGTAGTCTATTCCTTCTTGCTGATTATAGCCTTGTGCTACTAATCTAGCCTTATTTCGACTCATTCTTCCTGATTCGTCTAACTTATTCTTTAAGACCCATCTGGTTCCTATAATGGATTTCTTAGGGGGTTTCAGAACTAAAGACCAAACATTATTCCTAGTAAATTGATTCAGCTCCTCTTGTATGGCTAACACCCAAGCTTCGTCTTGAAGAGCTTCCTCAACCTTCTTAGGCTCTATTTCAGAGATAAAAGTCACATTAGCTTCTCTTCTAAATCTGGACCTTGTCCTAATTCCTTCTAAGGTCTCTCCGATAATCAACTCTTTTGGATGAGAACTTTTATATTTCCAAACTCTTTTCAGTCTAATAGTTTCTGGAATATCTTCAACTTTGTCTTCTTGAGTACCTGGTGCTGGAGTTTTTGTTATGTCGTCTAAGTTCTTTGAAGGACCTTCACTCTCCATGTCATCTTCCTTATGGGGTTGGGAACTATCATCAAACTTGACATGGATGGTCTCCTCAACTGTCTTTGAAATAAGGTTATACACCCGGAATGCCTTAGGCGATAATGAGTAGCCTAGAAAGATTCCTGGATAGGTCTTTAAATCGAATTTATCCAACAGCTCCTTTGTTTTCAGAATAGAGCACTTGCACCCGAATGGATGAAAGTAAGATATGTTTGGTCTTCTTCCATTCCATAACTCATAAGGAGTCTTCTTCACATGGGTCGCATATAGAATTCTATTCGAATATAGCATGCTATATTCACGACTTACGCTTGAAGTACTTAGGAAGATTCATCTCACAAAGCATAGTCCTAGCCATTTCTTGAATCGTCTGTTCTTCCTTTCAACAACTCCATTCATTGTGGAGTCACAGGATCGAAAAATTGTGAAAATTCTATTCTCCTCACAGAATAATCTAAACTTCTCATTTTCAAACTCTCCACCATGGTCACTCCTGATACTAGCTATAGACATTCCTTTTTCAATCTGTAACTTTCTGGATAAGGTCCTAAAATACTTAAAAGATTCATCTTTGTGTGATAAAAACAATATCCAACAAAATCAAGTAAAGTCATCAACAATAACAAGTCCATATTTCTTTCCGCCAAGACTTATTGTCCTTGTTG
Source organism: Erythroxylum novogranatense (assembly GCA_029891385.1). Lineage (NCBI taxonomy): Eukaryota > Viridiplantae > Streptophyta > Magnoliopsida > Malpighiales > Erythroxylaceae > Erythroxylum > Erythroxylum novogranatense. The sequence continues at coordinate 58,623,754 of CM057228.1, read as the reverse complement.
GACCAAATAAATCCATATGTAACAACTCTAAAGGTCTAGAAGATGTTACCAAATTTTTAGAAGAAAAAGAAGTTTTAACTTATTTTCCTTTCAAACAATTTTCACAGAAAAACTCTTTGTCAAAACTCATTTTTGGTAATCCTCTTACCAAATCAAATTTTGCCAACTTTGAAATGTGTTTAAAAGAGACACGACCTAGCTTTTATGCCAGACTAGTCTTTCTTCTTCAGAAGATAGAAAACATGAAACATTTTGACTTTGAAAATCTTCTAAATTAATTTTGTAAAGATTATTTCTTCTCTTGGAAAAGAAAAGTATAGACCCATCTTTGTTTCCGACTTCACAAAGATTTTGATTGAATGTGACTGTGAAACCAGAATCACACAATTGACTGACGCTGATCAAATTATGTTTCAGACTATCAACAAGCAGTACATTATTTATGTATGCAAAGGAATCTTTACCTATTTTTCTGATTCCAATAATCTTGCCCTGCTGGTTGTCTCCGAAAGTTACCGATCCTCCCTTCTTATACTGAAGATCTAGGAACATAGACCTTCTTCCTATCATATGTCGCGAACATCCACTGTCTAAATACCAATGGTGCTTGTCGCATCTTCCAAGGAAGGATATCTGTAGGAGAAATTATTTTATTTTTTGGTACCCATATTTTCTTGGGTCCTTTAGGGTTAGTAGCATGCACATGATGAGTTCTTTGATGCATATTACTAGTACGTTGATTAACACGAGATTTATTATAGTTTCTTTTTTGAGAGAAAGGGTTCTTATGAGGATGAGACTTATTGCCTGTAAACCCTAATCCGGTTTTATCACTTGGATGTCTACATTTTCCAAGCATCTCATTCATTTTCTTTGTGCTCTCGGTGAAAGTAGTTAAATCAGCTGACATATTCTTAATTCTTAGTTTCAACTGATTGATCTCTTCTGATCTATCTACGACTTTCTTTTTCTCCTCTAATTGCTTCTTCAGACAGATATTTTCTCTCTCTATTACTTCCGTATGTCTAATATTTTCTGCATACTTTTTCTTTAACAGTCTGTACTGTTTCAGAATAGCATGAGAATCTTCTAACAATTCTGAGTAGGCATCATGCAAGTTATCGTAATCAGATTTTACCTCCTCATCACTTTCTTCCTCGGCTACCAGGCAGATGTTTGCATGTTCAGACAACTTGGAACCTGTATCTGACTCTGATGAATCTAGGTCTTCCCACGTTGCCATCATGCTTTTCTTGCCTTCTCTACTCTTCTTGGGTTTCTTCTTTAGAGTAGGACATTCGGACTTGTAGTCTCCAGGTTGATTGCACTCGTAGCAAATGACAGATGACTTCTCTGGTTTAGCTTCATCTTTTCCATTCTTTTTGAAAGTCTGATTTCCTTTGGACTTCTTCTTCCACATGCGTCTTATCTTTCTAGAGATGAAAGATAATTCGTCATCTTCATCACTTGACTCTTGTTATGATTGGCTGGAGTCGTCATTTTTTGATTCTTCAATCTTTAACGCTTTTGATGACTTCCTCCTTCTTTGAGTCTTGTGACTCTTTTGTCCGGCCTTCAGCGTTATCGACTTGTCCCGTTTATGCTTGTCTTCAGCATCGAGTTCAACTTCATGAATCTTCAAGGATCCAAGCAACTCGTCAAGCTTTAGCACACTCAAATCTTTGGCTTCCTGCACCGCAGTAACTTTAGGTCTCCACCTCTTCGGAAGACTTCTTAAGATCTTTCGAACATGATCTTAATTGTTGTACGTTCTTCCAAGAGCTTTCAATCCATTGACAATTGTTTGAAATCTTCCAAGCATTTGATCAATAGATTCTTCATCTTTCATCCTGAAAAGCTCGTACTGGTGCACAAGAATGCTTATCTTAGATTCTTTAACTTGGATTGTGCCTTCGTGAGCAATGGACAATGTGTCCCACATCTCCTTCGCAGTGTCGCATCCGTGGACTTTGTCATACTCGCTCCTACTTAGGGCACAAGTCAAGAAGAACTTCGCTTTTGAGTTCAGTTGTATCCTCGCCTTTTGGTCAGTCGTCCATCTGATTCGTGGAATAGAATTCCCATCTTCATCTACTGGTGTATAAGGTCCATTCTCTATCACGTCCCAAAGGTCGACATGAGTAGATTCTATGAATAGCCGCATCCTATCTTTCCAGTAATGATAATCTTCTCTGTTGAATTCTGGAGGTCTAGTGACTGAGGCTCCTTCTGCGATGTATATATGTGATTCCGCCATTATCTTTGATCCACACTTTGTTATAGTGATCCGTGGATACCAGGCTCTGATATCAATTGAAGTGAATCACACATTAATACAATATTTAGAAAGCGATATAAGAATGCACGAGAAGGGGGGTTGAATTGTGTATTCCCCTTTTTGAAATTCTTTCAAAACTGTTTGTTAGAAATAAGATTCTTTTACAGAACTTCCGATAGATTCTAATTAATCAAAACTTTGAAAACTTTGTTTATGAACTAAGTAATGATAAAACTTGAATCTAAAAGAGAGATAGAGTAAGAGTAGTTGACACAGCGATTTATCCTGGTTCACCCCAAACCGTGGGCTACGTCCAGTCCTCAGAGTTCTTTCTGAGATTTCACTATCTCTTCAACTTTTACAAGTATTCTTTCTGAGCCTCTTCATGTCTCTACAATCAGTATCCTTTCACACTTAGCCTCTGCAGGCTATCTGCACTACTTTCTCACAGAAAAGTATTTGAAAACTTGTTACAGTAAAAATAGCTCTCGGTTAATTTGCACAGTATGCTTTTTACGATCGCGTAGATGTAATTCAGCTAATTTTTCAACTAACTTTGCAATCTTCGACTTCGACTTGTATTTATAGCCTTCGTCTCCAACTGCTTCTTGATTCTTGTTTCTGGATTCTTGCTTCTTGAATCTTGTTTCTTGAATCTTTAAAAGAAACGGTTAATCAGTTGAGTTCTGTAACTAACTCGAACTAACTCTTGCGTCTTCTTTTTGAATTCTGCGTCTGCTTTTCTCCTTCTATATTTTTACGTCTGTGTTTTTGCGTCTGCATCTGCATCTGCGTTTGTTTTTACTTTGCGTCTGCGTCTGTATATACATTTCTCTTTTGCGTCTGCGTCTGTTTTTTCTGTTCATCTGCGTCTGCGTCTGTTCTTTCAATTCGCGTCTTCGTCTGTTTTTATTTTGTGTCTGTGTCTACATCTGTATTTCTCTTTCCGTCTACGTCTTCGTCTTATTTATCTTTTGTGTCTGCGTTGCTTCGTCTGTATTGCTTCGTCTGCTTTTGTTTTTCTTTTATTGTTCTCTTTGTTATACATCAAAATTATATCTAAGTAAAGTCATTTTGACTTAACATAAACGTCCCTGGAGGATCGTAATCAACATTTCCTCTCATGCTTCTTTGATTCATCATCATCAAATGGTAAAGAAAGTTTTGGTAGAGTAGTACACACAATCTTAATTTTCGTTATTCGTTCAATTTGATATTTGATAGACTACAACAATAGACGTATAAGAGAGCAAAATAATATTTATTCACAGTTGGGAACTTGTAATTTTGTTCCATTAAATACTTTATTATATTTTAAAACAACAATTCCCGAAGATCAAATGTAAAACCATCAATATACTAAAGAACATAAAATGATACATCTAAGCTTTTCCCCAGATAGATGTTATTAGAAATGTTATGTTGCTAACTATGAAAGAGTATCCTAATTGTAATCATTTACTTTCTGAAATAAAATAAAATTGATGCTCGTATACAAGAGGCCTAGATTGAATTACATCATCATGCAAACATATATAATTATATTTTATTTGCAAATTGTCATTAAAATGCATAAAAGTCAATTAAAGCTATGATTGACCGGAAAGAACATATCAAAGTTTTTAAAACTACAGATGGAAACTCATTTAAAATGACTAGACATTATGAAATAAATACTTAAAATTAAAACTCAAGAATTAAAAATAGAAAATGATTTGACAAATTAAAAAATAGAATATTATGAAAATAATATTCTTTTATATGTATAAAAGACTATGAAAGACCTATCAACTTTCTTAATCTCTCTATAGATCTTTATTCCCAATATATAAGTTGCTTCTTGTCTTTCATGGAAAAATTATGGGACAACCAATTTTAACTGGTTACAAACTTGAGACATCATTTCCTATAAGTAATATGTCATTCACATATAAATAACACAAGGAATATAATAGTACTCCTACTAACCTTCTTATATATAGAAGGTTCATCAGGATTTTGTAAGAAACCAAACTTTTTGATTATCTCATCAAATCGAATATTTCAACTCTTAGATGTTTAATCCATAAATGGATTTCTGAAGCTTGCATACCTTTTTGTTATCGTTGGATATGAAGCCTTTAGGTTGTATCATATATATATACTCAACTAGATTTCCATTCAAGAAAGTCGTCTTCACATCCATTTGACAGATTTCATAATCATAATGAGCAGTAATGGGTAGGAGTATTCTGATGGTTTAAGCAAGGCTACTAGGCTAAATGTCTCATCATAGTCAACTCTTTATCTTTGACGATAACCTTTAGTGACTAGCCTCACTTTATAAGTAATCACATTACCGTCCATGTCGATTTTCTTCTTGAAAATCCACTTGCACCCTATGAGTTTTAGCACTTTAGGTGGGTCAACCAAAGTCTATACTTGGTTTTCAAACATGGTATCCATTTCGGACTTCATGGCTTGAAACCATTTTTTAGATTCTGAACTCTTCAGAGCCTTTTCATAGGTTGTCATCATCTATGAGTAATACGTCATTTTCTTCACTTACGAGAAATCCATATCTCTCTGGAACATTTCATATCCTACTTGACCTACGAACATTTTTTGTGTCAGAAGGTTCAACTGTTGTCTCATCTCCGTGAACAACAATCTCGGGTTCAGGCAATTGATCTGTATCTATTTGAGCATCATAAACTTCATCAAGTTAAACTTTGCTCCCACTGTCTTCTCTCATAAGAAATTCTATCTCTAAAAAGACAACATTTGTTAGTCTATATCTCATATAGAATAACATCAACTACTTTTGAAGGGACTCTGTTTATCATATAAACAACAGTCTCAAGTGCATAACCGTAAAAGGATTTCGACATATCTACTAAGCCCATCATTGACCCTACCATGTCCAATAAGGGTCGGTTTCTCCTTTCAGCCACACCATTATGTTGCGATGTGTAAGGTGGAGTCTATTGGGATACAATCCCATTATCCCTAAGATAAGTTAGAAACTCCTCGTTCAAATATTCACCACCTTGATCTAATCGAAGTGTTTTGACACTTTTACCCAGTTATTTCTCTACTTCATGTCTAAATTGTTTGAACATTTCAAATGCTTCATACTTGTATCTCATTAGATACACATACCTATATCCTGAATAATCATCGATAAAGGTAATGAAGTACATAAAACCACCTCTGGCATGGATGGACATCGAACCACATACATCATAATTTATTAGGTCTAATAACCCATTTGCTCATTCACCCTTTCCTTTAAAGGTAATTTAGTCATCTTTTCTAACAAGCAAGATTCACATGTGTCATATGATTCATAATCAAATAATTCTAAGCTACCACTCTTGTGCAGCTTAGCCATGCATCTCTCATTTATACGGACAAGTCGACAATGCCATAAGTAAAATTATTTTATGTTATCCTATTTTTGTCTTTTATTATTATTGGTATTTAAAATTAGATTACACATATCTAATATGTAAATACCATTGCATAATGTAGCAGTACCATACAATATTTCATTCAACTTAATTGAACAATCATTGCTTGAAAAAGTTAAATGAAATCCTATTTTATTAAGATACGAAACAAATACAATGTTCTTTGTCACAATGGGGACATAATAGTAATTATATAAAATTAACTCTAGCCCATTAGGAAGATACAAAACATAGGTTCCTACGACAAATGTAGCAACTCTTGCTTTATTTCCCACACGTAGGTCCGTCTCTTTCTTCTTGAGTGGTCTATTATCCCTGAGACCCTACATACCAACACATATGTATGAGCCACATAGGATATCTAATACCCAAATGTTATGATCAGAAATAATATTAACATCAGTGACAAATAACATACCTGAAGTAGACAGTGGAGCATATAATGCCTTCTTCTACTTCAGCGACTCTAGATAGGCTTTGCAATTCCTCTTCCAATGTCCTTCCTAGCTGCAACGGAAGCGTATCCCCTTTGAAGTAGTCTCCTTTACCTTCTTCTTGGCTACACCTCCTACTGGCTTTTTAGACTTCTTCTTCTTCTTCGTTTGGTTCCTCTTACGAGAACTAGAAAGAGAGTCCACCAGCATCATAGCCTTACTATCTTTCTTGATAGTTTGCTCAATTGTTTTGAGTAGATTAATCAACTCAGGTATCAAGGTAGATATTTGGTTCGTCCAATAGTTAAACACAAACTGTGAACAACTATCAGTCAAACCAGTCAGAATTAAGTCTATTCTTAATTCATGATTTATTATGAAACCCAAACTAGCTAACCTCTCAATGTATCCATTCATTTTCAGTGCATACTGCACTAGAGATGATTCCTCGACCATTTTAGAGAGGAAAAACAACCTCGAGGTATCAAACCTTTCAAACTAAGTTTGCTCATCAAACAGTTTCCTTAGATGGTAGACTATGGTACGAGAATCCATAGCCTTATACTACTTTTGCAATTTCGGTGACTTAGAGGCCAGCATTATACAGCTAGCTTGCTCACTATCATCCAGTAGCTTCTTGTAAGCTTTCTAATCCTCATCAGATGCATCGACAGTAGGGGGATCGGGAAGTGGTTTATCTAGGATATATCCTAATTTCTTATATTTGAGAACAATTCTTAAATTTTGTAGCCAATCTAAGAAGTTAGGCCCCATGAATTTGTTGGAGTCTAATAGAGAGCGTAAGTTCACACTAGAGGAAGACATGTGGCGATTCAATAACCTAGAAGAATGAGAGAAAGTGTTAGAATGTACATATTAGCATATCGATAAGGACTTTAATCATATGAATTATGAGTCCCACTATTTTTATCCAAATCCATAGCCCTCAATATGAATTCGAGAAAACTTATAATTTTCCTAATGGGCATCACTAAGAATGACCTTGGGTTTACCCAACAAGTTGTCTTAGGTCAATCGGTAGGTATCATTCATACTAATTGCATTCATATGTGCAACTATCGACTTGCGCCATCAACTATTGATTTAGCACACTTGTTGGGTTATCAACTCTTGATTCGTATACATCCCATGTATATAACCCAACTTCGCCTCTATCCACGTTGACTTTAGGTTTGTCTAACAAATCAACGCTTCCAGTTAGGACTAACCTATTAATCCAGAAATCTAATTTCCATGGTTTGAACATATTCGTGTAGAGTAGGCTTTAGTTTACCTAACAACCCAACTCTAAAAGAACTCTGATTCTTACCATATTAATGGAAGGCGTAAGTCCTAATATTTTGGTTGAGGGATTTATTCTTAGGTCTCATCAATACTTAGATGATATTATATATATATATACTCAATTAAATTGAGTTTGTGTCCATAACCACCCTTAAAATGCATCTAATGCATATATCACTCAAAGGAATTTTAATTTAGGTTGTGACTTGGCTATGCATCAAAAGTTCGTGATTCGATTCAACTCTTGAACCGAATCGGGTGCTAGTGTTAGTCTAGGTTAATTCGAATTATGAATGTGATTTAATTAGGAACCTTAAATTTTCAATTATTTTGATGTCCAAAATAAACACTTTAATTTTAGTACACATGTCTTTATCTAGTCACACCAGAAATGCAATGCTCTACTTGGATTAATTCTAAATTAATCCCTAGGGTTTCCAAAATTCCTAAACATCGATTTGTCATCTAAAACATCCCTAGGTCATCTCAAATTTATTAAGACAAATTTGGCATAATTCAAAAAATTTATTGATGACCAAAATTATCATGATAAATGAGTTAACCTACTTGATAATAAAGAGACCGATTTGATGTTCGGAAATTTTTCAGACCCCTAATTTTGAACATAAGCATTTAGCATGCTACTAGCATCAAGATAATACATTTTTTATCTCATAAAAAAATTTCAAGGTCTTATAACCGAAAAATATACATATAAGTCATTAAACAAGTCAACTCCATCAGATTACAAAAAGCTTACCAATGTTGACTTTCACTTGATTTATTAATTGAAACAAATTCAATTAATTCTAGAAAGATTTTAGAGTCTTATACACATTCTAAATGTGCCTCATAAAAAATTATAAAGACTAATTCCTACGAATTACTTATTAACTTAGTAGAATTAGCCAGCACGTCACATGTCTATGACACTTGTCATATTACTTCTAACCCTAGTCATACTCTACATCATGCATGCATAAGATAATCAATTTAACAAGTGTCATGCATCTCATACATGTGGCAACATCTTATCTTGTATGCCTATGCAGAAAATTCATAAAAACAATTTTTATAAAAATTAATATGGAATTTACAAGCATGCATGTTCATCAGATTTACAGAATTTCCTATAACTTCATACATGCACTAGGCTGAAACTAAAATCGTAATAAAAAATAAAATGACATTCAATTGCATTTTCCTTTGACATGAACATAAAATAACATTTCTGTGAAAGAAAATTGGAAAAAAATTCTAAAATTATTACAAAATTTTAAAAATCAGCACATGCATTCAGTTTTCTAGAAATTTCCAGAAACTAACATTTGAACATACTAGATATTAATTCGAAACAAAATAGTAAATGACGTTAAATTTCAATTTCATTTGACAAAAACATAATATAACACATTATAAACAGTTTTGTGAAAGAAAATTAGAAAAAAAATTCTACAATTTATAAGAAATTTTCCAAATCAACATGCATGTCAGTCATAACCCAGTAAACAGTTTGCACATGTTCAATAGATCATTTTATACATGCATAACTAACTCTAATGTCACTGTTAGAGAGCCATGGATTCATGCATAACAAGGTAGAAGAAGTGTCAAGATCTAAATTTCAACCCCATGACATCCCCAAAAGTCCACAATCCTAGATGCATGCATACACAGATTGTAAGAATGTGAAATTTCAGCACATGTACTTTTGATAATGCTCCTATTTTCTTTAATCTTCTCATTATTTAGGTTGTAACAAATACCAAACACCTTTCTTGATCACTCAAGAACATGCAAAGATGAAGAAAAAGCAGTGTGTAAGGGTGGTTAGAGCACCAAACTAGACGAGTTCAAGTAGATGTTCAAATGGAGAGATAGATCAAGATTATGTTGCATGTAATTAGATTCATGCAACAATTGTATAAATTGCATAAAAAAGACTCAGGATCACTTCTCTCTAACTCAGAACACTTCTATACCCCTTATCCTCTCACTTGAGTGTAATTTTAACTTGTTAGTTAATGTGTACATAAGTGAAGAACTCAGTTATGCATCATATTTCGTGCCTTTGGTCACGATTGCAGGACGTGGCCTCCTTCTATAACAGACATGCAGACTTTGTTTTTCATCCGATCTTTTATGTGTATGACCCTTAAATTCCCGGTTATTTTGAGAACTTGAATTAACTCTTAATTCAAGCAAATCATGAAGGATTTTATGATGCCAATTTATCATAATATAAGTGGATTAACACACAAACTCTTTGATAGTTAATTATCCGACTTACGAACCTTTCCATAGATAATTACTATGCAATTTGTCCCTTCACCATTCTATACCCCACTTGGTTCAGAGTATGGGCTCCCACTAGACTGAATATGTCACATCTAGTGCAAGTGACATTAGTTCTTATCCTAAGATCTCATTACTCTATGTGTTATTACAGATTCTCTTCGTGACATATAATTGCTCTGGCGAGAGACTCCTGAGTAATGACCCTAACAAGAGGCTGTGGGTATCATCTCCTTCTATCAGGAGTGATGAATCCTTTATTGGCTACTCAATTACCTTTAAATGCCAATAGTTATACCCAATCACCACCCTATGAGCAACCTCGTCTTAAGGTAACAAGGAATAATGTCAAAACACATGATCAGTATCTAAGATATCCTTGAGTATCTCAAGTCTAAGGATATTTACATCATTGTTATGATGAGATTAATCATTGACATTTGATAAATCATCCCAATGATAATCTCATAGTGAGTCATCTGATGTATTTACTACTCTTAGTAAGCATCCATATATTAACTCTAAATATCTCATGCTTACAGTTTGTAAGATCCACTGCTTGATCAAATCAATGAGTATAACATGTGCTAGTCAATCTGGATTAATAATGTCCTGTCTTACTAATCCTATAATTAGGGATAATTTAGATAGTAACATAATTGCACATGATAGGAATCTCATTATCATGATCTCATCATGATTTCCTTCATGTTATGTTTTGTATCATGGACTTCAATAATTCGATTTAAGATCATCATCAATTCATAAATAAACCAACATCAAATTAAAGAAAATTTCCTTTTGCTTTATTAATTAAAATAAAGTTTGTATAAAAGTGTTAAAGGTGATTATCTTAAGAGCACTACTCTAACAGAGTAGTCATCTTTTACTTTGAGTTCAATGAATAGAGAACATATATTACTCAAGATAATAAGTTGAAGATAGATATATGGTGCGACAATAGCAATAAAGATGGTGCCAAATGGGATAGGTAGTAGAACAAGTCAATGTTTTAAAAATCGGACCAAATATTGAATCATTCAAAGGAAAGGTTCTTAAACCATTATAAAATTGGTATATATTAAATAAGAAATAAAATTATAAGAACAAATAAAATAAAATATTTTATTGAAATAAAAGAATACTCTAGTGTCTATTATTATATAATGAACTAATAATAAATCTAATCTAATAATTCAAACTAAATCTAAATCTAACATAAAATTTAAAATAACAATAAAAATAAAAATACTTTTTAAAAGAGGTTGTATCTTATCATCATCAAAGGTTTCAAATTCTCTAACACTATCTAAAGACTCATAAACCATTTTTTCATCTAAAGTATTGGCATCAATTTATTTTATTACATTTAAATAAGTTACAAATTGTTAATGTAAGAAATTATTCTCAATTGTAAATTGTAATACATTATACTTTTATGTAAAATATGATGAAAATAAGAAATAAACCGACAATCAAGTAGATGTTCTTAATTCACTCATTGTAATAAATGCATTTTCAATATAAATCTACTTTTCAAGTTCAGTATAATCAAGATCAAGTGATGATTCTTCTTCTAAAATCCAAAAATTAGTATGGTCAATAGAATAAGTATCAATTGGACCATATGTTCTTTTCTTATTAAGTTACAATTGTATACATAATAGAAATTATAAACTCAATAATAAAATAAAATTAATGAAAATAAAACAAATGAATAAAATACATGTTACTCATCTCATACATTCTCTTCTTACTAAGTATTCTAAATATATAATAGAGAAATTGTAATGTCAATAATAAAAATATTGAAAATAAAATAAATCAATAAAATACATGTTCTTCATTCATAGATTATAAGTAACATAAATAAGGTCAGTGAGTATTTTGATGGTCCAATTGATTTCATTTCTTTGTATGAATATGCTAAAAAATGCTCCAATTATATTCACAACTTGATGCAGAAGCTGTTTGACTGTATAATCTAAACATAATCTTTCTCAATTTTGGAGCACTTTCACTTAATAATCTCTACCACTCATGTATACTTTAAATTAATAGTTATGAGAAATAAAAAAATAAGTAAATGATGAATCAAAAGTATAAAAAATTACAAGGCTGCATTTTTTCAATATAAGTTCTCTCTTTATAGATGATCTTGCAAAACTCTCTAAAACATTCATGATACAATTTAATTTCATTTGTCACTTGTGATTGCTCTTTAATTGAGATAAGACCTTTGCATTCAATCATATCAAAGAGATTATCCATACTATCATTTGTATATGTGTCTCCACCATATAAGCAATAAGGATTAAGAAAATAAGCTACTAAGTGGATCATTTTAGTAAGATGCTTATCCCATCATCAGCCAAGAATATCCATACAAGGCTTGTACAATTTCTCCTTTCATTTAAAAAGAATAATAATGGTGTATATAGAGGTTAATCTCTTTGATATGATTGAATGAAATGGTATTTTCTCTATTAAAGAGTAATTACATTTGACAAATGAAATTAAATTGTATCATGAAGGTTTTAAAGAGTTTTGCAAGATCATCTATAAATAGAGAACTAATATTGAAAAATGGATCCTTGTAAGTTTTTATACTTTTAATTCATCATTTACTTATTAATAATAAGTTTTATTTCTCATAACTATTAATTTAAAATATAAATGACTGGTAGAGAATATTAGGAGAAAGTGCTCCAAAATTGAGAAAACTTACTATTAGATTATACAGTAAAATAGCTTCTGCATCAGGTTGTGAATGTAGTTGAAGCGTTTTTTTTAGCATATTCATACAAAGAAATATTGTTGCTTATATAGTGGAGACATATATACAAATGATATTATAGCTAATCTCTTTGATATGATTCAATGAAATGGTATTTTCTCTATTAAAGAGCAATCGAAGTGACAAATGAAACTAAATTGTATCATGAAGGTTTTAGAGAGTTTTGCAAGATCATTTATAAAGAAAGAACTTATATTGAAAAATTCAACCTTGTAAGTTTTATACTTTTAATTCATCATTTACTTATTAATAATAAAATTTTATTTCTCATAACTATTAATTTAAAATATAGATGAGTGGTAGAGAATTTTAGGTTAAACTGCTCCAAAATTAAGAAAGCTTACTATTAGATTATACAGTAAAACAACTTCTGCATCAAGTTGTGAATGTAATTGAAGCGTTTTTTTTAGCACATTCATACAAAGAAATGAAATCAATTGGACCATCAAAATACTCATTGACCTTATTTATGTTACTTATAGTCTATGAATGAAGAACATGTATTTTATTGATTTGTTTTATTTTTAAATATTTTTATTATTGATATTACAATTTCTCTATTATATATTTAGAATACTTAAAGAAGAGAATGTATGAGATGAGTAACATGTATTTTATTCATTTGTTTTATTTTTCATTAATTTTATTTTATTATTGACTTTGTAATTTCTCTATTATGTATACAACGCACTTAATAAGAAAAGAACATATGGTCCAATTGATACTTATTCTATTGACCATACAAATTTTTGGATTTTAGAAGAACCATAACTTGAGCCAACTTTATCAGTATTCAAAAATGGTAAGAGTCCACCAATAGAACATTCTGCGAAGAAAACACTCGCCTAGAAGAACCCCAGATATTGGCTCCACCAACATATTCAACTACGGGGTAAAATTGAACTCAAATGCTATGTGAAAAATATGAAAAAAAAAATAAAAAAATTCCCGCGTCTTATCTTTAACAATAATCTTGTCACTGTTCAGCAACCCTTACTAACTGTAGAATTATGATTAAAAAAAATACAGTAATGCACGCCTCTCCTCCCTGTGCAGTAGGTACAGTGAGAACAAAAATGCCAGAAATAACCTTGCAGCTTGGATTCAAGCACCTTCAACAATAAAAATAATTCAGAATTACAAGTCAAGTGAACAAAGCTTGAAACTTTTCCAAATATAAGACGGCTAAGTAACCAGGTGAATGAGTACCAGTAAAATTGGAAACCGCAGTGCTGATATTTGTGCATCAACTGCTTCCCTTCTGCTTTAGGGTGATCTTATCTCCCAGGCTGAGTGCAATCCCCTGGGTCTTGCTCCTTATCCTAATATATCCACTGAGCTTCCCACATGACTGTTTCTCGATGCTTACATTTACCAGGGCATCCTCTCCAAACACACTCTTAGCATACAAGTTAGCTGCCAGAAATCCGCACTCACCATCCAATGCAGCCCTGAAAATTCATAAAATATTAGATCAAATAGTGCTAGTGCTTAGATAAATAAATGAGAAATGGGAGGAATGTCTACAAAAACTTAGTCGTGTTAGTTGTGGGCATGTATAAAGTACGCTAATAAAACTTACGGTGCAGTGAGACAGTTCATATTGGTTGATTTGATGATGTGGTCAAGAAATTCCTTCTCTTCCTGAATTGTAGTGTTAACAGCAACCTGAAACACAAATTACAAAAGCCTCCAAGTTATAGTAAGTTAATGTTGGGAGTACGAAACTAAAGTCTCTATATCTTCCAACCTTCTTGTCTTTCACTTCAACAATAATGCACATCTTGTACAAGATGTAACATTTGAACATTGACTTCAAATATGACTAAAAAGTAACAACTAAATGTAACACTAATATTGAAAAATAAATCCATCAACGTCAACGTCCAACGTCCAAAGTACCTTGTTTTCCCATTCAAACTCCGCCCACATAGTTCTGAAAGCTGCATCTGTACAAACTGCTGGAGAAATATAGTCCATAATATCAATGTGTATGTCATTGAGGACAACAACAGTCCGCTCAAGTACATTAGATGTCTCGTACACAATATTCCCAAAAATAACACCAGTCTCAGTTGAAGACACCTTGATGTTAGCCTTTATTTGCTTGCTTGATTCTGGGGCTAGAGTATAATTTTGAGGGCGTTCAACAAGCTTGAGATCACCCATGGTTGCCAATTCCAAACATAGGTTCTGAAGAGTCTCCTTTGTCCTGTTGATAACTGTAACATCAAGTACAATGTCATAGTGATGAACAGTCACATATGCTTCAGCATAAACAGGATCACTAAAACCAGTGAGTTGAAGGATGCGATTAAGCTTATTTGCATCATCCCCATCCTTAATGAACTCCCCAGTAGCACGTTTCAAATCGTCTTGAACTTCATCTTCCAACTCCAGCTGGCTCATACCCTGAAAATTAGATGAAGTTTGACACCATTATATGAAACCAAATTTTACGACAAATCCTTAGAAACCAATCAAAGTTTGGGTGGATTAGTCAAATTATAACATTTAAGATGCATAAGACCTGATTAAGATAGTCAAACTAAATAAGAGTGAACTGACAACGTGCAAGCTACCAACAAACAGAACTACAGAAACCACAAATCATTGTCCAACTAAGCAAACCCTCACTGACCTTCCTGCTCTTCAAATGATAGAAGTCAATGAGGTCATCTGGTTGTGAATGAGAAACTTGGGCCTTCGCCTTTTGCTCCTCAGTTTCCCTCAACTGTTTCTCTGAAAGCATCTTTACAAAACTCTGACGACAAGATTGCAACCATATCTTTCTGATCTCATCACCAGTATTGCACAGTAATCTTATACAAAGTACTATTCTATCATAAGAATCAGTATCAATTGGATGTGGCAGAACTGGAGATTGGCCAAGTTGTAGCATAGAAACCATTATCAACAGAGCCTGTGTGGATGCTTTATTCACTTCAACTTTAGAAGTCTGCACCTCTTCCATTCTCAGAACAAGCTTTGACATGGTGCAGGCCACAACAGCTCCAAGGAAAAAATCACCAGTGAGAAGAAGGCATCTCAAGTTTCCAGAAGACATTGATCCCTGAACAATAGTAGGTGGTGAGAAAGCAGTTTCAGAAGCAGCACTCTGTGTTGCGTAAGTCCCATCAGAAAGTATAGCTGGTCTTCTTGAAGAAACATGATTTGAAGTAACAAGTTGAGGCTTCTTAGAAGCATCAGTAGCTTCTGGTTCTTCTGAAACTGAATAAAATGGTAACTCTCCAAGGCACTGCTTAATGGCGGCTATGCCACTCTCAACTTCAGAAAGGGACAGACAATACTCTCCAATAATCCACAGCGCACAAGAGCAAACTCTTGCAGCTCGTATCTGGTAGAAAGTATCCAGCAGCCTTGTTATTATTGAGACTCTAAGTTTAGGGTTGGTTTCAATTATTTCTCGTACAAAAACAACTACGTCCATAGCAGAAGCAACATTGCTGTCTCCTAGGAAATCCATCAAGAGATGGACCACTGTGCTAGCCACCTCTGGGAACTTAACAGCACAAGAATGGATGGCTTGAATAAGCATTTGTCTGTACTCACCGTTCTTCTCAAGCTCTCCACCCTGAGTCTTAACAACTTCCTTCTTCAACATAAGTACAACTTCATTGATGTTGCGTGGCGTGATCAAATCAAGAACAATATCAAGTGTCTTCCTCTGGATGTCAAGATTTGGGCTGGACAGTGCCCTGAGAACATCCATAACCATATCAACCATTACATCTCTATGTGATGCCTTGAGCTCAATCAGCCGATCAAGGACAATAAGTTTGACATTGTTGTCACTCTGAGAAAGAAGAAGCTGGCAATAGGTATTGGCTGCAGCTCTAATAGCAGTGGGTGCAGAAGATAAAGAAACAAGTGTGCCAGCACATTCATAAATAACTGCACTAGAAGGAGCATTCAACAAAGATATAATGATCTTTATGTATTTCCCCTTCTCCCCACGATTAGTTCTACAGACTTTCCGGATCAATTCCAACACAACCATCTGAAGCAATTCACCCCAATCAGAGATCTTGTCAACATGAGTCAGGAGGTAATTAATGGCTCGATCTTGTGCACAATTAAAGAGCATGAGAAATGCATTCCTCTTAGTTGATTGATCTTGCTCTGTTGACAGAACTTTCTCAATCATCTCAGGTGCATCAGCCAAAAGCTGCTCACCCTGCGGAAGTTTATATATGGACATAACAGCTAAAATAGCATTCCTCCTGATATAAGGATGCCTATGCTCCAAATTCTGCAAAACTGATGGGATCAGAGGCTCAATTATTTCAGTCTCATTTAAGCGGCAAAGAAATCGCAATGTAACCCCACGAATGTATTCATTGGGGTGTTGAAGATTGTTCCTCAAATTTTGGCATATCAAGATCATTTCTGGTAATACCCTACCCTTGGCATCAGTTTTCTCAATTATCTCCAAATAGAGAAGCAAGAGCTTTTGGACTGTGTGGTCCTCAGAAGGCAAGACATATCTAACAATTGTAATGAAAAGCTGAGGCAAAGTTTCACCATTCAACAAAAGACTGACTGCTTTCTTCATTGCATCAATCTTTGCTGGCACATCATTGCCTTCAAGAGCTTCCTTAATCTCATTCGCCATTGCCGGCGTTCCTTTGTCAAAGTGAACAAGCAATGTACAAGACTTCTCCATCGCCTGCTGTTTTCTGGTAAAGTAATGCAATAAATTAAGGTTCAGAGAAAAATAAACTATTTACAAGTACAATGGTAAAAAAATAAATTGTAAAAAAAAATATATGTAAAAAGACACTGGATGCATACAAAATATGAAGAAAGCAAATGCACTTAAACAATAAGGAAAGCAAAGCTTCATAGATGAAACCCTTCAAACAATGTTAACAAAAGAATACAGGAAAAGTAAGACCCAAAAAAATTTAATCTCTTAAGCACAAAATAAACAGTAATTCTTAGGAGTTCCAACCCTCACAAAATCCGTAGTTTGTGACCACATTTAGCAGTGGGCAGATCTTTCCATAAGCATGTAATTCACATTTATCTGAAAAGGCACTAATTCTAAAGAGAGATAAGAGTTGGAATTAGCAGTAAATGCGCCTAAAAGCTAGCAACGATATCAGATCTGAGACTATAAGTCAGAGTTATAACCTAAGAACTTTGATTTCTTCAACTCATTGACATGTCCAGAAGATCAGCTTCATGGACAAGAAATCATAATGTGTCTTACAAAGACAAACCCCAACAATGTCGTCACCACTTTTATCCCCTAGTTCTACAGCAAATGAGCAATTGAAAGAGCGAAAAGACTCCCAATCAGATCAGATACCGATTCAAAACCTAAATTCAACGGCATGAACAACAACAAACAATCCAAAACACCTAAAAAATGTGTTTGGTTGGCGAGGAGAAGGAAAGAAACAGTAGAGCACGTTTGCAAAGAAATCCGTCGAACGCAAATTAGGCAGAGAGGATAGAAAGAGAGAAAAAGCACCTTGCAGCGATGAGATCCGAGGAGAAGAGGTTAAGGTGAGAGGGATTGGGATTGGAATTGGAATTGTATAGTTCTCAGTGGGATAGATTGAAAATCATGAGCAACAAGCTCAGTTGAGAAATGAAATTGTTGGCATCGAAAGATCTTAAGTCTTAACCCTTTTGGACCTTAATTATCCAATAAAGCATGGAAGGGGCAAGGCTTTTAGATAACTCTCTCCCGGGCTTTTGGTAAATACCGCACTTTAACTCAGCCGATTATTGGTTTCGGACATAAGCCCACGATGCCAGGTTACCATATCTTACAAGAATTTTCATGTGGTCTTCTGGAACCAGGACCTTCCTAATCCGTCATTCTTCTTATGGTTATCTCTTAATAGAGCGACACTTTTGTAGCATATCCATAAAAAAGGAATCTAGGGTAAGTTTTTTAGTTGGCAATATAAGAATTGAGCGTCATATTACCTTAATTTTATTGCTATATCTTCATTATTGATGTTTCGCGTAGAAAGCATGTAGTGGGAAGATTTGTAAAAAGACAAAAATTTTAATGAGACAAACACCAGTTGCAATGTTGACAATAGTGGAGATAGGCCTTTTCATGCTTTCCAAGTGAGAACTTCTATCAACATGGATGTATTGTTTTGTTACGTTGATATTCATCAATGTAATAAATGATAAACGATTAATTGACTATATTTATGTCCTCATATTTTCTGTATGTTGCTTATCGATTGAGAATCTTAGGGTATTGTGGTACCTATTATACTTCAAGTGTATTTTTAAGTGATAATTGCTTTTATAGACTAAGAGGAGAGGAATTTGAGTGAAATTGAGGCATAAAATGAAATAATTGAAACAACCTTCGACTTATACGATGGTGTATAAGTCACTGTAACTATGTGGAGCTTCTAAGACATTGTTTATGCCCGTTTGAAGATACACACCTATATATGTTGACATATATGACCACGTATATATGCCCATGTAAGCTTCTGTGATCGTTTAAAGTTGCAAAGTCATGCTCAAGGTGATTGATTCCACTATTTTCTTCTCTTCATTGGGGTTTTTCTCCAAGAATTTTCCAACTTCTTCCTCAGTTGCATTGCATTGACCATCAATTGATAGCATTCATTACTCTCTTTAACTAAGTTCAGTTGCTTTTCTTCTTCTTCCTACAAGGCGAAATCAAAACATACAACATTAATTTGATCAACAAAAGAATAGTCTTTAGAAATAGTAGTAGAAGAAATAGGCTCAACATTAAAAATTGAAAATTCCACTGCTTCTCCCAAAACAGTCATACTCAGTTTCTCGTTCTTTACATCAATCAAGGTATTGGTAGTGGCCATAAAAGGCCTCCCTAGGTGTATGGTGTGCTCATGTGCTTGCTCTTTAACCTCTCCCACGTCTAGGACAACAAAGTCTATAGGAACAATCAATCCTCCAACCTTCATTAACACATCCTTTATTATTCCTTTCGGATAATGAATTGACCTATCAACTAATTTCAATTTTCCTAGATCTAATTTCTCATAAATAGATTAATATATAAGGTTTATACTCGCCCCAAGGTCAAGCATACCCTTAACCTTATCACCATTACCTATTGATACTTACACAAGAAAACTCCCTGGGTCTTTCAATTTGGGGGGTAATTGCTGCTGAAGCACTACACTTGCAATCTCTGAAATTATCACCTTCTCGTTTGGCTCAAACTTCTATTGTCTGGGGTTTAGTTTCTTGAAGAACTTCACATAAGTTGGAATGTTCCTAACCATACTTAACAAAGGCATATTAATATTAACTTTGGAAAACATGTTATAAAGAAAAGAAAATTGCTTATCTTGTTTACAATCCTTAAGGCAACTTGGATATAGGATCGATGGTCTATAAGGATTAGCTGCCTTATGCAGTCTTGATTCTTCATTGCAGTCAGTTGCACACCCTATTTTTCCAACTTTCTGAATGTGACTTGAAAACTTGTCATGCCCCGTGCTTTCTTTATTCTACTAACCTTTTTTGTTAATGAGGCTCTCCTCTTCTTAATTACCTACTCCAGACAAATTATAAGTGTAGCGTCTTATTACTATAGGGTACATACTGGGACGCCTAGAGGACATTCGAGTACATAACATATAATAACGACACACTAAGTTCAATCTCAACTGTAGCGCCTCCTTACCGCAGGGTACACACCGAGTCGCCCGAAGATCATTTCGATACATATCGTATGATAAGGGCGAGCTACATTCGATCACTACATTTTGTTCATATGGCATCTTATCAATCTTCACTTAAAAGTATCATAAGAAATCACAATATTTTTGAAGCCAACTTTTCCTCATTTCTTTTTTTCAAAAATCGAAAGTCTACATTGTCTTTCAACCTTTACTGCATGTACATCAACAAAACCTAGTACAAAAGTACTACATGAAAGAGAAGAGTATATCAAATCTATCTAAGCAATCCAAAAATTCCAGTTGACCGACCTTTGAGGTACGACTTCTCTGGTCAAATCACAATCTACACGATAATAGAGCCTCTCAATAGTTAGAGTCGTCCCTCGGTCCTGAAAAGACAACGTTGCAATTTTGGTGAGTTTTGCGAACTCAATGAGGTAACCATCATCGATGGTTCACTTAATTCATGCAACACATCAATTCATATCACAATTATTTCATAATTTTGCATTTCATATGAGTAACACACTTTCACTTAAGCATAAACAATTTTGCATTTCACTATATCAAACATACTTAACAAGATGCTTATGAAATGCTCATGAGACATTTTTCAATTGTTACGTTGTTGTGACAGGGTGCTTGAACTGTCCCATATCCATTTTGGATACTGGGCTCATTTATATTGTCCCTTCTCCGATGAGCATACAGGGCTCATTAGACGTTGAGCCTTAGGCTCTGAAACACTTTTGAGCTTGAGGCTCATTTCCACACATTGAGTTTTAAGCTCTGATCATTGGCTACCCTAGTCCTAACTTCCATTATCTGATTATGCATTCATGAATAGAATTCATGTAACACAATCAATCACTTGATAAAACACATAGGGCTCACATTCACATTCAAGTAGCACTTCAATATTTCAATCCTCATTACACAATCATAGGACCTGCCCTCTGAAATTCACAATCAAATCACATTCATTTATTATTCAAAACATAATTATAAGCAAACAATAATTATCGCCCAAAAGTTACTCACTAGTTACTCCCGAAACTATCGCCTGAAAGTTCTGGCAACGTCTGCGGGTTGACGTTTCAATTGCTCCTCTATAACAAATAACATACACATATATCACAATTTGCACAATCACAGGTGTTTAATAATGCACATGAATGCAATGAAATATGTATAATGCATGTTCATGACAACCTCGGGTATCAATCAATCAATTTTATCACAAGATTATTTTTATATCAAAACTCATCCTTAAGTCACCCCTTTCGGGTCTATTATTCACATTAAATCAGAAAGTGAAGCTGAAGTAATTGGGTCATACTCTCTTCTAGAAAACTATTCCTTTATGTCTTATGGATCCATTGGCACCAAAATCACTCAACTTGGTTCAGTAATTAGGAAGATATACCTCAAACAGTTTCGGACTGCTCTTGTCTAAAACAATGTATTATGCACAACTTCTATATGAAATTTAAACATCTTAGAGACTGAATTAGATTCCATGTTCTTCATTCCATTTGTATCTTCATGTCTCTAGTTTACCACAAATCAGAAATTATCTCATTTGGAGCTCTACAGATCAAGATATTATCAAAATACTGAAGTATGTTTAGTAAAATAACATTAGTTCATACTATCTAAGAATACACTCACTGTACCCGTTCAACTTTTTCACTCAATTTTTCTCAATTTGATTCAGAGGGCTATGATTTTTGGTAGAGATGTAGAGCAATGTCTTACTAGTCCAATGGTTCAAAAATCAAGTCATTTGGGTGTATAGAGAAGGAGTTATGATCAAAAGAATCTAATCTATTTTTGTCCTCAATCATACTGAACATGTTTTGAGGAAACAGCTATAACTTTCTCTAGAAATTTCTGGTTAAGATGTTCTTTGGATGGTTCGAAAGAGGACTTCAAACTTTTATGAAGACCTCAAAGTCAAATTTTATCTTCTGTATCGTCTTACTTTTGCTTCGTCTTATTTTGCTTCGTCTTACTTTGTTTCGTCTTACTTTTGCTTCGTCTTACTTTTGCTTCGTCTTACTTTGCTTCGTCTTACTTTTGCTTCGTCTTACTTTGCTTCGTCTTACTTTTGCTTCTCCAAATATAACGATCATAACTTCCAACTCAGATGTCTAAAAATTTCATACTATATACTGTTGGAAAGATAAAAGAAAGATCTACAACTCCCAAATTGGAAACTTTGCCAAAATATATCTAGATTAATCCAGATTTTCTCCCGAATCCAGAACACAAATTTTACATTTAACTCCCAATGTATTGCACCCAATTCTCAACTTGATGAAATTTTGAGACTCTTAGAAATAGAATTAAAATTCAATGTCTTCATACGAAATGTAGCCATACATCTCTAGGTTAATCCAAATTAAGAATCATTTTGTTTGGACAACTAGAGAAAGCGTTATGGCTAAAAGACTGAAGCATATTCAGTGAGCATTTTCTAGATTTTCAAACTTTCAATATTTTACATCAAACTCATCTTCAACCTAAATTATCTCTTCCATTACATTTCCTCATCATTATCTACCCAATTAACTCAATATATCAGTCAAAAAAACGCTCATGGTCTCTAATTGATCCTTAACCCAAAAATAGTGCATCAAACATGTACCCATTTATTTTGATTTTCTGCACTCACACTCACTCCATTATATACAACATCTAACTTCCAAAACATCTCTATAACACATTATATGTCATTCACAATGATGCAACATGACATAGCATATTGCTTCAATGTGTTATACATCTTGGTAGTACCAGGATGCATAGCATAGGCGGACATATGAGCTTCCTCAAGAATCTCCTTCCTCAGATTATCCACATTAGGCACACACAACCTTTGTCTCAACCATAATGTCTCATCCCATAATTCAAACTCAGAATCTGGATTTACTTTCACTTTTTTCATAAGCTTCACTATATTAGGATCTTTTCCCTGGACTTTCCTGATTCAGTCATGTTGCATCGGTCTTAGCTTTAAAGTAGCAATCAGTGCCTCATCTTGCTCCAGATTCAGCTTCACATTTAGAGCCCTCAAATGTATCAAATTAGGTAGTCTCAATAACTGAATTTGAGCTTTACTAATATTAGACTTCCTGCTCAAAGCATCTGTCACTACGTTAGCTTTTCTCGGGTGGTATTCAATAGTGTAATCATAGTCTTTCAGTAGCTCAATCCATCTTCTCTGCCTCAAATTTAACTCCTTTTGACTCAGTAAATACCTTATACTCTTATGATCAGTGAATATTTGAAAAGTCTCTCCATACAGATAATGTCTCCAAATCTTTAGAACAAAGACAATTGCAGCTAGCTCTAAATCATGTACCAGATAATTGATCTCGTAAGACCTTAATTGTCTCAATGCATAAGCAATCACCTTGTCATGCTGCATCAGTACACATCCCAATCCTTGATGTGACACATCACTGTACACCACATATCCTCCGGTCCCCGATGGAATGGTCAACACCGGTGTAGTAGTCAATTGATGTTTCAGATCTTCAAAGCTCTTTTGACACTCCTCATTCCATATGAGCACTACATTCTTCCTCAGAAGTCTTGTCAGAGAGGTCGAGACTAGAGAAAACCCCTCGATAAATTTTCGGTAATATCTGGTCAATCCTAGGAAGCTTCGGATCTCTGACATGTTTTTCGAAGCTTCCCAATTCATCACTGCCTCTATCTTCTTTGGATCTACCTGTATGCCATCTCCAGTCACTATGTGTCCCAGAAACACCTCCAGATCCAGCCAAAATTCACACTTACTGAATTTGACATACAACTGTTTCTCTCTCATGATCTGCAAAATGACTCTCAGATGCTCAGCATGCTCTTTCCTGCTCTTCGAATATGCCAAGATATCATCAATAAACACAATTACAAATCAATCTAGGTAGGGCCGAAACACCTTATTCATCAAGGCCATAAAAGCTGTCGGGGCATTAATTAACCCAAACAACATCACTAAAAACTCAAAGTGCCCATACTTGCTCTTGAATGCACTATTGGGTACATCAACCGTAGCTATCTTCAACTGATAATACCATGACCTCAAGTCCAGTTTAGTGAATACCCGATCTCCCTGCAACTGATCAAGTAAATCATCAATTCTAGGTAGCAGGTACTTGTTCTTCAATGTCACTCGATTCAGTTGCCTATAATTGATGCATAACCTCAAAGTCCCATCTTTCTTCTTCACAAATAACACTGGAGATCTCCAAGGTGAAACAGTGGGTCTAATAATACCCTTTTTCAATAACTCCTGAAGTTGATTCTTCAACTCCTTCAGTTCCACAGGTGCCATCCTATATGGAGGACTAGATATTGGAGCAACTCCTGGAATTAGATTAATCGTGAACTCTGTTTCCTGATCTGGAGGTAAACTAGGTAACTCTTCGGGAAACACATCTAGGAACTCCCTAATCACTAGAATGTCCTCTACACTCTGCTCAACTCTAGTATCAATGATGTGGGCCAGAAAAGCCTCACATCCACCCTGCATCAACCTCAATGCACTTATGAATGATATCATTCTAGCTGGCACTGCCTGATTAACTCTTCTGAATACTGGTCTCTGCTGACCAGGAGATTCCAGGACTACCCCCTTGGTGTAGTAGTTTATGATGACCCTATTGGTAGTGAGCCAATCTATGCCTAGGATCACATCTATCTCCCTCAACTGTAATATAATAAGGTTTGCCTCCAAAATTGCTTGATCAATCCTAATCAAGAATCCTTTATAAACCTCTCCTATAACTGTAGTACTGCCTATTGACCTACTCACCTCCAATCCATACTGTAGTAACTCCCTATCACAATGTAACCTACATGCCAAATGTGGTGTGATAAAGGAGTGTGTGGATCTTAAATCTAGCAGTGCAAAAGCTTCAAAGTCATAAACAAGAAGCGCACCTGCTACCACATCTGGTGAGTCTTGGGCCTCTTGCCTAGTCATGGCATAGACCCTGGCTTGGGATTGCGGTGGTTGCCCCCCCCCCCCCCCTCAGTCCTCATGGAAGAACTCTTAGCTCTCCCTCTGACTCTACCTCTGCCTCTCTGTCTAGATCCACCACCTCTACTCTGCTGGACTATAGCATTACTCCCAGATCACCCACTGATAGCAGACTAAGCCCCCAAAGTAGCAGGACAATCCTTAATCTGGTGGTCCATGGAGCCGTACTTAAGGCAAGCTCCAGTCAATCTCCAACACTCACCACTATACCTCTTCTCACAATGCTTACAAACTGGAAACTGATTCAGAGCCGTACCCCTTCCATTGCCAGTCTGTGAAAATCTACCCCTCTGCCCAGTTCCTGACTACCTGGATCCACTTGATGATCTGAATGCTTTGTTATGGCGCTTACTATAGCTCCTGCCAGAACTGCCCTGGTTCTTACTAGGCCTCTTTCCTCTAGACCCTTGCCCAGTCTTAACTTGTTTCTCCCTCATCAGTTGTTCGATTCTAATCGAAGCAGCTCTCAACTCAATGAAAGTACCCATGTCTGACCGTGCCAACCTTGTTCTGATCTCCATATTAAGTCCATTCTCAAACCTCTTACACTTGTCTTCTTCTGTAGGAATCAGAGTAGTAACATAATCCATCAATTCATTGAATCTAACCTCATACTCAGCCACTGACATCCTGTCTTGCTTCAATTCCAAGAACTCCTGCATCTTTATGTCCAGATAGATCTTAGGCATGCAGTTGTCTCTAAAGACCCTCAGAAAGTCTTCTCACTTCAACTGACAAGGCCTGGTGGTATTCCCTCGGACAGTCTTCCACCATTGATATGATGGCCCCTGCAGTAAAGACACTCCATAATCGAACCTCTCATCAGGCTCGTAGTCCATCTGATCAAATACCCTTTCCGTCCTCTCTAACCATCCCTCTGCCTCAATAGGGTCTGTGCTGCCATAGAAGTCCACAGCTCCCTGCTTTCATAGCCTATCATACCTCCTCTCCCTTCTTTCGGGAACTTTAGGAGGCATCTCCTCAAATCGAGACACCAAGGACTCCCTACTAGCTCCTACAGATCTTTGGTCAACTGGTTGATCAATTTGATCACCTAAAGCGGATGGCCTATAACAAACAATAATTTCAATCATTTTTTGCATTTCTTAAGATCTTTCATACTTATCATTCCTATATGTCCCAACAGATGCCAACCATGCTCTAATACCACCTAAATGTAGCGCCCCTTATCACAGGGTACACACCGAGACGCCCGAAGGTCATTCCGGTACATATCCTACGATAAGGGCGAGCTACGTTTGATCACTACATTCTGTTCATATGGCATCGTATCAATCTTCACTTAAAAACATCATAAGAAATCACAATATTTTTTAAACCAACTTTTCCTCAATTTTTTTTTTTCAAAAATCGAAAGTCTACATTGTCTTTCAACCTTTACTGCATGTATATCAACAAAACCTAGTACAAAAGTACTACATGAAAGAGAAGAATATATCAAATCTATCTAAGCCATCCAAAAATCCCAACTGACCGACCTTTGAGCCATGATTTCTCTGGTCATATCACAATCTACACGGCAATAGAGCCTCTCAAAAGCTAGAGTTGTCCCTCGGTCTTGAAAAGACAACGTTGCAATTTTGGTGAGTTTTGTGAACTCAATGAGGTAACCATCATCGATGGTTTACTCAATTCATGCAACACATCAATTCATATCACAATTATTTCACAATTTTGCATTTCACATGAATAACACACTTTCACTTAAGCATAAGCAATTTTGCATTTCACTCTATCAAACATACTTAACAAGATGCATATGAAATGCTCATGAGACATTTTTCAATTGTTACATTGTTGTGACTGGGTGCTTGAACTGTTCCTTATCCATTTTGGATACTGGGCTCATTTATATTGTCCCTTCTCCGATGAGGATACAAGGCTCATTACACGTTGAGCCTGAGGCTCTGAAACACTTTTGAGCTCAAGGTTCATTTCTACACATTGAGCTATAAACTTTGATCGTTGACTGCCCTAGTCTCAACGTCCATTATCTGATTATGCATTCATGAATGGAATGCATGTAACACAATCAATCACTTGATAAAACACATAGGTCTCACATTCACATTCAAGTAGCACTTCAATATTTCAATCCTCATTACACAATCATTGAACCTTCTGTCCGAAATTCACAATCAAATCACATTCATTTATTATTCAAAACATAATTATAAGCAAACAATAATTGAGAGAAATCGTCTAGGTTACTCACTGGTTGTTTCCAAAACTATTGCCTGGAAGTTCCGGCAACGTCTGGAGGTTGACGTTCTAATTGCTCTTCTATAACAAATAACATACACATATATCACAATTTGCACAATCATAGGTGTTTAATAATGCACATGAATGCAATGAAATATGTACAATGCAAGTTCATGATAACCCTGGGTATCAATCCATCAATTTAATCACAAGATCATTCTCATATCAAAACTCATCCTTAAGTCACCCCTTTCAAGTCTATTATTCACATTAAATCAGAAAGTGAAGTTAAAGTAATTAGGTCATACTCTCTTCTAGAAAATTATTCCTTTATGTCTTATGGATCCATTGGCACCAAAATCACTCAACTTGGTTTGGTAATTAGGAAGATATACCTTAAACAGTTTCGGACTGCTCTTGTCCAAAACAATGTACTATGCACAATTTTCATATGAAATTTAAACATCTTAGAGACTGAATTAGATTCCAAGTTTTGCATATCATTTGCAGCTCCATGTCTCCAGTTTACCAAAAATAAAAAATCATCTCATTTGGAGCTCTACAGATCAAGATATCGTCAAAATACTGAAGTATGTTCAGTAGAATAATATCAGTTCATACTATCTAAGAATACACTCACTGTACCCATTCCACTTTTTCACTCAATTTTTCTCAATTTGATTCAGAGGGCTATGATTTTTTGTATATATGTAGAGAAATGTCTTATGAATCCAATGGTTCAAAAATCAAGTCATTTGGGTGTCTAGAGAAGGAGTTACGATCAAAAGAATCCAAAATTTTTTCCTCAATTATACTGAACATGTTTCGGGGAAACACCTATAACTTTCTCTAGCAATTTCTGATCAAGGCTTTCTTTAAATGGTTTGAAAGAGGACTTCAAGAGTTACAACTTTCATGAAGAACTCAAAGTCAAATTCTATCTTCTGCATCTTTTTACTTTGCTTCGTCTTACTTTTGCTTCGTCTTACTTTTGCTTGGTCTTACTTTGATTCGTCTTACTTTTGCTTCGTCTTACTTTGCTTCGTCTTACTTTTGCTTCGTCTTACTTTTACTTTGTCTTACTTTGCTTCATCTTACTTTTGCTTCGTCTTACTTTTCCTTCGTCTTACTTTGCTTCGTCTTACTTTTCCTTCGTCTTACTTTGCTTTGTCTTACTTTTGCTTCGTCTTACTTTTGCTTCGTCTTACTTTTGCTTTCGTCTTACTTTGCTTCGTCTTACTTTTGCTTCGTCTTACTTTTGCTTCGTCTTACTTTTGCTTCTCCACATATAACGATCATAACTTCCATCTCAGATGTACAAAAATTCCATACTATATACCGTTGGAAAGATAAAAGAAATATTTACAACTCCCAAGGAGGCAACTTTGCCAAAATCTATCTAGATTAATCCAGATTTTCTCCTGAAATCAGAACATGAATTTTACATTGAGCTCCCAATGTACTGCACCCAGTTCTCAATTTTATGAAATTTTGAGACTCTTAGAGACAGAATTGAGATTCAATGTCTCATATGAAATGTAACCATACATCTCTAGGTTAATCCAAATTAAGAATCATCTCGTTTAGATAACTAGAGAAAACGTTATGACTAAAAGACTGAAGCATATTCTGTGAGCATTTTCCAGATTCTCAAACTTTCAATATTTTACATCTAACTCATCTTCTACCTAAATTATCTCTTCCATTGCATTTCCTCATCATTATCTACCCAATTAACTCAATATATCAGTCACAAAAAATCATGGTCTATAATTGATCCTTAACCCAAAAATAGAGCATCAAACATGTACCCATTCATCTTAATTTTCTGCACTCACCCTCACTCCATTATATGCGACATCTAGCTTCCAAAACATCTCTATAACACATTATACGTCATTAATGATCAATCACAATGTTACAACATGACATTTACAAAGATATTTCATCATCCATGACACACATGCATACACACAAAAATCAAGTCATCAATCTTACATTTCTCATCATTCGAGTTTCATTTTAGCAATACTCATAACATTTAAAGCATAACTTTCTTGATTTCACTTCATATTCTTCAAAAACAACACTAACCCTAACTCCCAAGCATCACTTGTTCATCAACTTGAAGGAGCTAAAGATAGGTTTTTCTTAGGGTAGAAGACACAAATAGCAAAGTGGGCTTGGGGTAGGAAAGGCAAAGCATAGAAATCTCTTAGAAGGTGTTTGACGGAAAACTCTGTGTATGGGAAAAAATTTGAAGAAGATAATGATGAAAAAGGAACTTAGACATATAACTTAATATTTCAACTCTCAAAGAACAGTAACCTACTTTTAACAAAAGTACAAAAAGTCTAAGTGACACATGCCACTTTCCTAATACCTAAGTTCTAACTTAGTTTCTTTTGAAACTAACTCCCTTAATTTTCATATTTACAATTCAATTATCTCCAAATCTTCTTTTAATTTCTTTTTCTTACTTTCTATAATTTTTCAAAATTTATTCCTAAATTCACCAAAATTCCCAAATACAATATTCTTACTAACCAATAGAATTTCCAATAAAAATAAATTCAAAATTCTCAAAACTCTAAAAAATCACAACTCAATCTAATTATACCCGGAATTATTCAGGAATGCATGTACTTTTATTTTCTCATGTGCAACAACCTCACTATTTATATGTATATGTAGGATTTATTACGCATGAACTTGGAAATTCATTTCTAACTCTCATTAATCACTCACATTTACCATTCTAACCTTCACACAGGTAATGAGATGTTACAACTCTCCCCTCTTTAAAGAAATTTTTTCCTCAAAATTTTTACCTGTTTGCTCGAACAGGTGGGGATATTGTCTCCTCAAATGTTCCTCTGTCTCCTAAGTTGCTTCTTTAGTTGAGTGGTTTCTCTAAAGGACTTTCACTAATGGAATAACCCTATTCCTCAACTGCTTGATCTGTGATCTCACAATCTTGATCGACTCCTCAACATAGCTTAAGGTACTAGCAACCTCAATCTCTGGAGCCTATATCACATATGTCGGATCCGATTGGTACCTTCAGAGTATACTCACATGAAATACGTTATACAATTGAGATATCTCATTCGGTAAAGCCAACTTATAGGCTAAAGGTCCAATCCTCTCATTAATCTCATAAGGACCAATGTACCTAGGGCTCAACTTGCCCTTTTTGTCGAATCTCAAAACTCCCTTCTAGGGTGACACTCTCAAGAATACTCTGTCTCCCAAATTATACTCCATATCACGTCGATGTTGATCCACATAACTCTTCTGTCTATCCTGAGCCGCTTTGATTCGACTTCGGATCAACTTCACCTTGTTCATCGTGTCCTGTATCAACTTTGGGCCTTCCACCATTCTCAAACCTTCTTCATCCTAATACAATGATTACTGACATTTTCTACCATACAGTGCCTCATACGGTGCCATTCCGATACTACTGTGGTAATGATTGTTGTAGGCAAACTCTATCAATGATATATATTAATCCCAAGATCCTCTAACCTCCAATACACAAGCTCTGAGCATATCCTCAACAGTCTTGATTGTCCTCTTACTCTGTCCATCTGTCTAAGGATGAAACGTTATACTAAAGTTTAACTTAGTCCCCATAGGAGACTGTAAGCTCTTCCAAAACCTTGAAGTAAATCTGGGATCCCTGTCCGATACTATGGACACTGAAACCCCATGCAGTCTCACCACCTCATTCACATACTTTTGGGGTAATTGATCAAGTGAGTTATTCTCTCTTACTAGTAAGAAGTGGGCAGATTTAGTCAATCGGTCCACTACGACCCATATAGCATCATGCTGCCTCGGAGTCTTAGGTAATGCCATAATGAAGTCCATAGTGATCCGTTCCTATTTCCACTCTGGAATGGACAACGAATGTAACTTCCTTACGAGAGCCCGGTGCTCAACCTTAACTTGCTGGCAAGTCATACACTTAGACATATACTCCGCCACTTGCTTCTTCATTTCCGGCCACTAGAAATGTTGCTTCAATGTGTTATACATCTTGGTAGTACCATGATGCATAGCATAGGCCGCCATATGAGCTTCCTCAAGAATCTCCTTCCTCAAATCATCCATATTAGACACACACAGCCTTTGTCTCAACCATAATGTCTCATCCCTCAATTCAAACTCAGAATTTGGATTCACTTTCACTTTTTCCATAAGCTTCACTATATTAGGATCTTTGCACTGGACTTTCCTAATTCGGTCATGTAGCATCGATCTTAGCTTTAAAGTAGCAATTAATGCCTCATCTTGCTCCAGATTCAGTTCCACATCAGTACATATCCCAATCCTTGATGCGACACATCACTATACACTACATATCCTCCAGTCCCCGATGGAATGATCAACACCAGTGTAGTATCGGCTCCTCAAAGCTCTTCTGACACTCTTCATTCTATATGAACACTACATTCTTCCTCAAAAGTCTTGTCAGAGGGGTCGAGACCAGAGAAAAACCCTCAACAAATCTTCGGTAATATCCGATCATTTCTAGGAAGTTTCAGATCTTTGACATGTTTCTCGAAGCTTCCCAATTCATCACTACCTCTATCTTCTTTGGATCTAGCTGTATGTCATCTCCAGTCACTATATGTCCCAGAAACACCACCTGATCTAGCCAAAATTTACACTTACTAAATTTGGCATACAACCGTTTCTCTCTCATGATCTGCAAAATGACTCTCAGATACTTAGCATGCTCCTTCCTGCTCTTCGAATACACCAAGATATCATCAATAAACACAATTACAAATCGATCTAGGTAGGGCTAAAATACCTTATTCATCAAGGCCATAAAAGCTGTCGGGGCATTAGTTAACCCAAACAACATCACTAAAAACTCAAAATGCCCATACCTTCTCCTGAATGCACTCTTGGGTACATCAACCTCAACTATCTTCAACTGATAATACCATGACCTCAAGTTCAGTTTAGTGAATACCTAAGCTCCCTGCAACTGATCAAGTAAATCATCAATTCTAGGCAACGGGAACTTGTTCTTCACTGTCACCTGATTCAGTTGCCTATAATTGATGCATAACCTCAACATTAGTATCAATGATGTGGGTTAGAAAAGCTTAACATCCACCCTGCATCAACCTCAATGCACTCATGAATGATATCATCCTAACTAGTACTTCCTAACTAACTCCTCTGAATACTGCCCTCGGCTGACCAGGAGATTCCAGTACTACCTCCTTGGTGTAGCAGTTCATGATGGCCCTATAGACAGTGAGCCAATCCATGCCTAGGGTCACATCTATCTCCCTCAACTATAATATAATAAGGTTTGCCTCCAAAATTGCTTGATCAATCCTAATCAAGCATCCTATACAAACCTCTCCTATAACTGTAGTACTGCCTATTGGCCTACTCACCTCCAATCCATACTATAGTAACTCCCTATCACAATGTAACCTACATGTCAAATACGGTGCGATAAAGGAGTGCGTGGATCCTGGATCTAGCAGTGCAAAAGCTTCAAAGTCATAAACAAAAAACACACCTGCTACCACATCTGGTGAGTCTTGGGCCTTCTGCCTAGTCATGGAATAAATCCTAGCTTAGGATTGCGATTGGTTGCCCCGGCCCTTAGTCCTCATGGAAGAACTCCCAGCTTTCCCTCTGACTCTACCTCTACCTCTCTGTCCAGATCCACCACCTTTGCTCTGCTGGACTGTAGCATTACTCCCAGATCGTCCATTGACAGCAGACCTTCCCCCAAAGTAGCAGGACAATCCCTAATCTGGTGGTCCATGGAGTCGCATTTAAGGCAAGCTCTAGTCAATCTCCAACACTCACCACTATGCCTCTTCTCACAATACTCACAAACTGGAAACTGATTCACAGTAGCACCCTTCCACCGCCAGCCAGGAAAATCTACCCTCGCCTCGATTTACATTGCTGGATCCACTTGAATGCTCAGTTTTGGCGCTTACTATAGCTCCTTTCAGAAATGCCCCGACTCTCACTAAGTTGGACCCCGAACTTTTGGTGAAAATTAGAAATATTAAAATAAATTTAAATGAGAAAGAAATTGGCGAGAAAATTTATGAATTTAAGAAAATTTGATGAATTTAAGAAAAATTTAATGAGAAAAAGAATCGATTAGTTTTGATGACTTTGATATTTGAGTAAATTTATTTGGGTTATGAAAGTGATAGAGAATGAGTTGATTTAAAATGGAAGTGAAAATTTAGAAATAAAATTATAGAAGTTTGACTTTTTGGAGTAAAAGTTGACTTTTTGATTTAGGTCAAATTTGAGGAAATAATCTTCTTGAGACTTGTAGCTTCGGTCGAGAGCTTTCCGTAGCCATAAAGTTTGATATTTTTTAATATCGAGAGTGAAAGTTATGATTTTTCGAAGTTAGTGTATTTTGCTTTGTATTTTGAAAATATTCATAGGGTAAGTTTGCGTGTGCTATGTTTTGAGGTAAATCGTCGTAAGGTTGTGGTATGAATTGGAGAAAGTGGCCTTAATGAAAGTTATAGCTTGTATGTCAATCTTTCCGACGTCATAAAGTATGCAATTTTTCGGTATCTGGAGTGGAAGATATGATTTTTCGAAGATAAGGTTCTTTTGCTTTGTTTTTGAAAATGCTATTAAGTATAGGTTTGTGTATTCTATGCTTCGAGGCCACTTGTCGTGAGGATTTAGTCTGAATTAGAGTAAGTGGTCTACACGAAAGTTGTAGCTTGTCTATCAATCTTTCCGACGCTATAATGCATGCAATATTTGGATGTGGGAATTGGAAGATATGAATGTTGAAAGTTTGGAGTTTGTTTAGGTGATGTTTAACAGAGCAGTAACTTTGACTAGGTTTTTTACCCATTTAGAGATGAAATTGATTTTTGAGTTCTTCATAGAAGTTGTAGAGCTTCCTTTTATCTTTCCATAGACACCAAATTTGTCAAATTTGGAGTTCAGGATCAAGAGTTACTATTTTTAAAAAATAGATTATATATGTAAAATTGAGATTCTGTTCTTTTGCTTTTGATCCGACCTTTTTTCAATCTTTTACTTATAATTCCTTCGTCCGACATCCGATTGATTCGATTTTTGAAGCATTGGATTCCTAAGACATTTAGCTACTCCTTCATGAGTAATTATGATTTTTAAGAGATTAAATGGAAAGAGATTGATTGAACCA
The DNA here is from genome assembly GCA_029891385.1 of Erythroxylum novogranatense. NCBI lineage: Eukaryota > Viridiplantae > Streptophyta > Magnoliopsida > Malpighiales > Erythroxylaceae > Erythroxylum > Erythroxylum novogranatense. Next base: position 58,589,031 of record CM057228.1, on the reverse strand, counting down.
TAGTGAGAGGGTTTGTTAAAGGTTATGAGTTAGATAATTTTCTGAACATGGTTCAGTAATTTGGAGATATCTTGATCTTTACACCTCCGATTGAGTTGATTCTTAAGGCAACATAAAATTAAGATATGGGGCTATAAATCATGTGAAGGGATCGAGTTTCAATTTAGTCCCTAAGGTTGTCAATTTTTGAGTCGAAGTTAGTGTTATTGTTCAGTCGCAATTTTGTATGGTCTGTACGTACTTTGGCCATAACTTCCTCAATTCTGAACCGAATTGAGTGATTTTGGTATCATTTTTAAAGAGGAGACATAGAGGAACAATTCTCAAGAAGAAAGTTTTGCGAAATTATTTCGTTTAGCCACTCAAAATCAGGACGTAAGTTATCAGTTTTTCAAGATTCTGTGCAGGGGTAATTTTGGAAGTTAACTTAAATGGAGGGGCATTATGGTCTTTTGGTGGTCATTTAATGACATGGCACCCTTAAGCAAGTAGCTGTCGGCAGTGAAGAGAGGAGAAACACGATAGAAGAGAAGAAAGAAAGAGAAAGAAGAGAGAAATGAAAGAGTGAGCCGACGGTGATGAAGAAGAGGCAAGAAGATGAAGGGATAAGCTAGGTTTCGGATTCTTAGGGTTTTAAGTAAGGATTTTCGATGCTTTTCAAGGGGAAAGTGAAGAAAAACTCAGGAGCTTCATCTTGAGCAAGAAAGTGCCGAAAATGAGGGAGAAAGGTAAGATTCGAAAAACTTTGATCTTTGGATTTTTAGTGAGATATTGGTTTAGGTGGCTTGGAAAGGTTATGGGATTGAGTTATCTATGATTAATTGAAGTGATTATGCTATGATGATGGTTAATTTTAGGATTTTTATGAGTTAGGGTTTATGCCCAATTTTTGAGATTTGGGGTTTTTGAAAATTTTTGCTATAGATAGCTTGAAAATATGTTGGAATTGGGTTTCCTATAGTTAATTTGAGGATTATGTCTAATATGATGTTGAATTTTGATGATATTGGCTTAGGAAATTTTTATTTGAAAGAAAGAAGAAAGGATTGGAGAAATTGATTATTAGGACAAGATTCAAGCATCGATTCGAGGTGGGTATCATATTTATTTTTGAAATTATAAGCTTTGTGTATGCTTTTGAAAACTCAAGAAAGTATAAGAGTTTATAAATTATGGTTTTTGAATGAGTTCGTTAAGAAATTTTATTACTTTAGGTTTGAAGTATTTAAAGAAATTACCAAATATGTTTAACGAAAATGTTTTCGACCGATTGGACATATTGCTAAATATGTTTCGGATAAGTGAATAAAAATGTTTTGATTTCTGCATTCTTTGATTTTTTTTAAGTAAATTGAAAAGATGATTAAATTCATTATTTTGGAGTGACCTAGGAAATTTCCAAAATGGTTTGAATACATTGTATTTGATTGATTTGATTATAAGCCATGCTTCCATTTCAAAAAAAAAAAGAAGAAAAAACTAAGAAAGAAAGTATCGACTTTTATCTATTTCCAAAGGGGTTTGAAAAATTGTTACAAGTTTGGAATGATTAAGTTTATTGCTCTTGAAATTATTTATAAAAATATGGTTTATAAATGTTTGAACAAATTATGATTTCCGAATACTTTCGAAATTAGTTATAAAATATCGTTTGTGAAAATGTTTGAAAAATTTATGATTTTCGAATACTTTCGGAATTAGCTAGAAAATATTGTTTACAAAATATTTCAAAAAAATTATTATTATAAGTTCAACATTTTGAAATTGTTTATAAAAAGAAGGGTTTATGAAGATATGATTTCCAAATATTTTTGGAAGTGTTTACAAAATATTGTTTATGCAAAGGTTTGAAGAATTATGATTTTGAATAGTTTTAGAAGGGTTAAAAAATTTATGATTCCTTAATATTCTTTGAGTTTGCTTATAATGTAGTGTTTATGGCAAAGATTAAAAAATTATAATTTTAGTATGAATAAATTCCTTGCTTTTGGAATAACTTTAGAAATTTTGTTATATGTTCAATGATATAAGAAATTGAAAATTTTAATTTGAAAGTTTTCAAAAATTGTTACACGTTTAAATATTGATAGATTTCGAGAATGTCTGGAATTACGAAAATTATTACAAAGGTTAGATTTATTATTTCTAATGATTTTGGAAATTGATTTAAGAAATTGTTATTCATTATGTTTGAATTATTTAAAGAAATTGTGTTTTGGAAAATCAAGGAGAGAAAAGATTTTGGAAATTAATTTAAGAAATTGCTATTCATTATGTTTGAATTATTTAAAGAAATTGTTATTTATGTTTTAGGAAATCAAGGAGAGAAATGCTTTTGGAAATTGATTTAAGAAATTAAAATGATTGGTGATTTTGTTGTTTTGAATAAAAGGTGAAAATTGTTGTTTAAATTTTGGATGATAAATGTGTATTGTGATTTTAAATGTGTGAGAATTATGTTTCAAAGGAATTGATAAAGTTGTTATTTATTCTTTATGAATGATTTTGATAAATTATTAAATGTGTTGCATACTTGTTTGATGAATGATTGTGAATTTGTAAGAAATTGATTAGTGAATTTGTGTTTTGCTATATGACATATAAAATTATGTGCTTAGTGAATGTGACTATATCTAGTAAGACACGACATGAAAATTTAAATTTTCAAAAAGTGCCTTCAGGCAACCTGCTTGTTTTAATCATGAATATGTGAATTATGTGGGTTTGGTTAGGTCCCCTCCGTAGAGTCAGTGCACTGGTCTCCCTCTGATAGCCTTCTCCCGGCTGCCCGCTAGTGGCGTAGTAGCTCCGATTTCAGACTCCTCTCCGTTCACGGCTGCACATGACCGCTATGCGGGAATGTGCAGTACGTTTCGTTAGGACCGAACCAAACCACTTTGATATGTTATGTGTTTTTGATTTGTCACTTTGTAATGCATTGTTATGTGCTGCATGCATGTTTTGAAGTTATTTATGAAGTGTGAAAACAAAGAATTCGAGAAGTTTGGGCAATAAAAAGTTAAGGGTTTCAACTGAGAAAAATCTTTGAAATTATTTATGAACGTTTGAAAAGTTGAGAAGTTTGAAAAATAAGCCTTTGGGCAAAACTTTGTGAAAAATGATTTCTGCTTATGTTTTATTTTACAAATGTGGTATCCATTGAGCTGTCAAGCTCACCCCACCTTTCATCCCCATCTTCAGGTTTCGAGCAGGAGATCGGATGAAGACGGTCAAGACATCAGTTTTGCATGTTTCTGTAATAGGGTTAGTTGAGATTTTGGCATTTGGTTTTGTATCGTGGCTTGAAAATGCCATTTTGGTTTGATGATGTACATGAATTATGAATTAATGTATATAGTTGAGTTGTGTATGATTTTGGGATATGAGTTATGATTGCTGATGAATATGAGTAGATTAGATTGAATCTTGCATTTGTATTTTGACGTGAGATGTATATGAATGAGATTGAGTTCTGATGATAGATTTTGGTTTGAGAATTATTAAAGTGGTGTAGTTATTGGTTTGCGTTGTTTCTGTTGGAAATTTCGGATGGGAGGTCCGATGATGGTTGTTATGGTTGGATGCGATTTTAGAAGTGTGTAGTTTTTATCTGCAGATTTTTGGGCTGTTCAAAATATAGTCGTTATGCTGCCCGATTTTTGATAAAATCGGGTTATGGCAAGCTTGAATAAGTTTAAGATTAAGAGTTTTAAAGATGCGATTAAAATATGCATGATTAAGAGTGTTTTGAGCTAATGGCAAAGGATAGTGAGATTAGAATGGGAGAATTTCCAAATGAGAAATTGTATTGTTTTGAGTTGTATGCGATTGATTAAAGAGAACAATGAATGACAAAAAAATAATAATACCGGTTTCAGATTAGTTTGGACCAAGTTAGCCTTAAGGTATCCAATGCGACGTTGTTTCGAAAAGTTTTTCTTCGTGGATGTCGGAATCTTGCCACTCAGTTTGTTTCAGTTCGTTTGGAATTCGATTCGAATTACTGTGCTTCGTTCTTTTGAATCCGTTTTCGTTCGCTTCGCTTCTGTGTTCCCGTTTTCGTTTCAATGTCACTTATGCTTTTACTTCCGCTTTCGCTTCGGCCCACTTCCAGGTTCGACCTTCACTTTTTGTTTCTGGAAGTTTCCGTCCGTTTTCACTTTTGTCTTTTCCGTTTCTTGGTTGGGGTCCGGTTCCAAAATCGGGTTCCATCAGTTATGGTATCAGAGCCCAGTAATAGGATCTTACTTGGGCGTATGTGTATGAATGATTTGCATGAATAATTGATAAGAGTTTGATAGGCTGAAGTTGAATTTGTGAGAATGTGCTAAGTGATTATTTGATGTAGGAGATGAGTGATGATTGATTATAAATGAAAATTAAGAGGATAATCTCATGATGAAAATGGATGAATGGATTTCGGATGTACATTTGTGAGATGAAATAAGAAATACTTGAAGGTTACGATTAAATGATATGAAGGTATGTCATGAAATATTTGAATAATTAAATTGATTGTTGAACAAAGTGACAAGAATTATGATTGATTTTAGGAATGTGTTACGGAAATTGAGATTAGAAATTCTTGATGAATAAGGATAAATTGATTTGATTATGCTTTTGAGAGATGCAAATTTTGAAAGATGAGATAACTTGATGTTTGAATATACATTTGTGAGATGAAATGAGGAAGGCTTGAAAGATGAAATTGGTGATAGAGATATATGTGTAGAAGTTCAAACGGTTGATTTGAAATGATGATTTGGTCCATATTAAGAGTCATTAAGAAGTGGACCATTGACTTGCATAAAATGTTAAAGGAAAAACGTTAAGGAATATTGAGTTGTAGAAATAGTGAGTTTGATATGATTTTAGATGGAGTATTTGATATAACAATTGAGAAATTGTGAAGAGATTGAGAAATATGTATGAGAAGGAAATTAGATGAGAAAAGTGATTATTTATGATTCGATCCGACAAATTGATGATATCTTAAATTGATTGAGAAAGGTGATTGTATGATTAGATAAGAAATATTATGTTCTTAAGTGTGAATTTCGAGGACGAAATTCTTTTAAGAGGGGGAGAAATGTTGGACCCCGAACTTTTGGTGAAAATTAGAAATATTAAAATGAATTTAAATGAGAAAGAAATTGGTGAGAAAATTTATGAATTTAAGAAAATTTGATGAATTTAAGAAAAATTTAATGAGAAAAAGAATCGATTAGTTTTGATGACTTTGATATTTGAGTAAATTTATTTGGGTTATGAAAGTGTTAGAGAATGAGTTGATTTAAAATGGAAGTGAAAATTTAGAAATAAAATTATAGAAGTTTAACTTTTTGGAGTAAAAGTTGACTTTTTGATTTAGGCCAAATTTAAGGAAATAATCTTCTTGAGACTTGTAGTTTCTGTCGAGAGCTTTTCATAGCCATGAAGTTTGATATTTTTCGATATCGAGAGTGAAAGTTATGATTTTTCGAAGTTAGTGTATTTTGCTTTGTGTTTTGAAAATGTTCATAAGGTAAGTTTGTGTGTGCCATGTTTTGAGTCAAATCGTCGTAAGGTTGTGGTCTGAATTGGAGAAAGTGGCCTTAATGAAAATTGTAGCTTGTATGTCAATCTTTCCGACGCCATAAAGTATGCAATTTTTCGATATCGGGAGTGGAAGATATGATTTTTCGAAGATAAGGTTCTTTTGCTTTGTTTTTGAAAATGCTATTAAGTATAGGTTTGTGTGTTCTATGCTTGGAGGCCACTCGTCATGAGGATTTAGTCTGAATTGAAGTAAGTGGTCTACATGAAAGTTGTAGCTTGTCTATCAATCTTTCCGATGCTATAAAGAATGCAATATTTGGATGTGGGAATTGGAAGATATGAATGTTGAAAGTTTGGAGTTTGTTTAGGTGATGTTTAACAGGACAGTAACTTTGACTAGGTTTTTGACCCCTTTAGAGATGAAATTGATTTTTGAGTTCTTCATGGAAGTTGTAGAGCTTCCTTTTATCTTTCCATCGATACCAAATTTGTCAAATTTGGAGTTCAGGATCAAGAGTTACTATTTTTGAAAAATTCGATTATATATGTATAATTGAGATTCTGTTCTTTTGCTTTTGATCCGACCCTTTTTCAATCTTTTGCTTATAATTCCTTCATCCGATATCCGATTGATTCGATTTTTAAAGAGTTGGATTCCTAATACATTTAGCTACTCTTTCAGGAGTAATTATGATTTTTAGGAGATTAAATGGAAAGAGATTGATTGAACCATAATGAGAGGGTTGGTTAAAGGTTATGAGTTAGATAATTTTCTGAGCATGGTTCAGTAATTTGGAGATATCTTGATCTTTACACCTACGATTGAGTTGATTCTTGAGGCAACATAAAATTAAGATATGGGACTATAAATCATGTGAAGGGATCGAGTTTCAATTTAGTCCCTAAGGTTGTCAATTTTTGAGTCGAAGTTAGTGTTATTGTTCAGTCGCGGTTTTGTATGGTCTGTACGTATTTTGGCCATAACTTCCTCAATTCTGAACCGAATTGAGTGATTTTGGTATCATGTTTAAAGAGGAGACATAGAGGAACAATTCTTGAGAAGAAAGTTTTGCCAAATTATTTTGTTTAGACACTCAAAATCAGGACGTAAGTTATCAGTTTTTCAAGATTCTGTGCAGGGGTAACTTTGGAAATTAACTTAAATGGAGGGGCATTATGGTCTTTTGGTTGTCATTTAATAACATGGCACCCTTAAGCAAGTAGCTGTCGGCAGTGAAGAGAGGAGAAACACGATAGAAGAGAAGAAAGAAAGAAAAAGAAGAGAGAAATGAAAGAGTGAGTCGACGGTGATGAAGAAGAGGCAAGAAGATGAAGGGAGAAGCTAGGTTTCGGATTCTTAGGGTTTTAAGTAAGGATTTTCGATGCTTTCCAAGGGGAAAGTGAAGAAAAACTCAAGAGCTTCATCTTGAGCAAGAAAGTGCCGAAAATGAGGGAGAAAGGTAAGATTCAAAAAACTTTGATCTTTTGATTTTTAGTGAGATATTGGTTTAGGTGGCTTGGAAAGGTTATGGGATTGAGTTATCTATGATTAATTGAAGTGATTATGCTATGATGATGGTTAGTTTTAGGATTTTTATGAGTTAGGGTTTATGCCCAATTTTTGGGATTTGGGGTTTTTGGAAATTTTTGCTATAGATAGCTTGAAAATATGTTGGAATTGGGTTTCCTATAGTTAATTTGAGGATTATGTCTAATATGATGTTGAATTTTGATGATATTGGTTTAGGAAATTTTTATTTGAAAGAAAGAAGAAAGGATTGGAGAAATTGATGATTAGGACAAGATTCAAGCATCGATTCGAGGTGGGTATCATATTTATTTTTGAAATTATAAGCTTTGTGTATGCTTTTGAAAACTCAAGAAAGTATAAGAGTTTATAAATTATGGTTTTTGAATGAGTTTGTTAAGAAATTTTATTACTTTAGGTTTGAAGTATTTAAAGAAATTACCAAATATGTTTAACAAAAATGTTTTCGACCGATTGGACATATTGCTAAAATTGTTTCGGATAAGTGAATAAAAATGTTTTGATTTCTGCATTCTTTGATTTTTTTTAAGTAAATTGAAAAGATGATTAAATTCATTATTTTGGAGTGACCTAGGAACTTTCCAAAATGGTTTGAATACATTGTATTTGATTGATTTGATTATAAGCCATGCTTCCATTTAAAAAAAAAAGAAAAAACTAAGAAAGAAAGTATCGACTTTTATCTATTTCCAAAGGGGTTTGAAAAATTGTTAGAAGTTTGGAATGATTAAGTTTATTGCTCTTGAAATTTTTTCTAAAAATATGGTTTATAAATGTTTGAACAAATTATGATTTCCAAATACTTTCGAAATTAGTTATAAAATATCGTTTGTGAAAATGTTTGAAAAATTTATGATTTTCTAATACTTTGAATTAGCTAGAAAATATTGTTTACAAAAATATTTCAAAAAAATTATTATTATAAGTTCTTAACATTTTGAAATTGTTTATAAAAGAAGGGTTTATGAAGATATGATTTCCAAATATTTTTGGAAGTGTTTACAAAATATTGTTTATGCAAAGGTTTGAAGAATTATAATTTCGAATAGTTTTAGAAGGGTTTTAAAAAAATTGTGATTCCTTAATATTCTTTGGGTTTGCTTATAATGTAGTGTTTATGGAAAAGATTAAAAAATTATAATTTTAGTATGAATAAATTCCTTGCTTTTGGAATAACTTTAGAAATTTTGTTATATGTTCAATGATATAAGAAATTGAAATTTTTAATTTGAAAGTTTTCAAAATTGTTACAAGTTTTAAATATTGATAGATTTCGAGAATGTCGGAATTACGAAAATTATTACAAAGGTTAAATTTATTGTTTCTAATGATTTTGGAAATTGATATAAGAAATTGTTATTCATTATGTTTGAATTATTTAAAGAAATTGTGTTTTGGAAAATCAAGGAGAGAAAGGATTTTGGAAATTGATTTAAGAAATTGCTATTCATTATGTTTGAATTATTTAAAGAAATTGTTATTTATGTTTTGGGTAATCAAGGAGAGAAATGCTTTTGGAAATTGATTTAAGAAATTAAAATGATTGGTGATTTTGTTGTTTTGAATAAAAGGTGAAAATTGTTGTTTAAATTTTAGATGATAAATGTGTATTGTGATTTTAAATGTGTGAGAATTATGTTTCAAAGGAATTGATAAAGTTGTTATTTATTCTTTATGAATGATTTTGATAAATTATTAAATGTGTTGCATACTTGTTTGATGAATGATTGTGAATTTGTAAGAAATTGATTAGTGAATTTGTGTTTTGCTATATGACATATGAAATTATGTGCTTAGTGAATGTGACTATATCTAGTAAGACACGACATGAAAATTTGAATTTTCGAAAAGTGCCTTCGGGCAATCTGCTTGTTTTAATCATGAATATGTGAATTATGTGAGTTTGGTTAGGTCCCCTCCGTAGAGTCGATTACCGGTCTCCTCTCGATAGCCTTCTCCCTTGCCCGCTAGTGGCGTAGAGTCTCGTTCGGACTCCTCTCCGTTCACACGCCGCACATGACCGCTATCTTGGAATGTGCGACGCTTCGTTAGACCGAACCAAACCACTTTGATATGTTATGTGTTTTTGATTTGTCACTTTGTAATGCATTGTTATGTGCTGCATGCATGTTTTGAAGTTATTTATGAAGTGTGAAAACAAAGAATTCGAGAAGTTTGGGCAATAAAAAGTTAAGGGTTTCAACTGAGAAAAACCTTTGAAATTATTTATGAACGTTTGAAAAGTCGAGAAGTTTGAAAAATAAGCCTTTGGGCAAAACTTTGTGAAAATGATTTCGCTTATGTTTTATTTTACAAATGTGGTATCCATTGAGTCGTCAAGTCACCCCACCTTTCATCCCCATCTCCAGGTTTCGAGCAGGAGATCGGATGAAGACGGTCAAGACATCAGTTTTGCATGTTTCTGTAATAGGGTTAGTTGAGATTTTGGCATTTGGTTTTGTATCGTGGCTTGAAAATGCCATTTTGGTTTGATGATGTACATGAATTATGAATTAATGTATATAGTTGAGTTGTGTATGATTTTGGGATATGAGTTATGATTGCTGATGAATATGAGTAGATTAGATTGAATCTTGCATTTGTATTTTGACATGAGATGTATATGAATGAGATTGAGATCTGATGATAGATTTTGGTTTGAGAATTATTGAAGTGGTGTAGTTATTGGTTTGCGTTGTTTCTGCTGGAAATTTCGGACGGGAGGTCCGATGATGGTTTTTATGGTTGGATGTGATTTTAGAAGTGTGTATTTTTTATCTGCAGATTTTTGGGCTGTTCAAAATATAGTCGTTATGCTGCCTGATTTTCGATAAAATCAGGTTATGGCAAGCTAGAATAAGTTTAAGATTAAGAGTTTTAAAGATGCGATTAAAATATGCATGATTAAGAGTGTTTTGAGCTAATGACAAAGGATAGTGAGATTAGAATGGGAGAATTTCCAAATGGGAAATTGTATTGTTTTGAGTTGTATGCGATTGATTAAAGAGAAAATGAATGACAAAAAAAAAATTTATACCGGTTTCGGATTAGTTTGGACCAAGTTAGTCTTAGGGTATCCAATGCGACGTTGTTTCGAAAAGTTTTTCTTCATGGATGTCGGAATCTTGCCACTCAGTTTGTTTCAGTTCGTTTGGAATTCGATTCGAATTACTGTGCTTCGTTCTTTTGAATCTGTTTTCGTTCGCTTCGCTTCTGCGTTCCCGTTTTTGTTTCAATGTCGCTTATGCTTTTACTTCCGCTTTCGCTTCGGCCCACTTCCGGGTTCGACCTTCGCTTTTTGTTTCCGGAAGTTTCTGTCCATTTTCACTTTTGTCTTTTCCGTTTTTCGGTTAGGGTCCGGTTCGAAAATCGGGTTCCAACACACTAGGCCTCTTTCCTCTAGACCCTTACCCAGTCTCAGCTTGTTTCTCCCTCATTTGTTGTTCAATTCTAATTGAAGCAGCTCTCAACTCAATGAAAGTGCCCATGTCTGACCGTGCCAACCTTGTTCTGATCTCCATATTAAGTCCATTCTCAAACCTCCTACCCTTATCTTCTTCTGTAGGAATCAGAGCAGTAGCATAACCCATCAATTCATTGAATCTGACCTCATACTCAGCCACTGACATCCTACCTTGCTTCAATTCCAACAACTCCTGCATATTCATATCCAGATAGATCTTAGGCATGTAGTTATCTCTGAAGACCCTCAAAAAATCTTCTCACTTCAAGTGACAAGGCTTGGTGGTACTGCCTGGGACAGTCTTCCACCAATGATATGCTGGCCCCTACATTAAAGACACTGCATAATCGAACCTCTCATCAGGCTCGCAGTCCATTTGATCAAATACTCTTTTTGTCCTCACTAACCATCCCTCGGCCTCAGCAGGGAGCTGTGCAGTAGGGTCTATGCTGTCATGGAAGTCCACAGCTCCCTGATTTCATAGCCTATTATACCTCCTCTCCCTTCTTTCGGGAACTCTAGGAGGCATCTCCTTAGATTGAGGCACAATCTACACGGCAATAAAGCCTCTCAATAGCTAGAGTCGTCCCTCGGTCCTGAAAAGACAATGTTACAATTTTGGTAAGTTTTGAGAACTCAATGAGGTAACCATCATCGATGGTTTACTCAATTCATGCAACAAATCAATTCATATCACAATTATTTCACAATTTTGCATTTCACATGAGTAACACACTTTCACTTAAGCATAAGCAATTTTGTATTTCACTCAATCAAACATACTTAACAAGATGCATATGAAATGCTCATGAGACATTTTTCAATTGTTACGTTGTTGTGAATGGGTGCTTGAACTGTCCCGTATCTATTTTGGATACTGAGCTCATTTATACGGCCCCTTCTCCGATGAGGATATTGGGCTCATTACACGTTGAGCCTGAGGCTCTGAAACACTTTTGAGCTCGAGGCTCATTTCCACACATTGAGCTTTAAGCTCTGATCGTTGGCTGCCTTAGTCCCAACTTCCATTATCTGATTATGCATTCATGAATTAAATGCATGTAACACAATCAATTACTTGATAAAACACATAAGTCTCACATTCACATTCAAGCAGTACTTCAATATTTTAATCCTCATTACACAATCATCGGACCTTCTATCCGAAATTCAAAATCAAATCACATTCATTCATTATTCAAAACATAATTATAAGCAAACAATAATTGAGAGAAACCGTCTAGGTTACTCACTGGTTGCTCTCGAAACTATTGCCTGGAAGTTCAGGCAACGTCTTCCAGGTGCTTAATCATGCACATGAATGCAATGAAATATGTACAATACATGTTCATGACAACCCTGGGTATCAATCCATCAATTTTATCACAAGATCATTCTCATATCAAAACTCATCCTTAAGTCACCCCTTTCGGGTCTATTATTCACATTAAATCAGAAAGTGAAGCTGAAGTAATTGGGTCATACTCGCTTCTAGAAAAGTATTCCTTTATGTCTTATGGATCTATTGGCACCAAAATCACTCAACTTGGTTTGGTAATTAGAAAGATATAGCTCAAACAGTTTCGGATTGCTCTTGTTTAAAACAATGTACTATGCACATCTTCCATCTGAAATTTTAACATCTTAGAGACTGAATTAGTGTTGGACCCCGATCTTTAAGTGAATTTTAGAAATATAAAAAGTATGAAATAAGTAAGCTTGCATATGAAGTTTGTAATAGATGTGATTATGTTTTAAGAAAATTGATGAGAAAAAGAATTGATGGAGTTTGATGATTTTTGAAATTGAATAGATTTGTATTGATTATACAAGTTTAAGTGGATGAGAAATTGAAAATTTAGTTAGAAATCAAGAAATAAAGAGAAAAAGTGTGAAAATATGAAAATATGAAAGTTTGACTTTTTGGCCATTGAGAGTTGACTTTTGATTTAGTCAAAATTTGAGAAAATGTTCTACATGAAGATTGTAGGTTATATTGAGAGCTTTCTGTCGCCATAAAGTTTGCAATTTTTTGATATCAGGAGTGAAAGTTATGAGCAGTCAAAGTTTAGGCGTGTTATAGGTTGACTTATGTTAGGACTGAAGCTTTGACTAAAAAATTTACCTAGTTAGAGGTTAATTGAGCCTTGAAGTTCTTCATGAAAGTTGAAGGATTTGATTTGATCTTTATTTGCTATAAAGTATGTAATTTTTCGATTAAGGAATACTAAGTTATGATTTTTACAAGTTTATGTTATAGTTTTAGCATGATTATTAGAGGACAGAACGTTTGACTGAAAAATTAACTTCCTTAGAGGCCAAATTGATTTTTATGTCCTTCATGAAAGTTGTAGAGGACTTTCCAAGCTTCGCAGTGATATAAAATATGAGGTGTTCGAAATTTGGAGTTGAAAGATATAAATTTTCAAAGTTAAATATTGTTTAGGTTTATATTAAATTGGGACAGTACCTTTGACTGAATTTTTGACCCCTTTAGAGACAAAATTGATTTTTGAGTTCTTCATGGAAGTTGTAGAGCTTCCTTCAAGCTTTCCATAGAGACCAAATCTGTCAAATTTGGAATTCGAAATCATGAGCTACAATTTTTGAAAAAAAAATCAGATATATATATATAACCATATATATATATATATTTGAAAAAAAAACGTCAGAAGCTCTCTCGCTAGGGCGATACGTCGCCCTAGTGAGGAGAGTTAAGTTTATTTTTATTTTTTAATTAATTTTTTAATTATTATTTTCGGATTATTTAATTATTTTTTTTAGATTTTAGGAAATATGACCATTTTCCAATCTTTTGCTTATAACTTTTCTGTCCGACATCCGATTGAGTTGATTCTCAAAGCGTTGGATTCCTAAGACAGTGAATTTCATTTTTACGAGAAATTTGTGAATTTTTGAGATTGAATTAAGGTTAATTAAAATAATCAAAGTGAGTTAGGAAATTTTTCGAACATAGTTCAGTATTTTTGAGAAATTCGGGATCTGTGGAGATCCGATTGAAGTGATTCTTGAGCCGAAATAAAATTATGACATGGGGCTACAAATCATATGAAGAAATGAAATGTCAAATTTGCCCCTAAGACCATCAAATTCTGAATGGAAGTTCGGATTAGAGTGCAGTTTTTGGATTAGGAATATCTGAAAGTATTTTGAGTATAACTTTTGCTCTGGTAATCGAAATGAGGCCATTCTTGTTTTGAATTAAACTAGAGAAATAGAGCTACAATTGTTATGAAGACATCGAATGTCAATTTTGGGATTAAGAAATTTAATTTCTGGATGGAAATAACGTGCTGGAAAATGTGTTAGAATATGAACAACCCGAAATATTTTGCGCATAACTTTTGATGTAGTGCTCCGAATTGGATGATTCTTGTGGCATTATGAAATTAAGACATAGAGGAACATTTCTCTAGAAGGAAGTTTTGATAAATTCCTTCAAATTGATAGTGCGAATCAAACCTGCAAGTAAGCATGACTTTAAGCTTTAAATGGAGGGGCAATATGGTCATTTATCTACCATTTAAATGACATGGCATTATTTATATTATAAAGATGTCGTTTGGGGAAGGAAGAGTCACGATGTTTCTAGAGGAGGAAAGAAGAAATAAGAAGAAGGAATAAGATAAGAAGATGAGAAAGAATGAATGGGTTTCGGTTGTGAGAAAACGAAAGAGAAAAGAGAGGAAAACTAGGTTTTTGATTTTCTCCAAGCTTACAAAATGATTTTTGTGCTTATTTCAAGAGGAAAAGAGAGAAAATGAGGAAGGCTTCCCATGAGGCTTTGAAAAATCTGAAAATTGAGAAGAAAAAGGTAAGAGAAATTGTTTTATCTTTGAGTTTTTCTTCGAACTTTGGTTTAGAAATATGGAGAATTGTATGGGTTTGTTAATTTCATGATCAATTTTTGGTGATTTCATGATGAATTGATTTAATTTTAGATTTATGTGAGTTAGGGATTATGCCTAAATTTTGAATTTGGGGATTTTGTGAATTATTGGTTTAGAATTATAGATAACAGTGTGGGTTTGTGGAATATGATATCAATTTTGAAGAAATTGTTATTTATGATATTGAATTTAGATAAATTGGTTTAGGTCAATTTTGAGATTTGGAGATTTTTGAAATTGGTGATTTAAATATCTTGAAATTAGTATGAATTGATGAATTATGACATCAATTTTGAAAATTAAGTTATTAATGAGATTGAATTTGAGTGAATTGGTTTAGGTAAAATTTTGAATTTGGGGATTTTAGAAATTCTGGTTTTAGAAGTGATGAATTTGGGTTTCCTATAGTTAATTTTGAAGATTTTGATTTTTATGATGTTGAATTTGGATATGTATGGCTTAGGTTATTTTTAAATTGGAAGGAAGAAAGAAGAAGTGGTCAATTTGGAGCATGGAACAAGTTTTTGGCAATAATTCGAGGTGGGTAGCATATTTATATTTTGATTTGTAAGCTATACATGCAATTTTGAAAATTTTAAAGAAAAAAATTAGATTTTTTGATAAATTATTGTTTTTGTAAATGTTTGAAAACAATGTTGATTAATGTTTGAAAATATGATTTCCGAATGATTTATGAGAAATTAGTACAAGTTTAAATTCATTGTTTTCAAATGATTTAATGAATTCGGTAGAAATTTCTGAAAAATTCATTTGTTGTGTATGCATTGATAAATTATGCAAAATTGTTGAATTGATTGAATTGATTGAATGGATTGTAGTGATTGAATTGTATGCATTATGTGAATGTGTGAAAATAAAGTTTCAAAATGTGCCTTCGGGCAATCCGTTTTCAAGTGTGAATTATGTGATTAAGTGGGTTTGGTTAGGTCCTCGTGAGTCGCTTACCTTTGCCTCTATTCGCTTATAACCTTCTCCTACGCCCGCTAGTGGCACGGAGTCTCGATTTTGGACTCCTTCACGGCTACACTGGACCGCTATGCGGAAAAGTGTAGAACGTTTTGTTCACTTTGCATGTGACCGCTATGCGGAATGTGTAAAGACGCTCTGCTTCGGACCGAACCGCACCATTTTTATATGTTACGTGTTTTTGATTTGTTTCAGTGTGCTGCATTCATGTTTAAAATTGAGAAATAAAAAAGTGAAATTTATTATAAAAAGTTTGAAAAATATTGAAAGATTTGAGGAAAATGTTTGAAAAGTTGTAAAGTTTGAAAAAATAAGCCTTTTGGCAAAAAGTTTATGAAAAAAAATGATTTTTGCTTATTTTTCAATTTATAAATGTGTTATCCATCGAAATCAGATAGCTACTTTCTTTCATCCCCATCTCCAGGTTTCGTGCAGGAGATAGGATGAAAGAAAGTAAAGACCTTTGTTCGTTTTTGTTCAGAGTGTATCTTATGTATTTGGGCTGGGAATGCCATTAAAGAGTGTTGTGTAAGTCATTATGAGAATGTTTTATGAGTTCTGGACATGTGAATTTAAGAAAGTTATGGAAGAGATTTGAGTATAACGTATTCGATTTCTGGAATTGTGTCATTTATGAATGGTTAATTAGATTGAAATTGTCATTTATGAATGATGGGAATTGTATATTGATTATAAATATGATGATTGTGATTTGGATATAGATAATGAGATTGTTGTGTTGACTAATTGAGAATTATGGAAGTATTAGGTATAGACGTGTGTTTTGCTGGTGTTTGGATTCCGGACGGGAGAGTCCGATGATTCTTAGCTGTGTTTGGGATTATAGAAGTGTTTTTAAACACCTTGGGTTTTGGTTAGTCAAAAGCGTAGTTATCTTTTAAATTTTCGTTAGAAAATAAATTGGAAAAGAAGAAAAATAAGATTTAGATGCTTAAAAGATGGAATTAGCGATTGATATGATTGTTACAAAGTTCGTTATGATATGAGAGATTGATTGAGGAAAATTTCCAAGAAAAAGGAAATTGTATGTTTTGATTGAGTTTGAGTAAAAACAAATATAAGAAAAAGAAAAAAAATTATATCGGATTTTCGCATTGGATTAGTTTTAGGTTTCCAACGCAATCGTTGTTGTCTTTGTATTGTATTCATGGATGTCGAACATTAGTTATGTTATTCGATTTGGCTGCATTTGTATACTTGGATTGTCAATTTGAATTCGATCCGTATCTGTTTCGCCTTTGATTGTAACCGTTCCGATTTGCTTCTTTTGATTCTGTATTCGATTTGCATTCGCTTTGCTTCCGCTTTCGCTTTCTTTGTCGTTATCGAATTCAATTTATCCAATTTGAATTCGCCTCGTTCTTCGTATCCGTTCCTATTTTTCGGTTGAGATCCGGTTCCCGGATCGGGTCCCAACAATTAGATTCCAAGTTCTGCATACCATTTGTAGCTCCATGTCTCTAGTTTACCAAAAATTAGAAATCTTCTCATTTGGAGTTCTACAGTTCAAGATATCATCAAAATATTGAAGTATGTTTAGCAGAATAACATCAGTTTATACTATCTAAGAATACACTCACTATACCCGTTCCACTTTTTCACTCAATTTTTCTCAATTTGATTCAGAGGACTATGATTTTGGGTAGAGATGTATAGAAATTTCTTACTAATTCAATGGTTCAAAAATCAATTCATTTGGGTGTCTAGAGAAGGAGTTATGATCAAAAGAATCCAATCTATTTTTGTCCTCAATCATACTGAACCTGCTTCGGGGAAACAACTATAACTTTCACTAGAAATTTTTGATTAAGGCATTCTTTGAGTGGTTCAAAAGAGGACTTCAAGAGCTACAACGTTTATGAAGACTTCAAAGTCAAATTCTATCTTTTGCATCTTCTTACTTTACTTGGTCTTACTTTTGCTTTGTCTTATTTTTGCTTCGTCTTACTTTGCTTCGTCTTACTTTTGCTTCGTCTTACTTTTGCTTCATCTTACTTTGTTTCGTCTTACTTTTGTTTCGTCTTACTTTTGCTTCGTCTTACTTTTGCTTCGTCTTGCTTTGCTTCATCTTACTTTCTCCACATATAATGATCATAACTTCCAACTCAGATGTTTAAAAATTCCATAATATATACCGTTGGAAAGATAAAAGAAATATTTACAACTCCAAAGAAGGCAAATTTGCCAATATCTATCTAGATTAATCCATATTTTCTCCTGAACTTAGAAAACGAATTTTACATTCAACTCCCAATGTACTGCACCTAGTTCTCAACTTTATGAAATTTTGAGACTCTTAGAGACAGAATTGAAATTCATTGTCTTCATATGAAATGTAGCCATACATCTCTAGGTTAATCCAAATTAAGAATAATCTCGTTTAGACAACTAGAGAAAACGTTATGGCTAAAATACTGAAGCATATTCAGTGAGCATTTTCTAGATTCTCAAACTTTCAACATTTTACATCTAACTCATCTTCTACTTAAATTATCTCTTCCATTACATTTCCTCATCATTATCTATCAATATATCAGTAACAAAAAAACTTACGGCCTATAATTGATCCTTAACCCAAAAATAGAGAATCAAACATGTACCCATTCATCTTAATTTTCTGCACTCACCCTCACTCCATTATATGCAACATCTAACTTCAAAAACATCTCTATAACACATTATATGTCATTAATGATCAATCACAATGATACAAAATGACATTTACAAGGATATTTCATCATACACAACACACATGCACACACACAAAAGTCAAGTCATAAATCCTACATTTCTCATCATTCGATTTTCATTTTAGCAATACCTATAACATTTAAAGCATAACTTACTTGATTTCACTTCAAATTCTTCAAAAACAACACTAGCCCTAACTCCTAAGCATCACTTGTTCATCAACTTGAAAGAGGTAAAGATAGGTTTTTCTTAGGGTAGAAGACACAAGTAGCAGAGTGGGCTTAGGGTAGGAAAGGCAAAGCATAGAAATCTCTTAGAAGGTGTTTGATGGAAAACTCTGTGTATAGGAAGAAAATTTGAAGAAGATGACGATGAAAAAGGAACTTAGACATATAACTTTACCTTTCAACTCTCAGAGAACAATAACCTACTTCTAACGAAAGTACAAAAAGCCTAAGTGACATATGTCACTTTCCTAATACCTAAGCTCTAACGTAGTTTCTTTTGAAACTAACTCCCTTAACTTTCATCTTTACAATTCAACTATCTCCAAATCTTTTTTTGATTTCTTTTTCTTATTTTCTATAATTTTTTGAAATTTATTCCTAAATTTACCAAAATTCCCAAATACAATATTCTTACCAACCAATAGAATTTTCAATAAAAATAAATTCAAAATTTTCAAAACTCCAAGAAATCACAACTCAATCTAATTATACCCGAAATTATTCATGAATGCATGTACATTTTTTTCTCATGTGCAACAACCTCACTATTCATATGAATGTGTAGGACATATTACGCATGAACATGGAAATGCATTTCTAGCTCTCATTAATCACTCACATTTACCATTCTAACCTTCCCATAGGTAATGGGATGTTACATCAATAGTCACTTAACATGGCATCATTTATTTTTATTCTCTTAAAAACCTCATAAGGAAAAACCCAATATTTTTAAAGTCCAAATTTCCTCAATTCATTTCATAAAAACCAAACGCTTATACAATGTAGCTTTTCAACATCCATACTCATACAACATCATAGCTTAATACAAAAGATGCTACACGAAAGAGGAAATACATAAAAGCTATCTAATCTGTCCATTTCCAGCTGATCGACCTTTGAGTCATTTCTTCTTATTTCTAAAAGTAAAAGTCTACACTACTTGTAGCATCCCTCAGTAGCTAATATCATCTATCGGTCCTAAAAAATCAACATTGCAATTTTGGTGAGTTTTGCAAACTCAATGAGGTAACCATCATCGATGATTCACTCAATTCATGCAACACATCACAAATATAACATATAGTTCACAACTTTGCATAAATGATCACATATCACATTCTCCTTTAAGAATCGGAAAATTTTGCATTTTAATCAGTCAAACATACTTATTAAAATGGATATGAAATGCTCATGTGACTCTTTTCCAATTTTTCATTGTTATGGCCGAGTGCTTAAATTGTACCATATCTATTGTAGATACTAGGCTCATTTATACTGTCCTTTATCTGTTGGAGATATAGGGCTAATTTTACATAGTGAGCCTTTAGCTCTTAATCACATTTGGAGCTTTAAGCTTGTTTTCGGTGGCTACTCAAGTCACAACTCTTATTACCTGATTATGCATTCATGTATGGAATGCATCTCTCATAATGAATCATTTCATGAAACATTTAGTTCGTCGCATTCACATTCAAATAGAACTTCAATATCTCATTCATATATTATAATCATTGGACCTTCATTGTCTGGAATCAACATAATCAAATCACATTCATTCAATAAGTCAAACATAAAATGAATCAAACAATTAATTGAGTGAGATCGTCTAGGTTACTCATAGGTTGCTCCTGAAGCTAATGTCTGGAAGTTCTAGCAACGTCTGGAGGTTGACATTCCAGTTGCTCCTCTATAACAAGCAATATACACATATCATAATTTGCACAATTATAAGTGTTTAATAATGCACATGTATGTAAATGAAATATGCACAATGCATGTTCATGAAAATCCTGAGTTTTTTTTCCATTATCCTCATCACATAATCAATCCTATCTCAAAACTCACCTAAGTATAATTTGTACTTAGGTTTATACCTTAATAAAACCATTAAAATCACAATTCATATCACATTGAATCACTTTCAAATTTTCCCAAAAACTGACTTTCGAGTCTATTGTTCTTGATCATTTAGACAATGAAAATGACGTAATTTGGCAATACTCTCTTCTGGAAAATGTTCTCTTATCCCTTAAGTTTCTAATGACACCAAAAGCGTTCAATTTGATTTAGTAATTTGAAAGTTATATCTCAACATTTTTGGATTATTCTTATACTGAAACAGTTACAATATACTCAACTTCCATCCAAAAATTGAAAGTCTTAGAGACTGAATCAAAATTCAACTTCTTCATATAATTTGTATCCCTTTGTCTCTAGTTTACTCCAAATCACAAATCATCTCATTTCGATCACTATAGAACAAGATATTGTTAATATTGAAGCCTACTCAATGAAATCTTCCTAGTTATCATGTTCCAACATAGTCAACATTTTCAAATTAAAACCAATAACGCCACTAAATTAATTGAGTCACAGCCATGTAACGTAAATTCACATTTGTGCAAGAGTTATGGGTATGCAAGAAAAACTCACGCCAGTGCATACCAACAAAAATGAGTCACAAGTGTGCAACAAAAACTTACGCCCGCGTGCACTCCATCAGGCCCATCCCACATTTTTTGCTCAATCTCTCTCAAATAATCTCATATGGATAAGAATTTTGGTGGCAATGTAGATAAGTGTGTTACGAGTCCAATGGTTCAAGTCTCATGTTATTTGGAGTTTGGAAGAAGGAGATATAGTCAAAAGATTGAAGGATGTTACGTCAACCTCCAACCTTAGAAGTCGCGATCGTGCTTGACTCATGCATGATTGCAAGTTTGGCTATCGACTTATGAAGTCACGATCGTATTCAGTGAAAAATAGCGAGGTCGTGATCGTGCTTAGTCGCACATCCTCCCTTCGAACCCCCATAACTTTCAATCCAAAACTCCACTAATTTCAGACTTTATATTATTAAAAAGCTAAAAGAAAGATCAACAACTTTCACGAAGATAATTTTGTTGAAATCTTCCTAGATCAATATAGTTTAATCATGGAAGTTTCAGACCACATTTTTACCCTTATTTCTTTTCTTTCTTTTATTCTAAACCAACTTCTCTAACTTATTTTCTCTCAAATTCTCCATGTATGTCTTCATTTTTTTGCATTTGTTCACCTTTTTTCTCTTTGTTCATTAAGTTCAACACTTCAAATCATTTCTACTCTTTCTACTCCGCTTCCCTTCAACTCATTCACAACACATTCACAGTACAACTAACTATACAAATTTACTCAAAATCCTCAAAATCATCAAAAACCAAATATCAGTCATATATCTTCTTCATGTTCTGCATTTCACATTTCCGCTATACTCATTCAGTTCCCTCAACTCTTCTGTTTCATCTTAACTCATTTATATATCATTAATCCACCTTTCATATTAACCCTATACTCGTTTTTTATTCATGTCTCCAACCGCTAAAGATATTCACGTATGTATACATATATACACGGTGAAAAAAGAGAGTATATATTTCTCTATCAACTTTCCAAAATTTTGTACTCTTCTTATGCATATTTTTATGGTTCTTTATAGCTCAAAATTCATTTCTAAACTATCTGATAACAAAATAATCATCAAATACGAAATGACAATATATCCAGATTTTCCTCTTATTTATACAGTATTCATGAAAATGGACACTATTTCCATGATTATGCAATGTCAAATAATTCATCAATTTATCTCATATTTATATTTGTTATAAAGATTAACACGATGCTTACTTGTTAAAACTCCAAAATCTTCAAATATCAACAAGTCCTAATTTTCATGCAACTCGCGTACACTATCATAGAGGTTGGCAGGTTTAGGTTTTCTTGAGGCAAAAGAAGTAGATAACAAAGTGAGAGTGGTAGAAGATAAGGGAAAGCAAAGTTTAACTTTGGTGGATGTTTGATGAAAAACTCTATGTTTGATGAAACTTGAAGAAGATAGCCACGAAGAAGGTAACTAGGATAAACAACAGTACTTAGTCTTTCAACTTCAAAAGAACATAACTTAGTCTTTCTAACAAAATCATAAAGTGTAACTTAACTAAGTTAGTGACACATGTCACTTATGTAACTTCTATGGCTTTAGACTAGTTATCAATTAACTAGTTCAATCTTCTCCATATTTTTCTCCAATTTGTCTCTGAATTTTTAAAATCATTATCTCAAAAATTCTGAAGTCGACTCCTAAATTTCCTCATCATCATTTATTCTTATTTTTATTTTCATTCACCAATTTACTTGCCAATTGGTTTTTTCCTAGTCCAATAATAATCAACAATTTCATAAATTATTCCTAAAATTTACCAAAATTCAAAATTAACAAATATACTCACCAATTAAATTTTCAATACAACAAATTTACAAATTCTCAATAGTATCACATCACAATTCAATTATACCCTAATTATCAATGAATGCATGTATAATTATTTTCATATGTAAAAGTTTACTATTCACATGTATGTATATATCATATAATGCATGAGCATAAAATATGTTTTCTAATCTCTCAGCAATCTTTCATATTTACTATTTTAGCCTTAACATGGGTAACGTGATGTTACAACTCTCCCCTCCTTAAAAGAAATTCCGTTCTAGAAATTCTTACCTGATTGTTCAAACAAGAGGAGATATTGTCTTCTCATATGCTCCTCTGTTTCATATGTGGCTTCTTCAGTTGAGTGATTCCTCCAAAGGACTTTTACCAATGGAATGACTCAATTCCTCAACTGCTTGATCTAAGATCCCACAATCTTGATCAGCTCCTCAATATAACTTAAGTTATTAGCAACCTCAATTTCTTGAGTCGGTATTATATGTGTCGGATCCGATCAGTATCTTTGGAGCATACTCACATGAAACACAATATGTAATTGTGACATTTCATTCAGTAAAGCCAACTTATATGCCAAATGTCTTATACTCTCAATGATATCATAAGACTTAATGTACCTAGGGCTCAACTTGCCCTTTTTATCGAATCTCAACACTCTTCTCTATGGTGACATTTTGAGAAACACTCTGTCTCTGATACTGTACTCCATGTCATGTCGATATTGATCCATGTAACTCTTTTGTCTATCATGAGCCACTTGAATTCGGCTTTAGATCAACTTTACCTTATCTACTGTATCTTGTATCAACTCTAGGCCTTCAAACATTCTCAAGCCCTCTTCATTCCAATATAATGGTGACTAATATTTTCTACCATACAATGCCTCATACGGTGCCATCTCGATACTACTGTGATAATGGTTGTTGTATGAAAATTCTATCAGTGCCATATATTGATCCCAAGCTCCTCGAAACTCCAATACACAAGCTCTGAGCATATCCTCAACAGCCTTTATTGTCCTCTCGCTCTGTCCATCTGTTTGAGGATGAAATATTGATTGAAGTTCAACTTAGTACCCAAAGTAGATAGTAAGCTCTTCCAAAATCTCAAAGTAAATCTGGGATCCCTGTCCGATACAATGGACATTGGAACCCTATGCAATCTCACTACCTCATTCACTTATCTCCGGGCCAATTGATCTAGTGAGTTATTCTATCTCATAGGTAAGAAGTGGGCCGACTTAGTCGATTGGTCCACTATAACCCATATCGTATTGTTCTGCCTCAAATTCTTAAGCAATCCCATAATGAAGTCCATAATGATCCGTTCCCATTTTTACTCTAGAATGGGCAACAAATGTAGCTTCTCTACTAGAGCCTGGTGCTCAGCCTTAACTTCTTGGCATGTCATACACTTGGATACATACTCTACCACTTGCTTCTTCATTCCGGGCCACTAGAAATGCTGCTTCAACATGTTATACATCTTGTTAGTACCAGGATGCATAACATAGGTGGCCATATGAGCTTCCTCTAGAATTTCCTTCCTCAAATGATCCATATTGGGAATACACAAAGTCTGCTTCAACCAAAATGTCTCATCCCTTAAATCAAACTCAAAATTCAGATTTATCTTCACTTTCTCCATAAGCTTTACCATCTCAGGATCTTTCCTCTAGACTTATCTGATTCTATCATGCAACATCAGTCTTAACTTCAAAGTAGCGATCAGTGCCTCGTCTTGCTCCAGATTCAACTCCATATTTAGAGTTTTCAAATGAATCAAATTGGGTAACCTCGGTAACTGGATCTGAGCTGCACTGGTATTAGACTTTTTACTCAAAACATCAATCACCACATTAGCTTTCCCCAGGTGGTACTTAATCGTGCAGTCATAATCCTTCAGTAACTCAATCCATCTCCTCTATCTCAAGTTCAACTCCTTCTGACTCAGCAGATACCTCAAACTCTTATGATTGGTATAAATATGGAAGGTCTCTCCATACAAGTAGTATCTCCATATCTTTAGAGCAAATATAACTACAACTAGCTCTAAATCATGCACCAGATAATTAATCTCGTGAGACCTTAATTGTCTTGATGTATAGGTGATTACCTTGCCATACTACATCAATACACATCCCAATCCTTGATGCAAAGCATCACTATATATCACATATCCTCTGGTCCCCGATGGAATAATCACACCGATATAGTAGTCAACTGATGTTTCAACTCTTCAAAACTCTTCTGACATTCCTCATTCCATTTGAACACTACAATCTTCCTCATAAGTTTTACAGAAGTGGGTAATGGGACCAGAACAAAAGATACTCATGTTTGGTATCTAAAATAGAAGAGACTTATGTCTATAAATCTGGGGACACTATAGTGTCGATAATTAGAGGACATCATAGTGTTAATAATCAAGGGACACCGTAGTGTCAATAATCAGGGGACACCGTAGTGTCAAGTTACAGGAGCAGCTGTAGACCCTTCTAGGCATGCCTATTTACCCATGACTAGGACTTAGTAGTTTTTAAAACAAAACATGTCACATTTTAGAATTCTTATGTAAAAGATATATTGCCAAATGTATGACTCTATTCCACTTGCTCAACTTGAACATACTCATTCACATTTGATCAAACTCAACATGCCTTATAAACATAAGCATTTGTAATGATGCACTAAAGGATACATTAAGTAATTACAATTTATATATACTCACCTAAGTTCCTAATTCACAAACATTCATAACTAACACATCACTTATATCATTTAAATCACATTTGTGTTCATAAGTACACTTCATTTCTTTAAAAAATTATAAGTTCCAAATTAGATACTTTGTTATCTAATAACACCTTCCTTAAGTTATTACTTCAATTAAAAATCCAAATTTTATTCAACCGTTGATTAACTTATTCCATATAAAACTAGGATCATTTTATACCTTAATTAAGTCCAATTAAACCATTATAAAGTACCTTAACCTTATATAGTCCAACAATTGCCTAAAACTAACCTTTTCTCATTATTAATTACTTCCCAAAACCATGGGAACGATCGGAGGATGAGGGAACTGAAGGTTCACTCACCTACAACCTTCATTTTGCTTCCAAATTTTACTATATACCCATTCAATATACCTTCACCAAAGTCCATCAATTTCACTTCAATTCTACCTTACTCATGCTTCAATCCCTTATCAAACTCATGTCCAAACCTAATTCAAAAATCATTTATTAGGAAACTCACAAACCATTATCTTACATACATAAAAACCAAAACAGAATTTACCAAACAAGGATCATTTTCCAGCACTCAATTATCAACATCATAACACATATTTCATGCCAATTCAGTTATCATAAAATTTGTATTAATACATTCTATCAAGTTTAGAATTCCCTTACATAATTAACTTTAAGTTCCTTCATAAAAAAACCAAGTAATTTGGCTCTTCATGTAACTAACACACTTCCAAAATGAAGGTAGATATAGGTTGATCTTAACACTAAGATGATAACAACATAGAAGGTAGTATAAAGTAGCTTTCTTGATGTAGTATCATGCAAGGATTCTTAAGTGTTGATGACCAAAATCAAGCAAAAACTCCAGTAGTTGAGAGGAAGTTAGAGGTTTCATTGGTGAGGAGCAAAGTGAAGGATGAGTAACAGTAGAAATCAGTTAATGCATAAGGCCATGCCATGTGTAGGATGAGTGTCCTTACTCTAGGGACACTTATAACACAAAGACATAAACCACATGTGCTTCAATGGAATAACCTACATTTTATACATAGAAATGAGCCACTTATCCTCCATTTACACTACAAAATGTCACACTTCTATTAAACCATTTGTCACTTAATCAATGTTTCCAAATGTCATTCAATTATACTGCCATTTATCCCTTATTTAACTATGCTAAATTTCACTAAATGAATAGGTTTTAGTCATTCAAATTTCCATATACCAACTCGTCTTGCCATTTGACAAATTTCCTAGTCCAATTGTACATTTCATTCCTCAATTCTCTAATGGTAACAATTAATTTCAAGTTACTAATTATGGTCCATCAAACCAAAATTCAAGACATATACAATTCACAATCATATCACAATTTCAACACCTATCACATTTACTTTTATGAACATGTAACATTTTAACTAAGGAGCACAAATTGGTGTAGCTCAAGTACATGGGTGCACAAATTGTCGGGGAGGTAACAACCCCTATTCTAATACTTAGGTGGAAAAATAACTCAAATTTTCATTGGTCTAATAATGCAAGAAACCCAATGAGAGCTAAATGCCCACCAAGACTTCAGCAGGATAAGCTTGGTTAATTGGAATCAAAGATGGATAAGCTAATGGATATGCTGAGTTCCAAATTTAGGAGCCAAGACGAGAATCATAAGAAGATGGAAGCTAAATTTGATAAAATTTTAAAGAATCATTATTCTTCCATTGACAATTTGGAGGTTAAAGTGGGCTAATTAGTTAATACATTGTATATACAAAGCTTAGGGAGTCTCCTGAGCAACATAGAGGCTAATATAAGGGAGCAATTAAATGCTATCACACTTATAAGCGAGTGCAAGTTAGAAGAACCAACTAAGAAGAAGGTTGAACCCTATAGTAATGGATGCCAAGAAAAGGAGGAGAAGAAGAAAGAGAAGAAGGAGGAACCTCTATATGTCCCTCTCCCTCCATATATGCCAAAGATCCCTTTTCCCAAAGTCTAAGGAAGAATAAAATGGATGTGAAAATTGTAAAGTTTTTAGAGAAGTTGAAGAAATTGCAAATTAACTTGTCATTTATAGAGGCTTTCGAGAACATGCCTAAGTATATGGAGTTTCTCAAATACATCTTTTTTAAAAAGTGGACTTAGGAGGAAAATCAAACGGTTTCCTTGATAGAGAGTTGTAGCTCCATAATTACTAGCCACATGCCCTCAAAATTGAAAGATCCAAAGAGTTTCTATTATACCCTATATAGCTGGTAATTTTGAATTTTCTAAGTGTTTATGTTACTTAAGCGTAAGTATTAATCTTATTCCTTCATCTATTTTTAAGAAATTTGGGATAAGAGATGTGAAGCTAGCATCCATGCTTATTTAGTTGGGGAATCATCTTATAAACAAATTGTTTGGCATATTGAAGGATGTGCTAGCAAAAGTGGACAAGTTTATTATTCATGTTGATTGTTAGAATTTCAAGAGGATTGAAACTATTCGTTAATTCTTTGTAGACCGTTTATAAATAGAGGAATAAGATTGGTGGATATTCATTTGTTTAGATCGATGATGAACAAGTTTGAGTTTAATATATAAGCAAGACATTGAAGCATGCTAAGAAGGGAAACTCTTGCATAAAGAGTGATATAGTTGATAAGTACATAAAAGAGCAGGAGGAGTGTTGGGACCCGATCCGAGAACCAGATCCCAACCGGAATAACGAAGAGCGAAACAAAAAGAACGAGGCGAATAGCTAAACGAATAACCAAATGCGGGAACAACCAATCGAATAGCAAAACTTTCGAATGCGAAACAAAATACGAATACCAAAATATGGAAGCAAAATACAAATTGGATAAATCAAAACCTATGGCGGAGACAATTTCAAGCAGAACATATCCGACATCCGAGAACAATTATCGAAGAAAAACAATCGCACTGGAAATCTAGACTATCCAAATCCGGTATAATTTTTTTTCTTTCTTTCTTTCTTTTTTTTTTATACTCATCTTTATTCAAACTCATGCCAACCAAACACAAATAAATTCCCATTTTTGGGAATCATCCTCAATTAATTTCTCAGTTATAACAAAATTTCTTATACATACAATTCAATCCCAAAAATCCATCTTTTAAACATCTAATTCTTATTTATTTTTCTTTTTCAACTTATTATTTAACAAAATTTCGGCAGCATAATGGCTTCCTTTAACCTAACCCAAAACCTGCAAGGGTAAATAAACACTTCTAAAATACCCAAGCCA
Source organism: Erythroxylum novogranatense (assembly GCA_029891385.1). Taxonomy (NCBI): domain Eukaryota; kingdom Viridiplantae; phylum Streptophyta; class Magnoliopsida; order Malpighiales; family Erythroxylaceae; genus Erythroxylum; species Erythroxylum novogranatense. The sequence continues at coordinate 58,560,362 of CM057228.1, read as the reverse complement.
TCACACAAAATCTTTCAAATCTACCGGACCCTCCGTCCGGGATCTCAGCAGATAAACACACTCCTATATCTAAAACATTTCAATAATCTTCAATCTTTAATCAGAAACATCCGTACACAACTCAATCATAATTATAACCAAATCCATAATTCACATTAATATACAATCTTATAATTCAAATACATCGTACTCAAAATTATACACAAGTTCATAACCTTAGCCATACACAATTCCAATCTATGTACAATCTCATAACTTATTACTTTCATGAGTCGAACATTTTCAGAACCTTAATGGCTTTCCAAACCATATCTTAAACCTGTCCAAAAATCCAAATTATTCCAAACACAGAAACATACACAAATCGAACTGGTGTTCTGACAGTCTTTCATCCGATCTCCTGCTCGAATACCTGGAGATGAGGATGAAAGGGGGGGGTGAGCTAAAATAGCTCGTGGATAATATGTTTATAAATTGAAAAATAAGTGAAAAAAACATCTTTGCAAAAACCTTTGCCATTCTTTTAAAAAGAAATTCCACAGTAGGAACTTTGACAATTTTCTTATTTCTCACACTTTTCAAAACATGATCAAAACCATTTCAATCACTTTTCAGTTGAAGAACTTCAATAATTTCTTTCTCAAAATTTTTTACATTTCTTTTTCAAAATATGTCATGTAACACACTTATAAACAGAACAAAGCACACAAAACACATCAAATGGTCTGGTTCGGTCCAAATAGAGCGTCTTGCACATTCTCATATAATGTCCTGCGGCCAGTGAATGAAACGTATTACACTTTCCGCATAGCGGTCCAGTAATAGCCGTGAAGGAGTCCAAATCGAGTCTCAATGCCACTAGCGGGCAGCCGGGAGAAGGCTTTAAACAAATAGAGACAGTGCACTGACTCACTTAAAGGACCTAACCAAACCCACATAACACATATCGAAAACGAAAGATCGGATTGCCCGAAGGCACTTTTCAAAAATCTTACTTTTCACACACTCACATATCACATCAATGCATATAAAATTCACAACGTCACTTCATCGTCAACATTCAAAATTATCAATTATCAATCAATTCACATATCAATCAAAATCACAACAAGGTATGCAAATATTTCTTTCAATCATAAAAATCCAACTTATTCAAATTCACATTTTCAAATCATTTATAGAATTCGAACACAACGAATTTCATAAACTTTGCATTTTCGTAAAATTTATTCCGAAAACCAAGTTTTCAAACATTTTCATAAACCATAATTTTTTTTTCAAAATTTTGCTTCTTGAAATTTTCAAATATTCATGCTTAGCTTAAAATTCAATAAATAAACATACTACCTACCTCGAATTAATGTCAGAAATTTGTTCCAAGTTTCAATTTTGTCGTTTCTCCTTTCTTCCTTCCAATTTAACATTCCCTAAAGCAATTTCATCAAAATTCAACCTCATAAATAACTTAATCCTTAAAATTGATGTCATAATTCATCAATTCATACTAATTCCAAGATATCTAAATCACCAATTTCAAAAATCTCCAATTTTCAAAATTGGCCTAAACTAATTTACACAAATTCAATATCGTAAATCACAAATGCTACAAAATTGATATCATATTTCACAAACCCATACTAGTATTTATTATTCTACACCAATAATTCACAAAATCCTCAAACACAAAATTAAGCCTAAACCTTAATTAATTTTCCATCCAAAATTAAACATAACTTAAAGCATATACATCAAAATTGACTTCATATATCACATACCCATATCATTCTCCATATCTCTAAACTAAAATTTCATCAAAAACACAAAGTTGAAAATTTTCTCTTACCTCTTTCTCTTTCAAATTTCGGATTTCTCAAGCCCCATGGGAAGCTTTCAAGTTTTTTCCACCTTTTTCCTTTGAATCCAAGCAAAACTTATGCTAGAACCCTAAAAATTCGAAAATCCTCACTTCTCTCTCTTCTTTCTCCATGGCCGAAGCTTCTTCTCTCCATTCTCTTCTTATTTTCTTCTTCTTTCCTCTAAAAGTCGACTTCCACTGTTGAACCCCGATCTTTGAGTGAATTTGAATTATGAAAATGAAATTTAAGGAGTGCTTGGTGAATGTATTGTATAATAGATGGCTTAAAATTTAAAGAATATTGAGAATAAAAGAAATGATTTGATTTTGATATCTTTGGGGTTTTGAGTAGATTGGTATGGTTTATGAAATTAAGTAGATGAGTTGATTGAAATTAAGTTGAAAATCATGACTGAAAAGAAAAAGTGTGAAAATTTGAAGAATTTAGAAAGTTTGACTTTTTGAGGAAAAAGTTGACTTTTGATTTAGGCAAAATTTGATAAAATGGTCTTCTGGAAACTTGTATATTATGTCAAGAGCTTTCTGTAGCCATAAAGTTTGATATTTTTTGATATCGGGAGTGGAAAATATGATCAGTCAAAGTTAAGTATGAAATTTGTTTGAAGTTTGACTTTTGGGGTTGACAGTTGACTTTTGATCTAGGCAAAATTTGAGAAAATGATCTACATAAAATTTGTAGTGTTTGTTGAGAGTTTTCTGTGGACATAAAGTTTGCTATTTTTCGATGTCGGGATTGAGAGATATGAATTTCTGAAGATATGCTTTGTTTTGAAAATGCTATTAAGTATAGATTTGTATGTGCTATACTTCGAGGCCACTCGTCGTATGGATTTAATCTGAATTAGAATAAGCGGTCTTAATGAAAGTTGGAGCTTGTATTTCGATCTTTCCGACGCCATAAAGTATGTAATTTTTTGATATCGGGGCTAGGAGATATGATCTTTGGAAATTTCAAGTATAAGTATGTATTTGAAGTTTTGTAACTTGGTTTGAACTTCGACCCTTTTTGTAATCTTTTGCTTATACATCCTTCGTCCGACATCCGATTGATTCGATTCTTGAAGCGTTAGATTCCTAAGACAATTACGTTCATTTTTATGAAGAATTATGATTTTTAGGAGATTAAATGGAAAGAGATTGATTGAACCAAAGTAAGAGATGGGTTATAGGTTATAAGTTGGATAATTTTCTGAACATGGTTCAGTATTTTGCGATTTTCGGGAGCTGTACAACTCCGATTGAGGTGATTCTTAAGGAAAAATAAATTTAAGATATAGGGATACAACTCTTGTGAAGGGATCAAAATTTAATTTCATCCCTAAGATTGTTAATTTCTGGAATTAAATTCGCGTAATGTTCAGTCTCGGATTTTTTGCAGGTCTGATAGTATTTCAGCTATAACTTCTTCGTTTCTGATCGGAATTGAGCGCGGTCAGTGGCGTTGGATTCGTATGATCTAGAGGAACAATTTTCATGAAGAAAGTTTGTCCAAATTATTTCGTTTATATGTTGGAAATCAAGAAGCAAGTTATCAGTTTTTCAAAATCCTGCACAGGGGCAAACTTGGAAATAGGCTTAATTGGAGGGGCAAGATGGTAAAGTGTGTTTAATTAAATGAAACACACAAGAAGTTGTCGTTTCTACTCCCAGAAAACAGCATGAAGAGTCACGAAAATTCTGGAAAGTGGAAGAGCATGAAGAGTCATATAGGTAGATGAGGTGGCACTTAAATGAGAATAAAAATGAAACAAAATGAGAGAAACATAAGGAAGTGTCGTTGGCTTAGGTTATTTGGAAGAGAACACTCACGAACTTGCTAGAAGAGAAGAAAGAAGAGGCCATCGATTTTTCTAAGAAGAGAAAAGAGATGAAGGTGTTTCGGCCAAGACAAAAGAAGAAGAAGAAGAAAAGAAGAAGAAGAAGATGTCGTGGGTCATCCATAAGGTTAGGGATTTCGAATTTTTGTTGGTTTTATTGTTAGGATTTGTGTCTTCCTTGCTTAATCATGGTAGATTGAAGAGTTAATTATGAAAGAACAAGAAAAAGAAAAGAAGAAGAGTGATGGGAGTTTCCAAAATCTGATTTTCGTGGTTGGGGTTTCTAAGATTAGGAATTTCGAATTTTGTTGCTTATTTAGCTAAGTTTTGATGTTAATGATTTAATTAAAGTATGGGTAAGATGATATGAAATTAATGTCATGTTTTCGTTTCCTAAAGTTTATGAATTTTTGGTATCTCTTGTAAGATGGGATTTCGCTTTCATGTTTCAAATGGTGGGTGAAGAGTGTTGTATGAAGTGAATTGAGTAGGAAAGAAAGGAAAGAAGAAGAATACTTGAAGCTTGGAAAAAAAATCAGCTTGGGTTATTGTCTTTAAAGTGAGATGGTGACAAAAAAAATTGACTAGGTTTGAGAGAGGTGATGATGGATATAGGTTAGGAATAATATCGGCAAAGTTAGGAAAGTTTCAATTCAAGTTTTGTCATTCTTGGGAAAATTTCAGCATTGTGACATTATGTTCATTAGGATTTTTTTATACCTTGATTATGGTCAAATAAAGCATTTGGGGGTTTAAGAAAAATCAGATTTGTGTTGGTCTTTTTAAGGCATGAGATTGTTGAAAATTTTGATTCAATTGGATAGGTGTTGATGCTATTGGTTTAGTTAAAGTATAGGTGAGATTATTTGGTTGAAAGTCAAAGTTTTCCCATTCTTTAAAAATTTCAGCATTGAGTTCTCTTGGTAAATTGGGGATTTTTGTGTTTGATGAAGGAGAATTGAGGCAATTAAGGAAGAGCCAAGGTATTGACCAATTCTAGAGTTAAAAGAAAGGTCTTTGGTCCGAGAAGAAAAGCTTAAGGAAATTCAAGTGGGTAGTATATTTATTTCTTGAATTGTAAGCTAAGAATATGAATTTGGAAATTTAAGAAGCAAAGTTTTTATCAATGATTAATGAAATTCAAGGTTTGGTTTTCGTATGATTTAAATGATTAAAAGTAGTGCATATATTGCGATGAATATGTGATTTAGGTGATGATGTGAATGGCATTAAATTTTGTTATGTGAATCCATGTGTATCTGTGTTTGTGTCATTTATGACACAATATGATGATGTGATTTGAAAAATGTGAAAAGCAAGATGTTTGAAAAGTGCCTTTGGGCCATCTGAAATGTCATTTTGCTTATGTGCTATATGGGTTTGGTAAGGTCCTTTGTGAGTTAGCGCTGTCTCTATATGTCTATAGCCTTCTCCCGGCTGCCCGCAAGAGGCAATGGAGTTCCGATCACAGACTCCCTTCACGGCTGCACATGACCGCTATGTGAAAATGTGTAGTACGTCCTGTTATGGACCAAAACCAAACCATTTAATGTGTTATTGTGTTTTGTGTTGGATGCCATGATAACCCATGAAACACACCCGCAAAGATAACTCGCAAACACCTACGGGTGGGGTGTGGGATCCAACATCAAACCATTTGTGATGTGTTACGTGTTTTTGGTATGTATATGATGTGATGCATTCATATTTGAAATTGTGCATGATTTGTAAAAAGTTTTAATCATAAACCTTCGGAAACTGGTTATGAATGTTTTTGAAATAAATGACGATTTTGAGAAAATTTTCTAAGGTTTATGAATGTTTTGAAACGTTTGAAAATGAGTTTTTGGATAAATTTTCAATGGGAAATGTTTAAAAAGTTTGAAAAGACAATTTTCGCTTATGTTTCAATTTATAAATATATTATCCACGAGCTTTGTGGTCACCCCCCCTTTCATCCCCATCTCCAGGTTTCGAGCAGGAGATCGGATGAAAGAATGTGAAGACGTTTGGTTCGTTTTTGCATCGTTTGCATTGTATTATGAATTGAGATTTGAAATATTTTGTAAATGGTGTGAATTATCGTTAAGTAAATGATTATAATGTATTTCGAGCATGTATTTCCGAATGTATGAAGATTATGAATTAATGTATGAGAGTATGAGATTGTATATGGAATTGTGTATGATTATGATGATGTAAGTAAATTATGGGTTGTATATGAGTGAATTGAGATATGGATGTTTTCGATGATGTTTGAGAATTATTGGAGTGATAGGTATAGATGTGTGTTTCTGCCGGTGTTTGGATTCCGGACGGGGAGTCCGATGACTTTGTGTGATTCTGAATTTTGTGAAGTGTATTTTACCTTTGCAGGAAATTTTGGGATAGGATAAATGCATCCGTTACGCTGCCGAAATTTCGATAAAATTAGAATAAAATGTAATTTAATATTTGTATGGATAAGTAAGAATATGATCAGACTTAGAGTTCTGCATGAGAATGATTTTCCAAAAGTAGAATTTGGTTGTGTGATTTGAATGAGGTTGACTAATGAGGTAAAAAATGAGAATAAAAAAAAGAAAGAAAAATTTATACCGGATTTGAAATGTCGTAAGGTTTCCAACGCGATGAGTTTGCTATGCTTCATGTTTGAAATGCATGTCGGTGTGTGTTTCAGTTTGATTATTTCGATTCGAAAATTCTGCCTTTCGAGTTTCTCCGCTTTATTATTCGTATTTCCGATGCACAATTTTCGACGTATTCGTTTCGTTCCGATGATGCGATTTATTTTCTGATTAGCGATTTCTCACTTTTCGATGTTCCGTCTTTCCGTTCTGTTTTTCGGTTGGGATCCGATTCCCGAATCGGGTCCCAACATTTATGGTATCAGAGCCCAGTATTATGATCGTACTTGGGCGTTTGTGTCTAACTGATTTGTATAAGAGTGTTCAAGCATAAAATTGAATTTGTGAGATTGTGATAAAGATAGAGTGCATACTAAAGTGCTTGATAGATGAAGATGATAAGAATGTTAAGTGATTTTAGGAAATTTTGCATGAAATTGAGATTTGAAGTTCATGAGGAATTAGGATGATTTGATTTTGTATATCCATTTGTGAGTGAAAGATGAGCATGGAGATGGATTTTTATAAATTATGTGAAGACCTAATTAAGTGTTCGATGAGGGTTAAGAACTTTAATGAATTTTAGGTTTGTGATGATGGAAAATTGAGATTTGAACTGAATGATAACATTTGGATGAAATTGATTTGATTATACTTCTTTGAGATGAAAGTATGACTATTTGAAAGATGTCATGATGATAAAGATTAAATGATGATTGAACGATATTAGGGTTCCTTAAGAAATGAACCATTGACTTGTGTCCATAAGTGTAGAATCAATGAGTTATGACTATAGTGATTTGATATGATATGAGTGGTATGTGATTTAAGGAAATGAAAATTGTGAAGAGATTGAGAATATGTATGATAAGTAAATTAGAAAAAAAAATGCTTGATGATCTTTGTTTGGAAAGACACTTTTGCAAGGATGAGGTACTTGGAGTTTAATCTAGTATGAATTTCGAGGACGAAATTCTTTTAAGAGGGGAAGAAATGTTGGACCCCGATCTTTGAGTGAAATTTGAATTATGAAATAGAATTTAAGGAGTGCTTGGTGAATGTATTGTATAATAGATGGCTTAAAATTTAAAGAATATTGAGAAGAAAAGAAATGATTTGATTTTGATATCTTTGGGGTTTTGAGTGGATTGGTATGGTTTATGAAATTAAGTAGATGAGTTGATTGAAATTAAGTTGAAAATCATGACTGAAAAGAAAAAGTGTGAAAATTTGAAGAATTTAGAAAGTTTGACTTTTTGAGAAAAAGTTGACTTTTGATTTAGGCAAAATTTGATAAAATGGTCTTCTGGAAACTTGTATATTATGTCAAGAGCTTTCTGTAGCCATAAAGTTTGATATTTTTCGATATCGGGAGTGGAAGTTATGATCAGTCAAAATTAAGTATGAAATTTGTTTGAAGTTTGACTTTTGGGGTTGATAGTTGACTTTTGATCTAGGCAAAATTTGAGAAAATGATCTACATGAAATTTGTAGTGTTTGTTGAGAGTTTTCTGTGGCCATAAAGTTTGCTATTTTTCGATGTCGGGATTGAGAGATATGAATTTCTGAAGATATGCTTTGTTTTGAAAATGTTATTAAGTATAGATTTGTATGTGCTATACTTCGAGGCCACTCGTCGTATGGATTTAATCTGAATTGGAATGAGCGGTCTTAATGAAAGTTGGAGCTTGTATTTCGATCTTTTCGACGCCATAAAGTATGTAATTTTTTGATATCGGGGCTAGGAGATATGATCTTTGGAAATTTCAAGTATAAGTATGTATTTGAAGTTTTGTAACTTGGTTTGAACTTCGACCCTTTTGTAATCTTTTGCTTATACATCCTTCGTCCGACATCCGATTGATTCGATTCTTGAAGCGTTGGATTCCTAAGACAATTACGTTCATTTTTATGAAGAATTATGATTTTTAGGAGATTAAATGGAAAGAGATTGATTGAACCAAAGTAAGAGATGGGTTATAGGTTATAAGTTGGATAATTTTCTGAACATGGTTCAGTATTTTGCGATTTTCGGGAGCTGTACAACTCCGATTGAGGTGATTATTGAGGGAAAATAAAGTTAAGATATAGGGATACAACTCTTGTGAAGGGATCAAATTTTAATTTCATCCCTAAGATTGTTAATTTCTAGAATTAAATTCGCATAATGTTCAGTCTCGGATTTTTCGCAGGTCCGATAGTATTTCAGCTATAGCTTCTTCGTTTCTGATCCGAATTGAGCGCGGTCGGTGGCGTTGGATTCGTATGATGATCTAGAGGAACAATTTTCATGAAAAAAGTTTGTCCAAATTATTTCGTTTAGATGCTGGAAATCAAGATGCAAATTATCAGTTTTTCAAAATCCTGCACAGGGGCAAACTTGGAAAGAGGCTTAATTGGAGGGGCAAGATGGTAAAGTGTGTTTCATTAAATGAAACACACAAGAAGCTGTCGTTTCTACTCCCAGAAAACAGCATGAAGAGTCACGAAAATTCTGGAAAGTGGAAGAGCATGAAGAGTCATATAGGTAGATGAGGTGGCACTTAAATGAGAATAAAAATGAAACAAAATGAGAGAAACATAAGGAAGTGTCGTTGGCTTAGGTTATTTGGAAGAGAACACTCACGAACTTGCTAGAAGAGAAGAAAGAAGAGGCCATCGATTTTTCTAAGAAGAGAAAAGAGATGAAGGTGTTTCGGCCAAGACAAAAGAAGAAGAAGAAGAAAAGAAGAAGAAGATGTCGTGGGTCATCCATAAGGTTAGGGATTTCAAATTTTTGTTGGTTTTATTGTTAGGAGTTGTGTGTTCCTTGCTTAATCATGGTAGATTGAAGAGTTAATTATGAAAGAACAAGAAAAAGAAAAGAAGAAGAGTGATGGGAGTTTCCAAAATCTGATTTTCGTGGTTGGGGTTTCTAAGATTAGGAATTTCGAATTTTGTTGCTTATTTAGCTAAGTTTTGATGTTAATGATTTAATTAAAGTATGGGTAAGATGATATGAAATTAATGTCATGTTTTCGTTTCCTAAAGTTTATGAATTTTTGGTATCTCTTGTAAGATGGGATTTTGCTTTCATGTTTCAAATGGTGGGTGAAGAGTGTTGTATGAAGTAAATTGAGTAGGAAAGAAAGGAAAGAAGAAGAATACTTGAAGCTTGGAAAAAAAATCAGCTTGGGTTATTGTCTTTAAAGTGAGATTGTGACAAAAAAAATTGACTAGGTTTGAGAGAGGTGATGATGGATATAGGTTAGGAATAATATCGGCAAAGTTAGGAAAGTTTCAATTCAAGTTTTGTCATTCTTGGGAAAATTTCAGCATTGTGACATTATGTTCATTAGGATTTTTTTATACCTTGATTATGGTCAAATAAAGCATTTGGGGTTTAAGAAAATCAGATTTGTGTTGGTCTTTTAAGGCATGAGATTGTTGAAAATTTTGATTCAATTGGATAGGTGTTGATGCTATTGGTTTAGTTAAAGTATAGGTGAGATTATTTGGTTGAAAGTCAAAGTTTTCCCATTCTTTAAAAATTTCAGCATTGAGTTCTCTTGGTAAATTGGGGATTTTTGTGTTTGATGAAGGAGAATTGAGGCAATTAAGGAAGAGCCAAGGTATTGACCAATTCTAGAGTTAAAAGAAAGGTCTTTGGTCCGAGAAGAAAAGCTTAAGGAAATTCAAGTGGGTAGTATATTTATTTCTTGAATTGTAAGCTAAGAATATGAATTTGGAAATTTAAGAAGCAAAGTTTTTATCAATGATTAATGAAATTCAAGGTTTGGTTTTCGTATGATTTAAATGATTAAAAGTAGTGCATATATTGCGATGAATATGTGATTTAGGTGATGATGTGAATGGCATTAAATTTTGTTATGTGAATCCATGTGTATCTGTGTTTGTGTCATTTATGACACAATATGATGATGTGATTTGAAAAATGTGAAAAGCAAGATGTTTGAAAAGTGCCTTCGGGCCATCTGAAATGTCGTTTTGCTTATGTGCTATATGGGTTTGGTAAGGTCCTTTGTGAGTCAGCGCTGTCTCTATATGTCTATAGCCTTCTCCCGGCTGCCCGCAAGAGGCAATGGAGTTCCGATCACGGACTCCCTTCACGGCTGCACATTACCGCTATGCGGAAATGTGCAGTACGTCCTGTTATTGACCAAAACCAAACCATTTAATGTGTTATTGTGTTTTGTGTTGGATGCCGCGGTATAACCCGCAAACACACGCCGCAGTATAACCTGCAAACACCTACGGGTGGGGTATGGGATCCAACATCAAACTATTTGTGATGTGTTGCGTGTTTTTGGTATGTATATGATGTGATGCATTCATATTTGAAATTGTGCATGATTTGTAAAAAGTTTTAATCATGAACCTTCGGAAACTGGTTATGAATGTTTTTGAAATAAATGACAATTTTGAGAAAATTTTCTAAGGTTTATGAATGTTTTGAAACTTTTGAAAATGAGTTTTTGGATAAATTTTCAATGGGAAATGTTTAAAAAGTTTGAAAAGACAGTTTTCGCTTATGTTTCAATTTATAAATATATTATCCACGAGCTTTGTGCTCACCCCCCCTTTCATCCCCATCTCCAGGTTTCGAGCAGGAGATCGAATGAAAGAATGTGAAGACGTTTGGTTCGTTTTTGCATCGTTTGCATTGTATTATGAATTGAGATTTGAAATATTTTGTAAATGGTGTGAATTATCGTTAAGTAAATGATTATAATGTATTTCGAGCATGTATTTCCGAATGTATGAAGATTATGAATTAATGTATGAGAGTATGAGATTGCATATGGAATTGTGTATGATTATGATGATGTAAGTAAATTATGGGTTGTATATGAGTGAATTGAGATATGGATGTTTTCGATGATGTTTGAGAATTATTGGAGTGTTAGGTATAGATGTGTGTTTCTGTCAGTGTTTGGATTCCGGACGGGGAGTCCGATGACTTTGTGTGATTCTGAATTTTGTGAAGTGTATTTTACCTTTGCAAGAAATTTTGGGATAGGATAAATGCAGCCGTTATGTTGCCGAAATTTCGATAAAATTAGAATAAAAGGTAATTTAATATTTGTATGGATAAGTAAGAATATGATCAGACTTAGAGTTCTGCATGAGAATGATTTTCCAAAAGTAGAATTTGGTTGTGTGATTTGAATGAGGTTGACTAATGAGGTAAAAAATGAGAAAAAAAGAAAGAAAAATTATTATACCGGAATTTGGATAGTCTAGGTTTTCCAACGCGATTATGTTCATTCGATAAGTTTTCTTTGATTATTGTTTCCGGATGTCGGATGTGGTCTGCTTGATTTCGTTTCGCTTCGAAATCTATTAGTTTGATTTGATTAGTTATTGCTTCCGCTTTCATTTGCTTCCGTTTTGATTCTGTATTCGCTTCGCATTTGCTTTGCTTCCGCTTGCGTTGTGATTCAAGTTAGTGTTTGCTATTGGCTTCCGCATTTTGTTTCCGCTTCGATATTTCGATGTGAAATTTTCGTTCCCATTCGATTCCGTTTTCTCCGTTTTTCTTTTTCCTGTTGGGATCCGGTTTCCGGATCGGGTCCCAACATTTATGGTATCAAAGAGATTGATTAAAGAGAAAAGGAATGAATAAGAGGAAAAAAAAATTTATACCGGATTTGAAATGTCGTAAGGTTTCCAACGCGATGAGTTTGCTATGCTTCATGTTTGAAATGGATGTCGGTGTGTGTTTCAGTTCGATTATTTCGATTCGGAAATTCTGCCTTTCGAGTTTCTCCGCTTTATTATTTGTATTTCCGATGCACAATTTTCGGCGTATTCGTTTCGCTCCGATGATGCGATTTATTTTTCGATTAGCGATTTCTCGCTTTTCGATGTTCCGTCTTTCAGTTCCGTTTTTTGGTTGGGATCCGATTCCCGAATCGGGTCCCAACATCCACTCTTTTAATTTCGTGGGCTGCTTCTTAAAACGACAGCCAAGTGGTTCTTATTCATTTAATGAGGGTCAAATGACCCTTTTGTCCTTTGCTTTAAGTGGACTTCCCAAAATGCCCCTAACTTCATGCTTACTTTCGGATATGATTTGCACTATCGATTTGAAAGAATTTGTCAAAACTTCCTTCTAGAGAAATGTTCATCTATGTCTTAATTTCATAATGCCACAAACATCATCCAATTCGGAGCACTACATCAAAAGTTATGCTCAAAACATTTTAGATATGTTCATGTTCTAACACATTTTCCAGCACGTTATTTCCATCCAGAAAGTGATATCCTTAAACCCAAAATTGAAACTTGATGTCTTCATAAAATTGTAGCTCTATGTCTCTAGTTTAATTTAAATCAAGAATCACCTCATTTCGATTACCAGAGCAAAAGTTATGCCTAATATACTTTCCGATGTTCTTAATCCAAAATTGCACACTAATCCGAACTTCCATTCATAAATTGAAAATCTTAGGGGCAAAATTAAAATTTACTTTCTTCATATTACTTGTAGCCCCATGTCTTAATTTTATTTTGCCTCAAGAATCACCTCAATCGGATCTCCACAAATCCCGAATTTCGTAAAATACTGAACCATGTTTGGAAAATTAGTCCACTCACTTTGATTAAATTAATCATCCTTAATTTAATTTCAAAAATTCACAAATTTTCCGTAAAAATGAAATTCATTGTCTTAGGAATCCAACGCTTCAAGAATCAATTCAATCGGATATCGGACGGAAAAGATATAAGCAAAATAGTGAACAAAGGTCGGATTGGAGGAAAAACAAGCAAGGAAATCAAAAAGGCGTCGCATGGAGGAGTTTCAAAATGGCGCCGTGCGGAGGGGACGGACGCGTGCTGAAGAGAGGAAGGAGCAAAACGACGTCGCGCTGGAGGAAGAAAACGACGTCATTTAAGGGACGCGCGCGCGAAGAAATGAAGAAACCAGCGAAGCGGCATCGTGCGAGGAGACACGATGTCGCTTCCAGGTCGCACTCGGCTGGGTGCGACGCATCGCACTCGGCTGGGTGCGACGCGTCACACTCGGATGGTGCGACGTGTCGCACTCTGACGAGTGCGATGAAATTTCCTTTTTTTAAAAAAATTCTAAAACTTCTAAACTTCATATCTTTTAATCCCTAACTACAATTTTAACAAACTTAGTCTCTATGGAAAGCTTGAAGGAAGCTCTACAACTTCCATGAAGAGCTTAAAATTTAATTTTGTCTCTAAAGAGGTCAAAAATTCAGTCAAAGGTACTGCCCCAATTTAATATATCCCTAAACAAATGCTAACTTTGAAAATTCATATCTTTCAACTCCAAAATCCAATCATGTCATATTTTATATCAATACAAAGCTTGGAAAGTCCTCTACAACTTTCATGAAGGACATAAAAAAATTCAATTTGACCTCTAAGGAAGTCAATTTTTCAGTCAAACGTTCTGTCATCTAATAATCATGCTAAAACCATAACATAAACTTGTAAAAATCATAACTTATTATTCCTTGATCGAAAAATTGCATACTTTATGTCAAAATAAAGATCAAATTAAATCCTTCAATTTTCATGAAGAATTTCAAAGCTAAATTATCCTCTAACTAGGTAAATTTTTCTAGTCAAAGCTTCAGCCATAATATAAGTCAACCTACAACACATCTGAACTTTGACTGATCATAACTTTCACTCCCGAGATCGAAAAATTACAAACTTTATGGCTACAGAAAGCTCTTAACATAATCTACAAGTTTCATGTAAATCATTTTATCAAATTTTGCCTAAATCAAAAGTCAACTCTTAAAGGCCAAAAAGTCAAACTTTTCACAAATTTTCATCTTCTCACACTCTCTCTTTATTTCTTGATTTTCAACTTAATTTCAATCAACTCATCCACTTTGAAATATTTCTTATTTTCACTTAAAAATCGGGGTCCAACAAGGAGTTCCATAAAGAAGATGGTGATGTTGAAGATGTGAAAGATGATAAAGATGTAACATCCCGTTCCTATACTAAGGGGGTAGAACCCTAGATTTCTATAATTGAGAAATAGCAATGAGAGTTTAGAAAAATGAATTTCATGCTCATGTATAATGTTAACATACACAAATGTGAATATTGATTTTTGCATACTAAAATGATTGTACATGTATTCATTGACATTTTTCGGGTATAACTGATCTACAAATATGATATGTATCTGGAACCATGAATTGTATGTGTTAAGAATTGATTTGGAGAGTGTAATTATTGACTCATAATTTTTGGTGAAAATTTGAGAATTTTCTGAAATTTTAAGGGTATTTTTAGAATAGAAAAAATATCAAGTGGCAGAACAATTGATGAATAGTGGTAGAAATAAATGTCAAATGATAGTAGAAATTTTATTATGTGACATTAAGATTTAATGACTTATGTCATTGAAAATTGGGGTTAAAAATGGAGACAAATAGACTAGTAGATTAAAAGACCAAAAGTGGGACCATAGGAAGTGACAAGTGTCACTACCCTCATCACTTACTATTCTTTCACCCAATTAAAGACCATTTTGTGGTTTTTTACTTGCCTATTCATGACATATGCTTCATTTCTCCATCTTCTTCTTCTTCTTCTTCTTCTTCTTCTTCTTCTTCTTCTTCTTCATCTTTCTCTTCTTCACTCACGGAACTCACTCTTACTCTCACCATGCTGATTTTTGGTCTAGTCTTTCACCTTGTTTCTCCAATATTTGTTTTCTTCTCCATTTTTGTCACTAAAGACCTAACCCTACAACCTTTATTGATGATGTACATGTAAGAGAAGGAAGCTAGGGTTAAGAGAGATCTTGAACAGTTTGAAGAATCTTGGAGCTTAATCAAGTAAGTCATGCTCTAATCATCATGGGTAGTGTTAAGTGAAAATAATATGATGGGTAATTTGAGATTGATGAATTATAATGAAATTTTCATGTGTGAGTCGTGAGTGCTGACATGTAAATGTAAATGCCTTGCTTTTGTGTATGTGATGATATAATGTTGGATTAAATTTAGTAAATGGTTTTTTGTTTATGATGAACTTGAGTGATGAAAAGTTTAAGTAAATGTCTTGTTTTTGGATATGTATGATGAGTAATAATTCATATATCATTATAGATATGATTTTGAGGTAGAATGATAATCATAATGGTGTTAGGATTAGTGCAGAAAATTGTTGATGAATGGTATATGCATATGTTTTGTTTTTGAGTTAATGATAAAATATAGATCATGATTTATTTGTGAATGATATTAAGTTGAAATGGGGTCAAGAATGAAGAGTAAATGAAGTAAAAAGAGTGATCTTTGTACATGTTGTGCTAGGTGTAAAATTTTGAAAATTTGGAAGATGAGTCCTGTTTGGAAGATGAAAGTTCGCGGGGCTAATTCCTTGTTTCACTCTAGCCAACTTGCAGGATTTTACAAGGATTCCTCTAGGGATACTTACACCACGGTCAACTCCTAGCTTCACCGCGGCCAACTTTCCTGCACAACTTTATTCCTTTTTAATTTTTCTGTTTTAATGTTTGAGTTTCAATATGGGATTTTAGCTTTGTTTATGGACGATCTGAGTTAAATGGAAGTCCAAAATGGGGTAGATATAAATTAGAAATGTTAGATTGAGAAAAAGAAAAGAAGAAGATGAACAAAATGCAAAAAAATGAAGGAAAGTGCAGGAAATGAAGAACATGCATGGCGAATTTTCTAATTTTTGATATTTGGTTAATTATATTTTTTAATTTATTTAAGAATGTGTTGAGCTGAATGGGAGTTGAAATGGTGAAATGAAAATGGGGAATGTACAAAAAAATTATAATCTTCTGAAATCATTTAGGAGAGATTGAGTGATAAATTTGGGATGAAAATGATGAACAATTCTGGAAAATTGACGAATGGAGTATTTTCATTAAACATGCTTTGGTAATTTGGTGATATATTGAACTGTAGTTATCAAATGGAATGATTCTTAATTTAGATTAAAATAGAAACATAAGGCTACAATTTTTCTGAAGAAATCGAATTTTAATTCTGTCTCTATAATTTCAGAATCTAACTTGAAGTTGAGCATAGAATACTATTTTAGTTTAAGAATAGTTAGAATTATTTGGAGTACTGAACCAAATTGAATGATCCTAGTTTCATTAGAAACTTAAGACAATCGGGAATATTATTCTAGAGAAAGTGATGCCAAATTACTTCATTTTCATTGTTAGATTGATCATGTACAATAGACCCGAAGGTATGTTTAAGGAAAAATCTGAATTTACGATGTAGCACGCCACTCTCGTAAGACCTGAACCCGATATTGATGGTGATATCCGAGATCGTACCCCGCAAGGGTGGTGTGCTACGCACTCGATCAATCAAAATTCAGTATACATTTTTTTTCCAAACACATGGGAGTCAATAATCAAATGGGGCATAAGCCCTTTCCCATCATACAATGCCATTTACAAAATTCCTATATGGCCATTTGGCCCTTCCACAAATACAACATTGGAATCATTTCAAATTACAATTCATACGGAAATTTGCGAAAGAAACAATTTAATACAAAAATATAGACATGCAATGCAGACGCGAACTAATCCCGACCTCTATCATTCACTTAAATGCTGTCAGCATACTCCCGTTGGCCTAACAGGGTATTATTCTGAATCCTAAAAAATAGTTGCAAATTTTGGGTGAGTTTTGCGAACTCAATGAGTGACCATCCTCGATGGCTCACCCAGTCACATAACACATACATATATGTCATATAGAATTCAAATTTTACATTCAAATCATTCAGACATTCATATGATGCATATGTCACTTGTATGAGACTCACATTCGTTCTTATTGTTGTGACTGAGTGCCTCTTCACATATACAGAGTACTAGCCTGTAGGCTTAGTCGAATCAGAATACCAGCTCGTAGGCTTAGTCAAATCAAAATACCAGCCCGTAGGCTTAGTCGAATCCAAATACCAGCCCGTAGGCTTAGTCGAATCACATACTCACGGAGCATAGCTCTACGTGGAAACGCTTCATACAGGCAACTCAAGTCACAACGCCTTCATATTTCATGCATTCATGCCATGGAGTGCATCACTTACATTGCATGCACTTATTCGATCACATTCACTTATCATCGGACCGTAGCCCGACATTCAACATATCACATTATTTCACATTCAGTACATTCAATCAATCATACTTTGTATCAATAATCACATCTTTCATTATGCATATGTAATGCACATGAGACTCACTTCCCATTTGTTACTTTGTTATGACCGAGTGCCTAAACTGTCCCTTAAGGGCTCATTAAACTGTCCCATGTAGGGCTCATTGATAACTGTCCCATGTAGGGCTCATTGAACGTTGAGCTTGTAGCTCTGATCGGTGGCTACTCGGGTCACAATTGCTATTTTGTTTCATGCATTCATGTAATGGAATGCATCACTCACAATTACTTATCCCATTCAATCACTTTCTCATAACATCGGATCTTAGTCCGACAATCCACATTAAAGTAGAGCATTTCACAATTTCATTTATAACTAATATGCTTTTACCAATCACATATTTACACATCATTCATCCAATTGACAGTTTATAACATAATCACTCAGTTTATAACATAAACAAAACAAACAATAAGGTAAGACCATCTAGGTCTACTCACAGTACGCTCCAAAATAGCATTTGTTTCCTAATTCTGGAACGTTAGAATGTGGACACTTGACCTGCACAACCTATCTATGCAAGGCACACACTGCACACTCATCAATAATTGTACACATAACAACATTCATTTTTGTAAAATTGTAATAATGGACTATGTACAATGCATGTTCAATGACAATCCCAGGTATATGTTCTAATATACACTTTAAGCTCATTTCCATTTCAAAATTCATATGCGTTTCATATACTTCATTGGTACATGATCGTTCTAACTTCTCCTTTCAATATTTTCCCTTTTTATAAGTCTAGCTTATTCATAAGCTTACACTTCAAAAATACTTGGTTACTTTATATCATAACTTAATTTCTCATCATCTCTTTTCCAACCTCATATGATCTCATAATATCAAATCCCTATTCATAGCTTAGCAATTTAACATATGTACACATTTAGGCATATTGCCCAATTACACAAAAACCATAAATATATATTACCCACCTAGTTGGCTTGCAAAACTTCGAGTCAAATTTGTCTTTCCCCCTTGTTCTTGGGTAGGATTCTCTTGGTTTCCTAATATAAACCAAATCTCATTCAATAGAAATCCACTTAAAAATCCCACAAAGAAAAATCTCCAAAATTGATTCTAGAACATTTAAACCCAACCAATTTCTAAACTCCATAAGCTAGAATCTTTCCGAAAATCCAAAAGAGTCAAAAAGATCTTACCTTGATTGTTCACCAAAAAGAGATCTTTAGCTCAAATGGAAGCTCTTTTCTTCCTCTTACATTTTCTTTTCTTGCGCAACTTTAAAATTTCTCTTGAAGGCTAAGGAAATTAAAACCCTAGCTTGTTCTCTCTTCTTTCTCTCTCTCATTCTTTTTCACGTTTCTCTTGAATCTTCTCATTCCCGTAGTTCTTCTCTATTTATAAACAGGACAACACTTCTTTTTTCCAATTATGCCATTAATGAGTGAGAATTGTCCAATTTGCCCTTTTCATTAAACCTAATGTCTTTTGTCTTTAAGTGTCTTGCCCATTGTACCCTTGAACAGTCTAACATAACACTTTCTTCCAAAAGATATCTCCCATTGTCTTGAGTTTCTAAAGCCACCGAAACCATTCAATTTGGTTCAGTGATTCAAAAGATATGCTTCAAACATTTTGAACTATTCTTGTCCATACAGTATACTATACATAACTTCCATAAGAATTTCAAACATCCTAGAGACTGAATCAGATTCCAAGTCCTTCATACCATTTGTAGCTCCATGTCTCTAGTTCATCATGAATCAGAAATCACCTCATTTTGATTTCTACAAATCAAGATATCATCAAAACACTGAAGTATATTCAGTAAGATAACACCAGTTCATATCCTTTAAGAACACACTCACTGTACCCGTCTCACTCTTTTCACTCAATCTCCCTCCATACAATTCAGATAACTTGTATTTTTGGTGGAGATATAGAGAAAGTTCTTACAAATCCAACGGTTCAAGAATCAAGTCATTTGAAGGTCCAGAGAAGAAGTTATGGCCAAAAGACTCCAACACGTTTCTGCCTTCACCTGAAATGTACATATCTCAGTACGAATGCTATAAATTTTGCTACAGATGTTTGATTAACTTAATTTTTAGACCATTGGAAAGAGGACTTCTGGATATATAACTTCTATGAAGACCTCAAAGGCTAATTCTATCTTCTACATTCAGTATCGTCTCATTTTTCTATCGTCTACTTTTTGCGTCTGCTTTTTGCATCTGTATATGTCTCAGTGTAAATAATATAACTTTTTCTATAGATGTCCGATTGACTTCATTTTTAGACCATTGGAAAGAGGACTTCTGGATCTAAAACTTTTATGAAGACCTTGAAGGCCAATTATATCGTTTTAAAGGTAGAAAATGGATCAGAAGGTAGCAATGTATAGTAACTGAGACGATGAACAGTAACTCAGAAGGTCAAACTGAGACGCAAAAAGTCAACTGAGATGATGAACAGTAACTCAGACGGTCAAACTGAGACACAAAAAGTCAATTGAGACAATGAACAGTAACTGAGACAGTGAACAGTAACTCAGACGGTCAAACTGAGACGTAAAAAGTCAACTGAGACGATGAAAAGCAGACGAAGAAACCTCATAACTTGTAATTCTTGTATCTTTCAACTCCGATATCCAAACTTTACAAACTTTATATCGTTGGAAAGATAAAATAATTATCTACAACTTTCCAGAAGGAAATTTTGTCAAAATCTATCTTTATCAATCCCAAATTTGCCCCTAAATTCCGAAGACAAATTTTTCATTCATACACCAACACTGCACCTCATTCTTCACTTCATGACAATATTTGGGACTCTTAGACACAGAATTGAAATTCGATGTCTTCATACAAAATGTATCCATATATCTCTAGATTAATCCAAATTAAGAATCATCTTATTTGGACAACCGCAGAAAACGTTATGGCTTAAAGACTGAAACGTATTCAGTGAATATTTTCCAGATCACTACCAATCTTGTTTCTAAATCTTTACTTATCACAACTCATACCAAGATCACTCTTTCTACCCCTCATTTTCAAAAGTCACATTTAATACCATTTATACCCAGAAGTTGTCAATGAATGCATGTACCACTTTTTATGTGAAAACATTCCGTATTAACATGCATATATGCTAACATGGTGCATGAGCAAGAAAATGCATTGTCTCAATTTCTCTTTGAGCTTGCATGGATTGAAATTTCAGGTCACAACCCTTAATATGGGGACGGGATGTTACAGACGAACTGAGTTATGAAATTTGATTTTAATGGTTTTATTGAGGTATAAACCATAAGTATAAATGATACTTATGTGAGTTTGGAAATATGAATGTTTACATGGCAAGAATAATAGAGCGATACTCGGGATTGTCTTTGAACATGCATTATACACAACACATATACATATGTATATGATTGAGTTTTCATAAGATTGTGTAATTATTAACGTGTGTGCATTGTGTGTATTACATAATGTTGATGTGTAGGATAAACGTCCACATCTAGATCTCGAAAGCTAATGCTAATCTGGAGCGTACTGTGAGTTGACCTAGATAGTCTTACTTTAAGTGTTTGTTCTGTTTAAATTCTGTATCGAATTGCTAATGAATGTGAATGTGATTGTACTGATTTTGGACATTGAATGTCTGAGGTGTATGATGCATATGATGAAATATTAGAAGTTCTCCTTGTATGTGAAAAAGAGCTTAAAGCTCAGAAGTGGTTAAGACTATGTAAAATGAGCTCGGTATCTTCAACGGATACGGGATAGTTATCAATGAGCCTGGTATCTATAATGGATATGGGACAGTCATAGACACTTGGTCACAACAATAACAACTGAAAGTGAGTCTTATGAGCACTACATATATATATGATAGTTATGATTTAAATAGTTGACTGAGTTTTGAATGTGATATGTGTTGAAAGTGAAATGTGAAATAAATGCCCAAGTGATATGTGATGATTCATGATTATTAATGAAATGATGTGAATTATATGATTATATGAATTGTATGTGTCATTTGATCGAGTGAGCCATTAAGGATGGTCACTCACAGAATTTACAAAACTAACCTAAAATTTGCAATATTTTTTAGGCTCAGAAGAGTACCCCGTTAGGTAAACGGGAGTATACCTACTGCATTCAAGTAAGAGATAAAGGTCGAGATCAGTTCGCGTCTGTATTTTTATTTCTTATTTCTATATCAAATTGTGTTTTCCATAATGATTATACATTGTGTATTTAAATAATTTTGTTTTGTAATAACTTCCCAAATTGGAAAGGTTTGTAAATGAGATTGATCTCGAGAATAATAGTAATAAATGTGACTTTGATGTTACGAAAGAAAAGAATGGGCCTAAGTTGATTATTAATTTTCGCATATGTATGCATACTGATGAGTTGTATAATGATTATAATGTTGCGATTGAAAATGTTTCTGAAAGAAAGTGGGCCCAATTTGATTATTGATTTTCACATACGTATGCATTGTTTTTGAAAAAAAAATTATGAGTTTTACTGACTGACTATTCTAGCATGCTACCCTCGCGGGGCAAGTTCTTGGACATCACTAAGGATGTTCGGTATGTGTCTTACGAGAGTGAGATGCTACAACTTGGTATCAGAGCCCAGATTTAGTATCTTACATGGGCTTTTTTTAGATATGTGTCAAGTTACAGGCATTTTAGACATGTCTTAACATGCAATGGCAACTGATCCCTATTCTTAGTCGCATGTGTATGAGTTGCACACATGAGCATTCGTTAAGAGTTTGAGTTGATAGAAATTAGTAAGAAGAATGATGATTTGTCAGAAAGTGAGAAAATGAAAGTTTGTGGATATATAGAAATGAGAAATAGTATATGGTTAGATAAGGCATATAAAGGTTCAATACACTTGCATTAGTGAATGTATTATGAATATGCTATCAATATTGTACTATGGTAATATATTCTCGAATGTGAAATAGATGTGAATACATTGTCTTGGATTGATTAAGGAAGGAAGTGTTATAAATATGGATGATGAGATTTAAAGTGTATAAGCTAGGTTAAAAGAAAAGAAAATTTTCTATGACTTTGAAAGGTTAGACTTGGACTTGAAATGAATGTCGAATAAATGTGATAAGAGTTATGATTTAGCATAATAATATGTCTATGATATTGAGATCAGAACTTTATGATGATTCTGCATCTATAATTCTGAATGGATTAAGGATATACATATGGAAGATGAAATAAATGGCAATAGGAAAATGGGATAGAAATGAAGAAGGAATAAAAGGGGAATGAAATAGACATAAATGGCTTTTCATGAGATGGATGATATATATTGTTAGGAGAAAGTTAGAAATGCATACAAGATAGGATTTTATGTATGCGTGAGATTAAGAAAAAGATGACAAATTAAATGGGAATAGCGAATGCAATCAATATGGTAGTTGAATTATTATGAAATGATGTAGCATTAGAATAAGTAAATTCTGGAATTTTTTTAATAGAATTGATATTAGTATGTGTTTTATTGTGAGAAAGAAAGTGTAGGGCACGATGGTGGCCTGACAAAAATAGGTTTCTCTCACGATTGTGACTAGGATACCCTGATTGTGGGTAAGAATAAAGAGAGAAATATTATCTAGCATCAATTGGAATCAAAGTATCATTTGTGTAATATATATAAATTGGAGAATTATCATAAATGAATCTTGGGATAGAATGGGATGACCTTGATGATACACACCTAGGCATATGTGACGGTAATCATGTCTACTACGTCATTGAGTTTTGATGAATAAACCATTATGACCGTGTAAGAAATGATAGAAATTAATCTTCTTGAGGTACTAAGAATGGTTGATAAGCAATGATAAAGACAGTTGATTGATAAGGATTACATGAACAATATTGATGATAGTACTACGAAATCTTCTTTAAAAGAAGAATTTCACCGAATCAGGTTAAGCAGACTAGATAGTTTATTTTAAGAATGAATGATGAAAGAAAAAATTAGAAATGAATATGTAATGAATCAAAAATGAATATTGGAGTCATATCCCTATCGGAGACTCAAGCATAAGAGATAGAATATACTACTGAGAATGTATGCATTTTGTTTAATGTAAAGTAGCCAACTATATGATTGGATTCTTGGATTTGAGGTGACATTATTGTTAGTGTGAGGAGAATATAAGCCCACGTTATATTCTGTGTAATATGTTCGGGAGATACAAATTAGATTTGATGAATGTGTTACCAACACAGGAAGTTAATATTGCAAATAAATTGAAATGTGTGGATAGACTAGTATGAATGAAGAGACATTAAAATAAGTCAACGTGAAATCAAAGGAAATCGAATGAATTAAGAAAATAATTATATAAAAGAACTCAATTGGGAAATCGAAAATGACATGAGATAATATTACCTCTTTGAGGAATTAGTACTTAAGGAATTACGAGAACTAATCATAGGCACATAGAGTTTTGGCAATATCTATTTGGGTCAATAATGCCCCCGATAATATCATGGTATTGAAGAATAAAGTGTCCCAATTTTGCTTGGATCAGTCAGTGGCTATGATCATAGATGATATATTGAATATATTAAAATGTTTAATAAGAGTGAATCCTAGCTTGATTAAATAAAATGATAGGTCGTATAGTATCTAAACATGGCATATTGACAAACTCAAAGAGAAAATACAGGTAATGAAGAAGTAAGAAATGCCAAGGGATTTATAAGAGATCTGGAGTTTTCTAGAATTAGCTAGAAATTAGACACTAACAAAAGTTGTTAAGGGTTTTTACTGATCTTAGCCCCTTGACAAAATTATTTGAGAAAAAATGTCTAAATCGTATGACTGATGAATGTAAAGAGAATTTTGAGGAAGTATAACATCAATGATAATTATATCATTTGGATTTGGAGATTATGTAGTATATAATGAAGTTTCACATCAGAGTTTAGATGAAATCTAATACAACATAATAAGGTGATTTCATATGCATAGAGACAATTAAACTCTCATGAGCTGATTATTTGATATATGATTTAGAACTTGCTGCAATGGTAACTGCTTTGAAAGCTTCGAGACAATATATGTATAGTGAAACATTTCAAATCTATATATAACTATAAAGATCATTAAAGTTTGAGGTAATTATTGAGTTTGAAAGAATTGAATACGAGAATGAGAGAATGGGTAGAGTTACTTGAAAGATTATGATTATGCAAATGAGTATTTCCTAATAAAGCTAGTGTTGTAATCTGATGCATTGAATAGAAAATTCAATAGTGATGTATCACAAATTTAGATATTGAGGTTACCAAATCTAGTGCAATAAAGAGTATAAAATGTTGAGTTAAATTTTGGGCAAATCAAAGTATTATTAACTATTGAATTTAAGATCAGTTTCACATGAAAAGATTAGCAAAGCCCAAATTGAGGATTCAGAAATTGTCAATCTTATTGAGGAATTGAAAATGAATACGAATTTTAAGTTGGAATTGGAAAAGGATATTTTGTGATTGAAATAAGAAGTATGTGTACACGATAAAGATGATTGGAAAAAAGATTTTTGAATAAAGTACAAATGGTAACCTATGCTATACATCCTAGTCGAAATATGCCAAAATAGTACTTAATGGCTAAGGATGTATAAGCAAGAGACTATATGTATGAGTTACTAATAGTCTTAACTATTAGAGATATGCTTAAAGCTTATATTTGGGAGTTCATAGGAACATGAGGTCAATGTATAGTTTTAACTAACTTTAAGCATATCAATCATTATTATAGTGATTTCATTAGAATACTATATGAGGAGTTATATGATAGAAAGAGTCGTTCGCCTTTATATTATGATGAATAAGGCCTAAAAAATGGTTGAAGGCCATAATTGATTGGAAATGTTGTTGATAAGTGAAATTTATCTATATTAGAAATTAAGTGATTTAAGAAAGATGAATGAATTAGGTGGATCAACCTAAAAGGTATGGAATACAGTGAGATAGACATAAGAGTTAAGTTTACTAACACTAAAGAGATGTGAAATATGAAGCAAAAGGTGAATTGTTTCTAAAAGTATCACCATGGTAAGGTGTGCTCAGGTTATCAAATAAAAGGGAACTAAGCATGATGTAAATTGGTCCATATAAAATTATTGTGAAAATAGGACCATGGATTTATGAGTTGGTATCACCAATAAAAGATGTTTCAGATTCACACAATATTACATGAATATGTTTAGGAAATATCATTATGATCTGATATATGTATTATCGATACTTGAAGTGAAATTATGAGTAATATGAAATAATTGAGGAAACAGTTATGATAGTGTGATATTAAAATAAGTACTAAAAGATCAAGTAATTCCATTGACTATAGTCAAGTGGAAGAAATTATTCAAGTGATGAAACTAAATGGGAAATGAAGGAGTATATGAGGAAACAATACCCCTGCCTTTTTGATCAATCAGATAAGAATTTTGAGGACAAAATTTATTAAGAAGAGAATTGTGACATCCCGTTCCCATACCAAGGGGTAGAACCTTAGATTTTTATAATTGAGAAATATATAAGAGTTTAGAAAAATGCATTTCATGCTCATGCATAATGTTAGCATACACACATATAAATATTGATTTTTGCACACTAAAATGATTGAACATGCTTTCATTGACATTTTTTAGGTATAATTGATCTAAAAATATGATTATATCTAGAATTGTGAATTGTATGTGTTAAGAATTGATTTGGAGAGTATAATTATTGACTCAAGATTTGTGCTGAAAATTTGAGAATTTTTTGAAATTTTAAGGGTATTTTTGGGCTGAGAAAAATGTCAATTGGCAGAAAAATTGATAAATAGTGGTAGAAATAAATGTCAAATGGTAGTATAAATTTTAAGATGTGACATTAAGATTTAATGACTTATGTCACTGAAAATTGGGGTTGAAAATTGGAGACAAATGGACTAGTAGATTAAAAGACCAAAAGTGGGACCATAGGAAAGTGACAAGTGTCACTACCCTCATCACTTACTATTCTTTTACTCAATAAAAGATTTTGCTTGCCCATTCACGACATATGCTTCATTTCTCCATCTTCTTCTTTTTCCTCATCTTTCTCTTCTTTACTAACGAAACCCACTCTTACCCTCACCATGCTGATTTTTTGTCTAGCTCTTTCACCTTGTTTCTCTAAGATTTGTTCTCTTCTCCATTTTTTCACTAAAGACCTAAACCTACAACCTTTTATTGATGATGTAAGTGTAAGAGAAGGAAGCCAAGGTTAAGAGAGATCTTGAAGAGTTTGAAGAATCTTGGAGCTAAAGTAAGTAAGTTATGCTCTATTCATCATAGGTAGAGTTAAATGAAAATAATATGATTAGTAATTTGAGATTGATGAATTGATCATGAAATTTTCATGTGTGAGTCGTGAGTGCTGACATGTATATGTAAATGTCTTGCTTTTATATATGTGATGATATAATGTTGGATTAAATTGAGTAAATGGTATTTTGTGTATGATGAACGTGAGTGATGAAAAGTTTAAGTAAATGTCTTGTTTTTGGATTTGTGTGATGAGTCATAATACCATATATTGTTATAGATATGTTTTTGAGGTAGAGTGATCATCATAATGGTGTTAGGATGAGTACATAAAATTGTTGATGAATGGTATATGCAGAAGTTCTATTTTTTAGTTAATGAGCAAATATAGACCATGATTTATTTGTTAATGATATTGAGTTGAAATGGATTTGAGAATCAAGAGTAAATGAAGTAGAAAAAGTGATCTTTGTACAAATTGTGTTAGGTGTAAAATCTGGAAAATTGGAAGATGAGTCATGTTTGCTGCTTCTTGTGAAAGTTCACCGCGGCCAACTCCTTGTTTCTCCATGGCCAACTTGCAGGATTTTATGAGGATTCCTCTTAAGATACTTTCGCCGCAGCCAGCTTTCCTACATAGCTTTATTCTTTTTGAATTTTTGTATTTTAATGTTTGAGTTTTAATATGGGATTTTGGCTTTGTTTATGGATGATTTAAGTTAAATGGAAGTCCAAAATGGGGTAGATATAAATTAGAAATGTTAGATTGAGAAAAAGAAATGAACAAAATGAACAAAATGCAGAAAAATGAAGGAAAGTGTAGGAAATGAAGAACATGCGTGGAGAATGTTTTGGTTTTTGATATTTCTTGTTAATTATGATTTTTAATTTGTTTAAGAACGTGTTGAGTTGAATGGGAGTTGAAATGGTGAAATGAAAATGGTGAATCTACAAAAAAAAATTATGATCTTCTAAGATCATTTGGGAGGATTGATTGAAAAATTTAGGACAAAAATGATGAACAATTCTGGAAAATTGATGAATAGAGTATTTTCATTAAACATGCTTTGATATTTTGGAGATATAGTGATCTGTAGTTGTCCAAATGGAATGATTCTTAATTTATATTAAACTAGAGACATAGGGCTACAATGTTTCTAAAGAAATCGAATTTTAATTCTATCTCTAGAATTCCAGAATTTGACTTGAAGTTGACACAGAATTATTTGTAGTATAACTTTTGGAGTACTAAACCAAATTGAATGATCTTAGTTTCATTAGAAACTTAAGACAATGGGAAACATTTTTCTAGAAAAAAGTGATGCCAAATTACTTCATTTTCATTGTCAAATTGATCATGTATAGTAGATTTGAAGGTATGTTTCAGGAAAAGTCTGAATTGAGGAAATGAGTCATGAACTTTGATTTTAGTGGCTTTATTGAGGTATAAACTATAAGTATAAATGATACTTATGTGAGTTTGGAAATATGAATGTTTACATGGTGAGAATAATAGAGCGATACTTGGGATTGTCATTGAACATGCATTTTACACAACACATATACTTATGTATTTGATTAAGTATTCAGAAGATTGTGCAATTATTAATGTGTGTGCATTGTGTGTATTGCATAATGTTGATATGCAGGATAAACGTCTGCATCAAGATTTTTTCAGATTATGGAAGTTAATGCTAATATGGAGCGTACTGTGAGTCGACCTAGACGATCTTACTCTAAGTGTTTGTCCTGTTTAAATTCTGTATCGAATTACTAATGAATGTGAATATGATTGTACTAATTCTAGACATTGAATGTCTGAGGTGTTGGACCCCGATTTTTGAGTAAAATTTAGAAATATTAAGTGAAAGTAAATGAGTGGTGTTAGATATGTATTGTGAAATAAAAGTATTTATGCTTTAAGGAAACTCATGATAAAGGAATTATTGGGTTTTGATAATTTTGATTATTGTAGAGATTTGTATAGTTTATGAAAGTTCAAGTGGATGAATTGATTGAAATGAAGTTAAATAGCAAGAATTAAAAAGAAAAAGTGTGAAAATTTGAAGAATTTAGAAAGTTTGACTTTTGCGGATGAATAGTGATAGAAAGTTTGACTTGAGAGTTGACTTTTTGATTTAGGCAAAATTTGAGAAAATGATCTACATGAAACTTGTAGATTATATTGAGAGCTTTCTTTCTCCATAAAGTATGATATGTTTCGATGTCGGAATCAAAAGTTATGAAATTTGGAAGTTCGGATGTGTTATGGGTTGACCTATGTAATGACTAAATCTTTGACCGAGAAATTGACTTAGTTAGAGGTTGAATTAGCCTTCAAGTTCTTCATGAAAGTTGAAGATTTTGATTTTATCTTTAGTTTGATATAAAGTATGCAATATTTGGATCATGGAATAATAAGTTATGATTTTTACAAGTTTCTGCTATGGTTTTAGCATGATTTTTAGTGGACAGAAGCTTTGACTGGAAAATTGACTTCCTTAGAGGCCAAATTGATTTTTCTATCCTTCAGGAAAGTTGTAGGTGATTTTATGATCTTTGCATTGATATAAAGTGTGAAATTTTTAGACTTTGGAAATGAAAGATAGAAATTTTCAAAGTTGACCACTGTTTGGGGATACATTAAATAGGGGTAGTATCTTTGATTGGATTTTTGACCCCTTTAAAGATAAAAATTGAGTTTTGGGTCCTTCATGGAAGTTGTAGAGCGTCCTTTTAGATTTCTTTTGATACTAAGTTTGTAAAATTTAGAGTTCTGAGTCAAAAGATATGGGGTTTAAAAGTTGAGACGTCGGTTAAGAAGAAGGAGTCGCAAGTCCATTGGAATGTCGCAGTCATGCATACGCACGATCACGACTCTGCAGGATCATCAGAAAGTCGCGATCGTGTACGCGCATGATCGCGACTCCGCTGGTCCATCCGGATGTCGCAGTCGTGCATGTGCACGATCGCGACTTCCCTATTTGTTTAAGAAAAGTAATTTTCTAAACATACTTCACTCTTTTGCTTTTAACTTTTCCGTCCGACATCCGATTAACTTGATTGATTCTTAAAGCGTTGAATTCCTAAGACATCCCTCTATCTCTCCATGGAAAATTGTAGATTTTTTAGATTAAATTAGAAGAGATTGATTTAATCAAAGTGAGTCGAGAAATTTTTCGAACATAGTTCAGTATTTTAAGAAATTCTTAATCAGTGGTGATCCGATTGAAGTGATTATTGAGGCAAAATAAAATTAAGACATGGGGCTACAAGTCATATGAAGAAATTAAATTTTAATTTAGCCCCTAAGACTTTTAATTTCTGAATTGAAGTTCGGATTAGTGTGTAGTTTTGGATTAGGAACATCTGAAAGTATTTTAGACATAACTTTTGCTCTAGTAATCCAAATGATGCGATTCTTAATTTGGATTAACCTAGAGAAATAGAACTACAATTGTTATGAAGACATAGAGTTTCAATTTTGCGATTAAGAATGTCAATGTTTGGATGGAAATAATGTGCTGGAAAATGATTTAGCATAAGACATATCTAAAATGTTTTAAACATAACTTTTGATGTAGTGCTCCAATTTGGATGATTTTTATGGCATTATGAAATTAAGACAATAAGGAACATTTCTCTACAAGAAAGTTTTGACAAATTCCTTCAAATTGATAGTGCGAATCATATCCGAAAGTAAGCATGAAAGAATTAAGACTTTAGGCTTAAGTGGAAGGGCATTTTGGTCTTTTATCCTTCATTTAATGACCTGGCCATATAAAAGCAAGGAGATTATCGTTTTTAATAAGAGAGAGCCGAAACTTAGAGGAAAAGAATAGAAAAAAAGAAGAGATGAGAGGATGAAGGTTCGGCTATGGAGAAGAAGAGAGAGAAGTGAGGGTTTTCGAATTTTTGAAGGATTCTAGCATAAGTTTTGCTTGGATTCAAAGGAAAAAGGAGGGAAAAAAGATAAAAAGCTTCCTCTCAAGAAAAATAAATTCGAATTTGGAGAAGAAAAGAGGTAAGAGAAAAGTTTGAGCTTTGAGTTTTTCTTCAATTTTTGGTTTAGAAATATGGAAAATGGTATGGGCTTGTTAATTCCATGATCAATTTTGGAGATTACATGTTGAAATTGATTCAATTTTGAATAATGGTGAATTAGGGTTTATGCCCAATTTATATGAGTTGGGGCTTTTGGAAGATTGTGATTTAGATAGTTTGAAAATCTTATGGGTTTATGATTTATGAAATCAATTTTGAAGATTTTGTAATTTATGATGTTGAATTTGGATGTTTATGGCTTAGGTGATGTTAAATTGGAAGAAAGATAGAAGCAATAGTCAAATTGAAGCTAAGGACAAGCTTCTAACATCTATTCGAGGTGGGTAATACGTTTGTATTTTGAATTATAAGCTATATATGAATTTTCGAAAAATAAAGAAAGCAAAAATTTGCAAATCATTGATTTTTGAAAGATTAAATCCAATGCTTTTGGTATTATTTTGAGAAACTGCTATAATTATGGAATTCATTATTATTCTAATGTTTCGAATAATTTGAGAAATTGATGACTTCATTGTTTGAAAGAATGAAAATTTATTTGTGTTATGATTTTGTGTAATTGCCAAAATTACTACATCTTTTGTGATGTTTGATTGTAATGTTAATTGTTATGAGCATTTTTGGAATTTGTGAAAATTTGTGAATGGCAAATTGTTTGATGTGTCACGATATGAATACCAAGATTTTCGAAATATGCCTTCGGGCATTCCGTTTTCAAGTGTGAATTATGTAATAAGTGGGTTTGGTTAGGTCTCTTAAGATTGAGTCAGTGCACTGTCTCATTTTTTAAAAGCCTTCTCTCGGCTACCCGCTAGTGACACTGGAGTTTCGATTTCGGATTCCCATAAGTCACGGCTACACCGGACCGCTATGCGAGAAGGTGTAGTACGTTCTGTTCACGGCTGCACAGGACCACTATGCAGGAATGTGCAGTACGTTCCGTTTTGGACCGACCCAAACCGTTTGATATGTTTTATGTATTTGATTTGTGATTTTATGTGATTTGTGATTTTATGTGATTGCATTCATGTTGTTTTTTAAATTGCTTATGATTTATGATTTATGAAAAATGGGAGAAAATTGAGAAATGAAAAAGTGAATTTCCAAACATGAAATTATAGAAATTTATTATGAAAAGTTTGAAAAAAATTAAAAGGTTTGAGGAAAATGTTTGAAAAGTTGCAAAGTTTGAAAAATAAGCCTTTTGGCAAAAGTTTATGAAAATTGATTTTTGCTTATTTTTCAATTTATAAATGTGTTATCCACTGAGCCATCGAGCTCAGCCCCCTTTCATCCCCATCTCCAGGTAATGAGCAGGAGTTCGGATGAAAGAAGGTCAAGACCGTTTGTTCGAATATGTATAGCGTATATTTTGTGTAAAGTTGATTTTGGTATTGATATGGCATATGGCTGAATTGCCATTGATGTATTTCGAGCATGTATTTCAGAATATATGAGGATTACGAATTTGTGTATATATTTGAGTATGGTATATCTGAATTCTAGAATTATGATTGGATATGAATGATAGGGTTGTGTTTAGATTGTATTAAGAAATTGTATCTTTCATATAAGTATAAATTGACATGAGAATGTATGTGCATGAGATTGAGATATTGAATGTGGTTTGGGATTGAATGTGGTTTGTTGTGTTGGATTCCGGACGGGGAGTCCGATGATTCTGGTTATATTGTGAGAATTATAGAAGTGTAAATTTGCCAATGTGCAGGTTTTGGGTTTTTGTAAGTGCAGTCGTTATGCTGTCGAAATTTCGTTAGATAATAAGTTGAAAAAGAAAAAAAATAAAATAAGTTTTAGATGCTTAAAAGAAGAATTTTGGGTTTGTTTGCATGTATAAGAAGTTTGTATGATTTGAGAATGTGTTTGAGGATAATTTCCAAGATAAGGGAAATTGTATGATTTGCATGAGTTTGAGTAAAAAAAAATGGTTATAAGAAAAAGAAAGGAGAAGAAAAAAAAATTATACCGGATTTCGGATAGGTTAGTCTAGGTTTCCAACGTGATAGTTTCTGAGATCTTTTTGCTCCCGGATGTCGGATCTGCTTTGTTAAGTTTTTATTCCGCTTTCGTATATTCGATTTGTTTTGATGCGATACCTTTCCGTTTCGATTATTCGATTTGCTTCCGCTTTCGCTTTGTTCCGTTTTATGATTCGATTCGATTTGTGAGTTAATTAGTTTCACTTTCGCTTTCGATTCCGCTTTGCTTTCGTTTTGTATATCGGATTCGGTGATTTCGCTTATGTTTTTGCTTCCGCCTTATGTTTTTCGGTCCGTTCGTTTCTTTCGCATTTGCATTCATCCGTTCTTTCGCATTCCGTTATTCGATTTACTTTTGATTCGTTTGTTTCGATGCTTTCGCCTTTCACTTTTCATCTCCGCTTTCTGCTTTTTCGGTTGGGATCTGATTTTCAGATCGGGTCCCAACATGAGGCATATGATGCATGTGATGAAATATTGGAAGTGCTCCTTGTATATGAATTTATTGAAATATGTGTTTTCTCAACTTAAATGTTGAATGCCGAACCAAGTTCTGAAGAAAAGTGTGAATGTGTATATGAATGAAATATGTGTGTTCTCAACCTAAATGTTGAATGTCGGACTAAGGTCCGATGACTTGTGAAAGAAAATATGATTAAGTGATATTGAGCACTTTTAATTGACTGAATATATGTGATGCATTTTATTACATGAATGCATGAAACATAAAGATTGTTGTGACCAAAGTAGCCACCGAAAAAGAGCTTAAAGCTCAGAATATGAAAAAGAGCTTAAAGCTCATAAAGTTTGCTATGTAAAATGAGACTGGCATCTCCAACAAATATGGGACAGTTATCAATGAGCCCGATATTCACAATAGATACGAGAAAGTTATAGGCACTCGATCATAACAATAACAACTGAAAGTGAGTCTCATGAGCACTGCATATGCATATGATAGTTATTATTTAAGTAGCTAGCTGATTTCTGAATGTGATATGTGTTGAATGTGAAATAAATGCTCAAGTGATATGCGATGATTCATGATTATCAATGAAATGATGTGAATTATATGATTATATGAATTGTATGTGTTATGTGATCGAATAAGCCATCGAGGATGGTCACTCATCGAGTTTGCAAAACTCAACCAAAATTTGTAATATTTTTCAGGCTCAGAAGAGTAACTCGTTAGGCAAACGGGAGTATACCCACTACATTCAAGTAAAAGATAAAGGTTGGGATCAGTTCGGGTCTGCATTTTTATTTCTTATTTCTCTATCAAATTGTGTTTTCCACAATGATTGTATCATGTGTATTTAAATAATTCTATTTTGTAATAACTTCCCAAATTGGAAAGGTTTATAGATGAGATTGATCTCAAGAATAATAATAATAAATTTGACTTTGATGTTACGAAAGAAAAGAATGGGCCCAAGTTGATTATTAATTTCCACATAAGCATACATACCGATGAGTTGTATAATGATTGTAATGTTGCGATTGAAAATGTTTCTGAAAGAAAGTGGACCCAATTTGATTATTGATCTCCGCATACGTGTGCATTGTTTTTGAAACTTTTTTACGAGTTTTACTGACTGACTGTTCTAGTATGTCACCCTTATGGGGCAAGTTCTCAGACATTACTAAGATTGTCAGGTACGTGTCTTATGAGAGTGAGATGCTACAAAAGAGCTATAGGACGAGGAGTTAGGTGAAGAATCAAAATAGGAATCATTAGTAAGGACGGAAGCACCTATAATACCCTTTATTAAACAACAATCCATTCTAGAGTTAAAAACTGAAGGGTAACAAGAAAAGAGAGTGGTGGAGATAATTAGAAAGAGAATGAGAGCTATGGGATGGAAAATTTGGGACATAAGAAGCATTAGTCATATTGTGATGATGCCTAGGTCCTTAATATTCAAAACATGATTTGGTTGAAAAATTAAGTTAAATGGCCAAGATAGTGACCTTAAAATTAGCATGTTATGTTTTAAGGTTTTTTATATAATTTTGTGTATGTTTCTTGTCTTATCTTTACAATTTTCTAGTGATTTAAATTGATGGATGTTCATGGCATTAGTATTCTTGCCCTTATTTTCTATTTTTTATGTTCAATTAGTTTTTGTTCGATTATGCTTAAGTTATGTTTTGTTTCCATATTGAGGATAATGTGTTGTTCAAGTTTCGAGACGTATATGCAATTGCATATCATTTTTATGTGACTTTGCATTTGCACTGTATTAGTTTTTTTAATGTTTAAATTTGCATTTTAATAGAAAGGAACTAGCTTATCTATGAATATGATTACTTAATTTATAAAGAACATTAGAAGTTTTGTCTAAGTATTTTACGGCGAAAATGCACATTGATTAGAATATTGTATTTCTTTCATTTTTATGACACTTTTTTTATGAACTTATAGTTAATGCATTTAAATTGATAAACATCATTAGTAGTCTTTCATGGGAATAATTGACAAGGAAGAAATGATGTAGGTTAGAAAACAAATAAAAAATGTATGTTAAATAAATGTCCTATTTCGCTAGTCCATTTTTTTAAAACAATTCTGTTAAGAATATAGTTGGTAGTCGGTTGTGACTTATGATGTAGCTAAGTAACCGGTGGCATTTACATTAAAATTTTTATCTTCAAGTCAAAAGGCTAGAGTGACACTGCAACAAGCTAGATAAATTTTAAATTAGTTGAGTAACTGGGGGGACATTCATGACAAAGTATTTACCTTCGCATCAAAGGACTAGGATACTAAGCTAGATATAATGTAAATTAGTTGAGTAACTAGGGGGGAGACATTCATGACAAAGTATTTGCCTTCGCATCAAAAGACTAGGTTATCATTAAATAAAATCTAAAAATATGGGGTAATTAATAAAAGTGAACCTATAGATCTTCTTGTTAAATGTAAAAAAAATCAAGCAAGTATTTTGTGATAGCCTACCTTTTTAATTGGTAAATAAAAATGAGTGCATGCTCACAAGTATCGTAGATGTATGAATAGGGTGTCAATATTTTGGTTGATATGTGTATTTAAATTAAAGCACCTAAAAATAGATTGAATAAGTTACTATGTTAAAACTTTTTAAGAGATTAATGTTTGTGGCTAAGTTAATTTCATGAAATTTGACGCTATTGTGTCATTATTTCATTATTCCATTAATAGGTGCTTAATTGATTATGAAATTATTCCATAACACTTTGTGACTATTGACATGAAATCGCTTAAGATACTCACTTTGACTCATATGTGATTTTAAGCACAATTAATAAGCAAAGAAGTTAAAGTAAGTTGAAAGCGTGATATTTTGGCCATTTTTCGAAGATTGGAAGAGGGTTGCTAGAAACCAACACTCATGGTGCATGTTTTTGTATGGTTGAATGTCAATTTAATGGAGTGATGGCAAGATGATGAAAGGTGGTCAAGCAAGGAGTAAAATGACAACACAGCAAGGAGCTAAACGGCAAAGTCCAAGGAGCAGAAAATGTAAAATGACACAAACATAAGCAAAATCACACACCAACTGAAGGAGAAAACGACAACACATGGGAAGGAAGAAAACAAAAACATCCAAGAGGCAGCATAGATAAGGACAAGAAAAATGTAAAAGAAGAAAGCAATTAAGAAGTAGTGCAGTAGCCAAAATACAAAAAATAGCACACAGTTGGGGAGGACCAAAACGTAGACTTTAACCTGCGTTAATGCAAAGCACAGACCACGCATTTTTCTTAAAACGCACAATAAAGGGTTAAGTGAGGGTGAATAGTAATGTGGCCAACAAAGTTAAATTATCACATCAGTGAATAGTAGTTGGTAGAGAGTAGCGAACATAGAAGGGAGGCGCAATGAATAGGGCTTCGGCTAGGGTTAATTGAGTGGGGTTATAGAATTTTCTATAGAGAGACCTGTGGAAGGCTAAGTTCCTAACACCAATTCAGAGGTGATATCGATGCTAACTACCCGGGTTAAGTGTATTTCATATTTTTGTTGTTTCTTTCTCTCCTATTAAATTGAATGTGTTATCTTAGGTTAATTGATTTAGGTTTTGTGTATAGATAATCAAATTTTCGTTATTATTCAGTTATTTGTGTACAATCCCATTGGGTATTATGAAAAGATGATTTTAATGCATTTATTGGATCGTTTATTTGCAAACCTATTACTAAAATTTCGATATAATTTGATGGTTATGTTGAAATTCATG
Organism: Erythroxylum novogranatense; assembly: GCA_029891385.1. Classification (NCBI taxonomy): domain Eukaryota; kingdom Viridiplantae; phylum Streptophyta; class Magnoliopsida; order Malpighiales; family Erythroxylaceae; genus Erythroxylum; species Erythroxylum novogranatense. The sequence continues at coordinate 58,523,204 of CM057228.1, read as the reverse complement.
TGTAGCAACTAATGATTCGTAATCATTAAGGATAGCTTGGCCTACGTTAAATGACACATCATATGTGGTTATTACAATGATTAATCGATTTTCCTAATTTGTAATGCTATTGTCTAATTAAATTTAGAGATCGTATCCTTGGTTATTTAGTAGTTAGGTTTAATTAATAATCCTATCTTGATTAAACAAAACCTAAGGGAAAACTCAAATTAATTATTAACCCACGATTAATAGTTGCTAAGAGAGGTTAGAAAACAACAAATCAATGAAATATGTTTAATTAGGATGTAGGTTGAGATTGAACCAAAGAACTGGGTCCCTACTGAATTCCCCACTTTTATTATTTTTCACATTTTTTTTAATTTATTTTCATTAGGTTAGTTTTATTTTATTTTCTTATTTTAAAATCCAAAAACCCCCGTTAAACCTAAACACTAGTTACTTTCATTTTAACAACTTTTCACATACTCTTTGTGGAATCAACCTAGACTTACTACTGCTATAGTAGTAGTCTAGTTATTTTATTTTGACTAGTATTATGACGTGCTGTCAATTTTGGCGTCATTGTCAGGGAGTGCAGTGTTTTAGTTTTTGTTAGTGATTTTAATTGGTTTTGTATATATTTTTTCTTAATCGGTTTCTTTTCAGTTATTTCATGATCCTTTCATTCTTTTTCTTTATTTCGTGTTTGTGATAAATATTTAAAAAAATCATGGATGAAAGTAATTTTTTCTTTAACTCTTATTCTTAATCCTATAACCAAGGTTGCACTGATTAACCTAACTTTGGTTATGGATGGTACAACCATCAGAATTACTTCTATGATAGTTTGTAAGACTCACAGTAATTCTTACACTGACCAGAAGCTTCCTATCACAATTCTGATCTATCTCCGAAAGAGTTGATTAATATTGTGAATGTCAATATTTTGTAATTGCAGCAGAATACTCTACAATTCCAACAGGATTAAGGGCAATTTCCATAAAATACATGGCCTAGTGCCTAAGATTCGGAGAGCCAACACGACTCAGATACATCTTTAGAAGAATTGCTTAATATTATGGCTACTAACAATCTTCAAATTCAATAGGATATGCAGCAGTTCCAACAGAATATGCAACAGTTATTTCAGCAAGGTGTACAACAAATCTGACAGGATGCTTTGCAAGTCCAGCAAGATGCATCGCTTCAATGGAGAGATATCAATCATCTAGAGCTGCAAAGCAAAGATAGCATGCATATCAACCTGAGGTGTACCCATGGACGTTTCTTTGGAAACTTTACAAAGTGATGAGGAGCTTGAAAATTTTAAGGTCAACCCTCAACAAATTGATTCTGTCGAAGAAGTTAAGGAGTAGTTCGAGGTAGAAAAGGCTATATCTTTTAGCTCAGAGGTAAATACTGAGTTCCATTTTTTTGTTGAGAATGACTTTTTACTTTTACCTATCAGGTCAGAGAAATTAAACAAAGAAGAAAAAGGATAAGAAACATTTGAGATCTTTCAAGAAAACATGGACTCAATAAAGTTCGAAAGTCTAAAGATAGGAAGGATGCTAAATGGGAATGATGATCAACTAAGGCCCTATCTAAAACAACCTCGCGTGGAAGTGGTGCTAAATGTAATACCTGAAGATCATAATTTTATCACATGAGAAGAAAAAGGAGTCGAGTCAATGACCCCAAACGAAGTCACTTCTTAGGAGACAACCTAAGGGAAGTAAATTTCTTTTCTTTACATTTTCATATTTCTTTTTATATGCATGTTGTTCTTTATTGGTTTGTTTCTTACTTGTTCTATAGTTGGCAACTTGTTCTTTATGGCAAGCTATAGAGTGGTAGAAGGTCATAGATGAAGATGAATGAAACACACCACTTTATTCCAAGATATATATACCAAATCACATAATAAAACCTTATTGCAAGATTGGTTGGTAAATATGTTATTAAAAGTATGTTTCCAAATGAATAAGTCCTCATATGTGTTTATAGTGGTATGAATAATCTCAATGTTCATAGAGCTGGCAATAGGAACTTGTTTGATGATCTCTTTATTCATTACAATCGTTGTTACTATTACGTTCTAGTGATTTACAAACTTGAGAGGTGAGACATCAACTAATTCATCCAAAGGACCCATAGATATCCAATTATATTACCAAAAATTGATGGATTCTCCATTTCCTATTAGTGCAATGAAGTCAGGTATGAATCTTTCTCTCATCTTAAAGATTGCTTTTAAAGTAGAAGAGGGATATAGTGGTTCACATCCAAACTCCACACACTCTTGTTTTTATGAAATAATTATGTATCCATTTGCACAAAAGGGATTGCTTATCAAAAATAAGTCTCCAAAATCTTTTAGTCAGCTCAATAATGTTCATGGTTTAAAGAGAGCATATACTGAGGCCTCCTTGATCTTTAGGGATGCACACTTCACCCCATTTCATTTTGACCCTATTGGGACTTCCATTACTTTCAGACCGTCAAAACTTGTTGAAGATCTTATTAATAGATTTACTGATATACATTGATGGAGTTTAAAATGGAGACAATGAGCTGAGCTCTATCAATTGTGAAAAGATTCCTAGAACTTCATGTAGAAATTTTGGTGTTGATTTTATCAAATAAACTGCTAAAATCTATGTTATTTAATCTAGAAGTAGTGATTGGAATGTTAAGGTATCTTATAAGAAGAGTTTGTTATTTGAAACCTGTTATGGCAATCAAAATTAAATTTTGGTATATAACACTTTTAAAGGGGAAAAATCACTCTTAGAATAGTACACCTGTAGATCAGACGTTGTGCTAGTTTTTATAAGATTTGAAACAAATGTAGCGTCTCCTTTGAAGAGTAAGATAAGGTCATCAACAAAACAAAGATTGGTTATTAATTTAATGAAATATGATTGTGAAGTTTATTGATTTATACACAATTTTAATTGAGAGATTAAATTGGAGTATTTGTATTGTATTGCAGAGTGAGAGTTAGTACCTCAATAGACCTATAAACACTATGTTAACAAGCAATTGAAGAGAGATCTTAATTGTTTATTAGCTACTCGAGATTGCTTCAAATCTAATTTCATAGTTAAGAAGAGTTTTGATAAATTGAAAGATCGCAATTCAATTTTTATCTTATTTTAATTGGGATTATTTGATTAGATCTCGAGAGAGGGTAATCATAATTATGAGATATTTAAGGTCAAGTAGTATTAAATCAAGAAGGTGAAGTGAAAACAAATAAGAATAGAAGTAATTTATAGCTTTTATTATTGTTTAACCAACCAATTCACTATTGCATATTTTATTGTTTTTATCAATTTTTCATTTTTACTTTAATATTTAGTAAATTATCTTATTGTTTACCTTAAACAAGGTTTGCAAGAATTGTTAGTTGATTACTTTGATTCACGTGGGACAATACTATAATTGCAGTAAAAAAATTTTAATTTAAAACTTCAACATTTGTCCTTCTTTAGTACATAAAGGGATAAATTCAAAAGAGGGTTAGGTTAACAGGTATATTTCTTAGGAAAAACCTACTATTTTAAAGCTTAACTAGGAATCATTACTTCCAAAAAGAGGCTAAAGGGGGAGAGGAGGGGATAGTAGACGACAAAAGCAAGAAAGTATAACTGTTTATCTCAAAAAATGTAGCTAACTGAAGCTATATAAAAAAAAGTTGGGGATCCCAATTAGGCTACTAAAAAATCAATTCCTATAACAATAATAATTAGTGAGGATAGGAATTTAAAATTTTTGAAATTACAAAAGTGCTATGATGATTGATGTGAGCAGGATCATGGCACTTTGTAAGAAAAATGGAACTAAAAATAAGCTAGTAATATCATAGGGACCAATAACAAGATCAAAAGTTAAGAAGTTTAAAGCAGCGCTTCAATCCTATATGGGTTGAATTGTAAATGGCATAGAGTCTCAAGAGACAGTGAAGGCCAATGGTATCTTAACTAATCAAGTTGAACAGAATGTGTAAGAAGAATTTCTTTTTTGTTTAATTATTTATTTTAAGTTAGAAGCATAACATTGGACAACCCATTAATTGTATTTTGGGCTTCTTGTAGTTAGACGGACTTTTAATAACTTTCATCTCATTTAATTTAAATCTTTTAGGTTTAATGGTTTATATTTAGAAATATTAGTTTGAGCTTTAGTTATTTTGATAGGAGACTCATGTTTAACGGTCTTTTACATATTTAGAGTTTTTTCTTTTTACGGAGTATAAATACATCATAATAAATATTGTTTGAAGATTATTGATGAATAAAGTTTAGCACGTTGGCTTGACTGAATTCTTTAGGGGAGGATTGTTTGTTTTCTTCCATTGCATCAAGAATATAAATAATCACTTCTAGCGAATTTTTATTCTTATTTCCAAATTAACCTTATTATATGCCTTTGGATTTCTTCTTGTTCATGTTCTATCCAAAGTGTATGTTTAAGAAATTTCGAGTTCTTTAGCCTTGGAACTCCGCATCATATTGTATTAAGAGGTTTCGGGTTCTTTAACCTTAGGGTTCCGCAACATATCCCTTATCTTCTTTGATCTCTCGAAATTAAAACTATAAAACTAAAATGCACTTCTTAATGTAAGAGGAGAAATAAATGCAAGAAAATAGAAATTGAAAGAAAGAAGAGCAAGATTATTAAGGCAATACAAAAGGAAACAGAGAAGATAACAAGCAACAATTTGAGAAAAGTTATGGATAGGATGAACAAGAAGAATCCCAAAGTGAGACATTTGATCCCATTGAAAATCCTACTTAATATTTTTATTCATCGTTGGAATGATGCAGATTACATTGTTGTATACACTAAACTTAATAGCTTGGTGGTTGAAGTGAAAAATTTTAAAAATATTAACTTAACTTTTTTTCTCGTTTAATTATTTATTTATTAGCACATATTTTTCCTTTCATCATGAAGATCTCTTGTAGTGATGAAAATTAAACTGTGTTTGTAAGCTTTGCGGTGCCCATAAATCAATTCCACTAAGAATACTATAATATGTGGAAGGAAATTGTCAACTCAATAGTTTGGGACCAAAGCCTCTCACATTTTCATTTACACTACCCTAATCAACCAAACCTTTCTTCTATTCTCACTTGGTTTAAATGCTTCCAATACAAGAACTTCAGACATTACTATTTTCCCAATCCTTCTATCTACTACTGTTTACTATATTTGGTCTGAAATGTTGGACCCCGAACTTTCGGTGGAATTTAGGAATATTAAAATGGAATTAAATGAGTGTGTTTGTATAGGTATTGTGTTATAGATGTTATTGTACTTAAAGGAGATTGATGAGAAATGAAGTGACTGGTTTTGATGACTTTGAAATTTGAGTAGAGTTGTATGAGTTATGAAAGTTAAAATGAATTAGTTGATTGAAATGGGAGTTGAAAAGCAAGAAATGATTGGTGAAAGTGTTATATTTTGGAGAATTAAGAAATTTGACCTTTGGAGTAAATAGTTGACTTTTGATTTAGGCAGATTTTGAGAAAATGATCTACATGAAATTTGTAGATTATGTTGAGAGCTTTTAGTAGCCATAAAGTTTGATAGTTTTCGATATCGGAATAAAAAGTTATGATCTTTGGAAGTTAAGTGTATTTTGCTTTGGTTTTGGAAAATGCTTTAAGAGTAAGATTGTGTATGACTTTTGTGAAAGAGAAATGTGTATGCGCATATCCTTTGGTGTTGAGTTTGATGTGGGGAAATAACCTTGGACTAGTTTATTGGGGAGTTGAATGGTATTTGATATGAATTAGTTGAAGAGTTTGTGGTAGTGGGTGAATATGTGAAATTGATGTGTTGATATGGGAAGTTTATGTGTTGGAATGGTGTTTAGAGACTTCAATGGCAAATCTGTATTGATTTAGATGGATTTAGCCAAAGTGGTCTTAATGAAAGTGGTAGATTATGTTTTTATCTTTCCATTGATAAAAAGCACAAAAATATTAGACAAGGGAGTAGAAAGTTATGATTTTTTTAGAAGTTCTGATGTTGTTTAGTGTGAAGCTGATCGACCAGTCACTTTGTGTGGAGTTTTTGACCCATTTAGAGGTCGATCTGATTCTTAAGGCCTTCATGAAAGTTGTAGAGGGTTCTTTTACCTTTCCATAGACACCAAGTTTGTCAAATTTGGAGTTCTGGATCAAAAGTTATGATGTTTACAAGTTTTTGTACTGTTGAGAAATTATCGATCAGTCATCTTTGTGTAAACTTTTGATCCCTTTAGAGTTCGAGCTTGCTTGTGAGTCCTTCTTGAAAATTGTAGATCTGTCTTTTATCTTTCCAACGAAACAAACCGTGTCTAATTTGGAGCTCGGAGTCAAAAGTTATGAGGGTTTGATGTTTGAAGGTCGGATTGGGTGCCGACCGACCTCTGTTGGCCGACCGACCTCTGATGGCCGAGCCGACCTCTGATGGCTGACCGACCTCTGTTGGCCGACCGACCTCTGATGGCCGACCGATCTTCGTTCTGGCCGAGCTTTGATTTTTCTGACCGAGCTCTGACCTCCCTTCACTCTTTTGAGCATAAATTCTTCGTCCGACATCCGATCGACCTGATTCCTTTTGGATATTAAACTGGAGACATGAGGCTACAAATGTTATGAAGGAGCCGATCAACAATGTAGCCTCCAAGACTTTCAAATACGGGTCGGAAGTTAGGTATAGAGTTCAGTCTCAACTTTGTAATGGTATGAGCAGTGTTCAGTGTTATAGGTCGCTAGAGCTCGCTAGAGCTCGGATTGAGTTGATTCTTTTTTTACATTAAACTAGAGACATATATCTACAATTCATCTGAAGGAGCCGATCGATAATATCGCCTCTAAGACTTCCAAATATCGGTCGGAAGTTCAGTGTAGTGTTCAGTCTCAGTGTTGTAATGGCTGAACAGTGTTCAGTGTTATAGGTCGCTAGAGCTCGCTAGAGCTCGGATTGAGTTGATTCCTGTTGGTAATGAAAATAAAGACATGGGGATACAAATGTTATGAAGGAGCCGAGCTATAATGTAGCCTCTAAGACTTCCAAATATAGGTCGGAAGTTCAGTGTAGTGTTCAGTCTCGGTGTTGTAATAGCTGAATAGTGTTCAGTGTTATAGGTCGCTAGAGCTCGCTAGAACTCGGATTGAGTTGATTCTTTTTTGAAATTAAACTAGAGACATATATCTACAATTCATCTGAAGGAGCCGATCGATAATGTTGACTCTAAGACTTCCAAATATAGGTCGGAAGTTCAGTGTAGTGTTCAGTCCCGGTGTTGTAATGGCTGAGCAGTGTTCAGTATTTTGGAGATATCTCGATCGATAGAGCTCTGATTGAGTTAGTTCTTGTTGGTAATGAAAATAGAGACATGGGGCTACAAATGTTATGAAGGAACCAAGCTATAATTTAACCTCCAAGACTTCCAAATATGGGTCGGAAGTTAGGTGTAGTGTTTAGCTGCGGGTCTGAAGAACGGACTTCAGTATTTTGGAGATATCTTGAGCTATAGAGCTCCGATCGATCCGATTCTTGAACCGATGGATTCGTAAGACATAGAGGAACATTTCTTTAGAAGAAAGTTTTATCAAATGACTTCATTTACCTGATCAAAATAATCAGACAAGATGTCAGTTTTAAAGACCAATGAAGGGGCAATTTTGGAAGTTTACTCAAAGGATTAAGTTTATAGGCTTAAATGGAGGGGCTTATGGGTCATTCCTCATTCATTAAATGACATGGAACTATAAAAAGGATTGGGCTGTTGTTTTATTAAGTGAGGCACGACACTTGAACAAAAGGAAAGAAAAAATAAGAAGAGAGAAGAGAGAAGGGAGAGCAAACTTCGGAGAAGAAAGAAGGAGAGCTTAGGGTTTGGATTTTGGGGTTCAAGCTCAGTTTTCGTTGATTCATGAGGGAAAAGATGGAAGGGAAGAGAGCCTTCCAAGCCTAATAAATCCAAAATGGTGAAAAGTTTGAGGTAAGAGAAAAGTTGAGCTTTGAGCTTTTCTTCGATTTATGGTTTAGAAATATGGAAAATGGTATGGGTTTGTGGAATATGAAGTCAATTTTGATGATTGCTAAGTATGATGGATTTAATTTTGGATAGAAATAAATTAGGGTTTATGCCCAATTTTGTAAATTGAGGATTTTGGAAATTAGTGATTTAGATGGCTTGATTATGTTTGGAATTAGTGTTTTCTAAGTTCAATATTAAGGGTTATGTTATTTATGGGGTCGAATTTGTATGAAATTGGTGTAGGAAATTTTCTATTGGAAGAAAGAAAGAATCAATGGACAAATTGGAGCGAGGAACAAGTTTCTAACATCGATTCGAGGTGGGTACCTGTTTATAATAAAATTTATAAGCCACTACTGTTTTCTTTAAACAAAGAGATTCTTCTCATTTCAATTGCATCATTAATGTTGCATTATTGCATGAATGATTTGAAAAATCATTATTGATTCAATACATGAACTTTTGATGAATTGCAAATACATTTGTGTTATGCCTCGAACATTTCATGGCATTTCGTATATTCGGAAAAGAGCATTCGATAATTGATTTAAGCATGATTATGTGCTTGTTTTTAAGCGAGAGAGAACGTTTAGTTAGTCACGCATGCGCCGACGCTTAAGCTTCGCTCCCACTGCCGTTAGAGGCCACGAGATCCTAAGAAATCGGACTCGTTGTGTTTACGATAAACTTCGGTTTATTCGTTGTGTTTACGGAACTCTCGAGCCGTTATGTGTGCATTTGCATTGTGAAGTATTATGATTGATGCATCCATATTTCAGAAATTGTGAATTCGACAACTGCAAAAGAACTTTTGAAAATGTGCTTTATGGGTTTCAAACAAAGTTTCTGCAAGAAAAGAAAAGAAAAGTATTTTTAAAAGGTTTTGCTTATTTATTTGTTATAAACTGTTACCCACGAGCTATAAGCTCACCCCCCCTTCATTCCCATCCACAGGTGATGAGAAGAAAATCGGGTAAAGAAAAGTGAAGGTTTCCATTTGTATGTGTTAATATGGTATAATTTGTTTAGCTAAGCGATCGCTAAGAAATTTAGAATTGTTGTGTATTCATTTTGAGAATGTATTCTGAATTCTGGACATATGTATTGGATTAAGTTATGGATTTTGTGTATGGAAATTGGGTATATGATTGTGATGGTTGGTCTGAAATATTTAAAGTGCTAATCGTTTGAGAATTGATGGTATTTAAATTGGAATGTGCGCGATTTTATGGAAATGAAAAGTGAGAGTTTAAATCGATGAGATATGATTGTATATGAAGAAGCAAATAAATTGAGTTTGAGTGCGAATGATTTCAATTGGATATTGAAGTCACTTTGTAAGAGATGGAATGAAAATGAAAGAAAAAAATGTACACGGATTGGATTAGTTTCGACTGATAGTCTTAAGGTTTCCAACGCAAACGCTTTCTTTGATATTTGTTCACGGATGTCAGAAATTGATTTCGATTCGATTTGATCCGGAGTTTGCTTCGTTTCGATTTTCTTCTGCTTTGTGTTATTAGATTCGCCTTCGGATTTGATTTATCCTATTCTTCATTTGATTCGTATCTGATTTTATTTCGCTTTATGTTTCGTTTCCTTGCTTTGATTCGATTCATATTGGTTCGTATTCGTATTCGTTTTCCGTTTCTCCGGTTGGGATCCGATTTTCGGATCGGGTCCCAACATTTGTGGTATCAGAGCCTAGTAATATGATCTTACATGGGCGTATGTGTATGAGTAAGAAATGGATAAGAGTTTGTGAGGATAAGATTGATCTTGTGGGAATGTGAGCATGATGTGTCTGTCTTTCATGAATTATTTGACGAATCTAAATGATTGTATGATTGAGGTGATGAGTTATATGACTGAATTAGTGAGAGTGTGATACTGATGTGAATAAGTGTTCATGAATTATTCGAGGAATAACAGTGACTATTTGATTTAAGTGTCAAGAGAAAGATTGATTTTAAGATTGTGTGTATGGAAATTAAGATTAGAAATTCATGATGAGTTTGGATGATTTGACTTCGAATGTATAGGAGATGCAATAACAGTATAACATCCCGTTACTGATAGCAAGGGTATTTTGGTAATTCTGGGTTAGACTGATAGGTTTCATTGCATTCACTGATTGAACATGTTACTGGCCTTTAATTATAGAGGAACTGGTTTCTTGCATATGCATTTATTCATAGGTATATGCATTCATGATTTTCTGGCATTTAATTGTGAGTATAAATTGATTGGATTGTGAACTGACTGGATTGACTGGATTGTAATTGATTGAGAAATTAGGAGTAAATGGACTCGAATGACTGATTTAGAATAGCCTAAGAGTGACTGGTAATTGATAGTGACTTATAGAAAATTTTCGGGATATTCGGGAGAAAATACCCGGATCGGAAATTTTGGAGTGACAGACTGATTGACTGTATAGTACTGAAAGAATGATCCAATGGCAAGGGAAATATTAGGGTTATACTGTTAGGAAATTAAAATGTTGAGCTATTGAAATTTAGAGACTAAAATTTGGACTGATTTGGAGACCTATGTCTATAAATAGATAGGTTTGAAAGAAATTGGGGAAAATTGGTCTAAGGCATTTCGTTTCTTCTTCTTGCCCTCTACGGTGATCTTCGATTTCTCCCAACGGTGAGATCCTTCGATTTTTCCTTGTGGTTTTCTCCTCATTGTATAAGGCTAACTTGTTTATTGTGATTGATGAAGGATTGAGAAGCTATAGAGTGGATCATCGTTGATTTTGAAAGATTTTAGGATTTACGGTATTTTTGAGAGATCTGTGAATTGGAGCTTGATTGGTAAGTTTTAATGGTTTTAATGTTGTTATTGATGATTTTTATGACATTTATGGCATTTATTATGGTTTATTGAGTAGTTGGGAGAGTTAATGGTGGTTTTATAGAGAGAGAAATAGCTGAAAACGATCGGAGAAGACGAAGGATTAAATGCGACGCCGCGACTTCTTGCATGAGCCTCGCCATGACAATTTTAATTGCTCATGCAGTGAGGAGAAAAGGACGTCATGCGGCGTCATTTAATTGACTCATGACGAGTCTTCTTCGCCTCGCGACGCGCCCGAATTGGATTGTTCGCCGCGGCGAGCGGACCATTTCACACCGTGGCGAGGGCCTCTTGGCCGCGACGAAGGGGACTGTTCCATTGAATTAATTTCAAATTATTGGGCATAATTCATGGTGTAGACCTCCGATTGAGGTGATTCCAGATTCGTTGCGGACTAGGGAAAGAGGTCTACAATTGAGGTTAATTATAGGAATTAGAATTGATTTAAGTGACATTGATTTATAGAGAATAAAGTCGATTATGGTTCATAGTGTGACCTAAATATTGAATTGAGACAATTGGAGTTTTAATTGGGATTTTCAATAGAGGTTTTGACCCAATGGATAGGAAATTGCTTTAGGAAATATGAATTGAGGAAATTGAACTGAATTTTAGGATTGGATCCATTATTGTCTATCAATTGAGCGAAGAGTTAGAATGGGACATAAGAGTTCAAAATTGGGTTTTAGCGCCGGGAAAATCATGAACATGCATTGTACATCATTTTACTGAGACATATGCATTACTGAACTGCTTAATTGAGCCTCTAGTAATGGGACTGTATTTTACTATTATAGAGGCGCCGTTGGATCGTCATTCCACGGACATTGCTGGAACTTCCAGGCAGTAGCTCGGAAGTTACAGGTAAGTAACCTAGTTGGTTTCTCAAATTCCTGACTGTTTAAATGCTCAACGTGAATTACTTGCCAAATGTGAAACTGTATGATTACTGAAATATACATAATTGGATGGTATGCCTCTACTGTATTAGACTGTGAAATTGCATGATCACTTTCTCTTGTCTTCGATTGGATTATCAGATCGGACTGGGTTATCAGATGTTATTCGAAAATACAATACTGGGCTTTTATAGCCATACACTAAATCACTGAATACTGAATTACTGAACACTGCATTGCATGCATAAATGCATGATCAGATAATGGAATGTGACCCAAGTTGCTATTATCACTGAAAAGAGCCTCGAGCTCAAACACTGTACTAACCGAGCCTCGAGCCCGAGGGGAGAAATCCCTGACGCGTCCCCCACTGAACACTGACTGAGCACTTGAGCACAATACTGAATAACTGGAAAGAGTCTCATATGCATTATATACATGACTGATTGAATTGCCAAATTGTGTGATGATTACTGAACTGTGTGATGCTATGATTTACTGTAAATTGTGATGTGATATCGTAAACTGTTACTATGCTATCGTAATATTGTCACCGACATCGCATAATCGTTGTAAACTCATCAGAACCGTTATAAACTATCAGAAATTGTTATATAATACTGTTAATTGAATATTATTGTGCCGTGTTGTACGCAATTTGCGTAATGCATGATCTGAGTGAACCATCGATGATGGTTTCTCACTGAGTTCGCAAACTCACCCAAAATTGCAACCTATTTTTCAGGACTGATAGGGTAGACCCCTAGCTCCGGAGATAGTCTTTTCTGCCATCTGGCGTCTTTGGCAAGAAGCGATGGCACATGTGTCGGTCACCGGGTTGGACTTTTGAGGATGACTTAGGATAGATACTTATATCAGTTTCCTTTTTGGTTTTGTTTAGGGGACTGATAGACTTGTCTATTCTACTTTTGGATGACTGTATTGAAATTGCTGCTATGATAAGATTATTCTGGATTTTTAAAAGTTACTGATTTCTGGTATTATGGTTTTTATTATTGCAATGCCATGTGGATATTATTGGGAAAATATTCTGGTAGTGCACCTTTATTGTGGGATACGTGTCGGAGCGACCTTCAGGTTTTCCGATGTGTACCCTACGGTGAGGGGGCGCTACAAACAGAATATTTGAAAGATGAGCTTGATGATAGGAATATATGTATTGATATGATATGGGTGCTATGTGACTCAAGAATTGAGAAATTGTTAAGAGATTGAGAATATGTATGATCGGAGCATTAGATAAGAAAAGAGATTGACTATGATCTTTGGAAGAAATTGGTTAAGAGATTGTGTTACTTGATAATGTATTAGTAAGAATTTCGAGGGCAAAATTCTTATAAGAGGGGGAGAATTGTTGGACCCCAAACTTTCGGTGGAATTTAGGAATATTAAAATGGAATTAAATGAGTGTGTTTGTATAGGTATTGTGTTATAGATGTTCTTGTACTTAAAGGAGATTGATGAGAAATGAAGTGATTGGTTTTAATGACTTTGAAATTTGAGTAGAGTTGTACGAGTTATGAAAGTTAAAATGAATTAGTTGATTGAAATGGGAGTTGAAAAGCAAGAAATGATTGGTGAAAGTGTTATATTTTGGAGAACTAAGAAATTTGACCTTTGGAGTAAAGAGTTGACTTTTGATTTAGGCAGATTTTGAGAAAATGATCTACATGAAATTTGTAGATTATGTTGAGAGCTTTTAGTAGCCATAAAGTTTGATAGTTTTCGATATCGGAATAAAAAGTTATGATCTTTGAAAGTTAAGTGTATTTTGCTTTGGTTTTGAAAAATGCTTTAAGAGTAAGATTGTGTATGACTTTTGTGAAAGAGAAATGTGTATGCGCATATCCTTTGGTGTTGAGTTTGATGTGGGGAAATAGCCTTGGACTAGTTTATTGGAGAGTTGAATGGTGTTTGATATGAATTAGTTGAAGAGTTTGTGGTAGTGGGTGAATATGTGAAGTTGATGTGTTGATATGGGAAGTTTATGTGTTGGAATGGTGTTTAGAGACTTCAATGGAAAATCTGTATTGATTTAGATGGATTTAGCCAAAGTGGTCTTAATGAAAGTGGTAGATTATGTTTTTATCTTTCCATTGATATAAAGCACAAAAATATTGAACAAGGGAGTAGAAAGTTATGATTTTTTTAGAAGTTCTGATGCTGTTTAGTGTGAAGCTGATCGACCAGTCACTTTGTGTGGAGTTTTTGACCTATTTAGAGGTCGATCTGATTCTTAAGGCCTTCATGAAAGTTGTAGAGGGTTCTTTTATCTTTCCATAGACACCAAGTTTGTCAAATTTGGAGTTCTGGATCAAAAGTTATGATGTTTGTAAGTTTTTGTACTGTTGAGAAATTATCGATCAATCATCTTTGTGTAAACTTTTGATCCCTTTAGATTCCGAGCTTGCTTGTGAGTCCTTCTTGAAAATTGTAGATCTGTCTTTTATCTTTCCAACGAAACAAACCGTGTCTAATTTGGAGCTCGGAGTCAAAAGTTATGAGGGTTTGAAGTTTGAAGGTCGGATTGGGTGCCGACTGACCTCTGTTGGCCGACCGACCTCTGATGGCCGAGCCGACCTCTGTTGACCGACCGACCTCTGATGGCTGATCGACCTCTGTTGGCCGAGCCGACCTCTGTTGGCCGACTGACCTCTGATGGCCGACCGATCTTCGTTCTGGCCGAGCTCTGACCTCCCTTCACTCTTTTGAGCATAACTTCTTCGTCCGACATCCGATCGACCTGATTCTTTTTGTAAATTAAACTGGAGACATGAGGATACAAATGTTATGAAGGAGCCGATCGACAATGTAGCCTCCAAGACTTTCAAATATGGATCGGAAGTTAGGTATAGAGTTCAGTCTCAACTTTGTAATGGTATGAGCAGTGTTCAGTGTTATAGGTCGCTAGAGCTCGCTAGAGCTCGGATTGAGTTGATTCTTTTTGTACATTAAACTAGAGACATATATCTAAAATTAATCTGAAGGAGCCGATCGATAATGTCGCCTCTAAGACTTCCAAATATCGGTCGGAAGTTCAGTGTAGTGTTCAGTCTTGGTGTTGTAATGGCTGAACAGTGTTCAGTGTTATAGGTCGCTAGAGCTCGTTAGAGCTCGGATTGAGTTGATTCTTGTTGGTAATGAAAATAGAGACATGGGGCTACAAATGTTATGAAGGAGCCGAGCTATAATGTAGCCTCTAAGACTTTCAAATATAGGTCGGAAGTTCAGTGTAGTGTTCAGTCTCGGTGTTGTAATGGCTGAAGAGTGTTCAGTGTTATAGGTCTCTAGAGTTCGCTAGAGCTCGGATTGAGTTGATTCTTTTTTTACATTAAACTAGAGACATATATATACAATTCATCTGAAGGAGCCGATCGATAATGTCGCCTCTAAGACTTCCAAATATAGGTCGGAAGTTCAGTGTAGTGTTCAGTCCCGGTGTTGTAATGGCTGAGCAGTGTTCAGTATTTTGGAGATATCTCGATCGATAGAGCTCCGATTGAGTTAGTTCTTGTTGGTAATGAAAATAGAGACATGGGGCTACAAATGTTATGAAGGAGCCGAGCTATAATGTAACCTCCAAGACTTCCAAATATGGGTCGGAAGTTAGGTGTAGTGTTCAGCCGAGGGTCTGAAGAATGGACTTCAGTATTTTGGAGATATCTTGAGCTATAGAGCTCCGATCGATCCGATTCTTGAAGCGATGGATTCGTAAGACATAGAGGAACATTTCTTTAGAAGAAAGTTTTATCAAATGACTTTATTTACCTGATTGAAATAATCAGACAAGATGTCAGTTTTAAAGACCAATGAAGGGGCAATTTTGGAAGTTTACTCAAAGGATTAAGTTTATAGGCTTAAATGGAGGGGCTTATGGGCCATTCCCCATTCATTAAATGACATGAAACTATAAAAAGGATTGGGCTGTTGTTTTATTAAGTGAGGCACGACACTTGAACAAAAGGAAAGAAAAAATAAGAAGAGAGAAGAGAGAAGGGAGAGCAAACTTCGGAGAAGAAAGAAGGGAGAGCTTAGGGTTTCGGATTTTTGGGGGTTCAAGCTCAGTTTTTCGTTGATTCATGAGGGAAAAAGATGGAAGGAGAAGAGAGCTTCCTTCCAAGCCTAATAAATCCGAAAATGGTGAAAAGTTTGAGGTAAGAGAAAAGTTGAGCTTTGAGCTTTTCTTCCATTTATGGTTTAGAAATATGGAAAATGGTATGGGTTTGTGGAATATGAAGTCAATTTTGATGATTTCTAAGTATGATGGGTTTAATTTTGGATAGAAATAAATTAGGATTTATGCCCAATTTTGTAAATTGGGGATTTTGGAAATTAGTGATTTAGATGGCTTGATTATGTTTGGAATTAGTGTTTTCTAAGTTCAATATTAAGGATTATGTTATTTATGGGGTCGAATTTGTATGAAATTGGTGTAGGAAATTTTCTATTGGAAGAAAGAAAGAATCAATGGACAAATTGGAGCGAGGAACAAGTTTCTAGCATCGATTCGAGGTGGGTACCTATTTATAATAAAATTTATAAGCCACTACTGTTTTCTTTAAACAAAGAGATTCTTCTCATTTCAATTGCATCATTAATGTTGCATTATTGCATGAATGATTTGAAAAATCATTATTGATTCAATACATGAACTTTTGATGAATTGCAAATACATTTGTGTTATGCCTCGAACATTTCATGGCATTTTGTATATTCGAAAAAGAGCATTCGATAATTGATTTAAGCATGATTATGTGCTTGTGTTTGGGCGAGAGGAACGTTTACGTTAGTCACGTGCATCGCCGACGTTTAAGCTGCTCCTCCCTGCCGTTCGTTAGAGGCCACGAGATCCTAAGAAATCGGACTCGTTGTGTTTACGATAAACTTCGGTTTATTCGTTGTGTTTACGGAACTCTCGAGCCGTTATGTGTGCATTTGCATTGTGAAGTATTATGATTGATGCATCCATATTTCGAAAATTGTGAATTCGACTACTGCAAAAGAAGAACTTTTGAAAATGTGCTTTATGGGTTTCAAACAAAGTTTCTGCAAGAAAAGAAAAGAAAAGCATTTTTAAAAGGTTTTGCTTCTTTATTTGATATAAACTGTTACCCACGAGCTATAAGCTCACCCCCCCTTCATTCCCATCCACAGGTGATGAGAAGAAGATCGGGTAAAGAAAAGTGAAGGTTTCCATTTGTATATGTTAATATGGTATAATTTGTTTAGCTAAGCGATCGCTAAGAAATTTAGAATTGTTGTGTATTCATTTTGAGAATGTATTCTGAATTCTGGACATATGTATTGGATTAAGTTATGGATTTTGTGTATGGAAATTGGGTATATGATTGTGATGGTTGGTCTGAAATATTTAAAGTGCTAATCGTTTGAGAATTGATGGTATTTAAATTGGAATGTGCGCGATTTTATGGAAATGAAAAGTGAGTTTAAATCAATGAGATATGATTGTATATGAAGAAGCAAATAAATTGAGTTTGAGTGCGAATGATTTCAATTGAATATTGAAGTCACTTTGTAAGAGATGGAATGAAAATGAAAGAAAAAAAATGTACACGGATTGGATTAGTTTCGACTGATAGTCTTAAGGTTTCCAACGCAAACGCTTTCTTTGATATTTGTTCACGGATGTCAGAAATTGATTTCGATTCGATTTGATCCGAAGTTTGCTTCGTTTCGATTTGCTTCTGCTTTGTGTTATTAGATTCGCCTTCGGATTCAATTTATCCGATTCTTCATTTGATTCGTATATGATTTTATTTCGCTTTATGTTTCGTTTCCTTGCTTTGATTCGATTCATATTGGTTCGTATTCGTATTCGTTTTCTGTTTCTCCGGTTGGGATCCGGTTTTCGGATCGGGTCCCAACATGAAAGAAATGTTAGAACTTTCAAAGATGAAGCCAAGGATGTTGGGAGTGTGTACCTCAGAATAATCTCCCAAGTTATGGAACATCAAAGCTAAAACACCAAGATGAGGTAATTAAATAAGTGTCTATTTCACTAACATTTTCTCTGCAGGTTTGATAGCTCAGGAATATCAATTGGTTCAATAGCATGTGTGTCAACATTCGAAGAGCAGACAGGAGGTTAGTTAGAGGTCCAACATACCTTCAAACTCCACAGAACAGAGAGGACAAGATCAGGAAACCCCTTGGATATAATCAGCAAATACAGAATTGGAAGGACTCTGATCTTTTTCGAAATAGATAAGATGAATGCAAGTAAAAAGTACATTGCCTTCAACAGCTAGATAACCATCACTTATGGAGGGATTCCAAGTATGCACAAGAAGAATCATCAGTATATTCATCTTGTTTCGTCAAGGCAAGTAAAAGAAAAGGAAGCAATCTAATCTTGGCATTGGAAGTTGAGGTGAAGTTATTCCCAAGATAAGACAAAGCCTTCAATTCAGTTACCATGAACTTAGCTTTTTATGTTTGTGTTGCAATAGATTGGATTGTAGTTTTTTTATCTTGTTTATGGTTAAAATGAGTCTGATAGGCTGTGACAATTTTATGCAGTTTGTTTGGAGAGTTGGAGAGTTGATATTGTTCTGGATGTGTGGGTGAGAAGTAAGGAAATGATGTAGCTTCCAAAGATATCTTAAGTTGGTCCCCTTGTGTAACAAAGGACCTTTTGTTCCAACTAGACTCTACTAGTAGGGATAGTGCCTTAAGAGACCACGGCTACAGTAGTCTCCCAACGTTGTACATAAAAACTCTTCTGATTTAACAAAAAAAATGTCAAACTCAATTATCACAATGAAAAATACCTTCCCACAAACACGGTTTAATTCTCCTCATCTTAAGAGAAAGAAAAGGAAATTAAATTAGGATGTAACAAACTACATAGGCTTTGCTATTATTGTCTGATTTGGGAAAAGGATTTGATTTTCTCGTTACCAAGAATGAGTTTCACAAAGTATACACATGTACATGAAGAAGTGAAAACCAACGTCTATTGTTAGGAGAAATAAGATCTTAACAGAATCAGCGTACAAAGGTTGAGAATTTGTCAGAGAAAGAAACGCACAGTAAGGAGAGAGAGAATATACACCGAATCAAAAGAAGGGCAGAGACTCATTCATAGAGAGAGATTACAGGACGCACATACACAATTGCATACCGTTAGAGCCACACTCATTCGGCTTAAAACTCAGCTACTACATTCCCCTACAACTCACCCCCAGGCTATTACTATAATTCCCCTATTATTTAAACGTTGTGTATTGCGTCTCCGTCTTTTTAACTTGACGTCCGTCCATTCCTTATTTCCACATTGTCTTCTCCGATCATTCGATAACAATCCCCTTCCCCTTAACATCCTTGTCCACCAAATTAATCTCCGGGTACTGCTTCTGAAGCTTGAACAGGTATTCCCATGTTGCCTCCTTGTCCCCTCCATCAGACCACTGTATCAAGAGTTGGGTCACTGCTCTATTGTTCTTCTTTGCAATTCGTTGATCCAAGACAGCGACTGGAATTCTCTCAATTAAAGTGACAAAGGCTGGTAGTTCTGACAAAACTCGAGCCTGGTCTCCTCGTGCCTTTTTCAACTGCAAAACATAGAACACCGGATGAATTAAAGAAGTAGCAGGAAGGTCGATTTTATAAGTCACCTTCCCTATCCTTTGTATGACTTTATAAGGTCCATAATATAGAGGAGACAGCTTCTGGTTGCTCCTTCTCTGTAACAAATGTTGTCGGTAAGGCTGTAATTTGAGTAACATCATATCCCCCACCGCGAATTCTGGCTCCGAACGACTGGAATCCGCTTACTGTTTCATTCTATGCTGGGCCCTTCGTAAATGGAACCTTGTCACCTCAATGATCGCCTCTCGATCCCTCAACACTCTATCCGCCTCCATTACCTTAGAATCTCCTGCCATATAAGGCATGTACATAAGTGGTGCGTACCTGTATAACACTTCAAAAGGAGTACACCTGATTGACGATCGGTGGGTCGTATTATACCACCACTCCGCGACTGCCAACCACTCACTCCATCTCTGCGGAGTCTCTCCACAATAGCACCGCAAGTACATCTCTAAGATTTTGTTAACTGCCTCCGTAAGTCCGTCAATCTAAGGATGGTACGCCATAGAGCATTTGAGTCTAATGCCTTGCAACCTTAATAATTCCTGCCAAAATTTGCTCATGAAGATGGGATCTCTGTCGCTAATGATTGACTCTGGCATCCCACGTAATTTGAATACATTCTAGAGGAAAAGCTCTGCAATATCACTCGCTGTATACAGGTGCTTAACTACTACAAAGTGAGCATACTTCGTAAAACAGTCGATGATCACCAATATAACAGACCTTCCCTTCGATGCCGATAATCCTTCGATAAAATCCAGACTGACTTCCCTCCAACTTCCTTCCAGAATTGCTATTGGTTGTAACAATCCCAGATACGTTGCGTTATCATACTTATTCCATTGACAAGTCATGCAATTCTAAACAAATCGACGCACATCCCTTGCCAATCCCTTTTAAAAAAACATACTCTGGATTTTTTTAGTTGTTGCCGCCACCCCTGCGTGACCTCCGATGGTTTCATCATGACTGATCCCAATTATTTGGTTTCTCAACCTCGGATTATTGTCAATTACCAGTCGGCCCTTCCACCTTAACAATTCATCCTTCCACTCATATGTGCTTGATTTCTTCTCACCGTTGCTTAGTTCTGCGATTAACCCCTGTATTGACGGATCTTGCTCCCAGCTTTTCCTTATTTCCTCCATCAACTGGCCATGCAACTGCGATACTGACAATGTCATCAACTCCACACTCGTGATTCTCGATAGAGCATCAACGGCGCTATTCTCCTTCCCACTCTGAAAGTGGACCTCAAAATCGTACCCCAATAATTTAGGAAGCCACGATTGCTGAAATGGCATCGTTAATCGCTGCTCCAGCAGGTACTTGAGGCTCCGGTGATCTGTTTTAACCACGAATGGCTTAAAACTTAAGTAGTGATGTCAGTGTTTGATTGCCTTGATGATGGCCTGAAATTCCTTCTCATACGTTGAGAGCCTATAGTATCGTCTCGCGAGTGCCTTGCTAAGATACGCCACCGGATGCCCTTCTTTTTGTAACACCGCCCCTATGCCCTGCCCGCTGGCGTCTGCTTCTACGACAAACATTTTTGAAAAGTCCAGTTGAGTGAGTATAGGAGCAGATGTGATCGTCGCTTTTAATTGCTCAAAGGAATTGGTCTCCTCCTCTCCCCATGTCCATAGTAGCTCTATCAACGGTTTAGCTAGAACCTCATAGCCTTTAATAAACCTTCAATAATAACCAGTGATTCCTAAAAAACCCCGAAGCTCCTTAAGGTTTTTGGGTGTCGTCCACTCCTCAATCGTCTTAACCTTCCTATGATCAGTAGCAACCCCCAGCTTCGATATGGTATACCCAAGATACTCCACTTATTGCACCCCGAAGATGCATTTATCACCCCTCAAAAATAATTGATTATGTCTCAACGTCTCCATGGTAGTAGAAATGTGTTGAACGTGTGACTGTAGAGAGGAATTGTAGATTAGAATATCATCGAAGAACACCAGTATGAAGCGGCGTAAATATGGCTTGAACAGGTCATTCATTAGTCATTGAAACGTCGAAGGTGCGTTCGTCAAGCCGAAGGGCATCACGAGGAATTCGTAATGTCCTTCGTGGGTTCTGAACGTCGTCTTTGCTACGTCCTCTGGTTGCATCCGGATTTGATGATAACCAGACTGAAGGTCTAGTTTCGTAAACCACCCAGCTCCATGTAACTCGTCTAGAAGCTCCTCAATCAGTGGAATTGGGAATTTATCCTTCACCATCTGCTTGTTCAATTCCCTGTAGTCGACACACATACGCCAGGAGTCGTCTTTCTTCTAAACCAGGACCACCGGCGAGGCAAATGGCCCATAACTCTGCCTGATGAATCCTTGCTTCAAGAGATTCTTCACCGCTTGCTCTATAATATCCTTCTGGGCTCCCGAGTATCTGTAAGGACGAACATAGACTCCACCCCTTCCTTTAATATTATCCGGTGATTGTGCTGCCTATTTGGAGGCAACTCTGTCAGTTCTCGAAAGACATCTGCATATTCCGACAAGATGGCATTGATTTAATCTGAGACGCTCCCTTGGTCCTCCGTCACTCGCAACTGTTGTAATTGAAATTCCAACGTCGTCGTCAGTTGCATCATGCATAAATGATTCTCCGAAGACCTACGCAACTGTTTTTGAAATTCTTTACCAGAGATGATCCTGGATCGTCCCTCTGGGTTCCTACATAGTGTAACCAGTTGCCCTTCCTATTTAAACTTCATAGTTCGATTTTTAAAATTATAGAGAACCTCGTTCAGCCCACTTAGCCACTGCACCCCCAGAACCACGTCACATCCACTCAAAGCTAAAATTAATGCATCCATGGAGAATTGTATTCCCTGCATCGCCCACTTGAACCCTTCACAATACTGATGACACTTCAACTGCAATCCTCCTCCCACCGTGATGAATATGGGCTCCATTTCTTCAAGTTGGCACTCTCCCTTGCAAAAAACCGACGGATCGATAAAATTATGCGTGCTCCCATTATCAATCAGTATGTAAATCTTCTTCCGTCAATACTCCCCCACCACTCTCATTTGCTTGTATTCTATACTCCCTGACAGGCCTAGCATGGCTTGCATTGACACTATTGGTTGGTCGTCTTCCATGGGATTAAGCTCCAAATCATCCTCCTCTATCTCCGGTGACGTTCCTCCATTTTCATCTTCTCCCATTACCATATAAAACTGAAGTTGACACTTCTTACAGTGATGGCCTACATGGTATTTTTCGTCGCACCAAAAACAAAGGCCCTTAGCTTTTTTATCATCAAATCTCTACTGTTGAAGCATTTCTGCGTTTTCGATGGCCCCCCCACCAACGAGGGAGATCGCAATGATGGTGTAGGAGTGGGCGTGGGCGTGGGCGTGGGCGTGGGAAGTATCCCGTCCGAGGATGATCTATGCATGCTAGTTGTTGGCTGTGACATACGCGTTCCTTGCAGGACCTTGCCATATTTATTAGTTACCTTCATCAACGCCCCTTGCTTCCCTGTCATTCCCTTCGTGGAGTCCTGGATGGCCTCCTAATGTATAGGCTTGATGTAGTGAATGCGGCTCGTGAAGTTTCACGGTCACCTCAATTTCCGGCTTCAACCTTTTCACAAAGAAGCCCACAAGGTATTCTTTGGACAACAACAGCCTATTGGAATGATGGTCGAATTACGCGCAGTAATCCAATACTGACCCATGTTGTTTAAGTTCCTTGAAATCTCCGACAGGATCGTCAAACATTTCAGCATCAAAGCTCTGTTTTAGTGCCTTAGTAAATTCCTCCCACCCAACTGCTTCTGCGAGTTGACGATTTCTTACGTACAGAAAATAACACTCCTGGGCTTTTTCATCCACGTGCAGGACCGCTACACTCACCTTCACGTTCTCCAGAGTCTGGTCGAGGGTAAAGTACTGCTCACATTTATATAACCACATTTTAACGTTCTCCCCATCAAAGAGCGGAAACTCGATTCTGTTTATCCTCATGAAAGAGTTCCCTTCACTTTCTTGCGCCACTGAGCTTCCTTGTGGTGTTGTTTCTGTTGTACCCGTGTCACTAGATTTATGGAGACTTTGTAAGAGAAGAGCTCTGTGTTTCCGACATCTCCTTCTCCACCTTCTCCACCTTCTCCTCCACCTTCTCCATTCTATTCTGGATTTTTACAAACATCCTTTCCATGGAAGCCCTCGAACTTTCCTCCAAACTTCGAAGTTTTGTGCTCCTGGTGTTTTCGGCCATTTAGTGTTCACATAATCGACTCTCTGATACTAATTGTTAGGAGAAATAAGATCTTAACAGAATCAGCGTACGAAGGTTGAGAATTTGTCAGAGAAAGAAACGCACAGTAAAGAGCGAGAGAATATACACCGAATCAGAAGAAAAACAGAGATTCATGAATATACACCGAATCAGAAGAAGAACAAAGATTCATTAGTAGACAGAGATTACAGGACACACATACACAATTGCATACTATTAGATCCACACTCATCCGGCTTAAAACTCAGCTACTACATTCCCCTACAACTCACCCCAGGCTATTACTATAATTCTCCTATTATTTAAACTTTGCGTATTTGCCTCTCCGTCTTTTTAACTTGACGTCCGTCCATTCCTTATTTCCACATCGTCTTCTCCGATCATGCGATAACATCTATAAACTATCAACGGAATAGCTAAATACAAACAAAAGTTAAAAACAGTAACGCATCTATCCTAAATCAAGTTCCAACAATGTTCCAACATCCCTCACCTTTCAACTCTAAACCGGAAGGTGTAACATTTATTATTATTGGACAACCAAGCGCCTACTACAAATAGAGCAGTAATACTTTCTTTTGGTCTTGAAGCAGAAAGGCAAGAAACAGAACCTCCACTGGGTCTCTACGTCGGCAGCCTGCACCATCCCTCCACAGTATGGGCACGCTCCAGGAGCTGATTGTCTTGCTATGACTCTGTCCTCCTCATCGCAAACCAACACCAAACACATCTTCAATTCACTCGATTTCCTTAGCTAAATCGTCTTTGTGGATATTATCATGTATTAATACTGTTGCTTCAATTCAACCGACGAGACGTAGATTTATATGTCCAGAAGCGATAGTGATGAGATACGTAGATGCCGTTTCTCGAAGGATGTAGCTTACTTTAGAAGGCAGCCGTGAAGACCGGACTTTTCTTTATGAAGCGCGTTATCTAGATAATTCCAACACGCGGTGCCTTAGCCGGTTAAATTAAATAAAAAGGAAAAAGAAAAGAAACGGTGAAGTAATTAAAATTTAAAAGCATACCTATTGAATACATACAAGCTACGAAGTGAACTGCAGCTTTCTAATGGTCCGTTAGATTATTTGAGGAAATATGCTTAATGTTACAAAGCTTTTCTTTGGCACTAAACTTATTTACAAGACGTGCCTATTCACAACAATCTTACTTAGGTTCTTCTAAGCAAGACTCAACTTTTTTACATGATTGTTGATCAATTTACTTGTTCTCGAACATTTCATGACCCTCGTAATATTTACTCTCATATTCGCAAGAAGATTACGAAAGCACTATAATAGTCACTACAAGAAAATAAATCATTTTGTGACGTTTTAAAAACGTCACAGAATGTTCAAAAATGTTGCAGAATAAAAAACGTCACAAAAAACGTCGCAGAATGTGGTGTAAGTAAAGGATTTTTGCGACGTCTTATATAAAACGTCACAGAAAATACTGACATTTCGCGACGTTTTTTAAAACGTCACTAAAAGTATGGACAATCCGCGACGTTTTTAAAACGTCACAGAATGTAAAGGAATCTGCGACGTTTTTTGAAACATTGCAAAATGTCTTCCGCGATGTTTTTATAAACGTCGCAGAATGTCTTTCGAGACGTTTTTAATGTTATTTTCTTTTAATTATTAATTATTTTATTTTTTTGAAAATAATTTAAATTTAATAATTTTTAAAATAACAAAATTTGTAAATCTTATTTGTTTAATAACTATTCAATATTATTTATGAATTTTATTTATTTCATAATTTTTCAATTTTTTTAGTATATCATTAGTTTTAATAATTATTCATGTATTATTTAATTACAATTCACAAACATGTCATAACATAAGCTTTAATATTAAAACTAAGGGATGAAACATTTAAGATTCTAGAAAAAAAATGGAGGGAGATACAATTAAAGCTTCTTTAATATTTGCATCTACAATGCATCGGCAATAGATGCACAAAAACCATCATATCGTGACACTTATCATATCTCCTAGAGAGACCAAATTAAGGCAGCCTAAATATCGAGTCATTGATCAAGATACTAATATAATAACATAAACATTCTTGTATCTATTAAGTCCATCAGATAATCGAAGTCGACGGACATTCTATTAAGTCTTGTCATACGGAGTTTTGAATTATCTTCCTCTAATTTATTTACTCTATTTCTTGAATCTGCAAGCTTCCTTTTACTTTGTGTAAACTTTGCTAAAATATCTTCCTTTTCCCTCTTTGATGCCTCTGTTATTTTATCTGCATCATGAAAGAAGCAAAGGCTTGTTACTTTATACATACATGTTATACCTTAACAGCATTAATTCATGAAAAGTAAAAAAGACTTCTTAGCTATTCTTTTCAAAAAAATAAATTGTGCTAACACAGAGATTCAATTTCTAATGTAAAAAACATACAAGTGTATGCATAACAACACACCAGTCCCCATAAAATCAATTGATAACTACAAGATAGCAGGGGAAATAGAAGAACGAATAATCCATTTTCCAGCTGTAAAAAGTTGCTCAATAATTCATGTCCAACTTTATCTTATCCTTCTGCTTTAGTGAATCAGTGGTTGACTTGGAGTCCGTGAGTATCCTTCAGAAATATGCATATGCATATGCTATTAGTAATGTATCCTTCATAAATATATTAGGCCCGTGAGTATCCTTCAGAAATATGCATATGCATATGCTATTAGTAATGTATCCTTCAAGCAATGCAGCCAAACTGAAACTGCCTTTTTTCACTCTGAAAAGTCAAATACAAAACAAATCTTTGTTAAACTCAATTATCTCTTACACAGGAAGAACATCACTATTATTTCTAATCCTTATTTGTTTAAATTTATTTATATGATATACCAGATCAATTAGAAACTCACTAGAAAGTATCTGATTCTAAGTGAAAGAAGAAGCAAAGCTACAGATTGCTTCCCCCGTGCTTCACTATTTTGTTACTCTAGAAACATTTAACAGATTCTTCTCTGATGAAGAGTAGAGCTAAGTGTAAGTGAGAAAGAGAAAATTCTTCTGTTTCTAAAATGACTAACGAAGAAAAGCAAGAACTGATATAAACAGAGCAGGGCTTGTTTTGTGTTATTTTATCTTCAAAAAAAAAATTAGCAGCAATGTGGTTGGTACAATACATTGGCAAAAGTGGAAAACAGAATCAGTAAGGTGAAGGAGCCATATTTAGAAAAAACTGACTGCACTTTAGACCAATTTAATAGAAAGCAACACAAGGCAATAAAACCTAGTTCCTTTGCAGACTCCATTGAGATGGCATATAAGTCTATCTATTACATGCAAGTGTACCACATTCATAAGAGTATCTTTGTATGCTGGAGTTCTAACAACATTGGATAAACCATATGTTTAATGCCTTCAAGTATTTGGAAACATAATATTGACACTTATTGAAGAAACAACTTAACATAAAAGACCTACGAAGCTTAAGACTTAAGAAGCTTGTAGAATAATTAAACTCAAGAATGCATAGTACTATTTGTTATGTAAGGATCTGAATATTGCACACTCTAATAACTTCTAGCACTTACTCTCCCATTCGTTTCACTTAAGTACGAAGAAACCTTCTTGCAGCAATTTAACTCTGTAACATGCCCTAAACAGTAGAACATCCAGGATCACAAACAGACAGCCATGATTAAGTTACAAGAAGTACCAAAATAGCAACATTATAGCAAGAAAACCTGGAATTATATGAACAGAAAATGACCAGCAGGATCAAATCTAAGTGGGATTAGTATCCAGAAAACCCATTT
Source organism: Erythroxylum novogranatense (assembly GCA_029891385.1). Lineage (NCBI taxonomy): Eukaryota > Viridiplantae > Streptophyta > Magnoliopsida > Malpighiales > Erythroxylaceae > Erythroxylum > Erythroxylum novogranatense. The sequence goes on along the minus strand of CM057228.1, from coordinate 58,495,724 downwards.
ACTGTCCTCGATTGACTGCTTGAAACAATTTCAATTACAATTAGCCTAACAATACTCACCCAAATGTTAATTGCGTGAGAAACCATAATCTATAAACATACCCAATTGCTCACATGGGTGATACAAACCAAAATCTAGAAGAACGAAAAAGAGTGGGAATTGAGGCATTCAATGAAATTTACTTTCTCCAGCAAACAAACACCTTTCTTGGAGCTTTCAACTTATCTCTCAGAACCATCAATTAGCTGTGTAAATGACCTATAGTGAAACAAATCTTTAAGTAAAGCAATAGCTTCATGATCAAACTCAATATGCTTAAAAGATAGAAACATTGAAAAGTAACCCGGAGAAGAAATCGACATCAAGAAGCAGATAATCCCATAGTACAAGAGCGAGAGTTCTTTTGCTGCCTTAATCTAACGATTGATAAGGAAACACAACACGTCTTGCCAAATTCACAACTAGAAAACATTAAAAGAGATGAAAAGATCCATAATTTTTTTATTACGAATAGAACTAACAATTTGAATAGGAGGAAAGGGATTTAGGGTTTGCTTACCTTCGAAAAGCAAAAAATGTATCAAAAGAGAGATGGAGACAGAGACGGAAACATACTTGGAATTGAATGTGCTCTTTTTAACATAGAAAAGGAGAGACAGAGGACGAGGCCACGACACTAGACGAGACGAACACACAGTACGAAGGACGATGAGACAGAGACAAAGGACGGTACAAGACACACACAAGGAGGACGACGAAGCAGATCTGGAGGAGGAAAAAAAAGAAGGAAACAGCGCGCAGAACGAAGCTGCGCACACACGAAGGACGACGGAGCAGAAGTGGAGGAGGAAGAAAATGAAGGAAGCAGCTAGCAGAAAAGAGGGGTGGGGGAACTTTGCGTAAGGCTTTTTAAAAAAAGCCAAACGACGTGTTATACGCCAACCGCGACGTTCTATCAGCAAAACGTCGCGGAACGTCAAGGTTATTTATGACGTTTTTATAAACGTCGTAAAATATTAAAATTTTTTGTGACGTTTTCTAAACGTCGCAAAAAGTCTTCATTATTTGCGACGTTTTTTTAATAAAACATCGCTGGTTATCTTATTTTCTTGTAGTGAGTAAAGGGCAACATCAAAAATAAGAAAGAGATATAGCTAAAAGTCAACCTTCATTACTTCCCTCAAAGTATACAAAGGAATACTCTCTCAATCTCCATGTCTAGAGCAATGCTCAAATGAGCTACTTATAAACATCTCTATATGACTAAATTAGAATCCTAATAGAACTTTACTCTGTATGACTAAATTAGAATCCTAATAGAACTCCACTAGCTAATATTATAATCTTATCATATTACATCAAGCTAACCAATATATGACATCCATATCCAATGAGGACTCTATCTAATAAGATTAAGCTACATAACAATAACAAGATAAAAGATTACATTATCTAGGAATAATTATCCATATCTACGAAGATCTCCTCTATCATCAGATGATCCTTCCACATGATCTTTATCTCTTAAAGTTGATGTACATCCACTATGATCTTATCCGCCACATCATCCAAAATCTCCTCATCTCTATATGTTGATGATGAGTCATCCAAGCCAATAGCACACTGGTCTGATCTAATGCTTACTCATGTCAACTCCATTAGCTATGGTCTGTCCAATTGAGCATACACTAAGTCCTTAGTCCATCAAGATCTTAGCCTTAGCCAAGTCAACTCGTACAAGGTTCGAAACTCTCCTAAAACTTGAACCACGCTTGATCTACTTGCTAAGTAACCTTGGAACTCTCGCATATTACCATCATGCATGTGATCCAGCTAACCTTCCATTCGAAGTTCGTCTCAAGCCTTTTTTTGGTCTCGCGTCCGAATCTTGCGTCTCGTTGAAGATTTGTACCAATACGCACCAATGCATGCCTACTCCTTTGTACTGAAATCTTACCTAGGCCTTTCTAAGTAAGACTCAACCTTTTTACGTGATCGTTGACCAACCTACTTGTTATTGAACACCTCACAACCCAGGCAATATTTAATTCTCACACTTGCAAGAAAATTACGGAAGCACTAGAATGGTAAAGGGCAACATCAAGAACAAGAAAGAGATACAGCTAAAAGCCAACCTTCATTACTTCCCTCAAAGTATACAAAGGAATACTCTCTCAATCTCTATGTCTCACAACATTCCCCTCTCGACTATGAGAGTAAAGATCAAATGAGCTACTTATAAGTATCTCTAGATGACTAAGTTAGAATCCTAATAGAACTCTACTAGCTAATATCACAATCTTATCCTATCTTATGCTTATCAGATAACATCAAGCTAACCAATAGATGACATCTCCATCCAATGAGGACTCTATCTAATAGGATTAAGCTACATCATAATAACAAGGTAAAAGATTACATTATCTAGGAATGATTATCCATATCAACGAAGATCTTCTCTATTTTTAGATGATCCTTCTACATGATCTTTATCTCTTAAAGATGATGTACGTCCACTGTGATTTTATTTACCAAATCATCTAAGTTCTCCTCTTCTATATCCGTTAATGATGAGTCATCCAAGCTAATAGCACACTAATTCGATCCAATGCTTACCCATGCCAACTCCATTAGCCATGGTCCATCCACTTGATCACACACAAAATCCTTAGTCCATCAAAATCTTAGCCTTGTCCAAGTCAACTCGTACAAGGTTCGAAACTCTCCCAAAACTTGTACCATACTTGATCTACTTGCTAAGTGACCTTAGAACTCTCACATATTCCCATCATGTGTGTGATCTAGCTAACCTTCCATTTGAAGCCCATCTCAAGCCTTCTTTTGGTCTCACATTCGAATCTTGCATCTCATCAAAGATTTTGGCCAATGTGCACCAATGCATACTGTTGGACCCCGAACTTTTCTTAGAATTGCAAGTTAAAATTTGACATGAAATGAGAAATTGGTGATGAATTAGTCATGTGTAAAGGAAAAGAAAATTCATGATTTTGAATGATTATGTGTAATGTTCTATGTGAGCAAATTCTAGTTTGAACAAATTGAAATGATATGTTGATAATAATACATGAAATGGGTGTTTTTGAGTTTAATGAAATTGATGTGAGGTTTTGAGTAAATTTTGTAGTGTATTATGAAATTTATTAGTGAAAGTGTTAGATTTTGGGGATGCGAAAATCTGAAATTTTGAGGATGAATAGTAGCAGAAAATGCTAAATTGAAGCCTGGTCGGGTCGGCTATATTTGGGCCCGAGCCCAATTACGCAGGCCAATCCGTCAGTCCCATACTCATCGTTTAATCCGGGCTTGATCCACACATTCATGGCCCATTAGCAGAAGGAAGTCCCCATGCAGATACGTAAAAACCTAAACACAGCTACTACTTCGTATATAAGGTATTATTCTCCCATGACAGAGGTAGGCAATCAAAAACCTAGTTCTCTCTCTGCTTTGATCATCCTCACCTTCACAAGAAAACTTACTTGAGCATCGGAGGGGCTAATCGGGACACCACCCCCGATGAGCCTTCCTTGTTTTGCAGGTATATTCACGTCAAAGAACAACGCAGAAGGTTGCCAACTCATGGATCCAAACGGCAACGCACCATTCAGCCTGAATCCGGCAGAACCAATTGGCGCCCACCGTGGGGCCCGACTTCCGAGCACCACGTTCAGAACCACACAAATCAGCCAGGCGGCGGCGACGAATCCTGATGTAGCCGCTGTCGCGACCCTGGTAATGCAGCGTTTAGGTTTGCAGCTGCCTGCAATTATGCCGCCTACACCGCATGTCTCCCGCACGGAATCCTCTGATCCTAATGATCAACAACAACCTTAAACCTTGGAACAGGAAGAGCAGAGCGTGGCTGTGGAGGATAACGTCGCACCCAGTATACACCCGAATCTTCAACACCGACCGGGTACATAACCTATTCAACAAAGGCACTCCGTCCTCGACGTAAAATAGATCGAGGAAGCAGCCGATCTGTTGATTCGCCAGATCCTGCAGTCCCAGCCGGTGCAACAGCAGACGTCTGCGCGACAAACCAGCGTGATGACCGATCGCCACCAGACACAAAACCTAGAAAAAATCGTGGACGATCGGATTAACGCGGCCATGAGAGTCCGTCGAATCGCCTCGACGGCGCGAAAGACTCTCCCTTTACTCCGGAGATCTTGATAGCCTCCCAAAGACCCAAGACAAAAATACCGACCCTCGAGAAATACACCGGGAAGACCGACCCCCTGGACTACCTGCAGCACTTCCAGTCTATGATGAACCTACATTGTGTCCCGGAGGCTATCCAATGTAAGGCTTTCTGCACGGCCTTCCAAGAGGGAGCTCGGCGATGGTTCAACAGCTTGCCCCGAGTCAGATTACTTGTTTCAAGATTTCAGTCGTTATTCTAATCGATTCACCACGAGTAAGCGAATCGCAGAAGATGACTTTGGAGGTGATGCAACTCACCCAAGGAAGAAACGGAGTTTGCGGAGTTCATCACCCGGCTCAATAACTAAGCGGTCGGTGCCCGACCACCGCCGTCCACGCCGGCCCTTTCATGACCAATATGAGAGACGAGGAGTTTAAGAAGTCACTAGCCCTCGATCACCCCGATCCGCTCAAGAAATAAAAAGCAGTATGACGGTATATTCAACTTGAAGAAGTGCTGAAAAATACGAGGCGTCGAACGGATGATCGCTCGCCAAATGACAGGACGGGCCATTCGCACAAAAGACAAAAAGGCCAATCGGCCTGGAGAAGGCCAACCGGTCGACAGGGATATCGGCAGGAGTTCACTCCGCTAAACAGACATATCTTGCAGAGGTATCGCGGCCGTGAGAGCGAATGGGAAACTATCCGAGAGCCTAAAAATGAAGACCCTTACAAGGATAGGAACTGAACTTATATTGTCGTTTCCACGAGAGAGGTCGGTCACGATCTGAAAAATTGTCAAGGCGATTGAAAAAGAAATCGAACTCCTCATTCAAAAGGGAAGGTTAGGCCGATTCGTGAAACACGAACAAATGCCGATCGCAGGATGTGTCGGTCGACAAGATGGCGACCGCATCAAAGGCAAAATGACCTAATGACGGGGTAGGCGAAATGCGAAATACGATAATCGACGAGAAGAGAGAGGACGGTCGAGGAAAGAAACGACGAAAATCTTGGGCAACAAGACGATAGACCGGCTGGGGTCATTAACACGATATTTGGTGGAAGTGCATCAGGGGGATCCACCACTAAAGGGAGAAAACGATACGCCAAACAGGTCGGGAAAGATTCACCCACCAAAAAACCAAAGGAGAACGACGAGATGATCTCATTCGAAAAATCGGATCTCGATGGAGTAAGTTGCCCTCACGACGACGCCCTCGTGGTAAACCTCAACATGGACGGATTCTGAGGTGAAGCGGGTGATGATTGATACGGGTAGCTCGGTCGATTTGCTATATTATGAGGCCTTCAAGCAGATGAAGGTACCCGAAGATCGACTACTGCCTACAGACGGCCCCATCAAAAGAGTAACCGGGGCGTCAGCATACCCATTCGCCCGGGTGTATCTGAAAGTGAAATTTGGACAGAAGCCATGCCAGATAGAGAGGGACATTGAGTTCCTTGTCGTAAAGTTTCAGGGGGCATACAATGCAATAATCGGTGGGCAACTCAAATGCCCTCGGTCGATGCCTCCACCTACTACCAAGTTATGAAGTTCCCAACACCCCACGGAGTCGGTATGGTCAGGGGTCAACAGAGAATCGCCAGGGAATGTTATTTAGCGGAGACTAAAACATTAGACAGAGCGGTATTGCTGACGAGTTCTCTTGATGTAAGAACTGACGAAGAGACAGAGAGATTGAACCCAGTAGAAGAAACGCAGCGGGTCGTGATCGATGAAGCCGACCTTCTAAGTTCACAAACCTAGGTTACGAGCTACAGAGGACTGGTTAAAGGAATCACAGATCGCTTGGTGGAAAACAGTCGGTTTTAAAGGTACCTAGCGACATGCCCGAATTTCTCGATCGACGCATCGCACCCCTCAGATTCGCATGACTGCAAGCATATTAGACAAAAAAGCGATGGCACAGTAAGGAGCGACAGGAAGTGATCGAGAAGGAAGTAGCAAAGTTGCTGGAGGCCGGGTTCATCCGAGAGGTCAAATATCCAGAATGGCTTGCCAATGTGTTTTTGGTGAAAAAGAAGAACGGCAAGTGGATAATGTGCATAGATTTCACCGACTTGAACAAAGCATGTCCAAAAGACAACTTCCCCTTGCCAAAGATCGACCAACTAGTAGACTCCACCTCGGGCCATGAACTACTCAGCTTCCTGGATGCTTTCTCGGGCTATCATCAGATCCAAATGAGCCTGGAGGATGAAGAAAAAACCGCATTCATAACCGACCAAGGAACATATTGCTACCAAGTAATGCCTTTCGGTTTGAAAAACGCTGGGGCGACCTATCAACGGCTCATCACAGAAGTCTTTAAAAAACAGATTGGTCGAACTGTGGAAGTTTATGTAGACGATATAGTGGTCAAAAGTAAGATGTCCGCGGAGCATGTACAAGATCTCCAGGAAGTCTTCCAGACCTTGAATAAATTCCAGATGAAGCTAAACCCAGAAAAATGCGTGTTTGGGGTGGCATATGGAAAATTCCTGGGGTTTATGATCACTCAGCGGGAAATCGAAGCTAATCCAGAGAAGATTGAGGCCATCATACAGATGCCTTCGCCGCAATGCCTGAAAGATGTTCAGATATTGACCGCCGGATAGTTTCATCGAAAGGTGTTCATCTCCGCACTAGAGACAAGTGCCTCCCGTTTTTCAAAGTCCTGAGGAAAGCGAACATGACCTAGTTCCAATGGTTGGATGAGTGCGAGAAAGCTTTCCAACACTTAAAGCAATACTTGTCCAGCCCTCCTATTCTGCAAAGCCCGGTAGAAAGGGAGAATCTGATCTTATACTTGGCGGTTACTGAGAGGGTCGATCAACAGCAGTATTTATCCGATCGGAAGGAAGCGAAAAGATCCCGCCTACTATGTCGACAAAGTGTTGACCGCCAGAAACGCGATATACGCCAATAGAGAAGCTCGCCCTCTCCTTGATAATGGCAGCCAGAAAGCTGAGGCCTTACTTTCAAAGTCATACTATTGAGGTATAGACCACCAACCCTCAAACAAGGTTTTCAAAAGCCCGAAACTTGGGTGGTGACCGATAAAATGGGTCAGAACTGGGAGAGTTTGATATACAATACAAGCCCCGCACGACCATTAAAGCGCAGTGTTGGCGGACTTCATCGCAGAGATGAGCCAACCGAGCTCAAGGACGAGCGCCTCCCCGGAGCTTGTTTGTTGATGGATCATCCAATGCCGAGGGATGCAGAGCGGGAGTAGTGCTAGTCAGCCCGCATTTGGAAGAAAAGGTGGAGTACGCCCTTCGGCTAGAATTCAAAGCCTCCAATAACGAGGCAGAATATGAGGCTCTGATAGCCGGCCTCCAACTCACCAAGGAGATGGAGGTGAAGCACCTGAAGATATATAGCGACAGCCAAGTGGTGGTCGGCCAAGTTACCGGGCAGTATGAGGCCAAGGGGAACAACATGATCAAGTATCTGGAGCTAGTAAAACAGGAGTTGAGCAATTTCGAGTAGTACTCAATCAGCAGAATAGAACGAGCTCAAAATGCTAAAGCGGATGCGCTCTCGAAAATGGCTTCTGACCGTGATGCCATAAATAATGTTATGGTCGAACGACTAGATCGGCCTAGCATTCAGAAAACCGGGAAAGTTCTCAACGTAAGTACTGGTCGGTCGAGTTGGACAGAACCAATTACGTAGTACCTTTTAGAAGGAAAACAACCAGAAGACGCATCGGAAGCCAAGAAACTAAAAATAAAGGCCGCAGAGTACGCAGTAGTTAACGGCGCTCTGTATAAGCGGTCTTACGACCGTCACATTGCGATGCTTGAATGAGGAAGAAGCCGAAAGGTGCAATGGTGAAGTCCATGAAGGATGTGCGAAATCACATAGGGGCGAATGTTGGCTCACCGATTGATCGACAGGTACTCTTGGCTGAAAATGAGAAGAGATTGTCAGGAAAAGGTCAACCGATGCGAGGCCTTCCAGAGAAACAAAGACTTGTCTCACCAAATTGACAGAGCGAATGCAAATCGTGAGCCATCCTATCCCTTTCGCCGATGGGGAATGGATATCTCGGGCCTTTCCTCTCGGTCCCGCAAAAGAAATTCCTGATAGTGGCAGTGGAGTATTTCACCAAGTGGGTAGAAGCGGAGTCTGTCGCTACAATCACCAAGAGGAAGGTGGAAAGTTTCATAAAGAAGAATATACTATGCCGCTTCGGGATGCCTGTGGTGTTGGTTACAGATAATAGTCGGCAGTTCAACAACTGCAAGTTTAGAGATTTCTGCGACCGACTAAAGATCAAGTTGCGATTGACTTCGGTAGCCCATCCCCAAAGTAACAGTCTCGCGGAGAACACCAACAAAAAGATAATGAGCGCCCTCAAGAAGCGCCTAGATGGCCGAAAGACCTGGGTGGAAGAAATAGACGAAGTATTGTGGGCATATAGAACCACACCGAACGGAGCCACAGGGGAGACCCCGTTCAGGATGACCTTCAAGCGAAGCCACGGTTCCATGAAGCGGCATTGCACAATCAGAGGGTGTCGGGCTATGAAGAAGAGCGGAATAATGAAGCCTACAGAGCAGAGCTCGTTCTCCTTAGCGAGGATAGAGAAAGGGCAGCCGCTCGCTCAAAAGCCATCAGGCAAAAGGCAACCAATTTCTATAACATAAGGGTCAAGCCGAGCGATGTAAAGGTAGGTGGGTACGTCCTACAAAAAGCTGAGGCGGCTGGGAAGCATCCCGGAAAGCTCGGACAAACGTGGGAAGGACCCTATCGAGTGGTAAAGCAAGTCGGGCATAGCTCTTACATCCTTAGCGACGAGAAAGGGAAGTTTCTACCGAGGCCTTGGAACTCACAGAACTTGAAGGCGTTCTACCAATAGATAAGTTTTATTTTAGTTAATCTTTCCTTATTATCTTTTTTGTATACATGTGGGTACCTTTTTCCTGTCCCTGCCAGACAGGTTTTTTAACGGCCCACGCCCTCATTATCATCAATAAAGGGATTTTCAAACTTCTTGGCAATAAAGAATTCAATCATGTATGGCAAAAAATAGAAAATCCAGGCACCCATCGCTCGGCATTCTCCATAGATCGACTATGGTCGGTCGGGTCGTCAAGATAAGATCCTTGGGACCCTCGCCATCGCCATCGCTCGGCATTATCCATAGATCGACTACGGTCGGTCGGGTCACCAAGACAAGATCTTTGGGACCCTCGCCATCGCCATCGCTCGGCATTCTCCATAGATCGACTATGGTCGGTCGGGTCGCCAAGACAAGATCCTTGGGACCCTCGCCATCGCCATCGCTCGGCATTCTCCATAGATCGACTACGATCGGTCGGGTCGCCAAGACAAGATCCTTGGGACCCTCACCATCGCCGTCGCTCGGCATTCTCCATAGACCGACTACGGTCGGTCGGGTCGCCAAGACAAGATCCTTGGGACCTCGCTCGGTATCTCTACAAACCAACTACGGTCGGGCGGGCCACCAAGACAAGGCCCATGGAGCCTCATCCGCCATCACTTGGCATGTCCATAGATCGACATTGCCAAGACAACACCTATGGGACCATAGTTCTGCCTCACCCGACAAATCGGCTAGATTACCGAGACTATCCCAAGAATCGTCGTTCGAATTCGACATTCGAATTCACCATCGATGAGTCGGGTCGCCATGACAGGGTCCTGGAGACCACGACTCTGTCTAGGCCACCGACCGATCTTAAGGCCAACCGACTTCGCTAGATTCTACTATGGATCAAAAGCAAAGAATATAAACACGGAAGATAATCGAAATAATGTTCGAGCAATTGAGAACGTTCATTCTTTGGGATCTCGGTTCGGACTCTACTATAAGTCGACCTCGAAACCAGTCGACTACGAACAACTTCGTCAGAACTCAACACACATCAAAAGTAAAAAACATAGATACGGAAAAAGGTAAAGTTTCATTAATGTCAAAATGTCCTGGCCACAAGCCCGACCAGGTGAGCCTAAAAATCTGCTGAATGCTCGGGAGAATACCCGGGAGTGGGAGGACAAGTCGAAGCGGGAGCAGGGCCCAAGGGGGCAGCCGGGGAGGTATCCTCGTTCTCCTCATCAGAACTGAGGTCCAGCTCCTCATTCGGGATTGGCGGGCGGTCTTCCGCGGCTCTCTCCTTCACTTCCTCCAAAGAGAGGCCAAGAGCGGCAGGAAGCAACGGCTCGGCGAACGCATCAAACGAAGGACCGTCCGACCCCTCGGGAACGCAGACGTCATAACAACTCTTCAAAATCATTAGGGCCAAGTCGCAGGAGTATTCCAAACACTCCTCCTGCAAGAACCGCCTCTGCTACCGAAGGATCGCCTCGACCCTTTGTTCCTTTATCGAGGCCTGCACCTCCTTAGCGTATCCTCGGTTTGGGCATAATCTAGGAGGGATTTCTCTTTTAGCACTCTCTCCGACTCCCACTGCCCCCGCAACACTGCATACTCCTCGGATAGCTTGCTCCTCGCTGCTATCGCCTTTACCCTTTCGACCTCCTCCTTTGTGAGCTGAGCTCGCAAGGCGCGCATCTCTTCCTCCCCCGTGTCAACTTGGGCCTTCAAAATACTTGCCGCCTCCTCCCGAATCTTCTTCTCCTCCTCTAAAGAAGAATTTCGAGCTCGAGAAGGTCTCTCTCTTCTACCTTCGGCTCGTCCTTCGAGCTCAGATCCGCTCTCGAAGATCCCGAACCTCACGGTCCGTAACGCCCAACCGCCGCACTGCCTCGAACGACATCATTGAGCTCCTCAGGCAAGTACGCAAGAGTAGAGACCCCATATCCTTATTGCTCTTCTGGTCTAATTTCTCCCCGTCCACGGGAGGAGTAATCCTTTCCATGATATGACGAACAACGCCGACGTCAATAGTTGAGGAGTCCCTGGGCAACTTGATCAGAGACTCCCACAGCCCGACGTCACCCGCTTTCTCCTTTCCCTTGAGTTGGCCTAAAGGACGGGGAGATTGGTCGACCACCGAAGGACAAGCAGCCACCAAAGGGCAAGGAGATCGATCGGCTACGGGGGAACTAGGAGATTGGTCGGCGACTCTGACGGCCCTCCTCCTCTTCAGAGGCCGTTCGACCTCCTCCTCTTCCTGGATTACAATCATGCTCGGACCAGGCGGGACGACTACAGCAGGCGCCGCTAATGGTTCGGGGACGATAGGAGGAACATCACGCTGCCCGGAAGCGATTGGCCGAGTGACCATCGAACTGACTTCCCGTCTATCTCCCTGACCTCTTCCTCCCGAAGGCCCTGCGACCGGACGCTTACTCTTGGCAGACTTGGGGCGGTCGGGAAAAGTATTAACTTTGGCCATAGTTGCACAAACAAAGGAAACAAGTTAGAAACCGAACTAAAACCTACGAATAAAGAAGATAAATCAACCATGAGGGGTCAACCAGGCGGGGCGTTTCCCTCTTCTAACTCGCTTACTTGAGGCGGGGGGTCGATCAGAAGAGAGTCGGCCGAGGCACCCCCGCCATATCCCAAAACAAGCCGAGCAAAGTTATACTGGCCGAGCTCCCTTATACGGCTAACTACCTCCCGCTCCTCCCTAGAAAGGAATAGACTTGATGAGTTATTCCATCGCTCGGCTTGGGGATACCTCCACGGCTGGGACTCGGAGGAAGCCCCCGGAGGCTTCACGAAGAAGTATTTTGTTCTCCACCAAGATTTTGCAGACGTCCCTACCGGGCGATCTGAGCATCCTTATACATCGTGGAAGGATCCCACCCCGTAACTCGGACTCGACTCATCCTCGAAGTGGCGTAAGATGTTAACAGAGGCGGACAATTAATTGGTGGCATAACAAAGACAAGTCCATTAATGAAACGCCACCCATTCGGAGGGATCTGACTCGGCCTCAACTGATAGTTAGCGCACACTTCGTCTACGATCGGCACGTACGGTAACCTCAGGCCTCCGACCGAGAAGAAATACTCAGACATGGCAATCCACCCACCTCTACCGCTGTCGATCCTTTCGTCCCCCGACGGCAGCCTAGGCCCCCAGGATCGAGGGATACCATTCCTAGCAATCGACCTATTTAACTCCGCCGCAGACATCTTGGATTTACCCTTGGGCAACTCCTTTACTATCAGCCCGTCTTTCCATTCCCTTGTTGTAATCCCTTCAACATCCCTTAACCTCGACACCGCCGTCACCTCAGCCATAACCTCCGACGACCTCCCGTCAACAGAATCACTTGGAGAAACCCCACTCTGAGAACCGCTAGATGACATGCTTTCTAAGAGGAATTTAGAAGAGAAGAATGAGGGAAGGGGTCATACCTATTTAATGGAAGGGAATCGGAAATTTGAGCAACGCCGAAGACAACTTCCGGGAATGAGAATGAAATGAGCGTAAAGAAAAGCAAACCGTCTGTCGACCCTGAACATTTATAGGGAAAGTGTTTGGATTGCGACCCAGCAGAAACTTGACGCGTGGAGAGAATCCGAGCCACTCTTGGACACGTGGCTCGATCTAAACGAAGACAAATTAGGGTTAATTGAAATCCGGAAGGGCGCGAACAGTTGAAAGGACGCACGGGACAGCTGCACAACGGTTACAAGGATGATACGCTTCAGATTCTGAACAGTTATCAGGGAGCACGCGCCGTCAAACAATAAATACTTTAGGCAAACCCGAGCGTCAGCCAATGATGACTACCCGACCTGCTTTTGGCGCAAGCTGTCACGCAATAGTCGTCGAGACCAATCAGTCAAGGGCCCCCAGCCAACTAATATCAATACGAGTAGTTAGACACAACAGGTCGGTATCCGACCGGTTGAATCATCCGACCAGTTGAAACTGCCCGAGCTGTCCCATGAACGAGCTACAAGGCCAATTACTACCCGCTCGACCACATGACGAGCTATCCTGCTTTCGAGCTATGAAGCAACAGACGAGCAACAACGTCCCAACATACTCCCTCGACCCTTCTCTTCGCTCAGACTCGAGGAGTAGGGGGCTTATGGTCGGGTCGGCTATATTTGGGCCCGAGCCCAATTACGCAGGCCAATCCGTCAGTCCCATACTCATCGTTTAATCCGGGCTTGATCCACACATTCATGGCCCATTAGCAGAAGGAAGTCCCCCATGCAGATACGTAAAAAACCTAAACCTGGCTACTACTTCGTATATAAGGTATTATTCTCCCATGACAGAGGTAGGCAATCAAAAACCTAGTTCTCTCTCTGCTTTGATCATCCTCACCTTCACAAGAAAACTTACTTGAGCATCGGAGGGGCTAATCGGGACACCACCCCCGACGAGCCTTCCTTGTTTTGCAGGTATATTCACGTCAAAGAACAACGCAGAAGGTTGCCAACTCATGGATCCAAACGGCAACGCACCATTCAGCCTGAATCGGGCAGAACCAGAGCCGAAAACTTTGTAAATTTTTATGGCTTGATATAGGCATATTTGGATCAAATGATCTTCATGAAACTTGTAGCTCCTATTGAGAGCTTTCTATCGCCATAAAGTATGATATTTTTTTATATCAAGATTGAAAGTTATAATCATTCGAATTTAAGTATTATTTTGTTTTGTTTTTGGAAATGACCATTAGAGTAAGTTTGTGTGTACTGCTTTGAGGTAAAGTTCTATACTGATGTGGTCTAAATTGAAGTATGTGGTCTACATGAAAGTTAAAGAGAATTGCCATAGCTTTACAATGATGTATAATATGCAATTTTTGGATGTGGGAATTGAAAGATGTGAATGTGTGAAGTTTGGATATTATTTAGGTGATTTTTTAACAAGGCAGAAACTTTGATTGAAAGATTGACCTAGTTAGAGGTTGAAATTGCGTTTAAATGCTTCATGAAATTTTAGATTATGTTTTCATCTTTCCATTGAGGTAAAGTATGGAAATTTTGGGAAATGAAATAGGAAGTTATGATTTTTACAAGTCGTTGTTACTATTTGGGAAGAGTATTAGTGGATAGGAATTTTGAAGTGATTTTTGACTAACTTAGAGGCCAAATTGATTTTTATGTCCTTCATAAAAGTTATAGGTTGCTATTTGATATTTGCATTGATATAAAATATGACATGTTTAGACCTTGGAGTTGAAAGATAGAAATTTTCAAAGTTGAGTTGTTGTCTAGGGAGACATTATTTGGGCAGTAACTTTGATTGGGTTTTTGATAACTTTTGAGGCTGAATTGGTTTTGATGTTCTTCATGGAAGTTGTAGAGCTTTCTTTCAACTTTCTTTTGATACCAAGTTTGTAAATTTTGGACTCTTAAGTCAAAAGATATGATTTTTCAAAAATTTCAGATATTTTATATATATATATATATATATATATATATATATATATATATATCTGTGTGTGTGTGTGTGTGTGTGTGTGTGTGTGTGTGTGTGTGGAAAAAAAAAGAAATTGAAACGGGAGCAGGCGAGGGACTGATCTCGCCCTCGCGAGGGCGAGCGCGCGCTCGCCCCAATGCGATGCTGTTTGGTCCTTCTTCTGATTTTGTGTTATTTCCTTCCCAATCCGACCCTTTCCAATCTTTTTCTTATATTTTTTCCGTCCGACATCCGATTGACTTGATTTTTGAAGCGTTGGATTCCTAAGACAATTATATACATCAACATAGAAAATTTATGAATTTTTTTGATTAAATGGAGGATGATTGATTTAATCAAAGTGAGTTAGATAATTTTCTAAACATGGTTAAGTCTTATGAGAAATTGTTAATCTGTAGAGATCCGATTGATCTGATTCTTGTTGAAAAATAAAATAGAGACATAGGGCTACAAGTTATATGAAGGAATTGAATTTCAATTTAGCCCCTAAGACTTTCAATTTCTGGATTGAAGTCTGATTTAGTGTGCAGTCAGTCTTGGATTAGTAAGAGCTGAAAGTATTTTGGCCATAACTTTTGCTCTAGGCATCCAAATGATGTGATTCTTGTTTTGGATGAAACTAGAGAAATAGGGCTACAAATGTTCTGAAGGACTTGAGTTTCAATGTAGTCTTTAAAATGTCAATTTTAGGATGGAAGTAAAGTGCTGGAAAATGTTTTAGCATAATGATAGTCCGAAATGTTTGGAGTACAATTTTTGGAGTAGTTCACCAAATTAAATGATTTTGGTGGCGTTATGAAATTGAGACAATGACGAACATTTCTACAGAAGGAAGTTTTAGCAAATTCCTTCAATTTGATGGTTAGAAAAATTTCCTAAAGCAAGCATGAATTAAAATGAATTTTAGGGGCAAACTTGGAAGAACACATAAGGTCTTAAGTTAGAAGGCTTACATGGAGGGGCATATGGGTCTTTTAGCATTCATTAAATGACATGTCATAGTGGCTTTCATTTTTAAGAAGGAGAAGCAAGACACTTAAGAGGAAAAGAACAAAAGAAGAAGAGAAAGAAAGGAGAAGAGAGCTTTCGGATGGGAGAAGAGGAAAGAAGAAAGAAGGAAGCTAGGTTTCGATTTTTATGGGCTTTCAAGAAGGATTTTCACGTTGATTCAAGAGAGAAAAGGTGGAGGATGATGAGAACTCCATGATAAGCCAAAAAAATTCCGAAAATGGTGAAGATTAAGGTAAGATTGAGATTTTGATTTGTTGATTTTTGAAAGGTTTTGGTTCATATGGCTTAAGATTGGAATGGGTTTGTGTTTTCTAAGCTCAATTTTGGTGATTGCATGGTTTAGATTGCTCAATTTTGGATGGTTATTAATTAGGTTTTTTGTCATGAATTAGGGAATTGTAAGTGAGGCAATGGAGAAATTGAAGCTTTGGACAAGTTTTAAGCATGGAATTGAGGTGGGTACCGTGTTTATATATTGAATTATAAGCTAATTACGTGTTTTTGAAAAATCAAGAAAGCAAATGTTTCTAAATTATCGCTTTTGGATAATTGGATAAATTGTTTCAATTGTTTCGGATGATTTAATAAAATGATGCAATTGTTTCATGCATTGTGTTTGAATGATTTGACGATATTGCAAAAAGTGTTGCATTCTTGGGTTTGATTGATTAAAGAATAGTTTTGTGTTTTTGATCATCATGTGAGATTTAAAATTGTGGAAATTTGTTTGATACTTGAATGATTGTCATGTGGTTTTTGAATATGTGAATTTGTAAATGTCAATGTGTCTGATATTGACATGATATAAAAATTAAGTTTTCGAAACATGCCTTCGGGCAATCTGATTTTTCAAGTGTGAAATGTATTATGTGGGTTTGGTTAGATCCCATAAGTTGAGTCAAGTGCACTTGTCTTCTTTTTTATAGGCTTCATCCGCTTACCCGCTAGTGGCATTGGAGCTCCATTACGGACTCCCATAAGTTCACGGCTACACTAGATCGCTATGCGGAAAAGTGTAGTACGTTTTGTTCACGGCTGCACAGGACCGTTATGCGAAAATGTGCAGTACGTTCTGTTTTGGACCGACATAAATCATTCTGATGTGTTTATGTGTTTTTGATTTTGTTTATAATGTGATGCATTCATGTTTTTGATTTGTTCGCGAATTCATTGATAAATTGAGAAATTTTTTGAAAAAGAATTATTTGAAAAATTTTCTACAGTGAAATCTTTTATATAATGACAAAATATTTTTGCTTATTTTTTGATTTATAAACATGTTATCCACGAGCTTTAAGCTCAGCCCCCTTCATCCCATCTCCAGGTATCGAGCAGGAGATCAGATGAAAGAAAGTCGACACATTTATTCTATTTTGCTTGTAGTGTAGTTTGTGTAATTTGGATTTTTGATATTGGTATTATATATGGCTTGGAATCTCATTAATGTTTTATACGCATTTATTTCATGATGTAAATGAATTATGGATTTGTGTATGGAATTGTGATAATAATTTGTGTGGAAATGGTATGTGAATGGTATATGGATGAGATGAGATGTGAATTTATATATGGGCTTGAATTATGGATTTGTACTTAATTTGAATATGAATGTGTTTGATTATGATGAGTTTCTGGACAGGAGGTCCGATGATGGTAATGATTGTATTGATGGTTTTGGATTATTGAAGTGCTTTTGTGTATAAATTATGGATATATGGTTATATGTGTTAAGTGTCTATTGGCAAAAGAAAGGAATAATAAGATTTTGTGTAAATTGATGGTTATGATTTAAATTTGAAGAATCAAGTAAATTGTGTTTTTGATTGAGGATGATTTTTCAAATGGGAAATTAAATTGCTTTGTATGAGAATGAAAAGAAATGAAAAAGAAAAAAATTTATACTGGTTTTGGATTTGGTTTAGTCTTAGGGTTTCTAACAAGCATTTTTCTAAAGTATGCGTTCTCAGATGTTGGAAATTTGATTGAGTTCGTTTGAACCGTTTGTGGGCTTGATTCGATTCGCTTTCGATTCTTACGCCTTTTGATTTTATTTGCTTCCTTTGACTTTCACCATATGTTTCCGCTTCGGACTCTTTCGCTTTTGTTTTCTTCCAATCCGATTTGTGTTTCGCTCTTGATTTTGAATCCGTTTTTTCGTTTCGGATCCGTTCTTTTGTTTCGATTTTTGTTTCCGTTTTTCATTTTTCCGGTTGGGGTCCGGTTCTGAAATCGGGTCCCATCGTTTATGGTATCAGAGTCAGGTTTTAGGATCTTACATGGGTGCATATGTTTGTTAAGAGTTGAAATGGATAAATTGAATTAGTGAGAATGTGATATTGATGTGAATAAGTTTTCATGAATTATTTGAGGAATTAAAGTGATGGTTTGATCTAAGTGTCAAGAATAAGATTGATTATAAGAATGTGCGTATGGAAATTAAGATTAGAAATTCATGATGAATTTGGATGATTTGACTTCGAATATATGTGAGATGCCGTAACGAATATTCGAAAGATGAGATGAGTGATAAAGATATAAATATGTATAGAAGCTCAAAAGGTTGAGATTGAATGGTTTTGGTCCATACCAAGGTTATCAAAAAAAATTCGGACCATTGACATATATTAAGAAATAGTAATTTGATATGATACTGGTGTATTTGATAAAAGAAGGGAAGATTTGAGAATAAATTGATAAATATGTATGATGGGGACTTAGATAAGAAAGTGATTGACTATGATCATTTAGGAAGAAAGTATTTGAGAGATTGTGTTACTTGATGATTTCATAAGTATGAATTTCAAGGACGAAATTCTTTTAAGAGGGGGAGAAATATTGGACCCCGAACTTTTCTTAGAATTGCGAGCTAAAATTTGACATGAAATGAGAAATTGGTGGTGAATTAGTCATGTGTAAAGGAAAAGAAAATTCATGATTTTGAATGATTATGTGTAATGTTCTATGTGAGCGAATTATAGTTTGAACAAATTGAAATGATATTTTGAGAATAACACATGAAATGGGTGTTTTTGAGTTTAATGAAATTGATGTGAGGTTTTGGGTAAATTTTGTAGTGTATTATGAAATTTATTAGTAAAAGTGTTAGATTTTGGAGATGCAAAAATCTGAAATTTTGAGGATGAATAGTAACAGAAAATGCTAAATTGGAGCTGAAAACTTTGTGATTTTTTTTGGCTTGATCTAGGCAGATTTTAATCAAATGATCTTCATGAAACTTGTAGCTCCTGTTGAGAGATTTCTATCGCCATAAAGTATGATATTTTTCGATATCGGGATTGAAAGTTATAATCATTTGAATTTAAGTATTATTTTGTTTTGTTTTTTGAAATGACCATTAGAGTAAGTTTGTGTGTACTGCTTTGAGGCAAATTTTCGTACTGATGTGGTTTGAATTGGAGTAAGTGGTCTACATGAAAGTTAAAGAGAATTGACATAGCTTTACAATGATGTATAATATGCAAATTTTGGATGTGGGAATTGAAAGATGTGAATGTGTGAATTTTGGATATTGTTTAGGTGATTTTTTAACAGGGCAGAAACTTTGATTAAAAGATTGACCTAGTTAGAGGTTGAAATTGCTTTTAAATGCTTCATAAAGTTTTAGATTATGTTTTGATATTTTCATTGAGGTAAAGTATGAAAATTTTGGGCTATGAAATAGGAAGTTATGATTTTTACAAGTTGATGTTACTGTTTGGGAAGAGTATTAGTTGACAGGAATTTTGAAGTGATTTTTGACTCCCTTAGAGGCCAAATTGATTTTTTTTGTCCTTCATAAAAGTTGTAGGTTGCTATTTTATCTTTGAATTGATATAAAATATGACATGTTTAGACCTTGGAGTTGAAATATAGAAATTTTCAAAGTTGAGTTATTGTTTAGGGAGACATTATTTGAGCAGTAACTTTAATTAGGTTTTTGATAACTTTTGAGGCTGAATTGGTTTTGATGTTCTTCATAGAAATTGTAGAGCTTCCTTTCACCTTTCTTTTGATACTAAGTTTGAAAAATTTTCTACTGTGAAATCTTTTATATAATGGAAAAAGTTTTGAAAAAGTTTTTGCTTATTTTTTTATTTATAAACATGTTATCCACGAGCTTTAAGCTCACCCCCCCTTCATCCCATCTTCAGGTATCGAGCAGGAGATCGGATGAAAGAAAGTTGACACATTTGTTCGATTTTGCTTATAGTGTAGTTTGTGTAATTTGGATTTTTGATATTGGTATTGTATATGGCTTGGAATGCCATTAAGGTTTTATACGCATTTGTTTCATGATGTAAATGAATTATGGATTTGTGTATGGAATTGTGATAATAAAATGTGTGGAAATGGTATGTGAATGGTATATGGATGAGATGAGATGTGAATTTATATATGGGCTCGAATTATGGATTTGTACTTAATTTGAATATGAATGTGTTTGATTATGATGGGTTTCCGGACAGGAGGTCCGATGATGGTAATGATTGTGTTGATGGTTTTGGATTATTGAAGTGCTTTTGTGTATAAATTATGGATATATGGTTATGTGTGTTAAGTGTCTATTGGCAAAAGAAAGGAATAATAAGATTTTGTGTAAATTATGGTTATGATTTAAATTTGAAGAATCAAGTAAATTGTGTTTTTGATTGAGGATGATTTTCCAAATGGGAAATTAAATTGCTTTGTATGAGAATGAAAATAAATGAAAAAGAAAAAAAATTATACCGGTTTCGGATTTGGTTTAGTCTTAGGGTTTCCGACGAGCGTTTTTCTAAAGTATGCATTATCGGATGTCAAAAATTTGATTGAGCTCATTTGAACCGTTTGTGGGCTTGATTCGATTCGCTTTCGATTCTTACGCCTTTTGATTTTATTTGCTTCCTTTGACTTTTGCCATATGTTTCCGCTTCTGACTCTTTCTCTTTTGTTTTCTTCCAATCCGATTTGTGTTTCACTCTTGATTTTGAATACGTTCTTTCGTTTCGGATCTGTTCTTTTGTTTCGCTTTTCGTTTCCGTTTTCTGTTTTTTCGTTTTTGTTTTCTGTTTTTCCGTTCTCTTTTTATGTATGTTTGAATGGATAAAAAGATTCATTTAAACATGGAATGGTTGCTTGGATGGCGTGTCAGTGTTATTTTAGAGTTACCTTGCATGGAATTGGTTAAATATGACAAAAGAATATCGTGTAGTGGAATTCTTTCTTAGGTTTGTTTGAACTAGTCACATTGTTTAGATCATAACTCAGCTTATATACCTCTAAATTGGGAGATCAAAACTGGTGACCTAATGTTGCCCTACTTTAGAGTAGCTTGTGATGTTTAGTCTGTATCTTATGATTTAGAAGTCAAAATGACTTGATTTTTTGTGCTTTAGAAACGAGAGCCATAGTGGAATAAATTTCTAGAATACTCAAAACCTAATTCAAACGTTTTCTGTATGAATATTACATAACAAGTAGAGGTATGAATGGTAAGTGTCTGTCACGATCATGACACAACATCTAGATTTTATGTCACGATTGTGACATGGGTATCATGATCATGACCTAGTAGAGAACTATTCTATCATAACCGTGACACTCCAAACATGATCGTGACCTTGGCGAAGGATCTTCTGTCACGACTGTGACCTTGTTTTCATTTCTGATTTTTTACTGCATCTTATTTGAACCTTTTTTAATGTGTATGAAACTTTTCAAATACTTAGAAATAAATGAAATAGGATGTACCATATGTGAATTAGGTGACTGTACATTGGAATTTAAGGGTGAGCATAATGCATGCTAAAGACAATTTACATGTACATAAATGATTTGTACTTATATTTGTTACTCATATGTGTCTAGTGTGCACTTCAATATATATTTTATGACTTTAAGTGAAAATCGTATGATGAATTATGAAATGGGAAAATGGTTAAAGGACATATTATAGTGCTTGCTTTATTGTCTTGGTAGTAGATCGATAGGTATGCATATAGGGTTACAGTACAATTGCTACAGTTTGACACCAATGGTGTCTTCATTTTAATCAAGCAAGTGTTGAGGTTTGCAAAATTCCTCAAAGAATATTCCACTATTGGAATTGATCAAGCAGGTGAAGAGTTATGTGAAATTTCTCGAGGAATTATGTACGAACAAGCGAAAGTTAAGAGGTAATGAAATGACTACGATGAGTGAAACTGTTTTGCAATTTTAAAAAGGAAAATAGCTACTAAGTATAAGGACCCAAGCATGTTTACTATTCTTTGCAAAAAAAATTAAGAAATTAAAAAATTTCATTGAATATGACAAATTACAACTAAGGAGTTTGTTCTCGTGTAGGAGAACCATGTGCAAACATAACACAAAAGTAGACAAAACGACATCGTATTGTATAAACTAATGATAATCAATAAGGGTAAAACTAACTCCTTTTTTCTCAAATCTTCGAGCCTTTACTTGATTAGGCCTGGCAATGGCTAAGCGAGAGGTGAAGCTCTGTCTGCGCTAGTTCGTCCGAATGCTCTCTTGTGATGCCGAAGAGCAGTCTCTTCTCTTTTCGACTTGTGACCAACTATTTTTAACAGGTACCAACTTTCCTTTAATCATTTATTAGGGATTAGTGCTTTTCATGAAACTCTAATCATTTTCTTCTTTCCTGGAGGTGAGATGAATCTTTCTAAGGCTTAACCTTTTGGAGTCAGTCTATGATGGAGAACACCGATTAGATCAGTTATGTTTCTGTTTCCATACACTTCGCAACTCCTTCTTCTATTGATCTTTTTGGTCAGGTCTAAGGTGGTAACTTTTGACTTTCTTCTTTCCAAATCTTGCAATTAGGGATGTTCAAGAAAACCCGCGAACCTATGAACCGGACCTGAACTGCATTAACCGAACCTAGAAATAAGGTCAACCGAACCTAAAAAATCAGATTCATGGTTCAAGTTCAGGTTTCTAACTTGCGTTCCTAGATCAACCGAACCTGTAGCAGGATAACCGAACTGAACTTGATTTATAGGTTTAGGTTTAAGCCTGAAGCTAAAACACCCCAAAAAACCTATCGTATATTTAAATATAATTTAAGAGGATATAAATAATAGTAAATTCACTAGTATTTACTATATTAATTCTTAAGTAAAAAAAAAGAAAAGGAAAAAAAACTACTTTAATTCTATGTTATTAAATTTCAATCTTGAACATTGCTATTATAAGTAACAACAAATGCATAACACTCAAGTAATAGAGAGCTCTATTGAAAGTTTATTAAGAAACGAGACATTACCCTAAAATCTTACATAAGGTTTTGTGATCAATTTTGTTAATATAATGAATAGCAATCATTTTAATATTTAAATTGAGAATAGCTATGTAGTTTGTTCTTATACTAATCATTGATATAGCAATGTAGTTTGTTCTTATATGAATAATTGATAAAATTACTAAGATCATTTGTAAATTCAGCTCTTCTAAAAAAAGATAATTTAATCCAACGGTCTTAATACGAACCTTGTAAATTTATTGGCTAAGATCGCTTGAATTATAATTGATCTTTTATCAAATATCAGCCATTAAAGTTGAAAGGTTTTTCTCTCGATGAAAACAAAGAAAAATTAAAGATCGTTCTATTTGTTCAAAAAAGAAAAAAAATCGTTCAATCTTTCATCTTACAGTCACTTCTCAACCTCTCATCTCTTAAATAACTGTAACACTCACCATCTATTTCTCCTCTTCGAATATAAAAGATCAAATCACGACCTTGATTCTTGAAGAGAACAGGTAATTATTTTTTATTTCTATTTTTACATGTAGAATCTTTTCTTTTTAATATCCCAAATTATTCTTTTTTATTGTTCATCAAATCTACATCTACAAAAGCTTTATTTTTTTTGTCAGATTTCAACCTCCATGGACTGCACTAGCAAATAGCAATGCCCCACCATTGACTCACGAAACTAATGGAGATACTTCTTAGAGTGTTGGTGGTGTTGACATGGCTTCTATATCAAATTATGGTAATGCCCAAACACCTGATTCTAATGCATCAAATTTCCCTCAGCCTTCTACCACCTCTTCAAACAAGAAACGATCTTGGGTGTGGGAACACTATGCCAATTCAGGTTAAGCTAACGATAGAGTTAGTGTGTGTCAATACTATAAGAAATCTATTGCTTGTAAAAAGAATAATGGTACCATTAGTATGATTAATCAATTAATCACTTAAATAGATGTGTTAAGTATCTATATAACAAGCATAAGGAACCCGAAAATGGACAAAAAGCTATAGAAGGAGCAATAGTAGAAAAAGGTGAAGATGGCATATCATATAGAATGATAACATGGATGTTTGATCAAGAAAGATGTAGGAAGGCACTTGCTAGAATGATTATTGATGATGAGTTACCTTTTCGTCACATAGAGCAAGAGGTTTCGTGATTTTTGTGTAGATATCCAACCAAAATTTAAAGTTCCTTCTTGCACTACAGTGACTAGAGATTGTTATGCACTTTACTTAGAAGAGAGAAAGAAGATGAAGGAGTTTTTTTAAGAAATTGCCTTTCGAGGTTTGTCTTACTACAGACATTTAGACATCATGTCAAAATCTCAATTATATGTGTCTCAGAGCATATTTTATTGATGATGATTGGAAATTATGCAAAAGAATTATAAACTTTTGCCTAATTTCTGGTCATTCAGGTGATACAATTAGTAGGGCTAATGAGACTTGTTTGGTTAGTTGGGATATTGAAAAAGTATTCACTATAACGATGGATAATGCAAGTTTAAATGATGTAGCTATTCAATACTTGAGAAAAAGAATTAATCGTTGGAAGGGCGGTGTATTGAAAGGTGAGTTCATACAAATGAGATGTGCTGCACACATCTTAGGTTTAATTGTGAAAGAGGGGCTATCAGAATTGGCTGATTCAATCATTAGGATTCGCAATGTAGTGAAATATGTTCGGTCTTCTCCTGCTAGAATGGCAAAGTTCAAGTCTTGTATAGAAAAAGAGAAAATAGATAGCAAGAGTATTGTTTGTCTAGATGTTGAAATAAGAAGGAATTCTACTTATTTAATGTTAAAGTCAGCTTTGGAATTTCAGAAAGCATTTAATTTATTGTTGA
This sequence comes from Erythroxylum novogranatense, assembly GCA_029891385.1. Taxonomy (NCBI): domain Eukaryota; kingdom Viridiplantae; phylum Streptophyta; class Magnoliopsida; order Malpighiales; family Erythroxylaceae; genus Erythroxylum; species Erythroxylum novogranatense. The sequence goes on along the minus strand of CM057228.1, from coordinate 58,471,098 downwards.
CTCAAGATTCTAAGTATGTTAAAGACCTTTCTAAAAAGAAGAATATTAAAGGTGAGAATAAAAATAATAAAGGTGCTCCAAGTGAAAGTGATTGGGAGTACGGACGTAATTTGCTGCATTTTCTTTCTATCTTTTATGATGCTACTAGCTCTCATTATATAACTACTAATGAGTACATGAAAGAAATTTTTGGCATTAGAATGGTTATTTCAAAAAGATGTGGACTTGGTGATTTTAGTGTAAGAAACATGGCTATAAGGATGAAGAAGAAGCACGATAAGTATTGGGGAGATGTTAATATTAACCGCATGTTGTTTATTGCTGTCATTCTCAATCCACGCTGCAAATTGAAGTATGTGATCTTTGTAATTGGTAAAGCATATGATGATGTCAAATCTGAGAAGTTGTGTGAGAAAGTAAAAATCATTTTAGATTAGATGTTTGACTTCTACCGAACCTCCATGTCTTTTCCTGTTGTACAGTCAAGTGTCCAATCTCAAGTTTCAAGTGATATGAAAGTTGATAACGTCAAAGATGTTCCAACATTTTTGGATAATATTTTTGATGAGCATGAGGCTAGTCAAGCAATTGAAGAAACCAAAAGTGAGGTAGATAAATATTTAGCTGAAGATTGTGAACCCAAAGACAAGACTTTCAAAGTCTTGAGTTGGTGGAAACTAAATTCTACTAACCCAAAGACAAGACTTTCGAAGTCTTGAGTTGGTGGAAACTAAATTCTATTAAGTATCCAGTGCTTGCTTCAATGGCTCGAGATGTTTTAGGTATGCCTGTATCTACTGTTGCATCTGAGTTAGCTTTTAGTACAAGAGGTCGAGTGCTTGATTCATTTCATAACTCTCTTACTCCAAAGATGGTGGAGGCTCTTATTTGTGGACAAGATTGGTTGAGAAAATCACAAGCTCCTCTTTATATGGAAGAGAGACTTGAAGAACTTGAGCAAATTGAATCAGATAATCTAATTTACTTTACCTTATTTTAATATACAAATAAATAAAAAAATTCTTTTTCCAATTAAAAAAGAAATAACGAGTCTAACTCTTTTTATTCTTTATTTTCTACATATGTGGCTTCATGCATAACAGTGGATTATCCTACCATCCTATTCGAAGAATAATTTTTTAATAATTTATCTTTTTTCTAATATGAATCTTTTATAAGACATTGTTTGGCTTATTTTTACTTTGTTTGGGTTTAACATATTGGATTAATCTTTAATGGATTTTATATGCATACTTTTATGAATAATTTGTATTTGTTTTCACCAATTATTTTTATAATTTTTTATCCTATATATTGATATGAATAGGTTTTGGTTATCCTAAGAACCGAACCTGAAAATAGGTTAACCGATCCTATAGGTTCTTTAGGTTCAGATTCAGGTTAAGGTTCGTGAAATTGCCTAACCTGACATTCAAGTTATTTATGAACGAGTCAGGTTACCCTACCATCAACACCCCTACTTGCAATATCTGACGGGAAGGAGGCTATCTGGTTGCCCTTGAGAAAATCTGTCTCAAGTAAGTCTATCCCTTCGGTTATATTCGATTGTTGGTTCAATCTGAACATTTTTCTTGCGATCTTTCTCTGATCTTCGTTTGGAGTCTCTCCTTGTAATGGTTGAGGCTCTAGCTCAATAGATCCTTATCCCACCCACGATGCTTCAACCAAAGCTTCGACGCTCGTAATATTCTCTTCCGAACTCTTCTATTATTAGGGCATTTTTCATATCTATGCTCATCTGATTCGTGTTTAACTGATCCGTGTGTAATTTTTTAAAGGGTTCTGAGCTTCAGGATATCCAGTGAGAGTAAGACCACAAACAGTATTCACTCAGAATTGAATATTCCAGGTAACTCTTTCTTGAATACTGCATTGTTCCTTAGTTCTGTGATTGAGTATCTGCTTGTGTTGAGCTATTGAACTATTGCTGATTTCCCTCTTGTTGTGCATGTTAAGTAGAGGATTTTTAGAGAATTCTGGTAGGCTGGTATTATAATCTCCATATACTTCTTATTTGATCCAATTATTATTTAATTAGAACTAATTGTAATTCTAGCTAAAGTTTAATTGAAATTAGAATTTTATTTTAATTAAATTACTAAAAGATCCAAGTCTTAATATAAATAAGCTTAAGCTCTAAGATAATTCATTAATTAATTAAAATATTGTAATTAATTAATTACAATATAATCAATTAAATATTATTATTAATTAATTACATTATAATTAATTAAAATATAACTAATTAAAATATAATTATTCATTAATTAAAATATTGTAATAAATTAATTAATTACAATATAATTAATTAAAATATTATTATTAATTAATTAACTACAACATAATAATTAAAATATTGTAATTTATTTATTAATTAAAATATTGTAATTAATTAATTAATTAAAATATAATAAATCACAATATAATTAATTAAAATATAATAAATTTTTATTTATTAATTTTATTACAAACCAATCACAGTAATGGCAATTATTTATTTCTCTTAACCAACTATTATAATTTTAATAATAATATTTATTTTCAATACTCACTATATTCATTTTATTTCTATTATTATTCTCTCATACAAACTAACCGCCTCCTTGAACTTCAAAATAAGACATAATTATAATTTATGTTTTATGTTTTAATTATTTTTAAAATTTTTAAGTATTATTGTCTTTTGAAAAATTTTACAAAACTATTTCGTACTTATTCCACTAGGCATAAGATTAAATCTTGTCTTAATTTTCCAACAAAGACACCTCATCATCTCAACAAAAATTACGGGGCCAAGTTTTTTTTTTTTTGGTAGGATAAAATGAGTAGTGCTCACAAAAGCAAAACACTACCTAACATAAGAGACCCCTATTAAATCATGATCAAGCCATCTACAAACACTAGGGGGAGCTTGTCCCAAAACATGAAAACCAGGAGGAAAATCAAAAGCAAGGTAGGAAAGGGAGTCGGCAGCAAAATTCCCTTCTCTATAGATGTGAGTGAGTTTCACAGTATTAAAGCACTTCAGTAGGTCGAGGATTCTAGCAAAAAGAGAGGAACAATCTGAATTTGCTTGGACATCACCATTTAACATCTTGACAACAATCTCATTATCACTCTCAACAAGAACATCCAAATAAGCAAGATTGTAGGTGAGATGAATACCATGATAAAGGGCCCACAATTCAACACGAAGAATAAAGCAACGACCGGTCTTGAAAACAAACCCATGTTTTCAGCGACCATTATGATCACGAATTAAACCTCCACTGCAAAGAATCCCGTGGCGAGCCAAAGAAGCATCAGTGTTGAGTTTCATAAAAGGGGAATATGGACATTTCCAAAAAATTAACCGTGAACACGAAGGACTAGTATTCTCCGAAAGCAGCTTGTTGAAAATATCCTGAACCAATTTAGCTTCAGAAATAGTACAATGCAGGAGATTAAAAATGGAAGAATCACCAGCATTAAAAATTATGTCATTCCTTCGTTTCCAAAGGTTCCAACAACCTAACCCAAAAATAGTAGGCCAACTGAGATGATCATGAGAGAGATGAGAGCTTTTTAGATTCAAAAACACTCAATCGTCCAGATTAGCATTCTAGAAGAAGCTCAAATTATTGAAATCAGTAAAGAGATGCCAGAATTGAACAGCAATAGGACAATCACGGAGAATGTGTAGAAGGGTTTCAGGCTCATTGTGGCAGATATCACAAATTCCCGAGTCACTTAAGTGTCTTCTTTTCCTTTCATCATTAGTTAAGATTCCATTGTTGAAGGATAACCATAAAAACATTATGATTTTTTGAGGGCCTTGCCACTTCCAAATTAGATTCCAAGGGAAGTTATGAGAAAGAATATAAATCCCAGAAAGAAAATCATACGCAGACCGCAAAGTAAATACTCCTGAGGAAGACAAACCCCAAAGAAGGGAATCCTTACCACAAATATCAGAGGGCACGAGTGTAGCAGCAATATAGGAGAAAATTGAAGTGGCAAGCAATTGAGCAAAAAACTCCCATCTCCAATCTCCATCATTAGTGGTAAAAAAAGGAAACAGTTTTATCAATCATATAACCTGGAATAGGCCCACTAGCCATATGCTGCAAAGGCTCGGAGACACCCGGCAACCATCTATGTTTCCAAAATTTGACCGTGCATCCATCACCTAAAGCCCAGAAGGCGTTAGAAATCACAGCATCCCAATTTGCAACGACCAAATGCCATAGAGGAGTACAAGAAGCAGGAGCAACAAGATTAGGTGGGATATCAATGCTGATTTTATATTTAGACCGAAGCACTTTAGTCCATAAACTGGTAGAATCTGTCAAAATATGCCATCCAACTTTCATAGCATAAGCTGAATTAACTACACGAAGGTTCCTTAGACCCAACCCTCCAGATCCTTTAGAATGCTGGACTTTATCCCAAGCTACAAGAGACAAACTCCTTTTATCATCTTCCTTTGTCCATATGAACCTCTTACTGATTTTTTTCCATCTTATCACAAACAGTAACAGGGATCTTAGAAGTTTGCATGGCAAAAGACGGCATTGAAAGCAAGGATGAATTTGCCAAGGTAACACGACCTGCAAGGGAAAGACAACTAGAATTTCAACTCAAAATTTTTGCCTTCATTTTATCAAGGATATACCTATAGCTCTTCTTGGTGACCCGAGAATGGAGAAGAGGGACTCCAAGGTATTTTCCCAAGTCATTAGTTTCATGAAACTCCAGAGTAGCCCTTAAGGAATGTCTTGTAGATGTCGGAACATTTTTTGAAAAAAAGACCCGAGTTTTCTGAGAGTTGACTTGTTGACCTGAACAAGTATAGAAGTCTTGGAGGACCTCTTTGACAATATCAACTTGAGAAGCATCAGCTTTAGCAAAAAGGATAAGGTCATTCGCAAAAAAAAGATGAGTCAGCAAAGGACCACCTCTACTGAGCGTGATAGGTTGCCAACTCCCTTCATCAACAGCTTTACAAATGTCATGGGAGAGTCTTTCCAGGCACAACACAAAGAGGTAAGGAGACAAGGGAAGTTGGCAGAATTTGATCCGTGATGCTCCCATTCCATAAGAGTTGCATAGAGCTACCAGTCACACACTGCATGATAGTGTGAATGGGGCCAAGTTTTTAATGACCCTTCACTTATAAGCTCTCTAGAGTTTTCCCACCCTCTTCTACAGATGGTCACTCTATATTTACTTTACTATTGAAATTTTAAAAAACTCAAATAAAAAAGTTTGGTATTTATTCAGTTTTACATGTAATTGGATTCCTTCTGAGTTTTCTAATAGTAACCATAAGAAAGATGACAGTTCAGGAATAAAACCAATATACAAGATTAATATGGATAATGGTCTTTTTAAAATTTTAATTTTGATCCAGGTATTTATAGTATAGGTATGGGTTTGGTAATAGTCGAAATAAATCTACTTTGCAAAAAGTATTGGCTTTGGTAGCAATTTTCGGCGGTTCCAAGTCATCGAGTATAACTATAACCAACAAGTTTAAATCAGAAAAGCAAAAAAAAATCTCCTACCGTCTTCGGCCCAAAGGCCATTAGTAGTCCATCCAGCAAACAAACACCACCATAAGCCGCCATGAGATAATCCCGCTCACATTATCACTTTGCATGGCTGATGGGTAGCTCCATTGCTCATGGCCACCAATCCCTTGCTCTCTCTTACAGTCTTCTCTTCTTCCTCTGCCCCAGTACGCCGTCATTTGCTTCACACAACTCACAAGGCGTCTCCTAATCTCAAACCACTCACTTCTAGAATCGTCCAGCTCACCCGTCGAAGGCAACTCAAACAGGTCCCAATTTCTTCTTACTTCTCCTTTTTCTATTTTTCTATTTTCTTAGGACTGCTAAACTTTTAACAGATATTTGAGGAGATTGAGACCGCCAACTTACGATATGGGAAGTTGAACACCATCGTCATGAACGCAGTCCTCGAGGCTTGTGTGCATTGCGGTGATATTGACTCAGCTCTTCAAATCTTCCACGATATGTCCAAACCCCAGAGCTGCGGAGTCGATTGTGTCACCTACAGTACTCTATTGAAGGTATCTGGCGTGTGCAATCTTTGTATTTGTTTACTTTTATGGTACTCACTGTACGCAGTTATAGGGTTTGGGCGAGGCTCGAAGAGTGGACGAGGCATTTCAAATACTGGAATCGATTGAAAAAGGAACTACTGCAGGAAGTCCTAAGTTGTCTGCACCCATCCTTTTCGGTCTCTTAAATGCTCTAATTGACGCGGGTTAGTTAGTCAAAGAAACAGATCTTATTTTACTCGTGATAAATTTAATGGGATTTTTTTTAATTTAAAAAAAACTTGCTAATTCTAACATGTTGTGATATGTTTCGCATCAGACCATATAATATTCATGTTGTTATTAGCAATGACGCTCATTGGGATTTTACTGATGTCGCTACAATTGCATTGGTGTAGTGCAGGAGATTTACGCCGTGCTAAGGGGCTCCTTGCGCGTTATGGTTTTTTGTTTCGCAAAGGAGGTACCCCTTCAATCTCGATCTACAACCTGCTAATGAAGGTTTGGCACAGATCATTAGTTCTATTGCTTGCAATTTGTGGTCTCCAGAAGGAAAATCAATTTATAGTCTTTATATATTGTTTTAAAAGGTCTTGTTTAACTTTCAGGGATATATAAATGCTGGCTATCCTCAAGCTGCCCTGACCTTGCATGACAAAGTATTGCGTCTTGGATTAGCCCCTGATAGGCTTATGTATAATACTCTAATTTTTGGATGTGTTAAGGCTCAAAAGTTGGATGCAGCCATGTGTTTCTTCAAGGAAATGAAGGTTACAGGCATGCACTTTAAAGTCCAATTTGAGCCTTTACATTTAAAAGATATGTATTGGTTGGACCTTCTTCATTTAAATTACTCTACCTATGATCTTTTTTAGGGGAAAGCACAAAGCCTTAGAGATAACAATCTTTATCCAGATATTGTCACTTACTCTACATTACTCCAGGTTAGTATATTTTGATAGATCTCCTTGTTTGATCTTACAACGAGAATGGCTGTAATGTCAATGTTTTAAAATTAAAGTAGTTTGTATAAGTATTAAAAACTTGAATAAATTTTAGCTTATGAATTATAGCTTTCTGTAACGGGTAAATTAAGCCCTTTGTATTCAGAATGTCATAAATGAATGAAGACGTTTTCTTGACTTTCCTTTTCATGTTAGGGTTTTGGAGATGCCAAAGAACTCCTCTCAGTTCAAACGCTACTATTGGAAATGAAATTATGCCCCAATGTGTTGATTGATCGAACTGCATTCACTGCAATAGTTGATGTATTGCTAAATTGTGGTTCAATTAAGGGTATGTTGCAATTATTGGTGCTAAAAGACTATTTAATGTGCTTATATTTATGTCTATGCTAGATATAACTTTTGCATTGATCATGCTGCTACTTTGTTTCTAAACTATGCTCATTTGAAGCACTTCAATAAATGCCAATTAAAATTAGGATTACTATTGTTTGTTGTCAGTTCCTGGTTTGCTTTTGGTAATTATTACAAGTCAAATATGGACTATTCAATGTGAAATAACATTTGTGAACCTATTGATGATGGGAAAGTACAATAAGATGGTTTAGCTAGCTAACAAATATAATAAGTAAAAGATTGACTCAGATGAAGAGAAAGAGTTAGAGTTTGCAAGTTGATTGTAGTGGCAAATGGCTTTTCCATTAATGAGGAGGTACAAAAATGTGTTGAGTTGAAGTTACTTCTTAAAACCAGATGGGCCACACTAGAGATTAAGGAAGAGATACATTGATGCCATGTGAATGACTCAAGTTTGTGCATTTTCTTCACATGCTACTTCACCTGTGTAGCTATGCTACTTGCATGCATATATTATGGAGAATATGCTATATGTTGGTCAATCTGGCTTGTGCTTCAATACTAAGTATATTATATTGTTATGAATTTTCCAATTTTTGCCTTCCATTCATGTGATTTTTGGAGGAAAATTTTTATTGTGTTCGATGTGGAGAAGTTGAAGAGAACTTCATTTACATGTTTGTCCTATGTTTAGGTGCTCTTTGTGTATTTGGGGAAATAACGAAGCGGGCTGGTATAAGTCAAGACCTAAGACCAAAGCCTCACCTCTACCTCTCCATGATGCGTGCTTTTTCTATTCAAGGAGATTACAGTATGGTCTTGAATCTCCACAAGCGCTTGTGGCCAGACTCAGCAGGAGCTATTTCCAGATCAATTCAAGAAGAAGCTGATCATCTTCTTATTGAGGCGGCTTTAAATCATGGTCAGGTAATGCGTTTGCCACGTGATTGCCTACTAAAGATGTTTTTAATGATATTCAAATTTCATTGGTTTGTTGTAGCATGTAATATTTTTAGGCTCCAAATTGAAATTTACCTAATTCTATCTTCTATTAACTCTTAAATAAGAGACTAAAAATTATGCAGTGTTATGATATGTGTTTTTGAGTATGATCTAGTCACAAGATGACTCGCGATCTCTGGCAAGCTTTCTGTCAATTGTTTTGTTAGAAAAATTTTGACTACCTTCTTATTCATTGTAATTCCCTTTAAATAGATTGAATACATAAGAGTTTTTAGGAACTAAAATGGAATAGAAATATGCTAACTTATTCTCCAACTGAGAATGGACTTCTGAAAATAATGAACTTTTTAAATAAGATAACTACTGCTTGAATAAGACAAGTACTACAAAAACATAAGATAACAACTACAGAAACATAAGATAACTTCCTAATCAGTTGCTACCATCAGCTCCTAATTGTTCTCCTTATCTTCACTAAGAATGCATCCTACATGTCATTATTTCCCTTGTGGACAAAGGCTTGTCCTCAAGCTCAAACCCAGGATAGGTCTTCTCAAAATCTTCATGCAGCTCCCAAAAAGCCTCCTCCCTCATCCTATTCTTTAGATTCTGCAAATTTTATCCATAAAAACTTCTTACATCTACTTTCAGAAGAGAATGCTTCATCATAATTGAAGCAAAGCTCCTTTGCCCTTTGTTCCTTTTCCTCTTTCTTAGTTAAGTTAATTAAAAAAAAAAAAAGAATGTTTGTGCTTCCAGTACTAGATGTTGCCCCCCATTTTTCGTTTTATGCAGTGTTCCTTCAGTGGTTTTTTCTGATTGCTCCACACAGGTATTGTTTATGATTCCTCCCTAAGATGACCTGGTTGCTACTCAACAAGTTTTTGCAAGTCTTGGCTGGATTCATATCAACTCTTAAGCTTCTCGGTTGTTGCAATTCTGCCTTTAATCGTATCCTTCCCGATCGATAGGTTGATCTGTGTTGTTCAAGCCAATAAAGATTGGAACTCCTATTCATCTTCCGATATTCAAATTTGCCTTAAGTTGGCCAGCTTGCCTAGGGGCTAAGGCTCACAGGAGGATCAAACCTCAGGTGGCATTGCTCTGTAAAGCAATCCATACCTGCCTCCTCTTGTTTTACCTTGTAAAGCTACAATTGCGCCTCTCCATTGAGATGGAATGTTCGGTCGACCTAAAATACCTAAGAAAAATGGTCTCCCTTGCTTGCTTAACACTTCTTTCCTCCCTTTGGTCCCTATAGGTGACATTGCTGCTCCCCATCTCATTGTTCTTATCATGCCCCTTTAGCTCTCACAGAATCTACTCTAGCTGTGAGTTTAAGGACAGTTTGTTGGACTATTGGCAATCCTCTACTATGGATAGCCTGTGCTCGATGTTTCTCATGCGCTCCTCCATTCGGCTTGACAAATCTATAGAGTTGTCCATGATGCCAGGTTCTAATACCAAATTGATATGTGTTTTTCTGTAGGATCTAGTCATAGGACAAATAACATGGAAATCCTCTTTTCCCTTACTGAAGTTCTTCCTCTTCATAGGCTTTATGGTTGCTGCTGAGAAAATTTGTCTCTGATACCTTCTGTCAATTGTTTTTTAGAAACATTCTGACTGCCTTCTTATTTATCCTAATGGCCTTTAAATATGTTGAATACATAGAGTTTTTAGGAACTAAAATAGAATAGGAATCTGCTAATTGACTCTCCTACTAACGGTAGACTTTTCAGTAGAGTTCTGAAACTCTGAAAATAGTAGACTTTTTAAATAAGATAATTACTATAGAAATATAAGATAATTTCCTAATTAGCTGCTCCTACGAGCTCCTAACTGCTTTCGTTGTACATTTATTCGCTAAGAATACATCTTGCATATCATGTTACAAATGACTTTTCTCCCCATGTTGTCAGGTTGATCTGGCTGTAAGCCATCTGAAAAATACCATAAGGAAGTGGCAGGCCATACCATGGAAGAGTCGAGGAGGAATGGTATGTAAGTGATTACATAGCTGATTTCTTGAAAAAAAAGAAGATTATCTGGGAAAAGAACAAGCAAATACAAAAGATAATGAAATGATAAGTACCCGAGGTTTGTTTGAACAGTTACTATATAATCTGCTGAAATTTCCTTGTAAGAATTTGCCTTTGGCTTCTGGCCTTCAGTTAAGAGACTGGCAATATTAAGGTTCCTATAAGCATTCCTCACATCCTTCAGACACCACCTACTGTCCTTGACGTACAAAATTCTTTTCAGTTGTTCTTTTTTATTTATGTGAAATTGACATCTCAAACCTATTGATCGTCTTCCATTTTATCATGTTCTAATCATATGCCCAGTCTACCTTGTAACACAGGCTGCTATGCGCATAGAGGCATTGCTGGGATTTGAGAGAACTATGTTCATGCCTCGCTTACTTCCTCAGGTAACCAAATTTGTTTTTCTGCTTTTCATGGTGTAGTTAAGAGTAACATCCTAATGACTTAATGGTGACCTACCGAAGGCTTAAGGACAAGTATGCATCGTCGTGATCACTATACAGCAAGTTGTATTTAAAAAGAAATGACTTAAATTAAGGCTGATGAGTTATGAGATGCTTTAGTAAATGTCAACTTTTGCCTTTGGTGACATTCTGATGTACTAACAGCACAAATGAATAAAAAATTTGATCTTGGAGGAAATTGTGTGTTGAGTGCCGGAACTTCTATATGTCAGTTTAGATTACCGATATGGTATATGCATATAGCCTTTATTGGACCAAATATGGCTTATCTTACAGTTATTATTGACTTGGAAGATTTTGTCTCTAGGGTTTTTTAACACAAATTTCCATTTAGATTTCACCGGCTGAACCAATCGAGAGCATCATGATACCATTTAAAGCAGCTCAGCCACTCCTTTATAGTACAAACTTGAAGAAAGTGTCAATGCGCTTTTTTAACGATCAAGTTGTGCCCATCGTAGATAACTGGGGCAATTGTATTGGATTGTTGCATCGAGAAGACTGCACTGAGGTAACTTCTTTTTCTTTCCGCTAATGGTTCATAAAAGTCTAAAGCTGTAAGCATCTTCACTAAGATGCTAAATTTTAAGTTCTAGTTATTTTCAAGAACTGTTCATTTTCTTCCTAACACTTCACAATATGGTGCAGTTGAATTGCCCAGTTATGAAAATGATGAGAAGTCCACCACCTTGTGTCACGACGACGACATCTATTGGATATGTTGTTGACCTCATGTTGGATAAGAAGTACAATATGATGGTGATTGTTTACAGTTCAAGGGCTGTTGGTGTTTTCACACTCGAACAATTGTCTAAATTTGTGAAACCAGTATAAGACGTCCTAGGTCAGGTAAGTTCTTGCAGAAAATATTACGACAGTTTTGATGATAGTGCTCGTTAGTTGTGTTTTCATATTATTAAAGTTGAAGAATCTTGACAAGGGCTAGTTTAGATTATTAAAGTTAAAGAATCTTGATAATGGTTTATCCGAAATCTGATATATGGATCATAATCGTAGAACGTAATGCCAAATTCAACTCATTAAACGCACAAGAGAGTCCTAATCAAGTCGTATAATATATACCTGCAGATATTTCTAATGGAGTGCCATTAATCGAGATGGGAAAAATGCCCATATTTTTGTTGGAACTTAACCTGTGATCGAATCACATACGTAGCAGAAAACAATTTTTTTTTTACAGATTCCTAGCCGATCCTAATAATTGATAAACTTGAATAAAATATAAATTGATTTAAAAATTATATTTTGTTCACTTTATGAAGAACAATCTTTGAAACGTTTTTTTATCGATTAATCAACAGCTGTTTAATTGTCCAATCTTTGAAGCTATCTATAAAGCAATTCTTGAACTATGTTTGAGAGGAAAAAACAAAAGTGTTGGTTTTAAAAGTTTTCTTTTAAATAGAAAATTGACAGCTTTTATTAAAATTAAATATCTTTAATTATAATTATAATGAAATTTTAATTCTAATTAATTTAATTTTAATAAAATCAAATATCTTATATTTGACTCCCAAGAATTTTCAAACTTTTATAGTTAAGTCTAACTTAATTAAATTAAATTTTCTTTCACAAATTATTCTTTAATGTATGATCCATTAGATTCTTAATAAATTGACAATAATTATAAATTCTAATTCTAATTTACAATTAGAATTAGATAAATTAAAATTTTTAAATTTATCTTTAATTTTTAATTAAATAATTCATAATCATAAATCATGATTGCGTCTATCAACATGTTATGATTACCCAAATATCAGGAATGTTAAAGTGATTGACTTAACTTGTCCATGCATTACTATAATGTATAATTTAATCTTTTCGTCATTCAATGTTCTAATTGGACAGAGTATGGATACAGTATCTACTCTTATCATCTAATCATGTTCGTTCTTGCTAATTGGTAATTAATTTATAATTGAAATTTGAAAACTCCTTTTCAAAAATCAATTCACTCTAGTCAGAGAATTTTATAAATCATTACTAATCAAGAGCAGTAGAATATTCTCTCTAATTACTTTAGAGTGATGAATCCTATATTGACTTAACTCAACTATTTACATATGATTCATACTGCATTCAATTACTACTGACTGAACTATTCCAGGACGATTCATAAGTAGTATTAAAACACAGTAATTCCCACACTAGATACCTTGGTAATATCAAATATGAGGATCAAATGTACAACCATCATTATGAGATAATCTATAGACAAATAAGTAATGTTCTATTTAGAATTCTCAAAATTGGGTCAGTTTAGTGATTTATTCTCTAATAATCACTCACATATTAGTTTAAGTATCTTTATAATTTAATTTATGAGATTAATTATTTTCTTCATAAGAAAGAAACATAATGTGCACTAGTTTTACCGTTTCAACAATATCCAACCTTGATGAAACTACAACTAGGAACATTTAGGAATAACACTTAAGTATAAATTGAACCTGATAATTATGATCTTATCATAATTTCAATTACACAATAATTATTCAAAGGATTTTATCTTTAGTGTTAAAACATAAAATATAATTAAATTAATACATAAAGATAAATAAAGCCTTTCCATTAATTAAAAATAATGTCATACATTAATTTGTATTTAATTGATTGGCTATAAGAGCATAAACTAACAATCTCCCACTTGCACTAAAACCAATTATGTAACATCCCGTTATCCATGTTAGGGCTAGAATTGTGAATTATGAGAATTTTTTGAGAAATTAGGAAAAATGCACATCATGCATTATTAATTGTGACATGCACATTTTTGCACATTTATATGATTGTACATGCATTCCTTAACATTCCGGGTACAATTGAATTATTAATTGTGATTAAAATGTGTTTTGGTGATTTTGGTATTATTTAAGACATTTTGGAATTTTTAGTGAATTTTATAAATTTGGTGAGAATATTGATTTATGGGCCAATTATATAGTGACATGTGGCAACATATAATTGGGCCAAGTGGCTATTATAGGCAGTTGACATATGGCAAACTAATGGTGTCAAATGGTTATTTGATTGTTACATATGGCTTTCTAGAGTTAGGACACTTGCAAGGCATGCAAAGTATACGGATGCTTGGAGTTAAAATTGAACTAGTGCAAATGTTCTTCTCGGTGAAGAAACACTTGCTGTCCGAACACTAGTTCTGAAACTTTTGATGCTTTGATCTGCTCTCCTTGCGGGATATTATAGCCAAATCAAGTAAGTTATTGTTGTAAATGATGTTTTATTGTGGAGATGAATGCATGCATGTGAGGTTTGGAAGCTAAGTTTCGGTGATGAATGAACTAGATGGTCGAATATGTGAAATAGGAATGTGTTCAGCAAAGTAGGAAATGAGATCTGTTTCAATTGAAATGAGTTACAGAAGAGTGCCTGAAAATCTATGAATGCATTTACACTATGTTCGGGTTTTGAGATGGTCGAAATGATACATGCTTGCATTGTGTCCGTTGTTTATCAGTAGAAGTGAAGTTGATGTTTAAGAATGAATCTTGAGTTTGATCTTATGTAAATGTTTCGAACTGGATTAGGAGTTAATTGGAGTGAAGTTTTAGAGATTATTTTGGGTATAGAAGTGAAAAATCTAGAAAAAAGAAATCGGGGAAGACGAGTTTCAGAACCAGACGTCGCGACGTGTTCTTATTTGTACGTGACGACGTGTAGCTTATTTTGTTTATTCGTCGCGGCGTCCATTTTCCTCCTCGCCGCGACGTTCATTTTCTTCCTCGCCGCGACGTCCTTTTTCTTACTTGTCGCGACATAGGAGACCCCCCTCCCTTGAACTCGTCGCGGCGAACGTTGCAAAAATCCCAAGAAAACTAATTTTTTGGGCTGTTCGTCGCGATCTCATATTTTCTCCACGTCGCGACGAGCACCCATCCTTTGACTACTCGAGCATGCTTTCGTATTTTGACCATAACTTTCTCTATACTGATCCAATTTGAGTGATTCTTGATTCCCTGTAAACTAGAGACATAGGGATACAACTTTTATGAAGAAATGGAGTTTTAATTCTGTCTCTAAGAGTTTCAAATTTTGGTTGGAAGTTGAGGTATGAATTTTGCTTTAACTTATGAACCGTATAGAAGTTTTTAAGGATATATCTTGGTACACTGATCCAAATTAAATTATTTTGGTGTCTTTAGAAAGCTAAGAAATGGGAGAACAACTTTACAGAAGGAAGTTTTGTCTAATTTGGTAATTTACCTCATCTAATTTAGTATGGAAAGTTGACCCGAATATGTTCTATAGGAAAAATCTGAAGTGGTCAATGAAGCTATGAAATTATTTGACATTGTTTGGTCCAATTCAATTGTAAGAATACATGGTATTAATGAGGGCTTTGATTCCTAAATGATTTTTGATAAGGATCGCATTATTGCACCCCGAAATTGTCATTGAACTTGCATTGTGCATACATTCTATACATTGATATTTTTATGAAAGAACATTTTTGCAATTGTGCAAAATGTGATATTTGTGAATGTGTTTTGCCTATTTTAGAGGAGCATATCGGACGCCAATCGGACATTGCCGGACCATCCAGGCAATAGCTTATTAGAGCGTACTGTGAGTCAACCTAGATGTTTTCCTGGGGTTGATTTAATTTGATTTGTTTAAGCTTCCAATATTGTTTTATTGCTTACGATTTAATTATGAATTCCAGACTTCAATTGTCCGAGGAGATCAATATTTGGGAATGTATTAGAAGTTCTCTGATTGTGACTTTGTTTGCTATGGAATTCTGAACGTGATTATGAATGTTATGTGAATCCTCAACGAAAGTTGAATGTCGGATTTAGATCCGATGAATATGAGTTCTGTTGAATATATGATTGTGATACATGCCATATTCAGATTGATGCATTTCATAAAATGCATGCTCAGATAAAGGCGTTGTGACTTGAATTGCCCGTATGAAGCGCTTCCACGTAGAGCTTTGCTCCGTGATATATGTGTGTGCACGAGAGCTATGCTCCGTGATTCGTTTCGATTGAGCCCTACGGGCCAAGAATTGTATAAGTATGTGATAGGCATTCAGTCACAACAATAAGAATGAATGTGAGTCTCATATGCATATGTATTTGTTCATATATGATCTGTTTGGAAATGATTGAATGTTATACTCTATTGTATGAGTTTTGAGTCATATATGTATCTGTTTATGAATGTTTGTGTAATATGTGATGTGTGCTTATGATCTGGTGAATTCATCGATGATGGTTCACTCATGGAGTTTGCAAAACTCATCAAAATTTGCAATGTGGCTTTTCAGGTACAAGTCAGGAGACCTAGTTCCTTAGTTAGGACTTAAGGAATCTTTTGGTTAGAGATATGGCTCAGAGGTCTGTCAGCTGACACCATAAGTGTTCTAGCCTTATTTTTGTCGTTTTGTTAGATATTGTTTAAGCTTTTATGCTTAGTCTTTTGGTGGTATCAGTGTAAGCTTTATGAATGAAAGGATTTGAATGGTTTTTAAAATTTAGTGACTTTGAGTGTGTTAGATGATGCCATGTGTAGGTTGGATTGCCATGTGTAAGTCGGATATGTTTTGCTCCAACATACCATTATCATAAGGTATGTACTTGAATATCCTTCGGGTGTTTAGGTATTTGCCTTATGGTAGTGAGATGTTGCATTTTTGGTATCAGAGCATGGTTTGACATCTTTAGGGAAATAATATGATTCATAGTGAAAGATTCAGATAGTAATTGCAGCTTTTGTTTGTTATAGGTCATCTTCCATAGGGGATCAAATTGGTGAGTCAGCTGACATGGAGTCTATAGGAGCCAATTTAGGGTCTCATGTACCTGAATTTTCTGAAATGCCTCCGAGAATTCCCGTGAACTGGGAAAGGAGATATGATAAGTTGAGAAAGCAAGGGGCTGTGGACTTCTACGGAAGTACAGATCCGGCTGAAGCAGAAGGATGGCTTGAGAGAACTGAAAGAGTGTTCAATTAGATGAACTGTATAGCAGAGGAGAAATATGATTATGCAGTCTCACTACTGCAAGGTCCTGCATACCAGTGGTGGAAGACCGTGCCGGGTGGTACCACCAGACCTTGTAGCTTGACCTGGGAGGATTTTCTGATAGCATTTCGAGAGAATTACATGCCAAAGATTTACATGGATCGGAAAATGAAGGAATTCTTAGATTTGAAGCAAGGCAAGCTCTCAGTGGCAGACTATGAGATAAGGTTCAATAAGTTAATGGGGTATGCGACCGCACTGATTCTGACTGAGCAAGATAAATGTGGGCGGTTTGAGGATGTTCTGAATATGGAAATCAGGACGAGGCTTGCCATCTCTAACTTGAGCAATTTTACAGAACTCCGGGCAGCCTCAATCAGAATAGAGCAATTATTGAAGGATAGTCAGAGAGAGCTCAGGCAGGAGGATAGAGGAAAGAGGCAGAATGAACCTCATGCTGATTCTAGCAGAAGCTTCAGAAAGTGCCAGAACAGATCGTCTCGATTCCAGTCTAGATCGAGACAATCTGGATTCCATGGAAGAGGTAGATTTGTTCAGTCTGGAGGAGGCAGAGGACAGATGTCGGCCAGTCAGTCGCAACAATTTCCTGAATGTGAGCATTGTGGTAAAAGACATGGTGGTGAGTGCTGGAGGATATCAGGAGCATGTTTTCGATGTGGCTCTTATGAGCATCAGATTAGGGATTGCCCTGAGTTGTTGGAATCACAGTCTGGAGCTAGAGGAGGAACTATGAATGAGGTCTCAGTTCAGCAGAGCAGAGCTGGCAGATCTGTACAAAGAGGCAGAGGTAGAGGTCGGACTCAGTCAGCAGGGCCCAGTGTCAGGACTGAGGTGCGGAGCAATTAGTCGCAAACTCAGGCCAGGGTCTACGCAATCACCAGACAGGAGGCACAAGACTCCCCAGATGTGGTAGCAGGTGTGTTGAATGTTTTTAATTTTGAAGCTTATGCACTGGTAGATCCAGGATCTACCTATTCATTCATCACCCGCATCCGCATCTAAATTGCATTATGAGCCGAGGTACCAAATGTGGGTTAGTAGTGAGCACTCCAGTGGGTAGCACAACAGTGATCGGTGAGGTATGTAAGAGGTGTATAATTCGGATTGATCAGGCATAATTAGTAGCTGATTTGATCATATTGCAGTTGAGAGAGATAGACCTCATCTTAGGCATCGATTGGCTCACTGCTCATAGGGCAGTGATTAATTGTTATACTAAAGAGGTAGTGCTTGAATCTCCAAATCAGCCGAGAGTGGTGTTTCGAGGAGTTAGTCAGGTAGTGCCAGCCTGACTAATTTCTTTTCTAAGTGCTTTGAGATTGATCCGAGGTGGATGTGAGGCTTATCTGGCCCACATAGTTGACACTCGGAATGAGCAAACCATTCGGGATATTCCGGTTGTCAGAGAATTTTCGGATGTATTTCTGAATGAACTACCAGGATTACCCCCAGATAGGGAGACGGAGTTCACTATTGACATTATCCCAAGTATCGCTCCTATATCAATTCCTCCATATAGGATGGCACATGTAGAACTGAAGGAATTGAAAACTCAACTACAAGAATTATTAGATAAAGGGTTTATCAGGCTTAGTATGTCACCTTGGGGAGCTCCGGTTTTATTTGTAAAGAAGAAGGATGGAACTCTGAGATTATGCATTGATTACCGGCAGTTGAATCGGATAACAGTTAAGAATAAATATCCATTACCGAGGATTGATGATTTGTTTGATCAGTTACAAGGAGCTCAGGTGTTCACAAAGTTAGACTTGAGATCGGGATATTACCAGCTGAAGATAGCTGAGGCGGATGTTCCCAAGAGCATTTAGAACCGATATGGGCACTTGAGTTTTGGTGATGCCATTTGGTTTGACTAATGCTCGGCAAAGATTTATGGCTTTGATGAATAAGGTATTCCAACCTTATTTAGATCAGTTTGTAATTGTCTTTATTGATGACATTTGGTGTACTCAAAGTGTAGAGAAGATCATATGGCACATCCGAGAATGGTTCTTCAGTTGATGAGGGAGAAACAGTTATATGCCAAGTTCACTAAGTGTGAATTTTGGCTTGATCAAGTAATATTTTTAGGTCACATAGTGTCTGGACAAGGCATTCAGGTAGACCAAAAGAAAATTGAAGCAGTAATGAAGTGGGAGGCTCAAGAATGTGTGCGAGATCCAAGTTTTCTTGGATTAGTTGGTATTCTGAAGGTTTGTCGAGGGGTTTTCACTGATTTCGACCCCTTTGACAAAACTTCTGAGAAAGAATGTGCCGTTCAGATGGAGTGATGATTGTTAGAGGAGTTTTGAGGAGCTTAAGCATCGGTTGACTACGACACCAGTGTTAGCTATTCCGTCTGGCTCGGGAGGTTATGTTGTATACAGCGATGCATCACATCAGGGTCTAGGATGTGTTCTAATGCAGCATAGTAAAGTAATAGCTTATGCATCGAGACAGTTGAGGTCTCATGAACTTAATTATCCGGTTCATGATCTGGAACTTGCTGCAGTTGTTTTTGCTTTGAAAATTTGGAGACACTATCTATATGGAGAGACATTTCAGGTGTTCACTGATCACAAAAGTTTGAAGTATCTGTTGAGCCAGAAGGAGTTAAATATGAGACAGAGGAGATGGTTAGAATTGTTGAAAGATTATGATTGCACGATTGAGTATCATCCTGGAAAAGCTAATGTTGTAGCTGATGCTTTGAGTAAGAAATCATATAGCAGTGTGGCACAAGTACAGGTATCGAGGTTACCTAGCCTAGTTCAGTTGAGGGCACTGAATGTTGATTTGAGTTTGGAGCAAAATGATACATTGATAGCTACTTTGAAGTTGAGACCTGTTTTGGTTGAACGTATCAAAGAGGCTCAGAGCAGAGATCCATATTTAGTGAAGTTAATTGAGAAGCTGAAAGTGAATCTAGATTCTGAGTTTGAAGTGAGAGATGATACCTTGAGGTTAAAGCAAAGATTATGTGTGCCAAATGTTGATAATCTGAGGAAAGAGATTTTAGAGGAAGCTCATTTAGCAGCTTATGCTATGCAGCCTGGTACTACCAAGATGTATAACACGTCAAACAAAGACATTCTTGGTGGCTGGTATGAAAAAGCAAGTAGCAGAATTTGTTTCTAAGTGTTTAACTTGTCAGCAAGTCAAGGCTGAGCATCAGGCTCCGGCAGGAAAATTGCATTTGTTACCCATTCCGGAGTGGAAATGGGAAGACATCACGATGGATTTCATTATGGGTTTGCCTAGGACTCCGAGGCAACATGATGCCATTTGAGTCATTGTGGATAGACTGACCAAATCGGCTCATTTCTTACCAGTGACGGAGAATTATTCTTTGGATCAGTTGGCTCAACGATATGTGGATGAAGTTGTGAGGTTACACGGGGTTCCAGTGTCCATAGTATCAGACAGGGATCCTAGATTTACCTCGAGATTTTGGGGTAGTCTACAGACAGCTTTGGGTACCAAGCTGAGTTTCAGTACAACCTTTCATCCTCAGACAGATGGTCAGAGTGAGAGAACGATCAAGACTGTTGAGGATATGCTCAGAGCTTGTGTTTTGGAGTTTCAGGGAGCATGGGATAAGTATATAGCTTTGATTGAATTCGCCTACAATAATCAGTATCACAGCAGTATTGGTATGGCTCCATATGAGGCGTTGTACGATAGAAAGTGTCGTTCGCCTATATATTGGGATGAAGAGGGTCTACGAATTATCGAGGGCCCAGAATTGATTCAAGATACAGTTGATAAGGTGAAATTGATCCGTAGCATAATTAAAATGGCATAAGATATGCAGAAAAGCTATGTGGAACAACACAGGCGAGATATGGAGTATCAGGTTGGTGATAAGGTATTTTTGAGAGTATCACCTTGGCGAGGTGTCTTGATATTTGGCAAGAAGGATAAGTTAAGTCCGAGGTATATTGGTCCATTTGCGATCATTGAGAGAATTGGACCATTGGCTTATAGGTTAGCCTTACCTTCGGAAATGGCTCAGATTCATAATGTGTTCCATGTGAGTATGCTTAGGCGATATCGGTCGGATCCAACTCATGTGATCCCAACTCAGGAGATTGAAGTCTCTAGTAATCTGAGTTATGTTGAGGAACCTGTGAAGATAATTGGCTATCAGAATAAGCAATTGAGGAACCGAGTGATCCCAATGGTGAAAGTCCTTTGGAAGAATCATTCGAGTGAAGAAGCCACATGGGAAATGGAGGAGCACATGAGGGATCAGTACCCCTACCTATTTGATCATTTAGGTAAGAATTTTGAGGATGAAATTTTTGTTAGGAGGGGAGAGTTGTAACATCCCGTTATCCATGTTAGGGCTAGAATTGTGAATTATGAGAATTTTGTGAGAAATTAGGAAAAATGCACATAATGCATTATTAATTGTGACATGCACATTTTTGCACATTTATATGATTGTACAAGCATTCCTTGACATTCCGGGTACAATTGAATTATTAATTGTGATTAAAATGTGTTTTGGTGATTTTGGTATTATTTAAGACATTTTGGAATTTTTAATGAATTTTGTGAATTTGGTGAGAATATTGATTTATGGGTTAATTATATAGTGACATGTGGCAACATATAATTGGGCCAAGTGGCTATTATAGGCAGTTGACATATGGCAAACTAATGGTGTCAAATGGTTATTTGATTGTTACATATGGCTTTATAGAGTTAGGACACTTGCAAGGCATGCAAAGTGTACGGATGCTTGGAGTTAAAATTGAACTAGTGCAAATGTTCTTCTCGGTAAAGAAACACTTGCCGTCCGAACACTAGTTCTGAAACTTTTGATGCTTTGATCTGCTCTCCTTGCGGGATATTATAGCCAAATCAAGTAAGTTATTGTAGTAAATGATGTTTTATTGTGGAGATGAATGCATGCATGTGAGGTTTGGAAGCTAAGTTTCGGTGATGAATGAACTAGATGGTCGAATCTGTGAAATAGGAATGTGTTCAGCAAAGTAGGAAATGAGATCTGTTTCAATTGAAATGAGTTACAGAAGAGTGCCTGAAAATCTATGAATGTATTTACACTCTGTTCGGGTTTTGAGATGGTCGAAATGATACATGCATGCATTGTGTCCGTTGTTTATCAGTAGAAGTGAAGTTGATGTTTAAGAATGAATCTTGAGTTTGATCTTATGTAAATGTTTCGAACTGGATTAGGAGTTAATTGGAGTGAAGTTTTAGAGATTATTTTGGGTATAGAAGTGAAAAATCTAGAAAAAAGAAATCGGGGAAGACGAATTTCAGAACCAGACGTCGTGACGTGTTCTTATTTGTACGTCGCGACGTGTAGCTTATTTTGTTTATTCGTCGCGGCGTCCATTTTCCTCCTCGCCGCGACGTTCATTTTCTTCCTAGCCGCGATGTCCATTTTCTTTCTCGTCGCGACGTAGGAGACCCCCCCCCCCCCTTGAACTCGTTGCGGCGAACGTTGCAAAAATCCTGAGAAAACTGATTTTTTGGGCTGTTCGTCGCGACCTCATATTTTCTCCACGTCACGACGAGCACCCATCCTTTGACTGCTCGAACATGCTTTCGTATTTTGACCATAACTTTCTCTATACTGATCCAATTTGGGTGATTCTTGATTCCCTGTAAACTAGAGACATAGGGATACAACTTTTATGAAGAAATCGAGTTTTAATTATGTCTGTAAGAGTTTCAAATTTTGGTTGGAAGTTGAGGTATGAATTTTGCTGGAACTTATGAACCGTATAGAAGTTTTTGAGGATATATCTTGGTACACTGATCCAAATTAAATTATTTTGGTTTCTTTAGAAAGCTAAGAAATGGGAGAACAACTTTACAGAAGGAAGTTTTGTCTAATTTGGTAATTTACCTGATCTAATTTAGTATGGAAAGTTGACCCGAATATGTTCTATAGGAAAAATCTGAAGTGGTCAATGAAGCTATGAAATTATTTGACATTGTTTGGTCCAATTCAATTGTAAGAATACATGGTATTAATGAGGGCTTTGATTCCTAAATGATTTTTGATAAGGATCGCATTATTGCACCCCGGAATTGTCATTGAACTTGCATTGTGCATACATTCTATACATTGATATTTTTATGAAAGAACATTTTTGCAATTGTGCAAAATGTGATATTTGTGAATGTGTTTTGCCTATTTTAGAGGAGCATATCGGATGCCAATCGGACATTGCCGGACCATCCAGGCAATAGCTTATTGGAGCGTACTGTGAGTCAACCTAGATGTTTTCATAGGATTGATGTAATTTGATTTGTTTAAGCTTCCAATATTGTTTTATTGCTTATGATTTAATTATGAATTTCGGACTTCAATTGTCCGAGGAGATCAATATTTGGGAATGTATTAGAAGTTCTCTGATTGTGACTTTGTTTGCTATGGAATTCTGAACGTGATTATGAATGTTATGTGAATCCTCAACGAAAGTTGTATGCCGGATTTAGATCCGATGAATATGAGTTCTGTTGAATATATGATTGTGATACATGCCATATTCAGATTGATGCATTTCATAAAATGCATGCTCAGATAAAGGCGTTGTGACTTGAATTGCCCATATGAAGCGCTTCCACGTAGAGCTTTGCTCCGTGATATATGTGTGTGCACATAGAGTTATGCTCCGTGATTCTGTTCTGATTGAGCCCTACAGGCCAGCAATTGTATAAGTATGTGATAGGCATTCAGTCACAACAATAAGAATAAATGTGAGTCTCATATGCATATGTATTTGTTCATATATGATCTGTTTGGAAATGATTGAATGTTATACTCTATTGTATGAGTTTTGAGTCATATATGTATCTGTTTATGAATGTTTGTGTAATATGTGATGTGTGCTTATGATCCGGTGAATTCATCGATGATGGTTCACTCATGGAGTTTGGAAAACTCATCAAAATTTGCAATATGGCTTTTCAGGTACGAGTCAGGAGACCTAGTTCCTTAGTCAGGACTTAAGGAATCTTTTGGTTAGAGATATGACTCAGAGGTCTGTCAGCTGACACCAGAAGTGTTCTAGCCTTATTTTTTTCGTTTTGTTAGATATTGTATAAGCTTTTATGCTTAGTCTTTTGGTGGTATCAGTGTAAGCTTTATGAATGAAAGGATTTGAATGGTTTTTAAAATTTAGTGACTTTGAGTGTGTTAGATGATGCCATGTGTAGGTTGGATTGCCATGTGTAAGTCGGATATGTTTTGCTCCAACATACCATTATCATAAGGTATGTACTTGAATATCCTTCGGGTGTTCAGGTATTTGCCTTATGGTAGTGGGATGTTGCAAATTACCTATAAATCTAATGCCATATCCATTCATATGACGATTGTGTCTCATTTGAGACAATGACTTAGTAAGAGGATCTGCTAGATTCTCTTCAGTGAGAACTCACTCAAATATTATGTCTTTTTGCTCCATTATCCTCTTGATCAAGTGAAACTTCCTGAGCACATGTTTGGACCGTTGATGATACCTGGGTTCCTTTGCTTATGTAATAGCACCATTGTTGTCACAATATAATATTATGGGCTTAAAAATGCTAAGAACCATTCCAAGTTCAGCGATGAACTTCTTGATCCAAAATGCTTCCTTTGTTGCTTTTGATGCTGAAATGTACTCTATTTCTATCGTTGATTTTGTGATAGTTGGTTGTTTAGATGTTGGGCCCGGGTCCCGGATCCCTATTCCAGAGGTGGCCCCTCGGGCTGCGCTGGTGACGCGCTCCTAAACCTTGGACCTGATCCCAACATCCATACATATCCATACATAATTCGATTCATACATACATAAATACTACACACGCATTCTACACATGCATTTCATCTATGAATTAACACCCCATAAACCAAGGGTTTCATGCCATTACAAATCGAAGAAAATTCAAACAATTCTCAAAATAGCATCATACATGTCAAAGTTTGCATCCAAAATTCATGAAAATGCTCCATGATGATATGCTCGGAGGGCCAACCAAAATACTAACTTAATACAAAAGCTCCTAATTATCTTGGAGTTTCCGATGCCTTGCAAGATCAACGATCGTCTCGTTCTGCACCTGAGGAGTGGGTGATAATGGGGTGAGTTGCGAAGCTCAGTGGCATATACATTTATAGCCATTGGCAACGAGCCACACATTCAAGCATTTACATATATATATACAAGCATATGACAAGTCATCAATCTATCAATTTACAATCCTCACAAGAATATGTCATATGATTACACAATATAACAATTGATCATGCATCATGCCCAACAAATCAATAATGAATGCACACAAATGGTTCGAGAGTTCTGTAAAATGATCCGGATAAACCGAAGTTTATACTGTAAACTATCCGAGTCCGATTTCTCAAGGATCTCATGGCCTCAAGCGGGCAGCCGGGAGAAGGCTATACGTCGACGTGCACGTGACTATCCATCCGTTACTCTCTCACCCAAACAAAGCACATAACAATTCGTTTCATGCTCAAAGCATTTTATCAATGCTTTCATACTTTTCGTTCTTTTCATTCTTGCAAAATGCCATAATGCCTATCAAGGCCATACATAATCATGATCACAATTCATTTTCAATATGTCTTATAATTCAACACAAGCAGTGCCACACACATGCAAGCAAGCATACACATATTGCCCATACACACAATGACCATAAATATATTACCCACCTAATATCGCTCGAGAATCCAACTCACTGTTGTCCTTCCTCTTGTGATTGGGTCAGGTCGGCTTGGTTTCCTAAAACAAACCAAGTTTCCATTCAAACAATATTCAAAAGAAATAATCAAAAGCTTTGAAAATAAAAAAGAAAAACATGAAAAGTCTACAATCGACTTCCACCTAAATACCCGAATCCTAAGAGGCAAATTCCAAACTTCCCTTCTTCATAACACTTGTAGCCCTTTGTCTCTAGTTCACAACGAATCCAAAATAACCTCATTTGGACATCTACAGCTCAAGATACAACCAAAATACCAAAATGCTTCGTTGCTGGAAATAGGGGGCTTGTCGTGGCGAACGCCCGCTCGCCGCTGCGTGCACACAAGTGTGCGCCGCGGCGTGCACCATTCCCTCGCACGTCGCGGCGTGCTCCTCCTCGCACGTCACGGCGGTGCTCCTTCACGCACATCGCGGCGAAAAAAATTCCGCACATCGCGACGAACTCGCATGCCGCGGCGTGTTCATACGCACGTCGCGACGTGCAGGCCTGGAGAACGACTCCGAACTCGATTTCCCAGCTTTTCACACTTCAATCCTTCCCCAAACACAAATGCAACACACCTAAACCTTGATTCAAGTCTCATACTACATTTCTAACTCAATCAAACCTTAAAATCGTCATAAATTTATCAACCCAAGGATTTCACCTAGGTTTTTCCGAGAAACCCTAAACCATCGATTCTAACATAATACCAATCTATTCTAAGGTTTAATCCAACCAAAACAAGATGAAAAGAAGCTAACGTACTAGGAAATGACTTCAATCTGTCGGAAATCACAAGGATCACAAAACTCTCTTTTTCTCTTCTTCTTCCTCCACCTACGACAACTCTTCTTCTTCTTTTCTCCTTCTTTTCTTTATAATTCTCTCTTTTAAGCCTAAAGAATTAGACAATGACTAAAATACCCTCCTATGCAAAGCTTCACCATTCCAACCTAAGTAATCTCCCCAAAATACCCTCAAATACTTTTATCCTTTCAAACCACATTAAACTCAAATAAAACCTCAATTATCCACTAATACATCCAATTGAATCAAACTAAGGCATAAACACATAATTAACACAATTCACGCTTAATGACATCATAAAAAAAAATTCGGGGTCCAACATTTCTCTCCCTCCTAAAAGAAATTTCGTCGTCAAAATTATTACCTGAATCATCGAAGAGATGCGGATACTTTTCCTTCATGGCTTCCAAGGGCCCCCAAGTAGCCTCCTCTACCGAATGATTCCTCTACAGGACTTTGACTAACTGAACCGTCTTATTCCTGAGAACTTTTTCTTTGGTATCCAAAATCTCCACTGGAAGCTTCTCATAACTCAAATACTCTCTCAACTGAACATCACTAGTCTGAATAATATGAGAAGAATCCGATCTATACCTCCTCAACATGGAAACATGGAAAACATCATGAATCTGAGACAATTCCGGAGGTAAAGCCAATATGTAGGCGAGTGGTCCAATCCTCTCAAGGATCTCATAAGGACCCACATACCTCGGACTCAACTTACCCTTCTTGCCAAACCTCATTACTCCTTTCCAAGGAGACGTCTTAAGGAACACTTTCTTACCAACTTTAAACTCCATCTCCTTTCGATGTGCATCCATGTAACTCTTCATCCTATCCTGTGCTGCCTTAAGCCGCTACTTAACTAGATTGACTTTCTCAACTGTCGTCTGAATCAACTCTGGTCTTACCAGCTTCCTCTCTCCTTCTTCATCCCAACAGATCGGAGTTCTACATCTCCTCCCATACAAAGCCTCATATGGAGCCATTTGAATGCTCGAATGGTACGAATTATTATAGGCTAATTCGACCAATGGCAAATGCTCATCCCAAGCTCCTCGAAAATCCATCACACAAGTCCTGAGCATTCCTTCAAGATTCCGAATGGTCCTCTCAGATTGACCATCCGTCTGAGGGTGAAAAGCCGTACTAAAATTCAACTTGGTATCCAAAGCTTCCTGCAAATTACCCCAAAATCTTGAAGTAAACCGAGGGTCTCTAGCAGACACAATTGAATCCGGGACCCCATGCAATCGCACTATCTCATCGATGTACTTCTTTGCTAGCACATGTAAAGAATCAGTCTGCTTAATCGCCAAAAAATGAGCTGACTTCGTCAACCAATCCACAATGACCCAAATGGCATCATGCCTCCTACTAGTCCTAGGCAAACCCATCAGAAAGTCCATAGTCACCCTTTGCCACTTCCATTCCGGATTAGGCAACGGCCTCAACTTGCCTGAAAGTGTCTGGTGCTCAACCTTGACTTGCTGACACACGAGACACTTACTCACAAACTCTGCAACATCCCTCTTCATGCCTTTCCACCAAAAATGCTCTCTCAAATCCCTGTACATCCTGGTGCTACCTGGATGCATGGCATAAGGCGCATTGTGTGCCTCATCCATAATCTCAGCCTTAACCTCCTGTACATCTGGGATACACAGCCTGTTCCCCACTGTCATAAGTCCGTCATCCCTCACCTCTACTTCAGAAATCTTACCATTCCGAATTTCATCTCGAAGCTTGTTCAAATCCGCATCTTGAGCCTACAATTCCCTGACTTTCTCCCTGAGTATCGGTCTCACTCGGAAGTTAGCTAGAAGGAAATCTGGCTCCTCCTGCTTCAAGCTTATCTTAAGCTTGGCCATCTCTTCCAATAAAGGAAGATAAACCGTCCGAACATGAGCAATCGAAGACTTCCTATTCAAGGCATCCGCCACTACATTGGCCTTGCCCGGATGATACTCAATCACAAATCATAGTCTTTAAGCAACTCGACCCATCGCCGCTGTCTCAAATTCAGTTCCTTCTGGCTCAACAAGTACTTGAGACTCTTATGATCGGTAAAGATCCTTGTCTGAACTCCATACAGATAATGCCTCCAAAATTTCAAGGCAAAGATCACTGCTGCCAATTCCAAATCGTGCGTCGGATAGTTCAACTCATTTGGCTTCAACTGCCTCGAAGCATAAGCAATCACCCGGTCTCTTTGCATCAAAACACAACCAAGACCCTTCCTCGAAGCATCACTGTACATGGTATAACCCTCATCTCCCGAAGGCAGAATCATAATCGGAGCACTCGTCAATCTGTGCTTGAGCTCCTCAAAGCTCTTCTGGCATTCCTCACTCCAGATAAACTTCTAATTCTTCCTCAGTAACTTAGTCATCGGAGCGGATATCATGGAGAATCCCTCCACAAACCTCCTGTAGTAACCTGCCAAACCTAGAAAACTCCTCACCTCTGCTACATTCTTCGGTGCTTCCCAATTCACCACAACTTCTATTTTCTTTGGATCCACATGCACTCCCTGTTCTGAGATCACATGTCCAAGAAATGTAACTTCTCTCAGCCAAAATTCGCATTTATCGAATTTGGCATACAACTCATTTCTCCTCAAAGTCTCCAAAGAAATCCTCAAATGCTCCTCATGCTCCTTATCACTCTTGGAATAAACCAATATATCATCAATAAAGACAATGATAAATTGGTCCAAGAAAGGCTTAAAGACCCGATTCATCAAATCCATAAAGGCTGCAGGGGCATTCGTCAATCCGAAAGGCATAACCAAAAACTCAAAATGCCCATACCGTGTCCTGAAAGCAGACTTTGGCACATTCGTCTCCTTTATCCTCAACTGATGGTAACCCGATCTCAAGTCTATCTTGGAGAAGACTTTCTCTCCTTGCAATTGATCAAACAGATCATCTATGCGAGGAAGCGGATATCTATTCTTCACCGTGACCTGATTAAGCTTCCGGTAATCCACACACATCCTCAACGATCCATCTTTTTTCTTCACAAAAAGAACCGGAACTCCCCAAGGTGAAGAGCTCGGCCGAATATACCCCTTCTCTAACAACTCCTCCAACTACTCCTTAAGCTCCTTCAATTCTGCCGGAGCCATCCGGTACGGCGGAATCAAAATCGACGCAGTACCTGAAAGAATCTCAATGGGAAACTCAATTTCCCTAGCTAGCGGTAGTCTTGACAATTCCTCAGGAAAGACATCCTAGAATTCCCTGACTACTGGAATATCCTTAAGCTTCCCTCTATCCGCTCTGGAGTCTATCACATAGGCCAAAAATGCCTCACATCCCTTCCTCAACATCTTCTCTGTTGTCATGGCTGAAACAATTCTTTGCGGACTTGCTTTCCTATCCCCAGCAAACATCACTCTTCTGCCGTCATCCAATTCAAATTCCACAGTTTTCTGCTTACAATCCAGTCGGGCATTGTATCTTTCTAACGTGTCCATACCTAGGATCACATCCAATCCTCCCATCTTCAGTGGCATCAAATCCACCACTAGAAGTTCTCCACTAATACACAGCTCACAGCCTCTATACACTTGACTAACAATACTATACAGACCGATTGGAGTACTCACCATCAGCGGAGTATCCAAAGGGCTCAAATTCCTATCACACACAGGTCTACTTGAAGAAACAAACGAATGAGTAGAACCCGAATCAATCAAAGCAAGCACATCATCAGAAAATAACTTAACCGTACTAGTCATAACATCTGTAGCGATCTCTGCGTCCTCCCGAGTCAATGCAAACACCCTAGCTGGTGCCTGCCCCCTGGGTCTCCCTGGAAGATTTACCCGCTTAGCTACATCTGAACTGCCCACTTCTGTTGCAGTCCTCTGACCTACAGTCTCTGTCCTCCTCGGAGCTTGCATCTGGCTTCTCTCTTATCGTGGAGGCTGAGGACACTCTCTAGCAATGTGTCCCTTCTCCCCACAGTTAAAGCAAGCTCCTGACAATCTGTAGCACTCTCCTCTATGGGGTCTCCCGCAGTGCTCACACTTCGGAATGAATAACCTCTCCCCATCTCCCCTTCTACTGTCGCCCACCGTTGAGGCTTGGTGAGAAACAGTAGAAGTCCTCACAGGTCGAGATCGGCTAGCACTGGTGCTCCTCTCCTCAGACTGCACAGGGAAACTCCTGGCACTCCTGTCGGGCATAGGAGCACTAGTACTACCTCCCCTCTTGAACTGCTCTCTTCCTTTTCTCTTTTTGTGAACTGCACTCTTGATATGCTCTATGTTCTCAACCTCAGTGTTGCCTCAACCAACTGCTGAAATTCACAGAAGTTCTGCATTATCTGTAACACCCCACTCCCGTGAGACCCGAACCTGACATCTACAGTGATATCCGAGCCCATGACCCGCGAGGGTGATATGCTAGAGCAGTCAAAGCAGTCAATTATCCGGTAAAACATTTTTCTTTTGAAAACATTTGAGTGCGCAGAAATCAATAAACCATTTGGTCATGATGCGAAACATTTTCAATCAAAACACTATTTCAATAATCAATTCATGATACCCTATTAGTCAGTTGGGGCCCTCTATAATAACAATACAATTATGCGGAAACACAAATTTACACATCAATCATAAAGACTCAAATGCAGACATGAAATTGATCCCGACCTGAACTCTGACTTGCTTGCTGTAGACATACTCCCGTTTGTCTAACGGGGTACTCTTCGATTCCTAAAAAATATTTGCAATGTTGGGTGAGTTTGCGAACTCAATGAGAAACCGTCATCAATGGTTCACCCAATTCATGCATATATATACGATATATCACATAGTCACATGCTACACATTTGTAACACTGTAATACAATTTACACATTCTCACCATAACATAAATCAGACATGTCACTGCACAATCGTCACATAATGCACACATTCTCAATTTTCTGTCTGATCAGGCGCATAATGCATGCCAATTCTCATTTTATGGCTGTGTTGTGACTGAGCATCATCACTGTCCCGATTTGGGCACATTTCACAGTAAATCGCATTTTTGGCAAGTAGGAGAGCCCTCTGGGTATGCACTACTGCCCGCTCACATTAGGGATAGGAGAGCCCTCTGGGTATGCACTATTCCCTTTTTCGGCCTTAGGCCCATTTCACATTAATCGCATTTTAGGCAAGTAGGGAGCCCTCAGGGTATGCACTACTGCCCGCTCACATTAGGGATAGGAGAGCCCTCTGGGTATGCACTATTCCCTTTTTCGGCCTTAGGCCCATTTCACATTAATCGCATTTTAGGCAAGTAGGAGAGCCCTCAGGGTATGCACTACTGCCCGCTCACATTAGGGATAGGAGAGCCCTCTGGGTATGCACTATTCCCTTTTTATTGATAATCGAGCTTAAAGCTCTGATCACTAATTGCTTCAGTCACAACTATTAATTTACCAATTTTTGTCATGCCTAGCATGCACTCACACTAGCACAATCGATAACATATGTATATCAATCGATTCTATTTATCACATTCAGAACATTTATTCATAATTTCAACACATGTAATTCACAGTTGTAAGCACTCCACTTGGCAACAATTCACACATTCATAGCACATTTCACACACAGAGATTGAGGAACTAACTAGGTTACTCACCTGAACTTCCTAGCTATTGCCTGGAAGCTCTAGCACTGTCCGTGGATTATTGATCCATCGGCTCCATAACAATCAATTAATTTCATTCATTACAAAATGCACAGTCAAAATAATTAATGACGCACATGCCTTGAATAAGAGAGGTACTATGCCTATTCATGATTTTCCCGGTAACATTTCCCTTTTTTTTTCCACTTTCTTGAGTCAAATACTAACTTTTCGATCAATTGCTCAATAAAGGCTCAATTCTAAATTAATAACATATTACGGGACTCCCCAAATTTTAATTCTCATATTCAGTCAATTTATCACGTCACACTCGCTAGGGTACTATCTCAACATGAATATCACTATTTTCTAGATCAAATTCACCCATTATGCTCAGTTTCTATAACCCCAATTATCATGAACAATCCTTAGGTTGAAATACAATCATTTTCTTAACTTTCTTTCACTGATTGAGATCTCAAAAACTTGAATTCAACTCTCATTCTTTTCCTTGATTGTAGACCTCAATCTCTAGTTCATAACGAATTAAACATCACCTCAATTGGAGATCTACACAATTAGTTATGTCCCAAAAACCAAATTAAAACTATTCATAAACTGGCCCTCGCCGCGGCGTATGGACGCTCACCGCGGCGTCCCCAATGTTCCTCGCCGCGGCATTCGAAGTGAGCTCGCCGCGGTATGGCCCCTTCGAGCTCGCCGCGGCGAGAACGTTTATTTCATTCTCGCCGCGTCGTGGCGCGAGCGCCATGACGTCTTGGATCTCGGTTCGTCTTCCAGCATTGATTTTTCGCCCAATCTCTTTCTAAAATCAGTCAAAACTCATCTAAACACTCACAATCTTTCATATTAAACCCCATGAATGCATTTAACACAATAATAAACAAGATTAAACCATTTAACTTACCAATCGAAGCTCAAATCTCTCCAAATCACGCAACCCTAATATCTAAAACCTTTAACCTTTTACACCCACAGCTTTCACCCTTCACACCCAACTATCCTCATCTTCCTCATGCGTCAAGCTAGATGCGCACAGAGAGAGAAGACCATAAGCAACAATCGTGGGTGGAAGAAAAATCAAAATCGTCGAAGGGGAGGGAGAAACGGTCGTCCTAGGAAGGAAAAGCTTTTCTTTCCTCTCCTCTTAACCTTAGATATTTAAGGGCTAAACACTTAACTCTCTTTCTCTTTTCAATTTATTTCCAGTACAATTTGTCCCCAAATTTCAATGGCTCGACATAAACAATTCCTAAAAATCATATTTCCAATTTTCCATCGCCATTGGACAATTATTCTAACACTATGCAGTCAATCTGTCCGACACTCGGAAAATTTTCGATTCGGACATTTTCTCCTAATTAATCCAGAAACTTTTCCTAAAGTTCACTATCACTTTGCGATCACTCTAGTACAGTTTCAATTCCACTATTCACACCCAATTATTCCATAATTCCCAATATATCATAATCCAATCTAATTATATCACAAATTCACAATTCAAAATCATTTACAAAATCAAATGCCAGGAAAATGCCATGAATGCATGTACCTACATGTGCACGTGCCAATTGACTCAGTCCTCTACAATCAGAGGCCATATGCAGGTTCATATCGGACTATGCAATGCAACAAATTAGCCTGTACCAATTGACCCATATACCCTTCCCATCAGGGTCGGGATGTTACAATTCTCCCCTCCTTACAAAAATTTCGTCCTCAAAATTTCATATACGGTTGATCTGGAAGGCAGGGGAATAGTTTCGATCATTATATACCGTTTTCCACTTATTTCACTCTAGAACCAATTTCTGTCAGCATACTGAATCAATACAATCAATCACTTATTAACATTCTCAAACTTTCTCGCAAATTTTCACTTTTGATCTCAATAACACTTATGTCGGATCATAACAGTGTTTCCCTAATCTTGTCCATGTAACTCTCTACGAATCCGAATCATCTTTTATGTTTTGAAACTGAATTTCCAATCCTTAGTTCTATTCATATCACAGTCAAATAAAGGCCATTTCCTCAATTTCACCTTTATCTCATCTAAGTGTATCTTGGCCGAGGCGATACACTTCGAAACATTTCATTTATCGCTTAGCAGACTACATCTCTACAATGTTAAAACACTAATCTCGTAAGATTCCAATAACCTCACTATAATCAATTTGACTCATTGACATTAACTTTCTTAACCCTTCTTATAGATTCATTTCACTTATCAACATTATCTCATATTAATTATGGCCTTCGACTATTTTAGGCCCTGATCACATTAATATAGGGGTGAACGACTCCCTTTTTGCTGTCAGACCCCTTATACATTATTTGAATGGTATCATCAATAAAACAATCGATATGCTCACCATCTATCTGAACTAAACATCAATTTCATATCTCAAAGGACTCTCAATAATCTCAATTTTTCATTTGCCTCTAACAGTCAAGTCTATTGAGTAACATACTTATAATCAGTCGATTTTACCTTCCACACTACCAATTACTCTTTCAATGCACTCTTACTAAAACATATAATTTCGATTGTTCCTTACTTTTTCACTAACAATTCCTTTGGTGGGTATTACCCATCTATATATTGTTTTCCTCAACAGTTTAATCCATTTGAAATTCCTAAATACTCAATTCTGTTTTCCCAATCCTTTTTACACATCTGATTTGGAATTCCAATTGCCCATAATACTTTCTTTTTGTCCCATACTAGTTCGACAGATCACACTCAGTATTGCAATAGGTTTAATAACCTTATCGCCCAAATTGTGATTTTCTGCCATCGCATTTTCCGAGTCAATAAATTACATTGCATCACTAACTTAATTCTGAAACACTCAAACATATAACCCTTTTCAACACTTCTAAATTCACTAATATCTCAATCATTCTCGCTTTACATATTCATATCTATATTTGAAATGTTTCTATCCGAATACTGTCTCCAAGTTTTCAAAACAATATTCAGTACAAAATATTTCAGTCATCACTCAGAATGTAGCCCATAAGGCTATATTTACCTCTAGGTACATAAAACCACTTTACACAATTTCATCAAATAGCATCATAACCTTTACTGGAACATTTCTGTACATAGTGCAAAATCTCCAAATTGAAGCGATACTATCAATACTCAATTTGTAAACTTTCTCCAAATGTTTTTGTCAAAATCATCAATCATATGATCACACTCGTTTTTCCTCAAACATTTGTCAAAGCTAAAGCCAGAAAATCTTTGACAATTTCTGGACATATCCAGCATACCGCTAGTTCTAAATAACTCCAAATCCCGAATACATATGTCCCTTGCAATTTCGCATTTTATCATCAACTCTTTCGATATTAAGTCTCCCAATGTGCCATATTCAAATACTGGTTCAATCACTATTTATTTGGTCAACTAAGATTCATTCTTACGAAACTTGCATGATAAACAATTTCCTCAACTGTGCCAATTTATATACTTCATCATCATTTTTTTTAATGCATTCAATCAATCATCCATGCTTATAGTCATTATCCACTCTAAACACAATTGAGACATTTTACTCTTCAGTAGGATAACAACTCCTCATACACATAATTAATTTATATATCTCTATAATTATCGATTGCCTCCAATGAGGAACAGTTTCTTATAACTTTCTCAGTTTCATCATAATATATTCTGACACATATTCCTTTACACTAGCTTCTCCACATATTGCAATTTATAGGCCATATTTGTTCTCTAGGTTGAATAACCCATTCATCATATCAACTTATACTTTAAGAACATATTTACACAAAATATTCATGAACCGATATTCTCCTCATGTTCGCAATTAGTATTTCTTTGATGCTTAGTAATTCTCTTACATAATCGAATTCATCTCAGCACAATAATACACACTTAGTTTATTTCTTACGCTTGAGTCTCTACTAGAATTCGGACTCCACAATTTACTTATACTTCATTCAAATTTATCCTTTCAATGATTATTCTCAAATCAAATCGTCAGATCACTAAACCTTATCAATCATTAATACTATTTATAAATCTTGATGAATCAACTATTTTTCATCACAATCAATCAGTCACTCTCGATACTTCAAGGAGCTCAATCTCTGAAGGGTACTTAAACAATTTCATTTCTCTTTTTGGATACCAGCTCTCGATCATGGGGGACTTTGCTAAATTTATGTCCCTCTTTAACTCCCTCAAGCTCATTACCTATGCCATCATCATTGATAATCGCACTTCTTTCTTAATTGATAGCTACAAGCATTCTCGCGCTTTACTCTAACTCAGAAATTTTCCTTTTTGCACTCGTCCTCGCTCGTGAGGATCGTATACAATCTCCATTCATTTCCAATTGATCACTATGAGCACTTTCATTTCTTATTCTAACTCATATAGGATTTTCAAACTACAAGAATTCTGACTAGCAATTATCCATTAACTCATCCATTGCAGCTCAATATTTTCACTTTACCATGGGGCTCCCATAATCAGGTGTGCATTTACATAGGCAAAACAACTGGACCTTGACGACTTTCTCATTTACCATTGTTATTGTCTTACATCTCAATTTCTCATCATTTTATCATACCCATGAATAATCACACTCAAATCAATATCATAGATATACAATCATTTTTTATTTCTCACTAACATAATTGATTTACAGTCATAAATCATTATTCATAACTCTCATCTCGATAATCAGACCCAATTGCAACTTCTCTATATCTGAGAATATTTTATTTTCATCCACTTTATACGCTGGCAATCTTACCATTACTATCGTATCTCTACTTTCCTCTCTCAATCCACAACTATACATTCATATCTATTCTCCATTCCAGGATATACTCCAGTATAACACTGATGTTGGCTTTCAATATATATATGTACACCAATACCAATACACTAAATCCTCACTTGTCAAATCGAATCAGACACTTTTTCTTCTTTCACGATATTCACAACTTCCTTTTTATCACATTCTAACACATCACCCTTTTTCCTCACTATTTCTAACCGCTTAAACAATTGAGACAGGCTCATATATGTGACTCATATGCTAGACTGGGGATCAGTTGTCACTGTCTGCCGTGACATGACTTAAATGCATGTACTTGACACATTTTTCTTAGAATGCCCATGAAAGATTGTACTTCTGGGCTCTGATACTACAAATGTAACACCCCACTCCCGCGAGACCTGAACCCGACATCTATAGTGATATCCGAGCCCGTGACCCTCGAGGGTGATATGCTAGAGCAGTCAAAGCAGTCAATTATCCGGTAAAACATTTTTCTTTTGAAAACATTTGAGTGCGCAGAAATCAATAAACCATTTGGGCCCGCGATGCGGAAACATTTTCAATCAAAACACTATTTCAATAATCAATTCATGATACCCTATTAGTCAGTTGGGGCCCTCTACAATAACAATACAATTCTGCAGAAACACAAATTTACACATCAATCAGAAAGACTCAAATGCAGACATGAAACTGATCCCGACCTGAACTCTGACTTGCTTGCTGTAGGCATACTCCCGTTTGTCTAACGGGGTACTCTTCGATTCCTGAAAAATATTTACAATGTTGGGTGAGTTTGCGAACTCAATGAGAAACTATCATCGATGGTTCACCCAATTCATGCATATATATATACGATATATCACATAGTCACATGCTACACATTTGTAACACTGTAATACAATTTACACATTCTCACCATAACATAAATCAGACATGTCACTGCACAATCGTCACATAATGCACGCATTCTCAATTTTCACAATCTGATCGACGATAATGCATGCCAATTCTCATTTTATGGCTGTGTTGTGACTGAGCATCATCACTGTCCTGATTCGGGCACATTTCACAGTAAATCGCATTTTTGGCAAGTAGGAGAGCCCTCTGGGTATGCACTACTGCCCGCTCACATTAGGGATAGGAGAGCCCTCTGGGTATGCACTATTCTTTTTTCAGCCTTAGGCCCATTTCACATTAATCGCATTTTAGGCAAGTAGGAGAGCCCTCAGGGTATGCACTACTGCCCGCTCACATTAGGGATAGGAGAGCCCTCTGGGTATGCATTATTTCCTTTTTCGACCTTAGGCCCATTTCACATTAATCGCATTTTAGGCAAGTAGGAGAGCCCTCAACAGATGCACTCTTGCCTACCTCACATTAGGGATAGGAGAGCCCTCTGGGTATGCACTATTCCTTTTTTACTGATAATCGAGCTTAAAGCTCTGATCACTAATTGCTTCAGTCACAACTATTAATTTACCAATTTTTGTCATGCCTAGCATGCACTCACACTAGCACAATCGATAACATATGTATATCAATCGATTCTATTTATCACATTCAGAACATTTATTAATAATTTCAACACATGTAATTCACAGTTGTAAGCACTCCACTTGGCCACAATTCACACATTCATAGAACATTTCACACACAGAGATTGAGGAACCAACTAGGTTACTCACCTGAACTTCCTAGTCATTTGCTGGAAGCTCCAAAGATCGTCTGTGGATTATCGATCCATCGGCTCTATAACAATCAATTAATTTCATTCATTACAAAATGCACAGTCAAAATAATTAATGATGCACATGCATTGAATAAGAGAGGTACTATGCCTATTCATGATTTTTCCGGTACCATTTCCCTTTTTTTTTTCACTTTCTTGAGTCAAATACTAACTTTTCGATCAATTGCCCAATAAAGGCTCAATTCTAAATTAATAACATATTACGGGACTCCCCAAATTTCAATTCTCATATTCAGTCAATTTATCACGTCACACTCGCTAGGGTACTATCTCAACATGAATATCACTATTTTCTAGATCAAATTCACCCATTATGCTCAGTTTCTATAACCCCAATTATCATGAACAATCCTTAGGTTGAAATACAATCATTTTCTTAACTTTCTTTCACTGATTGAGATCTCAAAAACTTGAATTCAACTCTCATTCTTTTCCTTGATTGTAGACCTCGATCTCTAGTTCATAACGAATGAAACATCACCTCAATTGGAGGTCTACACAATTAGTTATGTCCCAAAAACCAAATTAAAACTATTCATAAACTGGCCCTCGCCGCGGCGTATGGACGCTCGCCGTGGCGTCCCCAATGTTCCTTGTCGCGGCATTCGAAGTGAGCTCGCCGCGGCGTGGCCCCTTCGAGCTCGTCGCGGCAACCTCCTTCCTGCTCGCCGCGACGAATTAACATATTAATTCGCCGAGGCGAGAACGTTTATTTCATTCTCGCCGCGTCGTGGCGCAGGCGCCGCGACGTGCGGATCTCTGGTTCGTCTTCCCAGATTGATTTTTCGCCCAATCTCTTTCTAAAATCAGTCAAAACTCATCTAAACACTCACAATCTTTCATATTAAACCCCCATGAATGCATTTAACACAATAATAAACAACATTAAACCATTTAACTTACCAATCAAGCTCAAATCTCTCAAATCACACAACCCTAATATCTGAAACCTTTAACGCTTTTACACCCACGCCTTTCACCCTTCACACCCAACTATCCTCATCTTCCTCATGCGTCAAGCTAGATGCGCCAGAGAGAGAAGACCACAAGCAACAATCGTGGGTGGAGGAAAATCAAAATCGTCAAGGGAGGGAGAAACGTTTGCCCTAGGAAGGAAAAACTTTTCTTTCCTCTCCTCTTAACCTTAGATATTTAAGGGCTAAACACTTAACTCTCTTTCTCTTTTCAATTTATTTCCAGACAATTTGTCCCCAAATTTCAATGGCTCGACATAAACAATTCCTAAAAATCATATTTCCAATTTTCCATCGCCATTGGACAATTATTCTAACACTATGCAATCAATCATCTGACACTCGAAAAATTTCGGTCCGGACATTTTCTCTAATTAATCCGAAACTTTTCCTAAAGTTCACCGTCACTTTCATGATCACTCTAGACAGTTCCAATTCTACTATTCACACCCAATTATTCCATAATTCCCAATATATCATAATCCAATCTAATTATATCACAAATTCACAATTCAAAATCATTTACAAAATCAAATGTCGGGAAAATGCCATGAATGCATGTACCTACATGTGCATGTGCCAATTGACTCAGTCCTCTACAATCAGAGGCCATATGCAGGTTCATATCGGACTATGCAATGCAACAAATTAGCCTGTACCAATTGACCCATATACCCTTTCCATCAGGGTCGGGATGTTACATTATCACTTTGTTGGACCCCGTCTCCGAGGCCTAACATTCAGACCCATACAAGCATGGAAGACCCAAAACCGAACACAACTGACCACAAGTAGAGGAACTTTTAATAGAAAATTGGGATTTACTTCTTAAGAAAAATTTTCCTCATGATCTCACGATTCTAACTCCACTGAAATCGTTCAATTCGGATTAGAAATGAAAAAGTTATGGCAAAAATACTATTTTAAAGAAAACAGTGAAAACAGTCCCTCTACCGACTTCATGTCAAAATTTGAAAACTTTAGAGGCTAAATTACTGATCAGTTCCTTCATAAAACTTGTAGGTTTATGTCTCTAGTTTAATTTAAAACAAGATTCGCCTCAATCCGAGCCCTAAAGCTCCAGATATTTAAAAAATTAGTGAAGTATATTCAGACTTGATCAGCCGACCTCCACACTTTGTTTCAAACCACCTTTTTAAATTTAAAAGCAATAATGATAAATCAGGTGTAAAAAGATAGAAAATTTTCTTAGGAATCCATCGCTTCGAAAATGGGGTCAATCGGAGGTCTGTGTAAAAAGTTATGACCAAAAGAAGGCAGAGGGGTCGGTCGGCCAAAACCGACCCCCAAACGCGAGGACGCTCGGCATGGCCGAGCAGCTAGCGCTCGCCCGCATGGGCGAGCGGGCGAGCGATCGCCTCGCTCGGCATGCCGAGCGCCTTGGTGCTCAAGCGTCGAGCCGAGCGACCTGCCCAAATGATCCGACCTACCGGACTTCTAACCTCAATAACTTTTGACTCCAAGCTCCAAATCAGACACGGTCGGAAGCGTTGGAAAGCTAGAAGAAAAATCTACATTTTTCAAGAAGGATTTAAAGGCAAGCTAGGCCACTAAGAGAAACAAATTTTTACACAAAGGCCGATCGACTAGCTCTCCCTAACAGCATCAGAACTTGCGACCTCCATAACTTTTGACCCAGAACTCCGAATTTAGTAAACTTAGTGTCTATGGAAAGGTTAAAGAATTTCATACAATTTTCATGAAGATCACCGACCTATAATCCAACTCTAAGAGGGTCAAAAGTGGACTCAAAGCTCTGCCTAACAATCAGCCATTTAGACAGCACCTGCATTCAATTCTAACGACTCACACCTACCAATTCAACACATCATAAATAGCTCATAAAGCATTCTAGGAGAGTTCTACAGCTCGCCTACCACTCTCCTTGAATCTAAAAGATCCCATACGACCTATATCAACCCAGAAATTTCAGAACTTCTACAGCTCACTTCAACAGCACATAACTCATAGCAATTTTTCCAGCAAGCTCTCCCAAAGTCAAAAACCAAGCAGCAACTCAAAAATGAAAATACTCATATACATACTATTTCAAGGCCTTACACAGATCGGAAATCAACAATTTCACAAGATGGAGAGTACTAGAGCTCTCATTCACATTCTAAATCATAACAAAGATTCATGCATAGCTTTAGTTACATATTGGCATATTCATCAAGATCAAGTACAAAATACAAAAGTTGAGATGCTCAATGATCAATATGCTTACAAAGTTATTCCAAAAGCTAGTTACTAACTTAATACAAAAGTATCTAGAATTTTTGGAGTTAAGACCGATGCCTTGCAAGGTTCCGAGTTCAACTAGAATTTGCACCTGAGGAGGGAGAATGGGGTGAGCAAACACGACTCAGTGGCTAGCACATTTATAGCCATCGAGTAATGAACCACACAACACATAAACAAGGATCCAAAGCACTAGCAATTTAGCATATGAAACACAAATAATCCAAAATCATCACATAAGGTAGAACATATGAATTTATATCAATCAACCACATATTATGCATCATAAACACAATTAAAAGATGGAATGCACACAATTTGGCTTGAGGGTTCCATAAACATAACGAATAAATCGAAGTTTATCGTAAACACAACGAAAACTGAAGTTTATCGTAAACACATCGAGTCCATTTTCGGATCTCGTAGGCCACAAGCGGGCAGCCGGGAGAAGGTTAGGGGGTCCACGTGTACGTGTCTATCGATATAGGTTCTCTCTTGCTCAATCACAACATATTTATGCTCACATATTCAAACAGAAAATAGCATTTTATGCTTCTTTCATTGTATCAAATCATCATAGTTTCGTTCTTTTCATTCAAATCAAGGGAAAATAAACTTTCCATATACTCACAATTAACAAAGATAGCACACATAGGGCATTTGCCCATTACACAACAACTATAAAAATGTTACCTACCTATCGTCGGTATCCGAATTCAAGATTGCCCTTCCTCCTTGTCTTGAGTGGGGTTCTCTTGATTTCCTTCAATTAAATCACACTCTATTCAATAAATACATTTTAAAGGAAAGCATAGCATTCATAAAAATCTAGCACAATAAAAGTA
This sequence comes from Erythroxylum novogranatense, assembly GCA_029891385.1. NCBI lineage: Eukaryota > Viridiplantae > Streptophyta > Magnoliopsida > Malpighiales > Erythroxylaceae > Erythroxylum > Erythroxylum novogranatense. The sequence goes on along the minus strand of CM057228.1, from coordinate 58,428,323 downwards.
TGCTTTAAACCTAACCTACCCATAAGCCATTTAAGCTAGAATAACCACAACCTTAGCTTAGAAATCCAAAAAAAAAATCCATAGATCTCACCTTCTCTTCTTTCTTTCTACAAACCCTACACAAACCCTAACTTCCATTTCCTCCCATTTTCGAACCTATCATAAACAAAGATGAAACTTACCTCTAGCAAGAAGATTTCTTCTCTTTTTCTCCTTCTTTCTTCCTCCTACGGCTCTCCTTCCTCTTGGCCGAAGCTTCTTCTTTCTTCTCTCATGTTTTCTCTTCTTCTCTTCTTTTCCTTCTTTTCTTTCTCTACGACACTTCCTCTTCTTCTTAACCACTTAACTCATTTATTAGCTTTCACTTAAAGCCTCCTCCCAAAACTACATAGTTTTGATATTGGGCTCTTCCTTATCCTCTTACAAGTAACTATAATGGGCTCACCTCTAACTTACAAGCCCACTACACATCACCCATTAATTTCTAATCCTCCTTCTTCTTATCTTTCATTACTAAAGCCCAACATAAAAAATATCTATATAAACACATATTTAACTCAATTAAGGCAAGATAAAAAAAGTAATTAACGAATAAATCCATAAATCAATAATTAATTAATTAATAAATAAAATAAAATAAAAATAAAAAATAAAAATAAAAAAATTTTCGAGCCCAACACACTTTCTCTCTGATGGCCAAATGCAGTCCCGACTCAAACCGGCGATATTTAACAGTCTCACTCAGCATCAGATCTAAAGCATACCTCGCTAACTGAGTGAACCGACGTTCGTACTCACTAACCCTCATCTCCCTCTGAGTAAGACTAAGGAACTCCCTCTGCTTCTGCTAAATGTACACCTCAGACAGATATTTCTTCCTGAAAGCAGCAAGGAAGTCTTGCTATGCCAACCCTACTGGTCTCATCTAACTCCCTGACACGGTCTCCTACTAATGCAGAGCATCTCCCTGAAGCAAACTGGCAGCATACACAACCCTCTCATCATCCTCACACTCCATCTGATCCAAAACTCTCTCGGTCTTTCTCAGCCATGTCTCAGCTTCCTCAGGATCAGTGGTCCCGTAGAAGTCCACTGCTCCATACTTCCTCAACCCGTCGAACCGTCTCCCCTTCTTCGCTAGGGCTAAAGCAGAAGGCTGTGGCATCTGACTCATAGCCTGAACAAACGCCTGAGTAAAGGCCTGGAACAGCCTCAGATCTAGCGGAGGCACTGGCTCCTGCATAACTGGCGACTCCTGAGTCTGCGATAGCATGGGCTCACTACCTAGCCCTACAGAAGCCTCAACATTCCCTGGAGCTACCGACTCATCAGTCCTCTCCTCTCTAGTCGGAGAGTCAGGTGCAACAAATCCTTGCATAACTCCTCGTGTCCTTCTACGAGTTGGCATCGTACTCCTTCAAAGATAGACACTAAGGATTAGCTACATGTCAATCTAAATTCCTACATGTATGCATGATATGCATGTCACTTAATGCACTCAATCAAATGCAACACATAAGCATACATCAAACAATTCATCCTACTATGCATTCTAAGCCGAGGACACCAAACCTAAAGCTCTGATACCAAACATGTTGGGCCCGGGTCCCGGATCCCCATTCCCGAGGTGGCCCCTCAGGCTGCGCCGGCGATGCGCTCCTAAACCTTGGACCCGATCCCAACATCCATACATATCCATACATAATTCGATTCATACATACACACATACTACACACGCATTCTACACATGCATTTCATCTATGAATTAACACCCCATAAACCAAGGGCTTCATGCCATTATAAATCGAAGGAAATTCAAACAATTCTCAAAATAGCATAATACATGTCAAAGCTTGCATCCAAAATACATGAAAATGCTCCATGATGATATGCTCAGAAGGCCAACCAAAATACTAACTTAATACAAAAGCTCCTAATTATCTTGGAGTTTCCGATGCCTTGCAAGATCAACGATCGTCTCGTTTTGCACCTGAGGAGTGGGTGATAATGGGGTGAGCTGCGAAGCTCAGTGGCATATATATTTATAGTCATTGGCAACGAGCCACACATTCAAGCATTTACATATATATATGCAAGCATATGGCAAGTCATCAATCTATCAATTTACAATCCTCACAAGAATATGTCATATGATTACACAATATAACAATTCATCATGCATCATGCCCAACAAATCAATAATGAATGCACACAAATGGTTCGAGAGTTCCGTAAAACGATCTGGATAAACCGAAGTTTATACCGTAAACTATCCGTGTTGGGACCCAATCCAGAAACCGGACCCTAATTGGAGAAACGGAAAATGAATACGAAAACGAAGTGTGGAAGCAAAGCGAAGTCGAATACGAATACGAACCAATATGAATCGAATTAAAGCAAAGAAACGAAACATAAGACGAAATCAAATCAGATACGAATCGAATCACAAATTGGAAGCAATTTTTGACATCCGTGAACAAATATCAAAGAAAGCCTTTGCGTTGGAAACCCTAAGACTTATCCAATCCGAAACCGGTATAATTTTTTTTTCTTCTTTTTCTTTCCTCATTCCTTTCTTTTTCATTTCTTCCACCTTCCTTAATCAATTTCTCAATTCATAATCATTTTCTTATGCACTCAAATAAATCTCAATTCTCATTCTTATACCCATTTCACCAAAATTTTGGCAGCATAACGACTGCCTTCTATTAAACCCAAAACCTAAAAAGTGTACAAAATACACTTCTATATTTCTCACAATATAACCCGTATCACCGGACTCCCTGTCCGGAATCCAACGCAACAAATGCAATCCTATATCTACATGTCCATATCCAACACACATTATACAAATCCAATTCCTATTAATTCCTCAATTCCATATACATACCATAATCATTATACATAATGTCATAATCCAGATCTTTATACAAATTTCATAAATCAAATTCAAACCCAATAATCAATAATCTCTATATCCAGATCCCATTCATAACTTAAATCAATACACATGTCCAGAATTCATAATACAATCCCATAATAATACTTGTAATACAATAATTGACAAAAGCAGTCTTATATAAATCGATACAAAAATCCCATTTTTCACAAAATACAAACGATACAAAATCGAATAACACGTCTTGACATTCTTTCATCCGATCTCCCGCTCAAAAACCTGGAGATGGGGATGAAAGGGGGGTGAGCACAAAGCTTGTGGATAATATGTTTATAAAACGAATAGATAAGCAAAACCCTTGAAATCTTTTTCCTTCTCTGGTCTTAGAAAAAAACATTTCTTTGAAATCCGTAAAGCACATTTTCTAAAAATTCTGCTCTTGCTGTGGTCAAATCACAATTGCAAAACGTATGATTTTTAGGCTTTCAGCCATAAACCCATAGGTTGCTAAACATGAATGCATCAACTTGACAATTCATAAATGCAATGACAAACCACATATGCAATGCACAACTCATGGCTCGAGAGTTCCGTAGAACACAACGAATAAACCGAAGTTTATCGTAAACTATCCGAGTCCGATTTTTCAAGGATCTCGTTGCCTCAAGCGGGCAGCCGGGAGAAGGCTATACTATACGTCGACGTGCACGTGACTCCATCGGTAACTCTCTTACCTAAACAAAGCACATATCATGCCCAAAATCATTTATCGCATGATCTTTTCCGAATATACGAAATGCCATGTAATCTTCCGAGTCATAACACAATGTATGTTGTAATTCATCCAAAGTCCATGTATTGAATCAAAAAATGATTTTTCAAATCATTCATACAATGATGCAACATTTATGATGCAATTGAAATCAGAAAATCTCTTTATTTAAAGAAAGCAGTAGTGGCTTATAAATTCAAATTATAAACACATTACCCACCTCGAATCGATGCTAGAAACTTGTCCTTAGCTTCAATTTGAACATCTCTTCTTTTATTCTCCCAATTGAAAATTTCCTACACCAATGTCACACAAATTCGACCTCATAAATAACATAATCCTTAATATTGAACTTAGAAAACACTAATTCCAAACATAATCAAGCCATCTAAATCACTAATTTCTAAAATCCCCAATTTACAAAATTGGGCATAAACCCTAATTTATTTCTATCCAAAATTAAACCCATCATACTAAGCAATCACTAAAATTGACTCCATAATACACAAACCCATATCATTTTCCATGATTCTAAACCAAAAGCTGTCTAAAAGATCAAAGATCGAAAATCGACTCTTACCTTCATCTTCTCCAATTTCAGATTTTCTTGGTTCATGATGGAGCTCTCTTCATTCTCCACCTTTCTCTCTCTTAGAACATCATCAAACTCCCTCTCCAATTGGTGAAAAACCGAACCCTAGCTTTCTCCCCTTTTTCTCCACCGAAGCTTGCTCTCTTCTCCTTTCTCTTCTTATTTCTTTCCTTCTTTTCTCTTAAGTGTCGTGGGTTGCCTCTTAAAATGACAGCCCACTTGCTTTTATAATGCCATGTCATTAAATGACTTAAAATTGACCCATTTGCCCTTACTCATAAGCCTAAAACTTAATCCTTTAAGTGACCTTCCAAAATTGCCCCTTCATTGGTCTTTATAACTGACATTTTGTCTGATTATTTTGACCAGGTAAATGAAGCCATTTGACAAAACTTTCTTCTATAGAAATGTTCCTCTGTGTCTTACGAATCCAACCCTTTAAGAATCGGATCGATCGGAGCTCTATAGCTCAATATATCTTCAAAATACTGAACGATGTTCAGACCATTACAAAACTGAAACTGAACACTACATATAATTCCGACCCGTATTTGAAAGTCTTAGAGGTGACATTGTCGATCGGCTCCTTCAGATGAATTGTAGATATATGTCTTTAGTTTAACTTGCAAAAAGAATCAAATCGATCGGAGCTCTACCGATCGAGATATCACCAAAATAGTAAACACTGTTCAGCCACTACAACACCAAGACTGAACACTACACTGAAATTACGACCTGCATTTGGAAGTCTTAGAGGCTAAATTATAGCTCGGCTCCTTCATAACATTTGTAGCCCCATGTCTCTATTTTAATTAGAAATAAGAATCAACGCAATCCGAGCTCTAGTGATTGAGATATAGCCAAAATACTGAACACTGCTCATACCATTATAAAGCTGAGACTGAACTCTATACCTAACTTCCGACCCGTATTTGAAAGTCTTGAAGGCTATATTGTCGATCGGCTCCTTCATAACATTTGTAGCCCCATATCTCTAGTTTAATTTCCAATAAGAATAAGATTGATCGGAGCTCTACCGATTGAGATATCTCCAAAATACTGAACTCTATTAGGACCTTTTCCACAGGTTTAGATCAGATCGATCTTTTTCCATTTAATGATAAAACCAATAAATCTAGTATGGAAAGATAGGAAAATGTCTTAGGAATCCAACGCTTTGAAAATCGGATCAATCGGATGTCGGACGAAGATGTTATGGCCAAAACAAGGAAGAGAGGTCGGTCGGCTGGAAATCGATCGCAAAGGTCGCTTTGCACTGTGTCGATCGCTTTGCACTAAAGTCGATCGCTTTCATGCGCAGCAAGCAGGTGGGCGATCAACCATGCGATCCGACCTCCAAACTTCAAACGTTCATATCTTTTGACTCCGAGCTCCAAATTAGACACGGTTTGTTTCGTTGAAAAGATAAAAGACAGATCTACAATTTTTAAGTAGTACTCACAAGCAAGCTCGGACTCTAAAGGGATCAAAAGTTTACACAAAGATGACTGATCGATAATTTCTCAACAGTACCAAAACTTGAAAACATCATAACTTTTGATCCAGAACTCCAAATTTAACAAACTTGGTGTCTATATAAAGGTAAAAGAACCCTCTACAACTTTCATTAAGGCCTTAAAAATCAGATCGACCTCTAAATGGGTCAAAAACTCCATACAAACGGACTGGTCGATCAGCTTAACACTAAACAGCATCAGAACTTCTGACAATCATAACTTTCTAGTCCCTTATCCAATATTTTCTTGCTTTATATCAATGGAAAGATAAGAACAATCTATACAACTCTCAAGAAGGCTACTTGATCCCATTCCATACACATCAGTACGGAAATCGCCTCAAAACACAACATATACAATCCTACACTTAAAGCATTTTCCAAAACCAAAGCAAAATACACTTAACTTCCAAAGATCATAACTTTTTATTCTGATATCGAAAACTATCAAACTTTATGGCTACAAAAAGCTCTCAATATACTCTACCAACTTCATGCAGATCATTTCCTCAAAATCTGTGTAAATCAAAAGTCAATTCTTTACTCCAAAAAGTCAAACTTTCTAATTTCTTCAAAATTTTACACTTTCACTTTCTATTTCTTGATTTCAACTTCCATTTCAATCAACTAATTCATTTTAACATTCATAACTCATACAACTCTACTCAAATTTCAAAGTCATCAAAACCAATAACTTCATTTCTCATCAATCTCCTTTAAGTACAATAACATCTATAACACAATACCTATACAAACACACTCATTTAATTCCATCTAATATTTCTAATTTCTACCGAAAGTTCGGGGTCCAACAATTCTCCCTCTTTTAAAAGAATTTCGCCCTCGAAATTCCTACTAAGACATTATCAAGTAACACAATCTCTTAACTAATTTCTTTCCAATAGATCATAATCAATCACTTTTCTTATCTAATATCCTCATAATACATATTCTCAATCTCTTCACAATTTCTCAATTCTTGAGTCACATAGTACCCATACCATATCAATACATATATTACTATCATCAAGCTCATCTTTCAAATATTATGTTATTGCATCTCCTATACATTCAAAGTCAAATCATCCAAACTCATCATGAATTTCTAATCTTAATTTCTATACACACAATCTTAAAATCAATCATACCCTTGACACTTAAATCAAATAGTCATTGTTATTCCTCGAATAATTCATGAACACTTATTCACATCAACATCACACTCTCACTAATTCAATCATATAACTCATCACCTCAATCAAACAATCATTTAGATTCGTCAAATAATTCATGAAAGACAAACACATCATGCTCACATTCTCACAAGATCAATCTTATCCTTACAAACCCTTATCCATTTCTTACTCATACACATACGCCCAAGTAAGATCATATTACTGGGCTCTGATACCACAAATGTTGGGACCCGATCCGAAAACCGGACCCCAACCGGAGAAACAGAAAATGAATACGAAAACGAAGTGCGGAAGCAAAGCGAAGTCGAATACGAATACGAACCAATATGAATCGAATTAAAGCAAAGAAACGAAACATAAGGCGAAATCAAATCAGATACGAATCGAATAACAAATTGGAAGCAATTTCTGACATTCATGAACAAATATCAAAGAAAGCCTTTGCGTTGGAAACCCTAAGACTTATCCAATCCGAAATCGGTATAAATTTTTTTTTTCTTCTTTTTCTTTCCTCATTCCTTTCTTTTTCATTTCTTCCACCTTCCTTAATCAATTTCTCAATTCATAATCATTTTCTTATGCACTCAAATAAATCTCAATTCTCATTCTTATACCCATTTCACCAAAATTTTGGCAGCATAACGATTGCCTTCTATTAAACCCAAAACCTGCAAAGTGTACAAAATACACTTCTATATTTCTCACAATATAACCCGTTTCACCGGACTCCCCGTCCGGAATCCAACACAACAAACACAATCCTATATCTACATGTCCATATCCAACACACATTATACAAATCCATTTCCTATTAATTCCTCAATTCCATATACATACCATAATCATTATACATAATGTCATAATCCAGATCTTTATACAAATTTCATAAATCAAATTCAAACCCAATAATCAATCATCTCTATATCCAGATCCCATTCATAACTTAAATCAATACATATGTCCAGAATTCATAATACAATCCCATAATAATACTTGTAATACAATAATTGACAAAACCAGTCTTATACAAATCGATACAAAAATCCCATTTTTCACAAAATACAAACGATACAAAATCGAATAACACGTCTTGACATTCTTTCATCCGATCTCCTGCCGAAAACACGGAGATGGGGATGAAAGGGGGGTGAGCACAAAGCTCGTGGATAATATGTTTATAAAACGAATAGATAAGCAAAACCCTTGAAATCTTTTTCCTTCTCTGGTCTTAGAAAAAAACATTTCTTTGAAATCCGTAAAGCACATTTTCTAAAAATTTCGCTCTTGCTGTGGTCAAATCATAATTGCAAAACGTATAATTTTTAGGCTTTCATCCATAAACCCATAGGTTGCTAAACATGAATGCATCAACTTGACAATTCATAAATGCAATGACAAACCACAAATGCAATGCACAACACATGGCTCGAGAGTTCCGTAGAACACAACGAATAAACCGAAGTTTATCGTAAACTATCCAAGTCCGATTTTTCAAGGATCTCGTTGCCTCAAGCGGGCAGCCGGGAGAAGGCTATACTATACGTCGACGTGCACGTGACTCCATCGGTAACTCTCTTACCCAAACAAAGCACATATCACGCTCAAAATCATTTATCGCATGATCTTTTCCGAATATACGAAATGCCATGTAATCTTTCGAGTCATAACACAATGTATGTTGTAATTCATCCAAAGTCCATGTATTGAATCAAAAAATGATTTTTCAAATCATTCATACAATGATGCAACATTTATGATGCCATTGAAATCGGAAAATCTCTTTATTTAAAGAAAGCAGTAGTGGCTTATAAATTCAAATTATAAATACATTACCCACCTCGAATCGATGCTAGAAACTTGTCCTTAGCTTCAATTTGACCATTTCTTCTTTTATTCTCCCAATTGAAAATTTCCTACACCAATGTCACACAAATTCGACCTCATAAATAACATAATCCTTAATATTGAACTTAGAAAACACTAATTCCAAACATAATCAAGCCATCTAAATCACTAATTTCCAAAATCCCCAATTTACAAAATTGGGCATAAACCCTAATTTATTTCTATTCAAAATTAAACCCATCATACTAAGCAATCACTAAAATTGACTCCATAATACACAAACCCATATCATTATCCATGATTCTAAACCAAAAGCTCTCTAAAAGATCAAAGATCGAAAATCGACTCTTACCTTCATCTTCTCCAATTTTAGATTTTCTTGGTTCATGATGGAGCTCTCTTCATTCTCCACCTTTCTCTCTCTTAGAACAACGTCAAACTCCCTCTCCAATTGGTGAAAAACCGAACCCTAGCTTTCTCCCCTTTTTCTCCACCGAAGCTTGCTCTCTTCTCCTTTCTCTTCTTATTTCTTTCCTTCTTTTCTCTTAAGTGTCGTGGGTTGCCTCTTAAAATGACAGCCCACTTGCTTTTATAATGCCATGTCATTAAATGACTTAAAATTGACCCATTTGCCCTTACTCATAAGCCTAAAACTTAATCCTTTAAGTGACCTTCCAAAATTGCCCCTTCATTGGTCTTTATAACTGACATTTTGTCTGATTATTTCGACCAGGTAAATGAAGCCATTTGACAAAAATTTCTTCTATAGAAATGTTCCTCTATGTCTTACGAATCCAACCCTTCAAGAATCGGATCGATCGGAGCTCTATAGCTCAAGATATCTTCAAAATACTGAACGATGTTCAGACCATTACAAAACTGAAACTGAACACTACATCTAATTCCGACCCGTATTTGAAAGTCTTAGAGGTGACATTGTCGATCATCTCCTTCAGATGAATTGTAGATATATGTCTCTAGTTTAACTTGCAAAAAGAATCAAATCGATCGGAGCTCTACCGATTGAGATATCGCCAAAATAGTGAACACTATTCAGCCACTACAACACCAAGACTGAACACTACACTGAAATTACGACCTGCATTTGGAAGTCTTAGAGGCTAAATTATAGCTCAGCTCCTTCATAACATTTGTATCCCCATGTCTCTATTTTAATTAGCAACAAGAATCAACTCAATCCGAGCTCTAGTGATCGAGATATAGCCAAAATACTAAACACTGCTCATACCATTACAAAGCTGAGAGTGAACTCTATACCTAACTTCCGACCCGTATTTGAAAGTCTTGGAGGCTATATTGTCAATCGGCTTCTTCATAACATTTGTAGCCCCATCTCTCAGTTTAATTTCCAACAAGAATCAGATTTATCGGAGCTCTACCGATCGAGATATCTCCAAAATACTGAACACTGTTAGGACCTTTTCCACAGGTTAGCTCACTTAGATCAGGTTGATCTTTTTTCATTTAATGATAAAACCAATAAATCTAGTATGGAAAGATAGGAAAATGTCTTAGGAATCCAACGCTTCAAAAATCGGATCAATCGGATGTCGGACGAAGAAGTTATGGCCAAAACAAGGAAGAGAGGTCGGTCGGCTGGAAATCGATCGCAAAGGTCGCACAGCAGGTCGGTCGCCCGCACCAAAGTCGGTCGTCATACTGGGCGCAAGGGGTGGGCGATCAACCATGCGATCCGACCTCCAAACTTCAAACGTTCATATCTTTTGACTCCGAGCTCCAAATTAGACACGGTTTGTTTCGTTGGAAAGATAAAAGACAGATCTACAATTTTTAAGTAGGACTCACAAGCAAGATCGTACTCTAAAGGGAGCAAAAGTTTACACAAAGATGACTGATCGATAATTTCTCAACAGTACCAAAACTTGAAAACATCATAACTTTTGATCCAGAACTCCAAATTTAACAAACTTGGTGTCTATAGAAAGGTAAAAGAACCCTATACAACTTTCATTAAGGCCTTAAAAATCAGATCGACCTCTAAATGGGTCAAAAACTCCATACAAACGGAATGGTCGATCAGCTTAACACTAAACAGCATCAGAACTTCTAACAATCATAACTTTCTAGTCCCTTATCCAATATTTTCGTGCTTTATATCAATGGAAAGATAAGAACAATCTCTACAACTCTCAAGAAGGCTACTTGATCCCATTCCATACACATCAGTACAGAAATCGCCTCAAAACACAACATATACAATCCTACACTTAAAGCATTTTCCAAAACCAAAGCAAAATACACTTAACTTTCAAAGATCATAACTTTTTATTCCGATATCGAAAACTATCAAACTTTATGGCTACAAAAAGCTCTCAATATACTCTACCAACTTCATGAAGATCATTTCCTCAAAATCTGTGTAAATTAAAAGTCAACTCTTTACTCCAAAAAGTCAAACTTTTTAATTTCTTCAAAATTTTACACTTTCACTTTCTATTTCTTGATTTCAACTTCCATTTCAATCAACTAATTCATTTTAACATTCATAACTCATACAACTCTACTCAAATTTCAAAGTCATCAAAACCAATCACTTCATTTCTCATCAATCTCCTTTAAGTACAATAACATCTATAACACAATACCTATACAAACACACTCATTTAATTCCATTTAATATTTCTAATTTTTACCGAAAGTTTGGGGTCCAACAATCCGAGTCTGATTTCTCAAGGATCTCGTGGCCTCAAGCTGGCAGTCGGGAGAAGGCTATACGTCGACGTGCACGTGACTATCCATCCGTTAGTCTCTCACCCAAACAAAGCACATAACAATTCGTTTCATGCTCAAAGCATTTTATTAAAGCTTTCATACTTTTCGTTCTTTTTATTCTTGCAAAATGCCATAATGCCTATCAAGGCCGTACATAATCGTGATCACATTGCATTTTCAATATGTCTTATAATTCAACACAAGCAGTGTCACACACATGCAAGCAAGCATACACATATTGCCCATACACACAACGACCATAAATATATTACCCACCTAATATCGCTCGAGAATCCAACTCATTGTTGTCCTTCCTCTTGCGATTGGGTCAGGTCGGCTTGGTTTCCTAAAACAAACCAAGTTTCCATTCAAACAATATTCAAAGGAAATAATCAAAAGCTTCGAAAATCAAAAAGAAAAACACGAAAAGTCTACAATCGACTTCCACCTAAATACCTGAATCCTAAGAGGCAAATTCAGAACTTCCCTTCTTCATAACACTTGTAGCCCTTTGTCTCTAGTTCACAACGAATCCAAAATCACCTCATTTGGACATCTACAGCCCAAGATACAACCAAAATACCAAAATGCATCGCTGTTGGAAACAGGGGGCTCGTCGCTCGCTCGCCACGGCGTGCACACAAGTGTGCGCCACGGCGTGCACCATTCCCTCGCATGTCGCGGCGTGCACCATTCCCTCGCACGTCGCGACGTGCTCCTTCACGCACGTCACGGCGAACATAATTCCGCACATCGCGACGAACTCGCATGTCGCGGCGTGTTCATACGCACGTCGCGACGTGCGGGCCTGGAGAACGACTCCGAACCTAATTTCCCAGCTTTTCACACTTCAATCCTTCCCCAAACACAAATGCAACACACCTAAACCTTGATTCAAGTCTCATACTACATTTCTAACTCAATCAAACCTTAAAACCGTCACAAATTTATCAACCCAAGGATTTCACCTAGGTTTTTCCAAAAAACTCTAAACCATCGATTCTAACATAATACCAATCTATTCTAAGGTTTAATCCAACCAAAACAAGATGAAAAGAAGCTAACGTACCAGGAAATGACTTCAATCTGTCGGAAATCACAAGGATCACAAAACTCTCTTTTTCTCTTCTTCTTCCTCCATCTACGACAACTCTTCTTCTTCTTTTCTCCTTCTTTTCTTTATAATTCTCTCTTTTAAGCCTAAAGAATTAGACAATGACTAAAATACCCTCCTATGCAAAGCTTCACCATTCCAACCTAAGTAATCTCCCCAAAATACCCTCAAATACTTTTATCCTTTCAAACCACATTAAACTCAAATAAAACCTCAATTATCCACTAATACATCCAATTGAACAGGCATAAACACATAATTAACACAATTTATGCTTAATGACATCATAAAAAAAATTCAGGGTCCAACATTAGAACTCTTCCAACTAACCACACCACCATAAAGAGTAAAAATATAATCTGACTGTGATCAACTATCATCTTAATCAGACTGGAAACTAGCATACGAATGACCCTAAACTCTCATCTCAGCTCCTTCATAGACTAGAAAAATATCTTTAGTCCTTCTTAAGTACTTCAAAATGTTTTTCACAGCCATCTAGTGACCCTAACTGGGATTAGCTTGATATCTACTTTTTATGCTCAAAGTATAAGCAACATTTGGTCTTGTACATAGCATTACATACATGATTGATCCAATTGCCGAAGCATATGAAATATAATCCATTTTATCTCTCTCCTTTTGTGTTTGTGGAAACATACTCTATGAGAGAAAAATCGCATGCGATATGGGTAAGAATCCTCTCTTAGAATTCTCCATGCTAAACCTCTTTAGCACTTTATCTATGTACGTGGATTGAGAAAATCCAAGCAACCTTTTTGATATATCTTGATAGATCTTTATACCAAGTATATAGTGCCCTGAAAAGCAAGTGTATTTACTTATAACTTAATTTTCTTCCAGTTACTTTTGTAATGAAAATATTTATTATTAACAAAACAAAAGAGTTTGGTTTTATTTGTATGAGCATAATATAACTAGTCATAAGGTACCAAAATTCTTTTGTAAATAATATACTTATATATGGAGATGTATGGGAAACAAGTATATTATTAGAATCTAAATTAGTTGATTCATAGTTGAATAATCAAGTTGGTCGCTTGATTATAGTTTAGACTGTAGTGTTGTGATTTATTTCCATGTAAGTAAAGGAGTTTACTTCGAAGGAATGATGAGTTTTACATCATGATAATAGTTGACTATCGATAATGGAACTATTAAATGAATCTGAAATCATGTATGTTTTTAAAAATTAAAGTAGGCTATTACTTTAATCTTAAAACATTCACTTTAGCATTCTTTTGTTACGAACCATAATCTTGATGAGTGGTGAACTCATATGTGTTTCATTATAATTCTTGATATGATTGTAATAGATTGTTATAAAGTATCAATCCAGTGTCTGCATGTTGAAATTATTAATTGAAATATGTATTAAGGACCATTATCATCACTTCTAGATGTTTTACAGAGATTGGTGGCTAAACTAGCGCCATTAGTTTGATGGACTAGCTGTCCGTTAAGTCTTAACACTAAGATGAGATCTTGTATGCTAATCACTATATAGAGTAAAATAGGAGATTCAGAAGAAAAAACCAATATAAGGGCAAAACGGTAATTTTACCCTTTATTGTACGGATGACTATAACATGGTTCATAATAAAGTTTGCAATTGGACATCTTATTTGAAATATGTGTTCTCATAATATTTAGTAATTCAAGAGTTCAACAAATTGTCTTTAGTGGAATGACATTTAGTTAATAAGCTTGAATTAATTCTAATGAGATTAAATTAATTCCGAGTTTATTAGAGCTTGAATTATATAAGTTCAATTAGATTTCCCACTTGGCTTCTAGAAAGGTTATCAAGCAAAGTAAGAAATATAAATAGAGGTTTTAAAGTCTATGATTGAATGTTGGGCTTACACTAATTAATTGTTAATTAGATGTCCAAATGAACATTTAATATTAGGCTAGACATTGGTTTGATTAATTAGAACAATTAAATTGAAACAAATCTATTAAAGTCATTAAATGGAGTAATAATCTTATCATTAAATGGTTTAATGATTGTCTTTTAATGATGACATGTAACCTTTTAGCATTCATTTGATTAAAGAAAGGAGGAGTTGCATTTGATGTACTCTCTCCCTTCTTTTATCTTATAACCAAAAATGAGAGGGTCTCATTTAGGTTGTTTTCATATATCCATCTTAAACAAATGAGAAGAGTTTCATTTATTGGCTTCTTTATGATTGATTAAAGAATGAAGTGATGCATTGGATGCACATCACTTCTTCCTTTCATATTTAACCGAAATTGAGAAGGAGAGTAGAAGGTGTTCTTGCATTTTTGACCCACTCTCTCTTCTTTTGCATGAGTTAGCCGAAACTTGAATGAGAAGTCTCATTTTTGGCTTCTTTCAACTACAGAAGATCTCTTCCATATTTCTTCTCCTTTCCCACCAAAGGATCAAGTTGTCCAAGAAGAACAAGTGGTAGATCAGATTGGTTGAGGATACAATAACGAAGAAAGGATACATTAACAAGGAAATGATACAAAAGCGAGCAGTCAAAGCTGTAGCAAGGAGTTGGTATAATTTCTATCATCTTTTATGTTATTTATTTTTCTAATACCGTATCATGTATGTATTAAACATGTTGATTTGGTTATAATGTTTCTGCAGCATTTTGATTTCAGAAAAAGTTTTTGAAATCTATCGTTTTAGACAAATCTAGTATGCTTATGTTTTCAATCCATCAATTGGTATCAGAACCATTTTATTATGCATGATTTCGGTTCCTACATGTGATGCATGGGTTGGCAATTAAATTTTGCATGTTGAATATTTTTATGTGATAGAAATTTATATGATGTATGTTTTGCTCTTTTGGTTGTCCATAGAATATAGTTTTTTTTTGTAAGTTTTCTTTGTTTTGATTGTAACAAGGAGGGTAGCCTATCATCGTCATGTTTCCTCCTTGGCTTCATTTTTCTGTTTTCTTTGATTTTGTAATGTACAAATTTCTGTAATATTGAAGATGGAGCAACCATGGATCGAAGAGAAGAATAGGTAATGGTTTCGGTGTATCCTTTGGTGTATTGGCAAAGTTTCGATTTTATGAAAACCAAAGTGCTGGAATTTTGTTTTAGCAAAGTTTCAGTTTTATGAATACCAAAGTGCTGGAATTTTTGTTTTAACAAAGTTTCGATTTTATGAATCACAAGTATTGGAATTTTTTGAGTGTCAGATTTAGCAAAAACCACTGTTGGAACTTATGTTTTCACATTGCCAAAGTTTCGATTTTGATGAAAAACAAGTGCTGGAATTTTTGTTTTGAAAGTGACCAATTTTGGTTTTATAAAAATGCCATTACACACTTTTTACCGAATGGGCAGGTCATATAAGCGAAGAGTTCGAAGTGACAGATCTAAGTCCAAGATTTTTTATTATGGCCCAAAAGGCTTTGCAATTTTTTTTAAAGTTCTAGGATGGACAATTAAAAGCAGTGTTGTTATGCATGAGATGAATGGATGGATGGATGCTTATAATATGTGATATTATGTGATAGTATGCCATTTAGAATAATTTCCAACACTAGGCTTTGCCATGCATTCAGTATTTATGAGATATATAATGAAACAATAAAGGATGGCTAATAAATTGCATTTAGACAAGATGATATTTATTAAAACTTAAAGTCTAAAAAGATTGAGTGGGAGAGGAAGCTCATGTGAGAGTCCACGGTCTCCACCTGATGACCCATTTGCATGTGGTAAAGTGTTACTCCCCACCGGAGGACATGAATCCTAGATCTTGCAAGGTTTGGGTCTCTTAAAGAATAAGTCCATTTATTAGTAGAAAATGCGACCTCCCACTGAGGCATAGTTTGCAAGTACCTTGGATGAATCAAATGGTTACAAACTCAACATAGTTTATTAATAACCTACCTCGTAGCTCTACCAAATTATGGTGTTTCTCAAAATGTTAGGCATGAAGATGCTTGGTAGTTTTTTGAGGGGGAGGCCCCCAGTTTTTCTTTTAATGGATAAGATGACCCATCATCATTTAGTCTATTATAGATAAGAAAAATAACCATCATATAATGATTTAATTTTTTTTAAAATTTTGTTAAATCTATTATCATGCATTATGGAGTAGATTTCAATCCAAATCAGGAATGGAGCATTGGACTACGGTTAAGTGCATACTGAAGTTTCTTCATAGGACAAAGAACTTAATGCTTGTTTACTCTGGAAGTAACCTTATTCTACCAGGATATATAGATTATGATTTTCAATCAGATGTTGATTGGAGGAAATCAAGTTCTAGTTCTATATTTGTTTTAGGAGGTGGAGCCATAGTCAGGAGGAGTGTCAAACAATCTTGTGTTGCTAATTCAACTATGGAGGTTGAGTATGTTGCTGCTTCTGAAGTAGAAAACGAAGCAGTTTGGCTCTATAAATTCCTAAATGATTTGGAGGTAGTTCCTGAGGTAAAAAAAGCCATTACAATTTATTGTGATAATAGTGGGGCAGTAGTTAACTCTAAAGAACCCTGAAACCATAAAGCTGCCAAACACATTGAGAGTAAGTATCATCTCATAAAGGAGAGTATCATCTCATAGAGGAGATAATACAACATGGTGAGGTGTATGCGGTAAAGACTCTCACAGAGCAAAACTTTGCTGAACCATTTATAAAGACGTAGTCAAAAGAGTTTTGAGGATCATCTAGCAGGGATGGGAATGAGGGATATGTCAAACTTGCTTTAGGTAAAGTGGGAGATTGTTAGAGTTATGTAACTATAGTACCCTAGAAAGCAAGTGTATTTACTTATAACTTAATTTTCTTCCAGTTATATTTTGTAACGAAAATATTTATTATTGATAAAACAAAAGAGTTTGGTTTTATTTGTATGAGCATAACTTAACTAGTCATAAGGTACCAAGATTCTTTTGTAAATAATATACATATACATTGAGATGTATGAGATACATTTATATTATTATAATCTAAATTAGTTGATTCACAGTTGAATAATCAAGTTGGTGGCTTGATTATAGTTTAGACTCTAGTGTTGTGATTTATTTCTATGCAAGTAAAGGAGTTTACTTCAAGAGAATGATGAGTTTCATATCATGATAGTAGTTGACTATTGATAATGACACTATTAAATGAATCTGTAATCACGTATGTTTTTAAAGAATAACATGGGCCGTTACTTTAATCTTAAAACATACACCTTAGCATTCTTTTATTACGAACCACAATCTTGATGAGTGGTGAACTCATATGTATTTCATTATAATTCTTGATATGATTGGAATGGATTTTTATATAGTATCAATTCAATGTTTGCATGTTGGAATTATTAATTGAAATATGTATTAGGAAACATTCACTCAAATAAAGAGTTTAGAGTGATATCATCACTTTTATATGTTTTTATGGAGATTGGTGATTAAACTGAAGTGAATCACACGTTAATACAACACTTAGAAAACGATATTAGAATGCACGAGAAGGGGGGGTTGAATTGTGTATTCCCCTTTTTTTATAGATCTTTTGAAAACTATTTGTTAGAAGTAAAATTCTTTACGAATTTTTATAGATTCGATTAATCAAAATTTTCGATTACTATATATATAAAACTAAGTAATGATAAATTTTGAAACTAAAATAGAGATAGAGTAAGAGTGGTAGACACGAAGATTTATCTGGTTCACCCCAGCCGTGGGCTCGTCCGATCCTCGGGGTTTCTTCTAAGATTTCATTATCTCT
This sequence comes from Erythroxylum novogranatense, assembly GCA_029891385.1. Lineage (NCBI taxonomy): Eukaryota > Viridiplantae > Streptophyta > Magnoliopsida > Malpighiales > Erythroxylaceae > Erythroxylum > Erythroxylum novogranatense. The sequence continues at coordinate 58,409,890 of CM057228.1, read as the reverse complement.
TGATCGTTACAAGTATTCTTTCCACGAGCCTCTTGGTCTCTACAACGATATTCTTTCACACTTAGTCTCTGCGAAGTTATCTGTACAACTTTTCTTCTCGGAAAATATTTGAACACTTTGTTACAGAAAAATAGCACTCAGCTAAATCACTTTTTTACGTAGTAATTTTTCTCGCTATTTCGTGTAAGTATCTGTAAGTATGTAGCTTTTTGTAACTCTTTGTGTGTGTATCTCACTTTTTTGTAACTTTGCAATCTTCGACTTCGACTTGTATTTATAGCCTTCATCTCCAACTACTTCTTGATTTTTGAATCTTGAATCTTGAATCTTGAATCTTGAAAGAAACGGTTAATCAGTTGAGTTCTGTAACTAACTCGAACTGACTCTTGCGTCTGCTTCTTTTCTGTGTCTGCGTCTGCTTTTGCATCTGCGTCTGCGTTGGCGTTAACTGTTTCAACTTCGTCTGTGTGCATCTGTGTCCGACTTGTTAAGTCAACATGACTTTACATAAATATGATTTTGATGTATAACAAAAAGAGTTCAAATACAAAGAAAAACAAAAGCAGACGCAGACGCAAATGCAAAGCGAGACGCAGACGAAATGCAAAGCGACGCAGACGAAATGCAAAGCCTTGACGCAAATGTAAAGCGACGCAGACGCAAATGCAAAGCGTACCTGAGACGCAAATGCAAAGCGAGCGCGCAGACGCAGACGCAAATGCAAAGCAGACACAGACGCAAATACAAAAGCAGACGCAGATGCAAATACAAAAGCAGACGTAGATGCAGAAAAGAAGAAGACGCAAGTGTCAGTTCGAGTTAGTTACAGAACTCAACTGATTAACCGTTTCTTTAAGGATTCAAGATTCAAGATTCAAGAATCAAGAAGCAGTTGGAGACAAAGGCTATAAATACAAGTAGAAGTCGAAGATTGCAAAGTTACAGAAACTTACGGAAAGTTACACAAAACAGTTTCACAAAGAGCTTACAGATACTTACACGAAATAGCGAAAAAAAATTACTTCGTGAGAAAAAGTGATTTAGCTGAGTGCTATTATTCTGTAACAAGTGTTCAAATATTTTTTGAGAAGAAAAGTTATACAGATAGCCTGCAGAGGCTAAGTGTGAAAGAATACTGGTTGTAGAGACTTGAAGAGGCTCATGGAAAGAATACTTGTAACATTTGAAGAGATAGTGAAATCTCAGAAGAAACTCTGAGGACTGGACGTAGCCCACTGTTTGGGGTGAACCAGGATAAATCTTCGTGTCTACCACTCTTACTCTCTATCTCTATTTCAGCCAAATTTTATCATTACTTACTTTTTATATACAAGATTGAAGAGTTTGATTAATCGAATCTATAAAATTTCGAAAGAATTTTATTTCTAACAAATAGTTCAAAAGATTTATAAAAGGGAATACATAATTCAACCCCTTCTAGTGCATTCTAATATCGTTTTTCTAAGTCAGATTAACGCAGTGATTCACTTCAATTAGTATCGAGCAAGGTATCCAAGAATCACTTTGGCGAAGTGTGGATTAAAGATAATGGCGAGTCACATGTATACATCATCAAGGAGCCTCGGTCACTAGACCTCCAAAGATTCAACGGAGAAGACTATCACTACGGAAAGATAGGATGCGGCTATTCATCGAATCTACACATGTCAACCTTTGGGACGTAATAGAAACGAACCTTATACACCGTAGATGAAGAAGGCAATTCTATTCCACTAATGTATGGACGGCTGATCGAAAAACAAGAATACAGATTAAATTCAAAGCGAAATTTTTCTTGACATGTGCCTAGCGGAGCGAGTACGATAAAGTCCACGGTTGCGACCTTTGCAAAAGAAATGTGGGACGACCGTCCATTGCTCACGAAGGCACAAGCCAAGTTAAAGAATCCAAGATAAGTATTTTGTGCATCAATATGAACTTTTCAGATGGAAGATGAAGAATCTATTGATCAAATGTTTGGAAGATTTCAAACAATTGTCAATGGATTGAAAGCTCTTGGAAGGACATACAACAATCAAGATCATGTTCGAAAGATTCTAAGAAGTCTTCCTAAGAGATGGAGACCTAAAGTTATCATGTGCAAGAAGCCAAAGACTTGAGTGTGTTAAAGTCGGATGAGTTCTTTGGGATCTTTGAAGATTCATGAAGTTGAACTCAACGTCAAGACAAGCCCAAGTGGGACAAGTCAATAGCATCAAGGCGAATGAAGAATCATAAGACTCGAGAAGGAGGAAGTTATCAAAGGCGTTGAAAATTGAAGAATCAAAGGATGACAACTCCAGCCAATCAGAATCAGAGTCAAGTGATGAAGATGACGAATTATCTTTCATCTCTAGAAAGATAAGACGCATGTGGAAGAAGAAATCCAGAGGGAACCAGACATTCAGAAAGAATGGGAAAGATGAAGCTAAACCAGAGAAGTCTTCTATTATCTGCTACGAGTGCAATCAGCCTGGACACTATAAGTCCGAATGTCCTACTCTCAAGAAGAAACCAAAGAAGAGTAGAGAAGGCAAGAAAAGCATGATGGCAACTTGGGAGGACCTAGATTCATCCGAATCAGATACAGGTTCCGAGTCATCAGAACATGCGAACATCTGCCTGATGGCCGAGGAAGATAGTGATGAGGAGGTAAAATCTGACTACGATAATTTGCATGATGCTTACTCAGAACTATTAGAAGATTCTCATGCTATTCTGAAACAGTACAAGCTGTTGAAGAAAAAGTATGTAGAGAATATTAGACATACTGAGGTAATAGAGAGAGAAAATATCTGTCTAAAGAAAAAATTAGAAGATAAAAAGAAAGTTGTAGACAGATCAGAAGAGATCAATCAACTTAAACTTAGGATTAAGAACTTATCAGCTGATTTAGCTACTTTCACAGAAAGTACAAAGAAAATGAATGAAATGCTTGGAAAATGTAGACATCCGAGTGATAAGACTGGATTAGGGTTTACAGGAAACAAGATTCAGTCACGTAAAAAATCTATCTTTCAAAAAGGAAATTATAAGATATTTCATCAACGTCCTAGTTACATGCATCAAAAATCACATCACATGCATACTACTAACCGTAAAGGACCCAAGAAAATTTGGGTACCAAAAAATAAAATAGTTTCTCATGCAGATATCCTTCCTTGGAAGATACGGCAAGCACCATTAGTATTTAGACAGTGGATGCTCGCGACACATGACAGGAAGAAAGTCTATGTTCCTAGACCTTCAGTATAAGAAGGGAGGATCAGTAACTTTCGGAGACAACCAGCAGGGCAAGATCATTGGAATCGGTAAAATTGGTAAAGATTCCTTTGCATGCATAAATAATGTACTGCTCGTTGAAGATCTGAAGCATAACTTAATTAGTGTCCATAAGTTGCAGAATGAAAAAGGAATGTCCATAGCCAGTATCAGGAGTGACCATGGTGGAAAGTTTGAAAATGAGAAGTTCAGAATATTCTGTGAAGAGAATGGAATTTCCCACAACTTCGGCCCTAGAACTCCACAATGTAATGGAGTTGTTGAAAGGAAGAATAGGACGATTCAAGAGATGGCAAGAACCATGCTATGTGAGATGAATCTTCCTAAGTATTTCGAAGAAGTCGTGAATACTGACATGCTATATTCGTATTAGAATTACATATGCGACCTATGTTGATGAAAACTCCTTATGAGTTATGGAATGGAAGAAGACCAAGCATATCTTACTTTCATCCATTCGGTGCAAATGTTCCATTTTGAATACAAAAGAGTCTGTTGGATAAATTCGATTCAAGACCTATCCAGAATCTTTCTAGGCTACTCATCATCGCTCAAGGCATTTCGAGTTTACAACCTTACTTCAAAGATCGTTGAAGAGACGATCCATGTCAAGTTTGATGATAGTTCTCAACCGCATAAGGAAGATGACATGGAAAATGAAGGTCCTTCAAAGAACTTAGATGATACTACAGAAACTCCTTCATCAGACACTCATGAGAACAAAATTGAAGATATTCCAGAAACTATTGTACTAAGACGAGATTGGAAGTATAAAAGCTCTCATCCAGAAGAGTTATTTATCGGTGAGACCTCAGAAGGAGTTAGAACAAGGTCCAGATTCAGAAGAGAAGCTAATGTAGCTTTTATCTCTGAAGTAGAACCTAAAAAGGTTGAGGAAGCTCTTCAAGACAAAGCTTGGGTGTTAGCCATGCAAGAGGAGCTGAATCAATTTACTAGGAATAACGTCTGGTCCTTAGTTCCAAAACCTCCTAAGAAATCCATTATAGGAACCAGATGGGTTTTTAAGAATAAGTTAGACGAATCAGGTAGAGTAAGTCGTAATAAGGCTAGATTAGTAGCATAAGGCTATAATCAGCAAGAAGGAATAGACTACAATGAAACATATGCTCCAGTAGCGAGACTTGAAGCTATATGGATTTTGTTGGCATATGCAATCTGCCATGACATAAAGCTGTTTCAGATGGATGTTAAGAGTGCATTTCTGAATGGCTTTATAGATGAAGAGGTGTATATGAAACAACCACCTGGCTTCGAAGATGTTAAAAATCTAGACTATATCTATAGACTTCACAAAGCCTTATACGGCCTGAAGCAAGCTCCTAGAGCTTGGTATGATCGTTCGAGTACCTTTTTAATAGAAAACTGGTTTCAGTAGAGGTCAAGTTGATAAGACGCTCTTTAGGAAGAAGTTTCAGAATGATTTTATCTTAGTACAGAACTACGTTGATGATATCATTTTTGGTGCTACTTCAAAAGAGTTGTGTTTAAAGTTTGAGAGGCTAATGAAGAAAGAGTTTGAAATGAGTATGATGGGTGAGTTAAAGTTCTTTCTTGGGTTGCAAGTTAAGCAAACTGAAGAGAAGATCTTCATTCATCAACAAAAGTATGTGAAAGAGTTGTTGAATAAGTTTGATATGAATAATGTGAAGCCTATGGCAACTCCGATGCATCCTTCAAACCTTTTGTCGAAAGACGAACTTGGTAAGAAGGTGGATCAAACCCTATGTAGAGGGATGATCGGTTCTTTACTGTATCTTACAGCAAGTAGACCTAATATTTTGTTCAGTGTATGCTTATGTGCAAGATTTCAAGCCGATCCTAGAGAGTCTCATTTTATTACTGTTAAAAGAATTTTGAGATATCTCGCAGGTACTACTGATCTTTGCTTAATGTTTGAGAAAGGTAAAGATTTCAGGTTAATTGGATATTGCGATGCGGACTATGCCGGAGATAGAATCGAAAGGAAGAGCACAAGTGGAGGATGTCACTTTCTTGGAGGAAATCTAGTCTCCTGGTCAAGCAAGAGACAAAGCTCAATTGCACTATCAACCGCTGAAGCAGAATATATGTCTGCAGCAAGTTGCTGCTCACAGACGCTGTGGATCAAGTATCAGCTTGAAGACTATTCAGTCCAAGAAGAGGAGATTCCAATCTTTTGCGACAACACCAATGGTGCAATTAATCTATCAAAGAATCCAATTCAGCATTCCAGAGTGAAGCATATAGAAGTCAGACATCACTTTCTGAGAGACTATGTTCAGAGAAAAGTAGTGCTTCTACAGTTCGTTGAAACAGAGCTTCAGTGGGTGGATATCTTCACTAAACCACTGAGTGAAGAACGGTTCCAGAAGATAAGACGCAACCTTAACATGGTTATGTTAAGTGAACGGTCAGGACTAAAGTAACGTCAAAACTAACGACGTTAGTTACAGTGAGTTACAACTGGTAACTTCTCTCACAAGGAAGATTTTTTGAGGGAAAAATCTGATTATATCGAGGTTCTTAATGATTCTAGAACTCACGAGATTGTAATCCTACAAATAGACTGAAGGTGAAATCATGGCAGTCTTTTCATCATCTCCTAAAGGTTCATTTCGGCTTTACCAATTCTCTCAAAACATCTCACTCAAAAAGTTCTCCAGAAGACAGTTTTTGCTCTACACAATGGAAGCAGCTATGATTTTTGGAAGACTTGTGAACTTTGAGTCACTGAGAAGAGACGGAATGGATGTAGAACCATAAATCATAAGAGCTGGTTGGAGGAACTTCTTCCAGACGCAAGAACCTATGTACACGAATGAGGTATATGAGTTTTGGAAGAACGCCAGTCTAATAGACAACACTATCGTATCTTCTGTAGATAGGTTATCTGTTGTTGTGACAAAGGAGCTTATAAAGAAGGTGATCGAGTGTCCATCGGTTGGCGAGAAACTGTCTACCAAGGTCGGTATGAAGGAAGAAGATATCAAGAGGCAACTATATGGCACGAATGATTCAAGGGAGAGGAAGACATCCAATTTGATTCCAAAGGCTAGGGTGCTTCACGCAATTTTATTTAATTGCATTCTACCCAGAGTTAGTTCAAGACATTTGGTGACCACTCTGGATGAACAATGTCTGTTCTACCTACTGAATCGAAACCCCATAGATTTACCCTTCTTGATCCTTCATTATATGATTAAGGGGATAAAGGAAACAACGAGTTATCCTTATGGCATGCTTCTGACGAGGATTTTTAAGGAATCTGGTATTCGTCTGCACCAAGGAAATAGAAGAACTATTCCTGTGAAGAGCAAGATCGATGCATACACGATACGGCGAATGGGTCTGAGCACAGTAGACAAAGACCAAGCCGACTCTTCAAGGAAGTCAAGAATTGAGGGGGAGCGTGTATTGAAGAAAACTCCCGTTTCAAGTTCTCAATCTCCAAATGAGTATCAAATCGCTTTCGATGAACTAAGGAGAGTGCTAGAAGACCTCTCATGAAACAAAGTAGTCCTCATCTCAAGAAAGCCAATCCCAGAGGACAGAACAAAGTGCGCCAAAAAGACGAGGAGAAAGTCTTTTGAACGAAGTGGTGAAGAAAGCAAAGAGATCACCAAGAATTAGGACTCTGAGGCAACAGGAAGAAAAGATTGCCAGAGAACAGAGTCGAGAAGAAACTTCTAAATCTTGTGCACCCAGAGCCACAAGATCCTTAGTCTCTATTCTAGAAGATACGCCCAGAAAATCCAAAGAGACTGAGAGGAAGAGAAAATCAAAATCAAAGAGGAAAATCTCCAATGAAGAAATCTATAAGACCGATCAAGCGAGGCAAAGACTAAGAAGGTTAGTCGAAGAAGACCACTTCAACTCTCGAGGAAGTTAGTCAACGAAAGAAACTATTGATGCTATTCGAAAAGGAACGAAATCGAAAAAGATACAGCTCAGAAACACCTATTGCTCAACAGAGGAGCCAGAGATGAAAGCCCTGGTTCAGATGACTCTCATCAAGCACATTAAGAAGCAACAGCGATGATCGATTCGGATGATGATAAACCGTGTCTGATGGTATACAACTACCATAAGTTCTTGAGGAAACAGAAGTTGAAGATCAAAATGGTAGAAGTAGTTACCAGACAGAGGACTGCTATTGCAATCGGTGTTCAACCAGTGAAGAAGATAGTAGCTGTGGTACAACCTATGGTGATTAATAGTAACACATGGCAGTTACTCAAAGAAGACGAAAAGATCTTCTATGATACTTTGGGATTTGCTGCTACTATGCCATATCCTTCAAAATGGCCCTGCCATCCATGTACTATTTTCCCAATCACAAAGAACACAGAGATAATGGTTGCACCGGATATACAGCCAAGATATCCAAAAGATTTTACCAAGGGAAAATCAAAATTATATCCTCAAGATGATGCGGTGATGATCCGTCCGCAGATCAAATTGCGTAAGAAGTGCGAAGAATTGATGAAGCATGGACTCTCGCACAGATCCAGATAAAGCAAGTTGCAGCTATACTAATAAGGTGGAAGACCGTCCAAGAGGGGAAGACTAAGAATAGGAACATTTATTGAGTCCCCGGTTCGCATACTTCTACGATTAGCCCTTTTCTAGTACTCTGCCTATACAATCACAAGCATTACCCTCGCAAGGAAGACAGCTGTCTTGATCTTTGTGCCTTTTGACTTAAATATTCTCAAGTCAAACGCTCATTCGTCCACCTACCTTTGAGATCAATGAAGACTACACTCCATCCTCTCGATGCTTACACTACTTCAATTCCTTTTACTCCTCCATCGCAGAAGTTGCTCAAGCCTCCTCGCCGCTTGATCCACCAGATGAAGTCGAGAGATTACGTGGTGAACTCAACGACATGAAGGAGACGGTGAATGATCTCAAAAGATGATAGCAGAATCAAGAGAGCCGTAATCATTAATCATTTTTATTATAACAAATAGGGAGAGAAGAAAAGGAAGAGGAGAGTAGGAAAGAAGAAAATGAATGTAAGAGGAGAGGATGTTCGACAAAGAAGGTGTGACCACATCGTATTTAAGAAAGGAAGAAGATAAGTTTGTTTTACTTTTGCAACATCTGTAAATTGTTTTTTTGTTTTCTTTTCTTGTATATAATTTGTTATACTCAAAAAGGGGGAGATTGTTAAGTCAACATGACTTTACATAAATATGATTTTGATGTATAACAATAAGAGTTCAAATACAAAGAAAAACAAAAGCAGACGCAGACGCAGACGCAAATGCAAAGCAGACGCAGACGCAAATGCAAAGCAGACACAGACGCAAATGCAAAGCAGACGCAGATTTAAATGCAAAGCGTATACGCATTTAAATACAAAAGCGTAAATGCATTTAAAATACAAAAGCAGACGCAGACGCAGACGCAGAAAAGAAGAAGACGCAAGAGTCAGTTCGAGTTAGTTACAAAACTCAACTGATTAACCGTTTCTTTAAAGATTCAAGATTCAAGATTCAAGATTCAAGAATCAAGAAGCAGTTGGAGACGAAGGCTATAAATACAAGTCAAAGTCGAAGATTGCAAAGTGACAGAAACTTACGGAAAGTTACACAAAACAGTTTCACAAAGAGCTTACAGATACTTACACGAAATAGAGAAAAAAATTACTTTGTGAGAAAAAGTGATTTAGCTGAGTGCTATTATTTTGTAACAAGTGTTCAAATATTTTTCGAGAAGAAAAGTTGTACAGATAGCCTGTAGAGGCTAAGTGTGAAAGAATACTGGTTGTAGAGACCTGAAGAGGCTCGTGGAAAGAATACTTGTAACGTTTGAAGAGATAGTGAAATCTCAGAAGAAACTCTGAGGACTGGACGTAGCTCACTGTTTGGGGTGAACCAGGATAAATCTTCGTGTCTACCACTCTTACTCTCTATCTCTATTTCAGTTTCAAATTTTATCATTACTTACTTTTTATATACACAGTATTGAAGAGTTTGATTAATCAGAATCTATATAAATTTTGTAAAGAATTTTATTTCTAACAAATAGTTCTGAAAAGATTTATAAAAAGGGGAATACACAATTCAACCCCCCTTCTATTGCATTCTAATATCGTTTTTCTAAGTGATGTATTAACGTGTGATTCACTTCGCGACTTCAGTTATTTCAACTTCTTCTGTGTGCGTCTGTGTTCGACTTCAGTTATTTCAACTTCGCTCAGTAAATGCCGTGTCCGACTTCGCTTATTTCAACTTCGCTCGTATCGAAGTTCGTCTGTGTACAACTTCGTCTGTTTTGTTTTTCTTTGTATTTGATCTCTTTTTGTTATACATCAAAATCATATTTATGTAAAGTCATTTTGACTTAACAATCTCCCCCTTTTTGAGTATAACAAATTATATACAAGAAAAGAAAACAAAATTTGATGATGTTGCAAAAGTAAACAAAACTTATCTTCTTCCTTTCTTCGTCTGCTTGTGGTCACACCTTCTTTGTCCAAACATCCTCTCCTCTTCGCTCATTTTCTTCTTTTATGCTCTCCCCTATTTATTATAATAAAAATGATTAATGATGTGGCTCTTCAGCAGCTTCGCTTATCATCTTTTTAGATCATTCACCGCCTCCTTCATGTCGTTGAGTTCACCACGTAATCTGCTAACTTCATTTGGTGGATCACTCGATGATAAGGCTTGATCAACATTTGCTGATGGAGGAGTGAAGGGAATTGAAGTAGTGTAAGCATTAGAGGATGGAATGTAGTCTTCATTGATCTCAAAGGTAGGTGGACGAATGAACATTTCAGCTTCAGGAAGATTTAAGTCAAAAGGAACAGGCAGCATCAACAACTGTCTTCCTTGCAGGGGTAATGCTTGTGATTGAATAGACAGTGTATTAGACAAAGGACTATTAAGTAGAACTGTTTGAACAAGGGACTCAATAAATGTTCCTATTCTTATTCTTCCCCCTACTGGACAGTCTTCCTCCTTATTAGTATAGCTACAGCTCGCTTTATCTGGATCTTGTGCAGAAGCGCATGCCTCATCAATTCTTCGCACTTCTTCTGCAATTTGATCTGCGGACAGATCATCATTGGCATCATCTTCAGGAAATAATTTTAACTTCCCCCTAGTCAAATTTAGTGGATATCTTGGTTGTATATCCGGTGCAACCATTATCTTTGTGTTTTCGTGATCGGGAAAATAGTACACGATCAAGGTGGACGCTTTGAAGGATATGGCATAGTAGCAAAGAAACTTCAAGGTTTCGAGAAGATCTTTTCATCTTCTTTGAGTAATCGCCATGTGTTACTATTAATCACCATAGATTGTACCATAGCCACTATCTTCTTCATCGTTTGAACACCGATTGCAATAGCAGCCCCACGTCTGTAACTACTTCCACCATTTTGATCTTCAACTTCGCTTCTCAAAACTTATGGTAGTTGTATACTATCGCATACGATTTATCATCATCCGAATCTGACATCGCTGTTGCTTCTTGTTGTGCTTCAGTAGAGTCTCCTGAACCGGCTTTCTCTCCGGGTTCCTCCCGTTGAGCAATAGGTGTTTCTGACTGCTTTCCTCCACCGGTTCCTCCTGTTGAACAATAGGGTTTCGAATGTACACTACTCAGCTTGCTTTCTTCTTGAACAACATCAATAGTTTCTTTCGTTGACTAACTTCCTCAGCAGCTTGAAATGGTCTTCTTCGACTAACCTTCTTAGTCTTTGCCTCTACTTCACCATTTTACTCGATTTCTTTCTTGGAGATTTTCTCTCTCAGATTTTGATTTTCTCTCCTCTCGCCTCTCTTTGGATTTTCCGTCAGATCCTCTTCTAAAATAGAGACTAAGGATCTTGTGGCTCTGGGTGCACAAGATTGAGAGGTTTCTTCTCGACTCTGTTCTTTGGCAATCTTTTCTTCTTGTTGCCTCAGAGTCCTAATCCTTGGTGATCTCTTTGCTTTCTTCATAACTTCACTCAAAAGATTTTCCCCTCATCTTTTTGGCGCACTTTGTTCTGTCCTCTGGGATTGGCTTTCTTAGAGATGAGGACTCACCTGTTTCATGAGAGGTCTTCCTAACACTCTCCTTAGTTCATCCGCAGGCGATCTGGTACTCACTAGAGATTGAGAACTTGAAGCGGGAGTCTTCTTCAATACACGCTCCCCCTCAGTTCTTGACTTCCTCGAAGAGTCGGCTTGGTCTTTGTCTCGTGCTCGCACTCCATTCTTCAGATCGTATGCATCGATCTTGCTCTTCACAGAACAGTTCTTCTATTTCCTTGGTGCGCATTTAATACCGATTCCTTAAAATCCTCGTCGAAGCATGCCATAAGGATAACTCGTTGTTTCCTTTATCCCTTAATCATATAATGAAGGATCAAGAAGGGTAAATCTATGGGTTTCGATTCAAGAGGTAGAATGTACATTGTTCATCCAGAGTGGTCACCAAATGTCTTGAACTAACTCGGGTAGAATGCAATTAAATAAAATTGCGTGAAGCACCCTAGCCTTTGGAATCAAATTGATGTCTTCCTCTCCTTGAATCATTCGTGCCATATAGTTGCCTCTTGATATCTTCTTCTTTCATACCGACTTGGGACATCCATCCGCCTTGGTAGACAGCTTCTCACCAACCGATGGACAATCTATCACCTTCTTTATAAGCTCCTTTGTCACAACAATGTATATCCTATCTACGTAAGATACGATAGTGTTGTCTTTTAAATGAGCGCTCTTCCAAAACTCATATACTTCATTCGTGTATACTGGTTCTTGCGTCTGGAAGAAGTTCCTCCAACCAACTTTTATGATTTCTAGTTCTACATCCATGTCGTCTCTTCTTAGTGACTCAAAGTTCACATGTCTTCCATAAATCATAGCCGCTTCCATTGTGTAGAGCAAAACCGCCTTCCGGAGAGCTTTTGAGTGAGATGTTTGAGAGAATCAGAAAGCGTAAATGAACCGTCAAGAGATGATGAAAAGACTGCAATAATTTCACCTTCAGTCTACTTGTAGGATTATAGTCCGGTGAGTTCTAGAATCATTAAGAACCTCGATATTATAAGATTTTTCCCTCAAAAATCTTCCTTGTGAGAGAAGTTACCAACAGAATCTCATCAGTAATTAACGTCGTTAGTTTTGACGTTACTTTAATCCTGACCGTTCACTTAACATAACCATGTTAAGGTTGCGTCTTATCTTCTGGAACCGTTCTTCACTTAGTGGTTTAGTGAAGATATATGCCCACTAAAGCTCTGTTTCAATGAACTGTAGAAGCACCACTGTCTTCTGAACATAGTCTCTCAGGAAGTGATGTCTGACTTCTATATGCTTCACTCTGGAATGCTGAATTGGATTCATTGATAGATTGATTGCACTGGTGTTGTCGCAATAGATTGGAATCTTCTCTTCTTGAACTGAATAGTCTTCGAGTTGATACTTAATCCACAATGTATGTGAGCAGCAACTTGCGGCAGACATATATTCTGCCTCAACGGTTGATAGAGCAATTGAGCTTTGTCTCTTGCTTGACCAGGAGACTAGATTTCCTCCAAGAAAGTGACATCCTCCACTTGTGCTCTTCCTTTCGATTCTATCTCCGGCATAGTCCGCATCGCAATATCCGATTAACCTGAAATCTTTACCTTTCTCAAACATTAAGCAAAGATCAGTAGTACCTGCGAGATATCTCAAAATTCTTTTAACAACAATAAAATGAGACTCTCTAGGATCGACTTGAAATCTTGCACACAAGCATACACTGAACAAAATATCAAGTCTACTTGCAGTAAGATACAGTAAAGAACCGATCATCCCTCTATATAGGGTTTGATCCACCTTCTTACCAAGTTCATCTTTCGACAAAAGGTTTAAAGGATGCATCGGAGTTGCCATAGGCTTAACATTATTCATATCAAATTTATTCAACAACTCTTTCACATACTTTTGTTGATGAATGAAGATCTTCTCTTCGGTTTGCTTAACTTGCAACCCAAGAAAGAACTTTAACTCACCCATCATACTCATTTCAAATTCTTTCTTCATTAGACTCTCAAACTTCAAGCAAACCTCTTTTGAAGTAGCACCAAAAATGATATCATCAACGTAGATCTGTACTAAGATAAAATCATTCTGAAAATTCTTCCTAAAGAGCATCTTATCAACTTGACCTCTACTGAAACCATTTTCTATTAAAAAGGTACTCAGACGATCATACCAAGCTCTAGGAGCTTCCTTCAGGCCGTATAAGGCTTTATGAAGTCTATAGACATAATCTGGGTTTTTTTAACATCTTCGAAGCCAGGTGGTTGTTTCACATACACCTCTTCATCTATAAAGCCATTCAAAAATGCACTCTTCACATCCATCTGAAACAACTTTATATCATGGCAGATCGCATATGCCAACAAAATCCTTATAGCTTCAAGTCTCGCTATTGGAGCATATGTTTCATTGTAGTCTATTCCTTCTTGCTGGTTATAGCCTTGTGCTACTAATCTAGCCTTATTTCGACTCACTCTACCTTATTCGTCTAACTTATTCTTAAAAACCCATCTGGTTCCTATAATAGATTTCTTAGATGGTTTCGGAACTAAGGACCAGACGTTATTCCTAGAAAATTGATTCAGCTCCTCTTGCATGGCTAACACCCAAGCTTCGTCTTGAAGAGCTTCCTCAACCTTCTTAGGTTCTACTTTAGAGATAAAAGCTACATTAGCTTCTCTTCTAAATCTGGACCTTGTCCTAACTCCTTCTGAGGTCTCATCGATAATTAACTCTTCTGGATGGGAACTTTTATACTTCCAATTTCGTCTTAGTTCAATAGTTTCAGGAATATCCTCAATTTTGTTCTCATGTGTGTCTGATGAAGGAGTTTCTGTGGTATCATCTAAGTTCTTTGAAGGACCTTCATTCTCCATGTCATCTTCCTTATGGGGTTGAGAACTATCATCAAACTTGACATGGATGGTCTCTTCAACAGTCTTTGAAGTAAGGTTGTAAACTCGAAATGCCTTAGACGATGATGAGTAGCCTAGAAAGATTCCTAGATAGGTCTTCGAATCTAATTTATCCAACAGCTCTTTTGTATTCAGAATGGAACATTTGCACCTGAATGGATGAAAGTAAGATATGCTTGGTCTTCTTCCATTCCATAACTCATAAGGAGTCTTCTTCAACATAGGTCGCAACAGAATTCTATTCTGAATATAGCATCTCAGATTCACGCCTTCCTTGAAATACTTAGGAAGATTCATCTCACATAGCATGGTCCTTGCCATCTCTTGAATCGTCCTATTCTTCCTTTCAACAACTCCATTATGTTGTGGAGTTCTAGGGGCTGAGAAGTTGTGGGAAATTCCATTCTCCTCACAGAATACTCTAAACTTCTCATTTTCAAACTCTCCACCATGGTCACTCCTGATACTGGCTACGGACATTCCTTTTTCATTCTGTAACTTTCTATTTTCCCGATTCCAATAATTTTTCCCTGCTGGTTGTCTCCGAAAGTTACCGATCCTCCCTTCTTATACTGAAGGTCTAGGAACATAGACCCTCTTCCCGTCATGTGTTGCGAGCATCCACTGTCTAAATACCAATGGTGCTTGCCGTATCTTCCAAGGAAGGATATCTGCAGGAGAAACTATTTTATTTTTTGGTACCCAAATTTTTTTTGGTATGATGTGATTTTTGATGCATATAACTAGGACGTTGATTAAAATGAAATATCCTATAATTTCCTTTTTCAAGGATGATTTTTACAAGATCGAGTCTTGTTTCTGTAAACCCTAATCCAAATTTTATCACTTGATGTCTACATTTTCCAAGCATTTCATTCATTTTCTTTGTACTTTCTCGTGAAAGTAGCTAAATCACCGATAAATTCTTAATCCTTAGTTTAAGTTGATTGATCTCTTCCGATCCGCTACAAACTTCCTTTTATCTTCTAATTATTTCTTTAAACAAATATTTTCTCTCTATTACCTCAGTATGTCTAATATTTTCTACATACTTTTTCTTTAACAGCTTGTACTATTTTAGAATAGCATGAGAATCTTCTAACAATTCTGAGTAGGCATCATGCAAATTATCGTAGTCAGATTTTACCTCCTCTTCACTATCTTCCTCGGCCATCAGGCAGATGTTCAGATGTTCGATGACTCGTAACTCAGATCCGATTCGGATGAATCTAGGTCCTCCCAAGTTGCCATCATGCTTTTCTTGCCTTCTCTACTCTTCTTTGGTTTCTTCTTGAGAGTAGGACATTCGGACTTGTAGTGTCCAGGCTGATTGCACTCGTAGCAGATAATAGAAGACTTCTCTGGTTTAGCTTCATCTTTCCCAATCTTTCTGAATGTCTGATTCCCTCTGGGCTTCTTCTTCCACATCGTCTTATCTTTACGAGATGAAAGATAATTCGCCAACTTCATCACTTGACTCGATTCGATTGGTGGAGTTGTCATCCTTGATTCTTCAATTTTCAACGCTTTTGATGACTTCCTCCTTCTCTGAGTCTTATGATTCTTCTGTCCGGCCTTCAGTGCTATCGACTTGTCCCGCTTGGGCTTGTCTTCAGCGTTGAGTTCAATTTCATGAATCTTCAAAGATCCCAGCAACTCATCCAGCTTTAACTCGCTCAAGTCTTTGGCTTCTTGCACCGTAGTAACTTTAGGTCTCCATCTCTTAGGAAGACTTCTTAGAATCTTTCGAACATGATCTTGATTGTTGTACGTCCTTCCAAGAGCTTTCAATCCATTGACAATTGTTTGAAATCTTCCAAACATTTGATCAATAGATTCTTCGTCTTCCATCCTGAAAAGTTCATATTGGTGCACAAGAATACTTATCTTGGATTCTTTAACTTAGCTTGTGCCTTCGTGGGCAATGGACAATGTGTCCCACATCTCTTTTGCAGTGTCGCATCCGTGGACTTTGTCGTACTCGCTCCTGCTTAGGGCACACGTCAAGAAAAATTTCGCCTTTGAATTTAGCTGTATTCTTGCTTTCTGATCAGCCGTCCATCTGTTCCGTGGAATAGAATTGCCTTCTTCATCTACGGGTGTATAGGGTCCGTTCTCTATTACGTCCCAAAGGTCGACATGAGTAGATTCGATGAATAATCGCATCCTATCTTTCTAATAGTGATAGTCTTCTCCGTTGAATACAGGAGGTCTAGTGACTGAGGCTCTTTCAGCGATGTATACATGTGATTCCGCCATTATCTTTAATCCACACTTCGCCAAAGTGATTCTTGGATACCTCGCTCTGATACCAATTGAAGTGAATCACACGTTAATACAGCACTTAGAAAACGATATTAGAATGCACGAGAAGGGGGGGTTGAATTGTGTATTCCCCTTTTTTTATAGATCTTTTGAAAACTATTTGTTAGAAGTAAAATTCTTTACAGAATTTTTATAGATTCTGATTAATCAAAATTTTCAATACTATATATATAAAAACTAAGTAATGATAAATTTTGAAACTAAAATAGAGATAGAGAGTAAGAGTGGTAGACACGAAGATTTATCTTGGTTCACCCCAAACTGTGGGCTACGTCCAGTCCTCAGAGTTTCTTATGAGATTTCACTATCTCTTCAATCGTTACAAGTATTCTTTCCACGAGCCTCTTCAGGTCTCTACAACCAGTATTCTTTCACACTTAGCCTCTGCAGGCTATCTGTACAACTTTTCTTCTCGGAAAAATATTTGAACACTTTGTTACAGAAAAATAGCACTCAACTAAATCACTTTTTCACGTAGTAATTTTTCTCGCTATTTCGTGTAAGTATCTGTAAGTATGTAGCTTTTTGTAACTCTTTATGTGTGTATCTCACTTTTTTGTAACTTTGCAATCTTCGACTTCGACTTGTATTTATAGCCTTCGTCTCCAACTGCTTCTTGATTCTTGAATCTTGAATCTTGAAAGAAACGGTTAATCAGTTGAGTTTTGTAACTAACTCGAACTGACTCTTGCGTCTGCTTCTTTTACTCAAGGCTCTGCGTCACTTTTGCATCTGCGTCTGCGTTAATCGTTCAACTTTTCAACAAATGCGATCATCGTTCCGACTTCAGCTATTTCAACTTCGTGCTGTAATAAATCGTGTCCGACTTCAGTTATTTCAACTTCGTCTATGTCTGAGTTTGTCTGTGTACAACTTCGTCTGTTTTGTTTTTCTTTGTATTTGATCTCTTTTTGTTATACATCAAAATCATATTTATGTAAAGTCATTTTGACTTAACATAAACTAGCGCCAGTAGCTTGATGGACTAGCTATCCATCAAGTATTAACACCAAGATGAGATCTTGTGTGTTAATCACCATATAGAGTAAAATGGGAGATCTAGAAGGAAAAGCCAACATAAGGGCAAGACGACAATTTTACTTTTTATTATGTGGATGGCTATAATATGCTTCATAATAAAGTTTGCAATTGGATATCTTATTTGAAATATTTTTTCTTATAATATTTAGTAATTCAAAAATTCAACTAATTGTTTTTAATAGAATGACATTTGGTTAACAATTTGGATTTAATTCTAATGAGATTAAATTAATTCTGGGCCTATTAGAGCTTGAACTATACAAGTCTAATTGAATTCCCCACTTGGCTTCTAGGAACGTTATCAAGAAAAGTAAGAAATATAAATAGAGTTTTTAAGGCCTATGATTAAATGTTGGGCTTACACTAATTAATTGTTAATTAGAAGCCCAAATGAACATTTAATATTGGGCTAGACTTTGGTTTGATTTGATTAATTAGATTAATTAAATTGAAACAAAGTTATTAAAGATAAAAGGAGGGCAAATTTCGATTTTATAACTAAATGTGCAGTTGCACATTTAACATTGAATTGCTAAATTTAAGATGGTTTTTGTCATGCTTCATTATCATTAAATGGACTAATGACCTTATCATTAAACGGTTTAATGGTTTTCTTTTAATGATGACGTGACCTTTTAGCATTCATTTGATTAAAGAAAGGAGGAGGTACATTTGATGTACTCTCTCCCTTCTTTCATCTCATAACCGAAAATGAGAGGGTCTCATTTAGGTTAATGGTCTTTTCATATAGCCATCTTAAACAAATGAGAAGAGTTTCATTTATTAGCTTCTTTATGATTGATTAAATAATGAAGTGATGCATTGGATGCACATCACTTCTTTCTTTCATGTTTAATCGAAATTGAGAAGGTGTTCTTGCATTTTTGACTCACTATCTCCTCTCTTGCATAAGTTAGCTGAAACTTGAATGAGAAGAGTCTCATTTTTGTCTTCTTTCAACAAAGAAAAATCTCTTCCATATTTCTTCTCCTTTCCCACTAAATAATCTTGTTAATCAAGTTGTCCAAGAAGAACAAGTGGTAGATCGAATCATTCGAGGATACAATAACAAAGAGAGGATACATTAATAAGGAGAGGATACAAAAATGAGGAGTTAAAGTTGTAGTAAGGAGTCGATATAATTTCTATCATCATTGATGCTATTTATTTTTCTAATACGTATCATGCATGGATTAAACATGTTGATTTAGTTACAACGCTTCTGCTGTGTTTTGATTTTGAAAAAAGTTTTTGAAATCTAATGTTTTAGCCAAATCTAGTATGCTTATGTAATTTCTATCATCATTGATGCTATTTATTTTTCTAATATGTATCATGTATGGATTAAACATGTTGATTTAGTTACAAAAATTCTATTGTGTTTTGATTTTGAAAAAAGTTTTTGAAATCTACTATTTTAGCCAAATCTAGTATGCTTATGTTTTCGATCCAACAATTGGTATCAGAACTATTTTATTTTGCATGATTTTGGTTCCTATCTGTGATGTATGGGTTGGCAATTAAAGTTTGTATTCTTCATATTTTTATGTGATAGAAATATATATGGTGTATGTTTTGCTCTTTTGGTTGTGTAAAGAATATAGTTTTACCTTGTAAGTCTTCTTCGTTTGTTTTGTAACAAGGAGGGTGCCCTATCATTGTCATGTTTCCTCCTCTGCTTCATTTTTCTATTTTCTGTAATATTGAAGATGGTGCAACCATGGATCATTGTAGGAGATTCAAGAAGTAGAGCTAAGGAGTGAAGCATAAGAGCATAAGTTAACAAGTCAATGGAGTTGAACAGGCAAGTTCGTTGCAACAACATCGACGTAAATGCATCATCGCGGCGAAACCTACATATTTACTAAAGAAACCTTTCAGAAAAAATTTGCCGCGGCGAAGGTAATGTTTGCGCCGCGGTGAAAATTGAAGATGATTGACTAAATCTTTTGGGAAAAGTTTGTCGCGGTGAACGCATCCTCTCACCACGGCGAAATCTTCGAATCAGCAATAACCTGGACCATTTTTGGCAAAATAACCCACTGTTGCACCCGATCCATCGACCCATTTTTGATGAAAAAGACCTATTTTAGGCTAACAAGAAGCATCAGACGGAAGCTGACACTTTGGAGAAAAAAAATGCATTTATCGACACTTCCATCATCTTACTCCATCTTCATACACACCATCGCCCTCTCTTTATACCATTTTCTTCCACTTTCCATCGTCGGTTGCTACCATGGGATGTTACGATTGCTTCTCGGTTGTGAAGTTGCTTGGAGCTATGAGTGGCTAAGTATCTCTTTTCCTCTTGAAGATGTAGCAAAGGTTTGAGTTCAATGGGATTAAAAGGGGAGTAGCTTAATCCATGTTTAACTATGATTTATGAACTCCTAGGTTTAGGATTTGTGATTTGTAGTTGAACATTCTTGATTAGAGTTTAATCAAGTGTTGGATATTCAATGTGTGGTTGTGATTTGTTGATGTAAAACTTGGAGCTTTAATATATGAAGTCTCATATATGTCAATTTGTGATATTGTTGAATCTATTTTATCTTGCATAGTTGTGTTTGATAATGAGTTGATTTGAGATCCCAAAATGACTTGTTGCATTGACTTACCCACCACACACACTAAGGACATTTAACAAGGTCTTAAGAAATGGAGTTCACTGATTAAGACCTTGGACTTAAAGAGTTCTTTAAGGTTTATCATTTGAAAATTAGTGATTTTCACTCCCATCGAAAATTGATTTCGAACTATGATAGCCAAGCTCATTTTCAAGAGGATACTATCACCATTTGATCATTGTCTTTATCTTTCCGTTTGCTATACCCAAAAATCCAAAAATACTTTTCACACACTTTTCTTGCGATTCAATTTAATTCTATTAAGAATTCCAAAGATCAAAACCCCCTCCTTACTAATTTAGCTTGCATTTCATGACATATAGGTTAGCTTAGGTCCATTATTTTAGGTTATGATTAAGTGAGATGACCCAAGGTTGCATCCTATATTGCAATCCTTAGATTTTATTTTTGATTTGACCTTCAAAGGAAAGTACTAAGGTCCTAATCAAAATGGCGTCGTTGTCGGGAAACCAAATAATTGGTTCTCTAGGTTAGTTTTTGTCATTTTGCTGCTAAGCAAGGTTAGGAGCTTTTTTCTTTAGATTGCATTCTAGATAATTGAGTTTCATACTTTTCAATAGTATAGGATTTCATTTTCTTTGCATAGCATTGAAATTTTGAAAATACAAAACAAAAAGATACTGAATATTTGCACTTTTCATACTTAGCATTTTTGCACCCACATAGTTTTGAATATTTCTTTTATTGCTTTTTGATACATACACATTTTACTTGCATACTTTACTCTCACACATACTTTCATATACCTATACACTTACATCCATCACATCTCGCCTTTTTATTTGACTGCACTTGTACGTAAGTTTTGTTACATCTTATTGTCATTTGAATTGTTCCTGTGCATGCCTCGGAAAACTAAACTTCTACCTTTCTATCCTGAAATTGAGAGATATTTGAGAAAATTAGAAAGGAAAGGAAAGAAAAAGAGAGAAATAAGGTAGTTGTTGAAGGTGAGTCTAGTGAGCCAAGTAGTGAGAGCGATTCATTAAAAAGAGTGATAATGACCAAAAACCCAGCTTTCTTCCAATAACTTTCATGCTAACCAATCTAGGAATGGTGATAATGGAGGTAATGGGGAGCATGAGCGAGTTGGAGAGAATATTGGGAATCAAAGAAGAAGGACCATTAGGGAAGCGACCACTTCTGACGTGAATTATGATCCATTTACTGTTGCTTGTCCTAATTTTGACTTGAATTTTGAAGTTAAAGGATTGCTCATTAACTCTCTTCCTAAATTTCATGTCTTGACAGGAGAAGATCCCTATATGCATTTGCAATCATTATCCATAATCTGTCAGAGTATGAAGTTGGTGGGAGCTTCGCTTGATCAAGTGCTATGGAAGGCTTTTCACCTATCATTGGAGGGAAAAGCAAGGGAGTGGTATATGAGCCTCCCAAGGCATGTGGCAAATGCCTACCATAGTTAGGCCAATTTGAAGAAGGCATTCTTGGAGAAATATTTTCTGGTCTCCAGAACTTCATCAATGAGGAACGAGATATATTCAGCATGTCAAGATTATCATGAGTCACTCTATGACTATTGGAACTACTTCTAAGACCTGTTATTCATATGGCCCCATCACTAGATACCTGATGAGCAGTTAGTGAAATATTTTTATGATGGGCTGAAAAGTCAAGATAAAGATATATTGGATGCGGCATCGGGAGGTTCTTTCATTGACCTTACAGCTACGGAGGCATGGGATCTGATCAAGAAGATGGCTTTGAATCATCAACAGTATAGTGTGAGAGATACTAGAGGTGTCCATGATTTGGGATCTTCAGCAGCATAAAAGAATGGAGAGTTTGGAGTCTAAAGTTGACTCTTTGGAGAGTAGAGTAACTTCACAGTTGTCCTTCATCACTGTAGAACTGAAAAACATGAGTGTGCCTCGCCCAACATCTTCTATGGATTTTACTGCGCCTAGTTGTGATACTTATAGGTCAGTAATGCACATATCTAGTGTTTTCCCCAATCGGTATGAAAAAGTGTCTGCAGTGTGTCAAGGTCGGACCAATCAGAAATGGGAACCCTATTCCAACACCTATAACGAGGGATGGAAGGCAAATCCTAGGTTCAGTTGGAGGAATGAAGAAGGAAGGGGCCCGAATAGATTTTAACAAGGAAGAGGGGCTAGTACTTCCACTAACCAATTCCTCAACCAACAGCAAGCCTTGACTGTTCCACTAAAGGAGGACACTAACCTTCTGCATAATATGATGGCACTGATTAAGGGGGAAAGAACTTCGTACAACAACCAGTTCAATGCAATAGCCAATCTCATTAAATAGGATTCCTCTAAAATCGCTGTTTAGTTTAATGCTTTAGAAAAGAGAATGGAACAATGGGAGACAAAAACTGAGAATATCAACTCATACGTCAGTCAATTATAGAACAACATAAGTGAGAACCAAGCAAGAAGCAATGGAATAATCCCCTCTAATACTGTTATGAACCCCAAGAGTTTGAACGCTATAACCCTCCGAAGTGGGAAACAAGTGAGGTTTAGAAATTAAGATGAGGGAGAAGACGAAGAGGCGATTGAGATTAGAGAATTGCCTTCAACAAATGAAGAAGTCAAGAAGCTCGAAAGTTCCAAAGAGAGATCACTTTTGACTGAAAAGAAGTCCGAATTAAAGAGTAGGGGAGCGCACTCTAAAACCAACCCAAAATCAAGTAAGCAAGGAGCCCAGGAAGCAAACAACAAGGAGCTAAGCCTTAAGGACCTTCCTTTTCCCAATTCTTATTTGCTTAGCAAAAGGATGACTGATTTTAAACATGAGAAAGATGTCATTGCCTTGTTTGGGAAAGTAGAAGTCAACATCCCTTTGCTTGATCTAGTGAAAAGGGTTCTTGCATACGCTAAATATCTTAAGGACTTGTGCACAAATAAAAGAAAGTTTAGACCTAATGAAAGAGTACAAGTCAGCTTAAATGTGTCCACAGTTTTCAAACCCTAAATACCCGTTAAGTGCCAAGACCTTGGATCTTTCACCATTTCGTGCACAATAGGAAAAGTTACCATAGGAGGAGCCTTGCTACATCTAGGGGCGACAATCAATGTGACACCTAAGTCTGTCTATGCATCATTAGGAGTTAAGAGTCTAAAGCCTACTTCTATAGTGTTATAATTGGATGATCGATCTCTTAGGCATCCAGTGGGCATCATAGAGGACATTGTTAAGTCAAAATGACTTTACATATATATGATTTTGATGAATAACAAAAGAAGTAGTAAAAGGTAAAAAAAAACATGACGCAGATTGAAGTTAAAAAGATGATTTAAGAAATACTGACGCTTGATTGAAAAATAGATGGAGAAGTAGAGACGCAGACGCAAGATAAAAAACAGACGCAGATGCAGACGCAAAATATAACGCAGACGCAAAGTGAAAAGCAGACGCAAATGCAAAGTGAAAAACAGACATAGACGCAAAGGGAAAAGCAAAAGCAGACGCAAAAATATAGACGAAGAAAAGCAGACGCAAAATTCAAAAGAAGACGCAAGAGTCAGTTCGAGTTAGTTACAGAACTCAACTGATTAACCGTTTCTTTCAAGATTCAAGAATCAAGAATCAAGAATCAAGAAGTCGTTACAGACGAAGACTATAAATATAAGAAGAATTCGAAGATTGCAAAGTTAGAAAGAGCGAAAGAAGAAAAGAGCAAAAACTGAGATAATTGATTTACGTACACAAACTCTGCGCAAATTAGCTGAGAGTTAGTTTTACTGTAACAAGTTTTAAATACTTTTTGTTGGATTGGAAAAAGAAAGCATGCTTAGTTTGGAGAAACGATAGATTTCAAAACTTTTTAAGAAATCATCTTACAGCGGAAGCAATATATCCAAATCAATATGCTAATCCATACATGATATGGTATAAGGATAATAAAACCAAGAACAAGATAAAAGGAATTACCGACTCCTTCGCCATGACTTTAAATCCTCATTGACTATCCTCTCCTTCTCAGATCCAAATCCTTTGCCTTTGAGTCTTTTCCTTTAGCAATCTATCTTCTTCCTTGTAGTAGTATCCTCTACCAATTAGATTTACCGCTTGTTCTTCAAGGACAACTAGGTTAACAAAATCCTTTGGTGGGAAAGGAGAAGAAATATTTGGAGGAGATTTTCTTAAGAAGAAGAACCAAAATTGAAACTCTTTCAATTCTTTCACTTAGAATTTCGGTTCTCTCTTGCATGAAAAGAGAGAATGTCTAAAACCATGCAAGAACCCTTACATCTCAATTTCAAATATGCATGAATGGAAAGAGTGAGAGGCATCCAATGCATCACTTACATTAATCACTCATCAAATAGCCAATAAATGAGACTTACTTCATTTATCTTTAAAATGGCTATTTGAAAAGACCATAACCTATAATTGAATACCCATTTCGGTTTTGGCAAGAAGAAAGAAGGAAGATGGTCCATCTAATGCACATCTTTCATCTTTAATCTAATGAATGCAAATAGGTTACATGCCAACATTAAAAGCCAACCATTAAACCATTTAATGGTAAGTTCATAACTCCATTTAATAATGATGAACCATTATAAAGACCATCTTTATTTAGTATTTTAATGTCAAATGTGTGGTTACACATCTAACCTAACACAATTTCGAAATTGCTTCTTCTCCATTTAAAAAATTGTTTTAATATAATTAATCTAATCAATTACATTAAACCAAAACAAGCCCATTTCTAAATGAACATATGGGCTTCCAATTAACCATTAATTAGTATAAGCCCATCATTCAATTATGGAATTCTAAAGCCTCCAAACTACTTCTTACTTAGCTTGATAACCTTCCTTAAAGCCAAGTGGGGAATCTTATTGGACTTTGATAATTCAAGTCTAATAAGCCGAAATAATTCAATCTCATCAATTAATTCTAACTTATTAACTAAATGTCATTCCACTAAAGACAATTAGTTGAACTCTTGAATTATTAAATATTATGAGAATATGTCCAATTGCAAACCCTATTTAGAACCTTATTATAGCTATCCGCACAACAAAGGGTAAAATTACCGTTTTGCCCTTATGTTGGTTTTTCCTTCTAGATCTCTCATTTTACTTTATATGGTGATTAACACATAAGATCTCATGTTAGTGTTAAGACTTGATGGGTAGCTAGTTCATCAAACTCTGGCGCGCAGATTTAATCACCAAATCTCCTTAAAACATCTGTAAGAGATGATAACACTATAAACTCTTTATTTGAGTGAATGTTCCCAAAAACATGTTTCAATTAATAATTCCAACATGCGAACCTTTGGATTAATATCCTGTAAAAATCCATTCGATCATATCAAGAATTATAATGAAACACATATGAGTTCACCACTCATCAAGATTGTGGTTCATAATAGCGAATGCTTAAGTTGTATGTTTTAAGATTAAAGTAACGACCCACTTTATTCTTGAAAACATACTTGATTCCGCATTCATTTAATAGTGCCATTATCGATAGTCTACTACTATCATGATATGAAACTCATCATTCCCTTTAAGTAAACTCCTTTACTTATATGGAGATAAATCGCAACACTACTGCCTAAACCATAATCAAACGACCAACTTGATTATTTAACGTGAATCAATTAATTGATTCTAATAATATACATGTTTCCCATACATCTCTATGTATATGTATATTACTTACAAATGAATCTTGGTACCTTATGACCAGATATATAATGCTCATACAGATAAAACCAAACTCTTTTGTTTTATTAATAATAAATATTTTCATTACAAAATCAGAATCAAGAAGATAAAGTTACATGTAAATACACTTGCTTTCTAGGGCTCTATATTTACATAACTCCAACAATCTCCCAGCTTCCTAAAGCAAGTTTGACATATCCTTTATTCCCATCCCTTCTAGGTGACCCTCAAAGCTCTTTTGAGTCAATGTCTTTAATGAGCGGATCAGCAAGGTTTTGCTCAGAGGAATCTTTACCACATCCACTTCTCCACGTTGTATTATCTCCCTTATGAGATGATACTTTACTCAATGTGTTTGGCGACTTTGTGGTTCCGAGGTTCTTTAGAATTAGCCACTTTGCACTATTATCACAAAAGTGTAATGGCTTTTTCTACCTCTGGAACTACCTCCAAATCATTTAGGAACTTCCGAGCTAGATCGCTTCCTTTCTTCTTCACAAGCACAACATACTCAACCTCCATAGTCGAATCAGCAATACAAGATTGCTTGACACTCCTCCAAACTATGGCTCCACCTTCTAAAGTAAATATAGAACCGTAAGTTGATTTCCTTGAATCAACATCGATTGGAAATCGAATCAGATATCCCGTCGGAATAAGATTACTTCCAGAGTAAACAAGCATTAAGTTCTTCGTCCCCACGAAGATACTTAAATATACACTTAACCGCAGTCAATGTTCCATTCTGGATTGGACTGAAATCGCTACCAAATCCCATGCGTAATGATATCCGGTCTAGTGCACAAGATTGCATACATCAAACTACCAACCGCCAAAGCATATGGAATGTTACGCATCGCTCAACCTCCTCTTGGGTTTTAGGTGCTTGTTCCTTTGAAAGTTTGATTTCATGTCTAGTAGAGTGAAACCCCTCTTGAATCTTGCATGACGAACTTATCGAGCATATTCTCAATGTAAGTTAGTTGAGAAAAACTATCTTCTTGTTCTTACGATCCCTTATAAGTTTGATCCCTAGAACATAGGTAGCCTCTCCAAATCCTTCATTAAAAGCTGCTCATTCACCATCCTTAACCGCAGATAACATTCCCACATCATTCCCAATGAGCGTAATGTCATCAACATCTGAGATTAGGAAAGTAACCTTACTGTCTTGTATTCTTTTGTAAACACAAGGCTCATCTAGGTTTTGTATGAACCCATAGGTTTTGATAGCCTTATCAAACCTAATGTTCCAAGACCTAGATGCTTGCTAAGTCCATAAATGGACCTTTGCAACTTGCAAACCTTATGCTCATTACCTAGCTCAATGAATCCTTCGGTTGGGCCATATAAATGGTCTCCTCAAGATCTCCATTCGAAATGCGGTCTTGACATCCATTTGCCATATTTCATAATCGAAATAGGTCGCTATGGCAAAAGAATCTGATGGACTTAAGCATGGCAACCGGAGAAAAGACTCCTCGTAGTCTATACCCTCCTTTTGAGTATAGCCTTTAGCTACCAATCTAGCTTTAAAGGTCTCTACCTTTCCATCGATCCCTTTTCTTTTGTAGATCCATTTACACCCTATGGTTTTAGACACTGGTGGTAGATCTACAAGGACCTGATTTCATTAGTATACATAGAATCTATTTCCGATTCTATTGCCTTGAGCCATTTTCCCGCATCAACATCATTAATAGCCCGTGTATACGAACGGATCTGTTTCTTCTTGGTCCGAGATGGCAATTAAGCCTTCTCCTAAACCCAGATACCTATCTGGTTGTCTCACAACCCTCCCACTACGTCTAGGCACATCTTGATGTTCAGGTTGCACTCAACTCTTGAATCCATTTCGACATCTTGTTCTGTCATATCCAAAATAACTCTTGGTTTGGATGAAATTGCTAACTCCTTTAGTACTACTTCACTTCTTCCTTTGTGATTTCTCACAAACTCTTCCTCTAAGAAGTTTGCATTTGTCGACACAAATACCTTCCTATCATGAGGATTGTAAAAATAGTACCCTCGAGTTCCCGTAGGATATCCTACAAACAAACATACTTCTGACCTTGGTTCCATCTTTGTGGATTCAGGCTTTAGAACATGAGCTGGACAGCCCCAAGTCCTCAAGTGCCTCAATGAAGGCACTCGGCCAGTCCACAACTCCCTAGGTGTTTTAGGCACCGATTTGGATGGAGCAAAGTTAAGAAGATATGTTGTCGTTTGTATGGCATATCCCCAGAACGATTTTGGAAGGCTAGCATAGGACATCATTGATCTTACCATTTCCAATAGAGTTCTATTTCTCCTCTCTACTACACCATTCTGTTGAGGTGTACGAGGAGCTGACAAATTGGAAACAATTCCATTGTCAATTAAATATTGCTGGAACTCTCCAGATAAATACTCACCACCTCGATCTGATCGAAGTCGTTTTAATGGCTTGCCAAGTTGCTTCTCAGCTTCAGCTTTGAATTCTTTGAACTTTTCAAAAGATTCACTCTTTTTATGCATCAAATACAAATAGCCATGTCTTGAGTAATCATCTATAAAAGTTATGAAATATTCATAACCTCCTCTAGCTTGTACATTCATGGGCCCACACACATCAGTATGTACCATGTCCAATGTGGATTCAAATCTTTTTCCTTTAGAAGGAAATGAGGCTTTTGTCATTTTCCTTCAATACAAGATTCACAGTGGGTAATGGATCACTATCCAAGCCCATAAGGATCCCATCCTTTACTAGCTTTGTCAAGTCTTTTCGATTGATATGACCCATCCTTAGATGCCACGAGATACTTTGAATTAATGCTAGAGATATTGGATTGTCTTGGTTTTATCAATTACTGTGGTGTTTAGTGAGCCTTTCATAGGTTCTATAAAAACAATCCTGTTTAATTATCGCTTCACAAATAAAATCCTTATTCTCATATATTGAAACAACCTTTTCAAAATATAAGGAATAGCAGATTTTATTAGACAAAAATGTAAATCATGTTCCTTACAATCATTGGCATGTAATAAACATCTTCCAAATATAACCTATGACCACTAGGAAAGTCCAAGATAACTTCTCCCACCGATTCTCGCTGAAACATAGGAACCATCTGCTATCTTAACTTGAAACGGCCTTTAGAAGTCTTTTCCTTCATTGGAACCCTGAAAGAATTACAAACATGGTTAGTGGCTCCTGAATCTAATATCCAAGAAGTAGATAAATCTGCCACATTTCTAGTTCCTAACAAACTTAGGAAGCCCATACCTTGTTTGCTTTTGAGGGACTCTAGGTAGATCGGATGCTTTCTTTTCCAAAGGGCCCATCTCATCACAAAGGAAACACTTTCCTTTGATGTTCTCTTTGGCCTTCTTTTCATGGGTTTGGCCTTGACCCTATTTGGGCCTTCTTTTCATTGGACCCTTCTTCTTTCCTTGCCCTTACCTTGGCTTAGAAGAAGAAGCTACATTAGCTTCTGGCCCATGAGCCTTAATATTCAATATTTCCTCCATGCTCTGGAGGGTATTCATCAACTCACTCAAGGTGTAATCCTTGTTGTTGAGCTCATAGTCCAACTTAAACTGCTGAAAAGAACAGTTTAAGCTATTGATGATCATAATCATCTGCGTGTCCGCATCCATATCCGCCCCAAGCATCTTAGCCTCAGTGACCGCAGAGATTACCTCATCATGTAATCCCGCACCGGTTCACCAGGTTTCTGTTTGAGATTATGAAAGGTTTGGATAGCTTTCACTCTTGCAGACCTAGTCCTCACACCAAACATCTCATGTAGGTGATGGACCATTGCATTAGCAGTTTTCATACAAGCAATTTGCTTTTGCAACATGCCGCTGACAGAAGCCAGAATATAACACTTAGTAGTCTTGTCAGCATTCTGCCAACGCTCATGTTGTTGGACTTGCTCAAGAGTTGCATCTCCACTTAGAGGTGTAGGCTCATTTTCAGTTAACACCCATGAAATACGTTCATATTGAAGAACAATGTCAAGGTTACGTCTCCATTCATTAAACTTGTCTCCATTTTCCAATTTGTTATTAGTCAAGAGCAGGGTGAGTGGATTCATTTTGTGGTTGATTATGTCTGAAAATATAAATTATTAAAACATAAGCATACTAGTCAACAATTTATGGAACTTTGTATAAAATCATGATGCATGTATGCATGATGATAGATTTAACAAAACTTAAAAATTAAAACATTATACGACGGTTATTTTTCTTATCTATAACAGACTAAGTGACGGTGGGCCATCTTATCTATTAAAAGAAAATTTGGGACCCTCCCACTCAAAAAACTACCAAGCATCTCATGCTCAATTTTTTAAGAAGCGTCTTAATTTGGTCCATACTTTTACCAACAGAGCTACGGTGGGCAGTTTATTGATAAAAAATATTGAGTGTATAACCATTTGATTCATTCACTAAAGATACCTACAAATCATGCCTCGGTGGGAGGTCATATTTGCTATCATTAAGTGGACTTATCCTTAAGGAGACCCAAACCATGCAAGATCTAGGATCCATGCCCTCCGATGGGGAGTAACACTTCACCACATGCAAACGGGCCATCATTTGGAGACCGTGGACTCTCACAGGAGCATCCTCTCCCACTCAATCTTTTTGGGCTTTAAGTTTTAAATACCATCTTGTCTAGATGCAATTTATTATCCATCCTATATTGTTTCATTATATATCTCATACATAATGAATGCATGGCAAGGCCTAGGGTTGGCAATTTTCTAAATGACATGCAATCACATAATATCACATATTACAAGCATTCATTTCTCCATTCATCACATAAACTAATAAAGCCACTTTTGATTGTCCATCCTAGAAACATAAAATAATTACAAGCCTTTTAGGCCCAAAATATGCTTCTTCATCTTGGATCTTCATCTTCGAACTCTTCGCTAACATGATCCGGCCCATTCGGTAAACAAAATGTAATGGCATTTATGAAATTAGAATTTTGTCATTTTGAAAAATAAAATTCCAGCACTAGATTTTAGAAAACCAAATCTTTGTTTTGACAAAAATTCCAGCACTTGTTTTATTAAAACCAAACTCATTTCATGAAAATTAAACACAGCACTTAGTATTTTAGCAAACCGAAATTGGATTCTTTGAAACAAAAACCAGCACTTGTTTTCCAATCATAACTGAAATATGATTCATTGAAACAAAAATTCCAGCAACTTAGTTTTCACAAAACTTATGCCAAAACACAAAGGATACACCAAAATTTACCTTTCCATTTCTTCAATCCATGGCTGCTCCTTCTTCATCATTACATCAATTTGTACATTACAAAATCAAATAAAATAGAAAAAAGAAACCAAGGAGGAAACATGGTGATGATAGACCACCCTCCTTGTTACAACCAAATGAAGAAATCTTACAAGATAAAATTTAACTTCTATGGACAACCAAAAGAGCAACATACACCATATATATTTCTATCACATAAAAAAATGCAGTATACATAAAAATATTGCCAACCCATGCATCCACCATATAGGAACCAAAATCATGCATGAAAAACTGGCTCTGATACCAATTGTTGGATCGGAAAAAGAAAGCATGCTTAGTTTGGAGAAACGATAGATTTTAAAACTTTTTAAGAAATCATCTTGCAGCGGAAGCAATATATCCAAATCAATATGCAAATCCATACATGATATGGTATAAGGATAATAAAACCAAGAACAAGATAAAAGGAATTACCGAGTCCTTCGCTACAGCTTTAAATCCTCGCTGCGCTATCCTCTCCTTCTTGTATCCAAATCCTTTGCCTTTGAGTCTTTTCCTTTAGCAATCTATCTTCTTCCTTGTAGTAGTATCCTCTACCAATTAGATTTACCACTTATTCTTCAAGGGCAACTAGGTTAACAAAATCCTTTGGTGGGAAAGGAGAAGAAATATTTGGAGGAGATTTTCTTAGAAGAAGAAGAACCAAAATTGAAACTCTTTCAATTCTTTCACTTAGGAATTTCGGTTCTCTCTTGCATGAAAAGAGAGAATGTCTAAAAAACATGCAAGAACCCTTTCTTACATCTCAATTTCGAAATATGCATGAATGGAAAGAGTGAGAGGCATCCAATGCATCACTTCTTACATTAATCACTCATCAAATAGCCAATAAATGAGACTTCATTTATCTTTAAAATGGCTATTTGAAAAGACCATAACCTATAATTGAATACCCATTTCGGTTTTGGCAAGAAGAAAGAAGGAAGATGGTCCATCTAATGCACATCTTTCATCTTTAATCTAATGAATGCAAATAGGTTACATGCCAACATTAAAAGCCAACCATTAAACCATTTAATGGTAAGTTCATAACTCCATTTAATAATGATGAACCATAATAAAGACCATCTTTATTTAGTATTTTAATGTCAAATGTGTGGTTACACATCTAACCTAACACAATTTCGAAATTGCTTCTTCTCCATTTAAAAAAAATTGTTTTAATATAATTAATCTAATCAATTACATTAAACCAAAACAAGCCCATTTCTAAATGAACATATGGGCTTCCAATTAACCATTAATTAGTATAAGCCCATCATTCAATTATGGACTTCTAAAGCCTCCAAACTACTTCTTACTTAGCTTGATAACCTTCCTTAAAGCCAAGTGGGGAATCTTATTGACTTTGATAATTCAAGCTCAATAAGCCCGTAAATAATTCAATCTCATTGGAATTAATTCTAGCTTATTAACTAAATGTCATTCCACTAAAGACAATTAGTTGAACTCTTGAATTATTAAATATTATGAGAATATGTCCAATTGCAAACCCTATTTAGAACCTTATTATAGCCATCCGCACAACATAGGTGAAATTACCGCTTTTACCCTTATGTTGGTTTTTCCTTCTAGATCTCTCATTTTACTTTATATGGTGATTAACACATAAGATCTCATCTTAGTGTTAAGACTTGATGGGTAGCTAGTTCATCAAACCATCGCGCCAGCTTAATCACCAAATCTCCTTAAAACATCTAGAAGAGATGATAACACTATAAACTCTTTATTCGAGTGAATGTTCCCAAAAACATGTTTCAATTAATAATTCCAACATGCAGACAATCGGATTAATACCTGTAAAAATCCATTCCGATCATATCAAGAATTATAATGAAACACATATGAGTTCACCACTCATCAAGATTGTGGTTCATAATAAGCGAATGCTTAAGTTGTATGTTTTAAGATTAAAGTAACGCCCACTTTATTCTTGAAAACATACTTGATTCCATTCTTTAATAGTGCCATTATCGATAGTCTACTACTATCATGATATAAAACTCATCATTCCCTTTAAGTAAACTCCTTTACTTATATGGAGATAAATCGCAACACTACGCCTAAACCATAATCAAACGACCAACTTGATTATTCAACTATGAATCAATTAATTGATTCTAATAATATACATGTTTCCCATACATCTCTATGTATATGTATATTACTTACAAATGAATCTTGGTACCTTATGACCAGATATATAATGCTCATACAGATAAAACCAAACTCTTTTGTTTTATTAATAATAAATATTTTCATTACAAAGCTCAGAATCAAGAAGATAAAGTTACATGTAAATACACTTGCTTTCCAGGGCACTATATTTACATAACTCCAACAATCTCCCAGTTGCCCTAAAGCAAGTTTGAAATATTCTTTATTCCCATCCCTTCTAGGTGACCCTCAAAGCTCTTTTGAGTCAATGTCTTTAATGAACGGATCAGCAAGGTTTTGCTCAGTAGAATCTTTACCACATCCACTTCTCCACGCCAGTATTATCTCCCTTATGAGATGATACTTTACCAATGTGTTTGGCCGCTTTGTGGTTCCGAGGTTCTTTAGAATTAGCCATCGCACCACTATTATCACAATAAAGTGTAATGGCTTTTTCGCCTCTGTAACTACCTCCAAATCATTTAGAACTTCCGAGCTAGATCGCTTCCTTTTTGCGCTTCACAAGCAGCAACATACTCAGCCTCCATAGTCGAATCATCAATACAAGATTGCTTGACACTCCTCCAAACTATGGCTCCACCTCCTAAAGTAATTATAGAACCAGAAGTTGATTTCCTTGAATCAACATATGATTGGAAATCAGAATCTGTATATCCCGTCGGAATAAGATTACTTCGAGTAAACAACCATTAAGTTCTTCGTCCTAAGAAGATACTTAAGTATACACTTAACCGCATTCAATGTTCCATTCTCGGATTGGACTGAAATCGCTACCGGTCCCCATGCGTAATGTATATCCGGTCTAGTGCATGATTGCATACATCAAACTACCAACTGCCAAGCATATGGAATGTTACGCATGCGTTCAACCTCCTCTTGGGTTTTAGGTGCTTGTTCCTTTGAAAGTTTGATTCCATGTCTAGTAGAGTGAAACCCTCTTGGAATCTTGCATGGCGAACTTATTGAGCATATTCTCAATGTAAGTTAGTTGAGAAAAACTATCTTCTTGTTCTTACGATCCCTTATAAGTTTGATCCCTAGAACATAGGTAGCCTCTCCCAAATCCTTCATTAAAAGCTGCTCATTCAGCCATCCTTAACCGCAGATAACATTCCCACATCATTCCCGATGAGCGTAATGTCATCAACATACGTGATTAGGAAAGTAACCTTACCTTCTTGTATTCTTTTGTAAACACAAGGCTCATCTAGGTTTTGTATGAACCCATAGGTTTTGATAGCCTTATCAAACCTAATGTTCCAAGACCTAGATGCTTGCTTAAGTCCATAAATGGACCTTTGCAACTTGCAAACCTTATGCTCATTACCTAGCTCAATGAATCCTTCTGGTTGGGCCATATAAATGGTCTACTCAAGATCTCCATTCAGAAATGCGGTCTTGACATCCATTTGCCATATTTCATAATCGAAATAGGCTGCTATGGCCAAAAGAATCCTGATGGACTTAAGCATGGTAACCGGAGAAAAAGTCTCCTCGTAGTCTATACCCTCCGGACAAAAGAATCCATTCTGATCATATCAAGAATTATAATGAAACACATATGAGTTCACCACTCATCAAGATTGTGGTTCATAATAAGCGAATGCTTAAGTTGTATGTTTTAAGATTAAAGTAACGGCCCACTTTATTCTTGAAAACATACTTGATTCCAGATTCATTTAATAGTGCCATTATCGATAGTCTACTACTATCATGATATGAAACTCATCATTCCCTTTAAGTAAACTCCTTTACTTATATGGAGATAAATCGCAACACTACAGTCTAAACCATAATCAAACGACCAACTTGATTATTCAACTGTGAATCAATTAATTTAGATTCTAATAATATACATGTTTCCCATACATCTCTATGTATATGTATATTACTTACAAATGAATCTTGGTACCTTATGACCAGATATATAATGCTCATACAGATAAAACCAAACTCTTTTGTTTTATTAATAATAAATATTTTCATTAGAAAACTGTAACTGAAGAAGATAAAATTACATGTAAATACACTTGCTTTCCAGGGAACTATATTTACATAACTCCAACACTTTTATAAGAAAGTAACACAGATAGCCTACAGAGGCTAAGAGTGAAAGAATACTGAGTGTAGAGATCCTGAAGAGGCTCAGAAAGAATACTTGTAAACGTTGAAGAGATAGTGAAATCTCAGAAAGAACTCTGAGGAATGGACGTAACCCACGGTTTGGGGTGAACCAGGATAAAATCGTTGTGTCAAATTCTCTCTACCCTATATCTTTTAAGTTTAAAGTTTTTTTATCACTTAATTTCCGAAACAAGTTTTCAAAGTTTTGATTGACTGGAACTTATCAAGTTTCGTCAAGAACTTGTTTTAACGCTTGATTTTTTGAAGAGTTTTCAAAAGGAAATACACAATTCAACCCCCCCTTCTCGTGTATTTACTATCGTATTATAAGAATTGTACTAACGTGTGATTTACTTCAATTGGTATCAGAGCCTGGTATCCAAGGATCACTGTAGCAAAGTGTGGATTAAAGATAATGGCAGAATCACATATATACATTTCAGAAGGTGCCTCAGTCACTAGACCTCCAGCATTCAACGGTAAAGATTATCACTACTGGAAAGATAGAATGCGGTTGTTCATAGAATCTACTCATGTCGACCTTTGGGATGTAATAGAGAATGGACCATATACACTAGTAGACAAAGATGGAAATCTTATTCCACCGACCAGATGGACGGATGATCAAAAGGAGAGAATTCAGCTCAACTCTAAAGCGAAGTTTTTCTTGACGTGTGCCCTAAGCAGGAGTGAATATGACAAAGTTCACGGATGCGACACTGCGAAGGAGATGTGGGATACACTGTCCATCGCTCATGAAGGCACAAACCAAGTCAAAGAATCCAAGATAAGCATTCTTGTGCACCAGTGCGAGCTTTTCAAGATGAAGGATGAAGAATCTATTGACCAAATGTTTGGAAGATTTCAAACAATTGCCAATGGATTGAAAGCCCTTGGAAGAACGTACAATAATCAAGATCACGTACGAAATATCTTAAGAAGTCTTTTGAAGAGGTGGAGACCAAAAGTTACAGCGTTACAGGAAGCAAAGGACTTGAGGGTGTTAAAGCTTGACGAGTTGCTTGGATCACTGAAGATTCATGAAGTAGAGCACCATGCTGAAGACAAACCCAAACGGGACAAGTCAATAGCACTAAAAGCCAGACAGAAGAACCATAAGACTCAAAGAAGGAGGAAGTCATCGAAAGCATTAAAGATAGAAGAATCGAAGAATGATGACTCAAGCGAATCAGAATAGGAGTCAAGTGATGAAGATGACGAATTATCGTTCATTTCCCAGAAGATAAGACAGATGTGGAAGAAGAAGTCCAAAGGAAGCCAAACCTTCAAGAAAAATAGCAAAGATGATGGTAAAGTTGAAAAGACTACTATCATATGCTACGAGTGTAATCAACCTGGACATTACAAGTCCGAATGTCCTACTCTAAAGAAGAAACCAAAGAAGAGTAGAGAAGGCAAGAAAAGCATGATGGCAACTTGGGAAGATCTAGATTCATCAGAGTCAGATACAAATTATGAGTCATCTGAACATGCTAATATTTGCCTAGTAGCCAAGGAAGAAAGTGATGAGGAGGTAACTTCTGAATACGATAACTTGCATGAAGCCTATTCAGAATTATTAGAAGATTCTCATGCTATTCTGAAGCAGTACAAACTGTTAAAGAAGAAGTATGTAGAAAATCTTAAAAAGACAGAAGAAACAGAGAGAGAAAATGGATGCTTAAAGAAACAACTCGAGGATAAAAAGAAAGTTGTAGATAGATCCAATGAGATAAATCAATTAAAGCTTAGAATTAAAAGTCTTTCATCTGATTTAGCTACATTCACTGAGAGTACAAAGAGAATGAATGAGATGCTAGGAAAATGTAGACATCCGAGTGATAAAACCATATTAGGATTTTCGGATAATAAGTCTCATTATAATATGAAGCCTCTTTCTTAAAATAAAGCGAATTACCAAACACGTTTTCATCGACAGTTTAAGAAAAGGCATCATAGAACTCATTATATGCATACTACTAACCAGAAAGGACCTAAGAAAATATGGGTACCAAAGAGTAAAATAGTTTCTCCTACAGATATCCTTCCTTGGAAAATACGACAAGCACCGTTGGTATTTAGAAAGTGGTTGCTCGCGACATGTGACGGGAAGAAGGTCTATGTTCCTAGATCTTCAGTATAAGAAGGGAGGATCGGTGACTTTCAGAGACAACCAGCAGGGCAAGATAATTAGAATCGGTAAGATATGTAAAGATTCCTTTGCATGCATAGATAATGTACTGCTTGTTGATGGTCTGAAGCACAATTTGATAAGTGTTAGTCAATTGTGTGATTCTAGTTTCATAGTCACGTTCAATCAAAGTCTTTGTGAAGTCAGAAACAAAGATGGATCTATATTCTTTTCTGCCAATAGAAGAAATAATCTTTATAAAATTGATTTAGAAGATTTTCAAGATCAAAATGTTTCATGTTTTCTATCTTCTGAAGAAGAAAGACTAATCTGGCATAAAAAGCT
Source organism: Erythroxylum novogranatense (assembly GCA_029891385.1). NCBI lineage: Eukaryota > Viridiplantae > Streptophyta > Magnoliopsida > Malpighiales > Erythroxylaceae > Erythroxylum > Erythroxylum novogranatense. Next base: position 58,371,856 of record CM057228.1, on the reverse strand, counting down.
AGGTCATGTCTCTTTTAAACACATTTCAAAGTTGGCAAAATTTGATTTGGTAAGAGGCTTACCAAGAATGAGTTTTGACAAAGAATTTTTCTGTGAAAGTTGTTTGAAAGGAAAACAAGTTAAAACATCGCTTTCTCTAAAATTTTGTAACATCTTCTAGACCTTTGGAGTTGTTACATATGGATTTATTTGGTCCAACTAGAACAATAAGTCTTGGCGGAAAGAAATATGGACTTGTTATTGTTGATGACTTTACTAGATTTTGTTGGATATTGTTTCTGAGACACAAAGATGAATATTTTAAGTGTTTTAGGACCCTCACCAGAAAGTTACAGATTGTAAAAGGAGTATCTATAGCTAGTATCAGGAGTGATCATGGTGGAGAATTCGAGAATGAGAAGTTTAGGTTATTCTGTGAGGAGAATGGAATTTCCCACAATTTCTCAGCCCCTAAAACCCCACAACAGAATGGAGTTGTTGAAAGGAAGAATAGGAAGATTCAAGAGATGGCAAGGACTATGCTATGTGAGAAGAATCTTCCTAAGTACTTCTGGGCCGAAGATGTGAATACAACATGTTGCATTTAGAACAGAATATTGTTGCGACCCTTGTTGAAGAAGACTCCTTATGAGTTATGGAATGGAAGAAGACCTAATATATCTTACCTTCATCCATTCGGGTGCAAGTGCTCTATTCTGAATACAAAGGAGTTGTTGGATAAGTTCGACTCAAAGACCTATTCAGGAATTTTTCTAGGCTACTCATCATCATCTAAGGCCTTTTGGGTATATAACTCTATCTCAAAGACAGTTAAGGAAACTATCCATGTCAAGTTTGATGATCGTTCTCAACCCCACAAGGAAGATGACATGGAGAGTGAAGATACTTTAAAGAACTTAGATGATACAACAAAAACTCCATTATTAGGAACTCAAGTAGATAAGATCGAGGATATTCCAGAAACTATAGGTTTAAAGAGAGATTGGAAATATAGGAGTTCTCATCCAGAAGAGCTAATTATCGAAGAGACCTCAGAAGGAGTAAGGACAAGGTCCAAATTCAGAAAAGAAGCTAATGTGGCTTTCATCTCTGAAATAGAGCCTAAGAAGATTGAGGAAGCTCTTCAGGACGAAGCTTAGATTTTAGCCATGCAAGAGGAGCTGAATCAGTTTACTAGGAATAAAGTTTGGTCCTTAGTTCCAAAACCTTCAAAGAAATCCATTATAGGAACCAGATGGGTCTTTAAGAATAAGTTAGATGAATCAGGTAGAGTAAGTCGGAATAAAGCTAGATTAGTAGCACAAGGCTATAATCAGCAAGAAGGGATAGACTACAATGAGACGTATGCTCCAGTAGCAAGACTTGAAGCTATTCGGATATTGCTGGCATATGCTGTTTGTCATGATATAAAGCTTTTTCAGATGGACGTGAAAAGCACTTTTCTGAATGGTTTTATAGAAGAAGAGGTGTATGTGAAGCAACCTCCTGGCTTTGAGGATATTAAGAATCCAGAACATGTCTATAGACTTCATAAAGCTTTATACGACTTGAAGCAAGCTCCTAGAGCTTGGTATGATCGTCTAAGTAATTTTCTCTTGGAGAATGGGTTTACTAGAGGTCAAGTGGATAAAACGCTTTTCAGAAAGAATTATGAGAATGATTTTATCTTAGTGCAAATCTATGTCGATGGTATCATATTTGGTGCTTCTTCAAAAAAGTTGTGTATGAGTTTTGAGAGTCTGATGAAAAATGAGTTTGAAATGAGTATAATGGGTGAGTTAAAGTTCTTTCTTGGGTTGCAAGTTAAGCAAACCGAAGAGAAAATCTTTATCCATCAACAAAAGTATGTGAAAGAATTGTTGTGTAAATTTGATATGAATAATGTGAAGCCTATGGCAACTCCGATGTATCCTTCGAACCTTTTGTCGAAAGATGAACTTGGTAAGAAGGTGGATCCAACCCTATATAGAGGGATGATCGGTTCTTTACTGTATTTTACAGCAAATAGACCTGATATTCTGTTTAGTGTAAGCTTGTGTGCAAGGTTTCAGGCCGATCCTAGAGAGTCTCATTTTATTGCTGTTAAAAGGATTATGAGATATCTCGCAGGTACTACTGATCTTTGCTTAATGTTTGAGAAAGGTAAAGATTTCAGGTTAATCGGATATTACGATGCGGACTATGCCGGAGATAGAATTGAAAGGAAGAGCACTAGTGGAGGATGTCACTTTCTTGGCGCAAACCTAGTTTCCTAGTCAGGCAAGAGACAAAGCTCAATCGCTCTATCAACTGCCGAAGCCGAGTATATGTCTGCCGCAAGCTGTTGTTCACAAACATTATGGATCAAATATCAACTGGAAGATTATTCAGTTCAAGAAGAGGAGATCCCAATCTATTGTCACAACACCAGTGCCATCAATCTGTCAAAGAATCCAATATAGCATTCGAGAGTAAAGCATATTGAAGTCAGACATCATTTCTTGAGAGACTACATCTAGAGGAAGGTGGTGCGACTATAGTTCCTTGAAACAGAGTATCAATGGGCAGATATCTTCACTAAACCATTGAGTGAAGAACGGTTCAAAGAAATCAGACGGAAACTTAACATGGTTATGTTAAATAACCAGTCAAGCTAAGAGATCGTCAAAGTTAATGGCGCCGTAAATGATGGTTTACAAATTGGTAACTTCTCTCACAAGGAAGTTGTGGAGGGAAAACCTGATGGTCTTGAGGATCCCAATGATTCTAGAACCCACCGGACAAGACCCCTACAAGTAGTCTGAAATTAAAATCATTTCGGTTACTCTCAAATACAGACGTTTCATCTCTCTTTCGAAAAACTCTTGAAATCAACTTTACCTTTGAAGAACACTTTACCAGAACCAATTTCAAATCAGAAGCAATGGAGCCAGCTATGATGTTTGGAAGGCATGTGGACTTCAAATCTTTGAAGAAAGATGCTATGGATGTTGAACTGGAAATTGTAGAAGCTGGGTGGAGAAATTTTTTCTAGGTGCGGGAACCAGTGTATACAGATGAGGTATATGACTTTTGGAAGCATCATGAATCGGTTGATAACACCATTGTCTCCACAGTAGATGGAATAACTGTTATTGTGACAAAGGAGTTAGTGGAGAAGGTGACTGAATGCTCTTCGGTTGGAGAAACCCTATCAACCAAAGCCGGATGGATGTCCAAGGTTAGTATGAAGGAAGAAGATGTCATAAAACAGTTATATGGAGCTAATGACCCACGGGAGAGGAAGACTTCAAGTCTGGTCCCGAAGGCTAGGGTTCTTCATGCGATTTTGTTTAATTGCATCTTACCAAGAGCCGGGTCAAGACATCTAGTGCTACCTTGGATGAGCAATGTCTGTTCTATCTGTTAAATCGCCGACCAATAGACCTACCATTTTTTATTTTTCATTATATGGTTAAAGGGATGAAGGATACCAACAGTTATCCTTACGGCATGCTACTCACCAGGATTTTTAAGAAATCCGGAGTCCTTCTTCACAGAGGAATCAGAAGGATGGTATCTGTCAAGACTACCATTAACTCAGATACTATAAGAAGAATGGGTTTGAAGACTGTGGTGAAAGTAGAAGCAGAGTCTACAAAGAAAGCTAGAACTGAGGGGGAGCGGTTATCGAAAAAATCTCCCGCCATAAGTTTTAAATCTCAAGCAAGTATGAGATTATCGATAGATGAAAGAAGAAAACTATCAGGTAGACTGTTGATAAAACAGGCAAGTCCTCAAAGAGAAGTGAGCCCAGTTTGGAGGACAGAAGAAGGAGCGCAGAAAAGAAAAGGAGAGAATCTTGTGGGTGAGATTTCTAAAAAGGCGAAGAGATCACCTAGGATTCACACTCTGCGACAACAGGAAGACAAGAGAGCCAGAGAGCAGAGTCAAGCAGAAGTATCTGGATCTCGCGTACCGATGGGAACAAGATCTCTAGTCTCAATTTTAGAAGAAGACTCAGCCAAATAGGCTAAAGAGACTGAGAAGAAGAGAAAGTCAGAGTCTGAGAAGGAAAAATCTCAAGTGCAGAAAACTTCGAGACTGACTGAAGCAGAAGAAAAGACTAAGAAGATTAGTCGGAAGAAGAGTGTGTCTACTGCTAGGGAAGTTAGTCGAAAGAAAGATACCTTCAATGCTGCTCAAAAGGAAAAGGAAATTGAGTATAACAGAGTTCAGGATATTCCCACTGCTCAACAGGAGGAACCAGAGGAGCTAAGCCTGGCTCAGGAGAATCCTATTGAAGCTCAACCAGAGGCAACAACAGAACCAAACTTGGCTCAGGTACCACAGGAGAAAAATGATGAACCTGATCTGATTGTATTCAACTATTCTAAATTTTTGAGAAGATACAAGTTAAAGATCAGAATGGTTGAAGTTGTTACTAAGAGGAGGACTGCAATCGCTATTTGTAATCAACCAAGGAAGAAGATAATGGCTGTCGTACAACCTATTTCGATAAATAGTGACACATGGCATTTACTGAATGAAGATGAAAAGACTTTCTATGATGTCTTGAGGGATGCTCCTACAAAGCCATACCCTATAAAAATGTCCAGCAAACTGTGTACTATTTATCCAATCACAGAGAAGACAGAAATAAAGGTTGTACCGGATATTCAGCCAAGATATCATTTGGATTTGAATAAGGGGAAGTCGAAGCTGTATCCTGAAGAAATCAGTGATGATCTGTCCGTAGATCAAATTGAAGATGAAGTGCGTCGAATTGGTGAAGCATGTGCTTCAAAGGAGAATACTGACAGAGCTAGTTGTAGCTATACAGATAAGTATGAATACTGTCCAGTAGGGGGACGACTAATTATAGGGTCGTTTATTGAATACCTTGTCTAGACAGTTTTGCGTATTAGGCCTTTATCTAATATACTGTCTATTGAAGCTGAAGCCATACCCCTGCAAGGAAGACAGTTGCTAATGTTACCTGCTCCTTTTGATTTAGACCTTCCAGAGTCAAATCTATTCGTTCATCCACCCACATTTGAGATTAAAAATATTACATTATATCCTCGGACGCATATGCTACAACAATTGTGTTCACTGCACCCTCAATAGATAATGATCAATCCTCCTCACCGTTTGACTCACAAGCTGAATTTAGCAAATTACGCGGAGAAGTCAACGAAATAAAGGAGACGATGAATGATTTGAAGAAGATGATGACAGAACTGATGAAGAGTCGTCGTCATTAATCATTTTTTATTATAACAAATAGGGGGAGAAGAGAATGAGCAGAGGAGAAGAGAATGAGCAGAAAAGAATCTCAAAGGGTGTGATTGAAGGAGACGAAGAAAAGAAAGGAAGAAGAGAAAGAAGATTTTTGAAGATAAGTTTTTTTGTTGTTGTTTTAAACTTTGTATTTTGTTTTCCTTTTATGTGTATAATTTGTTATCATCAAAAAGGGGGATTTTGTTAAGTCAAAATGACTTTACATATATATGATTTTGATGAATAACAAAAGAAGTAGTAAAAACAGAAGCAAAATAAAACACAGACGCATACGAAGTTGAAAAGGCAGACGAAGAAATACAGACGCAGATTGAAAAATAGACGGAGAAGTAGAGACGTAGACGCAAGATAAAAAACAGACGCAGACGCAGATGCAGACGCAAAGTGAAAAGCAGACGCAGATGCAAAGTGAAAAACAGACGCAAACGCAAAGGAAAAAGCAGACGCAGACGCAAAAATATAGACGGAGAAAAGTAGACGCAGAATTCAAAAGAAGACACAAGAGTCAGTTCGAGTTAGTTACAGAACTCAACTGATTAACCGTTTCTTTCAAGATTCAAGATTCAAGATTCAAGAATTAAGAAGCAGTTACAGACAAAGACTATAAATATAAGAAGAAGTCGAAGATTGCAAAGTTAGCAAGAGAGAAAGTATAAAAGAGCAAAAGCTGAGATAATTGATTTACGTACGCAAACTCTGTGCAAATTAGCTGAGAGCTAGTTTTACTGTAACAAGTTTTAAATACTTTTGTAAGAAAGTAGTACAGATATCCTGCAGAGGCTAAGAGTGAAAGAATACTGAGTGTAGAGACCTGAAGAGGCTCGGAAAGAATACTTGTAAACGTTGAAGAGATAGTGAAATCTCATAAAGAACTCTGAGGACTGGACGTAACCCACGGTTTGGGGTGAACCAGGATAAAATCGCTGTGTCAACTTCTCTCTACCCTATATCTTTTAAGTTCAAAGTTTTGTTATCACTTAATTTCCGAAACAAGTTTTCAAAGTTTTGATTGACTGGAACTTACTGAAGTTTCTGTAAAAGAACTTGTTTTTAATGAAACAGTTTTGGAAGAGTTTTCAAAAAGGGAAATACACAATTCAACCCCCCTTCTCGTGTATTCACTATCATATTATAAGCATTGTACTAACGTGTGATTTACTTCAGACATCTTGATCCAGTTAAAGAGTTTGGTCTTTCCAGCTAAGTTTTATGTACTTGACATGTTTTCCAAAGTTGTGCAGGAAACTATCTTGATTCTCGGTAGACCCTTCATAAGGACTACTAGTACTATGATTAGCATGAAAGAAGGTACAATCACCCTGGAGTTAGGAGATTAACAAGTGAGTTTTAACATGTATGAAGTTATGAAATACTCCTACGAGGATTATTCACTTTTATGAGTTAACATGCTTGATATTGTTATTGATGATGCATGCTCTGAGTTTGAACTCCAACATGTTTACTCTAACTCTGCACTCAACTCATTGAATGCTTTGATTGTAACTGATGGCCCCTTGGAAGAAGGGTTTTTTACTAATGTTTCAGGTTGAGAAATGTGGACGTTAACACCGAAGTGGCAAGTGGTCAAGTTACCTCACCACAGCATAGCTATCTGCCAAACATCCCCCAGGAGACACAGGATCCTCTGTAATCATCAGATGTTTCTCCTCCTTCACTTGCTCACTAACTTACTTTTGCTATGTGATTAAATATGACATTGTGGATGCATTATTATGTTAAATGAGTGTGGGGGAGAAACCAATTCAGTAGGATTTAGACTTAGCTTTTAGTTTATGCAGGTTCTTAATTCAATAATCCCTCTCTCGTTTACATTCGCTGTGCTTTTGGGCTTGATGCATGATTCATCTTCCATGTTTGAAGAATTTGATGTGATTTATTGGGTTGCATTTTATTTTTTGATGCTTAAAGACTTTGTATATGAATTCTAAATGAACTGAGTATACAGTTGCAGTCTTTTGTATATTTGGGAGTCAATTTTCTCATTTTTTTCTTTGTTGATTTCCTTTCGGGTAACTTTCGTTGCGACGTGAAGTCCTCTTTGCGTCGATGATCTTATTTTGTTCTCCTTCATGTTGCTCTTAGGAAAATTTTGCCGCTGCGTGGATTCTACATCGCTACGGCGAAAGCTCCTTACTTCTCGGGTTAATTTCGCCACGGCGTGCATTCCTTGTCTCCGTGGTGTCGCCATAGTGAACTCCTCAGCATTCTTCTTTATTCCTCTCGAGTTTATTTCGCCATGCGTGTATCCCATGTCACCGCTGTGAAACATCAACATTTTTGTTTTTGTGACTAGGGTTGAGTTTGCCACGGTGAATGTTTAATCTGTGCAAAATTGATGTGGAGAAATTACCTTTTCACCCCTGTTTTCTATTAACCTTTCGTATTCCCTTTGCCCCTTTCTGTCATTTCACACTTAAACCCTATATAAACCACCCAAGCCCCTCCATCGGCTCTATCTCTTCTTTGCCGCAACCATCCAAATGTTCTTCACCGAGTCTCTTCCATTCCACGTCACTTCTCCTTGACATCTCTCACACTCGCTAGCCTTTTCTGCGCAATTTTCCTCCCTCTTCGTAAGTATTTCTAGTCTTCTCCTTCGTCCGATTTCTATCTCGTTGTTCCTGTTGTGTTTAGAGTACTTTCACTGCGGCGACATATCCCTTTCACTGTGGCTAGACGAATTACTACTTTCACCACGGCGAGGCGAATTACTATTTTTGCTTAGTTGTTTAGGTTGTGATTTTTAATTAGTTTTGTTAATTCACTTAGTTTATTTTTCTATGTGTTCTCTGCAGGATAATGCCTCGAACGAAGAACGCTAACATTAACCCTCCTAGTGATTTCGATTCCTCTTCTGATAGTTTTACTTTTATGGAACTCTAAGAGAAGGTAGATACTAGGCCTTTCATCAAAGAAACCCTTTCAATTAACTCCTCCTGACCATCCCTTTGTCCAGCAACTTATTGCTTCTGAACTTATAGGCTTAGTACAACCCTGTGCTCAAGGCTACGAAAAATTCGTTCACCATTTTTATACTTATGCCAGATTCAATAGTACCATGGAACTTAACTTCCGTGGTATTAAAGATCGCAATGCATTCACCGCTGCTAGTATCTGTCGGCATTTCAACCTTCCCAACATTTTCGTTGCCACTATGATCAACTCATCCACCACTACCCTTCGAACGATGTTATTCGCACCCTCTGTCAAGAGGGTGTTGAATGGCATCAGTCACGTTACTACCCTAAATGATCTGATCTCTTATCCGCAGCTCGCCCTTGACTTCATCTATTTTGCACCAACATCGTCCCAACCACCCATCTCGCCTACATCACTAAACAACAAGCCTCCATATTTACCTTCTAATGACTGGTCGCCCAGTCGATATAGCCGATGCTATTGCTTTCGCCTTACATGATTCCATCAATACCACCAAATTCACTAATGCCATTACCTTTTCCCATCTCATCATCGATATTCTAAGCACACAATGTCTCGAAATTAGATATTGACGACTATTTTGACTTGGCTCCACTCTTTAGGTATACCTGCCTAAAGTAACCCACCATTCATCCACCCCCTCCCTTACCCCATACTAAGGATATTGGTGTAACCTCTACAATTACAGGCCCAGTTGAGGATGATCCTCCAACTCAGGACATTCCTGAGCTAGTTACTTTGCAGACCCTCACTGGTAGGGTAGACGGACTGTGTGCAGATCTCTCTCATCTCGAAGACACTCTTTTTCAGGAGTTCACCCGATAGAAGGAGAGAGAGGCTTTATACGACTGGGATAGGCGATATCATCGACAAATGGATGAATTGCTCACCGAGCACTTTCATTTCCAGTTGCCATCTGATGAAGATGACCCCTTGCATTGTGCTGGCACATCTGGAGCAGGCCCATTTGGATCTGAGGTTGACCCTTCTATTGAGTAGTTTGAATCATTTGTCCTTTTTTTGTTTTAGGTAGTCCTATTTTTAGTTTTTAGTTTGCTTGATATTTAGTAACATTATTGTTATTTATCAAATCAATGGCCATTTGTTTATATCATTATCATTGTGTTTGTGTTATTATTTAATAGCCTTCCTATTACTTTTTAATGTATCATGGTGTTTTGATTGTAATTCACATTGAGGACAATATGATGTTTAATTGTAGGGGAGGTTATTCCATTTTAGTAATTTTGAATTATGCACTATTTTTGACCATTTCATTGCTTGTGCAAGTCATTTGTGTGTCATATGCAAAATTTCAAACTTGGTAATTGAGGTGAATTCCATTTGTATTAAAACATAAAATATTCCAAGGATTTTATCTTTAGTATTAAAACATAAAATATTAATTAAATTAATACATAAAGATAAATAAAGCCTTTTCATTAATTAAAAATAATGTCATACATTAATTTGCATCCAATTGATTAGCTGCAAGAACATAAACTAACAATTTTAACATTTGCGACGGGAGCAAGCTCGACTTGTGACTAGTCCTTTTTCAAAAATCAAAACTTAGTAAACAAGAATATTTGGAGATGCCGAAGTTAACTCCTGCTCAATGCTCGGCCAACAAAAGTAAGCGTCACTCACTTCTTTGCAAAATAACAATAATTAGATTAATTGTTAAGTATGTCTTGTCAGCTAGACATAAAACACCATCTGTGATTATCTACACCAGGCAGTAATACATTGTCTTAACCACATCGCCTATACAAACCGGCGATAGTTTATATTTTATAATCAATGAGATACAATTTCTTTACATAATTAATTAAAGTATTTTTATTATATATTTACTTAATTAAGGGGTGTATAAGAAAATTAGTAAAATACATATTCTTAAATGATATTATGATTATATTATAATTATAAAATTTTTATTAAATTTATATATTATTATAAATTGTTACTTAGATAGACATATTTTTGGAAATCTTAGCTAATGTGAACATGATAGTGGGGAATCTCATTGCTATTACTCAAGCAAGCATGAAACGTATGCTTGCATATTCATCCATAGGTACATTATGTTTCTTGTTTATAAAAGAGGTAATTGGTCTCATATATTAAAATATGAAGATACTTAAACAAATAAGCTTATAGAACTAACCCGACAAGAGATTTTAATATAAAACAATATATGTATGTATGTGAAAATTCTTATTATGATAATTGTATAAGTGATTATTCGACTTAAGATCTTTAAAATGTTAAGGACTATTGTGTTTAGCTCGTTTGATAGTCATTGAATACAATGTGAACTATATGGACTAAGCTAAAAGATCAATATATGATTCATTACATTAAAATGATTAGAAAAATGTTTCATTCTTTTAATTAGTAATGAGTTTGAGAATTCTTGGTTAAAATATAATGATATTTTGAAAATAGTTTTCAAATGTTAATAATACAATCAACCATTAACTATGGAGAAATAATATGATTAGAGTCAAAAGAGTAGAAGCTAATTTTATACTCTATGTCTAACTAAAATATTACATGATAAAAGGATTAAATTATATAGAAAATCATGCACAAAAGTGATATGTAATTTTATATGTCTCGAAAGATAAAACAATACTAAAGGAAATTACTAAGGTAAGTGCATTTATCGTTTTCTTTAGTATAACTTCAATAAGTTCGAGTGATGATTCTACGAGAACTGTAATTTTAGTACTAATTATTTTCCTATTATCTAGTTTAATAAAGTGAATTATTTATTAAATGATATAATTAAATAAACTAAAATAAAAATAAGAATAACCAAATCAAAATCATAAATAAAAATAAGAACCAATAGATAAAGAATCTTTCAAAGACCTTTCCTATACTTAAATTTATATGATCTAATGTTTAATGCTAGTTTTTTGGAATGGTAGAACTACAATTATAATCTTTCTCAAAACATATTCCTAGTATCCTCAAGTTGACTGACCAAAAGTTCTCTATAATACAAAACCCTTTAAAATACATTCATTCTTTATATGTATTCTTATGAAAGTGTTCACTTTAATCCGAAAGAGATAAATAGTCCTAGTTCAAAATTTTTATGCAATTCTTATTACTTTTGCTTTAATATAATCATATATATTAATCTTATATATTCACTACTGTTAAGAAATTTTGCCAGGATGTGATCCCACAAGCTTGTTTTCTCTAACTTTAAGCCTCTTATCAACAAAATTAAGAGCATAATAGATAGTTGAAGCTCAAAAACTCTATCCCTTATAAGTAGATGTCAATTGATTAACTTAGTTATTTCCTCACTCACATATTACTAGGCCTTACATATAGTATTTTATAAAGCAGTCATCAATGAGTTAGAGAAACTCTTTAGAAACTTCGTCTGTAATGCTAATGGCATAATCAGTTAAAAAGTAAAATGTTTTGATGTTTGTATACTAAGGAAAAATGGTGGATTAGGCATTTTTCCAATCAAAATGCTTAACTCTATTCTCTTTATAAAGAGGCATTGGAGGCTACTAATAGATAAACATTCCTTATAGGTGAAATGGATACACACTTACTATATAAAAAAGGCCAGTGTTTATGGAGTTCTAAGACACCTATCATTTCTTCATCACTCTTAAACTCCTTTTTTTTAGAAATTAAAAATTTTCATTAAAATTAGAGAAGATTACGTGGGATAGACCCACTTGGTTCACTGGGTGCATAACGACGCTCAACAAAAAGACATATCGTTTGATAATGATCTTTTCCTTTCTCAAATCTTCAAACTTTTACTCGATTAAAGAGGATGATTGATGATGCTCTAATGGCAGTGCTTGGGGTGGCTCCATGGAACAATCTTTTCTTAGTTCTTCGCTCAACTAGTTACTCTTCTCAGGTAACTGACTCCATCGAAGATAACCTTTAGGGATTAGGGTATTTTACGTGTCACTAAGAACTTGCTTTATTTGGGAAGGAGGGAGAAAGCTCTCTAAGGGCTCAACTCTTCGGTGATAAGCCAGTGAGGGGGGTCATGACTCAAGTTAGTAATGATTCCTACTTTATAACCTTACTCGACTCCTTCTTTAATTAAACTCTATATTCATATTGGGTATGGCTAATCTAAGCTCCATTCATCTGGGATTGATTTTCTTAAAGATTTATAGAGACTTTAGAGTCTAGCCAGAAAGGGAGAAGGGGGAGGAGATCTCATCTACAAAAAAGGTACACGATTTAAAGATTTATAGATCTTCCTTTCTTTTCCTTGAAAACTCCACTGTTTAAACACTGTTTAAATAATTATTCATTGATGACAGGGATATGGAAGAATAGCATTGATCTTCAAGCATTGTTTAACCCAGAAAAGAGGAGTAATTCTAGGTAAGTTAGTACTGAACAGCCTCTCTATTTCCTTAGATACTGCAAAGAATAATCTACCTGTATAATCATGGGTACTGTTGTGAATTGTTGTTAGATTTCATTTCTTCATTATGAATTGAGTAACTAGTTTTTAGGAAAGATCTGAATTGGCAATTGCTATATTCTCCATACAAAGGCTATTCTCTTATTACAGTGTAGGTTTAAATAATTGATGATCAGTTGCTCCCTTATGCTATCAGTAGTGAGTTCCGTAAGAGAGATTATCAAAGTAGATTGATCTTCAAATTGTTTTCTATTCCTCTCTTTCTAGATAACTTGAAAATAAGTAGCCACCGAGAGTAGTATAATAGCCTATCATATTTTGAAATATTCAAGTTAGGTAATTCTTATATGATATCTGTGATTCTGTCATTGTTGAAATTAGGGGCTCATAGAGTAGATATTTTTACCTATATTCCTCTCGAGAAGACACACTTAAAGAAGAGGTGATCTTTGGTTTCAACCTCTAGATTATATAGAACACATAGCTTAGAGGAGGTTAGGAATTTCAACCTATCCAAGGTACTCAGTCTGTCCCACATTGCTAACCATAGCAGAAAACTAACATTAGGTCCAAAGGCCTTATTCCAGATTAAAGCATCCCACCCTACTTGATTTTCAGACCTTTGCCTTATCTTTCTGACTTCCTTAGTAGAAATCACAGAAATAGGAACCTATAAATGTATGTATCTCCCTCACCATGACTTCTAAATTGAGTAATGTGCAGAAGTGAAGTCTCATATGAGGAAAGAGACCAATTCCCATTCCTTATTTTTTCGTAAAGCTTAGTATCCTTAGCGAATCGATTTTGTAACACCCCACTCCCGAGTGACCCGAACCCGATATCGTTGGTGATATCCGAGTCCGTGCCTCGCGAGGGTGGCATATTACATCAGTCGATTAAAACTCAGTATAATATTTTCTCCTCTCTTTATTTATTTATTTATTTTTTGAACCATTCATTAACACAGCATAAACAGTAAGGAACCTGAGCCCATATTCACAATTAATCAATTTCAGTTATTACAGTCATCCAATAATAATTTACAATCAGTCAATGTGTAAAACAGTACAACCACAATGGGCTCGTTAGAAATACAAAGCATTGTTACACAATGATTGCGAAATATAATTCGATAAGACACTAATGCAGACACGAACTGATCCCGACCTCTATACTTCACTTGCCTATAGTAGACATACTCCCGTGTCAACCGGGGTATTCTTCAAGACCTGAAAAATATGTGCAAATTTTGGGTGAGTTTTGCGAACTCAGTGAGAAACCATCATCGATGGTTCACTCAAATCATGTATTACGCACATGGCGTACAACATAATACAGTCGTATTCAATTAGCAGTAACATAACAATTTACAGCAGTAAATAATAATTTGCAGTAACATGTAACAGTTTACAGTATCATAGAGCCATTTACAGTAAATCATGCCGTCACATAATCACCATTATCACAAAATGATTACTTATGCAATCACGATGCACATGTGACTCTTTTCGATTATTGATGTTGTGCCCAAGCGATCAACAAGATTCGGTGTGGGCGCGTCGAGGATAAATCCCCTCGGGCTCATGGCGGTCGATCTGATGTTAGAGCTCAAGCTCATTTCAAGAATACTCGCGACTTGGGTCACAACGCGTTCATTATCTGTTCATGCTTTTATGCATGCGGTGAAATGTTCAAGAGTTCGATGGTATGGCTATAGAAGCCCGAAGGTTCAATTTCCGTGATCATGCGATAATCCAATCCAATCCAAGACAAGAAAAACATGCAAGTCGATCCTATACATTGCGAATCATGCAATTCACAGTGGCAAGTAGTTCACATAGAGCATTTAGACAATCAGAAATTTGAGAAACCAACTATGTTACTCACAGTATGCTCCAGATTTGCATTGGTTTCAATTTACGGGAACGCTGAAAAGGGACATTTATCTGACCGCCAATTTATGTCATATGCACACATTAATCACTTTGCATACGGATTCCCATTTATGCACAAATATAGAATAAGGACAATGCATGTTCATGATATTCCCAGCCTTAATCCAATTTTTTTCCAACAATAAAATCCGTAGAAAAATTATAAATTCAATGGCGCTGACAGCGCTCAATTTGGACCTCTATAGATCCCCAATTAAATAAAACAGTAATGCAATACCTATTTCCCGGACACCTGTCAATTTTCCGTCCAAAATTTTCAATTTTCTATTAAATGAAATTCAATGTTTCACGAATCCGATGCCTCAAGAATCAAGTCAATCGGACGTCGGATGGAAAAGTTATAAGCAAAAGAGTGGAGAAAAGTCAGTTCAGCAAAAATACATGTCCTAGTCGACTAGAACATGTTGTAGTCGACTAGGACGTCTATAGTGCCTAATTGGATACTTTCCTTTTCCGACTTCCCAACTTGCCTAGGTCATAACTCTTTACCCTGAACTCCAAATTGGACAAACTTAGTGTCTATTTCATAGAGAAAAGAGAGATCTACAATGTTCATGAAAAACACAAAAGCCAAATTCACCTCTAAGGGTGTCAAAAATCCAGTCCAAGTTTCTGTCCAGTCAATAAGTTCCTAACCAGTGCAGTATTTTGTAAATTCAATAACTTCTCATTTCCTTAGTCAAAAATTACAGAATAAATATTCTCATCAAGATCACAATGTGATCTACAACTTTTATGAACAGTCTAAATTCAAATTCAATAGCTAACTAGGTCAAACAATTCAGTGAAGGCTGCTGCCCCTGAAAGTACTCAAATTAGACAGTGATTTTTCAAACAGTATAACTCCTTGTACAAATGTCGAAAAATTGCATACTTTATACCCATGAAAAGCTAAAACATAGTACTACACTTCTCATGAAGGGCTAAGAATTAAATTCCATCACTAACAAATTTAAAACAGTCTTGCAAGTTACTGTCCTGATCAGCAGCCCATGACCTAACTTCAGTCCAATCTTTGAAAAAGGATAAGTCCCAATTCTGGTATCTAAAAATAGCATGCTATATACCATTTTCAAGATAATCACTTCTTCTACAATTTTTCAGAAGATCACTCAAACCAATTCAATTCACGTAAATTTCTAAAATTACTTCTAATCAGGATGTTCACAAAACCTACACTGATGGCTAGGTTACACCAATTGCTCAAAATCAGACAATATTTCACAATGCATATCTCCCAATATACAGATCAAACAATTACAAGATCAGTTGCAATGGAAAGCTAACAATGTATGCTTCAACTCTCATGCAGACCATTTTCCCTAATTCCATATCAATTAATTTAGAAAAATCAGTAAAACTCTAGGTTCTATGTCTCGGTTACTG
Source organism: Erythroxylum novogranatense (assembly GCA_029891385.1). NCBI lineage: Eukaryota > Viridiplantae > Streptophyta > Magnoliopsida > Malpighiales > Erythroxylaceae > Erythroxylum > Erythroxylum novogranatense. The sequence continues at coordinate 58,355,860 of CM057228.1, read as the reverse complement.
TTCACACAAGTCGCAGCAGCAACTTTCCAAGCCAAATTTCAACCTATTAGAGTTACAATTAGACAATACCTATTTCACACAAAAATGTAGCCAACATCCCAAAGTTTAAGTGGCCACAAACCTCACACAATGAGTTATGATCAAAACAGTACAATCAATTAAAACCCTAAATTTCCAGATTTGGTCCAATCTTAGTTTCTATCATTTCCAATGCCTTTAACACATCATTAAACATCCAAATGAACACAAAATTAGGTCTGACCACATTCATACATGTACTAGAGCTAATACTTAAAAATTTGCAGCACTCAATTCTTCATGTCTAATTACCATCAATCATTAAGATTCCATCACAAATCAAGTTAAAACCATTTATTCCTACTACTTTATCAATACTCACCTCAACAAACTTCAAGCTTTAACTTCTTCACATCATCAAGTCTTCAAAAAGCATCAAGTTTCTACTTCATCCACCCCCACCTCGACCATCACTTAACATCCCACTAATCATCATCATAACAAGGCTAAAGGTTGAGTTTGTGAGTAAATAAAGAGGAACAAGCAAGGAAACAAAAGAACTCTTTGTTTGGATGATGAAGAACCATCGAAGGAAAGAGAAGAGAACACCCATTGAAGGATAAAACAAGAGCTACGGATAAGAGGAAGCTTTATGCTTTCCAACCTTTTTAAGTCTTTGCAAAGAGGAGTGTTGTGCATGTAAGAATAGAATAGGACAAAAACATTTAATGAATAAGGTGCCTTGTCATTTAAAAGCTCCTTTTTTTTAACTTTCCCTTGAAAGAATCGTAGGAGCTCTCCCAAAATCAATTGAATAGGATAACCATCATCCTATGCACCCTTAGGCAAGTGACATGTGTCACTTGCCACTTGTCCCGATTTTTAACCACTCTACCGGTCAGTTTCCAAAACAATGAAATTTTCATTCCAAATTCCAATGGTTCAAATTAATAAATCCTAACATCATATCTCTAATTTTTCAGTGCCATTGGCGGTCATTTTCATCAGAAACCTACTCGATCGATCACTTGAAATTTTTCCGGTCCGGGCAAGTACCCCGAAAAATTCCAGAAAAAATTCATGAAATTGCCTAAAAATAGAAAACAATATATGGCGCACTCAGAATAATTTTCCAAACCCATTAACCACGTTAATCCCAATAAAATTGTCTTAGGCACGCAAACCGGAAATGTCATGTATGCATGTACAGTAATTTCATGTGCAGAAATGATACTGTGTATCAATCCTATTATGCATGAACAGTCCTAAGTCATTCCGATCCATCTCATCCTATGCCAAATTTACTATTTTACCCTTCCAGTAGGGGGTGGGATGTTACAATTCCCCCCTCCTTATAAAAATTTCGTCCTCGAAATTCTCAATCAACAGTTCAGTAGGACCGTAATCATATGTTCCTATATGTCCCATACACTTTTCCACTCAATAATTCATTTTTTGAAAGGTCACAATAACCATATTCAGTCAGTTGTTCGGTTACTAATTCGGCTAACTCATTATCACTCAGTACAGTAGACGGACTCAACAAGGCTATCAGTTGGCGATCTCATTTTCTTAGCTATCTCACTTGCCATTTTCAGAGTAGTCATTACCTTTAGTTCCAATGCTATGACTCAGTTCATTATTTCCGAACCTGTTCATTAATCATCACGTTTATCCATCCAATACCTTTTTCTCACTATACCGTCCAATATCTTTTTTCTCCCAATAACATACAGACTAAGTCGTATTCCATGGTGTACATCTTTTCAAGGTGATACATACAATAACCTCTTTTATCTCGTCAGGGACGATTCACATTCCTTTGGTACCAATACAATGACATTTAGCTCCATTTCACTATAACCAGCTATACTTTACCTAATGCAGTCATGCTTTATATCCCATTGACTCTCTGTTCAAATTCAGTTCTCCTTAGACAATTTACTGTTCTAAAGTGTTAACGCACTTTATTCAGATATGCACTTTACTCTAGTTCATTTGTCCGATCCTGATCTACTTTAGCTAACCCACGCAGTTTTCCTAAGTCCTGTCCTTTGTTTTACCCATCACAATCTCAAATCCATTATGGTCTTTGACTCTTGTTAGGCCCTGTGTGGTGTAGCAGTATATCCCCACAGTAAAATCAGAACTCTATAGCACGGTCAAAATCCTGTGAAACCAAAACCACTTAAGCATTTTTTTTTGTTGAACATTCAAGCCTATAAGCATTTGAATTTATAATCACTTCATTCTATAATCATAGTTATTCAATTTTAGTTTTCGCGAATGCTTACTAGAATGTCTAACTTCGACTGTTCATTTTCTTGTTCCCTCACTTTTTGTCAGGTACCAATACTTTTTCTTTGAATCATTCAATATTGTTTTTTTTTTCCGATTTCACTCGCATATTCAGACTCCTTATAGGACTCACCACTTTAACTCCAGCACTCTTAATCATTCCTTACCTTTATCCAGTATCTCAAGTTTCCAGAAATACTTCACAATTAGCCATAACCTACCTGACATTCATTGGAAATCCCAATATCTGTAATCTGTTCATTGCAACATTATCTATTCACTATTTGAATTTAGTAGGCAGAATTGTCTGTTCATTTCAGAATTGTCGGTATAGTAGTCATTATGCTCGTCTTTTTCCTCGAATGAACCCAAGGTATCCTTATAGAAATCTAAGGTCTCCAAGGCTTTAAACAATTTTGATCATAGAACCAATACCATTTATCAAAATCAATTCAATTTATCTTATACCGTTTTAACATATTGTCTCAGTTCATCACACACTGCCTACTCTCCAAGGGTATGCTTATCCTCCGTATCAAATTCCTCGATTATTCATATAGTTCTTTTTACTTTTCACTGTTCAACACTTTCAAGCACATTTCGTCAATAATCATAGTCACTACCATTTGCTTACTTCGCATCATTCCCTCTTGAACTTTCCCATACATCACCAAACATCATTCAATTCATTCAGTCCACAATTAGCGTATTTACAATCCCTTTATGAAGATAACACTACATCACGTCATTGTCAGTTTTCCTTTAGGACTTCTTGTCTCTATTCATTTTCTTCTTTCAATTGATTTCCTTTCATTCACATCGATGTATGCTAATACCTAGTCATCCGTACTTGGACTTCCATCAATTCCACTTCATTTGAGTATTCCACTTCACAGTTTGGGACTATTTTATTCTTAGCTTCAAATCTAGATTTCCCAACAGTTTTGCATCACATATGGAGCTCTATTCACTTCACATTGCAATAGGATCGCCTCAAATTAAACTTCCACTCATGTTATAGGATACTTTACATTTCCGTACACACAGTACAGATAACCTCAATTTCACTTTCATACTTCTTTCCGTTTTCCATTAGTCTTGCTACCATCTTTATGCTGTTCACGAAAGTCTCATCAGCCAATTAATGTCCCTATTGCTTTTCAATCATTCTTGAGCACTATCTCAACCAGAACAATTTCTATGCCATAATTTAAAGATCAGAACATTCCTTACACTAAGGTTCCTTGTGACAGTCACATAAACACTTTCTTTACCACTTATTCAGTAATCTATACCTTAGCATTTTATCCGGAAACCAATTAGTAACCTATACAATTCAGATTTCTGTAAGACTCCTTTCCATTTATGCTAATCCTCAAATAAATGACTGATGCCATAATCATTTCTCATTTCCTCTCATAAAGGTACATTCAGTCCTCCTATGTCTTACTTTAACCTAATATAAACTTTACACTTATAGCCACTCATAGAAGAACGTATTTAATCATTCACTGATCATCTCCTCCATGAGTTCCATGTATCATTCACATACATTTCATTAATCATGATCAACTTTACTGTCCAATAGGTATTACCGTTAACTCCCAACGGTAAATCGACTTAAATGTGACAACTCTTTTCATATCACTATCATTGTTTCATTTTTTTTTTATTTCCCTAGTTTCATTCTCATATCATTTATGTGTCAGCTTGACCTCTTTAAGGTCATAACCATTTGGCTTATACAATATCATCTTATTATTGTTACGTATCTCTTTATTATCCTCAAACAATCTATGATAGGGCATTCACAGTCCCCAAAACACGACAAAATCATTGTTACAACTCCACTGTATCTCTATCTATTTACCCATTCATTTACCATTTCTGTGTCCATATACATCTTTTCAACCAAATCCAGAATTTCACGATACACAATTAGTAGAAATCATCAGTCTGTCTTTTTCCCTTACGATTTTATCATACTGATTTCCAAACTCGTAGCACAATAGTCACATAACCATTTCAGTCTCAAGCTTATGCGGTCCAGATCATAACCATTTCATGAATTCATTTCAGTTTATATGTATACTTTTATCTCACTCAACTAGGCACTAGGCACCTTGCTCTTTCAGTTCTTTCAGTCCGAAGTAGACCGTTATAGTATACTATTGATCTTCTTACAATCTCGCTATCATCATCTATCTATGATATCTACTAATATCTAACACCAATACGGTGAATCAATATCTACCTAATCGGACCATCTACACTTTACTCGGTTCCAATGTTTCCCATTCCATCGCATCTACAGTCTGAACTCTAATTCCCTAATCATCCCGGACTTTTCATCTCACTTAGTCCTACTATAACCAGTATACGTCTCAAAGCCCCAGTGGACCTCTCCAAGTTCTCGACATATTCGTTCTCTGTCGCCGTAATATTGCCATTTTAATCCGGGAATTCATTAATATCACTTCTTTCCTTAATCAGTCTAGGCCAACACAGTCATTCTAACCACAGTACAATATCAATCTCCTTATCCATTTTTTCCTTTTTCCTCTCCTAATTGCTTATACACTTCCAGGGGTTCACCCACTAACATAGTCTCACTTTTTCCCTCACTTAATCACTTGACACGTACGCACACGTAGGATTTCTACCCGTGCGACTCAAACTAGGGATCAGTTGCCACGGTCTACGATGAAACGACTCAAATGCATGCACCCTATGTTTCAGACTGTGCCTAGATACATTACGTACTACTGGGCTCTGATACCACCTAAATGTAACACCCACTCCCGAGTGACCCGAACCCGATATCAATGGTGATATCCGAGTACGTGCCTCGCGAGGGTGGCGTATTACATCAGTCGATTAAAACTCAGTATAATATTTTCTCCTCTCTTTATTTATTTATTTTTTTGAACCATTCATTAACGCAAAGATATAAGCGAAGGAACCCGAGCCCATATTCACAATTAATCAATTTCAGTTATTACGGTCATCCATAATAATTTACAATCACCAATGTAAAACAAGACAACCACAATGGGCTCGTTAGAAATACAAAGCATTGTTACACAATGATTGCGAAATACAATTCGATAAGACACTAATGCAGACACGGACTGATCCCGACCTCTATACTTCACTTGCCTACAGTAGACATTCTCCCGTGTCAACCTAGGTATTCTTCAAGACCTGAAAAATATGTGCAAATTTTGGGTGAGATTTGCGAACTTAGTGAGAAACCATCATCGATGGTTCACTCAAATCATGTATTACGCACATGGCGTACAACATAATACAGTCGTATTCAATTAGCAGTAACATAACAATTTACAGCAGTAAATAATAATTTGCAGTAACATGTAACAGTTTACAGTATCATAGAGCCATTTACAGTAAATCATGCCGTCACATAATCAGTCATTATCACAAAACAGTTACTCATGCAATCACGATGCACATGTGACTCTTTTCCAGTTATTCAGTGTTGTGCCCAAGCGCTCAGTCAGTATTCAGTGTGGATGCGTCAGGGATAAATCCTCTCGGGCTCATGGCCCGGTCAGTACAGTGTTAAAGCTCGAAGCTCATTTCAGTAATACTCGCGACTTGGGTCACAACGTTCATTATCTGTTCATGCTTTTATGCATGCAGTGAAATGTTCAGTAGTTCAGTGGTATGGCTATAGAAGCCCAGTAGTTCAATTTCCAGGATCATGCAGTAATCCAATCCAGTACAGTAAAAACATGCAAGTCGATCCTATACATTGTAGTAATCATGCAATTCACAGTGGCAAGTAGTTCACATAGAGCATTTAGACAATCAGAAATTTGAGAAACCAACTAGGTTACTCACAGTACGCTCCAGATTTGCATAGGTTTCCAATTTCTGGGAACGCCTGAGTGCGGACATTTATCCTGCACTGCCAATTTATATCATATGCACACATTAATCACTTTGCATACGGATTCCCATTTATGCACAAATATAGAATAAGGACAATGCATGTTCATGATATTCCCGGCCTTAATCCAATTTTTTTCCAACAATAAAATTCGTAGAAAAATTATAAATTCAATGACGCTGGCAACGCTCAATTTGGACCTCTATAGATCCCCAATTAAATAAAACAGTAATGCAATACCTATTTCCCAGACACCTGTCAATTTTCCGTCCAAAATTTCCAATTTTCCATGAAATGAAATTCAATGTTTCACGAATCCGATGCCTCAAGAATCAGGTCAATCGGACGTCGGATGGAAAAGTTATAAGCAAAAGAGTGGAGGAAAGTCAGTTCAGCAAAAATACATGTCCTAGTCGACTAGAACATGTTGCAGTCGACTAGGACGTCTACAGTGCCTAATTGGATACTTTCCTTTTTCCGACTTCCCAACTTGCCTAGGTCATAACTCTTTACTCTGAACTCCAAATTGGACAAACTTAGTGTCTATTTCATATAGAAAAGAGAGATCTACAATGTTCATGAAAAACACAAAAGCCAAATTCACCTCTAAGGGTGTCAAAAAGCCAGTCCAAGTTTCTGTCCAGTCAATAAGTTCCTAACCAGTGCAGTATTTTGTAAATTCAATAACTTCTCATTTCCTTAGTCAAAAATTACAGAATAAATATTCTCATCAAGATCACAATGTGATCTACAACTTTTATGAACAGTCTAAATTCAAATTCAATAGCTAACTAGGTCAAACAATTCAGTGAAGGCTGCTGCCCCTGAAAGTACTCAAATTAGACAGTGATTTTTCAAACAGTATAACTCCTTGTACAAATGTCGAAAAATTGCATACTTTATACCCATGAAAAGATAAAACATAGTACTACACTTCTCATGAAGGGCTCATAATCAAATTCCATCATTAACCAATTTAAAACAGTCTTGCAAGTTATTGCCCTGATCAGCAGCCCATGACCTAACTTCAGTCCAATCTTTGAAAAAGGATAAGTCCTAATTCTGGTATCTAAAAATAGCATGCTATATACCATTTTCAAGATAATCACTTCTTCTACAATTTTTCAGAAGATCAATCAAACCAATTCAATTCACGTAAATTTCTAAAATTACTTCTAATCAGGATGTTCACAAAACCTACACTGATGGCTAGGTTACACCAATTGCTCAAAATCAGTCAATATTTCACAATGCATATCTCCCAATATACAGATCGAAAAATTACAAGATCAGTTGCAATCGAAAGCTAACAATGTATGCTTCAACTCTCATGAAGACCATTTTCCCTAATTCCATATCAATTAATTTAGAAAAATCAGTAAAACTCTAGGTTCTATGTCTCGATTACTGTTCACACAAGTCCCAGCAGCAACTTTCCAAGCCAAATTTCAACCTCTTAGAGTTACAATTAGACAATACCTATTTCACACAAAAATGTAGCCAACATCCCACAGTTTAAGTAGCCACAAACCTCACACAATGAGTTATGATCAAAACAGTACAATCAATTAAAACCCTAAATTTCCAGATTTGGTCCAATCTTAGTTTCTATCATTTCCAATGCCTTTAACACATCATTAAACATCCAAATGAACACAAAATTAGGTCTGACCACATTCATACATGTACTAGAGCTAATACTTAAAAATTTGCAGCACTCAATTCTTCATGTCTAATTACCATCAATCATTAAGATTCCATCACAAATCAAGTTAAAACCATTTATTCCTACTACTTTATCAATACTCACCTCAACAAACTTCAAGCTTTAACTTCTTCACATCATCAAGTCTTCAAAAAAGCATCAAGTTTCTACTTCATCCACCCCCCACCTACGACCATCACTTAACATCCCACTAATCATCATCATAACAAGGCTAAAGGTTGAGTTTGTGAGTAAATAAAAGAGGAACAAGCAAGGAAACAAAAAGAACTCTTTGTTTGGATGATGAAGAACCATCGAAGGAAAGAGAGAGAACACCCATTGAAGGATAAAACAAGAGCTACGGATAAGAGGAAGCTTTATGCTTTCCAACCTTTTAAGTCTTTGCAAAGAGGAGTGTTGTGCATGTAAGAATAGAATAGGACAAAACATTTAATGAATAAGGTGCCTTGTCATTTAAAAGCTCCTTTTTAACTTTCCTTGAAAGAATCGTAGGAGCTCTCCCAAAATCAATTGAATAGGATAACCATCATCCTATGCACCTTAGGCAAGTGACATGTGTCACTTGCCACTTATCCGATTTTAACCACTCTACCTGGTCGGTTTCCAAAACAATGAAATTTCCATTCCAAATTCCAATGGTTCAAATTAATAAATCCTAACATCATATTTCTAATTTTTCAGTTCCATTGGCGGTCATTTCGATCTGAAACCTACTCGATCGATCACTTGAAAATTTTTTCGGTCCGGGCAAGTACCCCGAAAAATTCCAGAAAAAAATCCTGAAATTGCCTAAAAATAGAAAACAATATATGGCACACTCAGAATAATTTTCCAAACCCATTAACCACGTTAATCCCAATAAAATTGTCTTAGGCACGCAAACCTGAAGTGTCATGTATGCATGTACAGTAATTTCATGTGCAGAAATGATCACGTGTATCAATCCTATTATGCATGAACAGTCCTAAGTCATTCCGATCCATCTCATCCTATGCCAAATTTACTATTTTACCCTTCCAGTAGGGGGTGGGATGTTACAATTCCCCCCTCCTTATAAAAATTTCGTCCTCGAAATTCTCAATCAACAGTTCAGTAGGACCGTAATCATATGTTCCTATATGTCCCATACACTTTTCCACTCAATAATTCATTTTTTGAAAGGTCACAATAACCATATTCATCGGTTGTTCTACACTAATTGGCTAACTCATTATCACTCGATGCAGTGAGCGGGCTCAACAAGGCTATCAGTTGGCGATCTCATTTTCTTAGCTATCTCACTTGCCATTTTCAGAGTAGTCATTACCTTTAGTTCCAATGCTATGACTCAGTTCATTATTTCCGAACCTGTTCGTTAATCATCACGTTTATCCATCCAATACCTTTTCTCACTATACCGTCAATATCTTTTTCTCCCGATAACATCTGAGACTAAGTCGTATTCCATGGAGTACATCTTTTCAAGGTGATACGTCATAATAACCTCTTTTATCTCGTCGGGGGACGATTCACATTCCTTTGGTACCAATACAATGACATTTAGTTCCATTTCACTATAACCAGCTATACTTTACCTAATGCAGTCATGCTTTATATCCCATTGACTCTCTGTTCAAATTCAGTTCTCCTTAGACAATTTACTGTTCTAAAGTGTTAACGCACTTTATTCAGATATGCACTTTACTCTAGTTCATTTGTCCGATCCTGATCTACTTCAGCTAACCCACGCAGTTTTCCTAAGTCCTGTCCTTTGCTTTACCCATCACAATCTCAAATCCATTATGGTCTTTGACTCTTGTTAGGCCCTGTGTGGTGTAGCAGTATATCCCCACAGTAAAATCAGAACTCTATAGCATGGTCAAAATCCTGTGAAACCAAAACCACTTAAGCATTTTTTGTTGTTGAACATTCAAGCCTATAAGCATTTGAATTTATAATCACTTCATTCTATAATCATAGTTATTCAATTTCAGTTTTCGCGAATGCTTACTAGAATGTCTAACTTCGACTGTTCATTTTCTTGTTCCCTCACTTTTTGTCAGGTACCAATACTTTTTCTTTGAATCATTCAATATTGTTTTTTTTTTCGATTTCACTCGCATATTCAGGCTCCTTATAGGACTCTAGTCCTAATCCACCTTCATCTTTAGGTTGAAAAATTATCATCCAACTTACTTTGACTATTCCTTTCTCTCCATTCCTTTTCCCTATAGAAATGCTTCATCAGTTTTTTATACTATTTTAATCAGCCCTTTTAAAAGAAAAAGGTATAAACGCCATTAAGTATTCATAGACAAAATAACCAAATTTAGTAACTGAAGTTTCCCTTCATAGGATAGTGCTTTATTGGTCCATAACCCCAATTTGTTTTGGATCTTTTCTATCAAAGGAATACATTCATCGAATCCTAGCCTCCTTGATGAGATAGGAATCACCAAGTAGTGTAGAGGAGGAGCTTTAGTTTCCATACCTGTAACTTGAACTAAAGCATTTGATAGGTGAGAAGCACTCTTGGAGAGTATAATATAGCTCTTGTGCTTATTGACACATATGCCCAACATCTCCGTAAATAAATTGAAAGTTTTCATTAGAAGAGAGACTGAATGACCATTGCCTTGTTTAGGAGAATAAGGTCATCTGCAAAACATAAACTAGTTAGAGAACCTTCCTTACATTTGAAGCGAAATCTGAATTTAGGATCAATTGAAGTGTTGTGCTTCAGTAACTGGGTGAGGACTTCTATACAAATTAGGAATAGGTAGGGGAAAGAGGTTCCCCTTGCCTAAGACCTTTTTTTCCTTTGAACACCTTCGTGGGGCTCCCATTAATCAATATCCCATAGGAAACTGTAGAAATGCATTCTTGAATCCACTTGATGAATATTAAGGGAAAGTTCATTATCTCCAAGGTTTTTAACAGAAATCTCTAATTCACACTATTGAAAGCTTTTTGTAAATCAACTTTGATAGTGTAATTCTAGGGGCTTCTCCTGCAGTTATACCCTTTTAAAAGCTCTTGAATGATAAGGATATTGTCCCCTATATCTCTACTTGTTATAAAAGCTCCTTGATTCTTACTAATGAAAAATTTTATAACCTCCTTTAGCTTATTTGCCAAAATCTTGGTGATGATCTTGTAGAGAAAATTAGTACACAAAATAGGCCTGTAGTCACTCCAAGTTTTCAAACTGGAGTTTTTAGGGACCAGGCATAGAAAAGTCTTATTTATCTCTTTTAGTAAAACCCCTTTCAGGAAGAACTCCTGCACTGCCTCCTAGACTATCCCCTAAAACTATTCCAATTTTCTTGATAAAAAAACCGTTCCATCCATCCAGACTTGGAGTTTTAGAGCTATTCATGCTGAAGACTACCTTATTGATTTCCTGATCTGTAATAGGTATTATTAACTAAGAAACTTCATGATCAAGAATTCTAGTGGTTATAAACTGTCTAAGATCATAATCCAACTCAGATAGGAGAGCTTCTAATCTAAATAGATTGTTATAGAAATTCATAGCTTCCTTAGCTAAGTTTTCTTGTCCAAAAACATCCACTCCAGCATCTGTTTTAATGGAGGTAATTCAATTAGTATTCTTTTGAGCCAGCATAGAATTGAAGAAGAACTTTATACATTTATCTCCCTCTTTTAACTAATTTATTCTAGCTCTCTGCTTTAGTAAAGAACAGTAATTATCCACTACTTCTAAGTAGTTTTTAAGCACATCCTTCTCTACTATAGTTAAAGCACCATTTAAGGGATTCTCTACCAATGCTTTTTGAATAGAAGAGAGTTTATCCCTAGATATATCAATCTCCTCAATAAGATTCAGACCTCTCTTATAATTAAGAATCTTCAGCTTCTGTTTTATAGCCTTGAGCTTTTAGATACAAATGTACTGCTTAGTTCCATACATCCATGCTCCAATCCCTTGGCTATTTCTTCTTGAAACCCTCCATATTGATTAGAAAATTGTTGAAACTGAAAGGATGATGGACTCTAGAGGTGGTGAATAAATTATCAATCATTATAGGAGTATGATATGAGTTAACAGGGTCCAGGAATTTTGCAGAGCTTTTTGAGAAAGAATGCCATTCCATATTAATAAAAGCTCTATCTAATTTTTTCCTGATGTGATAAATAGAACTTTGTTTATCTGTCCAAGTAAACTTATGACCTTCATATTTTCGATCTATAAGTTCCACCTCTTGCATACAATCAAACATATCAGGGGAGTAGTTGAGTAGGTTACAATTACCTTCAGCCTCTGATCTGAACAAAGTAGTATTAAAATCTCCGCATACCACCCAAGGGGAATTTACTGAAGTCTTTATTCTTTTTAGGTAATTCTAGAGGTCAGTTCTTTAGAACACAGTGTTGAATCCTTAGACAAAAGTAGCTAAAACCTAAGAATTTTCCATTTTGAAATAAAGCTTAGTGTGAATATATTGCTGACTAGATTCTAGAACTTCTATTTTCAGATAATCACAATCATAAGCTATAATAATCCTTCTATATGCATGACTTTGATAGTTTGTAATGAACTGCCAGTTGCTACCTAGACAAACAAAGTTATTCAGATTAACTTCTCTAATTTTAGTCTCCAACATACAAAATGTTAAGTTCAAATGACTTTACTTAGATATGATTTTGATGTATAACAAAAGAGCAAAATAAAAAGAAAAGAAATACAGACGAAGTCAGACATACAGACAAAGTCAGACATACAGACGAAGGAACACAGACGCTGATGCAAATAGAAAAGCAGACGCAGACGCAGATGCAAATAGTAAAGCAGACACAGACGCAGATGCAAATACTAATACAGACACAAACACAGACGCAGATACAAATAGTAAAGCAGACGCAGACAAGAAAGAAATAAGCAGACGCAGACGTAAATAGAAAGAAGCAGATGCAGACGCAAAAACACATACGATAAAATACAGACAAAGAAAAATAGATGCGGATTTCGAAAAGAAGACAAAGGAGTCAGTTCGAGTTAGTTACAGAACTCAACTGAATAATAGTTTCTTTAAAGATTCAAGAAACAAGAATCAAGAAGCAGTTACAGACGAAGGCTGTAAATACAAGTCCAAGTCGAAGATTGCAAAGTTAGCCAAAGTTAGAAAAATCAGCAAAAGTTAGACAACGTGATCGTAAAAAGCATTCTATTTAGCTGAGAGCTATTTTACTGTAACAAGTGTACAAACACTTTTTCTGAGAGAAAGTAGTGCAGATAGCCTGCAGAGGCTAAGTGTGAAAGAATACTGATTGTAGAGACCTGAAGAGGCTCGAAAAGAATACTTGTAACATTGAAAGAGATAGTGAAAATCTCAGAAGAAACTCTGAGGACTGGACGTAGCCCACGGTTTGGGGTGAACCAGGATAAAACACTGTGTCAACCACTCTCACTCTCTATCTCCATTTTAGATTCAAGTTTTATTAGTACTTAATCAGTAAACAAGTTTTCAAAGTTTTGATTAATTAGAACTTATCGGAAGTTCTGTATAGAACTTTATTTCTAACAAACAGTTTCCAAAGATTTTTCAAAAAGGGGAATACACAATTCAACCCCCCCTTCTCGTGTATTCGATATTGTTTTATAAGTATTGTATTAACGTGTGATTCACTTCAATTGGTATCAGAGCCTGTTATCCAAGGATCACTTTAGCAAAGGGTGGATCAAAGATAATGGCGGAATCACATGTGTACATCGCAGAAGGAGCCTCAGTCACTAGACCTCCAACATTCAACGGAGAAGATTATCATTACTGGAAAGATAGGATGCGGCTATTCATTGAATCTACTCATGTCGACCTTTGGGATGTGATAGAGAACGGACCCTATACACTCGTAGATGATCATGGCAATTCTATTCCACGAATCAGATGGACGGCTGATCAAAAAGCAAGAATACAGCTGAACTCAAAGGCGAAGTTCTTCTTGATGTGTGCCCTAAGCAGGAGCAAGTATGACAAAGTCCACGGATGCGATACCGTAAAGGAGATGTGGGACACATTGTCCATTGCTCACGAAGGCGCAAGCCAAGTTAAAGAATCCAAGATAAGTATTCTTGTGCACCAGTATGAACTTTTCAGGATGAAAGATGAAGAATCTATTGATTAAATGTTTGGAAGATTTCAAACAATTTTCAATGGATTAAAAGCTCTTGGAAGGACGTACAACAATCAAGACCATGTTCGAAAGATCCTAAGAAGTCTTCCAAAGAGATGGAGACCTAAAGTTACTGCGGTGCAAGAAGCCAAAGACTTGAGCGTGTTAAAGCTTGACGAGTTGCTTGGATCCTTGAAGATTCATGAAGTTGAACTCGATGCTGAAGATAAGCCCAAACGAGACAAGTCGATAGCGCTGAAGGCCGGACATAAGAATCACAAGACTAAAAGACGGAGGAAATCATCAAAAGCGTTAAAGATTGAAGAGTCAAAGGATAACAACTCCAACCAATCAGAACCAGAGTCAAGTGATGAAGATGACGAGTTATCTTTCATCTCTAGAAAGATGAGACGCATATGGAAGAAGAAGTCCAGAGCAAACCAGACTTTCTAAAAGAATGTCAAAGATGAAGCCAAACCAGAGAAGTCATCTATCATTTGCTATGAATGCAATCAGCCTGGACACTACAAGTCCGAATGTCCGACTCTAAAAAAGAAACCAAAGAGGAGTAGAGAAGGCAAGAAAAGCATGATGGCAACATGGGAGGACCTAGATTCATCAGAATCAGATACAGGTTTCGAATCGTCTGAACATGCAAATATCTGCCTGATGGCCGAAGAAGATAGTGATGAGGAGGTAAATTCTGACTACAATAATCTGCATGATGCCTACTCAGAATTATTAGAAGATTCTCATGCTATTCTGAAATAGTACAAACTGTTAAAGAAAAAGTATGTAGACAATATTAGACATACTGAAGAAATAGAGAGAGAAAATATTTGTCTAAAAAAGCAATTAGAAGAAAAGAATAAAGTTGTAGACAGATCAGAAGAGATCAATAAGCTTAAACTAGGAATAAAAAATCTGCCAGCTGATTTAGCTACTTTCACAGAGAGCACTAAGAAAATGAATGAGATGCTTGGTAAATGTAGACATCCGAGTGATAAAACCGGATTAGGGTTTACAGCTAACAAGACTCAGTCTCATAATAAACCTTTCTTTCAAAAGAAAAATCATAATAAATCTAGTTTTAATCAACGTTCTAGTTATATGCATCAAAGAACTCATCACATGCATACTACTAACCATAAAGGACTCAAGAAAATTTGGGTACCAAAGAATAAAATAGTTTCTCCTGCAGATATCCTTCCTTGGAAGATATGGCAAGCACCATTGGTATTTAGACAGTGGATGCTCACGACATATGACGGGAAAAAGGTCTATGTTCCTAGACCTTCAGTATAAGAAGGGAGGATCGGTAACTTTCGGAGACAACCAGCAGGGCAAGATCATTGGAATCGGTAAAATTGGTAAAGATTCCTTTGCATGCATAAATAATGTATTGCTCGTTGAAGGTCTGAAGCATAACTTGATTAGTGTCAGTCAGTTGTGTGATTCTGGTTTCACTGTCACATTCAATCAAAATCTTTGCGAAGTCAGAAACAAAGATGGGTCTATACTTTTCTCTGCCAAGAGAAGAAACAATCTTTACAAAATTGATTTAGAAGATTTTCAAAGCCAAAATATTTCATGTTTTCTATCTTCCGAAGAAGAAAGACTAATCTGGCATAAAAAGCTAGGTCATGTCTCTTTTAAACATATTTCAAAGTTGGCAAAACATGATTTGGTAAGAGGATTGCCAAAAATAATTTTTGACAAAGAGTTTTTCTGTGAAAATTGTTTGAAAGGAAAACAAGTTAAAACTTCTTTTTCTTCTAAAAATTTTGTAAC
Source organism: Erythroxylum novogranatense (assembly GCA_029891385.1). NCBI lineage: Eukaryota > Viridiplantae > Streptophyta > Magnoliopsida > Malpighiales > Erythroxylaceae > Erythroxylum > Erythroxylum novogranatense. Next base: position 58,340,000 of record CM057228.1, on the reverse strand, counting down.
ATCATCTATACCTTTAGAATTATTACATATGGATTTGTTTGGTCCAACAAGGACAATAAGTCTTGGCGGAAAGAAATATGGGCTTGTTATTGTTGATGACTTTACTCGATTTTGTTGGATATTATTTTTATCACACAAAGATGAATCCTTTAAGTGCTTTAGGACCTTATCCAGAATGAAAAAGGAATGTCTATAGCCAGTATCAAGAGTGACCATGGTGGAGAGTTTGAGAATGAGAAGTTTAGGTTATTCTGTGAGGAGAATGGAATTTTCCACAATTTCTTTGCTCCTAGGACTCCACAATAGAATGGAGTTGTTGAAAGAAAGAACAGGACGATTCAAGAGATGGCAAGGACCATGCTGTGTGAGATGAATCTTCCTAAGTACTTCAAGCGAAGTCATGAATACTGATGCTATATTCGAAATAGAATTCTATTGCGACCCATGTTGAAGAAGACTCCTTATGAGTTATGGAATGGAAGAAGACCAAACATATCTTACTTTCATCCATTCGAGTGCAAATGCTCTATTCTGAATACAAAGGAGTTGTTGGATAAATTCGACTCAAAGACCTATCCAGGAATCTTTCTAGGCTACTCATCATCGTCTAAGGCATTTCGGGTGTACAACCTTACTTCAAAGACAGTTGAGGAGAACATCCATGTCAAGTTTGATGATAGTTCCCAACCCCATAAGGAAGATGACATGGAAACTGAAGGTCCTTCAAAAAGCTTAGATGATAGTACAGAAACTCCATCATCTGGAACTCATGTAGAAAAAGTTGAAGATATTCTAGAAACTATCAGACTGAAAAGAGACTGGAAATATAAAAGTTCTCATCCAGAAGAGTTGATTATCGGAGAGACCTCAGAAGGAGTTAGAACAAGGTCCAGATTCAAAAGAGAAGCTAATGTGGCTTTTATCTCTGAATTAGAACCTAAGAAGGTTGAGGAAGCTCTTCAAGATGAAGCTTGGGTGTTAGCCATGCAAGAGGAGCTGAATCAATTTACTAGGAATAATGTCTGGTCCTTAGTTTCGAAACCCCCTAAGAAATCCATCATAGGAACCAGATGGGTCTTTAAGAATAAGTTAGACGAATCAGGTAGAGTGAGTCGAAATAAGGCTAGATTAGTAGCACAAGGCTATAATCAGCAAGAAGGAATAGACTATAATGAGACTTATGCTCCAGTAGCAAGACTTGAAGCCATCAGGATATTGCTAGCATATGCAGTTTGTCATGATATAAAGTTGTTTCAGATGGATGTAAATAGTGCATTTCTGAATGGCTTTATAGATGAAGAGGTGTATGTTAAGCAACCACCTGGTTTCGAGGATGTTAAGAATCCAGACTATGTCTATAAACTTCATAAAGCCTTATACGGCCTGAAGCAAGCTCCTAGAGCTTGGTATGATCGTCTGAGTCCTTTTCTTATAGAAAATGGTTTCAGTAGAGGTCAAGTTGATAAGACGCTCTTTAGGAAGAATTTTCAGAATGATTTCATTTTAGTTTAGATTTACGTTGATGATATTATTTTTGGTGCTTCTTCAAACAAGCTATTCATGAAGTTTGAGAGTCTAATGAAGAAAGAGTTTGAAATGAGTATGATGGGTGAATTAAAGTTCTTTCTTGGGTTGCAAGTTAAGCAAACTGAAGAGAAAATTGTCATTCATCAACAAAAGTATGTGAAAGAATTGTTGCTCAAATTTGATATGCAAAATGTGAAGCCTATGACTACTCCGATGCATCCTTCAAACCTTTTGTCGAAAGATGAACTTGGTAAGAAGGTGGATCAAACCCTGTATAGAGGGATGATCGGTTCTTTCTCAGATCTTCTGACAAGTAGACACGATATCTTGTTTAGGGTATGCTTGTGTGCAAGGTTTCAGGCCGATCCTAGAGAGTCTCATTTTATTGCTGTTAAAAGAATTATGAGATATCTCACAGGTACTACTGATCTTTGCTTAATGTTTGAGAAAGGTAAAGATTTCAGGTTAATCGGATATTGCGATGCGGACTATGTTGGAGATAGAATCGAAAGAAAGAGCACAAGTGGAGGATGTCACTTTCTTGGCGCAAACCTAGTTTCCTGGTCAAGTAAGAGATAAAGCTCAATCGCTCTATCAACTGCCGAAGCAGAGTATATGGCTGCCGCAAGTTGCTATTCGCAGATGTTATGGATCAAATATCAACTTGAAGACTATTCAGTTAAAGAAGAGGAGATTCCAATCTACTGCGACAACACAAGTGCAATCAATCTGTCAAAGAATCCGATTCAGCATTCTAGAGTGAAGCACATTGAAGTCAGACATCATTTTCTAAGAGACTATGTTCAGAAGAAGATGGTCAAGCTACAGTTCGTCGAAACAGAGTATCAGTGGGCAGACATCTTCACTAAACCATTGAGCGAAGAACGGTTCCAGAAGATCAGACGCAACCTTAACATGGTTATGTTAAGTGAGCAGTCAGGCTAAAGGGACGTCAAAAACTAAAGGCGTCAGGAACAGTGAGTTACAACTGGTAACTTCTCTGACAAGGAAGTTTTTGAGGGAAATGCCACACGATTTTCAAAATCCCTATGATTCTAGAATACGCGTGATAAGACCTTTCAAGTTGCCTGAAGTTGATATCATTGCGGTTACTCTTATCTCCAGGCGGTTCATCTTGCTTTCAAAACTCTCTCAATCATCCTACCCTAGACGAAAAACTAACCAGAGACAGTTTTCGTTCTGAAACAATGGAAGCAGCTATGATTTTCGGAAGGCATGTAGACTTCGAGTCATTGAGAAATGATGGCATGGATGTAGAACCAGAGATTGTAAGAGCTGGTTGGAGGAATTTCTTTCAGGTTCGAGAACCAGTCTATACTGACGAAGTGTATGAGTTTTGGAAGAACGCTCAGATTGTAGACAACATTGTGGTATCTTCAGTAGATGGCATATCTGTTGTTGTGACTAAGGAGCTGATTAAGAAGGTGACTGATTGTCCATCGGTTGGTGAGACTCTGTCTACCAAGGCCAGTTGGATGTCCCAGGTTTGCATGAGAGAAGAAGATGTCCGAAGACAATTATATGGAGCCAATGACTCATCTGAGAGGAAAACCTCTAGTTTGATTCCGAAGGCTAAGGTTCTTCACACCATTCTGTTTAATTGCATACTACCCAGAGCAGGTTCCAGACATTTGGTGACAACTTTGGATGAACAATGCTTATTCTACCTGCTAAATCGCAATCCTGTTGATTTACCCTTCTTAATCCTTCACTACATGATTAAGGGGATGAAGGATACAACTAGCTATCCTTACGGTATGCTTCTCACAAGGATTTTTAAGGAATCTGGAATCCTTTTCCACAGAGGAAATAGAAGGATTGTACCAGTGAAGAGTAAGATTGATTCAATCACAATACGGCGAATGGGTCCGAGGACCGTAGGTAAACAAGAAGCCGACTCTTCAAGGAGAACAAGAACTGAGGGGGAGCATGTCTCGAAGAAGACTGCCGCTTCAAGTTCTCCAACTCAAGTGAGAATAAAATCGCCTACAGAAGAAATAAGAAGACTGACGGGAAGACCGTTGATGAAACGGACGAGTCCTCAAATCAAAGTAAGTCTACCTCGAAGGAGAGAAGAAGGTGCCCCAAAAAGACAAGGAGAAAGTCTTTTAAGTGAAATTACGAAGAAGGCGAAGAGATCACCGAGGATTCGGACTCTAAGGCAACAAGAAGAAAAGATTGCCAGAGAACAGAGTCAGGTACAAACTCCTCAATCTCGTGCACCTAAAGCAACAAGATCCTTAGTTTCTATTCTGAAAGAGGATACAGCCAGAAAAGCCAAAGAAACTGAGAAGAAAAGAAAATCAGAATCTGAGAAAGAAAAATCTCAAGTGAAGAAATCATCAAGACTGACTGAAGCAGAAGATAAGACTAAGAAGATTAGTCGGAAAAGACCGTCTCAACTGCTGAGGAGGTTAGTCAAAAGAAAGAAACCTCTAATGCTGCTCAAAAAGAAAAAGAAACTGAGCAGAGTAAAGTTCAGGAAATCCCCATTGCTCAACAGGAGGAGCCAGTGGAGGAAAGCCTGGTTCAGGATAATCCTATTGAAGCACAACCAGAGGCCACAGCAGAATCAGACTCAGATAATGATAAACCTTGTCTGATGGTATACAACTATCATAAGTTTTTTAGGAAACAAAAGCTGAAGATCAAAATAGTTCATTATGTTACCAGGACAACTGCTATCGCCATCGGTAGTCAACCAATGAAGAAGACAGTAGTTCTTGTACAATCTATGTCGATAAATAGTGACACGTGGGACTTACTGAAAGAAGATGAAAAGATGTTCTACAATGCTTTGAGGGATGTTGCTACGAAGCCATACCCTACAAAAATTCCCTGTAAGCCGTGTACTATCTTTCCGATCTCAGAAAAGACGGAAATAAAGATTGTACCGAATATCCAGCCAAGATATCCTTTGGATTTGACTAAGGGGAAGTCAAAGCTATACCCAGAAGAAGTTCGTGATGATCTGTCCGCATATCAAATGGAAGAAGAAGTGCGTAAAATTGATGAGGCATGCGTTTCTACAGAGAATTAAGATGGAGCGAGGTGCAGCTATACTGACAACCAAGAAGACTGTCCAGTGGGAGGAAGAGTAATAACAGGGACGTTTATTGAGTTCCTTGTTCAGACAGTTTTGCGTATCAGGCCTTTATCTGGTACATTGTCTATTGATGTTGAAGGCATACCCCTGCAAGGAAGACAGTTATTGATGCTGCCTGCTCCATTTGACTTAGATCTTCCTGAAGCTGATACATTTATTCGTCCACCAACTATTGAGATCAATGATGAATACATTCCTACCTCTGATGCTTATACTACGACAATTCCGTTCACTCCTCCTTTAGCAAATGTTGATCAAGCCTCCTCATCGATTGACTCACAAGAAGAACTTAGTAGATTACGTGGAGAAGTCAATGAGATCAAGGAGACGATGAATGATCTGAAGAAGATGATGACAGAACTGCTGAAGAGCCATCATCGATAATCATTTTTTATTACAACAAATAGGGGAGAAGAACAGAAAAGAAGAGAATAAACAAGAAGAGAGGAGAATGAGCAGAAGAGAAGAGAATGTTCAGAATGTTCAAAGAAGAAGGTGTGACTGAAGCAGAACGAAGAAAGGAAGAAGTCAAAGAAGAAATTCTGCAGATAAGTTTTTTTGTGTTCTTTTCAAAACATTGTATTTTTTGTTTTCTTTTGTATATAATTTGTTATCATCAAAAAGGGGGAGATTTTTAAGTTCAAATGACTTTACTTAGATATAATTTTGATGTATAACAAAAGAGCAAAATAAAAAGAAAAGAAATACAGACGAAGTCAGACATACAGACAAAGTCAGACATACAGACGAAGGAACACAGACGCTGATGCAAATAGAAAAGCAGACACAGACGCAGATGCAAATAGTAAAGCAGACACAGACGCAGATGCAAATACTAATACAGACACAAACACAGATGCAGATACAAATAGCAAAGCAGACGCAGACACGAAAGAAATAAGCAAACGCAGACGTAAATAGAAAGAAGTAGACGCAGACGCAAAAACACAGACGAAAAAATACAGACGAAAAAAAATAGATGCGGATTTCGAAAAGAAGACGAATGAGTCAGTTCGAGTTAGTTACAGAACTCAACTGAATAACCGTTTCTTTAAAGATTCAAGAAACAAGAATCAAGAAGCAGTTACAGATGAAGGCTATAAATACAAGTCCAAGTCGAAGATTGCAAAGTTAGCCAAAGTTAGAAAAATCAGTAAAAGTTGGACAACGTGATCGTAAAAAGCATTCTATTTAGCTGAGAGCTATTTTACTGTAACAAGTGTACAAACACTTTTTCTGAGAGAAAGTAGTGCAGATAGCCTGCAAAGGCTAAGTGTGAAAGAATACTGATTGTAGAGACCTGAAGAGGCTCAAAAAGAATACTTGTAACATTGAAAGAGATAGTGGAAATCTCAGAAGAAACTCTGAGGACTGGACGTAGCCCACGGTTTGGGGTGAACCAGGATAAAACTGTTGGGTCCGTGTTTTGCGTACCTGGGCATTGGCCCAGCATACCCCAAGTTTGCACGCCACCCAGGCACCTAGGCATTGGCCTAGCATACCTCATTATCTAGTATTGTCCTCTTTGGTCATGGGTGAGCCACGACTCGAACCCATGACCTCAAGATTTTGCTGCACCCTGTGCACGCCTCCACTACCATTGAGCCATCCAAATGTTGGGACCCGATCTGGAGACCGGCGCCCCAACCCGAAAACGAAAGACGGAACAAATCACAAAGAGGCGGAACGAATAAACGATTGATCACAAAGCGAAACAAATCATTAACGAATCGAAAGCCAACTTGGAAGCGAAGCATACAAACAAAGTCAAATCGAATTGGCTCGGAGACAAACCAAACAAACGATCACGAATCACAAATCGAATCGAAGCATTGAACGAAATACAATCCGACATCCGTGAACAAAATCTTAGAAATCAACATCGCGTTGGAAACCTTAAGACATTCTAAATCCGTATAAATTTTTCTTTTCTTTTCTTTCTTTCTTAATCCTTTCCTTTTCATTTTTTTTCATAACCAAACTCAATCCAAAATACATTATCACATTCATAATCATACACACATCCCAAACATAACTTAAATCAATGCATAATTCCAGAAATCCATACACCTTATACTCACTATATACACAATTTCATAAATCACATATGTCCTGGAATGACTACTCTTCATACACTCGTGGCAATTCAGGCCATATACAATATCAACACCAAATCCAAAGTACACAATACACAACAAATTTTGAATTTCTCAACACTATCTTACTTAATAATAATACAATATAAACACATGCAAATAGAAATCTTCATTTTCTTTCACCCGATCTTCTTCTCATCATCTGTGGATGGGAATGAAGGGGGGTGAGCTTATAGCTCGTGGGTAACAGTTTATAACAAATATATAAGCAAAATCCTTGAAATTCTTTTTTTTTTCTGGTCTTAGAAAACATTTCTTTGAAATCCGTAAAGCACATTTTCAAAAGGTTCTTTTCCTTGTTGTAGCCAAAATCTCCATTTGCAAAACATATGATTTTTAGGCTTTCGGCCATAAACCCATAAGTTTATAAAACATGAATGCATCAACTTGACAATTCATAGATGCAATGGCAATCACATAAGCAATACACAACAACACATGGCTCGAGAGTTCCGTAAACACAACAGATAAACCGAAGTTTATACCGTAAACTATCCGAGTCCAATTTCTCAGGATCTCGTGGCCTCAAGCGGGCAGCCAGGAGAAGGCTATAATTTTCCATACGTCGACGTGCACGTGACTCCATCCGTAACTCTCTTACCCAAACAAAGCACATATCATGCTCAAAATCATTTATCGCATGATCTTTTCTGAATATACGAAATGCCGTGTAATCTTTCGAGGCATAACACCATGTATGTTGTAATTCATCCAAAGTCCATGTATTGAATCAAAAAATGATTTTTCAAATCATTCATACAATGATGCAACATTTATGATGCAATTGAAATCAGAAAATCTCTTTATTTAAAGAAAGCAATAGTGGCTTATAAATTCAAATTATAAACACGTTACCCACCTCGATTCGATGCTAGAAAGTTGTTCCTAGCTCCAATTTGTCCATTGGTTCCTTCTTTCTTCCAATTTAACTTCACCTAAAGCAATTTCACCCAAATTCAACATCATAAATAACTTAATCCTCAAATTGAACTTAGAAACATAAATCCCTCATATATTCAAGCTTTCTAAATTACAAATTTCCAAAAGCCCCAAATTCCAAATTTGGGCATAAACCCTAATTCTCAAAATCCCAAATTAAACCCATCATACTTTGCAATCATCAAAATTGACTTCATACTCCACAAACCCATACCATTTTCCATATTTCTAAACCATAAATTGAAGAAAAGCTCAAAGCTCAACTTTTCTCTTACCTCAAACTTTTCACCATTTTCGAATTTATTAGGCTTGGAAGGAAGCTCTCTTCTCCTTCCATCTTTTTCCTTCATGAATCAACGAAAAACTGAGCTTGAACTCCCAAAAATCTGAAACCCTAAGCTCTCCTTCTTTCTTCTCCAAGTTTGCTCTCCTTCTCTCTTCTCTCTTATTTTCTTAAGTCTTTCATTTTGTGCTTCCTTATGCCTTATCGACATCCATTGTCTTTTATATTGCCATGTCATTTAATGAATGGGGAATGACCCATATGCCACTCCATTTAAGTTCTATAAACTTAACCCTTTAAGTAAACTTCCAAAATTGCCCTTCCTTTTGCCTTAAAACTTTAGAGAAATGTCCTCTATGTCTTACTTAATCCATCGCTTCAAGAATCAGATCGATCGGAGCTCTATAGCTCAAGATATCTCAAAAATACTGAAGTCTGTTCTTCAGACTCAAGGCTGAACATTACACCTGACTTCCGACCCATAATTGAAAGGCTTAGAGGATCCATTGTCGATCGGCTCCTTCATAACATTTGTAGCCCCATCTCTCTAGTTTAATTCTCAAAAAGAATCAGCTCAATCCAAGCTCTAGCAATCGATATATCTCCAAAATACTGAACACTGTTCAGCCATTACAACACCGAGACAGAACACTACCTCGAACTTCCGACCCATATTTGAAAGTCTTGAAGGCTACCTAATAGCTCGGCTCCTTCATAACATTTGTAGTCTCATGTCTCTATTTTAAATTACAAAATGAATCAGATCGATCGGAGCTCTACCGATTAAGATATCTCCAAAATACTGAACACTGTTCAGCCATTACAACACAGAGGCTGAACACTACATCTAACTTTCGATCCGTATTTGAAAGTCTTAAAGACTCAATTGTCAATTGGATCCTTCATAACATTTGTAGCCCCATCTCTATAGTTTAATTCTCAAAAAGCATCAGATCGATTGGAGCTCTATATCTCAAGATATCTCAAAAATACCGAATACTGTTCAAATTTTATAACCGATCAGCTCAATTTCATCCGAGTTATCTTTCCCCATTTAATTCCAAAACCGACCTATCTAGTATGGAAAGATAGAAAAATGTCTTAGGAATCCAACGCTTCAAGAATCGGGTTGATCGGATGTCGGACGAAGAAGTTATGCTCAAAAGAGTGAAGGAAGGTCAGAGCTCGGCCAGAAAATCAAAGCTCGGCCAGAACGAAGATCGGTCGGCCAACAGAGGTCGGTCGACCAGCAGAGGTCGGTCGGCCATCATAGGTCGGTCGGCCAATAGAGGTCGGTTGGCCAACAGAGGTCGGTCGGCCAGCAGAGGTCGGTCGGCCAGCAGAGGTCGGCCAACAGAGGTCGGCCAACGGAGGTCGGCTAACAGAGGTCGGTCAGCACCCAATCTGACCATTAAACTTCTAACACTCATAACTTTTGACTCCGAGCTCCAAATTGGACAAACTTGGTACCGTTGGAAAGATAAAAGAGATATATACAATTTTCAAGAAGGAATCAAAGGCAAGATCGGTCTTTAAAGGTGTCAAAAATGCGCTCGAAGATGACCAATCGATAATCTCCTCAAAACTTTACACAGCACCTCAACTTGCAAACATCATAACTTTTGACCCAGAACTCCAAAGTTGACAAACTTGGTGTCTAATGAAAGATAAAATAACCCTATACAACTTTTATGAAGGCCTTAAAAATCATATCGACCTCTAACTGGGTCAAAAACTTCATACAAACTGACTGGTCGATCAACTTCACACTAAACAGCATCAGAACTTCTAAAAATCATAACTTTATATTCTCTTGTCCAAAATTTTCGTGCTTTATATCAATGGAAAGATAAAAACATAATCTACCACTTTCATTAAGACCACTTTGGCTAAATCCATCTAAATCAATACAGATTTTCCATTGAAGTCTCTAAACACCATTCCAATACATGAGCTTCACTTATCAACACATCAACTTCACATATTCACCCACTACCACAAACTCTTCAACTAATTCATCTCAAACACAATTCAACTCTCCAATAAACTATTCCAAATTCATTTCCCCACATCAAATTTAACACCAAAGGATATGCGCATACACATTTCTCTTTCACAAAAGTCATACACAATCTTACTCTTAATAGCATTTTCAAATCAAGTAAAATACATTTAACTTTCAAAGATCATAACTCTCAATCTCGATATCGAAAAATAGCATACTTTATGGCTACGAAAAGCTCTCAACATAAGCTACAATTTTCATTTAGATCATTTTCTCAAAATGTGTCTAACTCAAAATTTTAACTCTCAAGTCAAACTTTCTATCTTCAAAAATCAACTTTCTTAATTTCTTCAAAATATAACACTTTCACTAATTATTTCTTGCTTTTCAACTTCCATTTCAATCAACTAGTTCATTTTGAATTTCATAACTCATACAACTCTACTCAAATTTCAAAGTCATCAAAATCAATCACTTCATTTCTCATCAATCTTCTTTAAGCACAATAACATCTATAACACAATACTTATACAAACACACTCATTTAATTCCATTTAATATTTCTAATTTCTATCGAAAGTTCAAGGTCCAACAAAAATACTGTGTCAACCACTCTCACTCTCTATCTCTATTTTAGATTCAAGTTTTATCAGTACTTAATCAGTAAACAAGTTTTCAAAGTTTTGATTAATTAGAACTTATCGGAAGTTCTGTATAGAACTTTATTTCTAACAAACAGTTTCCAAAGATTTTTCAAAAAGGGGAATACACAATTCAACCCCCCCTTCTCGTGCATTCTATATTGTTTTATAAGTATTGTATTAACGTGTGATTCACTTCACAAAAAACCCAAGGCTTTTCCTTTAGTACAAAATCCCTTAAAGCATTAAACTTTGAAGGATTATTTATTCCATGCACATTCTATACAATCAAAGTCAAATCAATTTGCTTTCCCTTTGATGGTTTTCTTATTGCTCCTACTACTTTTTTGAGAGGTGACTTGCTCAACCTGCTCCTCTTGATTATTACCATTTTACAATTCAGCCCTTGATAGACTTTATTCATTCTATTGAACACCCGAAAATCCTTCATTTTGAATAGTACCACTAGATTCTAGAACGTTTCCTCCTTTATTCATAGAAGACTTGCAGGAATCTTCTAATAGATCATAAAGAACTTCTTTTAGCTGAACATATTTAGTTTTATTTTCCTTCTAAATGTCCTCCCTTATTTTAGGGGAGACATTTACTGTCTGAACCATCTCTTGGTTTTCTGCTACTTGTTCTATCTCCTCAGTCTCTTTGATTTCTTCAGACTCATTTTTTTTCTATACCCATCACTTCCCAATAGTCACCTTTAATGAAGACCTCAGTTTCCATTTTTTGCCTTGAGCTTTAAGGGACAACTTCCATTGGTAAGTTACCAAGACTTTATCTTCTCTAAGAGAGTTTTCATCTGCCAACTTTAGAATAGGGAAACTATCCTTCATTTACTTAGACATATCCATACTCACATATAATCGAACAAATCCAACTCTTTTCCTCAATGCAATGTTCTCATCTATGCAGGTAGGTTTCCCCAGCTAGCTCATAAGCATACTTAAATCCTTTATAGTCCAATACTCTAAGGGGATATTGTGAATGTTCACCAATAGGGGAATGTTCTTCATTCTAATGTTTTCGAGCTCCATACTCGATTGCCAATTTTGGAGAAATAGCAGAAGTTGAGAGATATGTCAAGGGCCCTCTTCTATTACCTTTTGAGCTTCTAATTTAGAAGAAAAGGTAAAGATTATATTGCCTTCTTCAGTTAGCATTACCTCCATTAGACCTCTTCCTTTTTAATTTCTCAAAACCCAACTTGTATAATGAAAATGTAAGTCTTTTTTCCATGAAAAATCTCACAAGAGTAACTTTCCATGTCTTAAACTCCTTGTTAAGGCTTAGAGGCATCATTATAAACTCTTACAAACATTTTGTTAATAACTGTAGAACCACTTTCTTTTGGCTTGATCATTGTACTCCCTTGGGTCCTCAGGCTTCTATCATTGAAGCAAATCCCCTCTTTGATATATTATACTCAAATATAACAGTAGCTAAAGCATTTCCTATATTAAACTTCTTTACATTATCTTCAACATTTGTATCGGTCACTTTCTTGTCAAAGGTTTTCCTAAACACCTCCAAGGAAGATGTAATCCAGTGGCTGCATACACCTTCTGATACCTTCTTTAATGCATCATGTTAGACCATATTTATAAGCACTAATCAAACTATATTTTGTCATAAGCTCATATGGTATAAGCATAGTTCTCCTCTTTCCTTAATAACTTCATGGATAACAATCAGAAATAAACTTCCCACAATGGATATAATAGCACACTTTTCTCTTTACTAAATTGGTGTATTATATGCAAGTCTTCTACTGAATACATAAAACATATCTTTTTTTAGTGCCAATATAGTCAATACATTTAGAACACAATCATCCAACTTTTTCATCAAGATAGCCCACCTTACTTTTAGTAAGACATTATCAAGTGATGCAGTGAGGTTTAGATAAAACATAAAGGTGATCTATGGGTGTTCAAGGTAGTTTTCAACTACCTAGTTGTTGTTATTTGAGAAAAAAGAAACATTAAGATTTTTAATGACTCTTTTAACTCCAATGAAATTACTTTGCAAGCTTTGTGCAACAAAAATCAAACAGTATATGTTAGTATACAAACATAATCATTGCTTCAACTCCTAATGCCAAAACACTTAGAGAATCAACTAGCTCAATAATGCAAATTGCCATTTTATGTGATTTCTAATCACTTTGATGTAATATTTATCTAGTCTTTATTTGCATAGTTTCTTTGAACAAACTTTTGTTTAGACTTCCTTCTTATTATTAATACATTTTCTTTAAAAATCAAAATAAAGCATGAATTATAATTTTTTTACCTTATTCTAAAGTTTGATCCTTTTCTTATTGTTTCTCTTAAATCATTTATGAAATTAGCATATCTCAACCACTGTAGCCGCATATGTATCCAACCTCTAACAATGTCCATAAAATGTGTTGGGAGACCTCTACAACCATTACAGAGAGGGTTAGGCAAAGAGTGCTAGTTCCCTTAGAGCTTAAGCCTATTTATAATAAATTTTCAACATTTTAGTAATTTAATTAAAATTAAATTATAATTTCAATTAAACTTTAGTTAAAATTACAATTAATTTTAATTAAATACCAATTAGGCCCAAATAAGATCCAATATCTCATATTGATCCTTAATTATTGAATATCACATATTTAATCGTAAAATTTCTTAAACTTTTCAATAAAGTCTAACTTGATTAAAACATCTTTTGACTTTTCAAACCCATTCTTTAAATGTGACCTAGTAGGTTCTCAAATATATTAGAAATTGATATAACTTATAACTAAATCGTATTTAGGATTAGTTAAATTAAAATATTTAATTTATCTTTAATTTTATAATTAAACCTTTTGTATTCATAATTAGGATTAGTGTCTATCAATGTATCTTAACCACCCGATATTTAGGAATGTCAAAATGGTTTTGATTAACCTTTCTGTGCAATTGTTTTTATATAATTCAATCCTTTCTTCATATAATATTTTTATTTGACATAGATCACAAAAATAATGTCTACCCTATTTAAGCCTAATCATGTAAATTCTCCACTATTAGTAACTAATTCAATTAATGACATTTGAAAACTATTTTAAAAGTGTCATTCCAACTTGGCCAAGGATTTCCCAAATCAATACTAATCAAAACAATGGAACGTACTCTGTAATCACTTTAGAGGGATGAATCCTATATTAATCACTCAACAACCTCTATGAATAAGTGATGATTTTTATATTAATCACTTAACTACCTCCATATAATTCATGCTATATCTAATGACTAATGACTAATGACTAAGCTACCCTTGACTAGAGGTCATAAGTAATATCAAAACATAACAATTCTTATATAAGATAACTTTGGATATATGATGTCAAAGGATCAATTATACAATCATTACAATGAGAATTTTCATAGACATACAATTAATGTTCTAAATGAAATTCTCATACTAGGTCGATTAGGTAAGCTTTTTCTAACATGCATATATTTATTTGTTTAAGTATTTGCATACTTTAGTCTATGAGATTGACTACTTTTTTATAAAGAAGAAACATAATATATGTTTGTCTTTTAACTCTATATTAATGTCCTATCTTAGTAGAACAATAACAAGCAATAATTTAAGGAGAATACATAAATATAATATGAATCTCATAATTATGAAGGAATTATTTAGGAAAATACATAAATACCATATGAATGTCATAATTATGAATTCATCATATATTCATTTGCAATATATATTTATCCCATGGGACTTTATAATAGATATATGAATATGTATAAGACAAAGATTGCTTTTAAATAATTATGTCACTAAACTACAACAAACCGATGGTTTCTTGAATAAACCAATAACTACTTAGATTCTTATAAATGAAATCTGAAGTTGAATTTTCTATGTTCATCATTTTAATCCAATATAATAAGCAAGTAAAATAATTATCAAGAAAACTAAAATCTTGCATTAAATAAAAGAATCATTTTAAAACAAAAGATTTAGAACATCCACTTATATCTGTCCTAATTAGTTCATCAAAATGTAAAGAAATTCCATAATAAGTAGGAAAGAACATAAAAATAAAAATAGTTCTCATAGATCTTAAATTTTGATGTTCTTGATGACTCTTAATGGAGTTCTTTCTTTTATCCAAAGTTGCTTCATTTTTATGTATTATAAAATCTCCTTTGTCTGTCCTCTTTGATAGGTGTAAACTATAATATGTTTTCTAGCCCTTAGAGTGTGTTTTAAGTGTTTTCCTAAGTGATAATCATATGTTTAAGAATTAGATTTATGTTTTATTAGTTTTTCTATGTGTTTTGTTTGATTATTGATAACTAGGGCAAGAAAGTGATCTTAATTGTATGCATTAAGGCATGTTTAACATATTTGATGATGAGTGGAGATAGAAAAATTGAAGAAAAGATAAAGAAGGAGCCAAAGAACAAGATGGGTAACGATCGTGTGAGGGCAGTAAGAGCTTTAGTGAAATCTCTATCATGATCATCTACGGTAGTTTCTACCAATTCGTCTTTTATTCATCAAAGCTTGCCCTAATCTCTATCAAGATGAATGCCTTATCCCTATCCTATCATATATATCATGGGATTCATCATTTATTGATGGATTTTTTGATATTTCTCTTTCTTAAAAGAAAAAGAAGTTAGGCATGAAGGCAGTAGGAGCTTTGGTGACGTCTTTGTCAAGATCATGCGTATTATGCACAATCATGATAGAGGGGATGTGCAGGAAGCTGTGGACAATCATGCAAGAGGTAAATTTCTATATCGCTAGATTTTTTATACTTTTGATGATTCAAGGCTATTTTTGGAACAAAAATAAATGGAGAAAACCTAGAAAGAACCCTAGGAGGACCAAGAGTATAAAAAGGAAGGGAAAATCATCAAAAAGATAGATAGAAACGTAAAAAAAGAAGAGATCCAAACTCTTAAAGAACACAAGCTACAAAATTTTTCATCTCAAGGAAAAAGATGAAAAGATATTATGAATTCAAACATCTACTCTTTTCTTTTCCTTCCTTTTGAATATTAACGCTGAATGAATTGGGATACAGGTTGGATATGGATTGCTAAACTTAATTTAGACATTACTATTGAATTATTTGTTAAACTTTTACATTCTTAATTTAATATAGTGTATTTTATAATGTTTATTATTTTATATTCAATTTGAATTGGGAGATTAGGTAAAATAATCTATATTGTGTTATACTGCAACATCTAGTACCATAATGGACCTATAAAATGAAATTAATAGGAAATTGAAGAGAGATCTTAATTGTTTATTAGTTACCTATAGGATCGCTTCAAATCCAATTGGATAGTTAGGAAGAGTTTTAATAAATCGAGAGGTCATAATTCAATTTCTATCTATTTAATTAGAATTACTTGATTAGATCACAATAAAGGGTAATCATAATTATTAGATATTTAGGGTCGATTATTCTTAAATGAAGAAGGTAAAATGGAAACAAATAAGGATGAAAGTAGTCATCATTGATTAATCAACTGCTTCACTAATGCTTGTTCAATTATTCAATTATCAATTTAATTTAATTTAGTTTATTTATCATTACATTATCATATTGTTGACCTTAAATAAAGTTTTATAACAATTTTAAGGTGAATAATACATTCCTTTTGAGAATGATAATTTTTATACTATAAGATATGATCCGTAAAATTATAGTATAGATAATTTTAAATTAAACTTCAAGTTTTTGACGTTATCATCGAAGATTGATAAGTGAGCATTTAATGTAGTTTAAGTTACTTTGATTTCAGGATTTTAACATTTTTCTTGTGTGATTATAGGTGTATGAACACATGAGCAACTATGAGTTAAAAGCAACTCGTAGGTATGTAAGTTTTTGACATCACTAAGCAAGAGAGGTAGATTTAAAAAGCAAGACGCCAACAAACTATAGATAGAGCAATAGTAGAAGGAAAACCAAAAACCATCATGGAATTTATAAGGATAGGGTTCAATGCTAATCAACAAGGGATCACAAGATCACCTGTGTAAACAAATACTTTCAAGATTAAACCAACACTGTTGAGCATACTACAAACTAATGTCTAGTTTTATAAACTACCCAATGAGGATCTTAATGCTTGTTTGGCCAATTTTTTGGAGATATGTGACATGTTTAGGTATAATGGGATATTAAAGGATGCAACTAAAATGAGGCTAATCCTAATCACACTTAAACATGAAGCCAAGGTCTGGTTGAATTCTTTTAACTTAGAGAACGTGATGATAGGAAGTAATTGGTACAAGCCTTTTTGGCTAAGTACTTCCTTTTAAAAAAAACTACAAGGACCATAAAGGAAAATAAATTTTCAACAAAATGAAGGGGAATCATTGTACAAAACATGGGAAAGATTTAAGAAGTTGCAAGAGGCTACCCACACCATAAATTACTGAAGTAGTTTGTTTTGCAAACCTTCTATAATGAAGTAAATTCACCCACTAAATGTACCATTGATGCAATATTTGGAGGTTTATTAAAAAGGAAGACAATTAATGTTGCACATGAATTATTGAAGGAGATGGCAAACAATAGTCCTCTATGGATGTCGGAGAGGAGTAAATAATAACCAACCTTTAAATATCAAAAGTTACTACTTTCTATTGATTCATTGACAACATTATAGGTTAAAGTAGCAAGTTTGAACAAACAATTAAATAGCTTGAAAGCCACTTTTTCCATCCCACTTAGAGTAATGCAACATGGATGTGAACTATGTGGTCAAGAAAGCCATATTACAATTGATTGTTTTCTAGTAACAAACAAAAACATACAATAGATCGACTATATGGGAGCACTTGGTTGGGGTGGTAAAAACCCTTATTCTAACACCTATAATCCTAGGTGAAAAAACCACTCGAATTTCCCTTGGTATAATAATGGAAGAAACCAAATGACAGTACTAGGCCCACTAGGATTTCAACATGATAAGTGTTGGAGTTAGTAAATATAGTGTCCTACAAAGCAAGTGTATTTACATATAACTTAATGAAAATATAGTGTCTTGCAGTTACTTTTGCAATGAAAATATTTATTATTAATAAAACAAAAGAGTTTGGTTTTATTTGTATGAACATTATATATCTAGTTGTTGGGCCCCGATTCACATTAAGTATGTTTTATGTATTTTGAGGATTAGTTTACTAATTTCCTTTTAGTTAGAATTAATTTGGGATTAATAGAATTTAATTGGAGGTATATAGTTAAAATTGGAGTTTGATAAGTTTTTAGAAATTAAAAAGATTAAGATGGAATAACGGCATGATAGGAAGATCATATATGTGTTTAAGGCTTTAGGTTAATAAAGTGGGCTTTTATCCCTTTTAAATATCATTTAAATGAAGAAGAAAGGAAGCATTTAGGCTAGGGTCCATATAAGTGCAATTAAAGGAGAAAAGAAGGAAATGTTTGATGATGTAGCCTTAAAACATGAAGAAGGAAACGAAAATAGCAAGGAAAGGAGGGAATTAAATGAAACTACGTAGTTTTGCTTAGGTTATAAGTTAAAAAATAAGCTTCCCAAGTCATTTACAAGGAAAGCTACGAAATTCATAAGAAAAGAAAGGAGAAGAGCATGAGTTTCGGCTAAGGGGAAAGAGGAAGAAGAAGAAGAGAAGAGTTAGGGCTTTGTGGGTTTCTTGCTTTAGAGAAGGGATTCTAAGAGTTTCTTTGAGAAGAACAAAGAAGAGGAAGGTTTAATCTTTAATTAGAAGTAAAATCATAATTTCGTGGGTCATCTTCTAAGGTAAGAGAATTTCGAAATTCTTGGGTATTTAAGGTAGGTTTTGGTTTAAATAGCTTAGTTTAGGTATGGGTAAAATTAGGTAGGTGTTAATTCAAGTTTTCCTTTCCTTAGAAATGCTCGATTTTGATATCCTATGTTAAATTGTGATTATTGTGTTGATAAAGGTGAATTGAGGCAATTAGAGGTAGAGCCAAGGCCATTTGACCATCCTACAAGCTAAAGGAATTTAAGCTGGGTGATTCCTTAATAATTGAGTTAATAGGCAATTTAACGTTTTTATAATGAATGCAAATTTATGCTTTCCAATGATTTAAGAAGTTTGTATTAATATTTCTTTGTGAGGATTTAAACTTGCACGTGATGTTTCTTGAATGTAAATTTATGATGGAAATGTTGGCGAAATGATTTGATAAGTGAAAAAGATTGATTATGTGATTTTGGCAAATTGATGTTTTCTAAAGACTTAGAATGTTTGTATGAACTACTCTTTGTTATGCTTTTCACTTGTATGTGATGTTTTTTGATTGTGAATTATGTGAGAAATCATTTGTATAATGTTTCGTTATGTGAAAAAAGACTCGAATGTTTGATTTCGGAAAAAGATTTGCCAGTTTGGCCTAATTATGCTGAAGTGGATTTGTAAAGGCCAGTTACGGCTAATAATTTCGAATTGTGTGAATTATGTGCTTTCTTTGGGTTTGTGGTGGTCCCATCTGAGTCAGGTGCACCTGTCTACCCATAGGCTTCTCCCTTTGGCATTAGTGGCATCGGTTCCTCTCGAGACTCCCATCATCACGGCTTACACATGACCGCTTATGGAATGTGTAATCACGCCCGTTCGAATCCACCGAACCACTTTCTCGTGCTTATGTGATATTTGATGTGTAATTGGTTTGATGAAATGAGTTTTACAGGAGGTTTTGATGAATTAAAAGTGTTTTGATCAATGTAAATTGGCCTTGATAAATTTGAAAGGTTTTTACCAACGTGGAAGTTGCTTTGAGAATGAATAAATAAAGAATGTTTTCGCTTATTTCTTAATTATTAAGCTGTTACCCACTGAGCCGTCGAGCTCACACCCCATTTCCCCTCCACAGGCATCGAGCGAGAAACCGAGTCATCGCATCGGGCTTGAAGAAATACTCCGATGCATTTTGCTTTTGAAGTCATACTTGAGAAAACAATGCTTTAGGTTGCATTGTGGAGAAATGGTTCTCTTTGTATTTTGGATTTTGCTAATTTCGATGTATTCGGGCTAAAATTCCCTATAAAGCTTTTTATAATGTATATCCTCCTTGTAAATGCAAAAAGAATTGGGTTTTAATGTATTTTGTGTATATTGGTCAAAATGTATTGTTGTATGCTTTACAAATGATTAGCAAAGAAAGAGTAATGTGAGGTTACTTTGTGTTTTGAGAACATTTAGAATCTTAAGCGTGTGATGGCTGCCGTTTGAATTATGTTGGATATCATTTGGATTGAGTTGTGTTGTAAGAGATTGGAGATTGAGTTTTTATGCAGGTAGTGGAATTAGATTGAAGATTTTGGTTAGAGCATTTTTAGGGGAAGTGTTGTCCAATTTTTCCCAAATTGGACAGCAACTTGTTTAGGTTTTTAGAGTAATTTAGAGTGAGATTTTCAGTGAGATGCCTTCTTGAAGATTATAGTGCATGATTAGAGCTTTCCAACAACATAAAGTTTGTCACATTCAGACTTAAAATGAAAAAGTTATGAGAGGTGAAAGGTTTCAGCTACTGTTGATGAGGGTTGAAATTTTGCAGAACCTTTGGAGGGGTTTTTCACCCTCTTAGAGACAGTTTTGATTTTTGTTATCTTCATAGAAAATGTAGATTATCTTTCTATCTTTAAAATGAGGTATGATTTACAATTATCAGAGTTAGGAATAAAAAGTTATGAGGTTGAGAAGTTGACAGTTACTGTTCATTCTGTCAAATTACTGTTCCATTGGTTTTTATTTAGGCTGAAACTTTAAGTGTGTTTTTACCTTTCCTAATGACTGATTTAATTTTTGCACCCTTTATGAAACTTGTAGGCCATCTTGTTATCTTTCCAATGAGGTAAAATGTGACATTTTTTGACTTGTGAACTAAAAGATATGAATTTTCAAACTTTTGGCATGGTGTAGGAAAATTTGAGTTTGGGCTGAAACTTTAAAGCAAATTTTGACCCTCTTAATGGCTAAAGTAGATTTTAAATCCTTCTATGAAGTTGTAGAACTCCCTTTTACCTTTTTATTGATACCAAATTTACAAATTTTAGACTTCGGGAGCAAAAGTTATGATGTTTGTAAATTCTGAAATTTTCTTGCAAATTCAGACTTCATCCTTAGACGTGGCTACGTCTAGTCTCTAAATTTCTTAGACGTGCCCTCGCCTAATCTCTGAATATCCTCCTCTCACTCTTTTGCTTGTAACTTTTTCGTTTGGCCTCGAATTCACTCGGTTTTCGAAGCGTTAGTTTTCTAAAAAAATTTTATACCCTTTTTTTGATAAAATGAGAGTGTCGGGTTTTGGTCGGATTTTGCGGATATTATTAAAGAGAGTTAAGTACGTGATAGTTTTGAATGAAATTCCATTTTTGGGCTTTTTTGTGAGCTATAGAGATCCGATTGAGGCGATTTCTGTTTCTAATTGACCTAGAGATATGGAATTTCATTTTAGCTTAGGAATCGGAATTAGTTATGGAACCTAAGTAATTTTTTTAATTGGAGGATAATTATGTTGAATTTATTAAGTTTTGTTTGGATGACGTTGAATTAAGTTCGATTTGAGGTTCCTTTCGTGGTGAGGAATTCCTCCCTCGTGAGATGGGCGTCCAGATGTCACGTAGGATGTCGGACACGCGACTCACCGGGGAGGGGTTCCAACACTTATGGTATCAGAGCGCCAGAATTGAGACCTTACATGGGCGCATGTGTTTAAGTTACTCAAATAAGCAATTGTTAAAAGTTTAAGCTGATCGAAGTAGTGAGCAAAACGATGATTGTCATTGGATAAATAGAATGCGAAAGAGCATATAGGTAATATGACAGAAAATGATTCGATGTAATTGAAGTGGGGGGGGATTCAGTGTATGGCGTTATGGTGATATATCCCTGAATGTGATATAGATGTAAATATATGAACATGGCTTGTCTGAGGAAGACAAGGATATAAGTGGAAAAGTTGAGCTTAAAGTGAACAAGTGGAATGTATTGAAAACAAATATTCTTATGGCCTTAAGAATATGAAATCGGAACCTAAGTGGGTGCAAGTTTATAATTTGAGTAATGAGCCTGTAAGTTTTCTTTTTCAAATCAAGAAATAAAAGTTTGTTTTTGAATCGAGAGAATGAAATGTTTTCACTTACTTCAACAATGTTGCTTTTATTGCTTGTGATTGAGTTGAGAAATTTGTTACATGTTTGATATGTAAATTGTGTGATGATTTTACATTTATAAATTTGAATAAATGGTGAATATATATATATATATATGTAAGATGAAATGTGAAGGATAATGGGAAGATTATATGAATGATGGTGATATTTGTACAAGTCCAAGAGGGTTAAATTGTTATCATTGTGAGTATCTATATGATGATCCATCATCATACACAAGTGAGAATATTAAGCACGTAGGTTATATAAATATATGTGGAGATGATAGAGGAAGAAACTTGTGACTTATTGGATTGTGTAGCCATAGCTTCCATAGTCTACAGTTTGAGGAGAAACTAGAGTAACATATAAAGGTGCTCAAAATGATCATGTGGGAATAGATTGAGATTTGTTAAAACTGTCATAATAAGAAATAAATTAATCTGAGAAGAATATTGTCTGGGATTAATGGAGACCAAAGTATCAAGCATGAAAAAAATGTGAATTAGTAAGTGGACAGAATAGGATGAATTTGATGTCGCCACCCAAGCATATGCGGCACTAAGTATGTTCATTACTCATTTGGGTTTTGGGTGATTTGAACATTATGACCTTGTGAGGAAGATAGGAATTGGTCTTCCCGCGGTATTAAGAATAGCTGATAATAGCAGATTGATCAAGATTAAATGAATCGTATAGATGATGGTAGCAAGAAACCCTCTATTGAAGAAAAATTTTGTTAAGTTAGAATAAGCAGATCAGGTGGTTTATATTGAAGATGATTAATGGAAGAACTGATCATGAAGGAATATGTAATGATTTGAAAGTTAGGACACTCCCTAACAGAGCATCAAACAGGGAGGTGAAATATGTTACCGAAAAAGGTATGCACTTTTGTTTGATGTGAAGGGTCATATGAGTGGATTTTTGAATTTATGGAGACACGACTTTGCTAGTATGAGGAATATGTACGTTTAAATTATATTATGTGAAGTATGTTCGAGAGATGAAATTTTGACTTGATGAATGTATGCAAATCAAGAAGTTAAGTCTGCATATAAACTACAATATGTGGAAAAAAATTGTATGAATGAGCAAACATGAGAATAAGTCTAAGAGAGATATGAGGAAATTCAAGCATTCGTGGAAGGAAGTAAATAGGAAATTGAAAAGAAAGTGAGACAATGTACCTCATTAAGGAATCAATTATTTAAGGACTCGTGAGGGCTAATCAGGAGACATATGAAATTTGATAATAATTGCTTAAGTTAATAAATGCCCAATAACACCTATGGTATTGGAGACTAAAGAGATTCAAGATTTGATGGTGTATTAAAGATAGTCGAATAATTGAGAAAAAAATAGTTTGAATACAAGGAGAAAATGTGTAAAGCGTATGAGTAACGTAAGTAAAGAGAATTTTGAAGAAACTATGCTGAGGTAAATTATATCATATAGATTTGGAAATTTTATAGTATGTACTGATGTTGTATAAGACATTTGACTGAAATCCAACGTAGCATAACAAAGTGATTTCATATGTACGGAGACAACTGAAGTCCTATGAGTTGCTTATTGGATACATGATTTCGAACTGCTATACAAATGATTATTTTTTTGAAAGTTTGAAGACGGTATATGTACAGGAATATCTTAAATATACATATGCAAGTACAGATCGAAAAAGTTTGAGGCAATCAATGAATTGGGAGAATTAATTATGAGACTCAGGAGATTGAAATAAATACCGAAAGGCTATGATTGTTCTAGCGAGAAAGTCCAAGTGAAGCTAAGTGGAATATCAGATAACTTAGGTAGAAATTTGATTTTAAGGTTATCAGAACTAATACAAAAGAAAGTATAGAATAGAGGGTTTGGTTTACCTCAAATTAAGGATTAAGAGATAGTGAGATTTAAAACAGATCTGAGTTTCAAGTTTGAAGGAGAAGGATATAGGGTGAGTGAAACAAGAAGTATGAAAAATTAATAACGATGCTTGAGTTGAAAGAATTGAATATGAGACTGAGGTAATAGATAGAATTATTCAAAGGATTATGATTATATAAGTAAGTACTATACTGGTAAAGCTAATGTTATGATTGGATGCATTGAATAGAGAATTTAATAGCAGTGTCTCATAAATTTGGATATTGAGGTTATCAAATCTAGTGCAGTAAAGAGTGTAAAGTGTGGAATTGAATTTTGGGCAAAATGATTAGTCACTGAAAGTTTAGATCAGTTCATATAAACTAAGACCAAATTGAAGATTCAGAACTTGTAAATTTTACTAAGAAATTAGAAATGAGTATGAATTTTAAGTTCGAGTAGGAAAAATGATACTAGGTGATCGAGATAAGAAGTATGCGTACTGGCAAAGATGATTAAGCAAAGAGACTGTGAGAAAAGTACAAATGGCGATTTAAGTTATACAGCCTAGAAGAAATATGTCAAGTGACTGAAAGTTTGTATTGTCGACGGTTTAAACTGTCGGAGATTTACTTAAAGTTTATAGTTTAGAGTTTGTAGGAACATGAGATCAATGTACAGTTCTATTTGATCTTAAGCATTACAATCGTTGTCATAGTGTTTTCAATAGAATGCTGTATGAGGAGTTAGGTGATAGAAAGAGTCATCGCTTTTGTATTATGATAAATGATTGTAAGTCAGATCGATTGGAGAGGTAACTGAAGTCAATCAGTATAAGATATGAAATACGGGAGATTGACATAAGAGTTACATGAACTGAGACTAAAGTGATGTGAATCAGTAATTGAAAGCTGAATTGTCTCGGAAGGTATTACCTTGCTAAGGTGTGCTCAAGTTAGGAAAAAGAATTCGTTAAGCCGCTATGAATTGGGTCGTATGAAATTATTATGAGTTAGTGCTACTGACAAAAGATGACTTGGATTCAAAATGTGATATACGTGAGTATGTTAAGGAAATATTGATGTGATAAGATTAGGGTGTTATCGCCACAGAAAGTGGAAATTGTGTGTGATCTAAAGCATAAGGAGGAACTAGTTAAGAAAATGAACGACCAACCCCAAATTGAATGACCGAGTGAGTTTACTGAATACGATCATTTGAAAGAAAGTTTTCGAGTGAAGAAGTTAAATGAGAAACGGAGGAGCATCCTGCACTCCTAATAAATCCGATAAGAATTTCGAGGACGAAATTCTTTTAAGGGGGGGAGAAATGTTGGGCCCCGATTCACATTAAGCATGTTTTATATATTTTGAGGATTAGTTTACTAATTTCCTTTTAGTTAGAATTAATTTGGGATTAATAGAATTTAATTGGAGGTATATAGTTAAAATTGGAGTTTGATAAGTTTTTAGAAATTAAAAAGATTAAGATGGAATAACGGCATGATAGGAAGATCATATATGTGTTTAAGGCTTTAGGTTAATAAAGTGGGCTTTTAGCCCTTTTAAATATCATTTAAATGAAGAAGAAAGGAAGCATTTGGGCTAGGGTCCATATAAGTGCAATTAAAGGAGAAAAGAAGGAAATGTTTGATGATGTAGCCTTAAAACATGAAGAAGGAAACGAAAATAGCAAGGAAAGGAGGGAATTAAATGAAACTACGTAGTTTTGCTTAGGTTATAAGTTAAAAACTAAGGTTCCCAAGTCATTTACAAGGAAAGCTACGAAATTCATAAGAAAAGAAAGGAGAAGAGCATGAGTTTCGGCTAAGGGGAAAGAGGAAGAAGAAGAAGAGAAGAGTTAGGGCTTTGCGGTTTCCTTGCTTTAGAGAAGGGATTCTAAGAGTTTCTTTGAGAAGAACAAAGAAGAGGAAGGTTTAATCTTTAATTAGAAGTAAAATCAGAATTTCATGGGTCATCTTCTAAGGTAAGAGAATTTCAAAATTCTTGGGTATTTTAGGTAGGTTTTGGTTTAAATTGCTTAGTTTAGGTCTGGGTAAAGTTAGGTAGGTGTTAATTCAAGTTTTCCTTTCCTTAAAAATGTTCGATTTTGATATCCTATGTTAAATTGGGATTATTGTGTTGATAAAGGTGAATTGAGGCAATTAGAGGAAGAGCCAAGGCCATTTGACCATCCTACAAGCTAAACGAATTTAAGGTGGGTGATTCCTTAATAATTGAGTTAATAGGCAATTTAACGTTTTTATAATGAATGCAAATTCATGCTTTCCAATGATTTAAGAAGTTTGTATTAATATTTCTTTGTGAGGATTTAAACTTGTACGTGATGTTTCTTGAATGTAAATTTATGATGGAAATGTTGGCGAAATGATTTGATAAGTGAAAAAGATTGATTATGTGATTTTAGCAAATTGATGTTTTCTAATGACTTAGAATGCTTGTATGAACTACTCTTTGTTATGTTTTTCACTTGTATGTGATGTTTTGTTATTGTGAATTATGTGAGAAATCATTTGTATAATGTTTCGTTATGTGAAAAAAGACTCGAATGTGTGATTTCGAAAAAAGATTTGCCAGTTTGGCCTAATTATGCGAAATTGGATTTGTAAAGGCCAGTTGCGGCTAATAATTTCGAATTGTGTGAATTATGTGCTTTCTTTGGGTTTGGGGTGGTCCCATCTGAGTCAGGTGCACCTGTCTACCCATAGGCTTCTCCCTTTGCCCGCTAGTGGCATCGGAGTTCTCTCAGGACTCCCATCATCACGGCTACATGACCGCTTATGCGGGAATGTGTAGTACGTTTCGTTTCGGATCCACCCGAACCACTTTCTCTGTGCTTATGTGATATTTGATTTGTAATTGGTTTGATGAAATGAGTTTTACAAGAGGTTTTGATGAATTAAAAGTGTTTTGATGAATGTAAATTGGCCTTGCTAAATTTGAAAGGTTTTTACCAATGTGGAAGTTGCTTTGAGAATGAATAAATAAAGAATGTTTTCACTTATTTCTTAATTATTAAGCTGTTACCCACTGAGCCGTCGAGCTCACACCCCATTTCCCCTCCACAGGCATCGAGCGAGAAACCGAGTCATCGCATCGGGCTTGAGGAAATACTCCGATGCGTTTTGCTTTTGAAGTCATACTTGAGAAAACAATGCTTTAGGTTGCATTGTGGAGAAATGGTTCTCTTTGTATTTTGGATTTTGCTACTTTCGATGTATTCGGGCTAAAATTCCCTATAAAGCTTTGTATAATGTATATCCTCCTTGTAAATGAAAAAAGAATTGGGTTCTAATATATTTTGTGTATATTGGTCAAAATGTATTGTTGTATGCTTTACAAATGATTAGCAAAGAAAGAGTAATGTGAGGTTACGTTATGTTTTGAGAACATTTAGAATCTTAAGCGTGTGGTGGCTGCCGTTTGAATTATGTTGGATATCATTTGGATTGAGTTGTGTTGTAAGAGATTGGAGATTGAGTTTTTATGCAGGTAGTGGAATTAGGTTGAAGATTTTGGTTAGAGCATTTTTAGGGGAAGTGCTGTCCAATTTTTCCCAAATTAGACAGCAACTTGTTTAGGGTTTTAGAGTAATTTAGAGTGAGATTTTCAGTGAGATGCCTTCTTGAAGATTATAGTGAATGATTAGAGCTTTCCAACAACATAAAGTTTGTCACATTCGGACTTAAAATGAAAAAGTTATGAGAGGTGAAAGGTTTCAGCTACTGTTGATGAGGGTTGAAATTTTGCAGAACCTTTGGAGGGGTTTTTCACCCTCTTAGAGACAGTTTTGATTTTTTTTATCTTCATAGAAAATGTATATTATCTTCCTATCTTTAAAATGAGGTATGATTTGCAATTATCGGAGTTAGGAATAAAAAGTTATGAGGTTGAGAAGTTGACAGTTACTGTTCATTATGTCAAATTACTGTTCCATTGGTTTTTATTTAGGCTGAAACTTTAAGTGTTTTTTTACCTTTCCTAATGACTGATTTAATTTTTGCACCCTTCATGAAACTTTTAGGCCATCTTGTTATCTTTCCAATGAGGTAAAATGTGACATTTTTCGAATTGTGAACTAAAAGATATGAATTTTCAAACTTTTGGCATGGTGTAGGAAAATTTGAGTTTGGGCTGAAACTTTAAAGCAAAATTTGACCGTCTTAATGGCTAAAGTAGATTTTAAATCCTTCTATTAAGTTGTAGAGCTCCCTTTTACCTTTTTATTGATACCAAATTTACAAATTTTAGACTTCGGGAGCAAAAGTTATGATGTTTGTAAATTCTGAAATTTTCCTGCAAATTCAGACTTCATCCTTAGACGTGGCCATGTCTAGTCTCTAAACCTCTTAGACGTGCCCTCGCCTAATCTCTGAATGTCCTCCTCTCACTCTTTTGCTTGTAACTTTTTTGTTTGGCCTCGGATTCACTCGGTTTTTGAAGCGTTGGTTTTCTAAAAAAATTTTATACTCTTTTTTTGATAAAATGAGAGTGTCGGGTTTTGGTCGGACTTTACGGATATTATTAAAGAGAGTTAAGTACGTGATAGTTTTGAATGAAATTCCATTTTTGGGCATTTTTGTAAGCTATAGAGATTCAATTGAAGCGATTTCTGTTTCTAATTGACCTAGAGATATGGAATTTCATTTTAGCTTAGGAATCGGAATTAGTTATGGAACCTAAGTAATTTTTTTTAATTGGAGGATAATTATGTTGAATTTATTAAGTTTTGTTCGGATGACGTTGAATTAAGTTCGATTTGAGGTTCCTTTCGTGGTGAGGAATTCCTCCCTCGTGAGATGCGCGCCCAGATGTCACGTAGGACGTCGGACACGCGACTCACCGGGGAGGGGTTCCAACACTAGTCATCAGGTTTCAAGATTATTTTGTAAGTAATATACATATACATGGAGATTTATAAGAAACATGTATATTATTAAAATCTAAATTAGTTTATTCATAGTTGAATAATCAAGATGGTCGCTTGATTATGATTTAGACTGTAGTATTGTGATTTATCTTCTTGTAAGTAAAAGAGTTTACTTCAAGGGAACGATAAGTTTCATGTCATGATAGTAGTTCACTATCAATAATGGCACTATTAAATGAATTTGGAATCAAGTATGTTTTTAAAGAATAAAGTAGGTTGTTACTTTAATCTTAAAACACACACCTTATCATTCTTTTATTACGAACCACAATCTTGATGAGATGTGAACTCATATGTATTTCATTATAATTCTTGATATAATCGGAATGGATTTTTACAAAGTATAATCCAGTGTCTGCATGATGGAATTATTAATTGAAACATGTATCAGTGAACATTCACTCAACTAAAGAGTTTATAGTGATATCATCACTTCTAGATGTTTAACAGAGATTGGTGATTAAATTGTCGCCAGTAGTTTGATGGATTAGCTACCCATCAAGTCTTAACACTAAGATGAGATCTTGTGTGTTAATCACCATATAGAGTAAAATGGGAGATCTAAAAGGAAAAGCCAACATAAGGGCAAAACGGTAAATTTACCCTTTATTGTTTGGATGACTATAATATGGTTCATAATAAAGTTTACAATTGGACATCTTATTTGAAACATGTGTTCTTATAGTATTTAGTAATTCAAGAGTTCAACCAATTGTCTTTAGTAGAACGACATTTGGTTAATAAGCTGGAATTTATTCTAATGAGATTAAATTAATTCCGGGCTTATTGGAGCTTGAATTATATAAGTCCAATTAGATTACTCATTTGACTTCTAAGAAGGTTATCAAGCAAAGTAAGAAATATAAATAGAGGTTTTAAAGCCCATGATTGAATGTTGGGCTTACTTTAATTAGAAGCCCAAATGAACATTTAATATTGGGCTTGACTTTGGTTTGATTTGATTAATTACATTAATTAAATTGAAACAAAGTTATTAAAGAAAAAAGGAGGGTATATTTTGGTTTTTTATAGCCAAATGTACTGCTGCACATTTAGCATTGAATTGTTAAATTTAATATGGTTTTTATCATGCTTTATCATCATTAAATGGAGTAATGATCTTATGATTAAATGGTTTAATGGTTGTCTTTTAATGATGGCATGTAATGTAACTTTTTAGCATTTATTTGATTAAAGAAGGAGGAGGTGCATTTGATTTACACTCCCCTTCTTTCATCTCATGGAGAAAAATGAGAGGGTCTTATTTAGGTGATTGGTCTTTTATATAGCCATCTTAAAACAAATGAGAAGAGTCTCATTTATTGGTTTCTTTGTGTTTGATTAAAGAATGTAGTGATGCATTAGATGTAATTCACTTCTTTTTTTCAATTGTGAGAGTGTGAAGAATATGTTCTTGCATTTTTGACTTACTCTGTCCTCTCTTGCATGTGTTAGTTGAAACTTGAATGAGAAGAATCTCATTTTTCGCTTCTTTCTTCTAAAGAAAATCTCCTCAAAATATTTCTTCTCCATTCCTACCAAAGGATCTTGTTAACCAAGTTATCCAAGAAGAACAAGTGGTAGATAGGATTGGTCAAGGATACAATAACTAGGAGAGGATATATTGACAAGGAGAGGATACGGAAGCGAGGAGTCAAAGCTATAGCAAGGAGTCGGAGAGGATATAAAAGCGAGGAGTCAAAGCTGTATCAAGGAGTCGGTATAATTCCATCTTGTTCTTATATTAATTATTTTCCTTAGACCGTATCATGTATGGATGAAAGATGTTGATTTGGTTATGTTGTTTTTGTTGCGTTTTGATTTCAAAAAAAGTTTTGAAATCTACTTTTTTAACCAAATCTTGCATGCTTTTGTTTTTGATCCAACAATAAGCTTGGTTTGTGGGACAAAAGGTGGGGAGTGTCTTGAGCAATACAAAGTCTAATCAAAGGAAGTAATTGAAGGCTATCACACTTAGAAATGAGAAAGAGTTAGAAGAACCAATAGAGAAGAATGCTGAATCCTACCAAGAAGAAAGCCAAGAGAAAGAAGATAGGAAGGAGAAGCCATCATATGCCCCACCACCCCCATTTTTCCAAAGATTCCATTCCCACAAAGGCTAAAGGAAAATCAAATTGACGCGTAATTTACAAAGTTTATAGAGAATTTGAAATAACTAAAAATTAACTTTTCCTTTAAGAAGCTCTGAAGAACATGCCAAGTACACCAAATTTCTTAAAGATATCATATCAAACAAGCAGACTTGGGAGAACAACCAAACGGTCTCATTGATAGAAAGTTATAACTCTATGATTACTAACAATACACCTTCAAAAATGAAGGATTCAGGGAATTTTACTATACTCTATGTAATTGGTAATTTAGAATTTACTAAATGTTTATGTGACTTAAGTGTAAGTATTAATCTTATTATTTGTCTATTTTTAGGAAATTAGGGCTAGGGAACGTGAATTTGACTTCCATGCTCATTCAATTGGCAAATCGATCCATAAAGAAACCATTTGGTGTGGTAAAGGATATAATATTCAAAGTTAATTTATTATTCTTGTGGATTTTATGGAGTTAGGTTTTGAAAAGGATCAAAACTGTTCACTAATTCTTGGTCAATCATTTATGAATACGGGAAGAGTTTTGGTATATGTCCATAAAGGAAAAATAATTCTTCAGATTGGTCATAAGCGAGTTGAGTTCAAAATGAATAAAGTGTTGAAGAATCAAAAAGAGTGCAACTCTTACTTGAAGATTGATATAGTGAATGAGTACAAAAGAGTAAGAATAAATCTATAAAGAAGAACCAATGTTGAGAAAGTAGAAGATGAAGGAGAATTAGAGAAAAAGGAGTTGGGTAATAAATTAAAGCAAGAGATCTTAGTGAGAATAGAAGCACTTATGCCAAACACCATTAAGAAACCATCCACTTTTGATTTGAAGCCCTTACCCACACATTTTAGGTATACCTTTTTAGATGAGTGTCATACATTACTCATTAAAATTTTATACTACCTAAATAAGGGAAAAAAGAGTGGTAGAAACAATTATGAAGAGGAACAGAGCTATGGAATTGAAAATATCTGATATAAGAGGTATACGTCCTAATGTGGTGATGCATAAGATTAACCTTAATGAAGGTTGTATGGCAGTAAGGGAAAGACAAAGAAGACTAAACCCTTGTATGAAAAAAGTGTTCCAAAAGAAAGTAGTGATGCTATTAGATGTGAGTTTTATTCATCTTATTTTAGATAGTGAATGTATTATACAATGTGTGCCTAAGAAAGGAGGCGTAATAACGGTGGAAAGTGAAAAAGGTGAGATGATCTATACTCATATAGTTATCGGTTAGAGGGTTTGCATTAATTATAGGAAGCTCAACATGGTCACTAAAAAGGTTAACTTTGTTGGCCCCCTAATTTTTTCTTGACGAATATGCGTGGTTTAAATAAATTATGAGGTCCTTAAGGGATTATTTTGTGGAGTTAATTATTATGTAAATGTTGGTAAGATTTTATGACATAGATTAATTGAATTGAAGTATTAATGTTATAAGAATGAATGAAGGGCTTCGTTGGAAGTTCACTTAAGGTTTGAAGGCTAAGGCTTATATTGGAGGCAAGATGGACATTTGTATGATTATTAAGAGTAGAAATTAGAAGAAGAAGAATTGTGAATGAGGGAGAGAAGACGAGAGTGTCGTGGGGATAGGAGAAAAAGAAGAGGAAAGCTAGGGTTTGGAGATTTTTGAAGATTTTGAAGAATTTGAAGCATCAACAAGTAAGTATGATCATTATTCCATCTTATTTGGTTAGATGAAACTCAAATATAGCTTAATATGTATGGAAAGTTGTTGAGAATGGGTAAAAATATGTGGTTAGTTTTTAGGGTTAATGATCAAAGATAGATTTTGATGTTTTTGTGAATGATATTGGGTTAAAATGGAGTTGAAAATGAAGTAGAAGAGATGGTTTAGGGTTAAGATAGGTTATATGTGAAATATGGGAAGTAAATAGATGAAGAATGTCAAAAAATGTCTTCGTTTGGGTTTCTGGAAAAGTTCACCATGGTGAACTTCAACATTTTCGCTGCGGCGAACTCAACTTTCTTGCACAGACATGTTTTGGTATTTTGGCCATAACTTTTTTGTAGATGTCCAAATATAGTGATTTTTGATTTGGTGTAAACTAGAGACATAGGGCTACAAATTGTATGAAGGAATTGAGTTAAAATTCAGTCTCTAAGGATTCCAAATTTTGGAAGGAAGTGGAGTATGGAGTGTTATTTTAGAATAAGAACATGCTGGAAATGTTTTTAGTATAAATTTTAGAGTGCTGAACCAAATTGAATGATTTTTGAGTTATTAGAAACTTAATACAATGGGGAAAATGTTTCTAGAAAAAAGTATTATCAAATTTCTTCATTTACTTGATCATAAATTGGAATTCCTATTGAATGGAATTTTTGGCTATTGTTAAAGGAAATCAAGGAAGGCAAGAGGAGCAAAATATAAGGCATCTTTGAGCAAGTTATAAGAAAGGATATTAAGGTGGGTTTTATGTTTATAATAAAAGTGATGAGCCTTAAATGCTTTCTATTAAATCAAAAGAATAAAATGATTTCAAATTGCTTTATAATTGTTGCATCTATTGCCTTTAAATGATTTGAGAAATATTTATATGTTCGATAAATGAAATTTTTTGATGAATTTTGAAATAAAGATGGAAATGCATTGAAACTTTTTATGTTATGCCTTGAAACATGTCATGGCATTTTGTTTGAATGAAAAGATAGAAAAGCTCGAAAGTATGAGCATTTGACGAAATGATTTGAGCATGATTATGTGCTTCTGTTTGGGCGAGAGTGGAACCATTCTGTTCGTCACGTGCATGTTGACAAGAGTCTTCTCCCAGCTGCCCACTTGTCGCATATGAGCTCTGAAGTGGACTCTTTCTATTCATGGTGTAAACTTTGGTTTCACCATTTTGTTTTCATGGAACCCTCGAACCATTTGTCTATGCATTGCATCTTTGAATTGTCAAGAATGATGCATAATTGAGTGTTATGCTTTGAAGGTTACATGTATATGTTATGTTAATGTGATGGTATTTCTTTACTATGAATTTTTGAGCTGAAATTATGAATTTGGTTGAGAATTTGAAAACTATGAGTTTTAAACATTCAATATGAAATTTCTATAACAAATGAGCATTTCAATGGTTTTTGTTTAATCTCTGTTATAAACTTGTTACCCACGAGCTTTTAAGCTCAACCCCATTCTCCTCCCCATGTCCAGGTGATGAGCAAAAGATGGAGTGAAAGAGAGTCAAGACCTAGTTTCGATTATGCATATTTTTGTATTTTAAGCTAGGTTTTGTAATCATGAGGTTTAGTTGCATTTCAAGGATTATTAGTTCATGCAACTTTTGTATTATTGAGATTTTAGATTATTGTTGTATTGTGGCTTGGAATGCCATTAGAGCTTGTAAAATTCTATTCTTTTGATGTTAATGAATTATGAATTATGCATGGATGATGTTAGGTGGGAATATGAATTTGCATTGATGAGCTTAAATTGAAATTAAGTATGCTTGAAAAGGTTATCGATTTGAAATGATGAATTTTGACCACGAGTTATTGTTGATACATAAGTGAGATGTTATGGGAGAAAGATAGGATCTATGAATAATGAGAATTACTTGTAAGAAATAAATTAAATGAAAACAGATTGGAGTGTATGATGAGATAATATTGAATTGTTATGAAATGATGATGCATCAGAGGGAGTGATTTTGAGACAAAGTAAATTGAAAGAAAGGTAGGAGTGATGTAGAAACCATTGGAAATTTTAGGTTTAGGGGTTGAGTTTCCAAGGTTTCGTCGCAGCGAAACCATGTGGGTCATCGCGGCGAACATTGCATTGTAGGTTTGTTGCAACGAAAGTTAACTCTCTCACTGCGGCGAAAATAAAATTTTGGGTTCACCGCAGTAGAAGTTAAATAGTTCGTTGTGGCGTAAAATTCTCGAGGATTTTCTCACGTGTGTTCACCGCGACGAAACAAGCAGTTCGTCATGGTGAAGCCAGCTGTTTGCTTTCGAAGGATTTCTCTTTGAAAATGAAGGGTTTTCAGCAATAAGATGCTCACGATTTTACATGAGTTCCAAGAGTTACACTCTGAAAAATCGAGACCTGACAGTTTTGGTGGCAGAGCATAAAGATGAATTAAAAATGGTTAAGGGGATTTAATTGGAACACGCCCACGTTTTTGGTTTAAGGGTTGGACTCCAGAAACGGGGTCCAATAACTTTCCTCTATCATTTATGGATTAAATGATCGAAAGGTTGGTTGGACATGCATTCTATTGTTTCCTTGATGGATATTCATGATACGATCAAATTTTATCTATTTGAAAGACCAAGAGAAGACCATTTTCACAAAGACGGATTCCAATTGGGCTTGTAATATACCAACAAGTTTTCAAAGATGTGTGATGTCTATCTTTGTAGATATGATTGAGAACATTATACAAATCTTTATGGATGGCTTTTTTAATCTTTGGAGACACTTTTGATGTAACACCCCATCTCCGATGGGAAGGGTATTTTAGTAAATTGCGACGGGTTAGGAGTATTGAATTATATCTCGGCATGAACATATGTCATGCAGCCTCTATAAATGGTGAGTTTTGTACAGACACATAGTCATACATGCATTCATGACATTTCCCGGCATAAGTGTCTAATTGTGATCTTTTGTGAAATTGGTGTGATAATGGGATTTGAAAAATTATTTGGAGTGCTCCATAGAGTGTTTTACATTTTTAGGGATTTATGGAAATTTTTCTGGAATTATCCGGAGAACATTCCCGGACCGGCAAAATCGCCGGTACATGGCCTAAATGTGTTTTTGTTGTGGAAAATGTAGTTTTCGTGTTTAAAAAATTATTGGGAGTGGACTGTCATATGTGTTACAATTTTGGGCAATTTAGGTAATTTTCAAAAAAATGATTCGGGGAAATTTCCGGATCGGGAAAAATCGCCAAGTGACGAACCGGTCGATTTTTGGTAGCGAAAATTGTGACCAAATGGTACTGTCATTTTGGATATATTATTTTGAGAATTGTTAGAGAGCCATTAGCATTAGTGGGATGAAAGATTAAGTGGGATTATGTTTTGTTTTAATATTATTAAATAGGATTGAATTTTTGGCTTTTTCTCATTAAAAGCCAAGTGTCCCTTGTTAATTAATTGGTTTTGTCTTCTTCTTTCATCATCATCCACGACTTTTCTTATTGTTATAGTTAAAAACTCATTTTGGAAAGCTTTGGAAGACACCTTCTTTTCTCATCCGAACCTTGCTTCTTCTCCTTTGATGTGTTCTTTTTCTCTTTCAAATTTTCTTCTTCTCATCCCTTACAAGAAGGTCTTCTTTGCTTGCTTGCCTCCTTTCTTCTTAACCAAACCTTGAATTGATAATATTGTTTAAGATGCTCATGATAACCGTGGGTGAGGAGTGAAGAAGAAGAAGTGTGAACTTGAAGAATTAAGGAGTATTGATAGCTTGAACTTGTTTAAGGTGAGTATTGATGTTTGCTTTCCTTCTTTTGGTAGTTAGAAGCATGCATGGGAATCCTTTGAGCATTTATTTGATCATTATAAGGGTAGGTTTAAATGGGTTTAAATGTATACTTGGTTATGGATGAATGAATGACTATAGTTCCATTGATTTTGGCTTGGTTTGGATGGAGTTTTTGCTAGGTTGATGAATGGAAAACTTAGGAAGATAATATGGGTAGGTGCTGCCACTTATGCTCTACTATATAAGTATATGTTGTGATGAGTTTATGGTTGATTTAGAGGTATAAATGGGTGCTTAGTGAAGTGTTATTGATGTTAGAAGTGATAGGAGTTAGGTTAATGTTGAAAGCTGGAAAATGAATCTTTGACCTATTGTAATATTTTGATCATAACTAATTGTGTAGGTGATAAAATGGGGTGAGGTTTGTGCCCAATGAAACTTTGGGATGTTGGCTTCAACTTTGTGTGAAATAGGTGATATTAAATTGTAATGTTAGAAGGGTGAATCTTTGCATGGAAAGTTTCTGTTTGTAGGGTCTATGAACAGTACCCGCATATATGACCTGATTATTTTGCTGATTTTTCTAAATTAATTGAGATGGAATTTGGGAAAATGGTCTTCATGGAAGTTGTAGCATATTGAGTTAGCTTTCCATTTCCACTGATCTTGCTAATTTTCGAGTTGTATATTGGGAGATATGAACTGTTTACTATGGACTGGTTTTGGGCATGTTGATGAAACCTAGCTTAAGTGTCTGACTTGTGAGTATTCTGCTTGGAAGCAATTTTAGTCATTTTTTTGGACTGAATTGGTGTGAGTGATCTTCTGTAAAGTTGAAGAGGAAGAAATTATCTTGAAAATGAGATATGGCATATAATTTTTAGAGGTCAGAGTTGGGAGTTATGATTTTGCAAAAACTGATCCTGCATTAGGATGTGAATGGCTGATTATGGCAGTAACTTGCATGACAGTTTTGAAATTGTTAGAAATTAAAGTGGAAATTGAGTTCTTCATGAAAATTGAAGTTTGAGGATTTATCTTTTCAGGGATATAAAGTTCTGATTTTTCTGACTTGTGTACAGGGAGTTATGCTTGTTATAAGTTTACTGCTCAAATTGAATGATTTCAGGGACAACAACATTGAGTGAATTAATGGACTTGTTTAGCAATGGAATTTGATTTTGGGTTGTTCATGAAAGTTGTAGATGACATTGTGAACTTATTGAGCATATTTATGTGGTAATGTTTGGCTGAAGAA
Source organism: Erythroxylum novogranatense (assembly GCA_029891385.1). Classification (NCBI taxonomy): domain Eukaryota; kingdom Viridiplantae; phylum Streptophyta; class Magnoliopsida; order Malpighiales; family Erythroxylaceae; genus Erythroxylum; species Erythroxylum novogranatense. Next base: position 58,302,480 of record CM057228.1, on the reverse strand, counting down.
TCTGAGATTTATGGAAATTTCAATATACTGTCTGTTTTAATGGGATTTGAGTAGGCAGTAGCTTTGAAGGGATTTTTGACACCCTTAGGGGTGAAATTGATTTTTAAGATCTTCTTGAGAATTGTAGAGGGTTTCATGATCTTTCCAACGAGATATAGTTGGTAATTTTCTGAATTGTGTGCAATGAGTTATTGGTGTTGAAAATTGGATTGAAAATCAGGAAAAAAAGGGAAAAGGAAATGGGAATGGGAATTTCGCCTGGTCACTAGGGCGACGGCTCGCCCTAGTGACGGGGCTTAAAGGCGTCGTCGCTAGGGCGACGCCTCACCCTAGGGACGAGGCCGGATGAGTCAGCCCCGCTGGGGGGAGACGTCGCCCCCAGCGAGGCTGGTTTTTTTTTATTTTTTATTTGTTAATTGGTAATTTGTGATTTCATGCTTCTTTTGTCAATTTCTTTTCCGTCCGACGTCCGATTGACCTGATTCTTGAGGCATCGGATTCGTAGAACATTTAATTTCATTTTGTGAGAAATTGGGAATTTTTGGACGGGAAATTGACGTGGCCCCGGGTAATGGAGCCTTTAATCACTGTTTTGTTTAATTGGGGACCTATAGAGGTCCGAATTGCGCACCGTCAGCGCCAATAGGTTTCTAATTTTTAGACGGATTTTGTTATGAGGAAATTTGGATTTAGGGCCGAAAAATTCATGAACATGCATATTTCACCTACATGTGCACAAATTGCATCTGTAGTGACTCGTTCTTTCTCTATTTCTTATAGAGGCCCAAGTGGAGCGTCGTCCGACCGACGGGGCGGAAACTTCCCGGCATTAGCTCGGAAGTAATATGTGAGTAACCTAGTTGGTTTCTCAACCTTATGTGTTTATTAATTATATGCATTGATTGCCATGAGGAAGCAAGGATGGATATATGTGATTGATTAATTTGATTGATTTCGGACCATGGGTGTTCGAAATATTGGATTGTGATATTGAAGTGCGTGAGAATGCATTAGTAAATTGGATTGTAAATGTGGTAGTGAAACGAAAGGTAAATACATGGAAATGAAATACCGGACTAAAAGTCCGAGGATATTGGAAAATGATTGGAAATAGTAATTAATTGGAATTGGAAATAGAAATGCGATAATTGGAAATTGGAAAATGACATGTGCATTCATGCATAGTAAATGATCAGAAAATGACAGTTGTGACCGGTATAGCCACCGATTTTAGAGCTTTTAGCTCAACACACAGGGCCTCGTGCCCAACGTATTCCGAGCCTCGGCTCGATGATCAGGGCTATGCCCAATGTTTCGGGGCTTTAAGCCCAATGTTTCAGAGCCAATGGCTCAACGTATATGAGCTCAGGCGCACGGTCACAACAACGAAAGAAAATGAAAGAGTCACATGCACACTGCATAAATGGATGTTTAATGTGAATTGTGTGAAAGGTTTATTGCCTTATCAAATGTGAAATTGAATGCCTGTGATTTCTTGTTTATGATATATATATAATATTGTGTGATTGTGTGGATATGCATGAGTTGGGTGAACCATCGATGATGGTTTCTCACTGAGTTCGCAAGCTCACCCAACATTGCATCTATTTTTCAGGAAATGGAGAGTACCCCGTTGGACACACGGGAGTACGTCTACTGCTAGCAAGACAGAGTATCGGGTCGGGATCAGTGTCGTCCGTATCTGCATTAGTGTATTAATTTGGTATTTAGTAGGCCCAATTGTTTGCATGTAATTGTATAGAGTGACTGAGCACTAATGAGTGCTAATAATGATTGAAATTGTTTTATCAGTGAAATGGTTTTATATTTGAAAGTGTTTTGTTATAATTGGGCCAAGTCAATGATTGTTTTGCGTACTCTAATGTTTTTGAAAGAAAAGAAAATGTCATACAATTTTTGTTAATAAGGTAATGAATGTTCTAGTACGCCACCCTCGCGGGTCACGGGCTCGGATATCACCATGGATATCAGGTTCGGGTCTCGTCGAGTCTTGATGCTACATTTAGGTATCGAGCCCGTAAGTACAATCTTACATGGGCTTTCAAAAAATGGGTGTGTCAAGTTATGTGCATTTAAGTTGTGTCACTACAGACGGTGACAACCGATCCCATGTAGTATATGAGTCGTATGCATAAATATGTCTCAGTCGTTTAAGCGGTTAGAAAAAAAAAGTGAGAAAAAGGATAATGTGTTAGAATGTTATAAAAGGAAGTATTGATATCGCAAAAAAAAAAGAAAAAAGAAAAAAAACGTGTATGGTTCAATTGACATGCATTTAATATTTCGTCTTTGGTATTGACGGGTATATTGTGAAGCACAATATTGGAGTTAGATTGGGTATATCCTTGAATATGAATTTGAATAAAGATTATAGTTGGGAATGAATAGAGAAAAAATAGAGTTGTGATAATGGGAAGATTTCCAGTGTATTAGGTGAATGAAAATAAAGTGTTCTATGATATAGAAAAGTTACAATTGGGATTGATTACCGTGATGAGAGTTATATATAAGGATTGGTGATTTGGAGTCAAAATATATTAAGTGCAAAATCAAGAATGATTTCACATCTGTGATCTTGATTTGAGTGTGGAAATATATGGGTATAATGCCATAATGAAAAGATTGAAATGTAAGACAATGAAATTGATAGATGAAAAAGTTGTTCGGGTTTAATTGATCTGCCTAAGTAAATGCACACCTGATTATGGGAGCCCTATGGTAAGTGAAAATGTTAAGTTGTAATTGATAAGTTAATGGATAATTGCTAGCCAGAATTCTTGTCGGACAAAAAGAAAAAAAAATCGTTATGTGTTAGAATAAGAAACAAAAGTGCTTATACTGATCAGTTATATAGGAATAGAGATTGTATATGATCCTCACGAGCGAGGACGGGTGTAAACAGGAAGGTTGCTGAGTTCAGAATATATTGTCACTATAAGTGTATATCTGATAGTGGGATTACTATCACGGGTGAAATGATTAAGCATAAATGAATAATTTGCGTGATTATGATATAGGAAGAAATCGGTGGCCTATTACATAAGCTCCGATTATAATGCCGGTAGCTCAAGTTCAAAATGAGTGAGAGTAAGACATGAGAATGCTCAGAATGATCAATTGAGAAAGAAGTGATACAGTTAAAGATGTTAGCATCAGTAATGAGTTTGCGAGAATAAAATAAGGGACATGAATAAAGTAAGGTCCCCATGATCGAGAATTGGTATAAAAAAGAGAATGGTTATCGAGAATTAAATGCAATTAAGGTATTCTTAGCAGTATGAGCTATTAACGGGCAAATTGATGGGACTATAGAGATATATATTGTCAGATAGGATGTGATGGTTATGGTGATGTATGGTGAGATAGTAGAGGAAAAGAAATTGTTTAAGTGCTCTTCAGAGATTTATCTTCGTGATGTATCAAGAGTAACTGATTTGTATTACATCTGGCAGAGAATCTAGCGTAAAAGCTAAACTATGCTACAAAAAAAAAGTGTACATTATGTTAATGAGATGGTTCTGATTATGTAAGAGAAGTACTGCATATTAAGGAAATATTAATTGCGAATTTGATGGGATTAAAGGTTCGTGTATATTTTGTGTAATTATGTTTTGAAAGCACGAGATCGATAGAACGATTGTTTATTCAAGTCAGTGAGTGATCTACTATCGTGAATAAATTAAGTTATGTGTGGAGAAATGAAGGTAAGGAACATGTGCAAAATATGTTATGATGAGACAAATTATACGAAAATTGTTCCTCATTGGAGACGTTCGATAATTAAAAAGTTACATGAATCAACTATGGGTACGGAAAAGGAACATGTCTCAATTGTGTTGCAGTGGATAATGGATATAAGCATAAGAAAGAGATGAATTGGTATAGTTGAGGAAATTGGTCGTTATACAAGTCTCATAAGAGTGAATCTTAACCTGATTGAATGAATAAAGGATGAATGAGTATGCGAACATGGGATATTAGGAGAATTAATTAAGATATAGGTATTGATAAAATGTGACAGTTCAAAAGATATGTGTATGCGGAATTTGGAATTAATGGGAACTAATGGAATGCTGGATGCGTTCATAAATTGTCAAAGATTTTCTGGTTTTAGCAAATCGACAAGAATAATTGAGGAAAACATGTGAATGTTATGACTAATGATCATAAAGGAGACATTTGAAGACTTTACTATCTATATTGAAGTGTTCCAGTAAAGGTTCTAATGTGATCTATGGAAATTGAATAAAGTGATTTTATGCACCTTGGGACAAATATGATTCCATGGGTGGTATTATGATTGATGATTTGAAATTTGTTATTCTGAGTGTGGCCTAAAAGCTTGGAGACATAAATCGTACAGAAATAGTTTGGAGATGTCTATGAATATGCAAATCGATAACTATTGAGTTATGTCGTGCAGTTGAATGATTTGAAAAGGATTTAGCGGCTGATTAATTCAAATTAAGCTAATGGTGAAATTCAAAAAAAAAATCCATTGCAGAAAAATCAAAAGTTGGGCAATAAAGTTATCAAATCTGGTGTATTATTGAGTATTAATAGTCGAACTGACAAAAAGGGGCAAAAGAAAGTATTATTAGTTATGGGAATTTCAAAGTTGGTGTGCATCAAAGCAGATTGGCAAAACCCGAAGTGAGGATGTAGAAATTGTAAACCGTATCAAAGAACTGAAGATAACTCCATTTGTTGAGGAAAGTGATAGGTATAGTTCGAATTAAGAAATATGGGTGATATTCATTACGGGAACTGTTAGTGAAAACGTAAGGAATGATCGAAGCTTTATGTTTTAGCAAGAGCGTATTGAAAGAGAAATTGAAAGGTTAGAATGGGAAAACGAATGGTCATAAGTAAATGGTTCGAGAAAGCATAAGAAATAATCGAAGCGTTATGTTCTAGTAAAAGTATTGTGGAAAAGCAATTGATGGTAAAGTCTGTCAAAGTGAACGATGACATGTGTGATTAACCAACAGGTGTTTTTGGATTTCATTGGGATATGAGATTGATATATAGTGCAAAGTGATTGTGGTATGACAATCATTATATTGGTGTCACTATTCGAAAAGTGTATAAGGGGTCTTTATTATGTGATCAGGGCAATAAAGTGATAGGTTAAGCAATTTAAGATGGTGACATTGAGTTGAATTGATTCACAATGAGGTTATAAGATTTGTGTTTTGATAATAATGACATCTGATAAGCGATAAATGAAATATTTTGAAGGGTATGGCCTCGGCCAAAAGGTACTTAGATGGGAATAAAGGTGTAGTTAAGGAAAATTGAATTCGTGAGGAGTGACCTCCATGCGATTGTGGTGTGAATAGAATTATGGATTGGCAAGTTAGGCTAAAACTTAAAAGATGATTCGGATTCACAAAGTGTTTCATAGATAGAATTGGAAATATTGTTAGGATCACGAATTGTGCGTAATCATGGAAAGTTTGAGAAAGGGAAAAAGAGTAATTGATTGTTTTGATTTCCGTTCATGGACAGAATTTGGTCGTGTAGTGAAATCAGTGGGAAACAGAGGGTATTAATCAAAAAGACTCCCCTGCCTTCCTGATAAATCGTATATGAAATTTCGAGGACGAAATTTTTATTAGGAGGAGAGAATTGTAACACCCCATCTCTGATGGGAAGGGTATTTTAGTAAATTGGGACGGGTTAGGAGTATTGAATTATATCTCGGCATGAACATATGTCATGCAGCCTCTATAAATGGTCAGTTTTGTACAGGCACATAGTCATACATGCATTCATGACATTTCCCGGCATAAGTGTCTAATTGTGATCTTTTGTGAAATTGGTATGATAATGGGATTTGAAAAATTATTTGGAGTGCTCCATAGAGTGTTTTACTTTTTTTAGGGATTTATGGGAATTTTTCTGGAATTATCCGGAGAACACTCCCGGACCGGCAAAATCGCCGGTACATGGCCTAAATGTGTTTTTGTTGTGGAAAATGTGGATTTCGTGTTTAAAAAATTATTGGGAGTGGACTGTCATATGTGTTACAATTTTGGGCAATTTAGGTAATTTTCAAAAAAATGATTCGGGGAAATTTCCGGATCGGGAAAATCGCTAAGTGATTTAACCGAATTCGATTTTCGGTAGCGAAAATTGCGACCAAATGGTACTGTCATTTTGGATATATTATTTTGAGAATTGTTAGAGAGCCATTAGCATTAGTGGGATGAAAGATTAAGTGGGATTATGTTTTGTTTTAATATTATTAAATAGGATTGAATTTTTGGCTTTTTCTCATTAAAAGCCAAGTGTCCCTTGTTAATTAATTGGTTTTGTCTTCTTCTTTCATCATCATCCACGACTTTTCTTATTGTTATAGTTAAAAACTCATTTTGGAAAACTTTGGAAGACACCTTCTTTTCTCATCCGAACCTTGCTTCTTCTCCTTTGATGTGTTCTTTTTCTCTTTCAAATTTTCTTCTTCTCATCCCTTACAAGAAGGTCTTCTTTGCTTGCTTGCCTCCCTTTCTTCTTAACCAAACCTTGAATTGATAATATTGTTTAAGATGCTCATGATAACCGTGGGTGAGGAGTGAAGAAGAAGAAGTGTGAACTTGAAGAATTAAGGAGTATTGATAGCTTGAACTTGTTTAAGGTGAGTATTGATGTTTGCTTTCCTTCTTTTGGTAGTTAGAAGCATGCATGGGAATCCTTTGAGCATTTATTTGATCATTATAAGGGTAGGTTTAAATGGGTTTAAATGTATACTTGGTTATGGATGAATGAATGACTATAGTTCCATTGATTTTGGCTTGGTTTGGATGGAGTTTTTGCTAGGTTGATGAATGGAAAACTTAGGAAGATAATATGGGTAGGTGCTGCCACTTATGCTCTACTATATAAGTATATGTTGTGATGAGTTTATGGTTGATTTAGAGGTATAAATGGGTGCTTAGTGAAGTGTTATTGATGTTAGAAGTGATAGGAGTTAGGTTAATGTTGAAAGCTGGAAAATGAATCTTTGACCTATTGTAATATTTTGATCATAACTAATTGTGTAGGTGAGAAAATGGGGTGAGGTTTGTGCCCAATGTAACTTTGGGATGTTGGCTTCAACTTTGTGTGAAATAGGTGATATTAAATTGTAATGTTAGAAGGGTGAATCTTTGCATGGAAAGTTTCTGTTTGTAGGGTCTGTGAACAGTATCCGCATATATGACCTGATTATTTTGCTGATTTTTCTAAATTAATTGAGATGGAATTTGGGAAAATGGTCTTCATGGAAGTTGTAGCATATTGAGTTAGCTTTCCATTTCCACTGATCTTGCTAATTTTCTAGTTGTATATTGGGAGATATGAACTGTTTACTATGGACTGGTTTTGGGCATGTTGATGAAACCTAGCTTAAGTGTCTGACTTGTGAGTATTCTGCTTGGAAGCAATTTTAGTCATTTTTGTGGACTGAATTGGTGTGCGTGATCTTCTGCAAAGTTGAAGAGGAAGAAATTATCTTGAAAATGAGATATGGCATATAATTTTTAGAGGTCAGGGTTGGGAGTTATGATTTTGGAAAAACTGATCCTGCATTAGGATGTGAATGGCAGATTATGGCAGCAACTTGCATGACAGTTTTGAAATTGTTAGAAATTAAAGTGGAAATTGAGTTCTTCATGAAAATTGAAGTTTAAGGATTTATCTTTTCAGGGATATAAAGTTCTGATTTTTCTGACTTGTGTACAGGGAGTTATGCTTGTTATAAGTTTACTGCTCAAATTGAATGATTTCAGGGACAGCAACATTGAGTGAATTAATTGACTTGTATAGAAATGGAATTTGATTTTGGGTTGTTCATGAAAGTTGTAGATGACATTGTGAACTTATTGAGAATATTTATGTGGTAATTTTTGGCTGAAGAATCTGAGATTTATGGAAATTTCAATATACTGTCTGTTTTAATGGGATTTGAGTAGGCAGTAGCTTTGAAGGGATTTTTGACACCCTTAGGGGTGAAATTGATTTTTAAGATCTTCTTGAGAATTGTAGAGGGTTTCATGGTCTTTCCAACGAGATATAGTTGGTAATTTTCTGAATTGTGTGCAATGAGTTATTGGTGTTGAAAATTGGATTGAAAATCAGGAAAAAAAGGGAAAAGGAAATGGGAATGGGAATTTCGCCCGGTCACTAGGGCGACGGCTCGCCCTAGTGACGGGGCTTAAAGGCGTCGTCGCTAGGGCGACGCCTCGCCCTAGCGACGAGCCCGGATGAGTCAGCCCCGCTGGGGCGAGACGTCGCCCGCAGCGTGGCTGGTTTTTTTTTTTTTTTTGTTAATTGGTAATTTGTGATTTCATGCTTCTTTTGTCAATTTCTTTTCCGTCCGACGCCCCGATTGACCTGATTCTTGAGGCATCGGATTTGTAGAACATTTAATTTCATTTTGTGAGAAATTGGGAATTTTGGACGGAAATTGACGTGACCCGATAACGGAGCCTTTAATCACTTGTTTTGTTTAATTGGGGACCTATAGAGGTCCGAATTGCACCGCCGTCCGCCAATAGGTTTCTAATTTTAGGCGGATTTTGTTATGGGAAATTTGGATTTAGGGCGGAAAATTCATGAACATGCATATTTCACCTACATGTGCACAAATTGCATCTGTAGTGACTCGTTCTTTCTCTGTTTCTTATAGAGGCCCAGTGGAGCGTCGTCCAACCGACGGGCGAAAACTTCCGACATTAGCTCGAGTAATATGTGAGTAACCTAGTTGGTTTCTCAACCTTATGTGTTTATTAATTATATGCATTGATTTCCATGAGGAAGCAAGGATGGATATATGTGATTGATTAATTTGATTGATTTCGGACCATGGGTGTTCGAAATATTGGATTGTGATATTGAAGTGCGTGAGAATGCATTAGTAAATTGGATTGTAAATGTGGTAGTGAAACGAAAGGTAAATACATGGAAATGAAATACCGGACTAAAAGTCCGAGGACATTGGAAAATGATCGGAAATAGTAATTAATTGGAATTGGAAATAGAAATGCGATAATTGGAAATTGGAAAATGACATGTGCATTCATGCATAGTAAATGATCAGATAATGACAGTTGTGACCGGTGTAGCCATCGATTTCAGAGCTTTTAGCTCAACACACAGGGCCTCGTGCCCAACGTATTCCGAGCCTCGGCTCGATGATCAGGGCTATGTCCAACGTTTCGGGGCTTTAAGCCTAATGTTTCAGAGCCAATTGCTCAACGTATATGAGCTCAGGCGTACGGTCACAACAACGAAAGAAAATGAAAGAGTCACATGCACACTGCATAAATGGATGTTTAATGTGAATTGTGTGAAAGGTTTATTGCCTTATCAAATGTGAAATTGAATGCCTGTGATTTCTTGTTTATGATATATATACAATATTGTGTGATTGTGTGGATATGCATGAGTTGGGTGAACCATCGATGATGGTTTCTCACTGAGTTCGCAAACTCACCCAACATTGCATCTATTTTTCAGGAAATGGAGAGTACCCCGTTGGACACACGGGAGTACGTCTCTGCTAAGCAAACAGGAGTATCGGGTCGGGATCAGTGTCGTCCGTATCTGCATTAGTGTATTAATTTGGTATTTAGTAGGCCCAATTGTTTACATGTAATTGTATAGAGTGACTGAGCACTAATGAGTGCTAATAATGATTGAAATTGTTTTATCAGTGAAATGGTTTTATATTTGAAAGTGTTTTGTTATAATTGGGCCAAGTCAATGATTGTTTTGCGCACTCTAATGTTTTTGAAAGAAAAGAAAATGTCATACGATTTTTGTTAATAAGGTAATGAATGTTCTAGTACGCCACCCTCGCGGGTCACGGGCTCGGATATCACCATGGATATCGGGTTCGGGTCTCGTCGGGAGTGGGGTGCTACATTTGATCATTAATTGAAAATTTTGGATAGAGTTCTTTAAAGTTGTAAGGAATCATAGTTGGTCTAAACTAGGAGAAATGCCACTTCATGGTGCACAAGGGTGTAGTTTTTTTTTTGATAATTCAGAAGGATTTATAAATGTAGACAAAATATGTACAAAAAGTTCACTCAAATAGTGCTTATGAAGGCACAACAACTCAAGCTAAGAAGCTATCCACAATCCTATCTGAATCAATGTCTGCGAAGTTTAAGGGAACCTGCAGCAGAAACTTATGGAAACTACACCTCCACAATAATAATCAGATCTCCTATACACTACCAAGCATACAGAAGAACTCAATTCACCAGAAAAATTTCCATAGCTACCCAATTTCTCAAACCCATTAGGTGTATCACACAATTATAATGCTTAATACTCATCAGAACATCAACTTCCCTAGCCATGAAAGAAGAAAGTGGAAGCAAAGATGAACATGATTAATGGCTGAAGAGCTTCTTGTGATGCCTCGTAGGTGATGGCTTTAGTGTGAGTGTGTCAATAATGTCCAGCCCTGGTCCTCTTAGTTGCTGTAGAACTTGAAGGAAGTTGGATTGCCAACTGACTCCTTTCCGAACTTCAGATGGGGACATACTTGCTATTGATCAAAGGATATTCTAAGCTGATAACCTGCAGAAGAGTTAGTGAATAGCAGAAAATAAAATTACCTCTGCTTAGTGTTTGAGCTGAGAAGTTCCCTAACGTGGGAGATTACTCCGAGTGACATACTCACTACATCCTTAGCTTCATCCTTGAAGGTTCTTGCATTGCATTCTCTCTATATAAAGTAAACAGTGGTAGATAGCAGGAGAGGGAGAAGATTAAGACCTGGAATCCTATTATTGGAGGCAATAGTAAACCAAGACAGGATAGTTGAAAGGGTTGGCTGACTGCGGATGGGCACATTAAAATGTGAGAGGCAATGGTCCCAAATGGTTTTAGAGAAGGAACATTAAAAAAAAAGTGCTCAGTGGTTTCATTTGCTAATACCCACAAAGAATAATGGTCAGGGGTTTGAAGAAAAGACAGTTTGTCTTAGGTTGGCAACTTGTGAAGGAAGGCAAGCCATAGGATAAAGGGGCATCTAGGTCTACTATGTTTAGACCATACTATGTTTAGACCATACTTCTTGTAGGGGTGATCGCAAGACTTCATAGGTTGATTCATTAGTATACTTTTTGGTGGGGCTAGTAATCCATTCAAGAAAATCAGGTTGGGAGCTATTTGGTAGGTACCGAGTGTTTCAAGGGTCCTGAGGAAGTCCATGGATACCTCCTGCCATATCCAATCATCATTAATGATTACTTCAGGAACTCTTGTTGTCATCTGAAGCTTCAAGCCATTAATCTCTCTCGGTGTAGAAAAGTTCCTCAGGAGGCCTCTCGGGTGCTAGGGATCCTGGCAGAACAAAGTAGATATGCTATTTTCAATCCTAAATCTGAATTGATGCCTTAACTTACCCCTCACTTACAAGATCTTTTTCTAACTCTAAGAACTATTATAATTAGGTTGGGCACTCTGATCGCGACTCTGTCGATTCGACCTTAAGATCGATCCTTAGAAACCGGTCAAAAATAATAAATTCCAAGATTGTAGTATAGGATGCAACCTCGGTTCGTCTCACTTAATTGGAACCTAATGAAATGGACCTAAGCTAGCCTATATGTCATAAAACGCAAGTGAAATCAGTAATGAAAAGGGGGTTTTGTTTGAAAACGTTAACTACACTAAAAAGCATGTAAAAAGTATTTTTGGATTTTTGAAAATAGAAAAAGAAAATATTAAAACAAGTGATAAAATCCTTTTGAAAACGAGCTTTGGCTATCACAGTTCAAAACTAAGTGTGAATGGTAAACCTTAAAGAACTCACTTTAAGTCCAGGGTCTTAATTAATGGACTCCTGTCACTCTTGACTCCATTTCTCAAGACCCCATTGAGTGCTCTTGAGCCTCAGAACCTTAAAGGACTCTTTAAGTCCAGGATCTTGATCAATGAACTCCATTGATCAAGATCCCGTTAAGCTCATCTTAGTGTATGCGGTGGGATTATAAATCACTAAGTTTGAATGGTAAACCTTAAAGAACTATCTTTAAGTCCAGGATCTTGATTAATGGACTCCTGTTACTCTCGACTCCATTTCTGAAGACCACATTGAGTGCTCTTGAGCCTCATAACCTTAAAGGATTCTTTAAGTCCAAATCTTTAATCAATGAACTCCATTGCTTAAAACCTTGTTAAAAGCATCTTAGAGTGTGCGGTGGATTTGCCAATGCAATGGGTCAAATGAAATCTAGCATCAACTTAATATCAAACATAACTAGGTAGATAAAAGAGAATCAACAAGATCACAAATTGACATATATGAGACTTCATATATTTAAGCACGGAATTCTACATAAACAAATCCACAACACCTTACATTGTTCAATGCTTAATTAAACTCTAATTAAGCAAATCTAACTACAAAGCAATAAACCCCAACTCGGCTGTTCATAACAAAGTAGTTAAACATGACAATGTAAACTACTAATCCAAACAATACATTAAATGTCAAACATTTAATTAAGCTACAATCGAGTAGCTTCACTACAAGTTACAAATCCTAGACCTAGGTATTCATAAATCATAGCTAAACTACTGATTAAGCTACTCCCCTTTTAAGCTCGGTGAACTCCAACCATCACTGCGTCTCCAGGAGAAAATGAACGCCTAACCACACATTGTAACCGGAAACTTCACAGCTCGTGAAGAATCCAAGCTACCATGATGGAGTCGGCAGTGAAAATGGGCAAAAAAAAAACCTATGTGAAATTATCCCTTGGGAACCCCGAAGGGAACCCTGGGTGGTGGACGATGTTGCTTCCTCTTCTTCTCTCTCGCTCGTCGATCTCCTCTTTTCTCCCCGAGTGTAGATTGCCAAAAAAAAGATCCCCTTCTAACCTAATTCGGCAATATTTAAAGGATGATTCACGGGTCGGGTCGGGTCGGTACAGTGAGTGATCTTTCCATTTAAAGTCCGAATACCCGTCTGCACGTCGCAACGTGCGAATTAATTCTCGTCGTGACGTGTGCTCTGGCTTGCTCGCCGCGATGTGTTCAATTGTTGACGTCGCGACGTGTGCTCTGACTTGCTCGCCGCGACGTGTTGAATTGTTGACGTCGCGACGTACGATCATGAGTCGATGCGCCGCGACGTGGGATTACATTTCGCCGTGGTGAGGTTATTAGTTCACACCGCGACGTGCCTTAAGGACTTCATGCCGTGTTGACTCTTCTGATCCTTTGACTCCTTTTCTCCTACAATGTAAAATAACAATTTGCAGTATCAATTGTTCTTAGAAAAATTATAATGCAATTAATGTCAATTTATACAATTTTACTAGCAAATTGTATAAAACATAAGCTCACCATAAGAGACTAATTTAAACACAAAAATCATGAATTAAGAGTCAAAAAGTGCATTAACAACCATGAAAGTGTAGCCAATTATATATTAAACTTGGTTTCAATCACACTCCAAAAGTTTTTCCTTTTCAATATGATAGTATGCACCCATTTAACCCACAGAGCTTCCCTATTTTCAAACAAAAACCAGATTTGCTTTCCTAATAGGACTTGATTCCATATAGGCAAATGTTTTATTCCTAAGCCCCCCCCCCTCCCCCTTTTTTGATCTACAAATGTCATTCCATTTAACCTTAGCATAAGAATGTGGCTCTACCGTCCTAGCCCACATGAAATTCCTAAGTTTGGTCTCTATGTCCTTAAGGATGGAAGTGGGAAGAATGAAATGTGTGGACCAGTAGAATTGGAAAGAAGAGAGTATAGAAATTACCAAGGGTGTAGTTTTAGGACACAAGATATTGTGTCAAGGTATAGAAGTGGATAGAGCCAAAATGGAGGTCAATGAAAAGCTTCAATAATTGAACAATGTCAAAGACATACATGCATTTTTAGGACTCACATGATTTTATTTCCGATTTTTCAAGGAATTCTTTCTATTGTTATACCTCTAACTAATTTATTATTTTAAGATTTATCATGTAATTTTTGATAATAAATCTTTACTTTCTTTTAATAGGTTGAAGGGGGCACTCATTACAACACCTATACTGATGTTGTTAGATAGGTCTTTACCATTTAAAGTTATTTACGATATTAGCGATCAAGCAATAACACATGTTAGGGAAGTGAAAGGACAAAATATTGCATGCTATCAAATATATAAGCAAAATGTTATTCCATGCTATCAAATATTTGAGCAAGATGTTTTCAAGAGCCCAACTAAAATACACCACTACAACATGAAGGTATCTCTTCACTAAGAAAAATGAAAATTTGAGACTTATCCAATAGGTATTGCTTCTTTAAGAATTTGACATTGAAAGTAGAGACAAGAAGGGAGCAAAATACTTAATGGTTGATCACCTATCATTTCTTAAAGGAGTAAAGGTGCAATAAGATGAAGAAATTAAAGATCAATTTTCCAATAAATCCTTGATGATAATAAACCACCTATTAGTTCCATGATATGCTGATATGGCAAATTATGTTGTAAGTGATATCTTTCCCCTTAATTTGTCTATCAATAAAAAAAGGGTTCACGTATGAATTTAGTCATATTATCATAATTTTATTTATTCAGGGCATTATACATCAAACAAGATAGTAGCTCAAGTATTGGAATGTGGATTCTATTCACATAACTTGTTCAAGGATGCTATGAGTATGTGATGCAATATGATAGATGCCAAAGAATAGGAAACATATCAAAAAGAGATACGATACCCCTTTCTCAAATCTTTGAGGTAGAAGGATTTGATGTATAGGGATCGAATTTCATTATACCTTTCCCATCCTCTATAGGAAACACATATATATTAGTGGTAGTAGATTATGTCTCTAGATTGGTGGAAGCAGTGACAACTCGAATTGATAACCATAATGTAGCACCCCACTCCCGACGAGACCCGAACCCGATATCCATGGTGATATCCGAGCCCGTGACCCGCGAGGGTGGCGTACTAGAACAGTCATTACCTTGTTAACCAAAAATCGTATGACATTTTTTTTTCTTTGAAAAACATTAGAGTGCGCATGACATTATCTTTTTCTTTCAAAAATAGTAGAGTGCGCAAAGCAATCATTGACTTGGCCCAATTATAACAAAACATTTTCAAATATTAAACCATTTCACTGATAAAACAATTTCACTCATTATTAGCACTCATTAGTGCTCGCCACTCTATATAATTACAAGTAAACAATTGGGCCTACTAAATATCAAATGAATACACTAATGCAGATACAGGCGACACTGATCCCGACCCGATACTCTGTCTTGCTAGTAGTATACGTACTCCCGTGTGTCCAACGGGGTACTCTCCATTTCCTGAAAAATAGATGCAATGTTGGGTGAGTTTGCGAACTCAGTGAGAAACCATCATCGATGGTTCACCCAATTCATGCATAAACACACAATTTACCAATTATCACATACAATCACAATTCACAAATGTAAGGCGTATCGCCTTTCATACAGTCCACATTTAATCATACCATATATGCAATGCACATGAGACCCTTTCCATTTTCATTACGTTGTTGTGACTGCGCGCTCAAACTGTCCCGTCGATGATGGGCACATTGCGTTGAGCCGGTGGCTCGAAAACATGGGCTTGAAGCCACGATACATTGAGCCTGAGGCTCTGAATACGTTGGACCTGAGGTCCTGTGCGTTGAGCTGAAAGCTCTCATATACGTTGGGCGTGATATGCCCTGATACGGTGCTGCTCCGGTCACAACTGCCTTTATCTGATCATGCCATTATGCATGAATGCATATGCTCTAATTCCCAATTACGATCGATTTATAGTTCGGTGACCAATTTTCGTTTCTTGGACCTTGGTCCGTGTTTCGATCTATACATTTACAATTTATTGCATCCTACCATATCATATTAAAAGTCACATCCAATGTATCAAAACAGACAATTTTAACACTTCAATATTTATTTCCCATTCCCTCGGACCTTTAGTCCGAGATCTCCAATGTACTTATTCACAAACAGGTACACACAAATAGCACTTCAATAACAAGTTTCCAAATATTTCAGACACCTATGGTCCGAAATCAATCAAAATCAAACACACAAAACCTCCATTATCTCCACATGGCATAATTGCAAAATCTTAAACACATAAAGGTTGAGGAACCAACTAGGTTACTCACCTATTACTTCCGAGCTAATGCCGGGAAGTTTCCGCCCCGTCGGTCTGACGACGCTCCACTTGGGCCTCTATAAGAAACAGAGAAAGAACGAGTCACTACAGATGCAATTTGTGCACATGTAGGTGAAATATGCATGTTCATGAATTTTCCGGCCCTAAATCCAAATTTTCCATAATAAAATCCGTCTAAAATTAGAAACCTATTAGGCGGCGACGGCATGCAATTCGGACCTCTATAGGTCCCCAATTAAACAAAACAGTGATTAAAGGCTCCGCTACCCGGGGTCCCGTCAATTTCCCGTCCAAAAATTCCCAATTTTTCACAAAATGAAATTAAATATTCAACGAATCCGATGCCTCAAGAATCAGGTCAATCGGACGTCGGACGGAAAAGAAATTGACAAAAGAAACAATTAGGGCCAACTAATAAAAAATAAAAAAAGATATATATAGGGCACTGCCTCATGGGCGACATGTCGCCCTCATGAGGCCGACTCCTCTCTTTGTCGCGAGGCGAGGAGTCGCCTCGCGACCGACTAACCGATCTCGCCTCGCGGGCGTCGCCCTCGCGATCCAAATGAGGTTCAACCTCACTTCATTCCCTTTTTTTCCTATTTCCAATCCGAATTTCCAACAACAATAATTCTTAGCACACAAATCGGAAAAATACAAACCATAGCTTGTTGGAAAGATAATGAAAAGCTCTACCATTCTCATGAAGACCATAAAAATCAATTTCACCCCTAAGGGTGTCAAATATCCCATCAAAGCTACTGTCTACACAAAACCTCTCAAACAGTGCAATACTTTGCAAATTCAGTAACTACTCATTTCCTCAGTCAAAAATAACAAAATAAATATTCTCAGTAAGTTCACAATGTTATCTCCAACTTTCATGAACAACTCAAAATCAAATTTACTTACTAACTAGGTCAAACAATTCACCAAAGCATCAGCCCTCTGAAATCAACCAATCTGGACAGTGATGTTTCAAACAGTAATTCTCTTAGCACAAATGTCACAAAAATCATTACCTTATATCCCTGAAAAGATAAGATCTCAAACTTCAATTTTCATGAAGAACACAAACTCCAATTCGATTTTAACAATTTCAAAACTGTTATGGAAGTTACTGCCATGATCAGCAATTCCTAACCTAATGCAGGATCAGTTTTGCAAAATCATAACTCCCAACTCTGACCTCTAAAATTATATGCCATATCTCATTTTCAAGATAATTTCTTCCTCTTCAACTTTGCAGAAGATCACTCACACCAATTCAGTCCACAAAAATTGGTAAAATTGCTCCCAAGCAGAAAGCTCACAAAATCAACACTTAAGCTAGGTTTCATCAACATGCCCAAAACCAGTCCATAGGAATCAGTTCATATCTCCCAATATACAACTCGAAAATTAGCAAGATAAGTGGCAATGGAAAGCTAACTCAATATGCTACAACTTCCATGAAGACCATTTTTCCTAGTTCCATACCAATTAATTTAGAAAAATCAACAAAGTAATCAGGTCATAACTTCGGGTACTGTTCACAGGCAATAAAACAGTAACTTTCCATGCAAAATTTCGCCCTTCTAGCATTACAATTTAACAACACCTATTTCACACAAAATTGTAGCCAACATCCCAAAGTTTCATTGGGCACCAACCTCACCTCATTTGCTCACTTACACAA
The DNA here is from genome assembly GCA_029891385.1 of Erythroxylum novogranatense. Classification (NCBI taxonomy): domain Eukaryota; kingdom Viridiplantae; phylum Streptophyta; class Magnoliopsida; order Malpighiales; family Erythroxylaceae; genus Erythroxylum; species Erythroxylum novogranatense. Next base: position 58,284,594 of record CM057228.1, on the reverse strand, counting down.
TTAGTTATGATCAAAACATTACAATAGGTCAAATTGCATTTTCCAGCTTTTCAACTACAACCTAACTCCTATCACTTCTAACATCAATAACACATCACTAAGCACCCATTTATACCTCTAATTCAACCACAAATTCATCACAACATATACTTATATGATTATACAAAAGTTGGCAGCACCTCACAACACCACTTCCATAATTTATTTACATTTATCTAACATCATAACATCATTAACAACATGTAAATTCACAAGCTTCCACTACTCTATCCTCTTCCCTCACTCAAGCATGCATTAAACCCATTCAAACCTACCACTATGATGATCAAGTAAATGCATAAATGATCTCCATGAATGCTTCTATCTATCAAAGGAAGAAATATAAACATCAATTCTTACCTTAAACAAGTTTCAAGCTTTCAATATCCAAGTCTATAAACCTCTCACACTTCCTACCTTAATACCTCACCCACGGTTTCCATAAGCATAACAAAGACCATCATCAACTCAAGATGTCAACTAGCTTTACATGAGAAGGAGGAAGAAGCAAGCAATTAACAAATGGAACTTATATGGGAGAAAAAAAAAGAAATAGTCGAAGGAGAAGAAATGGCAAGTTTCGGATGAGAGGATGAGAGGAGGAATAAACCACTTTCACTTTTGTTTTGTTTTAAAGGAAGAGCCGTAAATGACAAGATAACTCAAGCATAATTGATCTTTTAAAAGAAATTTGTTGACTTCAAACATGAAGAGTGTCGTAGGTGATGAATATAAGGAGACAAAGTTAATAAATGATAAGGGACACTTGGCTTTTTAAAATAAGATAAGACAAAAATCAAGTAATCCTAGTTAATTAAGTATTAATTCCAATTAATCTCTAATCATGGCTTTAGAATAATTCCCTAACATCATTTATCCACTAATCTCATGCCATTTGGCAGTCCTGTTCAGCACAAAACAGCTCACTCAGTCAGTCTGTTGAAATTTTCCGGTCCGGGCAAGAACCCCGAACCATTTTTTTGAAAATTACCTAAATTGCCCAAAATTGTAAAACATAAGATAGTCCACTCCAAATAATTTTTCAAACACGAAAACCACACTTTCACTCCAAAAACACTTTTAGGCCATGTACCGGCGATTTTGCCGGTCTGGAAATTTTCTCCGGATAATTCCAGAAAAATTCCCATAAATCCCTAAAAATGTAAAACACTCTATGGCACACTCCAAATAATTTTTCCAAATCCCATTATCACACCAATTTCACAAAAGATCACAATTAGACACTTAGGCCGGGAAATGTCATGAATGCATGTATGACTATATGCACATGCAAAACTCACCATTTATAGAGGTCTGCATGACATATGTTCATGCCGAGTTATAATTTAATACTCCTAACCCGTCCCCGTCCCAATTTACTAAAATATCATTCCCATCGGAGATGGGATGTTACAATTCTTCCCTCCTAATAAAAATTTCGTCCTCGAAATTTCATATACGATTTATCAGGAAGGTAGGGGAGTCTTTTCGATTAACACCCTATGTTTTCCACTGATTTCACTACACGACCAAATTCTGTCAATGAACAGAGATCAAAACAATCTCAAACTTCTTTCCATGATTACGCACAATTCGCCACTTTCAATCTCAATAACATATATATCGACTCCGAACAATATCTATGAAACACTTTGTGAATCCGAATCATCTTTTAAGTTTTAGCCTAACTTGCCAATCCATAGTTCTATTCACACCACAATCGTATGGAGGCCACTCCTCACGAATTCAATTTTTCTTAACTACACCTTTATTTCCATCTATTTCATTTATCGCTTATCAGAATCCGTTATTATCAAAACACAAATCTCATGAGATTTATAACCTCGGTGTGAATCAATTCAATTTAATGTCACCATCGTAAATTACTGAACCTATCCCTTTATTGCTCTGATCACATAATAAAGACCCCGTATACACTTTTCGCATGGTGACACCAATATAATGATTGTCATGTCATAATCCCTTTGCACTATACATCAATCCAAAAATACCTGTTGGTTAATCACACATGTCATCGTTCACTTTGCTAGACTATACCATCAATTGCTTTTCCACAATACTTTTACTAGAACATAACACTTCGATTGTTTCTTGTGCTTTCTCGAACCATTCACTTATAATCATTTAATTTCTCATTCTAACCTTTCAATTACTCTTTCAATACACTCTTGCTAGAACATAAAGCTTCAATCATTCCTTACGTTTTCACTAATAGCTTTCCGTAATGAGTTTCACCCATATTTCTTAATTTGAACTATACCTATCACTTTCCTCAACAGTTCTTTGATACGGTTTACAATTTCTACATCCTCACTTCGGGTTTTGCCAATCCGTTTTGATGCACACCACCTTTGAAATTCCCATAGCTAATAATACTTTCTTTTGCCCTTTTGTCGGGCTTCGACTATTACCACGCAATAATACACCAGATTTGATCACTTTATTGCCCAACCTTTGATTTTTTCTGCAATTGAATTTTTTTTTTTAATTCCTTGAATTGCACCATTAGCTTAGTTTGGAGTAATCAACCACTGAATCCTTTTCACATCATTCAACTGCACGACATAACTCAATAGTTATCGATTTGCATATTCATAGACATCTCCAAACTATTTCTGTACGATTTATGTCTCCAAGCTTTTAGGCCACACTCAATATAACAAATTTCAAATCATCAATCATAATACCGCCCATGGAATCATATTTGTCCCAAAGTGCATAACATCACTTTATCCAATTTTCATAAATCACATTAGAACCTTTACTGGAACACTTCAATCTAGATAGTAAATTCTTCACATGTCTCCTTTATGATCATTAGTCCTAACATTCACATGTTTTCCTCAATTATTCTCGTCGATTTGCTAAAACTAGAAAATCTTTAACAATTTATGAACGCATCCAGCATTCCATTAGTTCTCATTAATTCCAAATTCCGCATACACATATCTTTTGAACTTTCACATTTTATCAATACCTATATCTTAATTAATTCTCCCAATATCCCATGTTCGCATACTCATTCATCCCTTATTTCACTCTTATGAAACTTGCATGATAACCAATCTCCTCACCTATACCAATGTATCTATTTCTTATGCTTATATCTATTATCCACTGCAACACAATTGAGACATGTTCCTTTTCCGTACCCATAGTTGATTCATGTAACTTTTTAATTATCGAACGTCTCCAATGAGGAACAATTCTTCGTATAATTTGTCTCATCATAACATATTCTGCACATGTTCCTTACCTTCATTTCTCCACACATAACTTAATTTATTCACGATAGATCACTCACTGACTTGAATAAACAATCGTTATATCGACCTCGTGCTTTCAAAACATAATTACACAAAATATACACAATTTTTTTTTTATCAAATTCACAAATAAATATTGCCTTAATATGCAGTACTTCTCTTACATAATCAGAACCATCTCATTAACATAATGTACACTTTTTTCCAGTAACTTAGTTTAGCTCTTACGCTAGAGTCGCTGCCAGATGTAATACACATCAGTTACTCTTGATACATCACGAAGATAAATCTCTGAAGAACACTTAAACAATTTCTTTTCCTCTATTATCTCGCCATACATCACCATAATCATCACATCTTATCTGACAATATATCTCTATATTCCCATCAATTTGCCCGTTAATAGCCCATACTGCTAAAAACACCTTAATTGCATTTAATTCTCGATAACCATTCTCTTTTTGGTACCAATTCTCGATCATGGGGACCTTACTATATTCAAGTCCCTCATTTTATTTCCTCAAGCTCATTACCGATGCTAACATCGTTAACTGTCTCACTTCTTTCTCAATTGATCGCATTCTCATGTCTTACTCTCACTCATTTTGAACTTGAGCTACGGCATTATAATCGAGCTTACGTAATAGGCCACCGATTTCTTCCTATATCATAATCACACAAATTATTCATTTATGCTTAATCATTTCACCCGTGATAGTAATCCCACTATCAGATAGACACTTACTCAGCAACCTTCCTGTTTACACCCGTCCTCGCTCGTGAGGATCATATACAATCTCTATTCCTATACAACTGATCAGTATAAGCACTTTCGTTTCTTATTCTAACTCATAAAGAATTATTATTATTTTACAAGAATTCTGGCTAGCAATTATCCATTAACTCAGCAATTGTAACTGAACATTTTCACTTACCATAGGGCTCCCATAAGCAGGTGTGCATTTACTTAGGCAGATCAATTAAACCCGAACAACTTTTTCATCTATCAATTTCATTATCTGACATTTCAATTTTTTCATTATGGCATTATACCCATATATTTCCACACTCAAATCAAGATCACAGATGTGAAATCATTCTTGATTTTGCCCTTAATATACTTTGACTCCAAATCACCAATCCTTATTTTTATCTATTTTCTATTCATTCCCAACTATAATCTTTATTCAAATTCATATTCAAGGATATACCCAATCTAACTCCAATATTGTACTTCACAATATACCCATCAATACCAAAGACACTAAATTTTCGTGCATCGATCGAACCATACACTTTTTCCTATTTTGCGATATCCATCTCTTCTTTTTTTTCACACTCTAACACATATCCTTTTTCTCACTTTTTCTAACCGCTTAAACGACTGAGACATATTTATACATACGTCTCACATACTACACTGGGGATCAGTTGTCACTATCTGCCGTGACACAACTTAAATGCACATAACTAGACACACCCATTTTTTTTTCAGAAAGCCCATGTAAGATTGTACTTCTGGGCTCTGATACCACAAATGTAGCACCCCACTCCCGACGAGACCTGAACCCGATATCCATGGTGATATCCGAGCCCGTGACCCGCGAGGGTGGCGTACTAGAACAGTCATTACCTTGTTAACCAAAAATCGTATGACATTTTTTTTGAAAACATTAGAGTCGATGACATTATCTTTTCTTTCAAAAAGTAGAGTGCGCAAAGCAATCATTGACTTGGCCCAATTATAACAAAACATTTTCAAATATTAAACCATTTCACTGATAAAACAATTTCACTCATTATTAGCACTCATTAGTGCTCAGTTACTCTATATAATTACATGTAAACAATTGGGCCTACTAAATACCAAATGAATACACTAATGCAGATACGGACGACACTGATCCCGACCCGATACTCTGTCTTGCTAGCAGTATACGTACTCCCGTGTGTCCAACGGGGTACTCTCCATTTCCTGAAAAATAGATGCAATGTTGGGTGAGTTTGCGAACTCAGTGAGAAACCATCATCGATGGTTCACCCAATTCATGCATAAACACACAATTTACCAATTATCACATACAATCACAATTCACAAATGTAAGGCGTATCGCCTTTCATACAGTCCACATTTAATCATACCATATATGCAATGCACATGAGACCCTTTCCATTTTCATTACGTTGTTGTGACCGTGCGCCTGAAACTGTCCCAGTGATGGGCACATTGCGTTGAGCCGCTGGCTCGAAAACATTGGGCTTGAAGCCACGATACATCGAGCTCGAGGCTCAATACGTTGGACTGAGGTCTGTGCGTTGGTAAAGCTCTCATATCGTTAGGCGTGATATGCCCCGATACGGTCTTTTCGGTCTGTTGCAACCGCTTATCGATCATGCCATTATGCATGAATGCATATGCTCTAATTCCCAATTACGATCGATTATAGTTCATGACCAATTTTCGTTTCTTCGACCTTCGGTCCGTGTTTCAATCTATACATTTACAATTTATTGCATCCTACCATATCATATTAAAAGTCACATCCAATGTATCAAAATGACAATTTTAACACTTCAATATTTATTTCCCATTCCTCGGACCTTTAGTCCGAGATCTCCAATGTACTTATTCACAAACAGTACACACAAATAGCACTTCAATAACAAGTTTCCAAATATTTGACACCCTATGGTCCAAATCAATCAAAATCAAACACACATAAACCCCATTATCTCCACATGGCATAATTGCAAAATCTTAAACACATAAAGGTTGAGGAACCAACTAGGTTACTCACCTATTACTCCGAAGCTAATGCCGGAAGTTTCCGCCCGTCGATCCGACGACGCCCACTGGGCCTCTATAAGAAACAGAGAAAGAACGAGTCACTACAGATGCAATTTGTGCACATGTAGGTGAAATATGCATGTTCATGAATTTTCCGGCCCTAAATCCAAATTTTCCCATAATAAAATCCGTCTAAAAATTAGAAACCTATTGGCGCTGACGGTGCGCAATTCGGACCTCTATAGGTCCCCAATTAAACAAAACAGTGATTAAAGGCTCCGCTACCCGGGGTCCCGTCAATTTCCCGTCCAAAAATTCCCAATTTTTCACAAAATGAAATTAAATATTCAACGAATCCGATGCCTCAAGAATCAGGTCAATCGGACGTCGGACGGAAAAGAAATTGACAAAAGAAACAATTAGGGCCAACTAATAAAAAAATAAAAATAAAGATATATATAAGGGCCTGCCTCGCGGGGGCGACATGTCGCCCTCGCGCGGCCGACTCACTCTCTTTGTCGCGAGGGCGAGGAGTCGCCTCGCGACCGGACCAACCGATCTCTCTCGCGAGGCGGGCGTAGGCGTCTCGCGATCCAAAGGAGGTTCAACCTCACTTCATTCCCCTTTTTTTTTTTCCTATTTCCAATCCGAATTTCCAACAACAATAATTCTTAGCACACAAATCGGAAAAATACAAACCATAGCTTGTTGGAAAGATAATGAAAAGCTCTACCATTCTCATGAAGACCATAAAAATCAATTTCACCCCTAAGGGTGTCAAATATCCCATCAAAGCTACTGTCTACACAAAACCTCTCAAACAGTGCAATACTTTGCAAATTCAGTAACTACTCATTTCCTCATTCAAAAATAACACAATAAATATTCTCAGTAAGTTCACAATGTTGTCTCCAACTTTCATGAACAACTCAAAATCAAATTTACTTACTAACTAGGTCAAACAATTCACCAAAGCATCAGCCCTCTGAAATCAACCAATCTGGACAGTGATGTTTCAAACAGTAATTCTCTTAGCACAAATGTCACAAAAATCATTACCTTATATCCCTGAAAAGATAAGATCTCAAACTTCAATTTTCATGAAGAACACAAACTCCAATTCGATTTTTAAAATTTCAAAACTGTTATGGAAGTTACTGCCATGATCAGCAATTCCTAACCTAATGCAGGATCAGTTTTGCAAAATCATAACTCCCAACTCTGACCTCTAAAATTATATTCCATATCTCATTTTCAAGATAATTTCTTCCTCTTCAACTTTGCAGAAGATCACTCACACCAATTCAGTCCACAAAAATTGGTAAAATTGCTCCCAAGCAGAAAGCTCACAAAATCAACACTTAAGCTAGGTTTCATCAACATGCCCAAAACCAGTCCATAGGAATCAGTTCATATCTCCCAATATACAACTCGAAAATTCGCAAGATCAGTGGCAATGGAAAGCTAACTCAATATGCTACAACTTCCATGAAGACCATTTTTCCTAGTTCCATACCAATTAATTTAGAAAAATCAACAAAGTAATCAGGTCATAACTTCGGGTACTGTTCACAGGCAATAAAACAGTAACTTTCCATGCAAAATTTCGCCCTTCTAGCATTACAATTTAACAACACCTATTTCACACAAAATTGTAGCCAACATCCCAAAGTTTCATTGGGCACCAACCTCACCTCATTTGCTCACTTACACAATTAGTTATGATCAAAACATTACAATAGGTCAAATTGCATTTTCCAGCTTTTCAACTACAACCTAACTCCTATCACTTCTAACATCAATAACACATCACTAAGCACCCATTTATACCTCTAATTCAACCACAAATTCATCACAACATATACTTATATGATTATACAAAAGTTGGCAGCACCTCACAACACCACTTCCATAATTTATTTACATTTATCTAACATCATAACATCATTAACAACATGTAAATTCACAAGCTTCCACTACTCTATCCTCTTCCCTCACTCAAGCATGCATTAAACCCATTCAAACCTACCACTATGATGATCAAGTAAATGCATAAATGATCTCCATGAATGCTTCTATCTATCAAAGGAAGAAATATAAACATCAATTCTTACCTTAAACAAGTTTCAAGCTTTCAATATCCAAGTCTATAAACCTCTCCACACTTCCTACCTTAATACCTCACCCACGGTTTCCATAAGCATAACAAAGACCATCATCAACTCAAGGTGTCAACTAGCTTTACATGAGAAGGAGGAAGAAGCAAGCAATTAACAAATGGAACTTATATGGGAGAAAAAAAAGAAATAGTCGAAGGAGAAGAAATGGCAAGTTTCGGATGAGAGGATGAGAGGAGGAATAAACCACTTTCACTTTTGTTTTGTTTTAAAGGAAGAGCCGTAAATGACAAGATAACTCAAGCATAATTGATCTTTTAAAAGAAATTTGTTGACTTCAAACATGAAGAGTGTCGTAGGTGATGAATATAAGGAGACAAAGTTAATAAATGATAAGGGACACTTGGCTTTTTAAAATAAGATAAGACAAAATCAAGTAATCCTAGTTAATTAAGTATTAATCCCAATTAATCTCTAATCATGGCTTTAGAATAATTCCCTAACATCATTTATCCACTAATCTCATGCCATTTGGCATCTGTTCAAAGACAAAAACAGCTCACTCGGTCGATCTGTTGAAATTTTCGGTCAGGGCAAGAACCCCGAACCATTTTTTGAAAATTACCTAAATTGCCCAAAATTGTAAAACATAAGATAGTCCACTCCAAATAATTTTTCAAACACGAAACCACACTTTCACTCCAAAAACACTTTTAGGCCATGTATGCTGCGATTTTGCGATGCCCGAAATTTTCTCCTGATAATTCCAGAAAAATTTCTATAAATTCCTAAAATGTAAAACACTCTATGGCACACTCCAAATAATTTTTCCAAATCCCATTATCACACCAATTTCACAAAAGATCACAATTAGACACTTAGGTAGGAAATGTCATGAATGCATGTATGACTATATGCCCTGCAAAACTCACCATTTATAGAGGCTGCATGACATATGTTCATGCCGAGTTATAATTTAATACTCCTAACCCGTCCCCGTCCCAATTTACTAAAATATCCTTCCCATCGGAGATGGGATGTTACACATAAAGTGGTACAAAAGTTTATAAAAGGATATTTACTAGATTTGGATCACCGAGAGAAGTATAAGTGATGAAGGAGCCCATTTCTGTAATAAATCATTTGAAGCTCTTCTTAAGAGATATGAAGTCCACCATTATGTGGCCACACGCTATCATCTGTAAATAAGTGGCTAAGTGGATGTTGATAACTGAAAGTTTAAGAGAATTTTGTAGAAGATCATTAATGGTCTGAGGAATTATTAAAGCTTGATGATACTTTTCGAATTGCCTTCAAGACACCCATTTATACAACACCCTTATGACTTGTTTATGGGAAAATTGTCATTTACTTGTGGAGTTGGAGCATAGGGCATATTGGTAATTAGTCCACTAAATTCTGATTAGAAGATAATTGGTGAGAAGAGACTCCTACAACTAAATGAGTTAGAAGAGCTAAGATTTAATGCTTATGAGAATGTTAAGTTGTTTAAAGAGAAAGTCAAAATATACAATGATTCTTATATCAAGAAGAAGGAATTAAAAATTGGAGATGTGGTTTTGTTATTTAACTCTAAATTGAAATTGTTTATGAGAAAACTCAAGTTGTATTGGAATAGGCCTTTAATGTGATTTAAGTGTTTAAACAAGGACCATTAAAATTGGAGAATAATAAAATGGAAACATTCAAGGTTAATGATCATTAATGGAAACCATATTTTGAAGGAGTATCTTCCTATGAAAGGAAAGTGGTTTCTTCCCTTTATTTTGATTGAAATTTGAGCTGAAATAGTCAAGCTATGAACTTAAAATTAGCATATTATGTTTTAGATAGAATTTTTTGTAATTTTTGTAATTTATTGCATTACTTTTATGATTTTTGAGTGAGTTGGATTGATGGATGTTAATGTCTTGAAGGGTTCAAATGGTTAGGGAAAATATCCAAGAGAAAGCACGATCTTGCATGTTCACAGCCACGCAACATTGAAGGAGATACCCTCTGTCACGATTGTGCATTTCATTTTCACGCTAAAAGATATCTTTTTCCTATGTTTGATAATGGTTTTTTTGTACTTCTATCTTATGCTTTTAGTTTTTTGTTGTAGTTATTTTGCAAGTTTTCATAAAGAAAATGGCACCAAGAGTGAAGCAAATCATGCTAAGGTCCAAACTAAAGGTATCTAATAGTCATACACGTGATTTTGCTACAAATTTTGGAACCCCATTCTAGATATTCTCACAAGAAGAAGGTGATAAGTTTCAAAAGCCCCATTCTATAATTGTTATTGCCCCTCAATACTTTGATTTCAAAGTTTTGGAAGAACTAGGGTAAAAAGAAAATTTTAAATCAATGAGTAAAATTTTATTCATTGTGAGTATATTGTATATAAAGAATTGTCCCTAGAATTATACAATATGTTGAGTTATGATCATAAGAAGCTAGACAATTTTCAATTTATATTAAGAGGGAACTCATGTAAGTTAGATTATTATATTATGGAGAAAATATTTGGGTTTCCTACAACCAAGATTGTATGATCATATAATGGTTTCCATGCCACCTCTTATTGGAAGGTATTGACTAGATTAGATGTGTTTAAACCTTATCATACAAATAATAATGTCGTTTCAAGTCCAAAATATTTTTTCCTGCATAAATTTATCTGTCATACTATTTTTGTAGGAGTCAAAGTAACAATGGTTCTAAAAAGGATTTATTCTTACTTTGGTGTATGTAGAATAGAGTCAAGGTCTACATATCCATATAAACCATGTTGTTTATGAGGTTTTAGTAATTGCTTGGATTACTACCATGATGTTGACGTTAATGGATTAACCCCTATCTTCCTTGAAATGATTTATAATACATACTTAAAGAGGGCATAAATCTTAAAGTCCTATAGTATGGAACTTTAAGATCCAAGCTCTAAATTTATAGTTAAGCATAGGAGATGATAAGCACGATCTAGCTCAGTTTTACAACAACAATATTAAAAGGTAACATCCAGTGAAGAATTAAAGAAGCAAAAGAAGGTTGGGAGACAGTGCTCAACAAATTGGAAGGAAAAAAAACAAATGACTAGGGGAAGAATGAATGCTATAGAGGCACAATTGAAGGAGGTAATGTGCCAACAAAACTACCGAACAAAACAAATACTAAAGTATTTTGTAAAACAAAGCATTTAAGTCCTAATTGATTTATTTTAATGATCAATGTTGAATTAACCACAAATGCATGACATAACTGTAGCTAGTAGAAGCAAGTAAGGGTCAAATCATACAAAGACAGTGACTATTAGTAATTACCATTATCCTATCTAAACTATGAATTGAGTGTTGGTTTTTAATTAAAATTAATACTAAAATAGGAAAAATAAAGTAGGAAGCAATAATAAGCAGAAATTAAAAAATCGTTTATAAAATAATCAATATCAAGAATTAGTGCTTAGGTGATGAATCTCCCTAAAACATTAGATAATTAACCTTTTATCATGCAGTTGTTTTATTAACTATTAGGCTGTGGAAATTTTATCTTATGCTAATAACTCTCTCGAGACTATTATCAACCAATCCATATGTTTATTAAATAAATTACTCATATTAGAGTTTCTAGGATTGTTTTATTAATTTTTGGATTCCTTTATTAGGTTTGAACCTAATCTAGAGGATTTATGTTGACATATCTCTATGTTTGCAATCAACTTCTTTCAATTACTATAAATCTATTCATACATAGGATTTCTCAATCTCTATGTTATAAAATTAAATTATGAACTAATATTTTGAATTTATTAGAACATATATTAAACATGTAATTGAATCACAATAGATTAATCAAAATAATTATATTAAATAAAAGAATCAAAACATATTGTAGCATAAACTAGGGTTCATCACATCACACCTAATACTAAAGATGTTTAGTTATACATTATAGAATATGAAATAAAATATAAATAGAAAGAAAAATGAATAGAAAACAAAGAGTTTATGCTACTAAATCTCACTTCTTTTCTATCGAATAATTTTGCAAGTTAAGGTTTGATATTGTTCTCTAGATCAATATCGTCTCTTTTAAACATTTTCCACATCTAAAATTACCTCTTAATGTCTGCTCCCTCTACTTGGCCTCCACTCATGCCTTTTAATAGTAAATTTTATGGTGATACACAATCTTATACATAGGCAAGTACTAGACCATGTATATTCCAAAATCTCAAAAATTCTTGAATTTGCGAGGTTAAATGACATTCACAGTAAATTACTAAATAATTTCGAGCATTTATCATGTACCACTATTAAAAGAAATAATTAACTTTTCAATATTTGTAAGGTTTAAACAAGAAAGTAATGTGAATAACCTTCAGGGTCAAAACAATAAAATGAGTTCAAAGAAAAATAAGATAAAGGATAATAATTTGGTTATAATCAATGAAAAATGCTAAGACTCAACTTAGTTATTCCTAAAAGATAAAATAGGGGTAAGTCAATTGTCAAAAAAATAGGCTTAAACAAATTATTAAATCTAAGTGTGTAATACCCAGTATCTAGTTTAACCGGTACACCGAAATAAAATTGATATTTAGACTTATGTCATTAAAACCAGAGCAGTGAATAATAATTTTTAGTGACATCAAATTAATGATGTATGATATTTTTCGTTGGTCACAGGAAGTGGTTCAGACAGACATTTAAAAAAAAACAGATCAAGAATGACGTTTTTGTAATTCAGTGGACTTGAGAGGCATATAAAAGGACCTAAGTTGGAGAATAAGACAAAACTTGTCTTCTTCCTCCTCCCTCTTTCACGACAGCCACCATGGAAGCTCTCTATAAGCTTTTTCAAGCTTTGTAACAAGAAGAAGAAGGTGATTCAAGCCATTTGAGTGACATAAAGAGGTAAGCCTCCACTCCTATGCTTAGATCCATGGGTTTAAAGCTTGATTTTCTCTTCTTTGTGAAACCCATTTGAGGGAATGCATGATTTGAATAATCTGGATGATGGATTGATGTTCTTTGATGTCCAATGACACTTATTCTTGAAGAAATTTCGTGTGTATGGTGATTTGGGGGGTTAAACCAAAACCTAGGGTTTTGAAGGTTGAGCTGGCATGGAGACAGATTGACCAGATGATTTCATATTCTTTGCATCTTCTGGTTCCCTTATTGTGTTGAACCTATTGATTGCGATTCTTTGATGAAGCATGTTTTCCATGTTAACCAAGAGCCAGCTGAGAGGGTTTATTATCAGACTATGTGCACATAAATGACCCGCCGGTGATGGGTTAGATCCGGGTCCTACCTGGAGAGGGCAGGCCTCCAGGGGCAAGGTTAGGCCGACCTTGTCTAGAATCAGAAAAGGGGAGATACGCCGTACTAGCATGCCTCTGTCTCTTCCTAAGAATTTCAGAAAGAATCAGAACTCAGAATCTAGAAAAGAAACCAGAAAAGAAAAGAACCAGAAAAGAAAAGAACTTAGAAAGAAAAGAACCCGGAACCCGTAACCCGTAACCCGTAACCCGTAAAAGAATTCGAAACCAGATTCTTGTTTTCTTTGAACAATTCACTTTGAGCTTTATTATTGATACTCATGTTATTGCGCATTTGAGATTACTACCGTGTATCCTTTGATGTCAGATATTGTTGCTTTGAATGCCACAGCCATTCTTGTGAAGCTAGCCTTGTATTACCTAGCCTCACAAGCATGGTAGTATGTTTATATCTCACTGAGTCGCGTTGTAGACTCACACCTCACTATCACCATTTCAGGAGATTAGCAGATCAGACAAGAGAGAAATCTAAGCCTTTTGAGACTCGTTTGGATAATCAATCAAGTAATGTTTTTGGCATGATGTAAAATTTGTAGATACTTCTAGACGCTCCATGGTTTGTCATAATCATATGTACATATAACCTGTATGGATTTGTTATGGTATTGAGAATGATGTTGGTTGATGATAAGTAGATGTTGTATGTGAGAATTGTAGATTTGAATCCTTGCTTCTTACAACCTATTAAGCAGGTAAAGGATTATCAGATAAACGAATGGGTCATGCTGGATTTTTAGTAGAAGACATAACAGTTGGGCTTACTACGGGTTTTGGTGGCTTTAAGCCTACCCATTCCCTAGTGCCAACATGGCCCAAAAAGGCGGGTCATGTCAGATGGTATCAGAGCCCGGTTGTATAAAAGTAAGGATCTTATGATCTACATGATGGAAAAAAAGTATTAAAGAAAGGTTTATGTTATGAAATATGCATATGATATCTTGCATAAGCATGACACCATGGAGCATAGGATCTGCATCATGTCTATAGCATGTTATCATTGTGTCTAAATGATTTTACTTTCTCTCTAGTATGCCTCCTAGAAGAAGAACACCTCCTCAACGAGGACGAGGACGAGGACGAGGATGAGGTCGTCCTAGAAGGGGGGAAATTTTGACTGTTGTACCTGATGTAGAGTCTGTACAGTAAGAAAAACAAGAAGAAAGGTCTCCACCCAGAGTTAGGAGGAGATCAGAGATAGAAAATGAGCCTGATCTCCCAGCTGCTCAAGAGGAAGAGGTCTGAACGTTACAACAAAGGATTGAAGCCTTAGAAGCAGAGAACCGAGCCTTAAGAGAAAGGCAGGAGGTTCTAGAATTAAGAGAAGAGGTAAGAATACTTAGAAAAAAAGAGAGAGAAAGGACTCAGGGGGTACCAGAAGTTGCTCCTGCACCACCACCTCAGCCAGTGTAGATGCCTGGAGGATTGCCTAGGTGAGCTTTAGATGATGAAGGGGTAAGCATCAATGATTTCTTGAAATTACAAACCCCTGAGTTTGGTGGTGAGAGACATGAGAATCCCCAAGAGTTTATAAGTCATACTGAGAAAATGGTCCGGAGATTGACTTGCTTTGATGCACGGATCATAGAATTAGTGGGGGTTAAATTGACAAAGAATGTCTGGGAGTGGTTCCAGAGGAATATTGATGATCAACTGTATGGTGAAAACCCTCCAACCTGGGAGTTCTTTAAGCAGGCATTAATAGATGGGTTCATTTCTCCCTATGAGAGACAGAATTGAGCCCTGCAATTTGAAAGGCTTAGACAAAGCTTTGGTATGAGCGTGGATTATTATGCAAGTGAATTTCTACGCTTATACAAATTTGCTACAACAATTGTGCCTACTGAAGCTTGAAAAATGGAAAGATACAAGTTGGGACTTATACCTTCCTTGTTTAGTGCTGTTGCAGCTATTGACTTCCTAAATTTGTCGAGATTGATTGATAAGACTCGACAATTAGAAGCAAAGTTTAAGGAGGGGAGAGCAGAAGGAGAATCGAGAAGAAAAGGTAAAGGCCAGAGCAGTAGAGGTCGCAGAGAAAGAGATAGCTCTCAGATGAGACAATCAGAACAACCAATACAGTCTGCTCCTCCAAAACTTCAGAGAGGGGGTCAAGGTAGGGGCAGAAATCCAGATGCATCAATCTTTTCAGTACCTGGTGGTGTCTGAAACCCAGTAGGCTAGATCACAAGAACCTCTGTGCGATCCACAGTTAGAACTGCTTGCAATGTCTGTGGAAAGAATCATCCAGGACCTTGTAGACTCGGGTCCAGAGGTTGTTATAGGTGCAGACAGCAAGGGCATTTCATGAAAGACTGCCGAATTCCAGAGAACCAAGCAGCTCCACCTCCAACTTCTCAGACTACTGTGCAGATAGATAGACCTGTAAATAGAGGCCCAGCTGGTAGAGGTAGACCTCAAGGCCAAGCTCTCACTCAGAATATGGGGCAGATGTCAGCCCCAGCTCCAGCAAATAGAGGTCAGGGGAGAGTGTTTGCGGTTAATCCCCAAGAAGCACAGGCCTCTAATACGGCAGTAACAGGTAACACTATGTAAACCTGTTGGTATTTAGTTAAATTGTTATTATGAATAAAATGTCTATGCTCTGTTATGATAGAAGATATGATTGTTTTTAATTATGTTGAATGTTGGTATAGGCTTAGTCCTTATCCAGAATCAGAATGCTAAAGTGCTATTTGACTCGGGTGCCACTCATTCATTCATAGCGCCGAGTTTTGCCAGAAAGCTAGATAAAGGGAGAGAAGTAATGAAAGACCCACTGTTCATAGTTACACCCTTAGGGGAAACTGTTGAAGTACAATATGTTTACCCCTCTTGTGTAGTGGAGTTAGAAGGCAGAAAATTTATGGCAAATTTGATCGAGTTGGCAGTATTAGAATTTGATGTTATCTTGGGTATGGATTGGTTGTCAAATCACCATGCTACAATGGATTGTTATGCCAAAAGAATTGTACTTAGGCCAGATCCAGAAAAAGAAGTGTTATATCAGGGAGATCGAATTGGGTTTCCTATCAACAGAATTTCAGCTATGCATGCTCAAAGACTTCTAAGGAAGGGATGTCAGGGGTATATAGCTCATGTTAGGGATACCAGAAGGAAGATAAGTGAGATACAGCAGATCCCTATAGTAAGGGATTTTCCAGATGTGTTTCCAGAAGATTTACCTGGATTACCACCAGAAAGAGAAATAGAGTTTAATATAGAACTCATTCCTGGTACAAACCCTATCTCCATTTCTCCATACAGAATGGCACCTATAGAAATAAAAGAGTTAAAGGTGCAGTTGTAGGATTTGCTGGATAAAGGGTTTATTAGACCCAGTAGTTCACCGTGGGGTGCGCCAGTGTTATTTGTCAAGAAGAAAGATGGATCCCTACGGTTATGCATAGATTATCGGCAGTTGAATAAAGTAACTATTAAGAATAAATACCCTCTTCCTCGGATTGACGATTTGTTCGATCAATTACAAGGAGCTAGTCATTTCTCTAAGATTGATCTCAAATCTGGGTATCATCAGTTAAGGATCCGAAAAGAGGATGTGCCAAAAACTGCCTTTAGAACCAGATATGGGCATTATGAGTTCTTGGTGCTTCCTTTTGGTTTAACGAATGCACCGGCGGCCTTTATGGATTTGATGAATATAATCTTCAGGCCGTATTTGGATAAATTTGTTGTGGTGTTCATTGATGATATATTGGTATATTCCAGGAGCCAAGAGGAACATGAAAAACACTTGACAATAGTGTTACAAAAGCCTTAGGGATAATCAGTTGTATGCCAAGTTGGCAAAGTGTGAGTTCTGGCTTAACAGAGTAAATTTCTTGGGTCACATAATTAGTAAAGAAGGAATTCAAGTAGATCCTCAGAAGGTGGAAGCGGTGTCTAACTGCCCTAGACCTACTAATGTTACCGAAGTAAGAAGTTTCTTAGGTATGGCTGGATATTATAGACGATTTGTAACGGACTTTTCCAAGATAGCTGCTCCCCTAACGAAGTTAACCCGGAAACAAGTGAGATTTGAGTGGGATGATTCCTGTGAGCAAAGTTTCCAAAAGCTTAAGGAATGTCTCACATCAGCTCCAGTGTTAGCATTACCTTCAGGGCAAGGTGATTATGTGATATATTGTGATGCCTCCAAAGTTGGTTTAGGCTGTGTATTGATGCAGAATGGAAGGGTAATTGCCTATGCTTCTAGACAGTTGAGGAAACATGAAGTAAACTATCCTACGCATGATCTAGAAACGGCAGCGGTGATATTTGCACTGAAGATTTGGAGACACTATTTATATGGTGAAAAGAGTGAAATATATACAAATCATAAGAGTCTTCAGTACATTCAGCAACAGAAAGAGTTGAATCTGAGACAAAGACGATGGATTGAGTTACTAAAGGATTATGACTGCCAGATCTTGTATCACCCAGGTAGAGACAATGTAGTGGCTGATGCTTTGAGCAGAAAATCGATGGGGAGTTTGCATCATATCTCCATTCAAAAGAAAGAGCTAGTTCAAGATTTAAATGGGTTATTTAATGCGGGTTTGCACTTGGAAGTATCTGATTCCCAAGTATTACTTGCTCAATTCCAGGTGAAGTCCGATTTAATTGATGAGATTCAAATTACCCAAGATAGTGATCCTGAGATAGCCAAATTAAGAATAGCTATCCAGGATGGTAAGATGACAGAGTTCAATATAGTAGATGGGGCATTGAAATGCGGTGACAGGATATGTGTGCTTGACATAAATGGACTAAGACAAAAGATATTGCATGAAGCACATTATGCACCCTATAGTGTTCACCCTGGAACCACCAAGATATACCATGATGTTAAAGGCATATATTGGTGGCCAGGTATGAAGAAAGATGTAGCCCAGTTTGTATCCACCTGTTTAACTTGTCAACAGGTCAAGTTTGAACATCAGAAGCCCATTGGACTACTACAGGAGCTACCGCTACCCGAGTGGAAGTGGGAGCGGATTACCATGGATTTTGTGATTGGATTGCCAAGAACGCCTAAGGGGCATGATTCTATTTGGGTTATAGTCGACAGACTGACCAAGTCAGCCCACTTTATAGCTGTTAAAACCACTTATAGTGCTTCTCAGTTAGCCCAGTTGTATGTTGACATAATTGTGAAGTATCATGGAGTGCCAGTGTCTATTGTTTCTGATAAGGGAACGCAGTTCACTTCTAGATTCTGGCAGAAACTACAAGAAGCCATGGGCACACAGCTAGATTTTAGTACAGCATTCCACCCACAGACTGATGGGCAATCAGAGAGAACCATCCAGACACTCGAAGACATGTTGAGAATGTGTGTCTTGGACTTTGGTGGAGATTGGGAACGTCATCTACCTTTAATAGAATTTGCTTACAACAATAGCTACCATTCCACCATTGGAATGGCACCTTTTGAAGCATTGTATGGTAGAAAGTGCAGATCTCCACTCTGTTGGAAAGAAGTAGGAGAAAAACAGTTAGAAGGACCAGATTTAATTTAAGAAACTTCTGCAAAAGTTCATCTGATACAGGAAAGATTAAGAATGGCCTTCAGTAGACAAAAGAGTTATGCAGATTCTAAGAGAAGGGACGTGCAATATGAACCAGGTGATCAAGTTTTCTTAAAAGTCTCTCTTATGAAAGGCGTAGTCATATTTGGAAAGAGAGGGAAGCTGAATCCTAGATATATTGGACCATTCGAGATCCTGGAAAGGGTTGGAAATGTGTCATATCGGTTAGCTTTGCCTCCTCATCTTAGCTACGTGCATCCATTTTTCCATATATCAATGTTAAGGAAGAACATTCCAGATCCTTCTCATGTATTACAAACCCCAGAAGTGAATATAGCATAAAATCTCTCTTATAAAGAAATTCCAGTTGCCATCATAGATAGACATATTAGAAAGTTGCGGAATAAAGAGATTCCGATGATCAAATTCCAATGGCAAAATCAAAGAATTGAGGAATGTACAAGGGAAACGGAAGAATCAATGAGGACCAGATATCCCCAGTTGTTCCCCCAAAAAGGTAAATTTCCAAAATTCGTGGGCGAATTTTTATTAAGGGAGAGAGAATGTAATACCCGGTATCTAGTTTAACCTAGATAATCAAATAAAATTGATATTTAGACTTATGTCATTAAAACCAGAGCAGTGAATAATAATTTTTAGTGACATCAAATTAATGATGTATGATATTTTTCGGTGGTCACAGGAAGTGGTTCAGACAGACGTTAAAAAAAAAACAGATCAAGAATGGCGTTTTTGTAATTAAGTGGACTTGAGAGGCATATAAAAGGACCTAAGTTGGAGAATAAGACAAAACTTATCTTCTTCCTCCTCCCTCTTTCACGACAGCCACCATGGAAGCTCTCTCCGAGCTTTTTCAAGCTTTGTAATAAGAAGAAGAAGGTGATTCAAGCCATTTGAGTGACATAAAGAGGTAAGCCTCCACTCCTATGCTTAGATCCATGGGTTTAAAGCTTGATTTTCTCTTCTTTGTGAAACCCATTTGAGGGAATGCATGAGTTGAATGATTTTGATGATGGATTGATGTTCTTTGATGTCCAATGACACTTATTCTTGAAGAAATTTCGTGTGTATGGTGATTTGGGGGGTTAAACCAAAACCTAGGGTTTTGAAGGTTGAGCTGTCATGGAGACAGATTCGTGACTCTCCTTATCTATTTTTGTTGAGCTGCTTAACGTATGAATCTGGAGAAACTTAAAACATAGAAGTTGTATATCTAGATGTTTACTATCTGCATGAATTTTTCCAGGATTTTAGGGTGAGCCGAATAAGAGTAATAGGTCCCGAATTGGTACTGGTTCAGAATACCAGCGAGATTAAAACGAGAACTGTAAGTTAATTGTTTGAAGACCTTAGGGTTAGAATTGGATGATGAGTTCTTCTTACGAAATGTTTGAAAATGTGTCCTATAAGTTCTGTAGAAAGGGATTATTAATTGGATGAGTATTTTGTTAGATATGGCCGATTAAGGGAAGCATGTTACTAACCTTAGAGTGACAGAAGAGAGCAGAAACAGGTCAGGCTTGTAAAAAGCACAATAAATCCAATTTGCGTCATTTTTTAGTCGTCCTTGGATATGTGATAGCCATATGAGTCTATTGAAAATGAAACTTGGAATCACCTTAATTGGATGAGAATGAATGAGTTATAAGGTTGTGAGTCGAGAAAGGTCCAACTAATGACTGCATGTTAAAGCTGATTGTAAATGGGAGATTTGGATCTCCTTAATGACCGAATTAGAGCATGGTCATAAAAGAAGAAATGTGAATTTATGTGTTAGCTAGAGGACTGGAAAGTTTGAAAAACTTTGGACCTAGGTATAAGGAGTTATGCCATCGCGAATGGGACTTATGCAGTTTTGTAATGTTATGTGTTAAGCAATGAGGTTTGTATGAAAATGACTAATGAGGGTATATGTATTTTCATGCATGTTATCCAGTAGCTTGTGAAAGCAGAAAAGGAATAGAACTAGACGTTGTGCCTAGTACATCTCAAGTTTAAGAAAGGTAGAAAGAAATCAGAAATTCTGAGATAGTTGAGGTGAGTATAAGCATACTACTATACTTGTGTAGTAATCCTTTCTTTAATATTGTGGCTTGTTGAATTGTTCTTGAATCCATATGACTTATTTGACATATAACTCCATTTAGTTGAGTCTAGCATGTTGTACGCCAGATTGACCAGATGATTTCATATTCTTTGCATCTTCTGGTTCCCTTATTGTGTTGAACCTATTGATTGCGATTCTTTGATGAAGCATGTTTTCCATGTTAACCAAGATTGATGAGTTCTCAGAATACCCAGCTGATAGGGTTTATTATCAGACTATGTGCACATAGATGACCCGCCGATGATGGGTTAGATCCGGGTCCTACCTGGAGAGGGAAGGCCTCCAGGGGCAAGGTTAGGCCGACCTTGTCTAGAATCAGAAAAGGGGAGATATGCCGTACTAGCATGCCTCTGTCTCTTCCTAAGAATTTCAGAAAGAATCAGAACTCAGAATCTAGAAAAGAAACCAGAAAAGAAAAGAACCAGAAAAGAAAAGAACTTAGAAAGAAAAGAACCCAGAACCCGGAAAAGAATTCAGAAACCAGATTCTTGTTTTCTTTGAACAATTCACTTTGAGCTTTATTATTGATACTCATGTTATTGCCGCATTTGAGATTACTACCTGTGTATCCTTTGATGCTGTATATTGTTGCTTTGAATGCCACAGGCCATTCTTGTGAAGCTAGCCTTGTATTACGTAGCCTCACAAGCATGGTAGTATGTTTATATCTCACTGAGTCGCGTTGTAGACTCACACCTCACTATCACCATTTCAGGAGAATAGCAGATCGGACAAGAGAGAAATCCAAGCCTTTTGAGACTCACTTGGATAATCAATCAAGTAATGTTTTTGGCATGATGTAAAATTTGCAGATACTTCTAGACGCTCCATGGTTTGTCATAATCATATGTACATATAACCTGTATGGATTTGTTATGGTATTGAGAATGATGTTGGTTGATGATAAGTAGATGTTGTATGTGAGAGTTGTAGATTTGAATCCTTACTTCTTACAACCTATTAAGCAGGTAAAGGATTATCAGATAAACGAATGGGTCATGCCGGATTTTTAGTAGAAGACAGAACAGTTGGGCTTACTACAGGTTTTGGTGGCATTAAGCCTACCCATTCCCTAGTGCCAACATGGCCCAAAAAGGCGGGTCGTGTCAAAGTGCCTTCATTTTAATGCATATAACTTAACAACTATGGTCTCAATTTGCATAGTAAAAGCAAGTTCTATAATCATTCAACTACATATGATAACACACATGAAAGGAAAACAAGTGCTTACAATTTTTCAAATTTTGCTCTTAGGCTCAAAAACTCACATAAAATGTGTTAATGTGTCTAAATAGCGTGGGATTTCATTTAATTTGACTATCTCAATGATTAATAAAAATATGACTTATAAAAACAAATTTTGTTCTATATAACTTATAAAAGCAACTTTCATCTTTTGCATACCAATGAAAATCAATATTGAATAATGGGATACCGTATTAAAGGATAAATTTCAATTAAGTTAAAATATCATTTCATAAAATTTAATAACTAAGATTATAATAAGCTTAAGAAAATTAGTAAAATTGTTAACTCCTTCACGTACTTAAAGTTGTACATTGTCCTAAATGTACACAACGAAGTATATATAATAAGTGAGAAGGTTTGTGGTATTTCCTAAGTATGACAATTTTTATGATTTCTGATCCATCTAATATCATATTACATCTTTGCAAAATATAAAGAAAAAGGGATTAAAACATAAAAAGAAATAAAAATAACACACAAAATTAAGAAACAAAAATATCATACGCTAAAAAGTTTTGGGAAAAAAAGAAATACACAATTAATAAAGAAAAAGAAAAAGAATGCAAAAATTAAATATCTTCCTCATTATGCAATCCTAGATGGTCCGAAAAAGCGTCCTTGTGATGTTGATCCTATACCGGTGGACAAACTATTGAGCAAGTACCCTGGCCAGATTGTGGAGGTTGGAAATTGATGCTTAGATGACTCGCCATTAACATCATCAACTCTCCCATCCATCCAAATGTAGGCTTAAGTTTTCCTAGTCTTTTTAGTTACTCAATCGCAATCTCAAGCCATCATACTCACTTATAAGCTCTCCTAATTGTTGTCAGATAGTCTTTTGAGTTCCCATAAGTTGGCCTACTTATCTCTTTAATAGTGTCATCTTTAGTTGAGTTGGGATTTGCATGTTAGGTCTAGAACCTCTCAGAATAACTGGCTTTAGTGCTTCATCTCCCATCTCGGGTAGTGATGGTTATGGTTGTAGTGGATGCTCTTATATAGATGGCTCCACTATGTCCTCTACTGTTGACTCATTGGGCTCCCCAATAGATCTAAAGGTATCACATGTGGAGGTATCACATGTGGGACCCTGATGTTTGCTTACCATGCACATGTGTTGCATCACTACTAGATTAAGTACCACAATGATATTCATTTACTGCATCAGTGGTAGTCTATCAAATAAACCCATTTGTTGTGCCATTTAGGACATATAAGGCCTGACACAGATGGTGCTGACCTTCCTGTCTTTGCTTTGATGCTTTATGAATTAGACAAGTGCATGTCCTAGGTGAATTAATGTCCTCCCACTTATACTCCACAAATAATACACATCTATATTCCTAATGACTCCCCAGCTATCACCCTGACTGCTTAGTATATGACTCAGAATATTATGGATCTATCTAACTAAAGCATATGGCAATGTAAAAATCTTGGACTTGCTTTGGTCGTAGTCATCTTCTATACTAATCCTACTTTAGAAGTGTTGAGGGGGCAATCTCTAAGAAAAGCATATTCATAGTGTAAGATGATCCAGTATCCCCATGTACTCCTAGTTGTAAAGACCCACCACAATGGAAATTTTCAAATAGCTCATTCAGAACATGTATCCCATCATTCAAAACTAGATCAATTTAGGTTGATCCCCTTATAACAACCTCTCTGTGAAGAATTTCAGGAGTACCTCTAATGTAAACTCCCAATAAGAAGGTTCCACAATGTCGAAGAACTGGGACCATGCATCAATATTAACAAGATCCTAAATTTTGTTGGGCTAAGCCAATTTGCTCTAATGCCTCCCATGCAATGAATATACTCGTGATGAGCTTTTTATCCTTTAACTACTGGTACTATTCCTCCTGGGCCCTGACATTGAACAATAACATTCGTGGCCCCCTTTAAGGACTGGACTGTAGTGGAAGATCCTTCTCTTTGTTGTCTCTTTCCGAGTGGAAGATCCTTCTCCTTGTTGTCTCTTTCTAGGAGTCTCCTTTTTGCATTGTGATCTTGTCATTATGCCCGCAATTTGGAATAAGTGTGAGAAGATTAACAAATAATTTAGGAAATATGCTTTTCCCTAAACTTAAAATTGATTATACTCACTAAAGTATTAACTGTAAAAACAAATTAACATTGAAAAATCAACATATAGAAATAATTAATAAATGAACACACATAAATAAATAAAAATTAAACAAATTTAATTAGAAAACCAACTAAAAAACTAATTAATCTCAAAACTAAAATTAAAAATCTTGTAATTAACAAATTCAACAAACGTAATTGTTAAATTTCCATTGTAACCATAAATTTGAAATTAAAATTCTAAATTGACGGTTACTAAAATTGACAAAATTAACATTAAATTCATACAACTAAACATAAGCCCATTATTATTTAATGTCAAAACAACTAATTAAACTAATTGAACACAAAATATCATAAGTAAACACTTACTAAGGAAAAATCACAAGTTTACGCAACTGAAGTTATATTTTTGCCCAAATTTCATGTAGTTAGTGAAATTCATATCATCTATTGAGTAATGAAAATAATCAACTATCAAACCACAATTATACAACAAAACACCAAAATTTCATAAATCCACAATTTCTCAATTTAAGCGTTTTAAAGCATAATTAAGTTAAATAATGCAAAACAACCAATTAAAAATGCATAAACAATTGAAATTGATAAGTTTACTTGATTATCAATAGATTGCAAGAAAAAACACAAAAATTGGGTTGGAGAAAGAAACAACAACGATAACAGTGAGAGAGGGAAAAGAGAATGAAAATTATGTATTTTTAGAGTATATTGTATAGTTACATGGTCGTATATCAAACTGTGTATGTGACTAAATCACAACTTTTTACGTGTATACATGTGTTTGTACACGGGCGTGTATTAAAATTTGTAAAACTACACTGGCATGTCTAAAGAGTGTGTTTTTTTTGTAAACATATGCAAATTTAAAATTTGATGCTCAAACATAAAAATTTAGCAATTTAACATTATAACTCATTAACACGCAGACCCTTACAAGCTAATTGTACTCAAACTTATCAGATGTTAGATCTTTCTATCCTAAAGCACTCCACATAAAAAATGAAACTTTATTAAAACCTAGATTTGTTGAGTCAAAATGACTTTACATATATATGATTTTGATGAATAACAAAGAAGTAGTAAAAGCAGAAGTAAAATAGAAAATAGATAGACGGAGAATAAAACACAGACGCAGACGAAGTTAAAAGGCAGACGAAAAAATACAGACGCAGACGAAGTTAAAAGGCAGAAGAAGAACTACAGACACAGATTGAAAAACAGACGGAGAAGTAGAGATGCAGACGCAGGACAAAACGTAGACACAAAATGAAAAGCAGACGCAGACGCAGACGCAGACGAAGACGTAGACACAAAGTAAAAAGCAGACGCAGACGCAGATGCAGACGTAGACGCAAAGTGAAAAAATAGACGCAGACACAGACGCAAAGTGAAAAGCAGACGCAGGCGCAAAAATATAGACGGAGAAAAGCAGACGCAGAATTCAAAAGAAGACGCAAGAGTCAGTTTGAGTTAGTTACAGAACTCAACTGATTAACCGTTTTTTTTCAAGAAGCAACATTCAAGATTCAAGATTCAAGATTCAAGAAGCAGTTACAAACGAAGACTCTAAATATAAGTTGAAGTCGAAGAATGAAATGTTAGCAAAAAAGAGCAAAAGTTGAGATAATTGATTTACGTACGCAAACACTGTGCAAATTAGCTGAGAGCTAGTTTTACTGTAACAAGTTTTAAATACTTTTGTAAGAAAGTAGTACAGATATCCTGCAGAGGCTAAGAGTGAAAGAATACTGAGTGTAGAGACCTGAAGAGGCTCGAAAAGAATACTTGTATACGTTGAAGAGATAGTGAAATCTCATAAAGAACTATGAGGACTGGACGTAGCCCACGGTTTGGGGTGAACCAGGATAAAATCGCTGTGTCAACTTCTCTCTACCCTTTCTCTTTTAAAGTTCAAATTTTTGTTATTACTTAATTTTCGAAACAAGTTTTCAAAGTTTTGATTGACTAGAACGTACTGAAGTTTCTGAAAAAGAACTTGTTTTTAATGAAACATTTTTAGAAGAGTTTTCAAAAAGGGGAATACATAATTCAACCTCCCTCCCCCCCTTTCTCGTGTATGCGTTATCGTATTATAAGCATTGTACTAACGTGTGATTTACTTCAATTTTGCCATTAAAGGAAAGACAGACAATAATATGGAGAAAGAAAAAGAAAAAGACTAAACATTGTCTCTCTTTTCTTTCTTTCTCTCTGCCTTCTCTTTAAGAATTTTACGCTCTTCCCCTTACCTTTTTACCAATTTTGGATAATTCTTTTTCCCGCGCTTTCACTTCTTTTACTGGTTCACTGCCAATTGAGTGTTGGTGGAGGAGTCTTCCTCTTTTGGCCATTCAGAGGTTTTAGGATGGAACGTAAATTAATAAACATATACTACCTAATATACCCTCTATAATCTTTCATATTACCATTGTTTATCCTTACTAATAACAACAAACGCAATATTGGCGGGAAATATCCATTGTAGTAGGTGAAGAGAGTTGGTAGGGGAGCATTGTAGCAGTCGAGAAGTGTGTTTGGAAGAGCATCGTTGCTTCAGCTTCAAGTACATATTCTTCTTTCTGGGTTGTGGTTACTGTGCTGCGCATAAATGTGATTTGGGTGTTGTATGCTTTTGATTGTTTAGGTTTGGGTGTTGTGATTTGGGTGAGGTATATATATATATTATAAACCTCATATGTTAAATGATTATATACATATATATATATATATATATAAGCATTTAACAGATAACAGATGAGGTATATATATATTATAAACCTCATATGTTAAATGCTTATATATATATATACATACATAATGAATTGATAATCTATGCTTCCCTTGTTTAGGCAAAGGTGGACTAAAAATATTTTCTGTTTAGGAAAATGTATGAGAACACTTGATGCATCTGGTATTCATAGCCAAACTTTTGTAAGCTCACAAAGCAGATTATTGGGATGGCTTGTTCTTCACCAGATGATTTATGTCAAGTACTTGTTTCATAATAATGTTGATGCTTTTGATATTTCCTTCTACCTTGTTGATGTGGAGTTTGTTCAGGAAAGACAGCAGTGATGAATATTTTGTTTGTTACTTGAGATTTTATGAATTGTATAAGAGCTTTTCTCAAAACTATCTTGCACATGCAATATTAATATTTTGCTATTTCAAAATATACCTATTCAATGACTTCTCTAGCAGACCTTGTGGAACCTTACCTTTAGATTAATCAGCAATTCATTAAAATTATACTGGAGGGCACCCTTCAGGATATCATATCTAACTTGTTGTTCAACATATTGTAGATGATCTGAACATACCAGAATAAGGTTTCATAGGATTTTAGGACACTACATTTTGACATATGATGCATTATTAAATAATTGTGAACATGTTCTATGTTTAATTACTCATCCATAATTTTGAAAATCCTTGAAAGTTTTTGCAGTGAAGTGTGCCTGCTGTAAATAATTTTGTTATCGAGTTAATGTTGCCAATTAGAAACATAAAATTTAGTAGCACATAAAGGTTTGTCTAACTATTTGAATAAGAGTGACCTTCTCGCCATTTAGTTTGTACTGCTATAAGATTAGCCACAGAACTAACTGCAAATAAATCTATCAAATACTGTCAATGTTCTTGTCTGATGTGATTTAGGAGGGAATAATGAAGCCTCCTATCCTTATGATGATATATTTGTATTTTCCGCCTTTTGCAGCTGGTAAAGCAAGCAATTTTGCCCCGTGTTAATAGTCTGGCTCTTAGAACAACAATTGCTGCGGTATGGTATTCTCTATATGGTGCATTTCATACTTGAGTTCAGTAGTCATTTCCTTAAGTCATTGTGTCTTATAAAAGTTGGGCTCTATCTATTTATGTCTGGAATAAAACAAAATAGAAAATTACTATTTCCCTATAACAACAAAATACCCTGTTCTTTTACTATCAAGGTCGAGGGTTTTAGTTGTATTATATACATACATACATACATACATATATACTTATATATATATATATAGTCTAACTTTGAATTGTCAATCTACCAAGATGTTCATGTTGCGTTGTCTAACTTTGAATTGTTAATCTACGAAGATGTTTATGTTGTGTTGTCTAACTTTGAATTGTCAATTTACCGTATCTCATTTATTGTGTTGTATGAATTTGGGGTGTTTTTCAATCATCACTGTCTTCTTTGTTTTTGTTATCCTATTACTTTGCTTGACATTTCCTATTAATTTTATTTTTTATATATGAACGATGAACATAATTAAATGGATAATCAAACACAAAATTGATTCGTATATATCAATTAGCGCTTGTTCATGTTGCTTGCCTTGTGATCTATTGGTGGGTGTTACGTAAGAGACATGCGAAAGACAAAGTTGAAATGCTTACGCCATCGAAGAGATCGCAATCAAGGGAGAGTTTCATGCAAAAAATTTTATTTCATTCTAATGGGAGAAATATAATTAGAATGTAGCCTAAACCATTCGTGGAATTATGTGAATTATTAGTTGGAAAAGGTGTGCTTCGGCCCACTGTAAATGCAAATGTTAAAGAACAAGTAGCGAAGTTTCTATACATATTAGGGCATAATGTTACCAATCGGGAGATTGTGTTTTTTTGGAGTCGATTTGGGGAAACTATAAGCCGTCATTTTCATAGCGTTTTGAAAGGAATTATATAGCTAGAAGACATATTTCTAAGACAACCTGAAGGATTAGAAACCCCGTCAAAAATATTGAACAGTAGTAGATTTTATCCATTTTTTAAGGTGATTTTTTTTCTTAACTTAGTTAAATTATATTAAACAACAGACAAAATATTGGAGAATAATATACTTCAATGTCAGGATTGTGTTGGTGCAATTGATTGTACACATATTTATGTGAAAGTACCTACTCGAGATGCTCCTAGATTTTATGGGAGAAAGGACTATCCAACACAAAATGTGTTGTGTGCTTGTTCTTTTGATATGAAGTTCACATTTGTATTGGCTGGGTGGGAAGGAACAACATCTGATTCACAGATTATGAAAAGTGCACTAACCAGACAATTCTCACTTAAAATTCCCCAAGGTAAAAATAGGGCTCAAATCTTATTAACTAATAAATGTCATATATTACATTTTGACATACTTTTATTCATGATAGGAAAATACTATCTTGTTAATGCTGGATTTATATTGAGAAGTGGATTTATTACACTGTATAGAGGGGAACAATATCACTTGAAAGAATATTCAAGGAGTCCTCCATGAAATGCTCGTGAATTATTCAATCATCGACATTCATCATTGCGTAACATTATTGAATGGGCATTTGGTGTGTTGAAAAACGATTCCCAATTATAGCATCCACCACATAACCATCCTAAGGCATTTAGACTAAAAAAAATCATTATGGCTTGTGTCATTCTACACAATTTCTTAATAGGTGCAGATCCAGATGATCCATTTCTTGATGAATAGTATGATGGAGGGGAAAATGATAACCAAGATGGGTATGAAAATGATGACGAAGATGATGCACACAGTAAAGAAATTATAAAAGATAACATGGCCGCTCATATGTGGGCTGATTACACTTTAGGATAGATATTGCTACATCACAAAAAATTTATGTTTTTGATGATTTTATATTGCTTTAAAAATATGTATTGGTTGTATCAAAATATAATGCTATTTATTAATATTGTTAATGTTTTCACATGTGATTGTGTCTTTGTAATGCTTTTTCATTATTTTTTCCTTTTATATTATTTGAAAATACTAGAAGCTTCAATATTGTGTATGCTTTTGATATAAAATTTTAGATTTTGTAGTTAAATTTGCGTCATACAAAATGCCACCCCGAAGAGAGCTGTGCTTTTGGAATCATGTTATAGACGATGCTTTGGTTGATGCATACTTGCACCAGCATCGACAAGGCAATCGTGTTGGTGGGACTTTCACATCATATGCACTTGATAAAATTGAAGCTGAACTAAAGGAAAAATTTCCAGATAAAGGAATCGATAAAGAAAAAATAAAAAATCGGAACAAGATTATTAAGAAGAAGTGGAGTAAGTGTTTTGATTTATTTTCAAATGGTGGTAGTGGATTTGCACCGAATCCATTAACAAATATATGGATTGCTAAACCAGAAGTGTGGGAGATCTTGATCCAGGTGAACTTGTTCAATAATTTGCTGGAAGAAAATTTGATACATGTTATGATTTGGTTGATTTATTAACTTATTTTTGTAGCAGGCTAACCCAGAAGTTGCTGAGTGGAAACATAAGCCTTTTCATAACTACGAGAAGATGGTAGAGATTTACGGACATGATAGAGCAACTAGTGAGCATGTTGAAACAGCATAAAAGATAAGAAGACGCACTATTTCTGTCGATGGTGGGTTTTTCAATACCATGGATGAAAATGATGACATATTGCATTACAATGACTTAAGTGTGGAAGACAATGTAACAATGGATGGTGATCGCACTGAGTCTCCAATGGGAATGCCAACTCATTCACAAAATGCAAACCCAGGAACATCACGGAAAAGGAAAAACAAGGCAGATGATGGTGAAGATGTAATCAAAGATGGCGTTCAGAAAGTTGCAGAAGCTATTATAAACTCTACTACACTGTTAGTTAAACCTTGTCCCATTTCAGAAGAAGAACTATATAATCATTTGGAAGAGCTGGGACTGGAAGGATCGGACTTGTATGCAAGTTATCTTTTCCTTGTTCATAGGCCAGATGAAGTCAAGGCATTACTTGGTGCACCAATAAATATTCGGAAGGACATATTGGAGTTTATGATGTCTTCTTAAGAATAGAAGATTTTGTAGTATGTTTTGATGGCTTGGTATTAAGTCCTTTTCCCTCTGCTCAATATGGACATTTTGTTAAATATTTTTGTATATTTTGTGGATGAATGTATCACGAAGCCATGTAATTGAGGGAACTAAATGAAACTAATTTTTTGTTTATAATATTATCAATGCAGATAAATGATGTTGTGCATGTTTAATTGCTATTCTTTTTCAATGTTACCCTTTATTTCGTATCCTTGAGACCTACAGGTACCACTAGAATACAAGTTGGTTATTACTTGATTTTATGGCATTTGATCCTGTTGTCTATTTTATGAAACTTGAGTTTTACTTTAGAAGGTGATATATTTATGGCTTACTTGAGTCTCTGTTTTTTTACTTCTCGTCCAGCAAAGCCATTGAACATTGTACTTCTCCTCGTCCAGCAAAGCCATTGAAGATTGTAATCGCTGGTGCAGGTAATCAAATTTTATATCTTTCATAATGATATTTCATTCTATCATCTTCTTTTGCTTGGTGGTTCCCTAATTGTTGAGTTTGTTGAATTATGCTTGAGATGGATCATCACATCAATGTTGTGAATGCAGGATTGTTTTGTTGTACATACTTATTAGTAAAAAGATCTGTTTGTTGTCATTCTTTAAATTGTTGGCATGCCAATTTTGTTTGATCCTATAACTAGGTGGTCTCTGCTTATGGAAAAAGAACGTGCTATTATAATAGGTGACAACAATATAGCTGAAACTACACCAAGAAATGAATGCTCTATGCCATACCCTATAGAAGAATCTGAATATTTGGAGCCAATAGCTGAAGAGTTAACTGTTGGGGCCCGATATCGGAACCGGATCCCAACCAGAAAGATGGAAGGCAAAACGAAAAACGATGAGGCTGAACGAATCAAAAACAAAAGCGAAAGCAAATAATAAAGCGAAAACAGACACAGCGGAGCACAAACGAAAACAAAAAGCGAATCGAACATGAAACGAAAACGAAATCGAATAATCGAATCGGATATGAATAACAATTCGAATAGAAACGGAACAAAGTGGCAGAAACTAAAACGAAAGCAGAATCGAATACTCGAAAACATAAATCGAAAGAATCCGAAGCGGAAGACATAAAGCGAAAGAAATCAGGAGGCGAAGCAATCGGAAACGCAAGTATCAAATCAAAATGAATCGATAACAAAACGGATACGAATCAAATGGCGAATACATATCGAATAGCGAAAACGAATCCGAATCAAATTGAAATTAATGAACTAAATCCCACATCCAAAACAAAATACCTTAGAAATACTATCGCGTTGGAAACCTTAGACATTACCAATCTAATCCGGTAAAATTTTTTTTCTTTTCTTTCTTATTTTTTTATTCCATCACATATACTTTATTCCAACATCTTGTTAACTAAAATAATAATCTTATTCTTTTCTTTCTTTCATCATAAAAATTTCGGCAACATAACGGCTGCATTCTAACTAACCTAAACCTGTAAAGTCTTTAAAACACACTTCTATATTTCTCACACAATAACCAGTATCATTAGACCCTCCGTCCGGAATCTCAGCATATACAAACACAATCCTATATCTAAAACATTTCAATAAGTCTCAATCCATAATACATAATACTTAATCAGGATCTTCCACATTCAAGTCACAATCGATCATGTGCATAATTATCTGCAATTCCCATTTATTTACAAGTTACAATCATGTCTCAATTTTATATTCAAACCATACACAACCCAAATCAAACTCTTATGCAATTCCATAATCCATAAAACATTCACAAATTCAATTCCATAAATCAAGTCCTTATACAATTTAATAATTCACATACATCAATAAATGCTTGCTATACATTATGGCAAGTCAAGTCATATACGAAAATAACACCAGAATCCCAATTACTTAAAATCTAACTTATACAAGTTACGAAAACATGCAAAAGTCGATCTAACGTCTTGATCGTCTTTCAGCCAATCTCCTGCTCGAATACTTGGAGATGGGGATGAAAGGGGGGTGAGCTAGATAGCTCGTGGATAATATGTTTATAAATTGAAGATAAGCGAAAACATTTTGCAAAACCTTTTGCCATTTATTTTAAAAGTCTCACGGTAGAAAAATTTAGCAAATTTCTTACTTCTCAAACTTTTCAAATCATTGCCAAACAATTTCAATAAATTCTCGGCTGAAAAATCCACAATAGTTAATTTCTCAAAATTTTCACATTTTTCACATTTCATGAACAAAAACCATATTTCTTAAACATTTTTCAAAACATGCAATGCATCACATTTAGAAACAAAACAAGAACACATAACACATCAAATGGTTTGGTTCGGTCCAAAACAGAACGTACTGCACATTTCCGCATAGCGGTCCTGTGCAGCCGTGAACGGAACGTACTACACCTTCCCACATCGCGGTCTAGTGTAGCCGTGACTTATGGGAGTCCGAGATCGGAACTCCAGTGCCACTAGCGGGCAGCCGGGAGAAGGCTTTAAAACAGACAAGTGCACACTCCTCCCACTTATGGGACCTGACCAAACCCACATAAACACATAATCGAAAACAAAATTTCGGATTGGCCGAAGGCACATTTCGAAATCTTGATTTTCAAAATTTTGCATATCATATCATGTCAAAACTTGACACATTCACAACTATCCAAAATTAAACCAATTAAAATAAGCATTCACTAAAATTGACTTCATAATCCACAAACCCATACCATTTTCCATGATTCTAAACCAAAAATTTAAGAAAAAACTCAAAACTCAAAATTTTCTCTTACCTCATTTCTCCTCCATTTTCGAAATTTCCTTAAGTTGGAAGGAAGCTCTTGTATTCTTCCACCTTTTTCCTTCATGAAAGCATCAAATCCCCTTTGCAACTCAAGAAAAATCAAAGCTCTAAGATCTTCTTTCTTCTTCCTCCATACACCACCGAAAGCTTCTCTCTTCTCCCTTCTTATTCTTTTTTTTATTTCTTCCTTTCTTCCTAAGTGTTGTGAGTCTCTTCCTTTAAAAATGACAACACTCTCCTCTAGTCTTTTAATGAATGACCATTGACCATATTGCCCTCCCATGTATGCCTTTAAACTTAATTCCTTAAGTAAATTTCCAAAATTGCCCCTGCACTTTACTTTATTTCATGCTTACTTTCGGATATTTTTCTCACTATCAAATTGATGGAATTTGCCGAAACTTCCTTCTAGAGAAATTTTGCTTATTGTCTTAATTTCATAACTCCACCAAAATCATTTAATTTGGTGGACTACACCAAACATTATGCTCCAAACAGTTCGGGCATGTCTTATGCTAAAACAATTTCCAGCACATTATTTCCATCCAAACATTGACATTCTTAAAGACAAAATTGAAACTCCAGTCCTTCATAAAGATTTTATCTCTATTTCCCTAATTTAATGCGAATCAAGAATCACCTCATTTGGATTAGCAGAGCAAAAGTTATAGCCAAATTACTTTCAGATGTTCCCAATCTATGACTGCACACTAATCCGAACATCAATTCAGAAACTGAAAGTCTTAGGGGCTAAATTGAAATTTCATTACTTCATATGATTTGTAGCCCCATGTCTTAATTTTATTTTTCCTTAAGAATCACGTCAATCGGATCACCATAGATTGAGAATTTCGCAAAATACTGAACTATGTTCAAAAAATTTCTTGACTCACTTTGATTAAATCAATCACCCTCAATTTAATCTCAAAAATTCACAAATTTCCCATTAAAAAAAATTAATTGTCTTAGGAATCCAACGCTTTAAAAACCAAGTCAATCGGATGTCGAACGAAAAAGATATAAGCAAAAGATTAAACAAAGGTCGGATGAGTAAAGAAAAATAAATCAAAATCAGAAGAAACAAAACGGCGCCGTATTGCGCCAAACGCAGTGGCCAAGGACGGACAGACAAAACGACGTCGCCGAAGGGAAACGAAGCGATGTCGTTTAGTGGAACAGGAGCGCGCGTAAGGCGTAGAAACCAGCGAAACGATGTTGGGGCGAGGTGAGGAAACGACGCCAAGACTGGCTCGTCATCATGCGACTCATGAGGGCGAAGCGACGCCTAGAGATTTTTCATTTTTTCATTTCATTTTTTTCACATAAATGCAAAAATAATCCAAAATTTCCAAAATTCATATCTCTTGATTCTAAACTTCAAATTTGATAAATTTGGTCTCTATAAAAAGCTTGAAGGAAGCTATACAGCTCTCATGTAGAACTCAAAACTCAATTTTATCTCTAAAGGGGTCAAAAATCCAATCAAAGATACTTCCCCTATTTAATGAAACCCCTAAATAATAGTCAACTTTGAAATATTCTATCTTTCAACACCAAAGTCCAAAAATGTCATATTTTATATCAATGAAAAGATAAGAAAGTCACCTACAACTTTCATGAAGGACAGAAGAATCAATATAACCTCTAAGGAAGTCAATTTTCCAATCAAAAGTTCTGTCCTCTAATAATCATACCAAAACAATAACAAAAACTTGCAAAACTCATAACTTATTATTCCATGATCCAAAAATTCTATACTTTATATCAAAATAAAGATCAAAACAAGATATTCAACTTTCATGAAGAACTTAAAGGCTAACTCAACCTCTAACTAGGTCAATTTCTCAATCAAATTTTCTGCCACAACCTAGGTTAACCTATAGCACATCCAAACTTTCAAAATTTTCAACTTTCAATTTTCACGTCAACAAATTGCATATTATACATCATTGTAAAGCTTGGAAAATCTTCTATGACTTTAAAGAAGACTACTTAACTCAATTCAGACCACATCAATACATAATTTGTCTCAAAGCACAGCATATACAATCCTACACTTAAGAACATTTACAAAAGCAAAGTCAAATAACCTTAACTTTGACTGATCATAACTTTTACTCTCGATATCAAAAAATATCAAACTTTATGGCAACAGAAAGCTTTCAACATAATCTACAAGTTTCATGTAGATCATTTTCTCAAATTTTGCCTAAATCAAAAAGTCAACTCTCTATGACCCAAAAGTCAACTTTCTTTAAATTTTTCCCAATTCTCACACTTTCACTAATCATTTCTTTTCTCATCAATTTTCTTATAGAATAAAAATATTATTTCATTT
Organism: Erythroxylum novogranatense; assembly: GCA_029891385.1. Classification (NCBI taxonomy): domain Eukaryota; kingdom Viridiplantae; phylum Streptophyta; class Magnoliopsida; order Malpighiales; family Erythroxylaceae; genus Erythroxylum; species Erythroxylum novogranatense. The sequence goes on along the minus strand of CM057228.1, from coordinate 58,248,019 downwards.
CATTTAATAATTCTAAATGTCACTTAAAAATCGAGATCCAACATTTCTCCCTCTCTTAAAAGAATTTCGTCCTCGAAATTCTAACTTAAGAGATCACTAAGTGCTTGCTTCTTAATGACCATAACCACTTACTTTCTTATCTAATTTCCTCATCTTACATATCTCTCAATCTTTACACAATTTCTCACTTCTTGTATTAAATATACCTCCAACATATCAAATTACTATTTCTTATCATATTTACACAAATCAATGGTCCAATTCTTAATAACCTTAATATGGACCAAACCATCATTCAAAAACAATTGTTTGTACCTCTATACATATATTCTTATCCTCAAGCTCATATTTCAAATATCCCTTCTTTCATCTCACAAAAGCATAGTCAAATCCATATTCTTGACACCCAAATCAAACAATCACTACATTCTTCACATAATTCATGAGAAGTTCTCCACATCAAAAACACATTCTCACTAATTCAATTTTAACAGACATATAGCCCAAGTAAGATCCTAATACTGGGCTCTGATACCATAAATGTTGGGACCCGATCTCAGAACCAGATCCCAACCGGAAAGACGGAAGGCGAAACGAAAAACGATGAGGCGGAACGAATCAAAAACAAAAGCGAAAGCAAATAATAAAGCGAAAGCGGACACAACGCAGCACAAACGAAAACAAAAAGCGAATCGAATAATCGAATCGAATATGAATAACAAATCGGATAGAAAAGGAACAAAGTGGCGAAAACTAAAACGAAAGCGGAATCGAATACTCAAAAACATAAATCGAAAGAATCCGAAGCGGAAGACATAAAGTGAAAGAAATCAGGAGGCGAAGCAATTGGAAACGCAAGTATCGAATCAAAACAAATCGATAACAAAACGGATACGAATCAAATGGTGAATACATATCGAATAGCGAAAATGAATCTGAATCGAATCGAAATCAATGAACTGAATCTGACATCCGAAACAAAATACCTTAGAAATACTATCGCGTTGGAAACCTTAGACATTACCAATCTAATCCGGTATTTTTTTTTCTTTTTTTTCTTATTTTTTTATTCCATCACATATACTTTATTCCAACATCTTGTTAACTAAAATCATAAATCTCATTCTTTTCTTTCTTTCGTCATAAAAATTTCGGCAACATAACGGTTGCATTCTAACTAACCCAAACCTGCAAAGTGTTTAAAACACACTTCTATATTTCTCACACAATAACCAGTATCATCGCACCCTCCGTCCGGAATCTCAGCATATACAAACACAATCCTATATCTAAAACAGTTCAATAAGTCTCAATCCATAATCCATAATCAGGATCTTCCACATTCAAGTCACAATCAATCATATGCATAATTATCCGCAATTCCCATTTATTTACAAGTTACAATCATGTCTCAATTTTATATTCAAACCATACACAACCCAAATCAAACTCTTATGCAATTCCATAATCCATAAAACATTCACAAATTCAATTGCATAACTCAAGTCCTTATACAATTTCATAATTCACATACATCAATAAATGCTTGCTATACATTATGGCAAGTCAAGTCATAAACGAAAATAACACCAGAATCCCAATTACTCAAAATCTAACTTATACAAGTTACGAAAATATGCAAAAGTCGATCTGACATCTTGACCGTCTTTCATCCAATCTCCTGCTCGAATACCTGGAGATGGGGATGAAAGGGGGGTGAGCTAGATAGCTCGTGGATAATATGTTTATAAATTAAAGATAAGCGAAAACATTTTGCAAAACCTTTTGCCATTTATTTTAAAAGTTTCACGGTAGAAATATTTTGCAAATTTCTTACTTCTCAAACTTTTCAAATCATTGCCAAACAATTTCAATAAATTCTCGGCTGAAAAATCCACAATAGTTAATTTCTCAAAATTTTCACATTTTTCACATTTCATGAACAAAAACCATATTTCTTAAACATTTTTCAAAACATGCAATGCATCACATTTAGAAACAAAACAAGAACACATAACACATCAAATGGTTTGGTTCGGTCCAAAACAGAACGTACTGCACATTCCCGTATAGCGGTCCAGTGCAGCCGTGAACGGAACGTACTACACCTTCCCGCATCGCGGTCCGGTGTAGCCGTGACTTATGAGAGTCCAAGATCGAAACTCAAGTGCCACTAGCCGGCAGCCGGGAGAAGGCTTTAAAACAGACAAGTGCGCACTCGCCCCACTTATGGGACCTGACCAAACCCACATAAACACATAATCGAAAACAAAATTTCGGATTGGCCAAAGGCACATTTTGAAATCTTGATTTTCAAAATTTTGCATGTCATATCATGTCAAAACTTGACACATTCACAATTATCCATAATTGAACCAATTAAACTAAGCATTCGCTAAAATTGACTTCATAATCCACAAACCCATACCATTTTCCATGATTCTAAACCAAAAATTTAAGAAAAACTCAAAACTCAAAATTTTCTCTTACCTCATTTCTCCTCCATTTTCGAAATTTCCTTAAGTTGGAAGGAAGCTCTTGTCTTCTTCCACCTTTTTCCTTCATGAAAGCATCAAATCCCATTTGCAACTCAAGAAAAATCAAAGCTCTAAGATCTTCTTTCTTCATCCTCCATACACCACCGAAATCTTCTCTCTTCTCCCTTCTTATTCTCTTCTTTTATTTCTTCCTTTCTTCCTAAGTGTCGTGAGTCTCTTCCTTTAAAAACGACAGCACTCTCCTCTAGTCTTTTAATGAATGACCATTGACCTTATTGCCCTCCCATGTATGCCTTTTGTAACACCCCACTCTCGAGTGACCCGAACCCGATATTATGGGTAATATCCGAGTCCGTGCCCCGCGAGGGTGGAGTACTACATCAGTCGGTAAAACTCGGTATTAACTTTTTTTGTTCTTTCCTTCACACACACATACACATTATAACATATACGGAAACAATTTACATACACCATTAAATGGACTCGGGGCTCTTTTCATAAATACAATTAACTCCAGTATGTTGATTTTACAAACTGACTTAAGCAATAATACAGAAAATCAAAGAATAGAAATACACTAATGCAGATTTAAACCGATCCCGACCTCTTTCTTTCACTTGTATCTGATACTCTGTCAAACGGGTATTCTTCAAGACCTGAAAAATAGATGCAAATTTTGGGTGAATTTTGCGAACTCAGTGAGGAACCATCATCGACGGTTCACCCAATTCATGCATCACATAACAAATTACAGTAATAATAATAATGTCACAGTATCATATCCTCAGCAGTCACAGTAATACACAGTAAGAAATCAGTCACATAAATCATACAGTCATTCAGGTATTCAGTCAAGTATGTATGCAATGCACATGCGACTCTTTTCCCATTTTATTTCAGTGTTGTGACCGAGTGCTTAACAGTGATCAGTATTCAGTAGACGCGTCTAGGGAGTAGGAGAGCCCTCTGGGTATGCACTAACTCCCCTCGAGCTTGAGGCTCGGTTCAGTAACAGTGAGTAACAGTAGCGACTCTGATCACAACTATTGTTATTATCAGTTTATGCATTGATATATGCAATGCATATGCCCAATTTCACGGTCGATAAAAGCGATGCGCCCGAGAGAGCGCTTATTTAAATGCGATGCAGATGTAGCAAGCAATGCCATTGATCACAAGATAACCAACGAGATCACAAGATATTACGATATTACAACATCACAAGATATCACATCAAACGATGGCGATAAGACAAGCCATTGATGTAGTACACTTTTACAAGAGAAACAATTCAGTTCACGAATCACACCCAGATACACTTCTATGTCAGTTTTCCCAATTCATCGGACCACCCGTCCTGAATCCAGTCATAAACAATCACAATCTAAATCCCTCCATTATTCTCCACATTAAACATATAATAATTGAGTGAAAGCCATCTCAGTCACTCACCTGGATTTCCGAGCTACTACCTTCTCTCAGTGACATTGGAGGATTGGCGCTCTAATAGGACCTCTATACCAAACGATGATATAAACATTATCAATTGGTTATTTAAAAAGCAGCTCGAAATGCACATGTAATAATGAAAAGGTGCACAATGCGTGTTCATGATATTCCCGGCCCTAATCTCATTTTTTTTCTATCATAAAAATCTATCTAAAAAATTAGAAACCTATTGGCACTGACGGTGCGCAAATCGGACCTCTATAGGTCCCCAATTAAACAAAACAAAGGATTACAGCACTTTTACCCTAACCCACGCCAATTTTCCGTCCAAAAATCTCCAATCTCTCAGAAAATGAACTTTAATATTCTACGAATCCGATGCCTCAAGAATCAGGTCAATCGGATGTCGGACGGAAAAGTTATTCACGAAGGAAACCAAAATTCAACAATTAATATATATATATTGCCCTTATTTCCTACTCTTTTTTTCCCTTTCCTTTAACCGAAGTTCAATAAATCATAACTTATTCTGCATAATTCAGAAAAATGCAAACCATATCTCATTGGAAAGGTAATGAAACCCTCTACAAGTTTCCTTTAGTCCAGAAAATTCAATTTCACCCCTAAGGCTGTCAAACATCCAATGTAAGCTACTGCCCACACATTTCACTTTCTAAAACAGAACAGTCATTGGAAATTCACTATCTTTCATTCTATGCAGTCAAAAATTATACAATAAATATGCTCATCAAGATCACAATGTTAGCTACAACGTTCATATAACAACCCAAATTTCAATTCCCTTGCTAACTAGGTCGAATAATTCACTCAATGTTGCTGTCCCTGAAATCACTCAATTTGAGCAGTAACTTTCTATCAATAATATCTCCCTGTATACAAGTCAAAAAAATCACCACTTTATATCCCTGAAAAGATAAAATCTCAAACTTCAATTCTTCATGAAATAACCAGACTCCAATTCAGCCTCTAACAGTGTCAAATCTGTTATGCAAATTTCTGACCTAATCAGCAATTAACATCACAATGTAGGTTCAAATTGTGAAAATCATAACTCCCACATATGATTTCCAGAAATTATATTCCATACACCATTTTCAAGATGAATGTGTCATCTAAAACTCTTCAGTATATTTCTAACACCAATTCAATGCACACAAATTACTAAAATTCCTCATAATCTGAATGTACACCAAATTTGACATTCCAGCTAGGTTTCATTCAATGCATAAAAACAGCCAACAATCATCAGTCCATAACTCCTAATAGACATATAGAAAAATTGCAAAATCAGTGGCATTGGAAAGCTAACTTAGTAGGCTTCAACTTTCATTTAGTCCATTTGTCCTAATTCCTTCTCAATTAATTTATAAAAATTAGCAAAACTATAAGGTATGATTTCAGGTACTGTTCATTCCAGTCAATAGCAGTAACTTTCCAAGACAAATTTCAACCTTTAAGAGTTACAATTTGACAACACCTATTTAACACAAATATGTAGCTAACATCCCAAAGTTTAAGTGTCCACAAACTGCACCTCATTTGCATTCCTAAACAATTAGTTATGATCAAAACAGTACAATCGATTAAAACCCTAAATCTCCAGATTTGGTCCAATCTTAGTTTCTATCATTTCCAATACCTTTAACACATCATTTGTAGCATCCCACTCCCACGAGACCCGAACCCGACATCGACGGTGATATCCGAGCCCGTGACCCGTGAGGGTGGTATGCTAGAACAGTCAATACAGTTTAAAAGTTGGTAATATATATATATATAAAAAATTTAAAAACCCATCGAGAGCGCCAATATCAGTAAATAATTTGGGCCCGTTCTAATACGAAATCATTTTCAATCAGAACATTATTTCGGTAATCAAATTACAATACAACATTAATCAATCGGGGCACTCCGCAATACCAGTACGAATCTTCCGAAAATACAAATTTACATATAATTCAAAAGACACAAATGCAGACGTGAACTAATCTCGACCTTAACTCTGACTTGCAATTGGTAATCATACTCCCGTGCCCAACGGGGTACTCTCCGATCCCTGAAAAATATTTGCAATTTTGGGTGAGTTTGCGAACTCAATGAGAAACCATCATCGATGGTTCACTCAATTCATGTATAAACACACAATTTACCAATTATCACATACAATCACAATTCACAAATGTAAGGCGAATCGCCTTTCATACAGTCCACATTTAATCATACCATATATGCAATGCACATGAGACCCTTTCTATTTTCATTACGTTGTTGTGACCGTGCGCCTGAAACTGTCCCAGTGATGGGCACATTGCGTTGAGCCAGTGGCTCTGAAAATATTGGGCTTGAAGCCCTGATACATTAAGCCTGAGGCTCTGAATACGTTGGACACGAGGTCCATGTGCGTTGGTGAAAGCTCTCATATACGTTAGGCGTGATATGCCCGATACGGTGGCTGCTCCGTCCACAACCGCTTTTATCGATCATACTTTGATGCATGCAATGCACATGTTCCAATTTCCCTTTACAAGTCAATGTTATTTGCCATATCTTCGAACTTTCGGTCCGGTATTTCAATCATATACATTTCTAATTTGTTGCATCCTACCATATCACATTGATAGTCACATCCCATGTATCAAAACAAACAACTAACACTTCAATATCAATTTCCCATTTCCTCAGACCTTTGGTCCGAGATCTCCAATGCAAACATTCACAAACAGTTACACACAAGTAGCACTTCGGACACCTATGGTCCGAAATCAATCAAAAACAAACATACATAATCCCTCCATTATCTCCACATGGCATAACCACATCATTTTTATCACATATAGATTGAGGAACCAACTAGGTTACTCACCTGTACTTCCGAGCTAATATCTGGAAGTCTCTGCAACGTCGGTAGGTCGACGCTCCAACTGTGCCTCTATAACAAGCAGAGAGGAATCCGATCACTAATTATCCAATCCGAACTAGTAATAATGCACATGTAAGTGTATAATGCTTGTTCATGAAATTTCCGGCCCTAAATCCAAATTTTCCCATAATAAAAATTCCAACTAAAATTCGAAAGCTATAGCCACTGACAACACTCAATTTGGACCTCAATCGGTTAAAAAATAAATAAAATAGTGATCACAGAACAAGTACCCGGGGCCACGTCAATTTTCCGTCTAAAAATTCCCAATTTCTCACAAAATGAAATTCAACATGTCACAAATCCGATGCCTTAAAAATCAGGTCAATCGGACGTCGAACGGAAAAGAAATTGACAAAAGAAGCAAGAAATTCTAAAATACCAATTAACAAATAAAAATAAGGGACCAGCCTCGCTGGGGCGAGACGTCGCCCTAGCGAGGCCGACTTATCCACCCCTTTAAGCCTCGTCACTAGGGCGAGGCGTCGCCCTAGTAACCGGGCGTGATTCCCATTCCTTCTCTCTCTTTCCTACTTCCAACCCAAATTTACAACAACAATAATTCTTAGCATACAAATCAGAAAAATACAAATTATACCTTGTTGGAAAAATCATAAAAACCTCTACAATTCTTAAGAAGACCATAAAAATTAATTTCACCTCTAAGGGTGTCAAAAATCCCATCAAAGCTACTGCCTACTCAAAACTCATCAACACAGGACAGTACTTTGTAAATTCAAGAACTCACTGATTATTCAGCCAAAAATTACCACATAAATATGCTCAATAAGTTCACAATGTCATCTACAACTTTCATGAACAACTCAAAATCAAATTCACTTGCTAACCAGGTCAAACAATTCCCCAAATCATCAGCCCTCTGAAATCAACCAATCTGTACAGTAATTTTTCAAACAGCATATCTCTTAGCAAAAAAGTCACAAAATTCACTACCTTATATCCCTCAAAAGCTAAGATCTCAAACTTCAATTTTCATGAAGAACTCAAACTCCAATTCGATTTCTAACAATTTCAAAACTGTTATGGAAACTACTGTCATGATCAGCCATTCATAATCTAGTTTAGGTTCAGTTTTTACAAAATCATAAGTCCCAAATCTGACCTTCAAAAATTACATGACATATATAATTTTCAAGATAATTTCTTCCTCTACAACTTTTCAGAAGATCACTCACACCAATTCACTCCACATAAATTTCTAAAATTGCCTCCAATCAGAAAGTTCACAAAATCGACAATGAGGCTAGCTTTCCACACATGACAAAAATCAGTCAACATGCCACAATGCATAACTCCCAATATACTGATCGAAAAATTACAAGATCAGTGGAAATGGAAAGCTAACAATGTAGGCTTCAACTCTCATGAAGACCATTTTCCCTAATTCTATATCAATTAATTTAGAAAAATCAACAAAATAATCAGGTCATATATGCGGGTACTGTTCACAGACCCTACAAACAGAAATTTTCCATGCAAAAATTCACCCTTCTAACATTACAATTTAACAACACCTATTTCATACAAAGTTGAGGCCAACATCCCAAAGTTTCATTGGGCACAAACCTCACCTCATTTGCTCACTTACACAATTAGTTATGATCAACAAATTATAATAGGTCAAAGATTCATTTTCCAGCTTTCAACATTAACCTAACTCCTATCACTTCTAACACCAATAACACATCACTAAGCATCCATTTATACCTCTCATTCAACCACAAATTCATCACAACATATACTTATATGATTATACAAAAGTTGGCAGCACCCTCACAACACCACTTCCATACTTTATTTACATTTATCTAACATCATAACATCATTAACAACATGTAAATTCACAAGCTTCCACTACTCTATCCTCTTCCCTCACTCAAGCATGCATTAAACCCATTCAAACCTACCACTTTCATGATCAAATAAATGCTCAAAGGATTCCCATGCATGCTTCTAACTACCAAAAGAAGGAAAGCAAACACAACTCTTACCTAACAAGTTGCAAGTTCCAATTGCTTCAAATCTTCAAGTTCACACACCAACTTCTATATCAAACCTCACCTACGGCTATCACACCAACCATGCATATATCATCACCTTCACAAGGCTTCACTTAGTCTTGGTAGAGAATAAAGAGAGGCAAGGCAAGTAGCAAGGAAAAGCCTCTTATAAGGGTTGGAAAAGGAACATGCGAAGGAATCGGATGATGAAGAACAAACCAACTTTCACTTTTGTTTTGTTTTAAAAGAAGAGCCGTACATGACAAGGGAACTCCAGCACAATAGATCTTTTAAAAGTGATTTATTGACTTCCAACTTGAAGAGTGTCGTAGGTGATAAGTATAAGAGACAAAATTAATCAATGAAAAGGGGACACTTGGCTTCCAATGGGAAAAATGCAATTTATCAACTAATCCTATTTAGTTAAGTACTAATTCCAATTAAGCTCTAATCATGACACTAAAATAATTTCCTAACATCAATTATCCACTAATCTCATGCCATTAGGCAATCCTGTTCAGCACAAAACAGCTCACTCAGTCAGTCTGTTGAAATTTTCCGGTCCGGGCAAGAACCCCGAGCCATTTTTTTGAAAATTACCTAAATTGTCCAAAATTGTAAAACATATGACAGTCCACTCCCAATAATTGTTCAAACACAAAAACCACATTTTCCACAACAAAAACACATTTAGGCCATTTACCGACGATTTTGCCGGTCCGGGAATTTTCTCCGGACAATTCCAGAAAAATTCCTGAAAATCCCATAAAATGTAAAACACTCAATGGCGCTCTCCAAATAATTTTTCAAATACAATTATCCTATAAATTTCACAAAGAATCTCAAGTTGAAACCTAAGCCGGAAAATGTCATGAATGCATGTTTACCATGTGCAAGTGCAACAAACCATCAATCATAGAGGCTATATCTCAGATGTGCATGCCGAGATATAATTTAATACTCCTGACCCGTCCTAAATTACCAAAATACCCTTCCCATCGGTGATGAGATGTTACAATTCTCCCCTCCTAATAAAAATTTCGTCCTCGAAATTTCATATACGATTTATCAGGAAGGCAGGGGAGTCTTTTTGATTAATACCCTCAGTTTCCCATCGATTTGAAAGACACCACCAAATTCATCAATGAACGGAGATCAAAACAATCAATTACTCTCTTTCCCTTTCCAAACTTTCCATGATTTTACTGCTTTCTCATGATTACGCGCAATTCATCTCTTTCAATATCAATAACATATATATCGGATCCTAACAATATTTCCAATTCTATCTATGAAACACTTTGTGAATCCGAATCATCTTTTAGGTTTTAGCCTAACTTACCAATCCATAATTCTATTCACACCACAATCACATAGAGGCCCCTCATCACGAATTCAATTTCCCTTAACTACACCTTTATTTCCATCTAAGTACATTGTGGCCGGAGTGACACACTTCAAAATATTTCATTTATTACTTATTAGATTTCGTTATTATCAAACCACAAATCTCATGACATTTTTAACCTCAGTGTGAATCAATTCGACTCATTGTCACCATCTTAAATTACTTAGCCTATCACCAGATTGACCGATCACATTGTATAGGGATAACGACTCCTTTTGGCGAAGACCCTTAAACACTTTTGAATGGTGACACCAATATAATGATTGACATGCCATAATCCTTTGCACTATACATCAATCTCATATCCCAACGAAATCCAAAATACCGTTGGTTAATCACACATGTCATCGTTCACTTTGACGGACTATACCATCAATTGCTTTTCCACAATACTTTTACTAGAACATAACACTTCGATTGTTTCTTGTGCTTTCTCGAACCATTCACTTATAATCATTTGATTTCTCATTCTAACCTTTCAATTACTCTTTCAATACGCTCTTGCTAGAACATAAAGCTTCAATCATTCCTTACGTTTTCACTAACAGTTCCCGTAATGAGTTTCACCCATATTTCTTAATTTGAACTATACCTATCATTTTTCTCAACAATTGGAGTTAATTCCCGTTCCTCAATACGGTTTACAATTTCTACATCCTCACTTCGGGTTTTGCCAATCCATTTTGATGCACACCAACTTGAAATTCCAATAACTAATAATACTTTCTTTTGCCCCCTTTTTTTTATTAGTTCGACTATGAACATAATACACTAGATTTGATAACCTAATTGCCCAAATTTTGATCTTCTGCAATTGAGATTTGGTTTCGTTCAATCCATTGAATTGCACCATTAGCTTAATTTGAAGAAATTAGCCGCTTAATCCTTTTTAAATCATTCAAATGCACGAAATAACTCAATCTTATCGATTTACATATTCATAGACATCTCCAAACTATTTTTGTACTATTAGTGTCTCCAAGATTTTAGGCCACACTCAGTATAACAAATTTCAAATCATCAATCATAATACCGCCCATGGAATTATATTTGTCTCAAGGTGCATAAAATAGATCACATCATAACCTTTACTGGAACACTTCAATATATATAGTAAATTCTCCAAATGTCTCCTTTGTGATCATCAGTCATAACATTCACACGTTTTCCTCAAATATTCTTGTCAATTTACGAAAACCAGAAAATCTTTGACAATTTTTGAACGTATCCAACATTCCGTTAGTTCTAATTAATTCCAAATTCCACATACACATTTCTGGAATCTTCCGCATTTTATCAGTACTTATATCTTTGTTACTTCTCTCACTATCCCATGTTCGCATACTAATTCATCCCTTATTCATTCAATCAGGTTAAGATTCACTCCTATGAGACTTGTATAACGACCAATTTCCTCAACTATACCAATTCATCTATTTCTTTTACTTATATCCATTATCCACTCCAAACACAATTGAGACATGTTCCTTTTCAGTAATACAATAAACTTCTTATACCCATATTTGATTTATATAACTCTTTAATTATCGAACGTCTCCAATGAGGAACAATTTTCTTATAATTTTCTTAGCATAACATATTCTGCCATATGTTCCTTACCTTAATTTCTCCACATAACTCAATTTATTCGTGATAGATCACTCACTGACTTGAATAAACAATCATTATATCGATCTCTTACTGAACATAATTACACAAAGTATACACGAACTTTTAATCCCCTCAAATTCGCAATTAATATTTCCTTAATATTCAGTGCTTCTCTTACATAATCAGAGTCATCTCATTAACGTAATGTACACTTTTTTAGTAGCATATTTTATCTCTTACGATTGAGTCTCTGCTAGATTTAATACAGTTCATAAAACTTTATCAATCAACTATTTTTCATCACTATATAGATATACATATCAGTTACTCTTGATACTTCACGAAGATCAATCTCTGAAGAGCACTTAAACAATTTCTTTTCCTTTACTATCTTGCCATACATCACCATAATCATCACATCTTATCTGACAATATATCTCTATATTCCCATCAATTTGCCCGTTAATAGCTCATACGGCTAAGAACACCTTAATTGCATTTAATTCTCGATAACCATTCTCTTATTGGTACCAATTCTCGATCATGGGGACCTTACTATATTCATGTTCCTCATGTTATTTCCTCAAGCTCATTACCGATTCTAACATCTTTAACTGACTCACTTCTTTCTCAGAGCATGCTCATGCCTGACTCTAACTCATTCTAAACTTGAGCTACTGACATTATAATCGGAACTTACGTAATAGGCCACCAATTATCCATTAACTCATCAATTGCAGCTTAACATTTTCACTTACCATAGGGCTCCCATAATCAGGTGTGCATTTACTTAAACAGATCAATTTAAACTCGAACAACTTTTTCATCTATCAATTTCATTGTCTTACATTTCAATCTTTTCATTATGGCATTATACCCATATATTTCCATACTCATATCAATATCACAGATATGAAATCATTCTTGATTTTGCACTTAATGTATAATTTGACTCCAAATCACCAATCCTTATTTATAACACTCATCATGGTAATCAATCACAATTGTAACTTCTCTATATCATAGAACACTTTATTTTCATTCACCTTATACACTGGAAATCTTACCATTATCACATCTCTATTTTCCTCTATTAATTCACAACTTCAATGATATACCCAATATAACTCTAATATTGTATTTCACAAGATATCCGTCAATACTAGTACACTACCTATTCATCTGTCTGGTCGAACCATACACTTTTTCTTATTTTGCGATACCCATTTCTTCCTTTTATCACATTTTAACACATTATCCTTTTTCTCACCTTTTCTAACCGCTTAAACGACTAAGACATACTTATGCCTACGACTCACATACTACACTGGGGATCAGTTGTCACTGTCTGCCGTGACATGACTTAAATGCACGTAACTTGACACTTCTCTTTTTTTTAGAAAGCCCATGTAAGATTGTACTTCGGGCTCGATACCTAAATGTAGCATCCACTCCCACGAGACCCGAACCCGACATCGACGGTGATATCCGAGCCGCGACCGTGAGGGTGGTATGCTAGAACGATCAATCTGATTTAAAACTTGGTAATATATAAATTTTTTTAAAAACCCATCGAGGCGCCAATATCAAGAAATAATTTGGGCCGTTCTAATACTGAAATCATTTTCAATCAGAACATTATTTCGGTAATCAAATTACAATACAACATTAATCAATCGGGGCACTCCACAATACCAGTACGAATCTTGCGGAAATACAAATTTACATATAATTCAAAAGACACAAATGCAGATGTGAACTGATCCCGACCTTAACTCTGACTTGCAATTGGTAATCATACTCCCGTGCCCAACGGGGTACTCTCCGATCCCTGAAAAATATTTGCAATTTTGGGTGAGTTTGCGAACTCAATAAGAAACCATCATCGATGGTTCACTCAATTCATGCATAAACACACAATTTACCAATTATCACATACAATCACAATTCACAAATGTAAGGCGTATCGCCTTTCATACAGTCCACATTTAATCATACCATATATGCAATGCACATGAGACCCTTTCCATTTTCATTACGTTGTTGTGACTGCTGCTCAAATCTGTCCCGATGATGGGCACATTGCGTTGAGCCAGTGGCTCTGAAAACATTGGGCTTGAAGCCCTGATACATTAAGCCTGAGGCTCTGAATACGTTGGACCTGAGGTCCTGTGTGTTGAGCTGAAAGCTCTCATATACGTTGGGCGTGATATGCCCTGATACGGTGGCTGCTCCGGTCACAACTACCTTTATCTGATCATACTTTGATGCATGCAATGCACATGTTCCAATTTCCCTTTACAAGTCAATGTTATTTGCCATATCTTCGGACTTTCGGTCCGGTATTTCAATCATATACATTTCTAATTTGTTGCATCCTACCATATCACATTGATAGTCACATCCCATGTATCAAAACAAACAACTAACACTTCAATATCAATTTCCCATTTCCTCGGACCTTTGGTCCGAGATCTCCAATGCAAACATTCATAAACAGTTACACACAAGTAGCACTTCGGACACCTATGGTCCGAAATCAATCAAAAACAAACATACATAATCCCTCCATTATCTCCACATGGCATAACCACATCATTTTTATCACATATAGATTGAGGAACCAACTAGGTTACTCACCTGTACTTCCGAGCTAATATCTGGAAGTCTCTGCAACGTCGGTAGGTCGACGCTCCAACTGTGCCTCTATAACAAGCAGAGAGGAATCCGATTACTAATTATCCAATCCGAACTAGTAATAATGCACATGTAAGTGTATAATGCTTGTTCATGAAATTTCCAGCCCTAAATCCAAATTTTCCCATAATAAAAATTCCAACTAAAATTCGAAAGCTATAGCCACTGACAGCACTCAATTTGGACCTCAATCGGTTCAAAAATAAATAAAATAGTGATCACAGAACAAATACCCGGGGCCAAGTCAATTTCCCGTCTAAAAATTCCCAATTTCTCACAAAAAAAAATTCAATATGTCACAAATCCGATGCCTCAAAAATCAGGTCAATCGGACGTCGAACGGAAAAGAAATTGACAAAAGAAGCAAGAAATTCTAAAATACCAATTAACAAATAAAATAAGGGACCAGCCTCATTTGGCGAGACGTCGCCTAGCGAGGTCGACTTATCCGGCCTCGTCGCTAGGGCGAGGCGTCGCCCTAGCGATGCCGCCCCTTTAAGCCTCGTCACTAGGGCGAGGCGTCGCCCTAGTGATCGGGCGTGATTCCCATTCCTTCTCTCTCTTTCCTACTTCAAACCCAAATTTACAACAACAATAATTCTTAGCATACAAATCAGAAAAATACAAATTATACCTTGTTTGAAAGATCATAAAAAACCTCTACAATTCTTAAGAAGACCATAAAAATTAATCTCACCTCTAAGGGTGTCAAAAATCCCATCAAAGCTACTGCCTACTCAAAACCCATCAACACAGGACAGTACTTTGCAAATTCAAGAACGCACTGATTATTCAGCCAAAAATTACCACATAAATATGCCCAATAAGTTCACAATGTCATATACAACTTTCATGAACAACCAAAAATCAAATTCACTTGCTAACCAGGTCAAACAATTCCCCAAAACATCAGCCCTCTGAAATCAACCAATCTGGACAGTAATTTTTCAAACAGCATATCTCTTAGCAAAAAAGTCACAAAATTCACTACCTTATATCCCTGAAAAGCTAAGATCTCAAAATTCAATTTTCATGAAGAACTCAAACTCCAATTCGATTTCTAACAATTTCAAAACTGTTATGGAAACTACTGTCATGATCAGCCATTCACAATCTAGTTTAGGTTCACTTTTTACAAAATCATAACTCCCAAATCTGACCTTCAAAAATTACATGCCATATATCATTTTCAAGATAATTTCTTCGTCTACAACTTTTCAGAAGATCACTCACACCAATTCAGTCCACATAAATTGTTAAAATTGCCTCCAATCCGAAAGCTCACAAAATCGACAATGAGGCTAGCTTTCCACACATGACAAAAATCAGTCAACATTCCACAATGGATAACTCCCAATATACTGATCGAAAAATTACAAGATCAGTGGAAATGGAAAGCTAACAATGTAGGCTTCAACTCTCATGAAGACCATTTTCCCTAATTCCATATCAATTAATTTAGAAAAATCAACAAAATAATCAGGTCATATATGCAGATACTGTTCACAGACCCTACAAACAGAAACTTTCCATGCAAAAATTCACCCTTCTAACATTACAATTTAACAACACCTATTTCACACAAAGTTGAAGCCAATATCCCAAAGTTTCATTGGGCATAAACCTCACCTCATTTTCTCACTTACACAATTAGTTATGATCAACACATTACATTAGGTCAAAGATTCATTTTCCAGCTTTCAACATTAACGTAACTCCTATCACTTCTAACACTAATAACACGTCACTAAGCATCCATTTATACCTCTCATTCAACCACAAATTCATCACAACATATACTTATATGATTATACAAAAGTTGGCAGCACCCTCACAACACCACTTCCATACTTTATTTACATTTATCTAACATCATAACATCATTAACAACATGTAAATTCACAAGCTTCCACTACTCTATCCTCTTCCCTCACTCAAGCATGCATTAAACCCATTCAAACCTACTACTTTCATGATCAAATAAATGCTCAAAGGATTCCCATGCATGCTTCTAACTACCAAAAGAAGGAAAGCAAACACAACTCTTACCTAACAAGTTGCAAGTTCCAATTGCTTCAAATCTTCAAGTTCACACACCAACTTCTATATCAAACCTCACCTACGGCTATCACACCAACCATGCATATATCATCACCTTCACAAGGCTTCACTTGGTCTTGGTAGAGAATAAAGAGAGGCAAGGCAAGTAGCAAGGAAAAGCCTCTTATAAGGGTTGGAAAAGGAACATGCGAAGGAATCGGATGATGAAGAACAAACCAACTTTCACTTTTGTTTTGTTTTAAAAGAAGAGCCGTACATGACAAGGGAACTCCAGCACAATAGATCTTTTAAAAGTGATTTATTGACTTCCAACTTGAAGAGTGTCGTGGTGATAAGTATAAGAGACAAAATTAATCAATGAAAAGGGACACTTGGCTTCCAATGGGAAAATGCAATTTATCAACTAATCCTATTTAGTTAAGTACTAATTCCAATTAAGCTCTAATCATGACACTAAAATAATTTCCTAACATCAATTATCCACTAATCTCATGCCATTAGGCAATCCTGTTTAGCACAAAACAGCTCACTCAGTCAGTCTGTTGAAATTTTCCGGTTCGGGCAAGAACCCCGAACCATTTTTTTGAAAATTACCTAAATTGCCCAAAATTGTAAAACATATGACAGTCCACTCCCAATAATTGTTCAAACACGAAAACCACATTTTCCACAACAAAAACACATTTAGGCCATTTACCGACGATTTTGCCGGTCCGGAAATTTTCTCCGGACAATTCCAAAAAATTTTCTGAAAATCCCATAAAATGTAAAACACTCAATGGCGCACTCCAAATAATTTTTCAAATACAATTATCCCATAAATTTCACAAAGAATCTCAAGTTGAAACCTAAGCCGAAAAATGTCATGAATGCATGTTTACCATGTGCAAGTGCAACAAACCATCAATCATAGAGGCTATATGCTGTATGTGCATGCCGAGATATAATTTAATACTCCTGACCCGTCCTAAATTACCAAAATACCCTTCCCATCGGTGATGAGATGTTACATCATTAAACATCCAAAGGAACACAAATCAGTTCTTATACCATTCATACATGTACTAGGGCTAATGCACAAAAATTGGCAGCACTCACTTCTTCATTTCCAAGTAAAATCAATGATCAATATGCCATCAAAATCAAGTTAAACCAAGTTACAACACATCTTTCATGCTAACTTCCTCAAATCATATTCAAACATAACCCAACAATTCAAACTATCATTTTCATAACATTTAACCATCATAACTCATGATTAGTAAACAATAACCCCCTTTGGATGCATCTAATAACCATGATTCATGAAATACATAATGAAAACTTAACATAAACCTTACCTAGTCAAAGCTCCCATCTCCTCAATTCTCCAACTCTCACAACTTCCTAGTTTCTCCTACTCATACACGACATCATTTCTTGCAAAGGGAGGTAAGAGGGTTGAGCTTGCATGCATGAGAGGAAGTGTTTAAAAGGTAGAAGAAAAGAGTGATTTAGCTAGAACCAAAAGAAAAATCGATGGAGAAGAGGAACTCAAAGTAGGTTTCGGATGATGATGAGCCATAAGCAAAAAATTCAAAATTTTCACTCCTTTATCCATGAGTTGCCGACTTTACAAGGCCAAGCATGAGACAAAAGCATTAAACCCCTTTGGACACTTCGCAATTGATGGAGAAATGAAGAAAAGTCAAAAGATTTCAACTATTATACTTTAATCACTTTAATCAATAAATATCCAACTTATACACCCACAATTTCGGTTACTACATGGTTTAAGGGTCTACTTTAGGGTCCCACCAAAATATGCAAGAGTTTTAAGATCAAATAACAGTAGAAATTCAACCGGTTCGCCAATTGGTGATTTTTTTTTCCGTTCCGAAAATTTTCTCCGGAAAAATTCAGAAAAATTCCTAAAAATTCCTTAAAATAGAAAACAATTTATGGCGCACTCAGAATAATTTTTCAAACCCATTAACCACGTTAATCCCAATAAAATTGTCTTAGGCACGCAAACCGGGAATATCATGTATGCATGCACAGTAATTTCATGTGCACAAATGTGACTGTGGACCAATCCTATTATGCATGAACAGTCCTATGCACTCCAAATCTATTCCATCCTATGTCAAATTTATTATTTTACCCTTCCAATTGAGGGTGGGATGTTACAATTCCCCCCTCGTAATAAAAATTTCGTCCTCGAAATTCTTAATCAACAGTTCAGTATGACCGTAATCATATGTTCCTATATGTCCCATACACTTTTTCACTCAATAATTCATTTTCCGAAAGGTCACAGTAACCATATTCAGTCAATTGTTCAGTTACTAATTTGGCTAACTCATTATCACTCAGTACTGTAGACGGACTCAACAACGCTATCAGTTGGCGATTTCATTTTCTTAGCTATCTCACTTGCCATTTTCAGAGTAGTCATTACCTTTAGTTCCAATGCTATGACTCAGTTCATTATTTCCGAACCTGTTCACTAATCATCACGTTTATCCATCCAATACCTTTTTCTCACTATACCGTCCAATATCTTTTTCTCCCAATAACATACAGACTAAGTCGTATTTCATGGAGTACATCTTTTCAAGGTGATAGTTACAATAACCTCCTTTATCTCGTCAGGGACGATTCACATTCCTTTGGTACCAATACAATGACATTTAACTCCATTTCACTATAACCAGTGATACTTTACCTAATGTAGTCATGCTTTATATCTCATTGATCTCTGTTCAAATTCAACTCTCCTTAGACAATTTACTGTTCTAAAGTGTTAACGCACTTTATTCGGATATGCACTTTACTCTATTTCATTTGTCCGATCCTGATCTACTTTAACTAACCCATGTAGTTTTCCTGAGTCACTTTTCTTTATTTCACTCATCACAAGCATTTCGACTCAATGTTCGTCTTTGCCTCCCGTTAGGCACTGTGCAGTGTAGCAGTGTATCCCTATAGTAAATCAGAACTCTATAACACGGTCATAATCCTATGAAACCTAAACCACTTAAGCATTGTGCCTGTTGATCATTCAAACCTCTAAGCACTTGAATCACTCATCACTTCATTCTATACCCATAGTTATTTAATTTCACTTTTCGCATATGCTTACTAGAATGTCTAGCTTTAACTGGTCACTTTCTTGTTCTAGCATTTTTTTATCGGGTACCTATACTTTTTCTTTGAATCATTCAGTATTGTTGTTCCGATTTCACTCACATATTCAGACTCCTTATAGGACTCACTACTTTAACTCCAGCACTCTTAACCGTTCCTTACCTTTATCCAGTATCTTAAGTTTCCATAAATACTTCACAATTAGCCATAACCTACCTGACATTCATTGGAAATCCCAATATCTGTAATCTGTTCATTGTAACATTATCTATTCACTATTTGAATTTAGTAGGCAGAATTGTCTGTTCATTTCAGAATTGTCGGTATTTATGCCTGTCTCTTTCCTCGAATTAACACTATTTATCCCTATAGGAATCTAAAGTCTCCAAGACTTTAAACAATTGCGATGATAACACCAATATCATTTATCAAAGTCAATTCAATTTATCACTGTTCAACACTTTCAAACACATTCCGTCTATCATCATAATCACTATCATTTGCTCACCTCGCATACTTCCCAATTAGGGTCTTGATGACTTTCCCAAACATCACTAAACAACATTCTACCTTCTCATTAAGTCCACAATTAATGAATTTACAATCCCTTTATGAAGATAACACTACATCACGTCATTGTCAATTTTCCTTTAGGACTTCTTATCTCTATTCATTTTCTCTTTCCAATTGATTTTCTGTCATCCACATTGATATATATATACTAGTACCTAATCATCTGTACTTGGACTTCCATCAATTTCCACGTCATTTGAGTATTTCACTTCACATTGCAATAGGATCATCTCAAATTAAAATTCCACTCATGTTATTGGATACTTTACATTTCCGTACACACAATACAGATAACTTCAGTAGTATGAGATATAACTCAATTTCACTTTTAATTTTGTCCATACTTCTTTCCGTTTGACCATTAGTCTTGTTACCATCTTTATACTGTTCACGAAAGTCTCATCAACCAATCATTCTTCACTATACGTACTATCTCAATCAGAACAATTTTATGCCATAATTTAAAAGATCAGAACATTCCTTACACTAAAGTTCCTTGTGACAGTCACATAAACACTTTCTTTCACACTTATTCAGTAATCTATACCTCAGCATTTTATCCGGAAACCAATTAGTAACCTATACAATTCAGACTTCCATAAGACTCCTTTCTGTTTGTGCTAATTCTCAAATAAAGAACTGATGCCATAATCATTTCTCATTTCCTCTCATAAAGGTACATTCAGTCCTCCTATGTCTTACTTTAACCTAATATAAACTTTACACTTATAGCCACTCATAGAAGCACGTATTTAATCATTCACTGATCATCTCCTCCATGATTTCCATGTATCTTTCACATACATTTTATTAATCATGATCAACTTTACTGTCCAATAGGTACTCCCAATGGTAAATCGACTTAAATGTGACAACTCTTTTCATATCACTATCATTGTTTCATTTTTTTTTCTTTTCATTTCCCTAGTTTCATTCTCATAGCATTCATGTGTCAACTTGACCTTTTAAGGTCAAGTCCACTTGGCTTATACAATGTCATCTTCTTATTGTTTCGTATTTCTTTAATATCCTCAAACAATCTATAATAGGGCATTCACAGTCCCCAAAACACGACAAAATTGTTGATACAACTCCATTGTATCTCTATCTATTTACCCATCCAGTTACCATTTCTGTGTCTATATACATCTTTTCAACCAAATCTAGAATTTCCCGATACACAATCAGTAGAAAATTGTCAGTCTGTCTTTTTCCCTTACCATCCTTTGATACTAGTTTCCAAACTCTAAGCACAATATTCGCATAACCATTTCAGTCTCACGCTTAGGCGCTCATAATCATAACCGTTTCCCCAATTCATTTCATTTTATCTGTACACTTTTATCTCACCATGTCTACCTTTTCTTACTCTACTAGGTACTAGGCACCTTGCTTTTTCAGTTCTTTCAGTTCTCGATAGACCGTTACAGTACACTATTGATCTTCTTACAATCTCGCTATCATCATCTATCTATGATATCTACTAATATCTAACACCAATACAGTGAATCAATATCTACCTAATCGGACCATCTACACTTTACTCAGTTCCAATGTTTCCCACGTCCTCACATATACAGTCAGAACTCTAATTACTTACTTATCCCGGACTTTTAATCTCACTTAAGCTTACTATCGCCAGTATGCTTCTCCTATCTCCAGTGGACCTTTCCAAATTCTAAACATAATCATTTTTCTGTCACCATAATATTGCCATTTTAATTCGGGAATTCATTTATATCACTACTTTCCTTAATCAGTCTAGACCAACACAGTCATTCTAACCACAGTACAATATCAATCTCCTTATCCATTTTTCCTTTTTCCTTTCCTAATTGCTTATACACTTCCAGGGGTTCACCCTCTAACACAGATCTCACTTTTCTCTCACTTAATCACTTGACACGTCGCATCGTAGGATTTCTACCGGCGACTCAAACTAGGGATCGGTTGTCACGATGCGCAATGACACGACTCAAATGCATACACCTTATGTTTGGATGTGCCCAGATACATTACGTACTACTGGGCTCTGATACCACCTAAATGTAACACCCCACTCCCGAGTGACCCGAACCCGATATTATGAGTAATATCCGAGTCCGTGCCCCGTGAGGGTGGAGTACTACATCAATCGGTAAAACTCGGTATTAACTTTTTTTGTTCTTTCCTTCACACACACATACATATTATAACATATACGGAAACAATTTACATACACCATTAAATGGACTCGGGGCTCTTTTCATAAATACAATTAACTCCAGTATGTTGATTTTACAAACTGACTTAAGCAATAATACAGAAAATCAAAGAATAGAAATACACTAATACAGACGCAAACTGATCCCGACCTCTTTCTTTCACTTGTATACAGTACTCCCGTGTCAAACGGGGTATTCTTCAAGACATAAAAAATAGATGCAAATTTTGGGTGAGTTTTGCGAACTCAGTGAGGAATCATCATCGACGGTTCACCCAATTCATGCATCACATAATAAATTACAGTAATAATAATAATGTCACAGTATCATATCCTCGTGATCCACGATAATACACAAGAAGAAATCGATCACGAAATCATACATCATTCGGTATTCATCCAAAGATGTATGCAATGCACATGCGACTCTTTTCTCATTTTATTTCAGTGTTGTGACCGAGTGCTTAACAGTGATTAGTATTCAGTAGACACGTCTAGGGAGTAGGAGAGCCCTCTGGGTATGCACTAACTCCCCTCGAGCTCGAGGCTCGGTTCAGTAACAGTGACTAACAGTAGCGACTCTGGTCACAACTATTGTTATTATCAGTTTATGCATTGATGTATGCAATGCATATGCCCAATTCACAACAAGATAAGCGATGCGCCCATGAGAGGCGGCGAAATGCGATCTGATGTAGCAAGCAATGCCATTGATCACAGTATAACCAACAGATCACAGTATTACAGTATATTACAACATCACATTATATCACACTGAAACAGTAAGCAGTAACAGTACAAGCCATTGATGTAGTACACTTTTACACAGTAGAAACAATTCAGCTCACAGAATCACACCCAGATATACTTCTATGTCAGTTTTTCCAATTCATCGGACCACCCATCCGGAATCCAGTCATAAACAATCACAATCTAAATCCCTCCATTATTCTCCACATTAAACATATAATAATTAAGTGAAAGCCATCTCAGTCACTCACCTGGATTTCCGAGCTACTACCTTCTCTCAGTGACATTGGAGGATTGGCGCTCTAATATGACCTCTATACCAGTGACAGTATATAAACATTATCAATTGGTTATTTAAAAACAGTTCAGAATGCACATGTAATAATGAAAAGGTGCACAATGCGTGTTCATAATATTCCCGGCCCTAATCCCATTTTTTCCATCATAAAAATCTATCTAAAAAATTAGAAACCTATTGGCGCTGACGGTGCGCAAATCGGACCTCTATAGGTCCCCAATTAAACAAAACAGTGATTACACAGACTTTTACCCGGACCCACGTAAATTTTTCGTCCAAAAATCTCCAATCTCTCAGAAAATGAAATTCAATATTCTACGAATCCGATGCCTCAAGAATCAGGTCAATCGGATGTCGAACGGAAAAGTTATTCACGAAGGAAACCAAAATCCAACAATTAATATATATATATTGTCCTTATTTCCTACTCTTTTTTTCTCTTTCCTTTAACTGAAGTTCAATAAATCATAACTTATTCTACACAATTCAGAAAAATACAAACCATATCTCATTGGAAAGTTAATGAAACCCTCTACAAGTTTCCTTTAGTCTAGAAAAATCAATTTCACCCCTAAGGGTGTCAAACATCCAATGTAAGCTACTACCCACACATTCACTTCCTAAAACAGAACAGTCATTCGAAATTCACTATCTTTCATTCTATGCAGTCAAACATTATACAATAAATATGCTCATCAAGATCACGATGTTATCTACAACTTTCATGTAACAACCCAAATTTCAATTCCCTTGCTAACTAGGTCGAATAATTCACTCAATGTTGCTGTCCCTGAAATCACTCAATTTGAGCAGTAATTTTCTATCAATCATATCTCCCTGTATACAAGTCAAACAAATCACCACTTTATATCCCTGAAAAGATAAAATCTTAAACTTCAATTCTTCATGAAATAACCAGATTCCAATTCAGCCTCTAACAGTGTCAAATCTGTTATGCAAGTTTCTGACCTAATCAGCAATTAACATCACAATGTAGGTTCAAATTGTGAAAATCCATAACTCCCACATCTGATTTCCAGAAATTATATTCCATACACCATTTTCAAGATGAATGTGTCTTCTAAAACTCTTCAGTATATTTCTAACACCAATTCAATGCCCAAAAATTACTAAAATTCCTCCTAATATGAATGTACACCAAATTTGACATTCCAGCTAGGTTTCATTCAATGCATAAAAACAGCCAACAATCATCAGTCCATAACTCCTAATAGACATATCGAAAAATTTCAACATCAGTGGCATTGGAAAGCTAACTTAATAGGCTTCAACTTTCATTTAGTCCATTTGTCCTAATTCCTTCTCAATTAATTTATAAAAATTAGCAAAACTATAAGGTATGATTTCGGGTACTGTTCATTCCAGTCAATAGCAGTAACTTTCCAAGACACATTTCAACCTTTAAGAGTTACAATTTGACAACACCTATTTCACACAAATATGTAGCTAACATCCAAAAGTTTAAGTGGCCACAAACCGCACCTCATTTTCATTCCTAAACAATTAGTTATGATCAAAACAGTAAAATCGATTAAAGCCCTAAATTTCCAGATTTGGTCCAATCTTAATTTCTTTCATTTCCAATGCCTTTAACACATCATTAAACATCCAAAGGAACACAAATCAGTTCTTATACCATTCATACATGTACTAGGGCTAATACACAAAAATTGGCAGCACTCACTTCTTCATTTCCAAGTAAAATCAATGATCAATATGCCATCAAAATAAAGTTAAACCAAGTTACAACACATCTTTCATGCTAACTTCCTCAAATCATATTCAAACATAACCCAACAATTCAAACTATCATTTTCATAACATTTAACCATCATAACTCATGATTAGTAAACAATAACCCCCTTTGGATGCATCTAATAACCATGATTCATGAAATACATAATGAAAACTTAACATAAACCTTACCTAGTCAAAGCTCCCATCTCCTCAATTCTCCAACTCTCACAACTTCCTAGTTTCTCCTACTCATACACGACATCATTTCTTGCAAAGGGAGGTAAGAGGGTTGAGCTTGCATGCATGAGAGGAAGTGTTTAAAAGGTAGAAGAAAAGAGTGATTTAGCTAGAACCAAAAGAAAATCGATGGAGAAGAGGAACTCAAAGTAGGTTTGGATGATGATGAGCCATAAGCAAAAATTCAAATTTTCACTCCTTTATCCATGAGTTGCCGACTTTACAAGGCCAAGCATGAGACAAAAGCATTAAACCCTTTGGACACTTCATGAATTGATGGAGAAATGAAGAAAAGTCAAAAGATTTCAGCTATTATACTTTAATCACTTTAATCAATAAATAACCAACTTATACACCCACAATTTCGGTTACTACATGGTTTAAGGGTCTACTTTAGGGTCCCACCAAAATATGCAAGAGTTTTAAGATCAAATAACAGTAGAAATTCAACCGGTTCGCCAATTGGCGATTTTTTTTTCCGTTCCGAAAATTTTCTCCGGAAAAATTCAGAAAAATTCCTAAAAATCCCTTAAAATAGAAAACAATTTATGGCGCACTCAGAATAATTTTTCAAACTCATTAACCACGTTAATCCCAATAAAATTGTCTTAGGCACGCAAACCGGGAATATCATGTATGCATGCACAGTAATTTCATGTGCACAAATGTGAATGTGGACCAATCCCATTATGCATGAACAGCCCTATGCACTCCAAATCTATTCCATCCTATGTCAAATTTACTATTTTACCGTTCCAATTGAGGGTGGGATGTTACACCTTTAAACTTAATTCCTTAAGTAAACTTCCAAAATTGCCCCTGCACTTTACTTTATTTCATACTTACTTTCGGATATTTTTCTCACTATCAAATTGGAGGAATTTGCCAAAACTTCCTTCTAGAGAAATGTTCCTTATTGTCTTAATTTCATAACTCCAATAAAATCATTTAATTTAGTGGACTACACCAAAAGTTATGCTCTAAACAGTTCGGGCATTTCTTATGCTAAAACATTTTTCAATACATTATTTCCATCCAAACATTGACATTCTTAAAGACACAATTGAACCTCAAGTCCTTCATAACAATTTTAACTCCATTTCTCTAGTTTAATTCAAATCAATAATCACCTCATTTGGATTGCCAGAGCAAAAGTTATAGCCAAATTACTTTCAGATGTTCCCAATCCATGACTGCACACTAATCCGAACTTCAATTCAGAAATTGAAAGTTTTAGGGGCTAAATTGAAATTTCATTACTTCATATGATTTGTATCCACATGTCTTAATTTTAGTTTTCCTCAAGAATCACGTCAATCGGATCACCACAGATTGAGAATTTCACAAAATACTTAACTATGTTGAGAAAATTTGACGACTCAATTTGATTAAATCAATCACCCTCAATTTAATCTCAAAAATTCACAAATTTCCCATAAAAATAAAATTAATTGTCTTAGGAATCTAACGCTGCAAAAACCAAGTCAATCGGATGTCAGACGGAAAAGATATAAGCAAAAGATTGAGCAAAGGTCGGAGGAGTAAAGAAAAATAAATCAAAATCAGAAGAAACAAAACGGCGTCGTATTGCGCCAAACGCAACGCCCAAGGACGGACAGACAAAACGACGTCGTGCAAGGGAAATGAAGCGATGTCGTTTAGCAAAACAGGCGCACGCGTAGGGCGTAGAAACCAACGAAACGACGTTGGGGCGAGGCGAGGAAACGGCGCCGCACCGGGCTCGCCCTTGCCCGAGGGCGAGCAAATGGGCTGGCTTGCCCTCGCGAGGGTGAGAGGCGCCCAAAGATTTTTCATTTTTTCATTTCATGTTATTCACATAAATGCAAAAATAATCTGAAATTTCTAAAATTCATATCTCTTGATTACAAACTCCAAATTTGACAAATTTGGTCTCTATATAAAGCTTGAAGGAAGCTCTACAACT
This sequence comes from Erythroxylum novogranatense, assembly GCA_029891385.1. Lineage (NCBI taxonomy): Eukaryota > Viridiplantae > Streptophyta > Magnoliopsida > Malpighiales > Erythroxylaceae > Erythroxylum > Erythroxylum novogranatense. The sequence continues at coordinate 58,220,440 of CM057228.1, read as the reverse complement.
TTCATGTAGAATTGAAAACTCAATTTTATCTCTAAAGAGGTCAAAAATCCAATCAAAGATATTGCCCCTATTTAATGAAACCCCTAAATAATTGTCAACTTTGAGAAATTCTATCTTTCAACACCAGAGTCCAAATATGTCATATTTTATATCAATGCAAAGATCAGAAAGTCACCTACAACTTTCATGAAGGACAGAAAAATCAATTTAACCTTTAAGGAAGTCAATTTTCCAATCAAAAGTTCTGTCCTCTAATAATCATACCAAAACAATAACAGAAACTTGCAAAACTCATAACTTATTATTCCATGATCCAAGAATTCTATACTTTATATCAAAATAAAGATCAAAACAAGATCTTCAACTTTCATGAAGAACTTAAAGGCTAACTCAACCTATAACTAGGTCAATTGCTCAGTCAAAGTTTCTGCCATAACCTAGGTCAACCTATAACACATCCAAACTTTCAAATTTTGCAACTTTCAATTTTCACATCAACATATTGCATATTATACATGATTGTAAAGCTTGGAAAATCTTCTATGACTTTAAAGAAGACTACTTAACTCAATTCAGACCACATCAGTACATAATTTGTCTCAAAGCACAGCATATACAATCCTACACTTAACATTTACAAAAGCAAAGTCAAATAACTTTAACTTTGATTGATCATAACTTTTACTCTCGATATCGAAAAACATCAAAATTTATGAAGACATAAAGCTTTCAACATAATCTACAAGTTTCATGTAGATCATTTTCTCAAATTCTGCCTAAATCAAAAAGTCAACTCTCTATGACCCAAAAGTCAACTTTCTTTAAATTTCTCCCAATTCTCACACTTTCAGTAATCATTTCTTTTCTCATCAATTTTCTTATAGCATAAAAACATTATTTCATTTCATTTAATAATTCTAAATGTAACTTAAAAATCGGGGTCCAACATTAACCCTTATGGAGGAACAACTATTGGAAGGTATAGCTGTGAGATCTAGTCGCTAAAAAGAAAAACTAGACGAGCAAGAGCATCTGAAAAGGTTGCTGCAAGTGCCATGTCTGTGAAGCCTAGTTCTAGAAGCAAGAAAGAGCGTGCTCTATGATTGTCGTGCTATGTGATTGTCTTTCTTCAATTTAACATTATTGTGGTTCTCGTAGGTGGCTGCATGGAAAGATGATGATGGAGATTGCTATGCTAGATGTTTATCAACTGAAGTAAGAAAAAACTTCAAATGCTTATTGAATTTTGTTATATTTATCAAATGAAAATGTTTTTGTGTGTAGGTTTCAATTATACTTGTAGAAGCCGTGACTTTCTATATTTTGTTGTGGAGATTCTGATGGGTTTTCTTTTTTTTTTCTCCCTATGTTGTTGGGGTTGAAGGTGGGAAGTTGGTGTATCAGACCACGAAGAAAAGAGCAAGTGGTCCTAAGTGTCCTGTTACTAGGAAGAGGATTCAAGGGGTATGTGATTTAATGTAGAAGAATTCATGTTTGAGATGTTCTATGATGATCTTAGAAAATTTTCTTTTTATGTATTTGCAATGGAAACGAATTGCTGCTTTTTACATGGGTATTCAGCATTTTGTTGTCAGGAATTGTTGAATTATGTATTTCATATTTGTTGCCGGCACTTGACGCTTCAAATTGCTGCGTGCAATGGAGGTTTTGGGATTGGTGATTTGAGATGTTAGAATTTTTTCCGACTTGAAGAAATTATGGATTTTAAAATTTTGCTGTTACTGAAAAACGAAGTTGAATGTTAATGTATGGTGATTAATCTTTAGTTGTGGCTAACTTGTTTTTGAACAATCTTAGAAAATTAAAAAGTCTTAGGCCTGTCCTGAGTGGTCTGGGAAAATAAGTTCTGTTCATATTCATCATATTTTAAATGAAAGATCATTATGGGTTCAAGCTAGTGGTTATTTGCAAAAATTTACTCTAGTGAATTAAAAATGATTGACGAAGCAATTGAAGATTGTTATCATTCCTGCACTGGAAAATCTGAGTGGTTAAGCCTTAGAAATTGACGATGACTGTAAATTCCTTTTTGTAAATCGACATTGTAGCTCTATTGACATGTATTGCAGTCCCTAATGGATTTTATCATACATGTTAAAGTACTTCTTAAACTGGTGTGATTCAACTCCTTTGCTATTTATTTTGCAACACCTTATTTTCTTCACTTCTACAATAGTTAATTTCTCAGTAGTTCGCCAAATTTTGATGAACCCTCTTCTTCTGAGAAGTTATTTGTTGTATCTGAAGATAAATAAAAAAGATTATAGTAAACTTAAGAAAATTATTAACCCCTTTCCCACAATTAAAATTGTACATTGTCCCCATTGTACACAATATAAGCATCTTAACATAAAAATTAAGTAAGTGGAGGAATTTTGGTACTTCTCTGAATAATAAGATTTTTAGGTTATGAATTCAACGAATTTGGGAATGTCCATCTGATACTAGATACCAACATCCTTGTACAATATAAATGAAAAGGGATCAAAAGATAAAAGAAAATAAAAGCTAGTCATTCCTAATAATAGTTAGCTTAATACAAACATCCTTGCACAATATAAAAATAATAGTTAGATTAATTAAAGTTATTCTTTCTAATATTATAGTCCTTAATAATAGCGCCAAAACTTGATTGACTATAGTTAAGTTAATATTAAAATTTACTGTAAGTGCATGGTGTAGTTATAGCTAGAGCAGGTAAGTGCGGGTTAAACCTACGAAATACTAGTAATTACCCATTTTCTATTATCTAACCTATGATTTTAGTTTTTAATTAAAAATTAAAATAAATAAACAATTATGAATTTAAATAATTTTAATAGAATACAAAGGAAGTTACTTATAAAAATCAATATCAAATAATAATGTTTAGTCCTCTAAGAATCATCAAATATTAGCCCTTTTCATATAATTATATTATTGATTATTGGATTGTGAAAATTCCTATCTTATTTTAATATTCTTCCTAGATTGTTAACAACTAATCCATTAGTTAATTAATAAAACTCTTTCTATTAAAAACCTCTAGGATTGCATTATCAATTTATGAATTTTGTTATTAGGTTTGATCTAATCTAGAGTAATTTTGTTGGCTTATCTCTAGGTTTGCATGCAACTCCTTGCAATTATGGTGCATTTATTCATATAAGATGATTTCTCAATATCATTCATATGAAATCAAAATCATGCACTAATATTCTAGATATATTAGAACAAGAATAAAATGCATTACTAATTCTTAATAAATCAATCAATATAATTGCATTGAGTAAAAGATTAAGACATATTGTTATCACAAACTAGAGTTCAACACACATAGGCACTAAATAAATCTAGCTACTCTTATAAAACGAAATCAATAACAAACATGAAGAAAAACTAATAAAAAACAAAGAAATCATAATTATAAATATCCCTTTCTCTTCTATTGAATCTTCTTGCAAATATAGATTTGATGTTCTTATCTAATAGATCTCTGACATATTTTTCGTGTTTTCCTCATTCATTGATTAGAAATATTGCCTTTGAATTTGTCTCATGACATAAAATTTGTTTAAAACTTTGCTCTTTTTATTTTCCTCTTCTCATATCCTCTTATAGTTTTGGGACATACACAATCACTTACACAACCATATAGGTGACTGTGTAACTCCAAAAACTCCTAAAATTGTGACTTTACATGTTCACAAAGACTTACATGGGCATAACTGCTATGTAAGTCCAAATTGCTTTAAATCTTCTTTTTATGCCACAATTTCATCCAAATTCTTCTCCTATTGATTTGAGAATGCAATAAATGCACTTGAAGAGAATTAAGTACCAATAATATAGCAAAACTATTGAATAACAAACAAAACATGTTAAATATGGGTGTTTAATTATAGTCAAATAGGTATCTATCATGTAAAAGGGAAACATGAGCTTTGGTGAAGTCTTTGACACGATTATGATAGAGAGGATGTGCAGGAAGTTGTTTATAATTGTTCAAAAGGTAGATTTCTAGGTCACATGATTTTTATACTTTTAATGGTTTGGGGTTATTTTTGGAATAAAATAATTGGAGAAACACTAAAATGAACCTTTGGATAATAAAGATCATTAAAAGGAAAGCAAAAACATCAAAGAGGCAGTTGGAAAGATAAAAAAGAAGAGATCAAAGGGACCAAACTCCAAAAGAAACAAGATGTAGAATTCTCCATCTCAAGGCAAAAGAAGAGAAGAAATTTAGAATTTAAACCTCCACTCTTTTCTTTTCTTTCCTTATTGTTGAAATTTAATGACGAATTACTTGGGATAGATGTTGCATATAGATTGCTAAGCTTACTTTAAGGATTACTCTTGAATTATTTTTTAAACTTTTACATTCTTGATTTAATAGAATATAATTTGTAATGTTTATTATTTCTTATTCAATTTAAACTAGGAGATTAGGTTGAATCGTGTGTGTTATGTTGCATAGTGGAAGCTGGTACATAATGGACCTATAAACATCAAATTAAAAGGCAACTAAAGAGAGATCTTAATTGTTTATTAGTTTCCCATAATATTGCTTCAAATCGAATTAGATACTTAGGGAGAATTTTGATAAATTAAGAGGTTAGAATTAAATTTCTATCTATTTAATTGAGACTACTTGGTTAGATCTCTAGAGTGGGTAATCATAATTGTTAGATATATATGGTTAATTAAGGTTAAATAAAATGTTAAATCAAAACAAATAAAGATAAAACTATTTCCTAATCTTTCATAACTGATTAACCAACTGTTTCATTGTTGCTTATTCAATTATTCAATTATCAATTTTATTTAGTTTAGTTTATTTTCTCATTATATTATTGTTTAACATAAACAAAATTTTGTTAAAGTTTTAGGTGACTAATAAAATCCTAGTTGAAATGATAATTTTCATATTGTAAGATATGATCTGTATATTTGTGGTATAGATAAGTTTAAATTAAACTTCAACACTTCCATATTTGAACCTTTTTAGGTTACCCTTCTAATTGGTCTTTGTCTCAAATCGCTCTCTTATAACTTCTTACATCTCTCTCTTTTTTATCTTTTGAAACCCTAAAATTTTGATCAATATGAGACCAACATATACCTATATTAATCCTATGTTACTTTAGTGCTTCCTCAGTTTGTAACTAAACAATGCCAAAATGGGTCACCAAAAAAATATTATATTTATATTGTGTTAATAACTAAGAGATCATGTTTGGGGGTGTTTCTTCATATGGCAAGTTAATGGAGAAGTAAAACATAACCAGAACACAAGGACAACATAGTGCTAAGTTTGTATCATGTTTCTTCATATTCCAAGTGGTTAAGAAATGAAAAATCTAATAAGCTACACGAGGGTGAGTGGAGTATCATGTTAGTGAACATATGGCAATTTCAATATGTATTCCTCCAAAATCACTCTAAAACTTCTCCAACTTGGCTTTAAATTTCTTAAATTCTCTCCTTCATTAGAAAGTTAAAATAAAGCCTGTAAGAAAAATGTAAACTAAATTAAGTACCAAGTCCTATAAAAATCATAAAAAAGGTAAAAGCTCTTAAAATAATGTTAAAGGCATAAAATAATTAGCATTTATCAAATTCCACCACACTTAAACATTTTTTGTACTCAAGCAACCAATCTCATTACTTATAACTTAAATAAAAGGTAACTTAGTTAAAAAAATTAATAAATCAACAAGATTCTCCATCATTTATTTAATTCAAAGATCATCAATTTGTTAGGCATTTCGTAACTTGTATCAAGTCATAAATCAATTTAATTTACAAAAAATCTTTAAACTTCAATTTAATTCATAATATTCAACTTAATGCATAAAGTGAATATATAGGAGAAATATGTTTAAAATTTCAAACATTTTCACATTCCTTTAATGAAAGAAAATAAAAACTAACTATAGAATAACACATAAGAGTATTTAAAAGCTTGTTTGAAAATTCATAATCTTTTGACTCGAGAGTAAATATCTTGTTATGAATACTTTTGATTACTGAATTAAGTTCAAATAGCTACTAGCACCACTCTTTAATTTTAACCTTTTTGAAAAACTATTAATTTTTTTACTTAGTTTGAATTCAATGGAGTGAATTGATTTAATGCTCATGTATCCGCACAAAAATAAAATTTCTTTTATTTTATTATTTTTCTCTTTTATTATGGATAATTAAAGTACTTACAAATAATTCACTTCTAACTTAATTGTAAGTTTGAATTGTATAAAAGTATCATAGTCTAAATCAAAATATCCATTTCTAAAATTAATGAAGCAAATTAAAGTTAATTATTGAAGTTCATATCTAATTGGCTAAACAAATTAAACAATAATAACAACCAAACTTATAATGAATTATTTTGGTAAATATTCCAAAAATGTTCTAATTTTTATTAAGATAATTATAACAAAATTGTTAAGTTTAACGATTAATTCCTCTCATTTACCTATGTTGTACATTATTCACAATGAACATAAAATGTAAGAATGTGAAAGCACAAAAAAGGGAAAGGAGGTAAAAATAATTAGTACTTGCCTAATAATAAAAAAATCCTCAGTCTTTTCTAATGCCATCAATATCTGTCTATGGCTAGTGTAGTTTGATCTCCACTTTAAGTGCATAAGGTATTACTTATATAATAATCATAATCCAGTAGCAAAATAACATCAAAATAAACTAAAAACCATAAGTTTGAAGCTAATAAAACTAATATTAAAGTTCCTAAAACCTATGAACAAAAAAACCCTTAAGCATTGGGTGCCTGTGATATCCCATCTCTTAAATTATTGAAGGATCTAAAATTTTTGACGACTGAGTCACATAAGTGACATCATATAGAATGAATTTGGTACATTTGTGATATGATTTTATGATTATATTCACATGCATAATATTAGCATACACAAATAAATTGTGATTTAGATAAATTGCACTCAATTGACATATTCTGGGGTATGAAACTAAAATGAATATGGCATGAATATGCAATTTCAATGTCTTGTACTTTGGATTACCAATTACAAGAATTGATGGACTATAATTGGTAACTTGAAATTTATTGTTACAATTGAGAAATTGATAAATTAAAATGTATATTTAGCCTAGGAAAATGCCAAGTGGTAAGACAAGTGGATACATGAAAAATTAGGATGACAAAGTTTATAAAATGAGTGACAATTGGCATACAAAATTGAGTGAAATTTGACATGGAGATTAAGTGACATATGGCAACTTAAGAAGAGGACATATGGCAACTTAAGAAGAAGGCATGTATACCATTTAAGGTAAAGACATGTAGCTTGCTTCATTGTAGAACAAGTGTCCTTAAATAAGGAGACACTTATCTTAACTCAGCTAATGACACATGTATATGGCAAAGGCTTTCCTTATATTGTTTTTGCTGGAATTCAATCTTCCTCCTTCCTCACATTTCTGAAATACACTCAAACCCTATAACCTTGAAATTTTACTTTACTTCTATTCATAGTCACTTTAAGATTCATATAAGATTATGCTCAAAGATAGTTATAATCTTCCATCATCTCCTTGCCTTTGCTAGAACCAATCTACTTCCAGTTTCTACATGGATGATCTTACATGTGTGGAGAGCTAAGTTAGACTTGATGTATTGAGCTGGAATTGGAGCTGCATAAGTAAGTAAAGTATTGTTCTTTATGGCATGTTATAATAGAAGGATTATGATTATTGAATTGGGATGGATTGTATATGAAGTTGAAGATGAATTATGCTGGAAAATGATACTTGAACTTGGATATTTTATATCTTTTTATGTATAAAAAATCGTAGGTTATAAGTTGTTTCATGGATGAATTGGATTAGGATTTAAGGTATAATGAAGGTGAGTTTATGTTAAAGAAAGGTTTTAATATAGTGATCTCGAAATGGGAAAGAACTAGGACTACATGTATGATTAAATGAATGATAATTTCTATTTTGATCTTGATGCATGAAAGACCATAAATTGTGAGCTACCAAATGAATAATTTGAGTTGGAATTGGATATGGAATTGATGAGAAATTGACATATAATTAAGGTATAATTGAGGTATAACTAATGGAATATGATGAAGATGGGTTGAATCTGGTATAAAAGTGTTAGAATCTGGAAAAAAATTAATGGAAATTGGACAATGCACATTCAGTTAACCAATTCCACAATAGTGGACAGCTATATTGCTCCTATACCACAATCATGGGAAATGCCTTGAAGTAGAAAACATTCAGTTTTGTATGATAATTGAACCATATAAGGATAAGACATTATTCCTTGGTGCATTTGGAATTAATTTAGGCTTAAAATGAACCTAGTTTGATGTCTAATCAATTGGTTAAAGGTTTGATAAGTTTAGGTTGTTAATTAATGTTATAATTTAATGAATGGATTTTTGATATCAATGTATATGAATTTTGGAAGTAAGAGTTGTTAATGGTATAAAGATGTTCTTGTGAATGCAAATGTGATCCAAAGGATATAAGTAATGAATTAGGCATGATTGAATGAGAATTGAGAAATTGCGTGAATATATAAATCCTAGAAAAGGGATTGATGAATGTATGAATGATGAATTGAGAGCAATCAAGTTTACTTAAGATATAAACCTAATTGCAAATAAGTTGTTTACAAGTTATGATAAACGAATGATCAAGATTTGTGAATAGGGATATATACTCGGGATAGTCAAATGAGCATGCATTAAAACATGATCTATATACATGTGAATGATTAAGTAATCATATTATTAATAACTTAATGAATTGTGAACTTTGTGTGTTTTTGCAAGAAGATAGATACATAAGTGATCGCCAAAATCTAGACATTGCCAGTTCATCAAGACAATAACTTATCTGGAGTGTACTATGAGTTAACTTCGATGTTTCCTCACTATAATTGAATTATTTGTGATTAATCTAAATTACTAAATTTTTACTAATATAACTGTGATAATTCTAGGCATTGATGGTCTAGGGAGCTTGATATTCGGGATTGTACTAGAAGTTTTTTTTAATGGTATGTACAATATGGAATGTGTTCTCAATTAAATGTTAAATGCAGGACTTAGATTCGATGAATTAGCTAAATGACTGTGCACATTGAATGAAAGTTATTGATAGCATATTAAGTGAAATGATGCATTTCATCACATGAATATGCATGATCGGATAAAGGAGTTATGACCGGAGTGACCAACGTTAAAAAGAGCTTAAAGCTTATAAATGTGCACAAAAAGCCACAAGCTCAATGATTAATGAGCCCGGTATCCACAATAGGTATGGGACAGTATCTAAAATGAGCCTAATATTTACAAGGGATACAGGATAGTTAAATAGGCAGTCAATCACAACAAAATAAAAATGAAAATGGAGTCTCATGTATTTTTACATGTATCATGTGAATTATTGCAAAGAATGACTAAATTGAGTAGATGTAATGATATGCAAAGTTTGTGTACATGTTGATGATATGAATGATTGAAATAAATGATTGGATTATTCTAAAATAAATTACATGAAATGGTTGTAGTTCATGATGTACTTGTTGAAATATAATGTATAATGTGATCAGGTAATCAATACTGAATGATGTGATATATGTGATTTGATTATGAATGATGTGATATATGGGATTTGATTATGATTGATGCGGTGTACAAAGGTGGATAATATGAAATACTAATGATTTGTTTAAATACTTGTGATATTTGAGTTCTGTTTTGAGTGAGCAGATCAACGATGGTTCACTCAATGAGTTGACAAAACTGATCAAAATTACAAATGTTGATTTTCAGATACTGAGGAGACCTAGCTTCTCTAGCTAGTCTAGTTGAAGTAGCTTTTGCATTTGGACATAGGTTAGTGTCGGGATCAGATGTACCAGCAAATGTCTTAGTTATATTGTATAAAAAATTGTATCTCCCAATTACTGTATATTATACATGTGAATTTTAGAAGTGTAATGACATTCATGACTGAATATGTTTGAAAACAAAAATGGAACAAAATGATTGTGACTGAATATGATTGCGAATGAAATGATTTGAAATGAAGATTTGAAATGCTTTTGACATCTAAAACCTTAAAACATGGAAATGTGATCGTCTGGACATGCCATTTTCATAGAATATATTCCCGAATGTCCTTTAGTATATCGGGCACATACTCTATAGGATTTGTATGTTACATTTTTGTATCAGAATCCAGGCTTAGAATCTTACATGGGCATTTGTCATAGTATATGTCACGTTACATGCATCTCAAACATAACATACATTGTCATTTCGAGTAACGTTTAATTAGGCATGCAATGGCAACTGATCTCCAATCTTAGTTACATATGAATCATATGCATGAACATTTTTTAAGAGCCTGCACTATCAGAAACAATGAGAAGAATGAAGATCGGTCACAATGTAAGAAAATGGAAATTTATAAATATTATGATATGAGATATTATATGGTTTAATAAGTTAGACATCGATTCAATGTATTTGTATTTATGGTTATGGTTATATCATTGAATATGAAATTAAAGTTTTGTATGGTTGTATACCTTTGAATCGATATGGAAGTAAATATATTTTGTGGATTTGATGGAGAAAAGAATAGAGATGTAAATAGAAGTGATGGGAATTAAAGTGTGTAGACCAAAATTGAAAGGAAATCAAAATTTCTGTTACCTTGAGAGGTTGAACTTAGAACTGGAATGGTTGTTTAATTATCATGTTAAGAGTTTATGAATTATTATAAAGTTATATTATTAGATTTGAAATCATAATTTCAGGATGGTTATGTATCTTATATTTCTAAATTGATTGAGAACATAGTTAAGTAAGATGAAATAAATGATAGCAATATATATGGAAGTCCTTAAGGTTAAGTTGATTAGTTATTGTGAGTACGCATTTGATAGTGTGGTTATTTTGGTGAATGATTTTACTGAGCACATATGTAGTATACGCTTGGATATGGTATAAGGAGTGATCTATCACATATTAAATGCTCTTAAGTCCTAGTCCCTATGGGTAAAATTCTGAGATGAATCAGAGTAGCGCAGTGGAAGTATGGATTTATGTGAATATATTAAAATGGTGACAACTAAGGATAGGTAACTTTTGTATGGTCATAGAATACTTAAATTTTATGTAGAATCAATTAAGGTCAAGATATCATTAGCTTAAAATATTAATTGGTGACTTTTCGAAAATAAATATCTAGATAAGATGCAATGATCTTAATGTTATATACCAAGGCATAAGAGTAAATGTACATGCCTATTGTTTCACCGAGCTTGAGTATATAGAACATTTTGATTATGTGAAATATGATGGTAATTAATCTTATTGAGATATTATGAATGGCCGAAAAGTAGAGATGAACATAGTTGACTGATAAGGATTTCGTGAACAATACAAATCATCAAGGAAAGAAAAAAAAAAAAGAGAACTTTCACTGAATTGTATCTGTTGGGACTCGATCCGAAAACCAGATCCTAATATGAGAAACGGAAAACGAATACGAATACGAACCAATATGAATCGAATCAAAGCAAGGAAACGAAACATAAGGTGAAATCAAATCAGATACGAATCAAATGACGAATCGGATAAATCAAATCCGAAGGCGAAACGAATAACACAAAGCGGAAGCAAATCGAAATGAAGCAAACTTCGGATCAAATCGAATCGAAATCAATTTCCGACATTCGTGAACAAATATCAAAGAAAGCGTTTGCGTTAGAAACCTTAAGACTATTAGTCTAAACTAATCCAAATCTGTGTACATTTTTCTTTTTTTTTCTTTCTTCTTTTCTTTCTTTTTCATTTCTATCACCTTCCTTAATCAATTTCTCAATTCATAATACAAACCATAATCAATATACATAAGGTCATAATCCAAATCTTTATACAGAATTCATAAATCAAATCAATCCAAACCCAAAAATCAATCATCTCTATATCCAGATCCCATTCGTGACTTAAATCAATACACATGTCCAGAATTCATAATACAATCCCATAATAATGCTTGTAATACAATGATTGACCAAGCCAGACTTATACAAACCGATACCAAAATCCCATTTTTCATAAAATACAAACAATACAAAATTGAATAACACGTCTTGTCATTCTTTCATCCGATCTCCCGCTCGAAAACCTGGAGATGGGGATGAAAGGGGGGTGAGCACAAAGGTCGTGGATAATATGTTTAGAAAACGAATAGATAAGCAAAACCCTTGAAATCTTTTTCCTTCTCTGGTCTTAGAAAAACATTTCTTTGAAATCCGTAAAGCACGTTTTTAAAAGTTCTTTTCTTGCTGTAGTCAAACTCGCGGTTTGTAAAACGTATGATTCTTAGGCTTTCAGCCATAAATCCATAGATTGCAAAACATGAATGCATCAACTTGACAATTTATAAATGCAATGACAAACCACATATGCAATGCACAACACATGGCTCGAGAGTTCCGTAGAACACAACGAATAAACTGAAGTTTATCGTAAACTATCCGAGTCCGATTTCTCAAAGATCTCGTTGCATCAAGCGGGCAGCCGGGAGAAGGCTATACTATACGTCGACGTGCACGTGACTCCATCCGTAACTCTCTTATCCAAACAAAGCACATATCATGCTCAAAATCATTTATCGCATGATCTTTTCCGAATATACGAAATGCTATGTAATCTTTCGAGGCATAACACAATGTATGTTGTAATTCATCCAAAGTCCATGTATTGAATCAAAAAATGATTTTTCAAATCATTCATATAATGATGCAAAATTTATGATGCAATTAAAATCAAAAAATCTCTTTATTTAAAGAAAGCAGTAGTGGCTTATAAATTCAAATTATAAACACATTACCCACCTCGAATCGGTGCTAGAAACTTGTCCTTAGTTTCAATTTGACCATTTCTTCTTTTATTCTCCCAATTGAAAATTCCCTACACCAATGTCACACAAATTCGACCTCATAAATAACATAATCCTTAATATTGAACTTAGAAAACAATAATTCCAAACATAATCAAGCCATCTAAATCACTAATTTCCAAAATCCCCAATTTACAAAATTGGGCATAAACCCTAATTTATTTCTATCCAAAATTAAACCTATCATACTAAGCAATCATTAAAATTGACTCCATAATACACAAACCCATATCATTTTCCATGATTCTAAACCAAAAACTCTCTAAAAGATCAAAGATCGAAAATCGACTCTTACCTTCATCTTCTCCAATTTCGGATTTTCTTGGTTCTTGATGGAGCTCTCTTCATTCTCCACCCTTTCTCTCTCTTAGAACAACATCAAACTCCCTCTCCAATTGGTGAAAAACCGAACCCTAGCTTTCTCCCCTTTTTCTCCACCGAAGCTTGCTCTCTTCTCCTTTCTCTTCTTATTTCTTTCCTTCTTTTTTTCTTAAGTGTCGTGGGTTGCCTCTTAAAATGACAGGCCACTTGGTTTTATAATGTCATGTCATTTAATGAATGGGGAATGACCCATAAGCCCCTCCATTTAAGCCTATAAACTTAACCCTTTAAGTAAACTTCCAAAATTACCCCTCCATTGGTCTTTATAACTGACATCTTGTCTGATTATTTCGACCAGGTAAATGAAGCCATTTGACAAAACTTTCTTCTATAGAAATGTTCCTCTATGTCTTACGAATCCAACCCTTCAAGAATCGGATCGATCGGAGCTCTATATCTCAAGATATCTCCAAAATACTGAACGATGTTCGGACCATTACAAAACTGAAACTGGACACTACATCTAATTCCGACCAGTATTTGAAAGTCTTAGAGGTGACATTGTCAATCGGCTCCTTCAGATGAATTGTAGATATATGTCTCTAGTTTAACTTGCAAAAAGAATCAAATCGATCGGAGCTCTAAAGATCTAGATATCGCCAAAATAGTGAACACTATTCAGCCACTACAACACCAAGACTGAACACTACACTGAAATTTCAACCTGCATTTGGAGGTCTTAGAGGCTAAATTATAGCTCGGCTCCTTCATAACATTTGTAGCCCCATGTCTCTATTTTAATTAGAAAAAAAATCAACTCAATCCGAGATCTAGTGATCGAGATATAGACAAAATACTGAACACTGCTCACATAATTACAAAGTTGAGACTGAACTCTATACCTAACTTCCGACCCGTATTTGAAAGTCTTGAAGGCTACATTATCGATCTGATCCTTCATAACATTTGTAGCCTCATATATCTAGTTTAATTTCCAAAAATAATTAGATCGATCGGAGCTCTACCGATCGAGATATCTCAAAAATACTGAACACATTTCAGTCCTTACAACACCAAGACTGAACACTACACTAAACTTCCGACCCGTATTGGGAAGTCTTAGAGGCTAAATCATAGCTCAGCTCCTTCATAATATTTTTAGAATCATGTCTCTAGTTTAATTTACAAAAAGAATCAGAATGATCGGAGCTCTAACGATCGAGATATCTCCAAAATACTGAACACTGTTCAGTCCTTACAACACCAAGACTAAACACTACACTAAATTTACGACCCATATTGGGAAGTCTTAGATGCTAAATAATAGCTCGGCTACTTCATAACATTTGTAGCCTGATGTCTCTAGTTTAATTTTCAAAAAGAATCCGATCGATCGGAGCTCTATCGATCGAGATATCTCCAAAATATTGAATATTGTTCAGTCCTTATAACAACAAGACTGAACACTACACTAAACTTCCGACCCGTATTTGATTTCTTAGAGGAAAAATAATAGCTCGGATCCTTCATAAAATTTGTAGCCTCATGTCTCTAGTTTAATTTCCAAAAAGAATCAAATCGATCGGATGTCGGACAAAGAAGTTATGCTCAAAAGAGTGAAGGGAGGTCAGAGCTCGGCCAGAAAAATCAAAGCTCGGCCAGAAAATCAAAGCTCGGCCAGAACGAAGATCGGTCAGCCAATAGAGGTCGGCTCGGCCAATAGAGGTCAGTTGGCCATCAGAGGTCGGTCGGCCAACAGAGGTCGGCTCGGCCAACAGAGGTCGGTCGGCCAACAGAGGTCGAATCGGCCAACAGAGGTCGGTCGGCACCCAATCCGACCTTCAAACTTCAAACTCTCATAACTTTTGACTCCGAGCTCCAAATTAGTCGCGGTTTGTTTCGTTGGAAAGCTAAGAGACAGCTCTACCATTTTCAAGAAGGACTCAAAGGCAATCTCGGATGCTAAAGGAATCAAAAGTTTGCTACAAGGTGACCGATCGATAAACTCCTCAACAGTACAAAACTTGTAAACATTATAACTTTTGATCCGGAACCCCAAATTTGACAAACTCGGTGTCTATAGAAAGGTAAAAGAACCCTCTACAACTTTCATTAAGGCTTTAAAAATCAGATCGACCTCTAAATGGGTCAAAAACTCCATACAAACGGATTGGTCGATCAGCTTAACACTAAACAGCATCAGAACTTCTAACAATCATAACTTTCTAGTCCCTTATCCAATATTTTCGTGTTTTATATCAATGGAAAGATAAAAACAATCTCTACAACTCTCAAGAAGGCCACTTGATCCCATTCCATACACATCAGTACAAAAATTGCCTCAAAACACAACATATACAATCCTACACTTAAAGCATTTTCCAAAACCAAAGCAAAATACACTTAACTTCCAAAGATCATAACTTTTTATTCCGATATCGAAAACTATCAACTTTATGGCTACAAAAAGCTCTCAACATACTCTACCAATTTCATGAAGATCATTTCCTCAAAATCTGTGTAAATCAAAAGTCAACTCTTTACTCCAAAAAGTCAAACTTTCTAATTTCTTCAAAATTTTACACTTTCACTTTCTATTTCTTGATTTCAACTTCCATTTCAATCAACTAATTCATTTTAACTTTCATAACTCATACAACTCTACTCAAATTTCAAAGTCATCAAAACCAATCACTTCATTTCTCATCAATCTCCTTTAAGTACAATAACATCTATAACACAATACCTATACAAACACACTCATTTAATTCCATTTAATATTTCTAATTTCTACCGAAAGTTCGGGGTCCAACAATTCTCCCCCTCTTATAAGAATTTCGCCCTCGAAATTCCTACTAAGACATTATCAAGTAACACAATCTCTTAACTAATTTCTTTTCAACAAATCATAATCAATCACTTTTCTTATCTAATATCCTCATAATACATATTCTCAATCTCTTCACAATTTCTCAATTCTTGAGTCACATAGCACCCATACCATATCAATACATATATTCCTATCATCAAGCTCATCTTTCAAATATTCTGTTATTGCATCTCCTATATATTCGAAGTCAAATCATCCAAACTCTTCATGAATTTCTAATCTTAAGTTCCATACACACAATCTTAAAATCAATCATACTTTTGACACTTAAATCAAATAGTCACTGTAATTCCTCAAATAATTCATGAACACTTATTCACATTAGTATCACACTCTCACTAATTCAGTCATATAACTCATCACTTCAATCATACAATCATTTAGATTCGTCAAATAATTCATGAAAGACAAACACATCATGCTCACATTCTCACACATCATGCTCACATTCTCACAAGATCAATCTTATCCCCTCACTAACTCTTATCAATTGCTCATATAAGCCATTTACACACATATGCCCAAGTAAGATCCTATTACTGGGCTCTGATACCACAAATGTTGGGACCCGATCTGAAAACCGGATCCTAACTGGAGAAACGGAAAACGAATACGAATACGAACCAATATGAATCGAATCAAAGCAAGGAAACGAAACATAAGGCGAAATCAAATCAGATACGAATCAAATGACGAATCGGATAAATCAAATCCGAAGGCGAAACGAATAAAACAAAGCGGAAGCAAATCGAAACGAAGCAAGCTTCGGATCAAATCGAATCGAAATCAATTTCTGACATCCGTGAACAAATATCAAAGAAAGCGTTTGCATTGGAAACCTTAAGACTATTAGTCTAAACTAATTCAAATATGTGTACATTTTTCTTTTTTTTTTCTTTCTTCTTTTCTTTCTTTTTCATTTCTTTCACCTTCCTTAATCAATTTCTCAATTCATAATACAAACCATAATCAATATACATAAGGTCATAATCCAAATCTTTATACAGAATTCATAAATCAAATCAATCCAAACCCAAAATTCAATCATCTCTATATCCAGATCCCATTCGTGACTTAAATCAATACACATGTCCAGAATTCATAATACAATCCCATAATAATACTTGTAATACAATAATTGACAAAGCCAGTCTTATACAAACCGATACCAAAATCCCATTTTTCATAAAATACAAACAATACAAAATCGAATAACACGTCTTGACATTTTTTCATCCGATCTCCCGCTCGAAAACCTGGAGATGGGGATGAAAGGGGGGGTGAGCACAAAGCTCGTGGATAATATGTTTATAAAATGAATAGATAAGCAAAACCCTTGAAATCTTTTTCCTTCTCTGGTCTTAGAAAAACATTTCTTTGAAATCCGTAAAGCACGTTTTTAAAAGTTCTTTTGTTGCTGTAGTCAAACTCGCGGTTTGTAAAACGTATGATTCTTAGGCTTTCAGCCATAAATCCATAGATTGCAAAACATGAATGCATCAACTTGACAATTTATAAATGCAATGACAAACCACATATGCAATGCACAACACATGGCTCGAGAGTTCCGTAGAACACAACGAATAAAATGAAGTTTATCGTAAACTATCCGAGTTCGATTTCTCAAAGATCTCGTTGCCTCAAGCGGGCAGCTGGGAGAAGGCTATACTATACGTCGACGTGCACGTGACTCCATCCGTAACTCTCTTACCCAAACAAAGCATATATCATGCTCAAAATCATTTATCGCATAATCTTTTCCGAATATATGAAATGCCATGTAATCATTCGAGGCATAACACAATGTATGTTGTAATTCATCCAAAGTCCATGTATTGAATCAAAAAATGATTTTTCAAATCATTCATACAATGATGCAATTGAAATCAGAAAATCTCTTTATTTAAAGAAAGCAGTAGTGGTTTATAAATTCAAATTATAAACACATTACCCACCTCGAATCGGTGCTAGAAACTTGTCCTTAGCTTCAATTTGACCATTTCTTCTTTTATTCTCCCAATTGAAAATTCCCTACACCAATGTCACACAAATTCGACCTCATAAATAACATAATCCTTAATATTGAACTTAGAAAACACTAATTCCAAACATAATCAAGCCATCTAAATCACTAATTTTCAAAATCCCCAATTTACAAAATTGGGCATAAAGTCTAATTTATTTCTATCCAAAATTAAACCCATCATACTAAGCAATCATTAAAATTGACTCCATAATACACAAACTCAGATCATTTTCCATTATTCTAAACCAAAAACTCTCTAAAAGATCAAAGATCGAAAATCGACTCTTACCTTCATCTTCTCCAATTTCGGATTTTCTTAGTTCATGATGGAGCTCTCTTCATTCTCCACCCTTTCTCTCTCTTAGAACAACATCAAACTCCCTCTCTAATTTGTGAAAAACTGAACCGTAGCTTTCTCCCCTTTTTCTCCACCGATGCTTGCTCTCTTCTCCTTTCTCTTCTTATTTCTTTCCTTCTTTTTTTCTTAAGTGTCGTGGGTTGCCTCTTAAAATGACATCCCACTTGCTTTTATAATACCATGTCATTTAATGAATGGGGAATGACCCATAAGCCCCTCCATTTAAGCCTATAAACTTAACCCTTTAAGTAAACTTCCAAAATTACCCCTCCATTGGTCTCTATAACTGACATCTTGTCTGATTATTTCGACCAGGTAAATGAGGCCATTTTGTAACACCTCACTCCCGTATGACCCGAACCCGACATCGATGGTGATATCTGAGTCCGTGTCCCACGAGGGTGGCGTGCTACATCACTCAATCAGTCAAAACTCAGTATTAACTTTTTTTTTCTTTCCTTCACACACACATACACATTATAACATATACGAAAACAATTTACATACACCATTAAATGGACTCGGGGCTCTTTTCATAAATACAATTAACTCCAGTCTGTTGATTTTACAAACTGACTTAAGCAATAATACAGAAAATCAAAGAATAGAAATACACTAATGCAGACGCAAACTGATCCCGACCTCTTTCTTTCACTTGTATACAGTACTCCCGTGTCAAACGGGGTATTCTTCAAGACCTGAAAAATAGATGCAAATTTTGGGTGAGTTTTGCGAACTCAGTGAGGAACCATCATCGACGGTTCACCCAATTCATGCATCACATAACAAATTACAGTAATAATAATAATGTCACAGTATCATATCCTCAGCAGTCACAGTAATACACAGTAAGAAATCAGTCACAGAAATCATACAGTCATTCAGGTATTCAGTCCAGTATGTATGCAATGCACATGCGACTCTTTTTCCATTTTATTTCAGTGTTGTGACCGAGTGCTTAACAGTGATCAGTATTCAGTAGACGCGTCTAGGGAGTAGGAGAGCCCTCTGGGTATGCACTAACTCCCCTCGAGCTTGAGGCTCGGTTCAAGAATGAATGATGAACAACGATGGCGACTCGATCACAACTATTGTTATTATCAGTTTATGCATTGGTATATGCAATGCATATGCCCAATTTCACAACAAGATAAAAGCGATGCGCCCAATGAGGCAACGAAATGCGATGCAGTGTAGCAAGCAATGCCATTGATCACAAGATAACCAACAGATCACAAGATTACGGTATATTACAACATCACAAGATATCACATCAAACGATGAAGATATGAATAAGACAAGCCATTGATGTAGTACACTTTTACACAGTAGAAACAATTCAATTCACAGAATCACACCCAGATACACTTCTATGTCAGTTTTCCCAATTCATCGGACCACCCGTCTGGAATCCAGTCATAAACAATCACAATCTATACCAGTGACAGTATATAAACATTATCAATTGGTTATTTAAAAACAGTTCAGAATGCACATGTAATAATGAAAAGGTGCACAATGCGTGTTCATGATATTCCCGACCCTAATCTCATTTTTTTTCCATCATAAAAATTTATCTAAAAAATTAGAAACCTATTGACGCTGACGGTGCGCAAATCAGACCTCTATAAGTCCCCAATTAAATAAAACAGTGATTACACAGACTTTTACCCGGACCCACATCAATTTTCCGTCCAAAAATCTCCAATCTCTAAGCAAATGAACTTCAATATTCTACGAATCCGATGCCTCAAGAATCAGGTCAATCGGATGTCGGACGGAAAAGTTATTCACGAAGGAAACCAAAATTCAACAATTAATATATATATATTGCCCTTATTTCCTACTCTTTTTTTCCTTTCCTTTAACCGAAGTTCAATAAATCATAACTTATTCTACACAATTCAGAAAAATGTAAACCATATCTCATTGGAAAGGTAATGAAACCCTCTACAAGTTTCCTTTATTCCAGAAAAATCAATTTCACCCCTAAGGGTGTCAAACATCCAATGTAAGCTACTGCCCACACATTCACTTCCTAAAACAGAACAGTCATTGGAAATTCACTATCTTTCATTCTATGCAGTCAAAAATTATACAATAAATATGCTCATCAAGATAACAATGTTATCTACAACTTTCATGTAACAACCCAAATTTCAATTCCCTTGCTAACTAGGTCGAATAATTCACTCAATGTTGCTGTCCCTGAAATCACTCAATTTGAGCAGTAAGTTTCTATCAATCATATCTCCCTGTATACAAGTCAAACAAATCACTAATTTATATCCCTAAAAAGATAAAATCTCAAAATTCAATTCTTCATGAAATAACCAGACTCCAATTCAGCCTCTAACTCTGTCAAATCTGTTATGCAAGTTTCTGACCTAATCAACAATTAACATCACAATGTAGGTTCAAATTGTGAAAATCCATAACTCCCACATCTGACTTCCAGAAATTATATTCCATACACCATTTTCAAGATGAATGTGTCATATAAAACTCTTCAGTATATTTCTAACACCAATTGAATGCAAAAAAATTACTAAAATTCCTCCGAATCTGAATGTACACCAAATTTGACATTCCAGCTAGGTTTCATTCAATGCATAAAAACAGCCAACAATCATCAGTCCATAACTCCTAATATACATATCGAAAAATTGCAAAATCAGTGGAATTGGAAAGATAACTTAATAGGCTTCAACTTTCATTTAGTCCATTTGTCCTAATTCCTTCTCAATTAATTTAGGAAAATCATCAAAACAATCAGGTTATTAATCCGGATACTGTTCACCTAAGTCAAAACAGTAACTTTCCAAGCCAAATTTCAACCTTTAAGAGTTACAATTTGACAACACCTATTTCACACAAATATGTAGCTAACATCCCAAAGTTTAAGTGGCCATAAACCTCACCTCATTTTCATTCCTAAACAATTAGTTATGATCAAAATAGTACAATCGATTAAAACCCTAAATTTCCAGATTTGGTCCAATCTTAGTTTCTATCATTTCCAATGCCTTTAACACATCATTAAACATCCAAAGGAACACAAATCAGTTCTTATACCATTCATACATGTACTAGGGCTAATACACAAAAATTGGCAGCACTCACTTCTTCATTTCCAAGTAAAATCAATGATCAATATGCCATCAAAATCAAGTTAAACCAAGTTACAACACATCTTTCATGCTAACTTCCTCAAATCATATTCAAACATAACCCAACAATTCAAACTATCATTTTCATAACATTTAACCATCATAACTCATGATTAGTAAACAATAACCCCCTTTGGATGCATCTAATAACCATGATTCATGAAATACATAATGAAAACTTAACATAAACCTTACCTAGTCAAAGCTCCCATCTCCTCAATTCTCCAACTCTCACAACTTCCTAGTTTCTCCTACTCATACACGACATCATTTCTTGCAAAGGGAGGTAAGAGGGCTGAGCTTGCATGCATGAGAGGAAGTGTTTAAAAGGTAGAAGAAAAGAGTGATTTAGCTAGAACCAAAAGAAAAATTGATGGAGAAGAGGAACTCAAAGTAGGTTTCGGATGATGATGAGCAATAAGCAAAAAATTCAACTTTTTCACTCCTTTATCCATGAGTTGCCGACTTTACAAGGCCAAGCATGAGACAAAAGCATTAAACCCCTTTGGACACTTGGCAATTGATGGAGAAATGAAGAAAAGTCAAAAGATTTCAGCTATTATACTTTAATCACTTTAATCAATAAATATCCAACTTATACACCCACAATTTCGGTTACTACATGGTTTAAGGGTCTACTTTAGGATCCCACCAAAATATGCAAGAGTTTTGAGATCAAATAACAGTAGAAATTCAACCGGTTCGCCAATTGGCGATTTTTTTTCGGTCCGAAAATTTTCTCCGGAAAAATCCAGAAAAATTCCTAAAAATCCCTTAAAATAGAAAACAATTTATGGCGCACTCAGAATAATTTTTCAAACCCATTAACCACGTTAATCCCAATAAAATTATCTTAGGCACGTAAACCGAGAATATCATGTATGCATGCACAGTAATTTCATGTGCACAAATGTGACTGTGGACCAATCCTATTATGCATGAACAGTCCTATGCACTCTAAATCTATTCCATCCTATATCAAATTTACTATTTTACCCTTCCAATGGAGGGTGGGATGTTACACATTTGACAAAAATTTCTTCTATAGAAATGTTCCTCTATATCTTACGAATCCAACCCTTCAAGAATCGGATCGATCGGAGCTCTATAACTCAAGATATCTCCAAAATACTGAACGATGTTCGGATCATTACAAAACTGAAACTGGACACTACATCTAATTCCGACCCATATTTGAAAGTCGTAGAGGTGACATTGTCGATCGGCTCCTTCAGATGAATTGTATATATATGTCTCTATTTTAACTTGCAAAAAGAATCAAATCGATCGGAGCTCTACTGATCGAGATATCGCCAAAATAGTGAACACTGTTCAGCCACTACCACACCAAGACTGAACACTACACTGAAATTCAGACCTGCATTTGGAAGTCTTAGAGGCTAAATTATAGCTCGGCTCCTTCATAACATTTATAGCTCCATGTATCTATTTTAATTAGCAACAAGAATCAACTCAATCCGAGCTCTAGTGATCGAGATATAGCCAAAATACTGAACACTGCTCATACAATTACAAAGCTGAGACTGAACTCTATACCTAACTTCCGACCCGTATTTGAAAGTCTTGAAGGCTACATTGTCGATCAGATCCTTCATAACATTTGTAGTCTCATCTCTCTAGTTTAATTTCCAAAAAGAATCAGATCGATCGGAGCTCTACCGATCGAGATATCTCCAAAATACTGAACACATTTCAGTCCTTACAACACCAAGACTGAACACTACAATAAACTTCCGACCCATACTGGGACGTCTTAGAGGATAAATCATAGCTTTGCTCCATAATATTTGTATCCTCATGTCTCTACTTTAATTTCCAAAAAGAATCAGATCGATCGGAGCTCTAACGATCGAGATATCTCCAAATATCAACACTTTGCTCACCCTTTAACACCAAGACTGAACACTACACTAAACTTCCGACCCGTATTGGGAAGTCTTAGATGCTAAATCATAGCTCAGCTCCTTCATAACATTTGTAGCCTCATGTCGCTAGTTTAATTTCCAAAATGAATCAGATCGATCGGAGCTCTACCGATCGAGATATCTACAAAATACTGAACACTATTCAGTCCTAACAACACCAAGACTAAACACTACACTAAACTTCCGACCCATATTTGAAAGTCTTAGAGGCAAAATCATAGCTTGGATCCTTCATAACATTTGTAGCCTCATGTCTCTAGTTTAATTTTAAAAAAGAATCAGATCGATCGGATGTCGGACGAAGAAGTTATACTCAAAAGAGTGAAGGGAGGTCAGAGCTCGACCAGAAAAATCAAAGCTCGGCCAGAAAATCAAAGCTCGGCCAGAACGAAGATCGGTCGGCCAACAGAGGTCGGCTCGGCCAATAGAGGTCGGTCGGCTAACAGAGGTCGGCTCGGCCAACAGAGGTCGGTCGGCACCCCATCCGACCTTCAAACTTCAAACTCTCATAACTTTTGACTCCGAGCTCCAAATCAGTCGCGGTTTGTTTCGTTAGAAAGCTAAGAAACAGCTCTACTATTTTCAAGGAGGACTCAAAGGCAATCTCAGACACTAAAGGAATCAAAAGTTTGCTACAAGGTGACCGATCGATAAACTCCTCAACTATACAAAACTTGTAAACATTATAACTTTTGATCCGGAACCCCAAATTTGACAACCTCGGTGTCTATAGAAAGGTAAAAGAACCCTCTACAACTTTCATTAAGGCTTTAAAAATCAGATCGACCTCTAAATGGGTCAAAAACTCCATACAAACGGACTGGTCGATCAGCTTAACACTAAACAGCATCAGAACTTCTAACAATCATAACTTTCTAGTCCCCTATCCAATATTTTCGTGTTTTATATCAATGGAAAGATAAAAACAATCTCTACAACTCTCAAGAAGGCCACTTGATCCCATTCCATACACATCAGTACAAAAATTGCCTCAAAACACAACATATACAATCCTACACTTAAAGCATTTTCCAAAACCAAAGCAAAATACACTTAACTTCCAAAGATCATAACTTTTTATTCCGATATCGAAAACTATCAACTTTATGGCTACAAAAAGCTCTCAACATACTCTACCAACATCATGAAGATCATTTCCTCAAAATCTATGTAAATCAAAAGTCAACTCTTTACTCCAAAAAGTCAAACTTTTTAATTTCTTCAAAATTTTACACATTCACTTTCTATTTCTTGATTTCAACTTCCATTTCAATCAACTAATTCATTTTAACTTTAATAACTCATACAACTCTACTCAAATTTCAAAGTCATCAAAACCAATCACTTCATTTCTCATCAATCTCCTTTAAGTACAATAACATCTATAACACAATACCTATACAAACACACTCATTTAATTTCATTTAATATTTCTAATTTCTACCGAAAGTTCGAGGTCCAACAGTATCATATAAACCAAATGTTCCATTTTTAGAATGGATAAATATTGAACAAATAAGAAGTAAATATTAGAGTTAGATAATAATGATACTCAGACATGAGAAGCTACATGGGAAATTGAAGAGAACATGAGACAACATAGTCCCCACTTGTTGAATCAGTCAGTTAAGAATTTCAAGGACGAAATGTCTTAAAGGGGCTAGAATTGTGATATCTCGTCTTTTAAATTATTGAAGGATCTAAAGTGTTAGACTATTGAGTCACTTAAGTGAACATCATATAGAATGAATTTGCTACATTTGTGATATGATTTTATGATTGTATTCATATTCATAATATTAGCATATACACATGAATTGTGATTTAGACAAATTACACTCAATTGATATATTTTGGGGTATGAAACTAAAATGAATATGACATGAATGTGCAATTCCAATATGTTTTACTTTAGATTACCAATGATAAGAATTGATGGACTACAATTGGTAAATTGGAATTTATTGTTTCAATTGAGAAATTGATAAATTAAAATGTACATTTAGTCTTGGTAAAATGCCAAGTCGTAAGATAAGTGGATACAAGGAAAATTAGGATGACAAAGCCTATAAAATGAGTGACATTTTGCATACATAATTGAGTGACATTTGGCATGGAGATTAAATGACATATGGTAGCTTAAGAAAAGGATGTATGGTAGTTTAAGAAGAGGGCATGTGTACCATTTAAGGGGAAGACATGTAGCTTGCTTCCTTGTTGGACAAGTGTCCTTAAATAAGGAGACACTTATTTTAACTCAACTAATGACACATATATATAGAAAAGGCTTTCCTTAGATGTTTTCACTGAAATTCATTCTTCTTCCTTCCTCACATTTCTGAAATACACTCAAACCTTATAGCTTTGAAATTTTGCTTTGCTTCTGTTTATAGTCACTTTAAGATTCATATAAGATTATGCTTAAAGGTAGTTATAATCTTCTATCATCTTCTTACCTTTGTTGGAACCAATCTACTTCCACCTTGTGCTTGGATGATCTTGCATGTATGGAGAGCTAAGTTAGATTTAAAGAATTGAGCTGGAATTGGAGCTACATAAGTAAGTAAAGTATTGTTATTTATGGCATGTTATAATAGAAGGATTATTAAATTGGGATGGATTGTATATGATGTTGAAGATGAATTATGCTAGAAAATGATACTTGAACTTGGATATTTTTATATCTTGTTTTTTTATGTATAAACAATCCTAGGTTATAGGTTATTTCATGGATGAATTGGATTAGGATTTAAGGTATAATGAAGGTGCATTTATGTTAAAGAAAGGTGTTAATGTATTGATCTTGAAATGGGAAAGAGCTAGGACTACATGTATGATCAAATGAATGATAGTTTCTATTTTGATATTAATGCATGAAATACCATAAATTGTGAGCTACCAAATGAATGATTTGAGTTGGAATTAGATATGGAATTGATGAGGAATTGACATATAATTAAGGTATAATTGAAGTATAAGTAATGGACTATGATGAAGATGTGTTGAATTTGGTACAAAGGTGTTAGAATTTGGAAACAATTGATGGAAATTAGACAATGTACATTCAGTTAACTGATTCCACAATCGTGGATAGCTATATTGCTCCTTCCCATGATCGTGGGAAATGCCTTGAAGTGGAAAACATTCGGTTTTGTATGACAGTTGAACTATATAAGGATAAGACATTATACCTTTGTAATATCCCACTACCATAGAGCATATACCGATATTCAAGAGAACATTCGAGCACATACCCCACAGAAGTGGTATGTTAAAGCAGTCACGTCAACTTATCATAGCATCATATAGAATATAGGCATTTCGAAGAACTAAGTTTCCTCATAGTATTCATAGGTATAAGCTTACATTTTCATTATATTCTATAATCCATGTATTTACATTACCAAAGACATCTGAGATTCTTTGCATTTGGTTCACAAACGTAAACATCCATTACACTCATAATTCATATCTATACAAAACATAACATGTGAAAGTTCATAGCTTTTATACAACATGTACAACATAAAACTAGGTACTAGACCAAAATAATTTAACTAGACACTTCAGAATTAGCTGACCAGACCTTTGAGCCATTCCTTGTTCGAAAGTGGACAATACAAGGCTGTTACTAAATTGTCTTAAAAGCTAAGTCATCCCAGTACCTAAAAATCAACGTTGCAATTTTGATGAGTTTGCGAACTCAATAAGTGAACCATTATTGATTTGTTCACTCAAGTCAGGACATAACATCATAAACATATAATCCAAATTCTCAAATATATCATATTTTTCAAGAACAATTCCCATTTATCACATCATTTAGTTTGGATACCAAATCACGATATATGTATGTCACATTTTAACCCACACATTATGAACACAAACATTTCATGTAGTCATCTTAAATAATCCAGTCATTCATCTCAATCATTCATTTCAACAACATATACACAAACATTTCATATTATTATTTCAACACAATTCAGTAATTCTTCACAACTATCCATATAACACATACATGATATATATATATATGCAAATGCATATGACTCCACTTTCTTTTTATTTTGTTGTGACCAAGCATCAATTTAATTGTCTCGTATCTGTTACAAATACAGAGCTCATTTAAGACATTGTCCCATACCTATTGTAGATACTGGGCTCATTAATCATTGAGCCTATGGCTCTTTGTGCACATTTTTTAGCTTTAAGCTTCTTTCCACGCTGGTCACTCCGATCACAACTCCTTTATCTGATCATTCATATCAATTTCATGAAACGCATCAAATCATATAATATTCTATAAACAATTTTCAATCAATGTACATAGGCATTTATCGCATTCATCAGATCTAAGTCTAGCATTCAACATTTAATTGAGCACTTATTTCCTACATCACATATAAGTAGATAGCACTTCCAATATATTCCCGAATATTGAACTCTTCGAACAATCAATGTCTGAAATTATCAATATCATTTCAAAATACCTATAAAGATTAATTAAGAAAATTCAAACAGAAACACTTATATAATTGAGATTGCACATCTAGATTACTCACAGTATGCTCCAGATTAGCTATTGCCTTAATGATCTAGCAATGTCTGGATGTTGTCGATCAATTTGTGCTTCTATATCATACAATACATATATATTTACACATTAATAACTTTTTTAATTGAATGAGTACTCAATCATACACATGTAAATGTGTTATGTTCAATGTATGCTCAATTGACTATCCCAAGTATGTAACCTTATTGACAAATCTTACTCATTCATTAATCATAGCTTGTATATATCTTGTTTGCAACTAGGTTATGCCTTAACTAAGTTTGGTTACTCTCAATTCATCAATCATACATTCACTAATCCTTTTATAGCATTATATTTGCAAAATTTCCTAATTCTCATTCAATCATGCCTAATTCATTACCTATATCCTTTGAATCACATTTGCATTCATAAAGACATCTTTATATGATTAACAACTCATACTTCTCAAATTCATATATATTGATATCAAACAATCCAATCCTCAAGTTATGCCATCAATTATCAACCTACACTCATCAAACACTTAACCATTTTATTCAACATCAAACTAAGTTCATTTTAAGCTCTAATCAAGTCTAGAAGCACCAATGTATAGTGTATTATCCTTATATGATTTAATCAGAAAACAAAACACAAACTTTCCTCTCTACCAAGCATTTCCACAATTGTGGGCAGGAACCATACAATTCCCATGATCGTGGGATAGGTGAACTGAAAATTTCACATTCATTTCCTTCAACTTTTCTTCAAAATTTGACATCTTTATGATAGTTCATCAATTACTCCTCAATTTTACCTTAAAAATACTTCAATTCCTCATCATTTCATCCCTAGATTTAATTCCTCATCAGTTCATCCCTAGAACAATCTATAACCTATGGTTTCTATACATCAAGAACAAAACCAATTCATTCATCAAGTTTCACGCACATCTCATCATTAACCATATATGCAATTCATATCCAATCAATAATCATGTATGTTTTGCTCACTCATATCACTATGAAGCAATGAAACACTTACTTATTTATCTCAAAATCTCTTCAATTAACAAGTTAAGAAGCCTCCCAAGCATTCAAACATACTCTAAGAGCAAGATGGAATGAGAAGGATTTCTAAACACAAGATGAAGGCTACAAAATTTTGACAAAAATTCAAGGGTTATAGAGGTTGTGTGAGGGTGTCGATGGTGTGAAGAAAGAAGAGGATAACATGAAAGAAGATGGTCTTTCAAGTGTGGAGGTCGTGGGGTGCAAGCGTGTGGTAAGGGGTGAGACATATGTCATGCCACTTATTAAATAAAGAGTTGTGTCATGTGTCTTATTCTCATGCTACCAATTGTCACCTAATGTTTGGTCCATTTATCACATAATTCCTAGGCCACTTGTCACTTAATGGAATGAGAAGGATTTACTTAAGCCATTATCTCCCAATTAGCTAAGCCATTTGTCACTTATTCCCAATGCCACATGTCACCATTTCATAGGCGTAATCAACTTAAATTCTCATATATCAATCTGTCTTATCCTTTAAAATTTTTTCTAGACTAGATGCACATATCACCTTATCAATCACTCTATTGTAAAAATAAATTCCCATTTCACTAATTATAATCCATAAAAAAAATTCAAGTCATAATCAACAAACAATTATATCATAATCATTTAAGATCTTTCATACCACGGATATGTTAAATGAGTGCATATATTTTTTTACAATGACTCTAAATCATGATTCATATATAGATGCAAATATAATGCATGTAA
This sequence comes from Erythroxylum novogranatense, assembly GCA_029891385.1. Lineage (NCBI taxonomy): Eukaryota > Viridiplantae > Streptophyta > Magnoliopsida > Malpighiales > Erythroxylaceae > Erythroxylum > Erythroxylum novogranatense. The sequence goes on along the minus strand of CM057228.1, from coordinate 58,190,415 downwards.
ATGAAATGAACTTCATAAATTTTCATATAATATGACTCAATCTAACAATTAAATCCATAAATGTATAAACGGGTTATTACAACCTTAATGCATTTGGGCTTAATTGAGGCTTAAAATGAACCTAGTTTGATGTTGAATCAATTGGATAAAGGTTTGATAAGTTTAGGTTGTTAATTAATGTTATAATTTAAGGAATGGATTGTTTGATATCAATGTATATGAATTAGGGAAATAAGAGTTGTTAATGGTATAAAGATGTTCTTATGAATGCAAATGTGATCCAAAGGATATAAGTAATGAATTAGGTATGATTGAAAGAGAATTGGGAAATTGTGTGAATATATGAATGCTAGAAAAAGGATTGATGAATGTATGAATGATGAATTGAGAGTAATCAAATTTACTCAAGGTATAAACCTAATTGCAAACTAGTTGTGTACAAGCTATGATAAATAAATGATCAAGATTTGTGAATAAGGATATATTCCTGGGATAGTCAATTGAGCATGCATTGAAACATAATCTATATACATGTGAATGATTGAGTAATCATATAATTAATAACTTAATGAATTGTGAACTCTGTGTGTGTATTACAAGAAGGTAGATACACAAGTGATCATTAACATCCAAGCATTGCCAATTCACCCAGGCAATAGCTTATATGGAGAGTACTGTGAGTTAACTTAGATGTTTCCTCACTATGATTGAATTGTGACTATTGTCAATTACTGAATGTTTACTAATATAATTGTGACAATTCTGAACATTGATGGTCCCAGGAGCTTGATATTTAGGATTGTACTAGAAGTGCTTTTTAATGGTATGTGCAATATGGAACGTGTTCTCAACTAAATGTTGAATGCCGGACTTAGATCCGATGAATACAATAAATGATTGTGTACACTAAATGAAAGTTATTGACAACATATTATGTGAAATGATACATTTCATCATATGAATATGCATAATCAGATAAAGGAGTTATGACCAGAGTGACCGACGTAAAGAGAGCTTAAAGCTAAAAAATGTGCACAAAGAGCCACAGGCTCAACGATTAATAAGCCCAGTATCCACAATAGGTATGAGACAGTATCTAAAATGAGCCCGATATCTACAAAGGATACGGGACAGTTAAATAGACACTCAATCATAACAAAATAAAAATGAAAGTGGAGTCTCATGTGCTTTTGCATATATAAATTTTTACATGTATCATGTGCATGATTGCAAAGAATGACTAAATTGAGTTGATATAATGATATGCAATGTTTTTGAACATGTTGATGATATGAATGATTGAAATAAATGATTGGATTATTCTAAAATAAATTATTTGAAATGTTTGTAGTTCATGATGTACTTGTTGAAATATGATGTATAATATGATCAGGTAATCAATACTGAATGATGTGATATATGGGATTTGATTATGAATGATGTGGTATACAAAGTTGGATAATATGAAATACTTATGAATTTGGTTAAATACTTGTGATATTTTTGTTCTGCTTTGCAAAACTCATCAAACTTGCAAATGTTGATTTTTAGGTACTAAGGAGACCTAGCTCCTCTAGCTAGTCTAGTTGAAGTAGTTTCTGCATTTATACATGGGTCAGTATCGGGATCATTTGTAACTGCAAATGTCTTAGTTATTTTGTATCAAGAATTGTATCCCTCATCTACTGTATGTTGTACATGTTAATTTTAGAAATGTAATGACATTCATGACTAAATATGTTTGAAAATAAAAATGGAACAAAATGATTATGACTGAATATGATTGTGAATGAAATGATTCAAAATGAAGATTTGAAGTGCTTTTGACATGTCAGACCTTAAAATGTGGAGATGCGATCGTTTGAACATGCCATTTTTATAGAGTATGTTTCCAAATATCCTTCAATATGTCAGGCATATGGTCTATGGTAGTGGTATGTTACAGTGCTCTCAATGAGTTTTTATTTATGGATCTTTTAACTGAACTTCTCATGAAATCCGTTACTCATTTTGGGTTTATAATCAAAGGTTTACTTCTATCCTCCTATATAATCAAGGGCTCATTAGTCTCCTTTTATTGAAATTGAGTTGTCCGTCTTCCTTTATTCTTTTTGCAGGACGTAGGAGCACTTTTCCTTTAAATTAGTCGTAGACAACTCATTGAGCTTCCTCTTATTAGGAAAGAGATCACTTAAGTAATTGATATACTTCGACATCCCTGAAAGACCTTTAAAAAAAGGTATATTAATATACAAATACTTGAGAAGCTCTAGAAATTTACCAAATTCATCCTCCTTTTTGCATACTACTCAAGTGTGGAAATTTTGGTTTATCCTCTTTGACCCCTTCCTTTTTTTGACTCCTCATCCTTCTCTTCTTCTTTTCCATCATCTTTTTTATTTTACAAAACATACTTTTCCTTCTCCTTTTTCTCATTTACTTCAACTTCTAACTCCATTGTACTCCTCAAAGTTATGGCATCCACTTACTTCTTTAAATTTTTCTTAATGTAATCAAGCAAGGAACCTTATTGTAAGTTGTCCAATATAAGTTTCCATATTATAGGTGGATGCCTATTGATTTTTTAAATAAAATCTTCATAATAAATTTTATCATGATCTCCTAGAGATTTAACTTCCTTACTACTATTATTATTGTTAAATCCTAGTAGAGCTTAATTTTTATATGAAAATTTGGTATTATGTCCCTACCCTAGATTGTAAGCATCACTATAAGGTATGTTTTGAGGCTTGCTTCCTATAAAAGTAGGCTACTCATTTGATTGCCATTTGATGTAAGGTGCCTAACATTTATGATTAGAGTGGCCACCACCACAATTATCAAAATGTATCACTTTGATTGAGCTATTAGAAACATATTATCATGCCTCTCATTCCAAACTTTTGATCTTTCCATAAGTAAGGGCATAACATAATCCCCTATAAAACATTGTCCTTCCTATCCTACCATTGTGTTTGGTAGTTATAACATTAAATACTTAAAATTTGAAATTTAGCCACAAACATGTGATTAGGAAAGAGAGGTTTACAATTAAACGTAAAAAGAAAAGAAAATGTCTATATTAATAAAAGCAGATAATGCATAAAGAAAAGAAAATATAATTTGATTAATAAAAATAAGGCTTTCCTAATATTCTAGTCCATAACAACAATGCTAAATTTTTTACATGATTTTAAAAGTGCATCTATTGTTTCTATAGTATAGCTTTGATGTGTTTGAGTGTTAAATTGAGTAATTAATTAAAAGATAATTAAATAAACTAAGGGCTTGTTTGTTTCTTTTTTTTCTATGTTTGCTTTCAAATTCAGAAAAAAAAACTTGTTTATTTGAGATTTTAGTTTCTATTTTTGGTTTTAATTTCATCCCATTTTCAAAATTTATGAAAAACCATAAAGTGATTTTTTAATATTTTGTTTTGTTTCATAATATGATTACTATCAACTAAGTATATATTTTAATTATTAATATATTAATTACTAATAAGAATTATGAATAATTCAATTTAATATCATATATTTATTTAACTAAAATTTATTATTAATATGATTTATTAATAATCTAATTTTACTTAATAATTTAATTTAATTTAGTAATAAAATTAAATAAATTTAATTATAAATTATTAATAAATATAATTAAATTTAAAATATCTTCAAAATATATAAATTTAAATAAAATCTGTTTTAATAATTGAAATATATTAAAATAAATACTAATTTTAAATAAAAATTATTTTAATAAAATGAAATAATTTTATTACTAATTTATTGATAAATTTTATATATGAGATTAAAATAAAATTTTAATTACAAATAATATATCTTTAATTTTGTCTAATATGTAATTATTATCAATGATAAAATCTAACGATGTCAACATTAACAACTAAACAGACTTTTGTTTTTCTTGGAAAGGAAAATAGGAAATGAAAACTGGAAACGAAAATTAAAAACTACAACAAAAAATAGAAACGAAACCAAACGGTCCCTAAAATAACAAATAAGGATAACTAAATCAAAGTAGTTGAAAAGAATAAAATCAACAAATAAATAAGATCTAAATGGAGAACCCTTCATAAACCACTATTATGCTCAAATTTATTCTGATTTAATGTTTAGTCTTAGTTTGTTAAACTAATAGAATTAACTAAATTTTTGTCAAGACATATAACTCACATCTTTAAGTTGATTGACTGTTATTTATCTAAAATGAATTACTATGATCGGTTTAAACTTAACCTAAAAGAATAAGAATGGAAAAATCTCATAAATGCTAGAATCTTGCATTAAATCAAAGAATCAATTCAATACAATATGTATAATATTCATCCCACCAATATCTAAATCACAATAAACTAGAAAGAATAAAGAAAATAAGAATTAGTTCTCATGGATCTTGATTCTTGATGTTCCTGATGAATATTAATGAACTTCCTACTCTTGATTTGTTCATGAATCTCCTTTAGAGGTCCTCTCTTCCTAGGGCCTTCCTCGAATACTTTTTTTATTGGTCTCTGGTCCTCTTAGATGGCTCTCCCTTGATTTTACATGTCTCTCTCCTTTTAATATAATAAAGCCGTTAAATTTTAACTAACATAGGCCTGTGTTGATCATGTATTGTTTTACTACTCCTTCAGCTTCTTTTTTGTAATCAAATGCTACCAATATGGGTTATTAATATGGCACCTTATTTTTACAGTGTTACTAAATATGGGACCACATTTGGAAAATATTCCTTTATGTATACACCCAATTAGAACAATGGGACAACATAAAGTTGTATACGTATCATGTTACTTCATATGTCAAGTTTTTAAGAAGCAAAATACACTAGTAAGTTACATGAGTGAACATGATATCATGTAGGTATCATATTAGTGAACATGAGTCATGTTCAATTTTGTTCCTTAGAAACCACTCAAAAACTTCTCCAACTTTCCAGATTTTGCTTCTTCTTTATTGGGGAGCTAAAATAAGGCCTATAATCAAAATATAAACCAAATTAAATACCAAGTCCTATAAAAATCATCAAAACATAAGCAAAGTAATTCGAGCTTATCAAAAAGGTTTGTTAAAAATAATTTGACATTTCTAATATTTAGGTAGTCATGATATATTGTTAACACTTCTAGCTTACCCCTATCTACACCACTTATAGATTTTTCTCAATATGTCCATGTGGATATTACTGAGGTCAAACACTTTTGTAGCTATAGTAGTTAAGATAATCCTATTTCAAAAATCAATTTAAGGGAGAAAAGGAAAAGGAATCAAACTTCATAATAAGTTACAAATTCTTATTTATACTTTATTTATATGTTCATTAATCTAGTTATAGACCAAATTGATCTTGGCATTTAAGAAATCATTAAAAGAATTTATTATTTTCTTCCACTACCTATAGATTAAATCCCCATCTTAACTTTTCAAAATTGTATTAGATCAATTTTCTATTATATAACTTGCTTACGTATTTGACTGTTAATGATACTTATTTTGGAATTGAAATTGAAAATGTTGCAAACCCTAATTCTAAATCCAAACTATGATTTTATTAAGTGTTCATGAATTTAGAAAAGTTCATATTCAACTTATTATTTTAGAAATTCATATTTTATGCCTATAAGCTTAGTAAATAATCAAAATAGTTCTACCACTTTGTTCCCTAAATCACTATTAAGACAAAAGAGTTAATATAGAATTTGGAAATCCATTTCAAGAATTTAGATACTAGTGATAAAACTCATTAACTGCTAATGTTGGTGGTTATAGATTTTCTTATTCTTTATTTTTTTTTCAATAATATGATCACTAAAAGTCAAAAAGGAAACAACACGTCATTGAGGTAGTTTAAAGGAAACCATTTGGTAAAGGCATAACAATAACTTGGGCTAACAATGTTTGTTCATGGTAATATGTTTGGTTATCACTTACTATCACCAATAATATGGATGAGAATGGTGGTAGTGGCAATATAGAGGGTAGCAGCTAAGATTTTTGGAATAAAATGACCAGGGTTTTCTAAGGTTAATGAAAATAGTGTTTGACTACTAAGATAAGATATCCTAAGTCTAGAATAGGAGTATTTGCTTGAGTCCACTTAGTTACTCAATTGCAATCTAGTGTTGTCCTACCCAGTCAATAAGCTCCACCTGTTATTGTCAGAAATTCTTTTGCATTCCCAAAAGCTGGGTCACTCCCCCACACTTAGCTTTTGATTGTCCTTGGGCAAGATATCAATATTAAGATTATAAAGCTAAAAACATTTACTCAATTCCCATATTTCCTAATAATACATAATCATAAGCAAAGATGAATGACTTTCAAAAACTATTGTAGGAACTTAACATTTGATGCTTCTACTTATGATCAATCAAGATTCGTCACCTTTAGAAATTGAGCAATCTAAAGGTAGACTTGCAAAATGTGTTTAAATAAGATATTCACAAGTACACCCAATACCATTCATAATCATGGCATTCCACAACTTTGCATATAATTTCATTTCTCCACCACTAAAAGTCACATGTAAAATCATGAATTAAAGGAATTTTTAGGGTTTTAATGTCAGATAGGGTAAGATGAGATGTATTTAGGTTAAGTAGCGTGAAATCCATCAAATCTAGTGAAACAAGAAAAGCACTCAATATACCATCAAGTGTAAAAATAAACATTCACTCACAATTGTGTACATAAATTAGGATGAATGAAAAAAAAACCATATTTCTTAGCTTAAATTCAAGCTCTCTCACCACAAACCACAAGAAATACAAATCACTCACAAAATTTGACCATAAATAAAACTTTGTAATTATAGGGAGTGACCATTGATAGCAACATCCACCTCATATCCAACATACTCAAGTAAACCATTCAATACAATTTTAGGAGCAAAGATTAATCATAAGCAACTTGTCAACACATATGCACTTCCTCTTTGATAATTTTATTTAAGCATAGTTTTTCTTTTTCTTTTCTTTTCTTTTCCTTTTCTTTTCTTTTCCTTTTCTCTTTTTTTATATAAAATTGAAAGAAGATACATCAATATGGGAACTTCAATGATAAGAAATAAAAAGAAACACCCCACACATATGGACACCCCCCCACACTTATACTTTTGCACACCCACAATCATCAATAATCAACAAATGCTCCATTAGCTTTATGGCTTAGTTAGAACATTTGGTTAAGTTTAATAGCATTTAATATGGTTTGTACAAAAAGAAAGGCTAATAAAGCTCAAAGGGGGTTACCAACGGAGAGTTCATAACAATGGGTAGGCTATTTGGCTAATGTAGCTTGGAAAAACAAAGAACGCCTAATCATTTTCATGTTAATGTATGTGAGAAAAGGTGGTGTTGAATAGAAAAATCAAAAGCAAAGTCAAGATGTACATGTCATGAAGGTCACACATAAGTAAAAGTCAATAAGACTGATATGAATGTATCAGTATAATAAGTCTCAAAATCCCACTAGCTTGTGTCTACCATTAGACACTACTCTTCTAAAGATAATGCATATTGTCCAATCACAAAAGCAAAAGTGCAAGGTAAGATGCCATAGATTTTTCTAGTCAATTCACACTCTAATTTTGACTATATAATCCTAGAAGTAATAAAAAAAGAGAAAATGTTTGATTATTTGGTTTATTCTCTCACTCTCTTTGATTGAAAAATTAAAAACAAGTAAAAACAAACAACTACAAACTTACATGCATATAAGAAATAAATGTGAAAATGTCAAGGAAAATAAATTAACTTCCCTTCGTTTACCTCCCATAAAGTTCCTTGGTTTAGTGTTACTGGCTCGACTTTATACTTTCCTCACGTGATAAAATTATGGTCTTTAGGTATCATAATTTGAGTTATCTCCATATGAGGTAGTTTAGGATAGGGTCTAAGTTGATGATCATTCACCTCTAGCTTCTTCCCTATCTTCAAAATCTCAATCTTTACTGAGGAAAGCAACACTTACATAAAGAATAAAATTATAGATGAAAGTATTCAACAGTAAGTAGATAGTTGTCTTAAAGAGGTTAAATCAGTAGATTTTGAAATAGACAATGAAGCTAAGAAGGCAAACGAAGTTGAGTTTAAGGAGTATTCAACAGTAAGTAGATAGTTGTTTTAAAGAGGTTAAATCAGTAGATGTTGAAATAAACAATGAAGCTAAGAAGGCAAACGAAGTTGAGTTTAAGGAAGATCTTGAGATGGGGAGTTAGGTGTTTAGACTCATTAAGAAATATTAGTACGAACCAAACCACCCATACCACCCTTCGTAAAAAAACCACCAACTCTAAAGCTTAAACCCTTGCCCACACATCTCAAATATACCTTTTTAGGTGAAGGTTAGGCTCTATCCATCATCATTTCCAGTTAACTAGATGGGGAACAAGAGAGTAGGGTGGTAGAAATTGTTAAGAAGCAGATAAAGGCCATAGGATGACAACATTCGAGGTATAAGCCCAAATTTTTGTATGCATAGGATAAACCTTGAAGAAGGGACCAGAGTGGTTAGGGAACACCAATATAGGTTGAGCCCTCATATGAAAAAAGTGGTCAAGAAGGAAGTAGTGAAGCTTCTAGTTGTGGGTACCATTTATCCCATATCTGATAGCGAATGGGTCCGCCTAGTATAATATGTATCAAAGAAAGGCGGAATGACCATTATGGAAGGTGAAAGCGGTGGGCTGATTTCAACAATAACAGTCACAGGATGGAGAGTGTGTATAGATTATCAAAAAGTTAACAGGCTAACAGGAATCGCTTTCCTCTCCTATTCGTAAATCAAATGATCGAGAGAGTGGCTAGTCACTCATTCTATTAGTTCCTAGATGGTTACTTGAGATACAACTAGATATTTATCTATCCTAAAGACCAAGAAAAGACCACTTTTACATGTCCTTATGGTACATTTGAGTATAGACAAGTGCCTTTTAGGTTATACAATGCCCCAGCTGCATTTCAGAGGTGCATAATGTCAATCTTTGTGGATATAATCGAGGACATCATGGAAATTTTTATGGATGATTTTTAGTCTTTGGAGACTCTTTTGAGCAGTGCCTAACTAATTTAGATAGAGTACTTCAAAGATGCAAAGAATCACATCTAGTGTTAAACTAGGAGAAGTGCCAATTTATGGTGCTTGAAGGGATAATGCTAGGGCACAAGATTTCGCACCAAGGAATTAAAGTGGATAGAGTAAAAATAGAGAGAAGCTCTCACATCCCATCAATGTTGAAGGCGTATGAGAAATGTTGGAACCCCTCCCCGGTGAGACACATGTCCGACGTCCTACGTGACATCTGGACGCGCAACCCACGAGGGATGGATTCCTTACCACGAAAAGAAACTCAATCGAACTTATTTTAATGTCATCCGAACACATCTTGAGCAACTCACCCTAATTTTTCTCCAATAAAAATTGATCTTCTTAGGGCCCACAATTAAATCCGATTCCTGAGCTAAAATGAAATTCCATGTCTCTAGGTCAAATAGAATCAGAAATCTCCTCAATCGGATCTCTATAGATCGCAAAATCGCCCAAAAATGGAATTATATTCAATACTGTCACATAATCGACTCTCTTCGATATTATCCGTAAATCCCCACTAAAACCTGAAATCTCTAATTTTATCAAAAAGGAGTAGAAATTTTTTTTAGAGAACTAACACTTCGAAAATCGAATAAATCGGAGGTTAAACGAAAAAGTTATAAATTAAATAGTGAGACGAGGTATTTCTTAGAAATTTGGAAAAAAATAGAAAATTAAAAAAATTAAAAATAAAATTGCATCGCACTCTACTGAGTGCGATGCTCTTGCACTCAGCAGAGTGCGAGGTAGTTCCTTACACTCTGTAGAGTGCGAGGAACATTTCATAAATTATTTTTTTTAACAAAAAATAAACCTTCTAATTTTGAAAATTAATAACTCTTCACCCCAAAATCCAAAATTTGCAAATTTGGAGTCAATAAAAAGGTAAAAGGAAGCTCTACAACTTCCAAGAAGGATTGAAAAACTAGTTTGGCTTTTAAGGGGGTCAAAAATTGCTTCAAAGTTTCTGCACAAACTCAAATTTTCCTACACAATGCCAAAAGTTTGAAAATTCATATCTTTTAACAAAAAAGCCTAAAATTGTCACATTTTACCTCATTGGAAAGATAAAGAGATGATTTACAACCTTCATGAAGGGAGAAAAAATCAATTCAATCATTTAAAGAGGTAAAAACACTTTCAAAGTTACTGCCTGTATAAAAACCAATGGAACAATGTAATTGACCAAATGAACAGTACCTGCAATATTTCTAACCTTATAACTTTTTGCTCCTAACTCCAAAAATTGCATATTACACATAACTGGAAAGATAGGAAGATGATCTGCATTTTCTATGAAGGATTCAAAAATCAGATCAGTCTTTAAGGGGGTGAAAAACCCTTCCAAAGGTACTGCACAATTATAACACTTAACAACAGTAACTGAAATCTTTCAACCCTTATAACTTCTTCATCCTAAGCACAAATGTGACAAATTATATATAATTGGAAAGCTCTAAACCTGTACTACAATCTTCAAGAAGACATCCCAATCTAGTTCAAGCTCTAAGAGGGTCTAAAACCTAAGAGAAATTTCTGTCCATTTTAAGAAAAATTGGACAGCACCTCCCCTAATATGTAACTAGCCAAAATCTTCAATCCAATTCCATTACCTGCATAAAAACTCAATCTACACAATCCTTTTCCCGAAGCATAAATCAATCCAATACTCCCATAATATCTACTAATGGCAGCCACCACACGCTTAAGATTCTAATCATTTTCAAAACATATCAAGCAACACAATCTCATTCTTTCTTTGATTTTTAGCAAACATATACAAGATACATTTAAAGTTCAAAACTCTTACATTTACATGGAAATAAGTTAATATAAAGCTTTAGAGGGCATTTTTTCCCGAATACATCAAAGTATCAAAAGACCAAAAGTACAAAGAACAAAGACGCTATCTAAAGCCTTGTTTTCTCAAATAAAAAGCAAAAAGCATCGGAGTAATGCCTCAATCCCGATGCGGTAACTCGGTTTCTCGCTCATCACCTGTGGAGGGGAAATGGGGGGTGAGCTCGACGGCTCAGTGGGTAACAACTTAATAATTAAGAATAAGCAAAATAGTATTTATTCATTCATTTCAAAACAACAATCACATGATAAAAACATTTTCAATTTCTCAAATCTCTTTACAAAATTCATCTAATCAAATAATTTACAAAGCACATATCATATAATCACAGCAAAAGTGGTTCGGGTGGATCCGAAACGGAAAGTACTACACATTCCCGCGAAGTTGTTATTTGTAGCCGTGAACTTACAGAAGTCCGTGAGGAGCTCCAATGCCACTAGCGGGTAGGCGGGAGAAGCCTATGGTTAGACAGGTGCACCTGACTCTTATGAGACCACCACAAACCCAAAGAAAGCATGCATATCACATAATTCACACAATTCATAAGCATTAGCCACAAATAGCCTTTTCAAAACTTTCACTTTCGCATAATCGCCAAAATCGCATATTCAAATCTTTTCGCTTAACAAACCATTTTTCAACTATTCCCAACATGAATTTATGTTCAAAAGACATCTCATAGAAGTTAAAAACATCATAAAGAGTAATTCATACAAAAATCGTAAGTCATTGGAAAGCATTTATTATAAAAAGTTCATTAAGCCTATAAATCAATTATTAAGAAATCACCCACCTTAATTCCGTAGCTTTGAGATTGGTCAATTGGCCTTGCCTCTTCCTCTAATTGCCTCATTTCACCTTCATCAAACACAATAATCCCAATTTAACATGAGATATCCAAAATTAGCCATTCCTAGGAGAGAAAGCATGGAATTGAACCTATCTAACCTTACCCATACCTTACCTAAGCTATTAGCATCAAAACCCATCTATAAAACCATAAATTTCAAATTTTTTCTTACCTTAGAGAGAGACCCACGAATTTCTTCTTGCTTCTAATGGAAGCTAAATCCCTTCCTTTCCACTTTCTTCTTAAAGAAAACTCTTAACACTCCTTTCTTAAGCATAAATAACCTAAGCCTATCTCTTCTTCTTCTTCTTCTTCTTGACTCAACCGAAGGTCACTCTTTCTTTTCTTTCCCTTTGTGTGTTTCGTAAGTCTTCCTTCTAAAACCTTAGCAAATGTCTTTTAATTTAAACGCCTAAGCTCCACCTCAAAACTACGTAGTTTCAAACTTGTCTCCCTATACATGCAATTTTTGTCTTTCTCCTCACCACCATACGACTACACTTCATTACCCTCTTTTCTTCTTATTTTAATTAAGCTAAAAGGACCAATTAAGCCCTCCTTGAAAGCTTTAACCTTTGAAACCATTAGAGATCTACCTAAAATGCCCTTACACCAAGTTATTCTTTTTAATTTCTAATAACTTATCAAAATTCTAATTTTAACTAATCCCTTCAATTTATTTCTATTAATCAAGCACTAAAAATCCCAAATTATTCTAACTAAAAGGAATTATCAATCTAAACCTCAAAAATAAATAAAATATGCTTAATGCGAATCGGGGCCCAACATTTCTCCCCCCTTAAAAGAATTTCGTCCTCGAAATTCTTACATGAATCAATGAATAGATGGGGATACTTCTCCTTCATGGCTTCCAATGGGTCCCACGTGGCCTCTTCCACCGAATGGTTCCTCCATAAGACTTTTACCAACTGCACTGTCTCGTTCCTAAGAACCTTTTCTTTTGTATCCAAAATCTGCACTGGAGGCTCCTCATAACTCAAGTCATCACTCAACTGGACTTCATCAGCTTGAATGACATGAGAAGGATCTGATCGATATCTCCTCAACATAGAAACATGAAACACATCATGAATCTGTGAGAGCTCAGGAGGCAATGCTAACTTGTAAGCCAACGGACCGATCCGCTCCAGAATCTCATAAGGCCCCACATACCTCGGACTCAACTTACCCTTTCTCCCAAATCTCAGGATCCCTTTCCAAGGAGAAGTCTTGAGAAAAACTTTCTCGCCGACCTCAAACTCCATTTCTTTCCTGTGAGCATCTTCATAACTTTTCATCCTGTCTTGAGCTGCTTTCAGCCTGTGCTTTATCAAGTTGACCTTATCAACATTCATCTGAATTAACTCTAGATCCAAAAGTTTCCTATCTCCCTCTGCATCCCAACACACCGGAGTCCTACATCTCCTCCCATACAAAGCCTCATAAGGAGCCATCTGAATACTCGAATGATACGAATTATTGTAAGCAAATTCGATCAATGGCAAGTGCTCATCTCATGCTTGGCTAAAATTCATCACACAAGCCCTAAACATTCCCTCAAGGGTCCGAATGGTTCTCTCAAACTGACCATCGTTCTGAGGATGGAAAGTAGTGCTAAAACTCAACTTAGTACCCAACGGTTCTTGTAAACTGCCCCAAAATCTCGAAGTAAAATGAGGATCCCTATCAGACACAATCGAATCTGGGATCCCATGCAATCTCACAACTTTATCAATATACTTCTTGGCAAGCACATTCAGAGGATCTGTCTGTCTGATTGCCAGAAAATGGGTTGATTTCGTCAATCTATCCACAATCACACATATGGCATCATGCCTTCTACTGGTCCTGGGCAATCTCATTAGAAAATCCATAGTCACTTTCTGCCACTTCCACTCAGGAATGGATAATGGCCTCAACTGGCCCGAAGGTGCCTGATGCTCAGCCTTGACTTGCTGACACACCAGACACTTACTCACACACTCGGCCACATCCTTTTTCATACCTCTCCACCAGAAATACTCCTTGAGATCCCTGTACATCCTGGTGCTACCTGGGTGCATAGCATAAGGCACATTGTGCGCCTCATCTAGAATCTCATCCCTCACCTCCTTGACATCTGGAATACAAAGCCTATTTCCGACTGTCAGGAGTCCATCTTCACTCACCACCATATCAGACTTCTTACCTTACTGAATCTCATCCCGCAGCTTACTCAGTTCTGCATCCTGAACCTACAACTTTCTCACCTTCTCTCTGAGGATCGGTCTTACTCTAAAAGTAACAATCATGCAATCAGACTCCTCCTGCTTCAAGCTGATCCTAAGCTTAGCCATCTCTTCCAATAGCGGCAGATACACTGTCTAAACATATGCTATGGAAGACTTCCTGCTCAAAGCATCTGCTACTAAATTAGCCTTGCCTGGTTGGTACTCAATCAACAGGTCATAATCTTTGAGCAGCTCAATCCATCTCCTTTGTCTCAAATTCAGCTCCTTCTGACTCAACAAGTATTTGAGACTCTTGTGATCTATAAAGACCCTGGTTTGCACTCCATATAGATAATGCCTCCAGATCTTCAAGGCAAAGATCACAGTTGCTAATTCCAGATCGTGGGTCGGATAATTCACCTCATAAGGCTTTAGCTGCCGTGATGCATATGTTATCACCTTATCTCCCTGTATAAGTACACATCCCAACCCCTTTCTGGAAGCATCACTATACACGGTATAACTCCCCTCTCCTGTGGGCAAAGCCAGAACTGGTGCACTAGTCAATCTGTGCTTGAGCTCCTCAAAGCTCTGCTGGCACTCATCACTTCAGACAAACTTTTGGTTCTTCCTCAATACTTTGGTCAAAGGAGCAGCAATCATGGAGAATCCCTCCACGAATCTCCTATAGTAGCCTGCTAAATCCAGAAAGCTCCTCACCTCAGTCACTGATGTCGGGGCATGCCAGTTCACTACAGCTTCAATCTTCTTGGGATCCACATATACCCCCTTCTCATAAATAATATGACCCATGAAGATCACTTCATGAAGCCAAAATTCACATTTAGTGAATTTGGCATAAAGCTCCCTCTCTCTCAACCTCTGCAATATAGTCCTCAAGTGCTCCTTATGTTCTCCCTCACTCCTGGAATATACCAGAATGTCATCGATGAACACGATAACAAACTGATCCAAAAACTCCTTAAAGACCCTGTTCATCAGATCCATGAAAGCAGCAGGAGCATTGGTCAGTCCAAAAGGCATAATCAAAAATTCATAATGCCCATACCGTGTTCTAAAAGCTGTCTTGCTCACATCAGACTCCTTAATCCTAAGTTGATGGTAGCCAAACCTGAGATCGATCTTAGAGAAGACCGTTGCCCCCTGTAGCTGATCAAACAAGTCATCTATCTGAGGCAGAGCATATTTGTTTTTCACTATCACCTTATTGATTCTCCTATAATCAATGTACATCCTCCAAGTTCCATCTTTCTTTTTAACAAATAAGACCGACGCTCCCCAAGGTGAGGTGCTCGATCTAATAAACCCCTTCTATAATAAATTTCCAACTGCTCCTTAAGCTCCTTCAGCTCAGCTGGAGCCATCCTGTACGGTGGAATAGAAATAGGAGCTGTCCTGGGAGCCAAGTCAATAGCAAACTTGATCTCCCTCTCCAGTGGCAAACTGGGCAACTCCTCAAGAAACACATCAAGAAATTCCCTAACAATGGGAATATCCTCCACCCTGCTCTCCTTCACACTGGTATCTATGACACACGCCAAGAAGGCTTCACATCCTCTTTCCATCAGTTTATCAGCTAACAAAGCTGAAATAAGCCTTGGAGGTGTCAATTTTTTGTCCCCTCTGAAAATTACTTTCTGACCATCCCCCAAGTCAAACTCCACTTCCTTTAGGCCACAGTCAAGCTTCATCCGATATTTCTCCATCACATCCATGCCGACAATAACATCCAACCCCTTCAGATCTAGAGGTAGCAGATCCACCACCAAACTAGATCCCTCGATAACCAGCTCACAATCTCTAAAGATCCGGCTTACAATGACATTCCCCCCTAACGGAGTGCTAACAAGTAGAAAATTATCTAAGAGAACTGACTGCATACTAGGCAATATCATACTTGCAGAGAAATAGGAATGTGTAGAACCAGAATCAAACAATACATACACATCATAATAAAAGAGTTGATTCATACCAGTAACAACTTCCGGTGTGGCTACAGCTTCCTCCCGAGTCATAGCAAACACCCGGGCCTGTGCTTGCCCTCTTGGTCTCCCTGGAGGAATGGGCTTCCTAACTGACCCAGCACTGCCCACCCCAGCAGCTAGTCTGGTCCCTATTGTCTCTACTCTCCTTTTAGCCTGTGGCTGAGATCCTTCTCCTCTAGCCATCTGAGGACAATCTTTAATTCTGTGGCCCTTCTCTCCACACTTGAAGTAGGCAACCAAAATTTTATAGCACTCTCCCCGATGCAACTTCCCACAATGCTCACATTAAGGATTCTCGTTCCTGCTTCTCTCGGCCTCATTGTTTCCTCCCACCGAGGAAGCTTTGTCTCGACCACGCCTCTGATCACTTTGCTATCTTTGAGGGCACTACTACCACCCTGACTCTGAGTCCGGGCACTCTTCCCACCCCTATTAGCTGATTGCACACTGCCCCCTCTCCTGGATGACTACTCTCTGCTCTTTCTCTTCCTGCTCACCTCCTGCCTGATGTTCTCCAGCTTCTCAGCCTGGACGCAGCATCTACCAGCTACTGATAATCACAAAAATTGTGAATGATCACCTTCTCTTTGATGCCCAGGTGGAGGCCTCCCTCAAACTTGCGGCACTTGTCTTCTTCACTGGCCACAATCTAAGGTGCATACCGAGATAACTAGGTGAATCTCAGTTCATACTCACTCACAGACATCTCCCTCTGAGTCAGATTCAAGAACTCTCTGGCCTTCTCTTGCATATAGACCCGGGAGAGGTATTTCTTTCTGAACAACTCTCCAAAATCCCTCCATGTGAGTACTGGTGGCACTGCCTGACTCTGTGGCACTGACTCCCACCAGTGAAGAGCAACCCCCTGCAATAAACCCACTGCATACTCTAACTTCTCCTCATCTGAGCACTTCATCTACATAAGGACTCTCTCTTTCCTCTTCATCCAAGCTTCAGCTTCCTCTGGGTTGGTGTTACCATGAAAGTCCACCGCTCCAAACTTCCGCAGCTTATCATATTGCCCGCCCCTAACCACTAGAGCTAGGACCGAAGCCTAAGATCCCTGGCCTATGGCAAAGGTGAAAGCCTGGGCAAAGGCCTGAAAGAACTGCGGATCCATCGCAGGCATAGTAGGAGGAGGAGGAGGAGGCGGGTCCTTGAGTTGCACACTAGGTGCATCTGAGCCAGGAGCTGAGTGTGTCCCCGCATCTTGTGGGACATGGGACTCATCTGTGCTCTCCTGGTGAGAGCGAGAACGAAGTCGAGCTCCTCGAGTTCTACTCCGAGGTGGCATATTACTCCTTCAAAAGAAAACTAGTGAAAAACTTTAGTTCATGCAAAATCAATTTGTCAAAGTATATCGTACGATTAAAATCATGCAAAATCTGGTTTAAATCATGCAAAATCAACATTTAGTCAAAAATCAACATTTAGGCATGTAAAATTAATATAGGTCATAAAAACCCTAAGTTTCTTCTTCGACCCGAACCTAAATCGAAAAGCTCTGATACCATAAGTGTTGGAACCCCTCCCCGGTGAGACACGTGCCTAATGTCCTACGTGACATCTGGACGCGCAACCCACGAGGGGGGGATTCCTCACTACGAAAAATAACTCATTCGAACTTATTTTAATGTCATCCGAACACATCTTGAGAAATTCACCCTAATTTTCCTCCAATAAAAATTGATCTGCTTAGGGCCCACAATTAAATCTGATTCCTAAGCTAAAATGAAATTCCATGTCTCTAGGTCAAATAGAATCAGAAATCTCCTTAATCGGATCTCTATAGATCGCAAAATCGCTCAAAAATGGAATTATATTTAATACCGTCACATAATCAACTCTCTTTGATATTATCCGTAAATCCCCACTAAAACTCGAAAACTCTAATTTTACTAAAAAGGGGTAGAAAATGTTTTTAGAGAACTAACACTTCAAAAATCGAATAAATCGGAGGTCAAACGAAAAAGTTACAAATTAAATAGTGAGACGAGGTATTTCTTGGAAATTAGGAAAAATAGAAAATTAAAAATAAAATTGTGTCGCACTCAGCAGAGTGCGAGAGGCTGAGTGCGAGGTAGTTCCTCGCACTCTGTACATTTCATAAACTATTTTTCTTAACAAAGACGAAATAAACCTTCTAATTTTTAAAATTAATAACTCTTCACCCCGAAATCCAAATTTTGCAAATTTGGTATCAATAAAAAGGTAAAAGGAAGCTCTACAACTTCCAAGAAGGATTGAAAATCTAGTTTGGCTTTTAAGGGGGTCAAAAATGGCTTCAAAGTTTCTGCCCAAACTCAAATTTTCCTACACAATGCCAAAAGTTTGAAAATTCATATATTTTAACACAAAAGCCTAAAAATGTCACATTTCACCTCATTGGAAAGATAAAGAGATGATTTACAACCTTCGTGAAGGGAGAAAAAATCAATTCAGTCAATTAAAGAGGTAAAAACACTTTCAAAGTTACTGCATGTATAAAAACCAATGGAACAGTGTAATTGACCAAATGAACAGTCCCTAGAATCTTTCTAACCTTATAACTTTTTGCTCCTAACTCCAAAACTTGCATATTATATATCATTGGAAAGATAGGAAGATGATCTACATTTTCTATGAAGGATGCAAAAATCAGATCAGTCTCTAAGGGGGTGAAAAACCCTTCCAAAGGTACTGCACAATTATAACACTTAACAACAGTAACTGAAATATTTCAACCCTTATAACTTCTTCATCCTAAGCCCAAATGTGATAAATTATATATCATTGGAAAGCTATAAACCTGAACTACAATCTTCAAAGTTCAAAACTCTTAAAACATATCAAGCAACACAATCTCATTCTTTCTTTGATTTTTAACAAACATATACAAGATACATTTAAAGTTCAAAACTCTTACATTTATATGGAAATAAGTTAATACAAAGCTTTAGAGGGCATTTTCACCCGAATACATCAAAGTATCAAAAGACCAAAAGTACAAAGAACAAAGATGCTATCTAAAGTCTTGTTTTCTCAACTACAACTTCAAAAGCAAAAAGCATCGAAGTAATGCCTCAATCCCGATGCGGTAACTCGATTTCTTGCTCATCACTTATGGAGGGGAAATGGGGGGTGAGCTCGACGGCTCAGTGGGTAACAACTTAATAATTAAGAATAAGCAAAACTGTATTTATTCATTCATTTCAAAATCAACAATCACATGATAAATTGTAACATCCCATCTCTCATAGAAAAGGTTTATTGGTAATTTGGGACGGGTTAGGAGATTTGAATTTTAACTCGGCATGCACATCCATTATATAGCCTCTATAACTGATGATTATTTTGCACATGCACATGGTATACATGCATTCATGACATTTCCGGCATAAGTGTCGAATTGGGATCTTTTGTGAAATTTATATGAAAGTTGTATTTGAAAAATTATTTGGAGTGCGCCATAAATTGTTTTATATTTTTAGGATTTATGGAATTTTTCTGGAATTTTTCGGGGTTCTTGCCCGGACCGGAAAATTCCAACTGACTGGCTGAGTGAGCCTTTTTATACTAAAAAGGGGCTGCATAATGGCATGAGATTAGTGAATAAATAATTGTGGGAATTATGTTAGTGCCATGTTTAGAGCTTAAGTGGGATTAGTGCTTAATTAATTGGGTTTAATTCATTTTTGTCTTTTCCATTCATTAAAAGCCAAGTGGCTTCTAGATTTTGTCCATTCCCATGCAACCCCATCGACTTTTTATCATCACCTATGACTTCCTCCTTGTTCTTTTAAAATATATGACTCATTTGGAAGTTTATTACTCATCCGAAACATTGCTTTTCTCCTTCCTTGGTGTGCTTTTCCTCTTCCTTCGTTGGTGGCTTCTTCACACAAGATAGTTTCTTGTTCTTTTGGCTTGCTCCCTCTTCCTTCTCATGTAAGGCTAGCTAAATCCTTGAGAAGATGATGATATGCATGGTTGTTGTGATAGCCATAGGTTTTGGGAAAGGTTGAGAGGTGTGTGTGAACTTGGAGAATTGATAGCTTGAACTTGTTTAAGGTGAGTATTGATGTTTGTTTTTATGCTTTTGGTAGTTAGAAGCATGCATGGAGATCCTTTATACATTTACTTGATCATCATAGTAGAAGGTTTGAATGGGTTTAAATGTATACTTAGTTATGGATGAATGAATGACTATACTTCTTATTGATTTTAGCTTGGTTTTGGATTGAGTTTGTAAGGATAGATGAATGGAAAATTTAGGAAGATCATTTGTGTAGGTGCTGCCAAATTTTGTGTCATTATAGAAGTTTATGTTGTGTTGAATTTGTGGTTGAATTAGAGGTAGGAATGGATGCTTAGTGATGTGTTATTGATGTTAAAAGTGATAGGAGTTAGGGTAATGTTGAAATCTGGAAAATTGGTGTTTGACCAGTTGGAATGTTTTGATCATAACTTATTGTGTAGGTGTGCAAATAAGGTGAAGTTTGTGCCCAATTAAACTTTGCGATGTTGGCTTCAATTTAGTGTGAAATAGGTGTTGTTAAATTGTACTGCTAGAAGGGCGAAAATTTGCATGGAAAGTTACTGTTTTATTGCCTGTGAACAGTAACCGCAAGTATGAGTAATGTGTTTTGTTGATTTTTCTAAATTTATTGGTATGGAACTAGGAAAAAGGGTCTTTATGAAAGTTGAGGCATATTGAGTTAGCTTTCCATTGCCACTGATCTTGCTAATTTTCGAGTTGTATATTGGGAGATATGAACTGATTACTATTGCTTGGTTTTATGCTTTTTGGAGAAACCTAGTCAAAGTGTTGATTTTGTGAGCTTTCTGCTTGGGAGCAATTTTAGCAATTTTTTTGGACTGAATTGGTGTGAGTGATCTTCTTCAAAGTTGTAGAGGAAGACATTATCTTGAAAATGAGATATGGAATATAATTTTTAGAGGTCAGAGTTGGGAGTTATGATTTTGAAAAAACTGATCCTGCATTAGGTTAGGAATTGCTGATCATGGCAGTAACCTGCATGACAGTTTTGAAATGGTTAGAAATTAAATTGGAAATTGAGTTCTTCATGAAAATTGAAGTTCAAGGATTTATCTTTTCAGGGATATAAAGTTCAGATTTTTCTGACTTGTGTACAGGGAGTTATGCTTGTTATAAGTTTCCTGCTCAAATTGAATGATTTCAGGGACAGCAACATTGACTGAATTAATTGACTTGTTTAGCAATGGAATTTGATTTTGGGTTGTTCATGAAAGTTGTAGATGACATTGTGAACTTATTGAGCATATTTATGTGGTAATTTTTGGCTGAAGAATCAGAGAGTTAAGGAATTTGAAATGTACTGTTCTGTTTTAATGGGATTTGAGTAGGCAGTAGCTTTGAAGGATTTTGACACCATTAAGAGTGAAATTGATTTTTATGGTCTTCATGAGAATGGTAGAGCTTTTCATTATCTTTCCAACAAGCTATGGTTTGTATTTTCCGATTTGTGTGCTAAGAGTTATTGTTGTTGGAAATTTGGATTGGAAATAGGAAAAAAAAGGAATGAAGTGAGGTTGAACCTCGCCGGATCGCGAGGACGATCCTCGCCCGCGAGGCGAGGTAGATCGGCCCTCTCGCGAGCGACTCCTCGCCTCGCGACGAAGGGAAGTCGGCCTCATGAGGGCGACATGTCGCCCATGAGGCGTGCGCTATATATATTTATATTTTTTTTATTAGTTGGCCCTAATTGTTTCTTTTGTCAATTTCTTTTCCGTCCGACATCCGATTGACCTGATTCTTGAGGCATCGGATTCGTAGAATATTAATTTCATTTTGTGAGAAATTGGGAATTTTTGGACGAGAAATTGACGTGGCCCCGGGTAACGGAGCCTTTAATCACTTTTTTTTTAATTGGGGACCTATAGAGGTCCGAATTGCACCGTCGGCGCCAATAGGTTTCTAATTTTAGACGGATTTTTTTAATGGAAATTTTGGATTAGGGCAGGAATGCCATGAGCATGCATTATACACGTTTACTTATTCCATGTGCATTGTTTAGTATTTTTATCTATTCAGCTTGGCAATGTTTACTTATTTTAATTGTTATAGAGGCTCGGTTGGAGCGTCATCCCGTGGACGTTGCGAGACTTCCGGCATTAGCTTCGGAAGTTATTAGGTGAGTAACCTAGATGGTTCCTCGGTTAGTAAGTGTTTATAATTCTGCACTTAGAACCCTGTGGAGAATAATGGTGGGAAAATTGTGTTTGTTTGTGCCTGGATTGCGGACCGAAGGTCCGATGGATTGGAAAATTTGACATAGAAGTGTCATATGTGATTACCTGTACAAGATTTATATGTACATATTGAATTGGGATCTGATATGATGTTGGTGTTGTTTTATTTGGACATATGCACTTCATGCATAATTGCATGATCAGTAATTGGCAGTTGTGACGGAAAGCGACGCGAGCTTTAAGCTCAGCGTGATTGGGCCTTGAGCCCATAGTGATTCAGAGCCTATGGCTCACCGTTTAATCGCGCCTTAATGGGACAGTTTGCGCCATCCACAACAACGTAATAAATTGGAAAGCGTCTCATACATTCCATATGCATTTGAATTGATTCTTTGGATTGGTATGAAAATTATGTGGTACTACTAAATGTGATTTGGTGAGATAATTGTGCGTAGTTGTGTTATGTATGTGTATATGCATGAATTGGGTGAACCATCGATGATGGTTCCTCACTGAGTTCGCAAACTCACCCAAAATTGCAAAATATTTTTCAGGACCGAGAGTAGACTTATAGCTCGGAGGACTTTTCTGCCGTGTAGATTGAGTTGGCAAGAGAAGTCATGGCACATGTGGTCATTTGGCACTTTTGAGGATGACCTAGTTAGCCTTTTGTTTGATTTTCTTTTGGAGTATTATACGAACACATCGGTTGTGTAAATTTATCGCTTTGAGGTTATGAAATGAGAATTTATGGTTTTAAAATTAGTGGATTTCATATAAATGCTTTATGATTTTGATGCCATGTGGAGTGTTAGTGGTTGTTCAATGGCGCACCCTTATCGTAAGGTATGTGTCGGAATGACCTCAGGCGTCCCAATACATATCCTATGGTATGGGGTGCTACATTAGGTGGTATCGAGCATGGTTTGGCATCTGTTGGGACTAGTACATAATTAGGCTTGAATTATTGAGAAATGCTGGCCGATCGAGTTCTTGTTTTGTTTTAGGTCATCCGTATTTGGTGATCGATTGATCAACCGGTGACCGAGGATCTGTTGGAGCTAGTAGAGAGTCCTCGGTGCCTCGATCCGAGGTACCTCCTAGAGTCCCCGTGAGACGGGAGAGGAGATACGATTTGCTTGCGTGGCGGGGGTGAACTTCTATGGCAAGATGCACTCCGAGGTGAGGATGGTTGGAGAGGACCGAGAGAGTCCTTGATCGGATGGATTGCGAACTCGATGAGAGGTTCGATTCTGTGATATCTCTTCTGCAGGCCCCGCTTATACATGGTGGAAGACTGTTCGGGCGGTACCACGGACCTTGCTTCTTGACATGGGCAGATTTTACGAGGGCTTTAGAGACAATTATATGCCCAAGGTGTATCTAGAAATGAAGATGCGGAGTTTTGAGTCGAGACAGGTAGGATGACGATGGCAAGCACGAGGTTAGGTTTAATGAGTTGATGGGATATCTTTTCTCGTGGTTTCTCTGAGGCGGATAGGTGCGGAGGTTTGAAATGGGGCTGAATTTGGAGATCCGTGCGAGATTGGCCCGATCGATATGGGCTCCTTTATAGAGTTGAGAGTCAGCTTTGTGAGAGTGGAGCGATTGTGAGACAGAGACAAAGTGAGATGGGTCAAGGGTCTAGAGGAAAGAGAGTTAGTGATCGAGGCAGCCTGGTAAGAGTTTTAGCAGGCGCAGAGGCCTTCAGATCTTCGGAGGATCCGATACGGTGGGTTTTGACAGAGAGGAGATTTGTCTTGTTGGCGTGAAGTGGCGATGGCGATGGCGAGGTTTTGGCAGATTCCCCATTCTGTGAGCACTTGTGAGAAGAGGCACTTTGGAGAGTGTTGGCGATTGATTGGAGCTTGCCTTAAATGCGCTCCATGGATCATCGATTCGGATTGCCCACTACATTGGGAGCTCCGTCACGGTAAGGGTGGAAAGGAGTAGTACTCTGAAGACAAATAGTAGAGTGGGTGGATCCGGGCGTGGATCGAGACAGAGGGCCGAGGTAGAGCCGAGGATCCTTTGAGCGGTGAGGGTCGGGCGATCGACCACGATCCTGAGCCGAGTATATGCCATGACGGGCAGGAGGCCCAGATTCCCCGATGTAGTAGCCGGTATGCTCCTTATTTACGATTTTGAGGCGTTTGCATTCTGGATCTGGATCCACATTCTTTATTGCACCTCATATGGCATGTAGATTGCATGGGGATCGGAGATGTTCTTGTATGGGCTAGAGGTGAGTACACCGTTAGGTACTACTATCGCATTGGGAGAGGTGCGAGGGATGCTTGATCCAGATTGATCAAGCAGTGTTGAGGGCAGACCTTATAGTGTTGCCTCTGAGAGAGATCGATGTGATTCTGGGGATGGACTGGCTGACGGCCCATAGGGCTATTATGGACTGCTATACTAAGGAGGTTGTTTTAGAGTCTCCTGGTCAGCCTAGAGCAGTGTTTAGAGGAGTTAGTCAGGCAGTACCAGCCCGGATGATCTCTTTCCTTAGTGCCCTGAGATTGATGCAGGGAGGTCAGAAGCATATCTGCTCATGTGGTTGACACGAGTTGAGCGGAGGCTTGTGGATATTCCGTGGTTAGGGAATTTCGGATGTGTTTCTGATGAGTTCTGGGTTTGCCACGGATCGGAGACGAGTTCACTATTGACCTCGTTCAGTCTCGCTCCTATATCTATACCTCCATATAGGATGGCACCTGTGGAACTGAGGGAGCTTAAGGCTCAGTTGCAGGAGTTGTTGGAGAAGGGCTTTATCAGACCTAGTGTTTCACCATGGGGAGCTCCAGTTTTGTTTGTGAAGAAAAAGGATGGGACTTTGAGGCTGTGCATCGATTACAGGCAGTTGAATCGGGTGACAGTGAAGAATAAGTATCCACTGCCTAGGATCGATGACTTATTTGATCAGTTGCAGGGAGCTCAGGTGTTCACTAAGTTGGATCTGAGGTCAGGGTACTATCAGTTGAAGATTGCAGAGGCCGATGTGCCTAAGAGTGCCTTCAGGAGCAGGTACGGGCATTTTGAGTTTTTAGTGATGCCGTTTGGGTTGACTAATGCCCCGGCAGCCTTCATGGCCTTGATGAATAAGGTATTTCAGCCCTACCTGGATCAATTTGTTATTGTGTTTATTGATGACATTTTAGTGTATTCGAGGAACAGACAGGAGCATAGTGAGCATTTGAGGATTGTGTTGCAGACCATGAGGGAGAGACAGTTGTATGCCAAATTCAGTAAATGTGAATTTTGGCTGGATCAGGTGATATTTTTGGGCCATATAGTGACTGGAGAGGTATTCAGGTGGATTCGAGTAAGGTGGAGGCAGTGCTGAAGTGGGAAGCTCCTAGGAATGTTTCAGAGATTCGGAGTTTCCTCGGATTGGCCGGTTATTACCGGAGGTTTGTCGAGGGGTTTTCATTGATCTCATTCTCCCGACAAAACTTCGAGGAAGAATGTGCCATTCGGATGGGTGAGGAGTGTCGAAGAGCTTTGAGGAGTGAAACATCGGTTGACTCTTGCACGGTGTTGACTATTCCATCTGGGATTGGAGGATTTGAGGTATCTGATGATGCATCGCATCGAGGATTGGGGTGTGTTCGATGCAGACGGTAGAGTCATTGCCTATGCCTCGAGGGCACCGAGGTCTCACGAGGTAAACTATCCTGTTCATGATTTGGAGTTAGCTGCAGAGTGTTTGCTTTGAAGATTTGGAGGCATTACAGTATGGTGAGACTTTCCAAATCTTCACCGACCATAAGAGTTTGAAATATTTATTGAGCGGAGAGAGTTGAATTTGAGGCGAGGAGATGGCTTGAGTTGTTGAAGGACTATGACTGTATTTCTATCGAGTATCACCACAGGAAAGCTAATGTGGTGGCGGATGCTCGGTAGGAAGTCACATACTAATACATTTCAGTTCGGGCAATGAGGTTGCCTAATTTGATTCATTGAGGGCTTTG
The DNA here is from genome assembly GCA_029891385.1 of Erythroxylum novogranatense. Lineage (NCBI taxonomy): Eukaryota > Viridiplantae > Streptophyta > Magnoliopsida > Malpighiales > Erythroxylaceae > Erythroxylum > Erythroxylum novogranatense. The sequence continues at coordinate 58,164,188 of CM057228.1, read as the reverse complement.
AATGTTCGATGACTCTGGGCGGGGATGGAGTCTTATTGGCTACTTTGACACTGGAGACCGATGCTACTAGACAGGATCAGGAGAGTTCAAGACAAGGATCCTGTTATGGTGAGACTGATTGAGAAGGTAAAAGCTGATTCGAGTTCTGAGTTTGATGTGAGAGATGAGACTTTGTGGTTGAGACAGAGGCTTTGTGTGCGATGTGGATGACTTGAGAGAGAGATATTGGAGGAGGCTCATATGGCCACATATGCTATGCATCCTGGTACTACCAAGATGTATAACACTCTTAAGCAACATTTCTGGTGGCCTGGCATGAAAAAGCAAGTAGCAGAATTTGTATCTAGATGTTTGACGTGCCAGCAGGTTAAGGCTGAGCACCAGGCTCCATTAGGGAAGCTTCATTCGTTGCCCATTCGGAGTGGAAATGGGAACAATTACCATGGATTTCATTATGGGTTTGCCTAGGGCGCCGAGGCAAGATGATGCTATCTCTGGTCGTAGTGGATCGATTGACTAAATCGGCCCATTTCTTGCCGATGAGGAGAACAATACCATGGATCAGTTGGCCCGAAGTATGTGGCGGAGATAGTGAGACTGCATGGGGTCCCAAAGTCGATAGTGTCTCGGCGGTGATCCCAGATTTACTTCGAGGTTCGGTAGAGTTTGCGATCACTATGGGTACTAGTGAACTGAACTTGATCTGCTTTCATCCTCGAACGATGGGCGAGTGAGAGGACGATTAAGACTGTTGAGGATATGCTTCGGGCTTGTGTGTTGGAGTTCGAGAGGCATGGGATCGATATTTAGCTCGATTGAGTTTGCATACAACAATCATTATCATAGTAGCATCGGATGGCACCATATGAGGCCTCGTATGGGCGATCGTGTAGATCGCCTTTGTATTGGGATGAAGAGGGTGTGAGGATGATTGAGGGTCCCGAGCTGATTCAGATATCTTGTAGATAAGGTGAAATCGACACGAGTCGCATCAAAGCGGCTCGGGATGAGACAGAAGAGCTATGTGGATCAAGATAGAGGGACATTGAGTACAATGTAGGCGATAGAGTGTTCTTACGGGTGTCACCGTGGCGTGGTGTCTTGAGATTTGGGAAAAGGGTAAGTTAAGCCCTAGGTACATTGGTCCATATGAGATCACCGAGAGGATAGGACCTTTGGCCTCTGAGCTAGCTTTACCGAGTGAGATGTCTCGGTTGCATGACGCCTTCCATGTGAGTATGCTCCGTAGATATCGGTCGATCCGACACATGTGATACCGGCTCGGAGATTGAGGTATCGAGTAATTTGAGTTATGTAGAGGAGCTGATCTGATTGTCGGGACACAGTAAAACAGATTCATGGAATAAGAGTATTCCACCGGTGAAGGTTCTCTGGAGGAACCACTGATCGAGGAGGCTACAGGGGAGACCGAGGAGCATATGAGGAGACAGTATCCTCATCTTTTCGATCAACCAGGTAAGAATTTCGGGGACGAAATTTTTATTAGGAGGGGAGAATTGTAACATCCCATCTCCCATAGAAAAGGTTTATTGGTAATTTGGGACGGGTTAGGAGATTTGAATTTTAACTCGGCATGCACATCCATTATATAGCCTCTATAACTGATGATTATTTTGCACATGCACATGGTATACATGCATTCATGACATTTCCGGCATAAGTGTCGAATTGGGATCTTTTGTGAAATTTATATGAAAGTTGTATTTGAAAAATTATTTGGAGTGCGCCATAAATTGTTTTATATTTTTAGGGATTTATGGAAATTTTTCTGGAATTTTTCGGGGTTCTTGCCCGGACCGGAAAATTCCAACTGACTGGCTGAGTGAGCCTTTTTGTACTAAAAAGGGGCTGCATAATGGCATGAGATTAGTGAATAAATAATTGTGGGAATTATGTTAGTGCCATGTTTAGAGCTTAAGTGGGATTAGTGCTTAATTAATTGGGTTTAATTCATTTTTGTCTTTTCCATTCATTAAAAGCCAAGTGGCTTCTAGATTTTGTCCATTCCCATGCAACCCCATCGACTTTTTATCATCACCTATGACTTCCTCCTTGTTCTTTTAAAATATATGACTCATTTGGAAGTTTATTACTCATCCGAAACATTGCTTTTCTCCTTCCTTGGTGTGCTTTTCCTCTTCCTTCGTTGGTGGCTTCTTCACACAAGATAGTTTCTTGTTCTTTTGGCTTGCTCCTCTTCCTTCTCATGTAAGGCTAGCTAAATCCTTGAGAAGATGATGATATGCATGGTTGTTGTGATAGCCATAGGTTTTGGGAAAGGTTGAGAGGTGTGTGAACTTGGAGAATTGATAGCTTGAACTTGTTTAAGGTGAGTATTGATGTTTGTTTTATGCTTTTGGTAGTTAGAAGCATGCATGGAGATCCTTTATACATTTACTTGATCATCATAGTAGAAGGTTTGAATGGGTTTAAATGTATACTTAGTTATGGATGAATGAATGACTATACTTCTTATTGATTTTAGCTTGGTTTTGGATTGAGTTTGTAAGGATAGATGAATGGAAAATTTAGGAAGATCATTTGTGTAGGTGCTGCCAAATTTTGTGTCATTATAGAAGTTTATGTTGTGTTGAATTTGTGGTTGAATTAGAGGTAGGAATGGATGCTTAGTGATGTGTTATTGATGTTAGAAGTGATAGGAGTTAGGGTAATGTTGAAATCTGGAAAATTGGTGTTTGACCAGTTGGAATGTTTTGATCATAACTTATTGTGTAGGTGTGTAAATGAGGTGAAGTTTGTGCCCAATTAAACTTTGCGATGTTGGCTTCAATTTAGTGTGAAATAGGTGTTGTTAAATTGTACTGCTAGAAGGGCGAAAATTTGCATGGAAAGTTACTGTTTTATTGCCTGTGAACAGTAACCGCAAGTATGAGTAATGTGTTTTGTTGATTTTCTAAATTTATTGGTATGGAACTAGGAAAAGGGTCTTTATGAAAGTTGAGGCATATTGAGTTAGCTTTCCATTGCCACTGATCTTGCTAATTTTCGAGTTGTATATTGGGAGATATGAACTGATTACTATTGCTTGGTTTTATGCTTTTTGGAGAAACCTAGTCAAAGTGTTGATTTTGTGAGCTTTCTGCTTGGGAGCAATTTTAGCAATTTTTTTGGACTGAATTGGTGTGAGTGATCTTCTTCAAAGTTGTAGAGGAAGACATTATCTTGAAAATGAGATATGGAATATAATTTTAGAGGTCAGAGTTGGGAGTTATGATTTTGAAAAACTGATCCTGCATTAGGTTAGGAATTGCTGATCATGGCAGTAACCTGCATGACAGTTTTGAAATGGTTAGAAATTAAATTGGAAATTGAGTTCTTCATGAAAATTGAAGTTCAAGGATTTATCTTTTCAGGGATATAAAGTTCAGATTTTTCTGACTTGTGTACAGGGAGTTATGCTTGTTATAAGTTTCCTGCTCAAATTGAATGATTTCAGGGACAGCAACATTGACTGAATTAATTGACTTGTTTAGCAATGGAATTTGATTTTGGGTTGTTCATGAAAGTTGTAGATGACATTGTGAACTTATTGAGCATATTTATGTGGTAATTTTGGCTGAAGAATCAGAGAGTTAAGGAATTTGAAATGTACTGTTCTGTTTTAATGGGATTTGAGTAGGCAGTAGCTTTGAAGGATTTTGACACCATTAAGAGTGAAATTGATTTTTATGGTCTTCATGAGAATGGTAGAGCTTTTCATTATCTTTCCAACAAGCTATGGTTTGTATTTTTCGATTTGTGTGCTAAGAGTTATTGTTGTTGGAAATTTGATTGGAAATAGGAAAAAAAAAAAGGAATGAAGTGAGGTTGAACCTCGCGGGATCGCGAGGCGATTCCTCGCCATCGAGGCGAGGTAGATCGCCCTCTCTCGAGGCGACTCTCGCCTCGCGACGAAGCGAGAGTCGGCCTCGCGAGGCGACATGTCGCCTCATGAGGCAGGCGCTATATATATTTATATTTATTTTTTTATTAGTTGGCCTAATTGTTTCTTTTGTCAATTTCTTTTCCGTCCGACATCCGATTGACCTGATTCTTGAGGCATCGGATTCAGAGAATATTTAATTTCATTTTATGAGAAATTGGGAATTTTGGACGAGAATTGACGTGGCCCCGGTAACGGAGCCTTTAATCACTGTTTTGCTTAATTGGGGACCTATAGAGGTCCGAATTGCGCACCGTCAGCGCCAATAGGTTTCTAATTTTTAGACGGATTTTTTTAATGGGAAAATTTTGGATTAGGGCCGGGAATGCCATGAGCATGCATTATACACGTTTTACTTATTCCATGTGCATTGTTTAGTATTTTTATCTTTTCAGTTGGTAATGTTTACTTATTTTAATTGTTATAGAGGCTCGGTTGGAACGTCATCCTGTGGACGTTGCGAGACTTCCACGATTAGCTCGGAAGTTATTAGGTGAGTAACCTAGATGGTTCCTCGGTTAGTAAGTGTTTATAATTCGCACTTAGAACCTCGTGGAGAATAATGGTGGGAAAATTGTGTTTGTTTGTGCTCGGATTGCGGACCGAAGGTCCGATGGATTGGAAAATTTGACATGAAGTGTCATATGTGATTACCTGTATAAGATTTATATGTACATATTGAATTGGGATCTGATATGATGTTGGTGTTGTTTTATTTGGACATATGCACTTCATGCATAATTGCATGATCGAGAATTGGCGCTGTGACCAGAGCGACCAACGAGAGCTTTAAGCTCAACGTGATCGGGCCTTGAGCCCATAGTGATTCGAGCCTATGGCTCACCGCTTAATGCCCTTAATGGGACAGTTTGAGCGCCATCACAACAACGTAATAAATTGGAAAAGCGTCTCATACACATTCCATATGCATTTGAATTGATTCTTTGGATTGGTATGAAAATTATGTGGTACTACTAAATGTGATTTGGTGAGATAATTGTGCGTAGCTGTGTTATGTATGTGTATATGCATGAATTGGGTGAACCATCGATGATGGTTCCTCACTGAGTTCGCAAACTCACCCAAAATTGCAAATTATTTTTCAGACCGAGAGTAGACTTATAGCTCAGAGGACTTTTCTGCCGTGTAGATTGAGTTGGCAAGAGAAGTCATGGCACATGTGTCGGTCGGTGGCACTTTTGAGGATGACCTAGTTAGCCTTTTGTTTGATTTTCTTTTGAGTATTGTATGCAGTAACACATCAGTTGTGTAAATTTACTGCTTTGAGGTTATGAAATGAGAATTTATGGTTTTAAAAATTAGTGGATTTCATATAAATGCTTTATGATTTTGATGCCATGTGGAGTGTTAGTGGTTGTTCGTAGCGCACCCTTATCGTAGGGTATGTGTCGGAATGACCTACGGGCGTCCCAATACATATCCTATGGTATGGGGGTGCTACATAAAAACATTTTCAATTTCTCAAATCTCTTTACAAAATTCATCTAATCAAATAATTTACAAATCACATATCACATAATCACAGCAAAAGTGGTTCGGGTGGATCCGAAACGGAAAGTACTACACATTCCCGCGAAGCGGTCATCTGTAGCCATGAACTTATGGGAGTTCGTGAGGAGCTCCAATGCCACTAGTGGGCAGGGCGGGAGAAGCCTATGGTTAGACAGGTGCACCTGACTCTTATGGGACCACCACAAATCCAAAGAAAGCATGCATATCACATAATTCACACAATTCATCAGCATTAGCCACAAATGGCCTTTTCAAAACATTCACTTTCACATAATCGCCAAAATCGCATATTCAAATCTTTTCGCTTAACAAACCATTTTTCAACTATTCCCAACATGAATTTACATTCAAAAGACATCTCATACAAGTTAAAAACATCACAAAGAGTAATTCATACAAAAATCGTAAGTCATTGGAAAGCATTTATTATAAAAAGTTCATTAAGACAATAACTCAATTATTAAGAAATCACCCACCTTAATTCCTTAGCTTTGAGATTGGTCAATGGGCCTTGCCTCTTCCTCTAATTGCCTCACTTCACCTTCATCAAACACAATAATCCCAACTTAACATGAGATATCCAAAATTAGCCATTCCTTGGAGAGGAAAGCATGGAATTGAACCTATCTAACCTTACCCATACCTTACCTAAGCTATTAGCATCAAAACCCACCTATAAAACCATAAATTTCGAAATTTTTCTTACCTTAGAGAGAGACCCACGAATTTCTTCTTGCTTCTAATGGAAGCTAAATCCCTTCGTTTCCACTTTCTTCTTAAAGAAAACTCTTAAACACTCCTTTCTTAAGCATAAATAACCTAAGCCTACCTCTTCTTCTTCTTGACTCAACCGAAGGTCACTCTTTCTTTTCTTTCCTTTTGTGTGTTTCGTAAGTCTTCCTTCTAAAGCCTTAGCAAATGTCTTTTAATTTAAAAGCCTAAGCTCCACCTCAAAACTACGTAGTTTCAAACTTGTCTCCTTATACATGTAATTTTTGTCTTTCTCCTCACCACCATACAACTACACTTCATTACCCTCTTTTCTTCTTATTTTAATTAAACTAAAAGGACCAATTAAGCCCTCCTTGAAAGCTTTAACCTTTGAAACCATTAGAGATCTACCTAAAATGCCCTTACACCAACTTATTCTTTTTAATTTCTAATAACTTATCAAAATTCTAATTTTAACTAATCCCTTCTATTTATTTCTATTAATCAAGCACTAAAAACCCCAAATTATTCTAACTAATAGGAATTATCAATCTAAACCTCAAAAATAAATAAAATATGCTTAATGTGAATCGGGTCCCAACAAGAAATCCTAGGTCATGCTAGTTTCTATCATTAGTTTATTAAGGATTTCTGGCAGATTGCATGTTGAACCCCATTTTCGAAGCCCAACAATCCATTCGGAGTCATAAAGCGTGAGCGGGTTTCCTTGGAGGGTTATTTCAATGAACCCTCATTTTATTTCCATCAATATTTTTCAATTCAACAACAAACACTACCAATTTGTTTTTGTTATGGTAGAAAAAATCAATAGGAGTCCATTGCTTCAATAATTACCTCATTCGAAGGTCGGATGACGAAGTTATAGCCAAAAGAGTCCAACATGTTCATGTCCATAATCAATTTCTACCTCTCTTGGTGAAATTACCATAACGTTTTCTACATATTTAAGATTGATTTAGTTCTTGAACCATTTGAAAAAACACTTCTAGATCTACAACTTTCATGAAGACCACAAAATGAAATTCTGCCTCTTAAAGGATCAAAAATAGGACAGAAGATGACGATACAAACTAAGATAATGAACAGTAACTTCGTCTTAGAATGTACAATAACTAAGACAATAAATTGTAACTAAGATGATGCAATATTACAACTTGTAATGCTCGTATCTTTCAACTCCGATATCTAAAATTTACAAACTTTATATCGTTAGAAAGATGGAAAGATCATCTACAACTTCCAAGAAGACTATTTTGCCTAAATCAGCTCACATCAATACAGAAATATCCTTGAAGTCAATACACAAATTTCCATAGCTGTCACATACACATATCCTAGGCAACATCAAAACTTGTAAAGATCATAACTTCCTACTACAGTATTCAAAACTTATAAACTTCATATCATTGAAAAGCTAGAAAGATCATCTACAATTTCCAAGAAAACTATTTTTACCAATGCTACCTAGATTGTTCCAGATTTTCCCCAATAGTTAGTACATAATTCTATCCCTATGGAAACTTAAAGTATGAAATATACACTACTAGATAATAAGCACATCCACAACAAAACTTCTTCAATACTCAATTTATTTCCAAGTCAAAGTGAAATTCATACAAAGCTTCCATACATAGCTTTAATTACATATCAACATTACATCAAAATCCTAACACAAGTTACAAAAATACATTAGATGCTCAATGTTCAATATGCTTATAAAGCTATTCGAAAGTCTAGCCACTAACTTAGTACAAAAGCTAACTATCTTGGAATTTATCCAATAACCTTGCAAGGATCATTAACCTTCTCGATCTACACTTGAGGAGTGGAAAAAGTATTGGGTTAAGCTACACAGCTCAGTGGCTAAGATATTTATAGCCATCGGTAACAAGCCACACACTTAACATATATGTGAATATTCATATATGCAACCATGTCAGTTCTTAATCTAGCAATACAAGTTCAACATTCACAATTTCAATTCATAACTCATAAATCAAACATGATCAAAGCATGAAACACATATTTCATTATAGCTTAACATATCAAAATGCAAATGCACAAACAATTGGCTCAAGGGTTCCTTGGAACAAAATAGAGAAATCGAGGTTTACTCCGTAAATGAAATGAGTCCACATTTCGGATCTCGTAGGCCACAAACGGGCAGCCGAGAGAAGGCTTTTTGTCAATGTGCACGTGACTAAAAAATGATTCCTCTCTTGCCCAAACACAATCAAATTCCATGCGTAATTCAAATATTCACAATCTCATATTCTTATGCTTTTTCTTTATACAAAATGCCATGACTCAATGCAATGGCATAACATGATCATACATCATAATGAAATTTCAACATCACCACATTTCAAGAAAGTCATTTTAACACACGATGCACACATAAGGCATTTTGCCCATTACACTATAACTATAAATAAATTACCCACCTTAAATCTCTTAAAAATCCAATTTCAATTGAGCCCTTCCTCTTGCTCTTGGGTAGGTTGCTCTTGATTTCCTAACACAACCAAAATTTTCATTCAATTCCAATTCAAATGGAAATCCCCAATTTCCATAATCACAACAAATCCCTAAAACTTCAAAACTACCATAAATGAAATTAACATAAATCAAGCTCAAACCTAACCTACCCATAGTCCATCTAAGTTAGAAAACCTAAAACCTAACTTAGAAACCCATCTTCTTCCTCCAATCATTCCCAACACAAAATTCCTTTCTCTCTCTAAACTTCTTCATTCACAACACAACAACCTATTTCTTTACTAAAGCAAGAAGAAGATGATGAACTTACATTAAAAGCTTGATCCTTCTCTTCTTTCCACGATTTTCCTCCTCTTTATCTAGCTTTTTCGATTTTCTTCTCCTTCTTCTCTCTCTCACACACATTTTCTCTCTTTTCTTCTCCTCCTTGGTTGTTCACAACATCTCCTACTCTTCTTCAAATTTTAAGACTCATCCTTAGCTCTTTCTTCCAAAATTGCCCCTCACCTACTTGCCCTTTCCAATTTTACCCCTCCTTTGTCTTTTATGGCTCTACTCGTTTAATCCACTTAACACAAGCCTACTAATTTCTAACACTTCCTTCCTATTTCAAATTTCTATTCCTTCCCTAAATTTCTAATTAATGACCCAATTCTAAAAATAAATAATTAAATAAACAAACAAAACAAAAATAAATAACTAGACAATTAATAAGAATTTAAAAGAAAATCAAGGTCCAACATCGCAAGACCTTTAACAAACTTATTAGTTAAAGAAGTGCTTTCAATTTTGATGATGACTATTTATTTGTGTTTAATCAATTGAAGGAGGCACTCACATTAGCCCCAATCTTAACATCACTTGATTAGACACTCCTATTTGAGGTCATATATGACGTTAATGACCAAGCTGTAGGTTGTGTATTGGGTTAAAGAAAGGACAAGAAGTTGCATATGATATACTATATAAGCAATAAACTTACAAGACCTCAACTAAATTATACCACCATGGAAAAGGAGTTACTCACAGTGGTGTATGCATACGAAAAATTTCAATCGTATTTCTTAGGTTTTAAGGTGATCATATTTACTAATTAAGCTGCACTAAAATATCTTTTTACTAGGAAGGACACAAGGCCAAGACTCATTTGATGGGTGTTACTTTAAAAAGAGTTTGACATTGAAGTGCAAGATAATAAAGGAGTAGAGAATGTGGTTGCAGACCATTTGTCACGTTTAGAAGGAGGGATTTTGAGCAAAGTGGTGGAATTAATGAAACATTCCTTGATGAAACTTTGATGCTACTCAATAGCATGGCGACACCATGGTTAGTTGATATAAAAAATTTTATTGTCAGTGGTAGGCTCCCTTTTGATCTGTTGTATTAACAAGAGGAGAAATTCTTGGATGAGTGCACTGCTGTCTATAGGATGAAATGGCCTTATATCAAATGTATGTTGATCGACTGATAAGACAGTTTGTTCTTAAAGGAGGAGATGTCAGACATATTGACACAGTGTCACGAAGCTCTGTATGTTAGACATTATGGCGCAAACAAAACAATGGATCAAGTACTTAAATGTTGATTTTATTGGTTGCTTCTGTTTAAAGATGCTCAAGCATTCGTGGCGCAGTGTGGTAGATGTCAAAGAGTGGGTAAATTCTTGAAAAGAGATGAGATGCCCTTATTCAACATCTTGGAAGTCAAAGTTTTGATGTGTGGGGCATCGACATCATGGGTCCTTTCCCATCCTCCAATGGGAACACATACATTTTGATAGGCTTGGACTATGTATCAAGATGGCTGAAGCTATGGTAACTCCAACAAATTATGGAAACGTTGTTTAGAAATTCATTAAACAATTATTTAATTGATTTGGAGTGCCACAGGAAATTATAAGTGATGGAGGAGCACACTTTTGTAACAGATATTTTAATGCTCTCTTTAAAAGATACGGAGTTCACCATTGATTTGCCACTCCTTATCACCCGCAAAGGAGCGGACAAATGGATGCCATGCACATGGAGCTAAAACACATTTTAGAAAAGATGGTGAATAATTCAAGGAAGGATTGGGCATTAAAGTTGGATGATACCTTATGGGCTTATCGAACCGCTTTCAAAACTTCGATCAGAATGACCCCTTTTAGGCTCGTATATGGTAAAGCGAGTCATTTTCTTATAGAATTAGAGCATTAAGCATATTGGGTAATAAGAGTTTTAAATTTTGATTGGAAGTAAGTAGGTGAGAAAGGATTTTTGCAACTAAATGAACTCGATGAGTTTTTCCACAATGCGTATGAAAATGCCAAAATCTATAAGGAAAAGTGAAGAGATGGCATGATTCTCATCTAAAGCAAAACGAGTTTAAGGTATGAGGCGCGGTTCTTCTTTTTCAATTTGAGGCTGAAGCTATTTCCAGGGAAGTCTAAACGGCGATAGAATAGGAATTTTGCGATCACCTAAGGATTCACCAATGGAGCCCTCGAATTGGAAAATTTGAATAAAGAAACCTTTAAGGTAAATAGGTAACATTGTAAACCTTTTCTTGGAGGCACTACGACAAAAATTGTTTTAAAAAATGACAAGTTTACTATAGTTTAAAAATGTGTTGCTAAAAATTAATATATCGCAACAATTTCAAAAGTGTTGCCTTTAATAATATTAAAAAGCAATGAAAATAACAATTTGTTGCTACATATAAGAAAAGGTAACAAAATTAAAAAAAGGTTTTAATAAAATCTTATATATAAAACCTTTGAAATTGTTGCTCTATTTCTATATTATCTTATATCATGATATTATATTATATCTATAACGCCGAACTCTGAGCCCTTTGGTGATTGTTCTGTTTTTGGAGATACTATTGTATATTGATATATACATGGTTGTATATGAGTTGGAAGATGAATTTGAATCCTTTGGTATGTATGCCAATGATATATAATGTTATATGCCCTTACATGAGATTAGAGTTCATCGGTATGTGAAATCATTGAGATTTTTGACATATAAGCTTTTAAGTGTGTAAAACTGAGTCCATTGGATGAATATGACCATGGTGGTTGAATTAAATGTGTTCTAATACCTTAGAGGTGATTATACATGATTTATCGACTTATTGGACACTTAGAAAGTTTAATTGGAAAAGTTGATATACATAAGGGCTTATTTGCAAATTGTTAAAAGTCAAAGGACTTAAACGTAATTTTCAATTCTTGGAGGACCAATATATAATTTTATGAAGTTAAAGGGCTTAATTATTATTTCCAAGAGTCCAAGGACCAAAATAAAAATAAAAGTTTTGGAGATTCCTAAACTTTTGGCTTAATTGCAAATTTAGGAAAATTTAAAGGGTAAAATGGTAATTTCACATAAGTTAAGGACAAAATGGTAATTTCACCCCATTTGGTTAAAAAAGGGTTAATATTCTAGACCGTTCTCCATGTAAAGTCATGCATCTGATTAGTAACGACTTAAAACACTTAGTTTTAATTAAAAGAAAGGAGAAGAAAGGAGAAAAGAGAGGAAGAAGAGGAAGTTTTGGCCATCATCAAAATTCACCCTTATTTTTGGTTTTTCAACCCCAACCAAGGCGTTCTAAGCTAATTTGGGGTCAAGGAACTCAAATATATTATTAGATTTGAGAAATTTTCAAAGGATTCGAAGATATCACTAAAGGAAAGTATAGGTAAATTTTGTCTCATCTCTATCTACATTATGATTTTGAGTTTGGTGTTAAGATATGTTGTTCTCCATGCTTGAATATGCATGAAATATGATTTAGATGAATGAAATGTGTCATGGAGAGGGTTCTTTAGGTCAAAACCGAAATTGTTCCCTTTAGGTGAAAGTTTGTGAATTTTTGAATATCTTTTGAAAGTGATAGTCTAATGAATTCTATGGTGTTAATTATACATGTATGATGTGAATTGATGATGAAGAATGAAGAAGATGTGTGTTGGTTAAGTTTAGCTCGAAATGATGGAGAAGAGGTGGATTAATGTAATGAGTTGTAAAATTCATAAAATATAGCTTAAATGAAGGAAATTGGTTGGAATGGAGTGGTAGAATGTGTCATTGATTGGAAGTGTTTACTATATGACATGATAGGACCATGAATTATTATGATATAGTCCTGGAAATGTGACTTGAAAATTATGCACATTAGGTGCTTGATGAAATGCCTAAGTGAACTTGGCTTAGGAGTTAAGGCTTTATAATGGTATACATTGGAAAACACTTCCATTTTTACTTAGAGTAAACTCAACATGTTGCCTAGATTGATGAATAATGGCCTAATATGCTTAGATAAAGATGTGCTTAATTATGTTATGAAATGAGTAAGTTTGGATTAAAGGAATTAAATGCATTAGAAAATGCAAAAGAGAAGCTAATGTGATGGTGTATAAATATGAAATTTATGTTTAGGTAGTATTTTCATTGTATGCATGTTTATGTATAAAGGCTCGGGAACTGTGAATTAGGAAACTCGTACTGAAGATTGTTGAAGTTAAGAGAGAGCATATATTCTTCGAGGTGAGTTGGGGTGATCATAATTCTCAAATAGGATTAGAACATCCTAAGACAAGCATGATGACTTGTATGTGAATTTTGAACCTAGGCAATGTATGGTAGACTTGAATTTCAAATAAATGCTAATATGCTTAGGTATTTAATAAATGACATTGTTTTTAATAACTCTTTGCACTTAGAGTGCAGCTGATGTTTTCATTATTTATTTTGAGGAATGATATTGTTTTCCACCAATCTGAACTTGAAATGTAAACAACAATGTTTTATTTTCAGAAACAATGTTTTTGAACAACTTTGCATTTGGAGTACAAAAGATGGCTTTTATTTCATAAGATAATGTTTTGGAATTTACATATGCATAATCGAGTCATGTATGCTGCATGTTTTTGTTCTCTATTGGCTTAGAGCCATGGTACGATTTCATTTTATCGGCTGGACTGATAAATAAAAATATGATGCTTTACTTGATTTTTGTATTTAATTTTAGTATATGATTTTTTTATGATTTGTGAGGAAATGATTGGTCAATCGTGTGCTGGGCACAACTGATTAAGTGTAGCGCCTCCTTACCATAGAGTATACACCAGGATGCCCGTGGGTCGTCCCGACGCATATCCCACAATAAGGGTGCACTACGTTCGATCAATACTAAAATCCACATAGCATCAATACACATAAAACTGCAATTACAAAATCATAATATTTTAAAACCATAATGCTTGCTCTTATTTCATAATATCAGACAGAAATATATACTAGTTTATCAGTTCCCTACAGTTTAAATACAATATCCCAAAAAGGAAACTGATACAAAAGTCTATACTACGCCATCCTCAAAATCAATCCCAGCTGACCGACCTATGTGCCATCGCTTCTCTTGCCCCACGCTCACGAGGCAGGAAAAGTCTCTCTCTGGAGCTAGGAATCTAGTCTATCAGTCCTGAAAAATAATTGTAATTTTGGGTGAGTTTGCGAACTCAATGAGAAACCATCATCGATGGTTCACTCAATTCATGCATTACGCGAATTGCGTACAGCACATCACAGTAACATTCAAAAATTTCATATATATATATCATTTGCAATTTCTCATGCCATCACATCACTCAGTAATAATCACCAATCAGATAATACAATTGTATGCTATGCTTATGTGATTCATTTCTAGTTTATTTCAGTGTTGTGACCAAGAGCTTGTTCAGTGACAGTGATCAGTAGACGCGTCTAGGGAGTAGGAGAGCCCTCAAGCAGGATGCACTAACTTCCCTCAAGCTCGAGGCTCGGTTCAATGACAGTATTTGAGCTCAAGGCTCTTTTCAGTATTAATGGCGACTTTGGTCACAACATCCGTTATCTGTTCATGCATTTATGTATGAAATGCATATGCCCAATAATTCGCAGTCATATGGCTGTATAAGCCCATTTATTCCAATTTTCATAATCATGTAACAGTCACATGCACTCTGTCAAAAGCAGGCAATTCAATCCTAATCGTTCACATAATCATGCAATTCACAATTTCAATCAGTTCATACAAAGCATTTAACTATCAGAAATTGAGGAACTAACTAGGTTACTCACAAATTTCTCCCGGTTAATGCTCGAAGATCCAAAGAACGCCTGGAGGTTGACGCCCAAAGGCTCCTCTATAACAATTAACATATACATATATCATAATTTGAACAATCATAAGTGTTTAATAATGCACATGAATGAGATGAAATATGTACAATGCATATTCATGACTATCCCGATTATCGATCCATCAATTTCATCACAAGACATTCAACTATCAAAACTCTCTTAACTAGCCTCATTCTGTGGTATTTAAACCTCCATAATCTATTTGAATCCAATTTCATAGTCTAATGAACCATCTCAGATCTTTCCCCAAACTCTAACTTTCGGGTCCACTGTTCATATTTAATTAGAAGGCAAAACTTGCATAATTCGAGCATACTTTCTCTCAGAAAAGTGTTCCTCTATCTTTTATCTTTCTATTAACACTAACATCACTCAATTTGGTTCAGTAGTTTCAAGGATGTACCTCAAAAATGTTCGGACTATTCCTCTCCAAAACAGTGTGCTATATCCAACTTCCATCCAGAAATTGAACATCTTAGAGACTGAATCGAGATTCAGCTTCTTCATATTATTTGTAGCCCTATTACTCTAGTTCACTACAAATCAAGAATCACCTCAATTGGAATCCTATAGACCAAGATATCATAAAAATACTGAAATACATTCAGTAAAATATCCAATTCATACTCCTTCCACCGGTACCCTTACTTTGATTCAGTCAATCGTTTCCAATTTAATACCAAAGACCATAAATTTTTTGGAGGGATAAAGAAATGTGTTAGAAATCCAATGCTTGAAAAATCACGTCATTTGGAGGTCTAGAGAAAAAGTTATGACCAAAAGACTCCAATCAGTTGTTGCTTTCGTCTGAGTTTCTATCGTCTTATTTCTGTCGTCTGCTTTTCCTTCGTCTCATTTCCTTCGTCTGCTTTTCCTTCGTCTCATTTCCTTCGTCTGCTTTACCTTCAGAATATCTCCACTTATAACAATCATAACTTTTGACTCTGATATCCAAAATTTACAAACTTTTTACCGTTGGAAAGATAAAAGAAACCTCTACAATTTTTCAGAAGGCAACTTTACCAAAATCTATCTAAATCAGGTCCATATGTCCTCCCGAAGTTGGAACACGAATTACGCTCAACTCTCAACATCCTGCACCCAGTTCTAAACTTTATGACAACTTTTGAGACTCTTAGAGACAGAACTAAAATTCGATGTCTTCATACAAATTATAGCCATATATTCCTAGTTTACTCCGAATCAAGAATCATCTCATTTGGACAATCACAGAAAATGTTATGGCTAAAATACTGAAGCATACTCAGTGAGAAATGTTCCAGACTTTCTAACTTTCAACACTTTACATCACTAAACACCAAAAGTTTTCTCAAAGCTAATTTAACACCATAACTGAATTTATTTCTTCCCAACTACCCAGTATTTAACAACAAACACACAAAGTGTATTTTCCATGTAAATGACATAAATCTATCAACTTTATTTCACAAATCCCTAACAGCAAGAGATTCTCTAACACTTACCTGCTGAAAATCTCAAATCTTCAAGCCCTAAACTCCACACGTTCTCATACTTCGCTGAGTGAAACAATCAGCTTCTGGTTTTTCCTTAGAGTAGATGACACAAATGGCAAAATAAGGTTGGTGAAAGAAAGAAAGAACACAGAAGTCCCTTAAAAGAGATTTTGATGGAAAACTCTATGTTTCAAAGAGAGAAGTCCTAAAAAGATGAGAGAAGAGACTTGGACAAGATTTGTTGGGACCCGATCCGGGAACCGGATCCCAACTGGAAAAACAGAACGAAGGAAACGAACAGAATTCGGAATCAAATGCGAATCGAATCAAATACAAAGCGAACGAATTAATCAACCTGAACAAACATCGACATCCGTTGCAAACATGAAG
Source organism: Erythroxylum novogranatense (assembly GCA_029891385.1). Taxonomy (NCBI): domain Eukaryota; kingdom Viridiplantae; phylum Streptophyta; class Magnoliopsida; order Malpighiales; family Erythroxylaceae; genus Erythroxylum; species Erythroxylum novogranatense. The sequence continues at coordinate 58,147,416 of CM057228.1, read as the reverse complement.
CATAGGAAACTAATTGCGTTGGAAACCCTAAGACGTACCATTCCGAAATCCGATATAAATTTTTTTTTCCTCTTATTCATTCCTTTTCTCTTTAATCAATCTCATTCAAATCATAACCAATCCATACAATTTCCTCTTTGGAAATTTATCCTCATATAACACTCAATTCATATAATTTGTCTTAATCACGCAGATTTCATCTTTACCAAACCAATTTCTTAAGCCTTATTCTTATCTTAACCTAATTTTTACCGAAAATCGGGCAGCATAATGGCTGTATTTAGACAGCTCGAAAATTTTTGCAAGAAAGAAATACACTTCTAATACATATCCCAATCAACACGAGGCAACATCGGACCTCCCGTCCGGCATCCAAACACCCGCAGAAACACAATCTTAGTTCTAAAACACTTCATCATTCCAATCCATAATACATCTCAAGTCAAATATTCACACATTCCAATCACAAGCCATTCATATACATTCCAATTGCCAATTATATCCATCTCAATTCAAATTTACGTACAAAATCTATTCCACAATCATACATAACTCATAACTGAAATACATCATGAATTTACATAATGACTTTTCAAGCCATAAACAAAAGCAATACATAATCCAATAAACCTTTTTCACAACTTCAAAACTAAACTCCAACATTTCACATAAAACAACGCATACAAAAACTATCGGGTTGACATCATACTAGTCTTCCATCCGATCTCCTGCGTGAAAACCTGGAGATGGGGATAAAAGGGGGGTGAGCTCGGAAGCTCGTGGATAATATATTTATAAACTGAACAATAAGCGAAAAAATCTTTTATTTTTCAAACTTTTCAAACATTTCCCATTCGGAAATTAATCTAAACATTCATTTTAAAACCTTTCAAAACATTCATGAACCTTCATCAACATTTTCTAAATTTTCCAAATCTTCATTTATTTCAAAATATTCATAAACATTTACTTTCTCATTTCTCATGTACAATTCCAAATATGAATGCATCACGTCATAATACATCACAACATAAACGTCATAATCACAAACCCATATCATTTTTCATATTTCTCAATCAAAAACTCAACAAAAACTCAAAGCTGAAAATTTTCTCTTACCTCATTTCTCCACCAAATTTGAATTTTCTAGGTTCCTTAGGAAGCTCTCATGCTTTTCCATCTTTTTCTCTCTTGGAACAACCTCCAAATCTTGCTTTAAGACTTAGAAAAATCATAAACTCACTTACTTTTCTCCTTTCTCCATTCTTTTCTCCCATACGAAAGCAACTCTTCATTCTCTTCTTATTTCTTCTTCTTTTCTCTAGAATATTCGTAACTCTCCCTCTTAAAAACGACACTCATCTGATTTTTAAGGGCCATGTCATTTAAAATTTGATAAAAAGACCAACATGCCCCTCACATGTTACTTTATGTCATTTTCACTTGCGGTTTTGATTCGCACTATTGAGTTGAAGGAATTTGTTAAAACTTCCTTCTTGAGAAATGTTCCTCTCAATCATAAGAATCCAACGCCACCGACCGCGCTCAATTCAGAGTACTACATCAAAAGTTATGCTCAAAACAATTCGGGTATATCCATATTCTAACACATTTTCCATGTACGATTATTTCCGTCCAAAAATTTACATTCTTAATCCCAGAATTGAAACTCGATGTCTTCATAACAATTGTATCCTTATGTCTCTAGTTTAATTCAAAACAAGAATTGCCTCATTTCGATTCCCAGATCAAAAGTTATGCTCAAAATACTCTCAGATGTTCCTAATCCAAAATTTACACCCTAATCCGAACTTAAATTCAGAAATTAAAAGTCTTAGGGGCAAAATTGACATTTCATTTCTTCATATGATTTGTAGCCCCTTGTCCTATATTTATTTTGCCTCAAGAATCGCTTCAATCGGATCTCTACAGATCCCAAATTTCACAAAATACTGAACCATGTTCAGAAAATTTCCCGACTAACTTTGATTAAATTAATCTCTATTAATTTAATCTCAAACATTCACAAATTTCTATGAAGATGTAGATAATTGTCTTAGGAATCCAACGCCGCAAGAATCGACTCAATCGGATGTCGGACGTAAAAGATATAAGCAAAATAGTGAACAAAGGTCGGATTTGAGAAAGTAAAGTCAAGAAAACCAAAGAATCAAAACGGCGTCGTGCGGGCGAGGTCGCCCTGGTGACGCGTCGCCCTAGTGACGAGAGCCGAACGCTCGCCATCACTACGGCGATGCGTCGCCCTAGCGACGCGAGCTAAATACTCGCCATCGCTAGGGCGATGCGTCACCCTAGTGACGAGGATAAAACAAATTTCCTCTTTTTTTTCACATAAAAATCCAAAACTTCCAAAATTCATAACTCTTAATCCCGAACTCCAATTTTGACAAACTTAGTCTCTATAGAAAGCTTAAAGGAAGCTCTACATCTTTCACGATGGACATAAAACTCAATTCGACTCCTAAAGGAGTCCATTTTCCGGTCAAAGATACTATCCTCTAATAATCATGCTAAAACCACAATATAAACTTGTAAAAATCATAACTTATTATTCCGAGATCGAAAAATTGCATACTTTATATCAGAATAAAGATCAAATCACAATCTTCAACTTTCATGAAGAACATCAAAGCTCAATTAACCTCTAACTAGGTAAATTTCTCAGTCAAAGTTTAAACCATATAAAAGTCAAAAGTCAACTCTATCAAACATAAACTTTGACCGATCATAATTTCCACTCCCGATATCGAAAAATTGCAAACTTTATGGCTACAGAAAGCTCTTAACGTACTCTACAAGTTTCCAGAAGACCATTTTCTCAAATTATGCCTAAATCAAAAGTCAACTTCCAAAGGCCAAAAAGTCAACTATTTCACCATTTTTCATATTTTCACACTTTCTCATTTTAGTCATGATTCTCAACTTAATTTCAATCAACTCATCTACTTAATTTCATAAACTATACCAATCTACTAAAAACCCCAAAGATATCAAAATCAGATCATTTTTTTTATTCTCAATATTCTTTAAATTTTAAGTCATCTCTTATACAAGACATACACAAAGCACTCCTTAAATTTTATTTTCATAATTCAAATTTTCACTCAAAGATCGGGGTCCAACATTTCTCCCCCTCTTAAAAGAATTTCGTCCTCGAAATTCATACTTACTTAAACTCCAATTAACTCATTCTTGCATAAATTGCTTTCTAAACAAAGCTCATCAAGCACTTTCTTACTAATTTCTTTCCAAAACTCATAATCGATTTCTTTTCTTATCTACGTTCCTCATCATATCTCTTCACAACATTTCACTTTTTGTATCTCATATCACCCATATCATCTCAAAGCACTATATCTATAACTCATTATTTCTTCATATATGGACGCAAGTCAATGGTCCATTTCTTAAGGAACCCTAATACGGTTCAATCATCATTTAGCAACTCATCATTCTTTCATCTTACGAAAGTATAGTCTATATCAATTTCTCCCAATTCATCACGAAATTCAAATCTTAAGTTCCACAAACACATGTTTCTAATCGATCTTATTCTTAACACCCAAATCACATAATCACACAAATTCATGAAAATGTCCTTCACATCAAAATCACATTCACTATATAACCTTACATACTCTTCCAATTTCTTACTCATACACATATGCCCAAGTAAGATCATATTACTAGGCTCTGATATCATAAATGTTGGTACCCGATTCGAGAACCGGATCCCAACCAAAAAAGCAGAACGAAGGAAACGAACAGAATTCTGAATCGAATGCGAATCGAATCAAATACAAAGCAAACGAATTAATCAACCTGAACAAACATCGACATCCGTTGCAAACATGAAGCATAGGAAACTAATTGCGTTGGAAACCCTAAGACGTACCATTCCGAAATCCGGTATAATTTTTTTTCCTCTTATTCATTCCTTTTCTCTTTAATCAATCTCATTCAAATCATAACTAATCCATACAATTTCCTCTTTGGAAATTTATCCTCATATAACACTAAATTCATATAATTTGTCTTAATCACGCAGATTTCATCTTTACCAAACCAATTTCTTAAGTCTTATTCTTATCTTAACCCGATTTTTACCGAAAATCGGGCAGCATAACGGCTGTATTTAGACAGCCCGAAAATTTCTGCAAGAAAGAAATACACTTCTAATACATATCCCAATCAACACAAGGCAACATCGGACCTCCCGTCCGGCATCCAAACACCCGCAGAAACACAATCTTAGTTTTAAAACACTTCATCATTCCAATCCATAATACATCTCAAGTCAAATATTCACACATTCCAATCACAAGCCATTCATATACATTCCAATTGCCATTTATATCCATCTCAATTCAAATTTACGTACAAAATCTATTCCACAATCATACATAACTCATAACTGAAATACATCATGAATTTACATAATGACTTTTCAAGCCATAAACAAAAGCAATACATAATCCAATAAACCTTTTTCACAACTTCAAAACTAAACTCCAACATTTCACATAAAACAAAGCATACAAAACTATCGGGTTGACATCATACTGTCTTCCATCCGATCTCCCGTGAAAACACGGAGATGGGGATGAAAGGGGGTGAGCTCGGAAGCTCGTGGATAATATATTTATAAACTGAACAATAAGCGAAAAAATCTTTTATTTTTCAAACTTTTCAAACATTTCCCATTCGGAAATTAATCCAAACATTCATTTTAAAACCTTTCAAAACATTCATGAACCTTCATCAACATTTTCTAAAATTTCCAAATCTTCATTTGTTTCAAAATATTCATAAACATTTACTTTCTCATTTCTCATGTACAATTCCAAATATGAATGCATCACGTCATAATACATCACAACATAAACAAAACAAAATCACATAACACGTCAAGTGGTTTAGTGTTGGACCCCACACCCCACCCATAGGTGTTTGCAAGTTATACTGCGGCGTGTGTTTGCGGGTTATACCGCGGCATCCAACACAAATCACATAACACATCAAATGGTTTGGTTTGGTTCGGTCAAAAACAGGACGTACTGCACATTCCCGCATAGCAGTTCTGTGCAGACGTGAACAGAGCGGAGTCCAAAATCGGAACTCCTATGCCACTAGCGGGCAGCCGGGAGAAGGCTATAACAAGTAGAGACAGCGCTGACTCACAAAGGACCTTACCAAACCCATATAGCACATAAACAAAACATAATTTCAGATGGCCCGAAGGTACTTTTCAAACATCTTGCTTTTCACATTTTTCATCTCATAACATCAAATTGTGTCATAAATGACACAAGCAGATATTTACATGAATTCACATAATCAATGTAATGCAATGCACATCACCAAATTAATCACATAATAATCACATTCATGACCAAACATGCACTAATTTCTTTAAATCATTTAAATCATAAATCGAATAATTTGAAACTCATGAATTTCATAAATCTTATATTTTCTCAAAATCATTTTCATAAAATCATTTATCAAAACTTTGCTTCTTTATTTTTTTTTCAAATTCGCATTCTTAGCTTACAATTCAATAAATAAATATACTACCCACCTCATATCCATGCTAGCATCTTGTCCAATGCTTCAATTTGACCTTTTCTCCTTTCTTCCTTCCAATTAAAAATTCCCTAAATCAATTTTATCAAAATTTAATCACATAAATAACTTAATCCTTCAATTTGATGCATAAGTCATCAATTCTTACTAATTCTAAGATAGTTACATCATTAATTTCAAAAACCCCCAAATTACAAATTGAACCTAAACCAATCCAATCAAATTCAATATCATAATTAACTTAATTTTTAAAATTAATCTCACAATTCATCAATTCACATTAATTCCAAAATATCTAAATCCTCAATTTCAAAAATTCCCAAATCTTAAAATTGGCCTAAACCAATTTATCCAAATTCAATACCATAAAATACAATTTCTTCAAAATTAACTTCATATTCCACAAACCCATATCATTATCTATCAATCTACACCAAAATTTCACAAAGTTCTTAATCACAAGATTAAGCCTAAACCTTAATCAAATTTTCATCCAAAATTAAACACATCCTAAAGCATATATATCAAAATCAACTTCATAAATCACAAACCCATATCATTTTCCATGTTTCTCAATCAAAAACTCAACAAAAACTCAAAGTTGAAAATTTTCTCTTACCTCATTTCTCCACCAAATTCGAATTTTCTTGGTTCCTTAGGAAGCTCTCATGCTTTTCCATCTTTTTCTCTCTTGGAACAACCTCCAAATCTTGCTTTAAGACTTAGAAAAATCATAAACTCACTTACTTTTCTCCTTTCTCCATTCTTTTCTCCCATACGAAAGCAACTCTTCATTCTCTTCTTATTTCTTCTTCTTTTCTCTAGAATATTCGTAACTCTCCCTCTTAAAAACGACACTCATCTGATTTTTAAGGGCCATGTCATTTAAAATTTGATAAAAAGACCAACATGCCCCTCACATGTTACTTTATGTCATTTTCACTTGCGGTTTTGATTCGCACTATCGAGTTGAAGGAATTTGTTAAAACTTCCTTCTTGAGAAATGTTCCTCTCAATCAAACGAATCCAACGCCACTAACCGAGCTCAATTCGGAGTTCTACATCAAAAGTTATGCTCAAAACAGTTCGGGTATATCCATATTCTAACACATTTTCCATGTATGATTATTTCCGTCCAAAAATTTACATTCTTAATCCTAGAATTGAAACTTGATGTCTTCATAACAATTGTAGCCTTATGTCTCTAGTTTTATTCAAAATAAGAATCACCTCATTTCGATTCCCAGATCAAAAGTTATGCTCAAAATACTCTCAGATGTTCCTAATCCAAAATTTACACCCTAATCCGAACTTAAATTCAGAAATTAAAAGTCTTAGGGGCAAAATTGACATTTCATTTCTTCATATGATTTGTAGCCCCTTGTCCTATCTTTATTTCACCTCAAGAATCGCTTCAATCGGATCTCTACAGATCCCGAATTTCACAAAATACTGAACCATGTTCAAAAAATTTCCCGACTCACTTTGATTAAATTAATCTCCATTAATTTAATCTCAAAAATTCACAAATTTCTATGAGGATGTAGATAATTGTCATAGGAATCCAACACCTCAAGAATCGACTCAATCGGATGTCGGACGGAAAAGATATAAGCAAAATAGTGAACAAAGGTCGGATTTGAGAAAGTAAAGTCAAGAAAACCAAAGAATCAAAACGACGTCGTGCGGGCGAGGTCGCCCTGGTGACGCGTCGCCCTAGTGACGCGAGCCGAACGCTCGCCATCACTACGGCGATGCGTCGCCCTAGCGACGCGAGCTAAATACTTGCCATCGCTAGGGCGATGCGTCGCCCTAGTGACGGGGATAAAACAAATTTCCTCTTCTTCTTTTTTCACATAAAAATCCAAAACTTCCAAAATTCATAACTCTTAATCCCGAACTCCAATTTTGACAAACTTAGTCTCTATAGAAAGCTTAAAGGAAGCTCTACATCTTTCATGATGGACATAAAACTCAATTCGATTCCTAAAGGAGTCCATTTTCCGGTCAAATATACTATCCTCTAATAATCATGCTAAAACCACAATATAAACTTGTAAAAATCATAACTTATTATTCCGAGATCGAAAAATTGCATACTTTATATCAGAATAAAGATCAAATCACAATCTTCAACTTTCATGAAGAACATCAAAGCTCAATTAACCTCTAACTAGGTAAATTTCTCAGTCAAAGTTTCAACCATATAAAAGCCAAAAGTCAACTCTACCAAATATAATTTTTGACTGATCATAATTTCCACTCTCGATATCGAAAAATTGCAAACTTTATGGATACAGAAAGCTCTTAACGTACTCTACAAGTTTCCAGAAGACCATTTTCTCAAATTATGCCTAAATCAAAAGTCAACTTCCAAAGGCCAAAAAGTCAACTATTTCACCATTTTTCATATTTTCACACTTTCTCATTTTAGTCATGATTCTCAACTTAATTTCAATCAACTCATCTACTTAATTTCATAAACCATACCAATCCACTAAAAACCCCAAAGATATCAAAATCAGATCATTTCTTTTATTCTCAATATTCTTTAAATTTTAAGTCATCTCTTATACAAGACATACACAAAGCACTCCTTAAATTTCATTTTCATAATTCAAATTTTCACTCAAAGATCGGGGTCCAACAAGATTTAACCTGTCAACTCTCAAGGAATAGTGACCTACTTCTAGCTAGAGTACAATGTCTAAGTGACACATGTCACTTTCGTAAAGATCAAACTCTAACTTAGTTCTTTATTGGAACTAACTCCATTTAGTTCTCCTCTTTTCAATACCACATCATCTTTGCAACCCAACTATCTCCAAATCTTCATTTAATTATTTCTTCTTCCCTACTATAAATATATCTTCCTCAATACTCCATAACTTCACCAACATATACAAATATAATACTTCCACCAATATACAAAATATCAAGATTTCACTAACTCATAAAATTTTCAATGCAATAACATTCAAGATTCTCAGATCATTCCAATTATACCCGGAATTATTCATGAATGAATGTACAATTATTTTCATGTGCAAATAAATTCACTATTTATGTGTAAGTGTATGGCATATCATGCATGAACATGGAAGTGCATCACTAACTCTCATAAACCACTCACATTTACCATTCTACCCTTTTCACTAGCAATGGGATGTTACAACTCTCCCCTCTTTTTGTCTCCTCATATGCTCCTCTGTTTCCCATATTGCTTCTTCAGTTGAGTGGTTTCTCCAAAGGACTTTTACCAATGGAATAACCTTGTTCCTCAACTGCTTAATCCGTGATCCCACAATCTCGATCGGCTCTTCAACATAGCTCAAGTTACTAGCAACCTCAATCTCCTGAGCCGGTATCACATGTGTCGGATCCGATCGGTATCTTCGGAGCATACTCACATGGAACACATTATGCAATTGAGACATCTCAATCGGTAAAGCCAACTTATAGGCCAAAGGTCCTATCTTCTCAGTGATCTCATAAGGACCAATGTACCTAGGGCTCAACTTGCCCTTTTTACCGAATCTCAAAACTCCCCTCCAGGGTGACACTTTCAAAAATACTCTATCTCTTACACTGTATTCTATATCACGTCGATGTTGATCCACATAACTCTTTTGCCTATCCTGAGCCGCTTTAATTCGGCTTCGGATCAACTTCACCTTATCCACTGTGTCCTGAATCAACTCTGCGCCTTTCATCATTCTCAAGCCCTCTTCATCCCAATACAATGGCGAACGACATTTCCTACCGTACAATGCCTCATACGGTGCCATTCCGATACTACTATGGTAGTGGTTATTGTAGGCAAACTCTATCAATGCCATATACTGATCCCAAGCTCCTCTAAATTCCAATACACAAGTTCTAAGCATATTCTTAACAGTCTTGATTGTCCTCTCACTCTGTCCATCTGTCTGAGGATGAAATGTTGTACTGAAGTTCAACTTAGTTCCCATGGCATTCTGCAAGCTCTTCCAAAATCTCGAAGTAAATCTAGGATCCCGGTCCGATACTATGGACACTGGTACTCTATACAGCCTCACCACCTCATTTACATACTTCTGGGCCAACTGATCAAGTGAGTTATTCTCTCTCACTGGTAAGAAATGGGCCGATTTAGTCAACCGGTCCACTATGACCCAAATAGCATCATGCTGCCTCGGAGTCTTAGGCAAACCCATGATGAAATCCACAGTGATCCATTCCCATTTCCACTCTGGAATGGGCAACGAATTCAACTTCCCTATGGGAGCCTGGTGCTCCGCCTTCACTCGCTGGCACGTCATACATCTAGGCACATACTCAACTACTTGCTTCTTCATTCCAGGCCACCAAAAATGTTGCTTCAATGTGTTATACATCTTGGTAGTACCAGGATGCATAGTATAGGCAGCCATATGAGCTTCCTTAAATTATCCACATTAGGTACACATAGCCTATGTCTCAACCACAAAGTCTTATCCCTCAACTCAAACTCGGACTCCGGATTTGCTTTCACTTTCTCTAAAAGCTTTATCATATCAGAATCTTTGTTCTGCACTCTTCTGATTCTATCATGTAACATTGGCCTCAACTTCAAAGTAGCAACTAGTGCCTCATCTTGCTCCAGATTCAACTCTACATTTAGAGCTCTCAAATGAATCAGATTAGGTAACCTCGATAATTGAATCTGAGCTGTACTAATGTGAGATCTCCTACTCAAAGCATCGGCCACCACATTGGCCTTCCCTGGATGATACTCTATCGTGCAGTCATAATCCTTCAACAGCTCAATCCATCTCCTCTGTCTCAGATTCAACTCTCTCTGACTCAGCAAATACCTCAAACTCTTATGATCGGTAAAAATCTAGAACGTCTCCCCATACAAATAATGTCTCCAGATCTTCAGAGCAAATATAACTACAGCTAACTCCAAATCATGCACTGGATAATTTACCTCGTGAGACCTCAACTGTCTCGAGGCATAAGCTATCACTCTTTCATGCTGCATCAATACACATCCCAGTCCCTGATGCGAAGCATCACTGTACACCACATAGCCTCCAGTCCCAAATGGGATGCCTAACACCGGTGCAGTAGTCAACCGATGTTTCAACTCCTCAAAACTCTTCTAGCACTCCTCAGTCCATCTGAACGGCACATTCTTCCTCAGAAGCTTTGTAAGAGGGGCTGAGATCAGCGAGAATCCCTCGACAAACCTCCGGTAATATCCGGCCAATCCTAGGAAACTCCGAACCTTAGATACATTCTGAGGAACCTCCCAATGCATCACTGCCTCGACCTTGCGAGGATCCACCTGAATACCCTCACTAGTCACAATGTGCCCCAAAAACACGACCTCATCAAGCCAGAATTCACATTATGTGAATTTGGCAAACAACTGTCTCTCTCTCATGACCTGCAGAACAATCCTCAGATGCTCAACGTGCTCCTGTCTACTCCTCGAATACACCAAAATATCATCAATGAATACTATCACAAACCGATCCAGGTAGGGCTGAAAAACCTTATTCATCAAAGCCATAAAAGCTGCCGGGGCATTAGTCAACCCAAACGGCATCACTAAGAACTCGAAATACCCATACCTGCTCCTAAAGGCACTCTTAGGCACGTCGGCCTCTGCAATCCTCAACTGATAATATCCTGATCTCATATCTAACTTGGTGAAAACCTGATCCCCCTGCAACTGATCAAACAGATCATCAATCCTAGGCAGTGAATACTTATTCTTCACTGTCACTCGATTCAACTGCCTATAGTCGATACACAACCTCAACGTCCCATCCTTCTTCTTCACAAACAGTACTGGAGCTCCCCATGGTGAAACACTGGGTCTGATAAACCCCTTGCCCAGAAGCTCCTACAACTGAGCCTTAAGCTCCCTCAGTTCCACCGGTGCCATCCTATATGGAGGTATAGATATAGGAGCGGTACCTGGAACGAAGTCAATCGAGAACTCGGTCTCCCGATCTGGCGACAAACCCGGTAACTCATCGGGAAACACGTCCAAAAATTCCCAGATCATGGGAATATCCTGCAATCTCTGCTCAACTCTAGTATCCACAACATGGGTCAGATAGGCCTCACAACCTCCCTACATCAACCTCAGGGCACTCAGAAAGGAAATCATCCCGGTGGCATCGCCTGCTAACACTGAAAAGCACTCTGGGTGACCCAGACTCTAATACAACCTCCTTAGAATAACAGTTCATGATGGCCCTATGCGCAGTCAACCAATCCATCCCCAAAATCACATCAATCTCCCGCAGAGACAACACTATCAAATTTGCACTCAATACTGCTCGATCTATCTGAATCAGGCACTCCTTGCAGACCTCTCCTAGAACGGTCGTACTACCCAGAGGTGTACTCACCTCTAACCCAAACTATAACCTCTCTCTAACCCCATACAGTCTACATGTCATATGCGGTGCAATAAATGAATGAGTGGATCCAGGATCCAACAATACATATGCTTCAAAGCCAGAAATCAGAAGCATACCCGCAAAAACATCCGGGGAATCCTGAGCCTCCTACCGAGTCATGGCATAGACTCTAGCCTGGGACTGCGGTCTACTGCTTAATCCCTCAGTCCTCACTACGGACCCCTCAGCTCGGCCTCGGCCTCGACCTCGACCCCTAAATCCCGATCCACCTTTACGGCTCTGCTGCACCGTGGTATTGCTGCCAAATCTCCCAGTCATAGCGGAGTGGGCTCCCAAGGTGTCAGGGCAATTCTTAACTAGATGGTCCATCGAGCCGCACCTAAGACAAGCTCCAGTCAGCCACCGACACTCTCCACTGTGCCTCCTCTCACAATGCTCACAAACGGAGGAATCGCCTCAACCTCTAGATCGCCATCGCCACTACCACCAGCACAAATCGCCTCTCTCAAATCCAGACTGTCTAGCTCCTCTAGAGGACCTGAAGGGCCTACTCTGGCGCCATCGAACCTTCGCTAAGATCGCCTGGCTATCATCGGCCTCTTGCCCTGGACCTTGACCGGCCTCACCGACTCTGTCTCGGTTCGCTCAATCCGCACTGCAGCAGCCCTCAACTCAATAAAAGTGCCTATATCAGATCGGGCTAACTTGGTACGGATCTCCAGATTGAGTCCGCCCTCAAATCTCCGCACTGTCACCTCGGAAGAAATCGAACGAAGAGTATACCCATCACTCATTGAACCTCACTTCATTACTCGCCATCGCATCCGACCGCCTCAACTCTAAAAACTCCTACATCTTCATCTCTAAATACACCTTGGGCATGTAATTGTCTCTGAATGCCCCCAGAAAGTCACCCCATGTCATCATGCAGGGTCTGGTGGTATTGTCCGGGACAGTCTTCCACAACTGATAAGCTGGACCCTGAAGCAGAGAAACTGCATAATCAAAACGCTCCTCAGAGTCGCTGTCCATCTGATTGAGGACTCTCTCAGTCCTCTCTAACCATCCTTCAGCCTCAGCAGGGTCTGTGCTGCCATAAAAATCAACAACCCCTTGCTTGCGCAGTCGGTCATACCTCCTATCCCGTCTCACGAGAACTCTAGGAGGCAGCTCCTCAGAATGAGGCATAGAGGACTCCCTACTAGCTCCCACTGATCCTAGGTCAGTTGGTTGATCAACTTGATCTCCAAGAACGGATGACCTATAACAAACAAGAATTTTCATCAATTTCCGCTTTTCTCACTGAAATTCAAACCTAAAATACACTATACCCAAAAGATGCCAAACCATGCTCTGATACCACCGAAATGTAGCGCCTCCTTACTGTAGAGTATACACCGAGACGCCCGTGGGTCGTACCGACGCATATCCCACAATAAGGGTGCACTATGTTCGATCAATACTAAAATCCACATGGCATCAATACACATAAAACCGCAATTACAAAATTATAATATTTTAAAAGCATAATGCTTGCTCTTATTTCATAATATCAGACAGAAATATAGACCAGTTTATCAGTTCCCTACAGTCTAAATACAATATCCCAAAAAGGAAACTGATACAAAAGTCTATACTACGTCATCCTCAAAATCAATCCCAGCTGACCGACCTGTGTGCCATCGCTTCTCTTGCCCCACGCTCACACGGCAGGAAAAGTCTCTCTCTGGAGCTAGGAATCTAGTCTATCAGTCCTAAAAAATAATTGCAATTTTGGGTGAGTTTGCGAACTCAATGAGAAACCTTCATCGATGGTTCACTCAATTCATGCATTACGCGAATTGCGTACAGCACATCACAGTAACATTCAAAATTTTCATATATATATATCATTTGCAATTTCTCAATCCATTACATCACTCAATAATAATCACCAATCAGATAATACAATTGTATGCTATGCTTATGTGACTCATTTCTAGTTTATTTCAGTGTTGTGACCAAGCATTGTTCAAGGATGATCGAGACGCGCGTCTAGGGAGTAAGAGAGCCCTCATGCAGGATGCACTAACTCCCCTCAAACTCGAGGCTCGATTCAGTGACAGTATTCGAGCTCAAGGCTCTTTTCAGTATTAATGGCAACTTTGGTCACAACATCCGTTATCTGTTCATGCATTTATGTATGAAATGCATATGCCCAATAATTCGCAGTCATATGGTTGTATAAGCCTATTTATTCCAATTTTCAGAATCATGTAACAGTCACATACACTCTGTCAAAAGCAGGCAATTCAATCCTAATCGTTCACATAATCATGCAATTCACAATTTCAATCAGTTCATACAAAGCATTTAACTATCAGAAATTGAGGAACCAACTAGGTTACTCACTAATTTCTCCCGAAGCTAATGCCTGAAAGATCCAGCAACATCTGGAGGTTGACGTTCCAGTGGCTCCTCTATAACAATTAACATATACATATATCATAAAATGAACAATCATAAGTGTTTAATAATGCACATGAATGAGATGAAATATGTACAATGCATATTCAAGACTATCCCGGTTATCAATCCATCAATTTCATCACAAGACATTCAACTATCAAAACTCACTTAACTAGCCTCATTCTGTGGGATTTAAACCTCCATAAGCCATTTGAATCCAATTTCATAGTCTAATGAACCATCTCAGATCTTTCCCCAAACTTTAACTTTCGGGTCCACTGTTCATGTTTAATTAGAAGGCAAAACCTGCATAATTCGAGCCTACTTTCTCTCAGAAAAGTGTTCCTCTATCTTTTATCTTTCTATTAACACCAACATCACTCAATTTGGTTTAGTAGTTTCAAGGATGTACCTCAAACATTTTCGGACTATTCCTCTCCAAAATAGTGTGCTATATCCAACTTCCATCCAGAAATTGTACGTCTTAGAGACTGAATCGAGATTCAGCTTCTTCATATTATTTGTAGCCCTATTACTCTAGTTCACTACAAATCAAGAATCACCTCAATTGGAATCCTATAAACCAAGATATCATCAAAATACTGACATACATTCAGTAAAATATCCAATTCATACTCCTTCCACCGGTACCCTTACTCTGATTCAGTCAATTGTTTCCAATTTAATACCAAAGACCATAAATTTTTGTGGACGGATAGAGAAATGTGTTATAAATCCAATGCTTCAAAAATCAAGTCATTTGGAGGTCTAGAGAAAAAGTTATGACCAAAAGACTCCAATCAGTTCTTGCTTTCGTCTGAGTTTCTATCGTCTCATTTCCATCGTCTGCTTTTCCTTCGTCTCGTTTCCATCCTCTGCTTTTCCTTCGTCTCATTTACTTCATCTGCTTTACCTTCAGAATATCTCCACTTATAACAATCATAACTTTTGACTCCGATATCCAAAATTTACAAACTTTATACCGTTGGAAATATAAAAGAAAGATCTACAATTTTTCAGAAGGAAACTTTACCAAAATCTATCTAAATTAGGTCCATAGTTCCTCCCGAAGTTGGAACACGAATTACGCTCAACTCTCAACATCCTGCACCCAGTTCTCAACTTCGTGACAACTTTTGAGACTCTTAGAGACAGAACTGAAATTCGATGTCTTCATACAAATTGTAGCCATATATTCCTAGTTTACTGTGAATAAGAATCATCTCATTTTGACAACCACAGAAAATGTTATGGCTAAAATACTGAAGCATACTCAGTGAGAAATTTTCCAGACTTTCTAACTTTCAACACTTTACGTCACTAAACACCAAAAGTTTTCTCAAAGCTAATTTAACACCATAACTGAATTTATTTCTTCCCAACTACCCAGTATTTAAGAACAAACACACAAAGTGTATTTTCTATGTAAATGGCAGAAATCTATCAACTTTATTTCACAAATCCCTAACAGCAAGAGATTCTCTAACACTTACCTGCTGAAAACCCCAAATCTTCAAGCCCTAAACTCCACACGTTCTCATAGTTCGCTGAGTCAAACGATCAGCTTATGATTTTTCCTTAGAGTAGATGAAACAAATGGCAAAGTAAGGTTGGTGAAAGAAAGAAAGAACACAGAAGTCCCTTAGAAGAGATTTTGATGGAAAACTCTGTGTTTCGGAGAGAAGTTCTAGAAAGATGAGAATAAAGAAGAGACTTGGACAAGATTTAACCTATCAACTCTCAAGGAATAGTGACTTACTTCTAGCTAGAGTACAAGGTCTAAGTGACACATGTCACTTTCGTAAAGATCAAACTCTATCTTAGTTCTTTATTGGAACTAACTCCATTTAGTTCTCATCTTTCCAATACCACATCATCTTTGCAACCCAACTATCTCCAAATCTTCATTTAATTATTTCTTGTTCCCTACTATAAATATATCTTCCTCAATACTCCATAACTTCATCAACATATACAAATATAATACTTCCACCAATGTACAAAATATCAAGATTTCACTAACTCATAAAATTTTCAATGCAATAACATTCAAGATTCTCAGATCATTCCAATTATGCCCGGAATTATTCATGACTGCATGTACAATTATTTTCATGTGCAAATAAATTCACTATTTATGTGTAAGTGTATGGCATATCATGCATGAACATGGAAGTGCATCACTAACTCTCATAAACCACTCACATTTACCATTCTACCCTTTTCACTAGCAATGGGATGTTACATTAAGTGACCCCCGTACCCTTGATGCTGTTACATGAAAGTTAAGTCACCGTATCGATACCTTTCTATGGGACTCGTGGGTAATTTCACACCTAGGGTCTGGACATCGATGAGGTCATCACCTAGGGTCATGATGCTCTTGTCAACTATAGTCTAGAGTCACCATGGATGAAAGTCAAGCCAACATCAAAAATTGGTGGGTATGCACATTAGTTTGGACAACTGGTGGTATCACACATGATTGTTTTGGCTTATCTTTATATTGGTTTTCCTATCGAGATTTGATTGATACATATGATGTTTTTACTCTTTTGTGTACTAGAACTGGGACCTATGTTCACCGAATGAGTGAGTTAATAGGCTAGGCCTATATCATTCCTAACTAGTATACGTTGAGTCATAAGCTAGACCTATATGATATATATTCACTCCATAGGTTATCTACACTGTCTTGATATGAATCAAATTCTATTTGTGCTATATGTTTTTCCTACTCAATAAGTACCTAGTGTACTCACCCCCTCCACTTTCCAACCATGCACGTTAATTTAGCGAGTTTGAAGCTTTGAGTGGATCATGGGGTTTTTGACATTTTCGGGGTATTACCGCAAGTGGGTAGTTTCTTATTTTGTACTTTTATAGTCTAGTGGCTCATGAACTGTGTTTATGGAGTTATGCTTTATGATTTTGTAAGTTAACTTTTGACTGTCTGGTGTTTTATAAATGATTTTATGTATGGACTTTTAATAATGTTGTTGAGATTACCTTGAGTGGACTTTAAAGTCCTGAAGTTGTGGTTGGATGCGAATATAGATGTGAGTTTGAAATTGTTTGCAACTTTTGGGATTTTTAAAACACAGCCATTATGCTGCCTGAATTTAAAAAAAAAGAAAAAAGAATAGATATTCAGTTAGCCTTACATAGTCGGATTAAGGATACTGTGAATGTCCTTAACCTAGTTATGCGGTGGTTGTCATAGGCTCGATGTGGTATCGGGTCGTGACAATATCATGTAAGTAAAAACTAATTACACAAAAACTAATTAACATCAAACAATAAAACAACGTTGTTTTGCTTTTAAGCAAAATGATATTGGTTTACTTAGTTAACAATTGGAAAGTTTAATGTCATTTTACTTAATCAAAATGACATCGTTGTACTTAGTTAAGAATTGGATAATGCAATGTTGCTTTACTTAATCAAAATGACATTGTTTTACTTCAATCAAAACAGAGTTATAGAGAAGCAAAACTACGTTATTTTGCTTTCATTTAATTTCCACACATAAGTTCTTCTGTTCTTCATTCACTGCGGCTTCTCTCCCAGTTAGCCTCCACTCTTCCAATTCCCTAGTCGTACTTTAGTCTCCACTCCCCCACTGCCATCAATTTCAACAACAAAATCCAACCTTACCGACTTGTTCACCACCAACAAGGAGGACCTTTGTAGCTACCTTAAGTCTACCCAATGGTAGCTTAAGTTCGTTGACTTCTAAAAAGAGTGCATCACATACAAATAGAAGAATCTTAAGCGAGAACTTCTTTAAGTCCAAGAAGAGGTCAAACAGATCCATTCGGTTCCCTCTCATCATCAACCAATTCATAGAGATGGTCAATCAAAACAATGGGATTGTGGGTTCTATAATGGATAATAGGGCATAGATTACGATAGGTAGTGTTTGGAAAATTAAATTATGGTTCAAAGTTAGAACTAGGTGAAAAATTCAAGCGTAAAGGATAAATTAGCAAGTTAAGCTTAATTTCTTTTCTTAGGTTTCTCTAATTTTCTAAATAGGGATTTAATTTAAGTTGAATCAAAATAGGAAATTTGAATTGTGGCTCAAGATTTCTGACAGGAAAAAAAATAATTATAAACTCTTCAGATAATGTTAATAGTTTGGGTTTATTATTCATATGAATGGCAACTCATGTTTTATTATGTTCTTGAAAATATCTTTCAAAGGTTGAAATATCTATATATTTCTTTTAATGTATAAATGGAAGTTGCCTACGTAATGATAAGAGTTTGATTTTATGTTAAATAATATTAGTAAAAAAAGAATAAATTGCTGCTTTCATTATTACAAATTGTTGCATAAATTTTTTTCACTTTGTTACCTTATACAGACTTAAAATGTTGCAATATCTATTTAAAATTGTTGCTATAGTTTGAAACTAATGTGTTGCCTTAGTTAGAACTTAAAAGCACCATTTTTTATTTTGTTGCCTAATCAAAAAATTATATTGCCTTATACTTGTTGTAGTGCCACTTCTTGTAACTATATGAATTTTGTTGCCTTAATAAAAAGGGAATGATAATTGTACTTATAGCTATGCTTTTGTATATTGCCTAAAACACTTTTTGCTATAGTTGGAGTGGTCTCCAAGGAAAGGAAATTAATTTCGTTCCTTTCGAAAAAATGAAATGTGCTTCTAATGATGAAGGTCATGCTAACAACCATAACTTAGCATATTTAGTAATTTAAGTTTTTTTAAAATTATAGAATTTGTTTTTTCTCTCTTTTTATCACAATGGATGGGAATGGGCTGGATGGAATTACAATGGGGTGTTGATGAAAATATAAGTTAGGGAAGGAATTCGGGAGTGATACGAAGAAAAGAATCAAAAATGGGAAAGGAGCATCAAAATTTATAGTGTCACAATTGTTACTCCTTAGTCACGATTGTGTTCCAATTTTGTAGTCCCTGTCACGATCGTGACATCCTTGGTAACAATCATGACCATAACAATTTAATCTCTATCACAATCATGGCCTACAGTAGGGTAATTTCGGAACACATGATTTTTAGGCTTTCTTTCCCCATCTTACCCCTCCTTTCTTCCCCTTAACTTGTATATTCACCCTTACCCTAATTTTTCTTACCCACAACACTCTCTCAACTCTCTCTCTCTAGAACCAAAACTCTCAAATCCTCTCACTTCTATATAACTATTGGACCCCGATCTTTAAGTGAATTTTAAAAATATAAAAAGTATGAAATAAGTAAGTTCGTATGGGAAGTTTGTATTAGATGTGATTATGTTTTAAGAAATTGATGAGAAAAAGAATTGATGGAGTTTGATGATTTTGAAATTTGAATAGATTTGTATGGATTATACAAGTTTAAAGTGGATGAGTTGATTGAAATTGAGTTGAAAATCAAGAAATAAAGAGAGAAAATGTGAAAATATGAAAAATTGTAAAAAGTTTGACTTTTTGGCCTTTGAGGTTTGACTTTTGATTTAGACAAAATTTGATAAAATGGTCTACATGAAACTTGTAGATTATGTTAAGAGCTTTCTGTAGCCATAAAGTTTGCAATTTTTCGATATCAGGAGTGAAAGTTATGATCAGTCAAAGTTTAGGTGTGTTCGGGTTGACTTTTATTATGGCTGAAACTTTGACTGAGAAATTGATCTAATTAGAGGTTAATTTATCCTTGAGGTTCTTCATGAAAGTTGAAGGATCTGATTTGATCTTAATTTTGATATAAATTATGCAATTTTTCGATTCGGAATAATAAGTTATGATTTTTACAAGTTTATGTTATGGTTTTTGCATGATTATTAGATGACAAAACTTTTGATGGAAAAATTGACTTCCTTAGAGGTCAAATTGATTTTTGTGTCCTTCATGAAAGTTTTAGGTGACTTTCTGATCTTCGCATCGATATAAAATATGACATGATTGGAGTTTGGAGTTGAAAGATAAAAATTCAGTTGAGGACTTTGTTTAAGTATTTATTATTTGGGTTAAATATTTGATTAGAAAATTAATCATTTTAGAGATGGAATTGATTGTTGAGTTCTTCATGGAAGTTGTAGAGCTTTCTTCAAGCTTTCCATAGAGACCAAATTTGTTAAATTTGGAGTTCAGGATCAAAAGTTATGATTTTTGAAAGTTTCGGAAAAAAAAAAGGTGCAGGTCTACCCAAAAGTCGCGGTCGTGCATACGCACGATCGCAACTCTGCGGGTTCACTGAATTGTCGCGATCGTGCACGCGCACGATCGCGACTCCGGTAGTCCATGCGGATATCGCGGTCGTGCACACGCACGATCGCGACTTTCCCTATTTGTTTAAAAAAGGAAATTTTCTAAATATACTCCATTCTTTTGCTTATAACGTTTCCGTCCGACATCCGATTGAGTTGATTCTTGAAGCATTGGATTCCTAAGACAAAGAATTTAATTTTACGAAAAATTTGTTAATTTTTGAGATTAAATTAAGGGTGATTAATTTAATCAAAGTGAGTTGGGAAATTTCCCAAACACAGTTCAGTATTTTGAGAAATTCGGGATCTACAGAGATCCAATTGAAGCGATTCTTGAGGCGAAATAAAGTTAAGACAAGGGGCTACAAGTCATATGAAAATTAAATGTCAATTTTTCCCCTAATACTTTCAATTTCTGAATTTAAGTTCGGATTTGTGTGTAATTTTTGGATTAGGAACATCTGAGAGTATTTTGAGCATAACTTTTGACCTGGGATAGAAATGAGGCGATTCTTCATTTGAATTAAACTTGAGACATAAGGCTAAAATTGTTATGAAGACATCAAGTTTCAATTCTGGGATTTTAAGAATGTAAATTTCGGCAATTAAATTAGAGTAATATTCAGTCTCGGATTTTTCGCAGGTCCGATAGTATTTCGGCTATAACTTCTTTGTTTCTGATCCGAATTGAGCGCGGTTGGTGGCATTGGATTCGTATAATTGAGAGGAACATTTCTACAGAAGGAAGTTTTAACAAATTCCTTCAACTTGATGGTGCGAATCAAAACCGTAAGTGAAAATAACTTAAAGGAAAGTGTAGGGGCATTTTGGGAAGTCCCCTTAAAGAGAGGGGCAAAAGGGTCATTAGACCCTCATTTTAATTGACATGGCAATGTATTAACTCTTTGGCTGTCGTTGGAATAGAGAAAGCTAGAAGGTTTAAGAAGAAATGATTGAAAATAAGAAGAAAGGAAGCATAGCCATATGGATGAATGAGAGCCACACAAAATTTCAAAGGAAATAAAAAGAAGAATAAGAAACGTTGTAGTTGTATTATAGGTTTAAGTTAAGAATCAAGTTGGCTATCGATTTTTAGAGATGAGAGCCGAAGACTTGAGCAAATAAGAAAGAAAGAATAAGAAGAAAGGAGAGAAGGAAGCATTCAGCGATGAGAAGAAGAGGAAGCTTATGGATTTGTGATTTTTTTTATACTTCAAGCTTGTTTTTGTGTAGATTTAAAGAAAGAAGGATGAAAGAAAGTGGAAACTTCCTCTAAAGCTCCATAAATCCGAAAATAGGAAGAGCAAGAGGTAAGAGAAAATTTTCAACTTTGTATTTTTGATGAGTTTTTGGTTTAGAAATATGGAACATAATTTGGATATGTGATTTATGAAGCTAATTTTGATGTATATGCCTTAGGTTTTGTTTAAATTTTGGATAGAAATTTGTTTAAGATTTAGGCTTAATTTTGTGTTTGAGGATTTTGTGAATTGTTGGCTTAGAATTATGGAGAATATGATGGATTGGTGAATTATGATATTAAATTTGAAGATTATATTATTTATGAGATTGAATTTGGATGAAATGGGTTTAGGTAAAATTTTAAATTTGGGGATTTTAGAAATTCTGATTTTAGAAAGCTTAGAAAAGTGATGAATTTGGGTTTCCTATAGTTAATTTTGGGAATTATGCAAATTATGATGTGGAATTTGGATGATTATGGCTTAGGTCAATTTTAATTGGAAGGAAGAAAAAAGAAGCAATCAATTGGAGCTTGAAATCAAGTTTCGGGCATTAATTCGAGGTGGGTAACATATTTATATTTTGATTTTAAGCTATATATATGACTTTTCGAAAATTCAAGAAAGTGAAAGAAAATATTTTCGTACTTTATTCGTTTCCGAATGATTTTTGAAAAATTATTACAAGCTGAAATTCATTGTTTTAAAATGATTTGATAAATCAATAGAAATTTCTGAAAATTCATATCTTATGAGTGCATTGATAAATTATGCAAATTCTCTCTCTAAATTCTTCTCACATCACTCATTTCTAATGAGTCCGTGAGTTAAGCAGACATCCAAACATGTTCAACCAAAAGGCAAAGTGCAAGTGTTAGGGCATGAACAAAGGAATCGAGCTGCAGATTATGGAGCACCTTATAAAGAAACTCCCGAAACACGTCATCATCCTTCAAAGAAGGCCATTCTACTAATATTTGTAAAACTGGTTGATTATGGTGATTCACCATTCTTCAGTCAAGAACAATGACCCGTATACAAAGCAAGGGTGTATGCTACTGTACCTCCAAAGGATTTTCAAGCGACCATAGAACAAGGCTAATAACTTTTGCGACAAATGTTTTTTAACACTCTATTGATGGTAGGGTTATAACTTTAGATAGATATAATCTTTCATAGAAAATGTTCTTTCCATACAATGTCAATCAACAATTTGTTTCATTTGGTTTTGTGCTTGAAGTAAATGAAATTGTAGAATTCCTATTATTGCTTCTTTATCCATTATAACTTGAATAATGACCAAGACAGAAGAATCACCGATGAAGTATGGAGTGTAAATAGGAGGTGGATTTCCATAGATAGCTTAAAAAGGAGTAATGTTTATCAACCAATGAAACATTGGATTATACCACTATTTAGCTAAGGACAAACATCTACTCTAATTCACTAGACTATCTAACATTATGAAATGAAGATAAGTTCTGATCGTGTGATTGAGAACCTCCGTCTATCTATTGGTTTGAGGATGATAAGTCATTAAGAACTATAGTTTAACTCCTTATAAACAGAATAATTTCCTCCAAAAATTTCTTCTGAAAATTACAACTCTATCACTAACAATTGTCTATGGCACACCATGTAACTTGAAAATGTGTTCTATAAAAATCTTAGCAATTTTAACGATGGCACAAAGGAAGAAAATGAGCATACTTGCTCATTTGATTCATAATTGAAAATATCATCAAATGGCCTTCCAAAAAAGGTAAACCTTCATCAAAATTCATGATAATATTTGTCCATACCCATTAAGGAATAGCTAAAGGTTGAAGCAAACTACGTAAATAAGCAGTTTGATTTTTATTCCGTTGACAAACTTTACATTTTCTTATAAACTTTCTAACATCTCTCTGTAGTCTTCTTCCAAAAAAATATGCACTTAACCACTTATTAGTTCCCAACCACCAGGAATGTCCTTAATGGGCTAAAGTATGAGATAGCCTAATGAATTCACCACCACTAAATGCCCCTTCCACTACAAAATACTATTGTTCGCTTATATTCTCCTTGTTATACTTCTGAATTAATTTCTGGTTAGGTAAATCTTATTGCCAACTATCTTTTATCTTCAAAAGCAACCGTATGTTTACTTGCGAGATAGATAAGGTGAAAAGCTTCGAAGTACACACCTTTGATAAGGAATAAGCAGTAGATTTATCAACTCCCTTTTTATACTTAATAGAGAAATCAAAACCCAACAACTTTGGTAGCCAATTCAATTAAAAAGGGGTGGTGATTCTTTGATCCATCAAATACTTCTGCCTATGGTGATCTGTTTGAATCACAAGTGTCTTTTAGTCAGATAATAAGACTATTTTTTTTATAACCATAACTACCTCTAAAAACTCCTTTTCATACATAGAGAGGTGTTTATATTTGTTAAATAATTTTTTGTTAAAAAAATCTATAGGATGGTTATCCTATTTGAGCACTTTTCCAATACCTTCACCATTAACATCTACTTTAATTACAAATGCCTTCTAAAAAGCTAGAAAAGCCAACACTAATGCTATAGTCAATGCATGCTTTATAATGATAAATGCTATCAATGCCTCTTCAGTGCATATAAATGAATCCTTCTTCAACAGATTAGTGAGAGGATTACTCATTTGTCCATAACCTCTAATAAACCTTCAATAATAGCCACACAAACTTAAAAATCCTTGAAATTGTTGAATGGTTTATGGTTGAGCCCAATCTGATACAGCTCGAAGCTTTTATGGATTTGTCAATACACCTTTGACATTAATGATATGTCCCAAATATTCCACTTGAACAACCCCAAATGAGCTCTTACCTAACTTCACAAAAAGTTGTTCTTCTTTTAAAATCTCTGCCAATTGTAAATCCTACAAATGCAACTCATAGGACTTAATATATATCATAATATTGTTAAAAAAAAAACAAGCACAAACCTTCTCAAATATGATTTGAAAATACGATTCATTAAACTTTAAAATGTGGTTAACGCATTTGTCAACTCTAAAGGAATTATAAGAAATTCATAATGCCCCTTATGATTGTCTTGTAAATGTCATCTTCATGCACTCTGATTTGATGGTATCTCACTATAAGATCTAGCTTTGAAAAGCACTGTGCACCTTGCAATTCATCAAACAACTCTTCTACCAAAGGAATAGGAAACTTATCATTTATAATGCATTAATTAAGGAACCTATAATTGATATAAAAATAGTATGAACCTTCCTTTTTTAATCAAGATTATTGAAGATTAGAAGAGACTAACACTTTGTCTAATGATCCTTTGTTGTAGCATATCTTCTACCAATTCCTTCATAATGCTTTTCTGAACTCCAGAGCACCTAAAAGGCAAAAACTTTATAGCCTTGGTCCCCTCCTTCAATGGCATTCAATGGTTATGAAATCGAGATGGAGGTAAACCCCTTAGTTCTTCAAAAAACAACTTTAAACTATTTTAACAATTCTTGTAATTATTCTTGAATTGCATAGGTTTTACTGTTTCTAGTGAAGTTCTTAATTCCACCTAATTTTCATCTTTTCCTTTAGTATCACCTTCTTGATACACCACCATAAAACAACATATAACCTCCTTGTTACTCCACATTTGTGCTAACCTCTTCTCTAGAACTTCCACTAGGTTTCTGCATCCTTCACTCACTAACTTAATCTCCTATTTAAACCAAAAAAAAAAAAAGTATGATCCCTTTTTGATAATTGAATACAATTTCATCCAACTTCATCAACCACTACACTCCTAACACCATATTGGTTCCACCAATATCAATCATCAAGGAATCTGAACATAATTCCTTACCTCTCTTCTGCCATATTAAATTTCGATAGACATAATGGTAGCTTGACTTCATTCGTCCTCCTTCCATAATTGACAACTCCTTCACCTCTTTGAACTCCCTTCTAATTCTATTTATTAATTTTTTATCCACAAAGTTGTGCTTATTTCCCCCATCCACCAATATATGACTTACAATTCGTTCTAACATACCTTACACTTTAATCTATTGGTATTTTATCATACACACTCCCAGCATAGCTTGCAACGATATACTTAGTGTCTCTTCTTCTTTAGCTACTTTAGTCTCCTTACTATCCACCTCTTCTTCAACCACATACATTTGTAAATTTTCTTCTTACATCTATGTCCAGGTAAGTATTTTTCTTCATACTAGAAACACAAAACCTTAGCTTTATACTCGTCTAATTCCTTGCTAGAAGTAGTTTTGCTCCACTTCATTTTTTTCTCCCTTTTTATTTCCTCACACTGGTGTAGGCAATAGACTGGGAGACTTTGATACATTCAGGGAGTTTCTAGCATAATATGAACCCCTTTGATGGAATTTTCCCATTATTACATAATGTATTGCCACCATCTTATGTTTCCTCACTAATTCATAAGCTTGTTGACGAGTTCTAGGATTCCAAAACTTCATTAGATATTTAATCTCCACCTTTAACCTTTTGGAATACATACTAACCAAATAAGGTTTAGGCATCTCTAGTTTTTGAGATAACATGTCAAACTCAGAATAATACTCCTTCATCATTCCCTTACACTTCGACTACTTCAACCCTCCTATCAGATCTTCAAAAGATTCTTCTCCGAACCTCTACCCCAACATCAACAGATACTGACCCCAATAAGGAGGATACCTTCTTAATTGATTCCTTGCATATAACTCATGCCAAGCTAAAGTTTCACCCTCCAAATACATTATAACCAAACCCACCTTCAACTCAGCTGGTGTATGATCCAATATAAAGAATTGCTCACACATAAACCCCTAAGCTCCCAAATTTTCTCCTTTGAATACTAGCAGCTTAATCTTACTACACTTGTAGGAATAATGTAATGTCCCTCATAGAAACCGTCTCCATTTACAATTTTTGGAACCCTCTGATTGACATTTCCCTTTATATTGTCACCGTTATCTTTCTGAAATAGTTGAGTAATCCATTCTTTCAATTCTTGCATGCTTGGTTCATGCCTTATCTTTAACTCCTGTATCTAATTATGCAGACCCATCTCCACTCATCTCCACTCTTAGCCTCTATTCCTTTTTCCATATTGAAACATCTGCTATAGTCCTAAATGATGGCTCTGATACCAATTTTTATTACAAGTATTTATTTTTTAGCTAATTTTGGGAAATTAGGGATTGAAATAATGAAAAAAGGAGAGAAAGGCAGAGAAAGAAGTAGATGAACTAAAGAGATATAAGCTTTTTTAGAGAGAGAAATTAATTACAGCTATCGGTTATTCTCCTCCCTATCTCCAACAGTTACATTAATGATTATAATAATCATTGGTGGCTACGCCAATTACAATGAGACAAATTTTCCCTCCACATGACATTGTTTCATTTATTATGTATTATTTACAATGCTACGTCGTTTATCTTTTCATCTTCACTCGTTTAGCTTCACTCCTGTCACACGACAATGTTTTGCTTATTGTGTATTAGTCGGGTCAGTCATGCTAGACCCGAATCCAGACATAACAACCCAAGGGCCGATCGGTCCATCTTTCAAGGATCGGTCTTATGCCTTTTGGATATGCCAGGCCCAAGCCCAATCAATACATCCATAGCTCGTTCATAGGTGGAAGTCTCTCATGCAGACGTAAAGACTTAAACCTAGCACCCGCTCCATATATAAGGTATAATTCTGCCATAACAGGGGTTCGTAACCATAACCCTAGTTCTCTCCGCTTACAGCGAACCTATCTTCACCAAAAGACTGACTTGAGCGTTAGAGGGGCTTATCGGGAAACAACCCCCGACGTGCCTTCCTTGTTTTGCAGGAACCTTCAAGCCAGAATTCACGTGTTCACCAGTCGACTTCATGGATCCAAACGGCAACGTACAGTCTCACCAGAATCAGGCTGAACCAATTGGCGCCCACCGTGGGGCCCGACATCAGGGCACCACGTCCAGAAACACGCAAATCAGTCAGGCGGCAGCAGCTAACCCTGATATAGCTGCTGTCACAGCTTTGATGTTACAACGATTGGGTTTGCGCACTCACACCTCGCTGCCGACGCACCATGCTTCCCGCACGCAGTCGTCGGACCCGAATGATCAACCGCAACCACAAAACCTAGAACAAGAGGAACAGAGCGTAGCCTTGGAGGATAACGCGGGAGCCATCATACGCTCGAATCTCCAGCACCTCTCGGAGGCAGACCCTCCTGCGCCTATGCATACCTCCCTCACCCGAAAACAAATTGAGTAAGCGATTGATCTGGTGAATCGCCAGATTTTACAGTCTCAACCGGCACAACAACAGCCGTCTGCACGACAGACCAGTGTAACGACCGATCGCCACTCTACTGAAGCCTTAGAAAAAATCGTGGACGATCGGATCAATGCAGCCATGAGCTTCCGCCCGGATCGCCCAACAGCTCAATACAGCTCTCCCTTTACTCCGGCAATCTGGGATAGCCTCCCGGCGCCCGGCACCAAAATACCGACGCAAGAAAAATATACTGGAAAGACCAACCCCCTGGACTACCTACAGCACTTCCAGTCCATGATGAATCTACATTGTGTTCCGGACGCCATTCAGTGTAAGGCTTTCTGTACGGCCTTTCAAGAGGGAGCTCGGCAATGGTTTAATAGCTTGCCCCTGAGCTATATCACATGTCTTGAAGATTTCAGGTTATTATTCCTAAACCAGTTCGCCACAAGTTACCGACCGCAGAAGACGGCTTTGGAGGTAATGCAATTGACTCAGGGGCGGAATGAAATCTTGTGGGAATTTATCACTCGATTCAATAATGAAGCGGTCGAGGTCCCCGACCTCACTTGCTCATCCATGTTGGCAGCGCTTATGAATAATACGAGGGATGAGAAGTTCAAAAAGTCGTTGGCCCTCGATCAGCCCCGATCCATTCAAGAAATAAGAAATAGGGAGGATAAGTACATTCAGCGCGAAGAAGTGCTGAACAACACGAAGCGTAGGTCGGATGATGGCCCGCCAAATGATAGAGCGAATGGTTCGCACAAGCGGAAGAAAGGCCAGTCGAGCTGGAGAAAACCAACCGATCGACACAGATATCAACAGGAGTTCACCCCTCAGCAATGCGATATATGAAATCATCGCGGACATGAGAGCGGAGGGGGAACCTATCCAAGAACCCAACAAAATGAAGACTTCCTTCAAGGATAGGAACCCGGATTTATATTGCCATTTCCACAAAGACATCGGTCATGACACGGAAGATTGCTGGCAATTGAAAAGAGAAATCGAATCCCTCATCCGAAGGGGAAGGCTGGGATGATTTGTGAGGTACAAACAAAGTGCCGACCAAGATAACGAGCACAAAACCAGTCGGCCCGACAACAAGCGAAAGCATTGGAGGCGGAATGATAGGAATGATGGAGGGAGACAGAATGCGAATACTGACGATCGACGCGAAGTAAGGGGTCAGTCCAGAGCAAGAGGCGACAGGAGCACTGGGCAACAAGACGACCGACCGGTGAGGGCCATTAACATGATATTTGGTGGCAATGCAGCAGGGGGATCCACTGCTAAAGGAAGAAAGAGGTATGCCAGGCAGGTCGGCGAAGACTTGTCAGCCAAAAGAAAGAGGCAAAACGATGGGATAATATCATTCGACGAGTCAGACCTTGACGGAGTGAGTTGTCCTCATAATGACGTGCTCGTTGTAAATCTGAACATGGACGGCAACGAGGTGAAGCGCGTAATGATTGATACGGGAAGCTCGATCGACTTGTTATATTATGATGCCTTCAAGCAGATGGAGGTACCAGAGGATTGACTACTGCCTATAGACGGACCTATCAAAAGAGTAACTGGAGCATCAGCCTACCCGTTCGCCCGGGTCTATTTAAAAGTGAAGTTCGGGCAAAAGTCGTGCTAAATAGAGAAGGACGACGTTGAGTTCCTAGTTGTAAAGTTCCAAGGGGCGTACAATGCAATAATCGGACGGGCTAGTCAGAATGCCCTCAGAGCAGTTGTTTCCACCTATTATCAAGCGATGAAGTCTCCAACGCCCCGCGGAGTCGGTGTTGTTAGAGGTCAACAAAGAATCACTAGAGAATGCTATTTGGCAGAAACAAAGACATTAGACGGGGCGGTGGTATTGACGAGCTCTCTGGACGTAAGAGCTGATGAAGAAACAGAAAGGATGAACCCCGTAGAAGAAACACAACGGGTCGTATTGGATGAAGCAGATCGCTCCAAATTTACAAATCTAGGTTCCGAGCTTCAGAAGGACCTAGTTAAAGAGATCACGAACTGCTTGGTAGAAAACAGATCAGTTTTCACTTGGGTGCCGAGCGATATACGTGGAATTTCTCGATCGGTCGCATCGCACCCCCTTAGTATTTGACAAGATTACATGTGCAGCGCCCACTACCGTAGTATATCGGCGGGGCCTGTAGGTCGCACTCGATGCATAACCTACGATGAGGGTGCACTACGATTCGATCATTTCTATAAACCTCATGGCATCAATATAATAAAGCAGTAATATCAAATTCACTAACTTTTAAAACCCAACAGTGCTTCTCATTCATTTCATAAATCCATAAGTTCACAATTCTATCCGATTACAACTGTACAGAACCAAGAGGATTAACATAACTCCTAACTAGATCATCCCCAAAATATCCCAAAAGATCCCCAATGACCGGCACATGGGCCATGCTCCTCTCGCGGCATACACACAAGCAGAAAAGTCTCACTATCCGAGCTAGAGTCAAACTATCGTTCCGAAAAATAAATGCAATGTTAGCGTGAGTTTGCGAACTCGGAGAAACCATCATCGATGGTCCACCCAACTCATGCATAGGCAAACACTTCACACTATAACATATATTATCACAATCAAGAATCACATGCATTCAATTTCACATTTATAAGGCGTCGCCTTTCATACAATTCACATTTAAACATTCATATATGCAATGTACATGTGACTCTTTCATTTTCTTTTCGTTGTTGTGACCGTGCTTTGAGCTCATATACGCTGAGCCATTGGCTCGAAAACATCGGGCTTGAAGCCACGATACGCTGAGCATAAAGCTCGAAAATCGTTAGACACGAAGAAGCGTACAGGCGTTGAGCTTAAAGCTCAATACGGTGGTTGCACCGGTCACAACAACCTTTTATCTGATCATACTTCTACGCATGTATGCATATCCAATTTACAATACATGCATCACTATAGAACTTCATATGTCTAAATCTCACCATTTGAAACCAATTATGAACAATTTACACACAATTAACACTTCTGTAGCACAGTCCAAATATTTCGGACACCTGTGGTCCGAAATCAATCAAAACAAACACATAGAATTCATCCTTAACTCCACATGGCATAATTGCATACAATATAACACATATAGGTTGAGAAACTAACTAGGTTACTCACCTCAGAACTTCCGAGCTACTGCCGGGAAGTCTCGCCTACGTCGGACAATAGGCGTTCCACTGGCACCTCCATAATAATCAAAACATAAATAACATTACTAATTGTATCAATTCCAATGCTCAATGATGCATATGAATCGAATAATGTACGTACTATACATGTTATGACAATTCCGACATTAATCCAAAATTCTCCAATCTCAAATTCTAAATCCCGAATTCATAATCTCCAAATGGAATTTCATCCATAACCAATTGAATCATCCAATTCCTAAATCCCCAAATTCAAAAACCTCAAAACTTAATTTTCTGAAAATGGCCTTCCTCGCCGCTGCGCCTGCTCCCTCACCGCGACGAGCTCCTATCTCTTCGCCTTCAATGCGTGTCCAGACGCCTCCGCGATTTAACCAAACGTCCTTCGTCACAAGCATGGCGACATACGATGTACAACGCGACGTGCGCCTCTCGAGCTCATCGTGGCGCGCCTTTCGCGCTCGTCGCGGCGTGCAGAGCTGCCTTGCTCGCCGCAGCGTGTTCTTCAGATACCACAAGGCAATCGTAGACACGCCCAGAAAACCTAAAAATTTCCAGATTTTTCAGTTCCAATCCATTTCTTTCCATTCTAATCACTCTAAAATAAATTGCTATCCTTAACACAACTCATTCCTAAGCTTAGATCCACTAAATAACCATTATTCAACAATTACCCAAAAATCAAAATCACCAAATTTCCTCCTAACCCTATCTTCCGAAACTTCTAAATTTTCAAACCATTATACCTTAATTCAATGCTCAAATCTAACTATTTAAAACATAAATAAGTAGGAACTTACTTTATTAAAGTCTTAAACCTTCCAAATCACCAAGAGAATTCAAGCCTCAAGCTAAATCGACACCCACGGCAACTCCAAAGCCAAACCCGTCTCCATCTTTTCCAACACCAAACTCAAAGATAGATTCAAGGATGGAAGGGGAAGTCAAGAACAAGAAGGAAAATCAAGAAGCAATAAGGGAAGAAATCACGATGGAGGAAGGAGGAAACTTCAAGTTTTTCTTTCATAGGAAACAAGCATCGTGATTGTCAAATTCAAAGAAGGAAGTTATAAACTAAAGAGACTTAAGGCTTGTTTGGCAAATTCATTTGCCACAAGTCCAATCCGAACAACCTCGAGTTAGTTTCTAATTCTAATTTCTCCCGAATTCCAATAACTATGAATAATAATTCCTAAGATCATAACTCCAATTATTTCATACAAATTTCCAATTAATCACGGAACTGGAACTCCATTAATCAGTCAATAGTCAATTTTTCGGTCCGGACCTAATACTTCGAAAATTCCAGAAAAATTCCTATAAATCCACAAAAATAGAAAACTCATAATCGTATACTCCAATTTCATAATTCAATTTCCTAACTTTCATTTTTAACTCAAATTCAATTTTTGAGCCTCATGTGACCTAATTATCACACATGTCCTAATCATCTCCAAATCCAAGTTATCCAAATCAAACCGGAAATATGTCATACATGTATGTATCGCATTTAATGCCAATACACTCATTGCCAATTATACATAATGCAATAATGCATGCACATACCAAATACGTATGAAATGAACTGTACCCATCCCATCAATGACGGGATGTTACAATTCTCCCCTCCTAATAAAAATTTCGTCCCGAAATTTCTTACCTGACTGATCGAACAGGTGAGGATACTGCCTTCTCATGTGCTCCTCAGTCTCCCAAGTCGCCTCCTCAGTCGAATGGTTCTTCCAAAGGACTTTCACCAATGGAATCACCTGCTCTCAACCGCTTGACCACATCCAATAATCCGCACCGGCTCCTCCACATAACTCAGATCACTAGCTATCTCGATCTCCTGAGCCGGAATCACATGAGTCGGGTCAGAACGATATCTCCGAAGCATGCTCACGTGGAAGACGTCATGCAACTGAGACATCTCACTCGGCAAGGCCAATCTATAGGCTAACGGTCCAATCCTCTCGGTAATCTCATACGGACCGATATACCGAGGACTCAACTTGCCCTTACGGCCAAATATGAGAACTCCTCTCTACGGAGACACTCTGAGGAACCCTCTATCACCCACAGCATACTCCATCTCTCTCCGATGCTGATCCACATAACTCTTCTGCCTATCCTGATCCGCCTTGATGCGACTCCGAATCAACTGCACCTTATCCACAGTATCCTGGATCAGCTCGGGACCCTCTAACATCCTCATACCCTCTTCATCCCAGTAAAGAGGGGGATCTGCACGGTCGTCCATACAATGCCTCATACGGTGCCATACCAATGCTGCTCTGGTACTGATTATTATAAGCAAACTCTACTAGAGGCAACATCGATCCCATGCACTCGTAACTCCAATACACGTGCTCTCAACATATCTTCAACAATGCAATAGTCCTCTCATCGCCCATCTGTCGAGGATGAAACGTCAGGTCAAGTTCAACCTCGCACACATAGCCAATTGCAAACTCCTCCGTAACCTCGGTAAACCTCGATCCCTATCCACACTATTGATATCGGGACCCCATGCAATGAACTATCTCTACCACATACTTACGGGCCAACTGATCAAGGGTATTGCTTCCTCATCGGGCAAGAAGTGAGCCGATTTAGTCAACCAGTCCACTATGACCCAGATCGCATCATGCTGCCTCGACGTCCTGGGCAACCCCATAATGAAATCCATCATAATGCGTTCCCATTTCTACTCCAGAATGGGTAACGAATGCAATCTCCCATCGGGGCCCGGTGTCAAATTTTAACTCGCCGGGCACGTTAGACACCGAGAAACAAACTCCGCCACCTGTTTCTTCATACCTGGCCACCAGAAATGCAACTTAAGAGTGCGATACATCTTGGTGACACCAAGATGCATGACATACGTAGCCAAATGAGCCTCCTCCAAGATCTCGCGCCTCAGATCATCTACATCCGGAACACACAACCTCTGACCCATCCAAAGAGTCCCGTCTCTCAGCTCAAACTCAGAAAGCCATCCAGATCTGACCCTATCAATCAATCTCACCATCACTGGATCTCGATCCTGCACTCTCCTATTCGATCATGCAATACCAGCCTGAGCCTCAAAGTCGAAATCAGAGCTCCATCCTGACTCAAATCCATCTGCACGTTAAGAGCTCTCAACTGAACTAAGCACGGCAATCTCGAAACCTGAATCTGAGCTGCACTACCATGTGATCTCCTACTCAATGCCTCTGCCACCACATTAGCCTTCCCTGGGTGGTACTCAATAGTGCAGTCGTAGTCCTTAAGCAGCTCTAACCATCTCCTCTCGATTCACTCCGCTAACTCAACAAGTACCTCAAGCTTTATGATCGCGAAGATCCGAACGCCTCCCCATACAAATAATGTCTCCGATCTTCAAAGCAAACACTACGCAGTAACTCCAAATCATGCAGTGGCAATTAATCTCATGGATCTCAACTGCCTCAAAGCATATGCTATAACTCTCCCATGTCAGATCAAGACACACTTAAACCCCATCGCAAGCATCGTCAAGACCTCGAAACCTCCCGCCCGGATGGCGGGGCTAACATCGCACCGTAGTCAACCGATGTATCAACTCCTCAAAACTCCTCTGGCACTCATATGTCCAACTGAAGGCTACTCCTTCCTCGTAAGTCTTGTCAAAGGGCGTAAATAATAAAACCCTCGACAAACCTCCGGTAATATCCTGCTAGACCGAGGAAACTCCTCAACTTTGACACATTCCTCGGAATCTCCCAACTCCTCACTACCTCAATCTTGTGAGGATCCACCCGGATACCCTCACTAGACACGATGTGGCCTAGGAACACCACCTCATCCAGCCAAAATTCACACTTAGTGAATTTGGCATACAACTGCCTATCCCTCAAAATCTGCAAAGACTATCCTCGATGTCGCATGCCCTCGCTCAGTCCTCGAATACACCAAAATGTCATCAATAAATACAATAACGAACTGATCCAGGTAGGGCTGAAAGACTCTATTCATCAAAGCCATGAAGGCTGCCGGGGCATTAGTCAACCCGAACGGCATCACTAAGAACTCGAAATGCTCATACCTACTCCTAAAAGCACTCTTAGGCACATCGGCCTCTGCGATCCTCAACTGATAATATCTGGATCTCAAATCCAACTTGGTAAACACCTGAGCTCCCTGCAACTGATCAAATAAATCATCGATCCTAGGCAGTTGGTACTTATTCTTAACTGTAACTCGATTAAGCTGCCTATAATCGATGCATAATCTCAAAGTCTCATCCTTCTTCTTCACAAACAATACCGGAGCTCCCCACGGCGAAACACTGGGCCTAATGAACCCCTTATCCAACAGCCCGCACCGAGCCTTAAGCTCCCTCGCCCACCGGTGCCATCCTATACGGAGGTATCGATACAGAGCGTACCGAACGAGGTCTATCTCAAACTCGCCTCCCGATCCGCGGAAACTCGATAACTCCTGAAAACACATCCTGGAACTCCACGATCACAGGACATCCTGCAAACTCACAGCACTCTGAATCCACCACATCGCCAAATAAGCCTCACAACCCCTCAGATCAATCTCGAGCACTCATGAATGAAATCATCCTGCCGGCACCGCCGACTAACACCTCAAAACACGTTTCTACCGACCAGAGACTCCAATACTACCTCCTTGGTATAACAATCCATAATAGCCGATGGGCAAGGAGCTACCCATCCCAAAATCAAATCTATCTCCGGCGGGCAACATTATCGATCCGCATGCAACTTCGATCGATCAATCATGATCGACACCCTCGCACCTCTCCCGTAATCAGAGTACTACCTGAGGTGTACTCACCTCTAACCCATATCAGAACAT
This sequence comes from Erythroxylum novogranatense, assembly GCA_029891385.1. Lineage (NCBI taxonomy): Eukaryota > Viridiplantae > Streptophyta > Magnoliopsida > Malpighiales > Erythroxylaceae > Erythroxylum > Erythroxylum novogranatense. The sequence continues at coordinate 58,111,142 of CM057228.1, read as the reverse complement.
CTCCCTATCCACATGCAATCTACATGTCACACGCGGTGCAATAAAAGAATCGCGGACCTCGGATCTATCAATGCATAAACCTCAATGCCGAGATCAAGCAAACTCGCGACCACATCAGAGAATCTGGCCTCCTCGCCTCGTCATGGCGTAGACCACGGCTTGGGATCGCAAGGCCCACCTTTCCCTCGGTCCCCACAAAGGAATCTCCGCCTCTACCTCCGCTTCCGCCTCGCCCCTAAATCCAGTCCCACACCACGGCTCACATCATTTAACTACTACCACTCTCCCACTCAAGAATCGATCGAACTCCCAAAGTCATCGGACAGCTCCTAATCATATGCTCCATAGAACCACATGCCAAACAGGCTCCAGTCACTATCCAGCACTCCCCACTGTGCCTCTTATCACAATGTACACAAACTGGAAACACCTAACCAAATTCCTCGCCATCGCCATCGCCATCGCATCGCCAGATCGCCCAAATCTCCTCTCTCAATGTAACCCATCGTTCAATCCTCCTACCGATTTGAATCGCTCAAGGCTCGCTCAAGCTCATACCAGAGCTACCCCGATCATCACTAGATCTCTTGCCTCGATCCTCGACTAGCCTCACCGACTGCCTCGAAGTTACTCTATCCTCACTGCAATGCTCAACTCCACAAGGTGCCCATATCCACTCGGGCAACTGGTATAAATCTCCAGATTAAGCCCTCCTCGAATCTCCGCACCTATCGCCCCGGAGGCAATCAAAACAAGCATAAGTTTAACAACTCATTAAACTCCGACCTCATAATCGCCATCGACATCGACTCGCCTCACCAAAGAACTATCATCTTCATTTCCAAATAAAACTTGGGCATGAAATTATCCCGAAAGGCCCTAAAAAAAAATCTGCCCAAGTCAATACACAAGGTCTGGTGGAACTACCCGGGACGGTCTTCCACCACTGATAAGCTGGACCCTGAAGCAAAGAGACAAGATAATCAAGCGCTCCTCGTGGTCGCAATCCATCTAATCTAGACCCGCCGGTCCTCTCCAACCAAATCTCACCTCAAAGCAGGTCTCAGGCCGCCATAGAAATCCATAGCCTCGCTACGCAGACAATCATACCTCCGCTCCTGTCTCATGGGAACTCTAAGAGGCTGCTCCTCATACAGAGGCACTGAAGACTCCCTACTCGCTCCGACTGATCCTTGGTCAACTGGTTGATCTACCTGATCACCAAGAACGGAAGACCTACAACAAAACTGCAAACTTGATCAATTTATGCTTTTCTTACGAAATTCAAACCTAAAATATACTATGCCCAAAAGATGCCAAACCATGCTCTGATACCACCTAATGTAGCACCCCCTTACCGTAGAGTATACGTCGGGACGCCCGCAGGTTGTACCGATGCATAACCTACGATGAGGGTGCACTACGATTCGATCATTTCTATAAACCTCATGGCATCAATATAATAAAGCAGTAATATCAAATTCACTAACTTTTAAAACCCAACAGTACTTCTCATTCATTTCATAAATCCATAAGTTCACAATTCTATCCGATTACAACTGTACAGAACCAAGAGGATTAACATAACTCCTAACTAGATCATCCCTAAAATATCCCAAAAGATTCCCAGCTGACCGACCTGTGGGCCATGCTCCTCTCGCCGGCACACACATAGTAGGAAAAGTCTCACTATCTGGAGCTAGGAGTCAAACTATCGCTGTCCTGAAAAATAGATGCAATGTTGGGTGAGTTTGCGAACTCAGTGAGAAACCATCATCGATGGTTCATGCATAGGCAAACAATTCACACTATAACATATATTATCACAATCAAGAATCACATGCATTCAATTTCACATTTATAAGGCGATACGCCTTTCATACAATTCACATTTAAACATTCATATATGCAATGTACATGTGACTCTTTCATTTTCTTTCGTTGTTGTGACCGTGCGCCTGAGCTCATATACGTTGAGCCATTGGCTCTGAAAACATTGGGCTTGAAGCCCTGATACGTTGAGCATAAAGCTCTAAAAATTGTTGGGCACGAAGCCCTGTGCGTTGAGCTTAAAGCTCTGAATACGGTGGCTGCACCGGTCACAACAGCCTTTTTATCTGATCATACTTCTATGCATGTATGCACACAGTGGCGGATCCACAGTGGGGGCAAGTGGGGGCACTTGCCCCCACTGCCACCAACATATTTCTTAAAAAATTTACTTTTTTAAGTTTTGCCCCCACCAAAAAAAAAAATATTTTACTCATATTAAAATTTTGCCCCCATTAAAAATAAAATTTTATCTCTATTAAAATTTTGCCCCTACTTAAAAAAATTTCTGGATCCGCCCCTGTATGCACATATCCAATTTACAATACATGCATCACTATAGAACTTCATATGTCTAAATCTCACCATTTGAAACCAATTATGAACAATTTACACACAATTAACACTTATATAGCACAGTCCAAATATTTCGGACACCTGTGGTCCGAAATCAATCAAAACAAACACATAGAATCCATCCTTAACTCCACATGGCATAATTGCATATAATATAACACATATAGGTTGAGAAACCAACTAGGTTACTCACCTCATAACTTCCGAGCTACTGTCGGGAAGTCTCGCCTACGTCAGACAATCGACGATCCACTGGCACCTCTATAATAATCAAAACATTAATAACATTACTAATTGTATCAATTCCAATGCTCAATGATGCATATGAATCGAATAATGTACGTACTATACATGTTATGACAATTCCGACATTAATCCAAAATTCCCCAATCTCAAATTCTAAATTCCGAATTCATAATCTCCAAATGGAATTTCATCCATAACCAATTGAATCATTCAATTCCTAAATCCCCAAATTCAAAAACCTCAAAACTTAATTTTCTGAAAATGGCCTTCCTCGCCGCGACGAGCTCCTATCTCTTCGCCTTCACATTGGCGTCCTTACGCCGCGCCATGGCCGAACTAACGTCTTCGTCATGGCGACGACAACAGACGTCAGACGTCGCGCGCTTCTCCACTCATCGGTGCACCTTCCGCGCTCGTCGTGGCGTGCGGAGCTGCCTTGCTTGCCCCGGCGTGTTCTTCGTGCACCGCGGTGTGCAATCGCAGACACGCCCAGAAAACCCAGAAATTTCCAGATTTTTTAGTTCCAATCCATTTCTTTCCATTCTAATCACTCTAAAACAACTTCATATCCTTAACACAACTCATTCCTAAGCTTAGATCCACTAAATAACCATTATTCAACAATTACCCAACAATCAAAATCACCAAATTTCCTCCTAACCCTATCTTCTGAAACTTCTAAATTTTCAAACCATTATACCTTAATTCAATGCTCAAATCTAACTATTTAAAACATAAATAAGTAGGAACTTACTTGATTAAAGTATTAAACCTTCCAAATCACCAAGAGAATTCAAGCCTCAAGCTAAATCGACACCCACGGCAACTCCAAAGCCAAACCCATCTCCATCTTTTCCAACACCAAACTCAAAGATAGATTCAAGGATGGAAGGGGAAGTCAAGAACAAGAAGGAAAATCAAGAAGCAATAAGGGAAGAAATCACGATGGAGGAAGGAGGAAACTTCAAGTTTTTCTTTCATAGGAAACAAGCATCGTGATTGTCAAATTCAAAGAAGGAAGTTATAAACTAAAGAGACTTAAGGCTTGTTTGGCAAATTCATTTGCCACAAGTCCAATCCGAACAACCTCGAGTCAGTTTCTAATTCTAATTTCTCCCGAATTCCAATAACTAGGAATAATAATTCCTAAGATCATAACTCCAATTATTTCATACAAATTTCCAATTAATCACGAAACCGGAACTCCATTAATCAGTCAATAGTCAATTTTTCAGTCCGGACCTAATACTCCGAAAATTCCAGAAAAATTCCTATAAATCCACAAAAATAGAAAACTCATAATCGTATACTCCAATTTCATAATTCAATTTCCTAACTTTCATTTTTAACTCAAATTCAATTTTCGAGCCTAATGTGACCTAATTATCACACATGTCCTAATCATCTCCAAATCCAAGTTATCCAAACCAAACCGAAAATACGTCATACATGTATGTACGTACGAATGCCAATACAATCATTGCCAATTATACATAATGCAATAATGCATGCACATACCAAATACGTATGAAATGAACTGTACCCATCCCATTAGTGACGGGATGTTACATTACAAGCCGGTTAGACAAAAGAAGCGATGACACAGCAAAGAACGACAGGAGGTGATCGAGAAAGAAATAGAGAAACTACTCGAAGCCGGGTTCATCCGAGAAGTCAAGTACCCCGAATGGCTCGCCAATGTGGTTCTAGTGAAAAAGAAGAATGGGAAGTGGAGAATGTGCATCGATTTCACCGACCTGAACAAAGCATGTCCAAAGGATAGCTTCCCCTTGCCCAAGATCGACCAGTTAGTAGACTCCACCTCCAGACATGAACTTTTAAGCTTCTTGGATGCTTTCTCGGGCTACCATCAAATTCAGATGAGTCTCGAAGACGAAGAAAAGACTGCTTTTATAACTGACCAGGACACATATTGCTATCAAGTAATGCCATTCGGCTTGAAGAATGCGGGGGCCACCTACCAGCGACTCTTCATGGAAGTCTTTAAGAAACAGATCGGCCGGTCGGTCGAGGCCTATGTGGACGATATGGTGGTCAAAAGTAAGACAGCCACGGGGCATGTGGAGGATCTCAGAGAAGTCTTCCAGACCCTTAACAAATTTCAGATGAAGTTGAACCCGGAGAAATGCGTCTTTGGTGTGGCATCAGGAAAATTCCTAGGGTTCATGATTACTCAGCGGGGAATTGAAGCTAATCCAAAGAAGATCGAAGCTATCATCCAAATGCCTTCACCGCAATGCTTGAAAGAAGTACAGATATTGATCGGTCGGATAGTCTCTCTGAGCAGGTTCGTTTCCAGATTGGGAGACAAGTGCCTCCCATTTTTCAAAATTTTGAGGAAAGCGAATGTAACCCAGTTTCAATGGCCGGAGGAATGCGAGAAAGCATTTCAACAGTTGAAGCAATATCTGTCTAGCCTGCCCATCCTGTAAAGCCCAGTTGAGGGGGAGAATCTGATTTTATATTTGGCAGTTACAGAAGGGTCGATCAGCGCGGTCCTGGTTCGATCAGATGGTAAGGAGCAATTTCTGATCTACTACGTCAACAAGGTGCTGACCGGACCAGAAACGCGGTATACACCTATAGAAAAGCTAGCCTTCTCTTTAATCACGGCAACACGGAAGCTGAGGCCTTATTTCCAGAGTCATAGCATCGAGGTATGGACCGACCAACCTCTCCGACAGTACCTTCAAAAGCTCGAAACCTCGGGTCGACTGATAAAATGGGCAGTAGAACTGGGTGAGTTCGACATACAATATAAGCCTCGGACGACGATTAAGGCACAAGTGTTGGCAGACTTCATTGCAGAAATGAGCCAACCTATCTCGCAGTGTGAGCAATGCCCTGCCTGGAGCTTGTTCGTTGACGGGTCGTCCAATGCTAAAGGATGCGGAGCAGGAGTGGTATTGATCAACCCGCATATGGAAGAGAAGGTGGAATACGTCCTTCGGCTAGAATTCAAGGCCTCCAATAAAGAGGCAGAATATGAGGCCCTAATAGTCGATCTCCAACTGGCTAAAGAAATGGAGGTAAAAACATCTAAAGATATATAGCGATAGCTAAGTGGTGGTCGACCAAGTCACTGGATAGTATGAAGCCAAGGGGAATAGCATGATCGAGTACCTGGAGCTAGTAAAGCAGGAGTTAAGTAATTTCAAGCAGTACTCGATCAGCAGGATAGAACGAGCTCAAAATGCTAAGACGGATGCGCTCTCCAAAATGGCCTCCGATCAAGACTCCAAAAATAATGTTCTAGTCGAACGACTAGATCGCCCTAGCATTCAAAAAGCCAAGGAGGTTCTTGATGTAGATACCGGTCGATCAAGTTAAATGGAACCAATCAGACGATACCTCTTAGAGGGAACACAACCGGAAGAAGCGTTGGAAGCCAAGAAACTGAGAATAAAGGCGGCCAAATACGCGATCATTAATGGCACCCTATACAAGCGATCTTACGATTGGCCGCTACTGCGATGCTTGAATGAAGAAGAGGCAGAACAAGCGATGGCCGAAGTCCACGAAGGAATGTGTGGAAACCACATTGGGGCAGAATGTTGGCGCATAGTCTGATTCGACAAGGGTATTACTGGCCGACAATGAGGAAAGACTACCAGGAGAAGGTCGATCGATGTGAAGCTTGCCAGAAAAACAGTAGCCTGTCTCATCAGCCGACCGAGAGGATGAAAATCGTGAGCCATCCTATCCCTTTTGCTCAATGGGGGATGGATATACTGGGGCCTTTCCCTCTAGGTCCTGGACAGAAGAAATTCCTGATAGTGGCAGTGGAATACTTCACCAAATGGGTAGAAGCGGAAGCGGTAGCTACTGATTACCGGCGAAAGGTGGAAGCCGTAAAGAAAAATATATTAAGTCACTTCGGGATGCCCATGGTGCTGGTTGCAGACAACGGTCGGCAGTTCGATAACGATAAGTTCAGAGATTTCTGCGAACGACTAAAGATAAGGCTGCCGTTAACCTCAGTAGCTCACCCCCAAAGCAACGGTCTCGCAGAGAACACCAACAAAAAGATAACGAGTGCTCTCAAGAAACGCCTAGACGGACGAAAGACTTGAGTGGAAGAACTGGATGAAGTGTTGTGGGCGTACAGAACCACACCAAACGGAGCCACAGGGGAAACTCCGTTCAGGATGACCTTTGGGGCGGAAGCCCTAGTCCTAGTAGAAGTGGTGTTACATAACCAAAGGATGTCGAGCTATGAAGAAGAACGGAATAATGAAGCCCGCCGAGCAGAACTTGTGCTCCTTAGTGAAGACAGGGATAGGGTAGCCGCTCGTTTGAAAGCCGTCAGGCAAAAAGCAACGAAGTTCTACAACAGAAGAGTGAAGCCGAGCGATGTAAAGGTCGGTGGATACGTCCTACGAAAAGCCGAGGCCGCTAGGAAACACCTTGGAAAGCTCGGACAAGCGTGGGAAGGACCCTACCAGGTCGTCAAGCAAGCCGGACATGGTTCTTACATCCTTCGCGACGTGAACGGGAAGATTCTATCGAGGCCCTGGAACTCTCGAAACTTGAAGGCGTTCTACCAGTAGATAAGTTTTTATTTCGGTTAATCTTTATTTATTACTGTTTTTTGTACACAACCTATGGGTACCTTTTTCCTGACCCTGCCAGTCAGGTTTTTTAACAGCCCACACCCTCATTATCATCAATAAAGGAGTTTTTAGATTTCTCGGTAAGAAGGAATTTTACTAAAGTTGACAAAGTAGAAAATCCCATCGCCATCGCTCGGCCGGGTCGCCAAGACAAGATCCTTGGGATCACAGCTCGGCCTCGACTATAGATCGACCAGGTTATCAAGACAAGATCCTTGGAACCATCGATCGACTTCGCCATCGTTCAGCCAGGTCGCCAGGACAAGATCCTTGGGACCACAGCTCGGCCTCAACTATAGATCGACCAGGTTGCCAAGACAAGATCTTTGGAACCATCGATCGACTTCGCCATTGCTCGACCGGGTCACCGAGACAAGATCCTTGGGACCACAGCTCGGCCTCGACTATAGATCGACCAGGTTGCCAAGACAAGATCCTTGGAACCATCGATCGACTTCGCCACCACTCGGCCGGGTCGCCAAGACAAGATCCTTGGGACCACGGCTCGGCCTCGACTATAGATCGACCAGGTTGCCAAGACAAGATCCTTGGAACCATCGATCGACTTCGCCATCGCTCGGCTGGGTCGCCAAGACAAGATCCTTGGGACTATAGCTCGGCCTCGACTATAGATCGAGCAGGTTGCCAAGACAAGATCCTTGGAACCATCGATCAACTTCGCCATTGCTCGGTCGGGTCGCCAAGACAAAATCCTTGGGTCCACAGCTCGGCCTCGATTATAGATCGACCTCGATGCTAGTCGACCATGAGCAACTTCATCAAATCCCATTATAGATCAAAAATAAAGAACATAAACACAGAAAATGACTTCGAAAAAATGAAGGAAAAAATAAAGATTTTCACTTCTTTGAATCCGTCCTGGCCACAAGCTCGACCAGGTGAGCTCTTAAAGTTCGCAGAAGGGCAGCTACGAATAGACAAGGGAACAGGAAAAGCTTCGGAAGTCGGTGGATGCACAGGAGAAGCCTCAGAAGTTGACGAAACAATCGGGGCAGGAGCAGGGTCTAAGGGAGCAACCGGAGGAATATCCTTATGAGAAAGCTCTTCCTCTTCATAGCTAAGATCCAGCTCTTCATCCGGAACAAGGTTCCGCTCTCCCTCGGCCCTCTCTTTCATATCCTCCAAAGAAAGGCCGAGAGATGCGGGAAGAAGCGGCCTGGCGTAATCCTCAAATGAAGGGCACTCCGACCCCTCAGGAACGTGAACCTCGTGGCACTTCTTCAGAACCGAGAGGGTTATATCACAGGCAAGCTCTAAACACTCCTCGTTTAGAAACCACCGTTTCCACCGTTTTATCGCATCGATCCTCTGCCTCCTGATAAAACCCCGCAACTCCCGCAATGTGTCCTCGGTCCTGTTTCTGCCATCCACCGCTGCGCGACAATCCTCGAGGAATTTCTTACTAAGCTCTCGCTCCTTCTCCACCATCTTCTTCAGCTCGCCATTCGCTGCGACCAGCTGGCGCCTCTCCTCTTCCCCCGTGGCCAATTGAACCCTCAGGACGCCCATCGCTTCCTCCTGGGATTTCTTCTCCTCCTCCAAGGAAGAGTTATGAGCTTGGAAGAGGTCTCTTCCCTCCTTGACCTCTGAAAGCTCGTCCTTCAAAGCCTTCATCTGCTCATAAAGGTCCTGGACTTCCCGGTCCAGAGCTTCCAGACGTTGCAGCACTGCAAAGGACATCACCGCACTCCGTATACCACTACGAACGAGTTGAGACCCCAACTCCAGATTACTCTTCTTGTCCATGAGCTGCTCGTCAACGGGGGGAGTAATCCTCTCAGCAATATGGCGGGACACTTTGAGGTCCCCGATCGAGACAGTTTTGGCCAGCTTGATTGCAGACTCCCACTGTTCGGCGTTAGTTGTTCGCCCTTTCCCCTTGCCTTTTCCCTCCTTCTCTTTCCTGCCTTGACCAGAGGGGCCGGATGGTAGATCACCAAGCCGGATCAATCTCTTCCTCTTAAGAGAAGGCTCCACTTCCTCCTCCTTCTCCTCTGCCCAGCCCGCTCGGCCCGTGCTGGATGGCACGATCGGCAACGACACCGACACAACAGGACGATCTTCAACAGGCGGAGGGACCAGCGACACGGTGGATTTACCTAGCTCTACTGGTGGAGCGGCGCGTTCACCAATCCCCACCTCCTTCCTCTTCTTCCTCTGCTCGGCCTGCTTCTTGGACTTAGAGGGTCGGGACGACCCGGGGAAATCTTCTATCCTCACCATGGCTGCACAGCAACAATAAAACAGGTCAGAAAGCAAAACCAATACTTAAAAAATAGTGAGTAATTGAACCATGAAGGGCCAACCAGACGGGGCAGGTTCCTCTCCTAGCCCGCTAATTTACGGCGGGGGGTCGATGAGAAAAGAACTGGCCGAAGCCCCCCCGAAATAGCCCTGGACGAGCCGAGCGAAGTTGTATCGACCGAGCACTTTTATGCGACCAACCACCCCCCACTCCTCTCTACTAAGGGAAACGCTCGACGTATTGTTCCACCGCTCGGCCAAAGGATATCTCCACGGCCGGGACTCACAGGAGGATCCTAGGGGCTTCACGAAGAAATACTTCATCCGCCAAGAAGAGATTTTTGAAGCCGTCCCGGCCGAGCGATACAGGGCATCTCGGTACTGCAGAGAAGGAATCCTGGCCCTAGAGATCGGACTCTGGCTCATTCTCAAGAAATGGCGTAGGATGCCAATCGAAGGAGGGCAGCTGAACTGGTGGCACAGCAAAGCCAAACCATTGATAAACCTCCAACTGTTTGGAGGAATTTGACTCGGCATCAGCTGATAGATAGTGCACACCTCGTCAACAATCGGGGCGTATGGAAGCCTCATACCGCCCACCGAGAAAAAACTGTCAGAAACAGCGAAATATCCACTCAAGTTGCTGTGGATTCGCTCGTTCCCCAAGGCCAACCTAGGCCCCCAAGCCGTAAGGATGTTATTCCTAATAACCGACCATCTCAGCTCAGGCGGGGTCATCGTCGATTCATTTCTCGACGGCTCCGCCACCACCAACTCATCTTTTCGCTCTCTCGTCGATATTTCTTCAACATCTCCTACTATACTTCTAGAACTGGTCGTCGACATGCTTACTAAGAAGAAAACCTTTGAAAAAAGTTTAGAGGGGGAAACGAAGGAAGGGGACATACCTATTTAGTGATTTGAAGTTGGGAAATCGGACGACGGTTGAAAGAAATTTCCAGGAACTGAGAACAAGAAAGGGCGAGTGAAAGTAGAGTGAAAGCAAGAGAGACGAAGCAAGCGTGAAGAAAACCCACAATCTGTTGATCCTGAGTATTTATAGAAGATCGGTCGAAGGGACGCCTAATCAAAGCTCGACACATGGAGAAAATCCGAGCCAAGCTCAGGCACGTGGCAAAATCTGAGCCGAGGTAAATTAGGGTTGTTCGAAATCCAAAGCGGCGGGACAAATGAAAGGACATACCTGACAGCTGCACAACGGTTACAAAGATGATACGTTTTAGATTTTGAAAAGCTGCCAGAGGGCACGCACCGTCAATAATAAATGCTCCAAGTACCTTCACGCGCTCACTAATGATGACCACCCAACCGATCGGGCCTACCCCGAGCTGTCCCTTAGACGAGCTACACCACCAATATCCGACCGATCGGGCCTACCCCGAGCTGTCCCGCAGACGAGCTACAAGACCCTTGCATACTCCTCCAACTCTTCTCTTCGCTCAGACTCGAGAAGTAGGGGGCTTATGGTCGGGTCGATCATGCTGGACCCGAATCCAGACATAACAGCCCAAGGTCCGATCGGTCCATCTTTCAAGGATCAGTCTTATGCCTTTTGGATATGTCAAGCCCAAGCCCAATCAATACATTCATAGCCTGTTTGTAGGTGGAAGTCTCTCATGCAGACATAAAGACTTAAACCTAGCACCCGCTCCATATATAAGGTATAATTCTGCCATAATAGGGGTATGTTACCATAACCCTAGTTCTCTCCGCTTACAGCGAACCTACCTTCACCAAAAGACTGACTTGAGTGTCGGAGGGGCTTATCGGGAAACAACCCCCGACGTGCCTTCTTTGTTTTGCAGGAACCTTCAAGCCAGAATTCACGTGTTCAACAGTCGACTTCATGGATCCAAACAGCAACGTACAGTCTCGCCAGAATCAAGCTGAACCATGTATTATTTACAATGTTACTTTATATATCTCTCCATCTTCTCTCGTCAGCTTCCACTCCTATCACAATAGGCATAGAGATGCAAGAGGCGTCTCGGGTTTCATTTGACAAGGTTTCATACTTAGAGAAATTAGGGTTCATGAAAATGGAAGAAGGGTAGTGTTTGGATATAGGGATAAGGTGTTCTAGGACTAGAATAAAGCTTTACGGTATTTTAGAGATGATTTTAATTTATTTGGGGATAACGATTAATGTAATCCAAATCTAAATATAAACAGAATAAGAACACTAACACTTATAAAAAATACCTCATTTTAATTAGAATTTAAAAGAATTAATTTTTAATTAGTCTTAAAATTATATTAATTATTTTTAATTTAATTAAGATTAATAATTATGTTAATTTCTAATAAAATTTTAGAAAGTTGTTCTTAAAATTAAAATTAATTATATTTCAATTAGATTAAAATGAATTAATTACACTCCTTAAAATTAAAGAAAGTGTTTCTTAATTAAAGTTTATTTATTTCAATTTTGATTGAGACAAATTAATTTTTATTTAGAGAATTATCATTTTAAATTTAGAATTTTGATTTTTATAAATAATATATTTATTTATTTATTAGAAAATTATTTTCTTAACTAAATTTGAAAATGTGTTTTCATTTATTACTTGAGAGAAAATTTTCTTTAATATTTTTAAAATATTTTTAATTTATTAAATAAAAATGTTGCAATTAATTAAGAAATTAATTTCTAAATAAATAATATATCAGGCATTTTAATTACTTCATTCAATGAAGCAAAGATGAAACCTTGAGTCTTAGAACGAGATTATAGCAAGGAGGAAAGCGAAAGTTGTTGGTGTTTTATAATCTGAATTTTCTTCAATGATGTAATGTTTGTGATGAGGGAGGTCATGATGTTTGAACATTGTTCCTTGTATTGATGCCTATTTTAGGTAGATAAATGAAATTCATTAATTTTTTTAAAATAGCAAATAGTTTTCTAATTAAGAAAAAGTAATTTTTATTAGATTATAAATGACTTTTATTTGGAATAGAATTTCTTCCTTATTGAAGTTTTAAAAAGTATGTTTTAAAATTATAATATGTGACAAGCATAATTTATTGAAGTTTTCAATTAAGTTTTATTAAAAGAGTGAAGATAATTGGAAATAGTTTCTAATTGTATTTAAAATTGTTTTCAAATTTAATTAAATTTCTATGCTAAATAGGGATTTAATTATTTAAGAATCAATGAGTTTAATCTAACTTAATTATCCAAATTTTTGGAAACATTATATTAAATTATAAAATCAATAAATAGAATCAAATAAAGTTTGATATTTCATGCATATAATTTGATTATATTAGTATGAGAAATTACGTGCTTTATTTATATGTTTGATATATATTTTAGATGCATGTTAAATTGTATGTTTTATATACATTGAGATCATTATATATAATTTTGTATTTGAAGAAACTATTTAAAATTAAATTGCTCGCTAAAATATTAAGTATAAGTCAAAATCATGATTGTTTCCTTCCATTATTTCGAATAAAATCAAAGTTCTATTTATTGTAAGACTCGTTAAGTGACTCAAGACCTCTTTAATCCAAATATGTTTTACTTTAAATTAATGGGTCCTATTTAAATAAAATTTTATGATTTGAATGAGTAACTCATGATCATATAAATTTAGACGTAAGGTTAGGAATAACAATTATAAGACATACTTTGGCAAGAGTTATCATCTAACGAATCTAGGAGGCACATGAGATGTGATTGATAAAATTATTATCTACCTAATTTAAGTTTAGTCGATTTGTTGAAGCGCTCAAGATCAAATAAATTTAAATATGATCCTCGCAAATTAGAAAGGTTAGAGCAATTTTTCTGAATAGTAGTGAGGGCTATTATTTCAAATAAAATAGTGAGAGTAACCAAATACACAATTAAAGTCCTGATCATATTTGGTAGCCATTATATATAATCAATTACTTGCTTTTTTACATTTATATTTTGTTATAAGTGGAATTTAACTTATTTAGAACAGTTGATACTAAGTTAGCAAAATTAATTTCTCAAACATAGATTAAGTTTGAGAATTGTTCTCAAAGTTTGATAGAAAAAGTTATATGTCTATTATGAAATTTTGTTATTAATCACCATTAACGATTTGGTGATAAAGTTTCAAAGATTTATCAAAGCCATATTGACTGACCTAATTCATGTTAGTCAATATTTAATACCCTAAGTGTACGATGTAGCTGTAGTTAGTACCGACAAATACGAGTTGATCCTACGAGGACAATAAGTATTAGTAATGACTGTTATTCTATCATCTAGCCTACGGATTGATTGTAGTTTAATTCAAAAAACTAAAATTTAAACAATTAAATTAAACAAGTAGCACAAATTAGGTAAAGAATTAGTGACACTAGATTAATTATCGATATCAAATAATTAGTATCTAGGCATCGAATCACCCTAAACCCTTAAGCAATTAATTATTTTTCATACAATTATGTTGTTGATTTGTTGGACTATGGAGATTCTTAAGGTATGCTAGTATCTGACCTTGAGTCTACTAATAACTAATTCTAAGGTCTCTAAATGAATTACTCAGGTTAAAACTTATATAATTGAATTACTGTATTATGAATCCCTCTATTAGGTTGGACCTAATCCAAAATATTTATGTCATCCTATCTCTAGGATTGCAATTGACTCTTTCCAATTATCATTGATCTAATCAACCTAGGATTTCTCAGCCATGAAGTATGAAATCAGATTAAAGTCTAAGAAAATAGATTAATAGATAATCATAAAATAGAAAACTGAATCGCAATAATCAATCAACTCAATTACATTCATAAAATAATCAAAACATGTTTAAGTATTCAACTAAGGTCATCTAGCCTAAATACTAATATAAAAATTAGCTACACACGCAAACACGAAATCATATCTATATATACAGAAAACATCATAATCATAATTCTAAATCTCCCTGATTGTTCTCTATCATGTATTATGACAATGTAGATGTTTGATCTTGTGTTTTGATGGATCTCTTAATAGAGAACTCTATGTCTTCTGTTTTTTAATCTCCAAATCACCTTTAAATGTCTCATAATAATGTCAGCTGCTTCTTCCCTTCTTCTACCCCCATATCGTAAAAATGAATAGGTCAAATTGTTGATTTTCTATTTTACACAGAATTTTTGCCCAAATTTTTCTCCTTTAAGTCTATGAAGGCACTTATCACCTGTAAACACCCTTAAAGCACATTAAGTACCAAATACACAACAAAATTATAAAATATTAAGTAAGAATACATTAAATATGGGGTGAAAATATAGTCAATTAACCATCGATCACATATAGATGAAAAAATTTAATGACATTTTGACTTGTTAATATCTTACAAAATTTAATGGCATCATATAAGATGTATGTCAATACCTTTATAGCAAGATGCAAGAGGTTGTATAAAGTAGAGACTAAAAGGTATAATACCTTGATAAAATTGTTTCACTTAATTTAGCCTATTAAAAACATTAATATGGATTACCATTGAAGGATTTTGCTATATAATGATAATAGTTATCATTAGAAGAAATTATTACAAGACTTTTCTTACCTATATGAAATACTATAAAGATACATATATTTCTAGTTCATGTTTATGTTGAATTTAGATTCAACATTATTAATAATATTCACGGCATGAAAAGAAATGTATTCTTGAGCCAAAGTAGTTGATTCAAATTATACAAATAGTTTGTATACATTGGACTAAGGAATATTGATGCTTAAGTGGTAAGAATACAAAGTTGGATAACCAAGATTATTTTTTATGCCATGTTGGCTAAGTCAATATGATGAGAGTCATAAAGTTAAATACAAGTCCTTTTGATTATGAATTATGAAACTTGTGAATTAATTTTTGAAGAATATCCAAATGACTCTTTAATGAAATAATGATAATAGTATTGAACTCTTAAATCTTATATATATGGTGTGTTGGATGTGATAACAATTCAAAAGAACAATACATATATTTCATTAGAGTATTAATGACTTTATGTCATATAGTCATCATCATCACACGCATCAAAATCTCACAATAAAATATTAATGTCTTTATGTCATATAGTCATATGTATTAAATGAAATATTGATTTAAAATTTTGAAAATTCAAATTATTTAAATCTAAATAGAAATTAAACAGTGAGAATACTAAAGCACTTTGATAAGATCAATGTGGTGATATAAAATTTTGTATATCTATATGAAAAGAGATTCTTTAGTGAATATCTCCACAACTAAATTCTATAAGATTATGGTCTTATGTAAGGAGGAGTATATAGTATGAGATATTTTATACGCAATATTTATTTATTCTATACCTATGTCTAATACAATAACTTACTTTTGAAAGTTTCATTTAAATCAATTAGTAAGATTTCATTTTAGATATGATATGGTATAACTTTTGAAAGAGTCAAATTTAATAATTTTAAGATGTGATGTTTAGTTAAAGTATGTATTATCCAATAAGTTTAGAGCTACATCGCATAATAGAAGATTATAAGAGATCTAAAGGGTTGAATATAATCTTATAGACCTATTAAACCATTTGTTTATTTCAATGTATACTTATAGGAGAATGGTTCTCATGATTAAGTAATGGAAGTGAGATAAAGTTAGAAACGCTCAAATCTTATGATAATATTCTAATTAGAACCAATGCCTTTGTTGATACATTTGATATAGTTGAAAGGCTATAAAACATTGAAAGATTCACTTTTATGATGAATTCAAAGAGATTGTTTTGGAGACGATTGTAAATTTATCATTTTATAAGAAGGTTAGTAGGAGTATAGTTGTCCTCTTTAGTAAGAGCATATAGAGACATATTACTCATAAAAGACAATATTTTGTAATAATTATCCAATAATAACACTTTTAAATATGAAAAGATAATACCTTAATTCTAAAAATTAAATATATAGAGAAAGATATGGAATTTTTAACCTATTCTAATCCAAGTATGTAGATAAATGTTACAACAATAACAACAATACAATAATCTCATTGATAATGAAAGTCCTAAAAAGGTCTAATAATCTTATCTTTAACTAGTAGAAAGGCTATTTCAAATAATCCACATAAAAGGAAAAATAATACCCAACCTTATCTTTAACTAGTAGAATAGGCTAATTTAAAATAATCCACATAATAATAATAATAATAATAATAATAAAATAATAATAATAATAAGTAATAATAATAATAATAATATAATAATAATAATAATAATAATAATAATAATAATAAAAATAATAATAATAATAATAATAATAATAAAATAATAATAATAATAATAATAATAATAATAATAATAATAATAATAATAATAATAATAATAATAATAATAATAATAAATAATAATAATAATAATAATAATAATAATAATAATAATAATAATAATAATAATAATAATAATAATAATAATAATAATAATAATAATAATAATAATAATAATAATAATAATAATAATAATAATAATAATAATAATAATAATAATAATAATAATAATAATAATAATAATAATAATAATAATAATAATAATAATAATAATAATAATAATAATAATAATAATAATAATAATAATAATAATAATAATAATAATAATAATAATAATAATAATAATAATAATAATAATAATAATAATAATAATAATAATAATAATAATAATAATAATAATAATAATAATAATAATAATAATAATAATAATAATAATAATAATAATAATAATAATAATAATAATAATAATAATAATAATAATAATAATAATAATAATAATAATAATAATAATAATAATAATAATAATAATAATAATAATAATAATAATAATAATAATAATAATAATAATAATAATAATAATAATAATAATAATAATAATAATAATAATAATAATAATAATAATAATAATAATAATAATAATAATAATAATAATAATAATAATAATAATAATAATAATAATAATAATAATAATAATAATAATAATAATAATAATAATAATAATAATAATAATAATAATAATAATAATAATAATAATAATAATAATAATAATAATAATAATAATAATAATAATAATAATAATAATAATAATAATAATAATAATAATAATAATAATAATAATAATAATAATAATAATAATAATAATAATAATAATAATAATAATAATAATAATAATAATAATAATAATAATAATAATAATAATAATAATAATAATAATAATAATAATAATAATAATAATAATAATAATAATAATAATAATAATAATAATAATAATAATAATAATAATAATAATAATAATAATAATAATAATAATAATAATAATAATAATAATAATAATAATAATAATAATAATAATAATAATAATAATAATAATAATAATAATAATAATAATAATAATAATAATAATAATAATAATAATAATAATAATAATAATAATAATAATAATAATAATAATAATAATAATAATAATAATAATAATAATAATAATAATAATAATAATAATAATAATAATAATAATAATAATAATAATAATAATAATAATAATAATAATAATAATAATAATAATAATAATAATAATAATAATAATAATAATAATAATAATAATAATAATAATAATAATAATAATAATAATAATAATAATAATAATAATAATAATAATAATAATAATAATAATAATAATAATAATAATAATAATAATAATAATAATAATAATAATAATAATAATAATAATAATAATAATAATAATAATAATAATAATAATAATAATAATAATAATAATAATAATAATAATAATAATAATAATAATAATAATAATAATAATAATAATAATAATAATAATAATAATAATAATAATAATAATAATAATAATAATAATAATAATAATAATAATAATAATAATAATAATAATAATAATAATAATAATAATAATAATAATAATAATAATAATAATAATAATAATAATAATAATAATAATAATAATAATAATAATAATAATAATAATAATAATAATAATAATAATAATAATAATAATAATAATAATAATAATAATAATAATAATAATAATAATAATAATAATAATAATAATAATAATAATAATAATAATAATAATAATAATAATAATAATAATAATAATAATAATAATAATAATAATAATAATAATAATAATAATAATAATAATAATAATAATAATAATAATAATAATAATAATAATAATAATAATAATAATAATAATAATAATAATAATAAGAAGAAGAAGAAGAAGAAGAAGAAGAAGAAGAAGAAGAAGATGAAGGAGAAGTTAATAATAATAATAATAATAATAATAATAATAATAATAATAATAATAATGCAAATATTAGTAATAGTAAAATAGTAGTAGTAGTAGTAGTAGTAGTAGTAGTAATAATAATAATAATAGTGTACCAAAAGTGTTTAATATTTTAGACATTTCATACTTGTCAAGTATCGTAGATATCTATTATTCTATGTATGAGTTGATATTTAAGCTCAAGGTTATAAGGATATTAACTTTAAAAATAAATCCCCATTAAGGTATATTTTACTTAAAACAATATTATTTTGAGATTGGAGAGGTTCCAATATAATAATGGTTGCTAATTAAGTCATAATACATTTTATTTAGTGGAAATTATAAATTTGATCAAGAAGTTCTTTAAAGAACTTGGTGTAGTTCCTCGTACTATTTAGACAACAATATAGTATAGAACATTAAAGCCTTTAGGTATGCAAAAGGAGCTAAGGTCTCATTAACAATCCAAGTATATATTTATACAACTTCTTTTAATTATATTGATAATTAAGATGAAAATTGTAAGATTTAAGTAAATGTTAATTATAAAGAATCTAAACCATCGTCCCATCAATAATATGATAATCATATGGTGATATGATATAAGATACTTAAACAATTGGCTTATTTTAAGTGAGAGATTATTGTTTATACCTACAATCAATCATTAGTTGTAATAATTTAGTGAGATTATTATTTAAAGGCATTTTATCTTATACATATTTTGATGTATGTGATAAAGTCCATAGGAAAATTATAGATTGCAAATGAATTTATAAAAAATCATAATTATGAGATTCATATTAAATTTATATACTCTCACTAAATTATTCCTAGTCATTGTTCTATTAAGACAGACACTAATAGCACGTAAAAAGACTAACACATATTATGTTTCTTCCTTATAAAGGAAGTGTCGATCTTATAGACTAAAGTTATGGATATACTTTAAAAATATGTGGGTGTTTATTGGAGAACAAGTTCATTGAACTAATCCTATATGAGAAATCTATTTAGAGTATTACTTGTTTGTTTATAGAAATTATCATTGTGATGATTGTATAAGTGATTTTTTGACTTGAGATACCTAAAGTTATCTTATATAGGGATTGCTATGTTTTTTTTTTTGATAAATGGTAAATTTTATCAAAGAATAAAATATTTACACAATCTCAGGGGCATACCCCAGCCAACCGGGGAGGACATGCCCTCCCCCAACAACAGAACAAAAAACCCCTACGTGGAGGGGCCCAACCCAAACAAACAAAATCTACAAGCCAAAGGAGTCCAACACTTAACAACAAGCTCACCGAGAGCAAAGGGCCCGTGAGGCTAAGTGGATCCAGCATGGATAACCTAAACAGGAGAACCATTTTTACTGACTACATCGTAGAGCCACAAGAGCCTAAGGAACAAGAAAACCAGAGCCCACTAAACGGTGACCAGCACCCCATGAAGGACGATCCAAGAGTAAGCAGCACATGAAGAGTGAGACACGATGGGAGGAGCCTTCCCCGGTTGAGCGGTTCCTGGGGCATCCAACCTCCAAGGAGATCGCATGCAAGAGGAACCCAGAGGATAATTAATCCTTAGCCCACCCTCCCCTTACCCTACTGGCGCTTCTGATACCATCTCCGTCCAACAATCATACACAGTACCAGAGCCATCCCCAACCTACGACCTCAACCTGAAACACCTGCTTCCACCACCACAGCAAGCAAACCCCACCCGACACAAGCAAAGAGAGGAACACCTGCATTGTCACTCAAGGCACAGACTACGACTCAACATATGCCAGCCACAACTATCAACAACAGATCACGAACGACACCGTGTAAAAGAAAACGATGATATAGCAGTAGTCAAACCACTCGGGGCAAGGAATAAACAGTACCATCCCAGACTAAATAAAACGAGACCGAAGAAGGGCAGACATGCAAGGTAGAAACGACACCGCTGAATATGTCCCAGCATGGAACCCACCCTTTACACCGTCAGCCACTCAAAGCATCAACAGAACGAAGCCACAGCAGCAGTCCCCTAAAAACGGCACCGTAGAACTGAGGACAACACCGTGCTCAAAATGTAAAGCAAGGTCAAGGTTCAGAGACCCCCGACCTACAACCCCATTCGGAATCCCCTATGGCCTCCACCACTGCTCACAAACAAACCCAACACAAAAAATTTTTTTAAGTAAATGGGATTGCTATGTTTTGATACTACTTATGATGATTATATAAGTGATCTTTTGATTTGAGACCTTTAAAGTTATCTCATACAGGGATTGCTATGTTTTGATAACACTTATGACCTATTCTAGTCAAAGTTAGTTAAGTTGGTTGTTATTAGACATAATATGAACTATATGGAGGTAGTTTAGTGATCAATACATGATCCATCACCCTAAAGTAATTAGAAAGAATATTTTATTATTCCTAATTGGTATTGATTCGAGAAATCCTTGACCAAAGTAGAATAACACTTTGAAAATAGCTTTCAAATATTATTAATTGAATCAATTACTAATGGTAGATAATTAACATGATTGGACTCAAATAGAGTAGTCATTAATTTCATGTTATATGTTTATTCAAAACAATGTACAATGAAAGGATTGAATTAAACAAAAATCATGCATGAAAAGGTTAATCAAAACCACTTTAACATTCCTAAATATTTAGGTGATCATGATATGTTGTTCGACATCAATCTTAATCTATAGATATAAATTATTTAATTAGAGAATTAAAGATAAATTAAAAGAGTTTAATTTATCTAATACTGAATATGATTTAGGGTTATAATTTGTAACCATTGCCAACATTTTTAGAATTTAATAATGCATACAAAGGATAGATTGAGAGAGAAGATATTTTAACAAGTTAGACTTAATTGTAAAGTTTGAGAAATTATACGATTAAATATGAGATATTTAACAAATAAGAATCAATATGAGATTTTAGATCCTATTTGAAAATAATTAGTATTTAATTAGAATTATTTATAATTATAATGAAAGTTTAATTAAAATAAAAATATTTTAATTACTATAAACCTATTATAAATAGGCTTAAGCTCTAAAGGAGCTTGCATTCCTTACGTAACCCTCTTTATAATAGTTGGAGAGTTCTCCCAACATGTTATGTGAATACTGTTAGAGGTCAGGCACTTGTATGACTATGGTGATTAAGATGATTCGATTTTAGAAACAGTTCCAAAGAAAACAAGAAAATGATCAAGCTTAAAAATTAGGTATAAATTGAGATTTATGTTTTATTATGATTTAATGTTAATCATTTTATAAAATTTAAGTGATCTTAGCTTCAAAAAATCAAATAGAAAAAATTGTTATTCCACTATGTTGGATCGAATCCCATCCTAATTTTCTAAAAAATTCATATATGAGATATTTCAAGATTTCAAATTAAATGATCACCTATATAATCATAACAATAAATATTTATATAGCCATGCAAGCAATGTTACATATGAAATTCTCATATTAGGTTAGTTCTATAAACTTATTTATAAATAAACACTTACTCATTTATTTTTCTTGATACTTTAGTTATAAAATGGACTATTTCCTTTATAAAGAATAATTATAATGTTTATTAATATTTTTACTTTATTGTTATATAATCTGAATATAGTAATGTGATACAAATGGCGTTCAAGATGTTACAAGAAGCAATCTAGGTGATTTAGAACTGATTCCAAATATGGAAAGTTTTCGGGTTCCAAATAAGGAAACTTCACCAAATTTGGAAAATGGAGTTAAAGAGCAAGGAGATGCCATGGGAAATCATATTGAGGTTGTTCAAGAAAAACAAGATCATTCAAGTGTCAATATGGGAGGTTTTCTCAATATTGAAAGTTTAATCAGTCCAGTCACAAGGTCCTGAGCAAAGTGTCGGAAGAAGCAACTCCAAATTTATGTGCAAAAACATGTTGAAAGTCGGCTGTCCAAATATGGAAAATCCATTTATGGAAATGTTTTGGAGCCTAAGTATGTCTACATAATTGGGCTAGCAGACTAGTTTGGAGTGTTTATGTTTTTAAACATGTTTTGGGTCAAATTTGGGTTTATTTGTTATGGGTTGCTTTTATCTATCTCCTTAGGTTAGAAAAAGTGCAATGGGTCATATTTCAAGTGGGCCACGTTGGTTTTATTCACTCTTATTTCTGACTTGGTTTATGGGCTCAATTTAGCTTTTTAAGTTAGAATACATAGGCCCCTTGTTATTTTTACTTAAGCCCATTTGAAACCCATTAGGTTTAGGTTTAATTAAGCATGTTTTAGGTTTTTTGTGGCTGTCATATTCACCTCTCCATCTTATTCTCTCTAGCAGCCACCTTTCTCTCAACATTGAATATTGTCTTTACATCTCACCCACCTTCTCCACCACGTTCTCCACATCAACCATGTTTGTTACTACCTTGAAAACATTTATTTTATTTTTTAATATTTTTTCTTGCATTGTAATGCCTATAAAAAAGGTTGTTTTATGATGTAATGCTGGTCAAGTTGTAATTCGAAAATTTCAGATTAGAATAGAAAGAGTTTTTACTTTCTTTTATGTTTATGCACAAGGTGTTCTTATTGATTGCAATTGAGTTTATCTATTATTATCAATTTTAATTCCTATTTCTTATGTTCTTCAGTGCTTAATTGATTGGGGTTCAAGGGGATTTTTGAAAATTAACTTGAGTTCTTTTCATAAGTGTTCTTGGGTGTAAGAACAAATCCTAATTTGAATACTTTGATGAGAAACTAATTCTGATTTAATTGGTAACACGTTCTAAGGGTTGATTAAGGCTCTTGGGGTTCCACATCATTTGGGTCCTAGGGTTCTGCATCATTTGGTATCAGAGCCTTGGTACCAATCAAGTAAGTATTTATTTCGTATTGATTGAAAAACAACATTTTCGTTCTATTTGACTTGTTTGTGCCAAAAACAAAATTTCAAGATCTTACATATCCAAATCCGTGCAATTGAGCTGAACAATTGTTGCTTCGATTTTGTTGGCTTCAAATATACTGAAATTGATTAAAAGTTCAAGGGAAAACATGATTATAGCTGTTGTTTGGGTTTTTAAATTTCAAAATAGTTTAAGTACAATTAGCTCATTTTGGGGCTATTCGTATCTAATTCATTTCAATTGAGTTTGGTTGCTGGCAAAACCCATACTTTACATTTTTTTTAGTGTTTTGAGTGATAATTTGAGGTTCCATTTGGGAATTTCAAGTTTCTAATATTAAATTCCAGACTTGTCATTTGCTTGCATCCTTTAGTTTTCTTTTATTGAATCTGCACATTTGCATATATTAGATTAAAAAGGATGTAATATTGATTCATTGCTGCCTTAAATAAAAAACAAATCATCGTACACTTATTGGTAATTCAAGTGTGTGCTTTCAATTTGTTGTTTGCGTAAATTTTGCTTCTAGTATTTTGCGTATTTTCATTTTTTGTTTAGGGTTTCCTTACAAATTCTTAATTAAAATTGGTTGCATTAAGATATTTGATTGCTGTTTGATTTGGACCTTAAGTATAAGCATCGAAAGATTGCTTGAGTGGTAAAAAGCAAGAGTGTATGAGCTCAAAAGAGGGAAAAAGCCAAGTTTGAGTGAAAACATGAGAGGTATGTCGTTACTACAAGAGTAAACAAGTGAGGGAGTGTTTGTGAGGAATATTTTGTTGTTATCTTTGTTGAAATTTTAGATTTAACATAGATTCTTAAGAAAGTGGAGTTGAGAAACAAAACCAAGCTTTCATTCTAAAAGCTATGCAACAGGAGTTCCAAAGAATGCAAATCATGATGATGGACATGCATGAAAGAATTGACAAGGGGGCTGCCCGAAATGTTCCAAGTTCGAGAAGACAACCAACACCTCCAATTGACGATGAATATAATGAAGAGTTTGATGATCAAGCCACCATGATAAATGAAGGTAGAAACTATGGAGAAGCAAGGAGGATCCGAAATGATCGTTGACAGAAACCTAGGGAGTATCAAAATGAAAATTCCATCGTTTCTAGGCAAACATGATCCCGATGCATACATAGAATGGGAACGAAAGGTGGAGCTCATTTTTTAGTGTCAAGATTACTCAGAAGAAAAGAAGGTAAAGCTAGCTGCCATAGAGCTTAGTGAGTATGCCATTGCGTGGTGGGACCAATTAATTATAAGTAGAAGGAGAAATAGAGAACGTCCTATACAAAAGTGGGAGGAGATGAAAGCCATCATGAGAAGAAGTTTTGTTCCTAGCCACTATTATAGGGAATTGCATCAAAAATCGCAAAGCCTTGTTCAAGGATCAAAGAGTGTGGAGGACTACTATAAAGAGATGGAGATAGCAATGATAAGGGCAAATGTGGAGGAAGATAGAGAAGCCACAATGGCAAGGTTTCTCAATGGACTCAATAGATATATTGCTCAACACTATGTGGAGATAGAAGACATGGATGGCCATGAAATATGCAGAACCCTAAGACCCTTAATACTCGTTACCAATCAAATCAAAATTAGTTTCTCAACAAAGCAATCATATTAGGATTTGTCTTACACCCATGAACACTTATGAAAAGAAATCAAGTTAATTTTATGAAATCCCCTTAAACCCCAATCAATTAAGCACTTAAGAACACAAGAAATAGGAATTAAAATTGATAACAAAAGATAAACTCAATTGCAATCAATAAGAACACCTTGCGCATAAACATAAAAGAAAGAAAAAACTCTCTCTATTCAGATCTGAAGTTTTTAAATTACAACTTAGTCCCAAGTTTAGACCAAAGTACATGTCAAAAATGACTAAGAAACTTGACATCTCGGTCAGATATAATAGTTCTAGGAATGCCATACAAATGCGCTACCTCGTGGAAAAACAAATCGGTAATGTGAGATGCATCATTAGTTTTATGACATGGAAAAAAGTAAGCCACTTTAGAAAAACGATCCACTAAAACAAAAATTGAGTCTTGTCATTTCTTAGTCTTTGGTAACCCCAAAACAAAGTCCATAGAAATATCATCCCAAGGATGAGTAGGAACAAGTAATGGCATGTATAACCTATATGGTTGAACTCTAAACTTAGCTTTCCTACATGATATGCAACATGAATAGATTTTCTCAACGTTTTTACGCATATTTGGCCAAAAGAAATGCTCATGCAACATAGTCAATGTCTTGTCTATACCAAATGTCCCATGAGCCCCCCACTATGTGCTTCACGAACAAGCAATTCTCGAATTGAACTATTAGGCACCCATAACTTCCCTTTCTTAAATAGAAATCCTTCATGCCTATGAAAAACATGGAATGCAGCACGTTCACTAGCAATATACACATTTGAAAAATCAACATCATGCGCATACATTTCTTTCATGTGCTCAAATCCCAACAACTTAGAAGAAAGAGTTGAAATCAAAGAATACCTTCTAGAGAGCACATCAGCTACAACATTCTCTTTTCCTTTCTTGTATTGTATCACATATGGGAAGGATTCAATGAATTCCACCCATTTCGCATGTCTTTTATTCATCTTGCTTGCCCCTTCAAATCGCGCAATGATTTATAGTTGGTGTGAATTACAAATTCTTTAGGCAGTAGATAATGTTGCCATGTCTCTAATGTCCTCACC
Source organism: Erythroxylum novogranatense (assembly GCA_029891385.1). NCBI lineage: Eukaryota > Viridiplantae > Streptophyta > Magnoliopsida > Malpighiales > Erythroxylaceae > Erythroxylum > Erythroxylum novogranatense. Next base: position 58,084,619 of record CM057228.1, on the reverse strand, counting down.
AATGCATATAGCTCCTTGTTATAAGTTGAGTAGTTGAGTTATGCTCCATTTAGCTTCTCGCTAAAATAAGCAACTAGTTTTTTTCCTGCATCAAAACAACACCTATACCAATCCCGGAAGCATCACATTCAATTTCAAAAGTTAATTCAAAATTAGGCAGCCTCAATAATGATGCATTACTCAACTTATCCTTTAATAATGTAAATGCATGCTCTTGCTCTTTACCCTAAATAAACCCCTTATCTTTTTTCATGATTTCAGTCAATGGGGCAACAATTGCACTAAAATCTTTGACAAATCTCTCATAGAAACTTGTCAAACCATGAAAACTCCTTACCTCATTAATATTCTTAGGTTTTGATTATTCATGTATAGCCTTTACCTTTTTGCTATCTACTTTAATTCCTTTTGCACTTACCACATATCCCAAGAAAATGATGTGATCAATGTAAAATGTACATTTATTCATGTTAGCATACAATTGAAATTTGCGCAACACATCAAACATACATTTTAAATGAATGACATGTTTTTCAATAGATTTGCTATACACTAGAATATCATCAAAATAGACAACTACAAACTTGCCAATAAATCTCATAAAACATGGTTCATTAAACACATAAAGGCACTTGGTGCATTAGTTAAACTAAATGGCATTTACCAACCACTCATACAATCCATGTTTAGTTTTAAAGGTAGTTTTCCATTAATCAATTTCGTGATACCCACTCTTCAAATCAAAATTAGAAAAGATGCATGCGCCATGTAACTCATCCAACATATCATCAAGTCGAGGTATAAGATGTTGATATTTTACCGTTATTTTGTTGATGGCTCTACAATCCACACACATACGCCAACTTCCATCCTTCTTTGGTACCAATAAAAACGAGTATTGCACATGGGCTTAAGCTCTCTCTTATTTGTCCTTTCTCCAAAAGTTTTTCCACTTGCTTTTGCAATTCTCTAGTCTCCACAAGATTTCTTTGATAGGTTGGTCTATTTGGTATGGCAGTGATTCGAGCTTTTTTGTTCTTACCCTTGGAGGTCAAATTAAAAATTTAATTCCAAAGATTACAATATAGAATGCAACCTCGGGACGTCTCACTTAATCGGAACCCAAATGAATGGATCTAAGCTAACCTATATGTCATTAAATGCAAGCTAGATTGTTAAGGAAGGGGGTTTCGATCTTTAAAAATCTTAACAAAATTAAATGAATTGTAAGAAAAATGTGTAAAAAGTGTTTTTGGATTTTGGGAATAAAAATCGGAAAAATAAAGACAATGATCAAATGGTGATAGAATCCTCTTGAAAATGAGCTTTGGCTATCATAGTTCGAAATCTATTTTTGATGGGAGTGAAAATCACTAAATTAAAAATGGTAAACCTTAAAGAACTCTTTAAGTCCAAGGTCATCGTCAATGAACTTCATTTCTTAAGACCTTGTTAAATGCCCTTAGTGTGTGTAGTGGGTAAACCAATGTAACAAGTTACTTGGGATCTCAAATCAACTCAATATCAAACACAACCATGCAAGATAAAATAGATTCAACAAGATCACAAATAAACATATATAAGACTTCATATAACTAAGCTCAAAGTTATATATCAACTAATCCTATCACCACATTGAGTGTCCAACACTTGATTAAACTCTAATCAAGAATGTTCAATTATAAATTACAAATCCTAAACCTAGGAATTGATAAATTATAGCTAAACTTGGATTGAGTTACTCCCCTTTTTAAGCCCATAGAACTCAAGCCATTGCTACATCTTCAAGAGGAGGAGAGGTGCCTAGCCACACATAGCTCCAAGAGCCTTCACAACCAAGAACCCTTTGGCATCTATAGTAGCAGTCGACCTTGGAAAGAAGAAAGTAGTGTATGGATGAGGGAAGATGATGGTGTGAGTGTGTAGAAGAGTTATCCGAATGATAGAGAGAGAAATGAATGATCCAGTGATGCCCTCTTCTTCCGTGTCGACTCTCTTTTATCCCGAATTAGGTTTCTTTTCAACATGGGTTATCAGGTCAGATTGGAACAGTGAGTAAAACATTCAGAAATGATTCGGGTTTTTGAAGGTTCGTTGCGACGAACTTTTTCCAAAAGGTTTTACTAGGAGTTTTTGGTTTCTTCGTCGTGGCGAAATTTTCCCGAAAAGTTTCTGTGAATTTTTGCCGTGGCGAACTTTCCTATTGCCCGACTTGTTGACTTATCATTTTCAGCCTTCACTCCTTGCCTCTACTCCTTGAGTCTCCTACAATAAACAAATGGTTGTTTATAGTATCAATTGTTCTAGAAAATTAATTTAGCGCAATTACTAATTATTTTTGACAATTTTTACTCTCAAACCACATAAAGTAAAGGCAAACACTCAATAGTCAAATTAAGCATAAAATCTAAAAATAAGAGCCAAGAAGTGTAATAAAAATCATGAAAATGTCACCAATTTATATCAGAAACTTGGGTTCAATCAGGCAACCTCGGGAACGAGATCGATTTGATGTTCAATTCCTAGTAAAGGTGGTAAACCTTAAGGTAGATCATCGAGAAACACATCGCTATATTCCTACAAAACATCAATCACAACATAGGCGAAGTAGGGTCAAGATCGTTAGTTGAAAAATAAGCCTCTTTGTACAAAAGTACAAACATTTGCATGTTTGTCATCAAAGCTCTCTTAACATCCTTCTCTTTTGCATAGAAATTCATTTTTTTCTCTTCTTTTCTCTCATTGGCTGAATTATCTTCATTCTTTTTCTCTTAGATTTGCCTTCTATTTTTCTCGCACTCTTCTTTTTCTCCTTCTTTCTCTTTTTCTTTTCTTTTTCACTCAACCTCTTTTTGTGCAAATTCATCATAGGATTTTTCAAGTTGCATTTGGTCTACAAAAATTTGTTTTGGTGTCAAAGGTCAAATTGTATACCTTTTTCCCTCTTTCTCCACTAAACACCTATTCAAATACCCATCATGCATTACTCTCTTATCCTATTGCCATGGTCTACCCAATAACATATGACTAGCGTGCGTTGGAACCACATCACATGTAACTTCATCACTATACTTCCAAATTGTAAATGGCATCCTCACTTGTTTTTGGACTCTCACTTCCCCACTATTAATAAGCCATTGTAATTTGTAAGGTATGGGGTGTTTAGTGGTTTTTAGTCTCAATTTATTAATAAATAATGTACTAGTCACATTCACACAACTATCCCCATCAACAATCACACTAAACACTTTCCCACTAACTAAGCATCTAGTATAAAAGATATTTTCTCGTTGGAGTCTCACCGCCTCTTGGTCTTCTTTATATTGTGCACTCAAAGCACGCCTAGTCACTATCAATCTACCCTCCATAGGTAACTCCACATCACTACAATCCTCCAAGGAAGACATCTCATCATCAACATCACTCTCATCGTTGGTTTCAACCTCACCACCACACATCACCGTTACTCTTTTGTTTGCGCATTGTGAAGCTATATGACCAAATCCCAAGCAAATAAAACATTTGATATCTCTATTTTTGTTAGTGTGGGAAGTAAAAATACCTTTGTTTTTGTTGTTGAATGGTTCTTTTGACTTGGTTTTGTCATCTTTTTTGAATTGGGCAACCTTGTTATCATTCCTACAATTCGACCTCCATATGGAATTTTGAGTCGAATATGTGTTGGCTTACGGAACCCCAAGACCCTTAATCGACCCTTAGAACTCGTTATCAATCATATCAGAATTAGTTTCTCAACAAAGCAATCAAATTAAGATTTGTTCTTACACCCAAGAACATTTATGAAAAGAACTCAAGTTATTTTTTAGAAATCCCCTTGAACCCCAATCAATTAAGCACTCAAGAAACCAAAAAAATAGGGATTAAAATTGATAACAGTAGATAAACTCAATTTTAATCAATAAAAACACCTTGCACATAAACATAAAAGAAAGCAAAAACTTTTTCTATTCAGATATGAAATTTTCGAATTACAACTTGACCAGCATTACATCAGAAAACAGCCTTTTTTATAGGTGTTATAATGCAAGACAAAACATTAAAAATTGAAATAAATGTCTTCAAGGTAGTAAACAACATGGCTGATGTTGAGAACATGGTGGAGAAGGTGAGTGAGATGAAAAGATAATCTTCAATATTGAGAGAAAGGTGGCTACTAGAGAGAATAAGATGGAGAGGTAAATATGACAGCCACAAAAAAAAACCTAAAACATGCTTAATTAAACCTAAACCTAATAGGTTTGGAATGGGCTTAAGTAAAAATAACAAATGGCCCATGTATTCTAACTTTAAAAGCTTAATTGAGCCTATAAAGTGAATAAAACCAACGTGACCTACTTGAAATATGGCCCATTTTACTTATTCTAACCTAAAGGAGACAAATAAAAATAGCCCATAACAACAAACCCAAATTTAACCCAAAATAGGCTCAAAAAGACAACCACTCCAAACTAGTCTGTTAGCCCAATGATATAGACATACTTAGGCTCCAAAACATTTCCATATATGGACTTTCCATATTTGGACAGCCCACTTTCAACATGTTTTTGCATATAAATTTAGAGTTGCTCCTTCAGACGCTTTGTTTGGGACCTTGTGATCGAATCAACAAAATTTTTCATATTAGGAAAACCTTCCATGTTGGCACTTGAATGATCTTGTTTTTTTTTAGTAGCCTAAATATGATTTCCCATGGCATCTTCTTACGCTTTAGCTCCGTTTTCTAAATTTGGTGAAACTTCCTTATTTGGAACACGAAAACTTTCCATATTTGGAATCAATTCTAAATCACTTAGATTGCTTCTTGTAGCATCTTGAACGTCATATGTATCACTACAAGAAAACAACCCCTTTTGTGACGTTTTTAAAACGTCACAAAAGGTCCAAAAACGTCACAAAATATCATTTGTGACGTTTTAAAAAACGTCACGAAATGTGGTGTAAGCAAAAGGTTTCTGCGACGTTTTATGAAAAACGTCGTGGAAAGCCCGGACATTTCGCGATGTTTATTAAAACGTCACATAAAGTTTGGACAATTCGCGACATTTTTTAAAAACGTCACGGATTGTCTAACATTCTGTGACGTTTTTAAAACGTCGCAGAATGTGAATGTCTTCCGAGACGTTTTTTTTAAACGTCGCAGAATATATTTTGCGACGTTTTTTAAAAAGTCGCGAAATATCTTCTACGACGTTTTTCGAGTTATTTTCTTTTAATTATTATTTTATTTTTAAAATAATTTAAATTTAATAATTTTCAATTTTAATAATTTTTTAAATAACAATTTTTTTAAATCTTATTTGTTTAATAACTATTCAATATTATTTATAAATTTTATTTAATAATTTTTAATTTTAATATATCATTAATTTTAATAATTATTAATATATTATTTAATTACAATTCACAAATATGCAAGGAATCTAAAATTTCATTCTCAATTCACTTAATTAGATGTTTGTCTTCCTTTCATCATGTCATTGAATTTAGTTAATGGGCTTTAGCTAAGCAAACCCCATTATTGGAATAAATGGGAAGATGATATGAAGAGCAATTAAGGTAAAACCCAAAATCGCCAGAATGTAAAAACTAGTAACTATCTTATCGTGCAGAGTAAAAATTACAGCCATGAGAAACACAACTGAAAGAGAGGAGAGTGTTAAAGCAAAATGTAACAGAACCTAAGCTTTCACAACCCCCTTCCCCTTCTTTCCTATTTTGGTCTCCTTTATTTCCTTGCAATAAAAATGCCCAAATCACCATTTCAAGCTTTCGCTACTCCTCTTTGCCTACAACAATAAAAGTCAGATATAACCTTCAGTCTAGTTTCAACAATTCCAAATGTTAACAAGTTAAAGAAATAACAAGTTTTCAACAAATCCAAGTGTAAGTGAAAGATTCAACAAATATAAACCTTTAAAGTAAAACATCAAATTCATGCTACACAATATTATGGAAGCTCAATTTCTGATGGAATCTCTATTCTTCTAACTAGTTATGAGGAATAAAATTGTAACATTTATGCAAGAATTTCAGTTCTTAAATGTCAAAAGAGTTTGCAGCATCAATACCAATCTAGTTCCATACAAAGTTTTTGAGAACTTGCACACTTTTACGCTTTGATAGCAAGTCTTGTTTTTAGCTCCTCATCCACAGCATCTATGAACTCTTCAGTGTTGACATACTAATCTCTGGTAAGCCTACATCAGAGATTCGAAGCACATTATGTTCATGAGATCATGTGTAATACACTCTGTAAAAGTTTAATAAATACTCACTTAGATCCATGTATAATAAGAGCAAGATCCTTGGTCATCTTGCCAGACTCTACTACTCCAATACAAGCTGCTTCTAGTTTCTCAGTGAAATCCAATAGTCTAGCATCGTCATCCAACTTAGCCCTGCCAATGAAAACGCAACATTATCATTCTATCCATCTCCCAAAGTGCAAAAAGTATTTGAAATTTGGAAGATCATAAGTACAGACCAACAGAAGAACAATTACCTGTGTGCAAGTCCATGAGACCAAGAAAAGATAGAAGCTATGTTGTTAGTGCTGGTCTCACCACCTTTCTGATGGACCCTATAATGTCGAGTGACTGTACCATGAGTTGCTTCAACTTCTATAGCCTTTCCATCCGGGCACACTTAAAAGCATACCAGACTTGATGAGGGATGAGAGACCAAATAATGATCATCCAAATGCCTAGAGAAAAGTTCAGACATGTTTGCAACTTGATGCACATATGTAAAAAGGCCGACTGTTTGATTCTCATGGGGGAAAAAATAAAAAAAATTCTAGACATCCATGTGCAAAAATGGGCGGCTTAGTTCTTCCCAAAACTATACCTTTTGGATATATTCGCACACTTCATCCTAATGGGGCCCCTCACTAGCATCTGAACACTTAGTACTGCCTCTGCTGTCATAGACTCTTTTGCATCGATTAAGACAAAGTCAGTAATTCTAAAGCAACAGAAATCTAAGATCCTAAGAAAAAGTTCCTAAAACTCATCACATTCACCTATGAACCTTCTTTGTTCTGGCACGAATGGTGATTCTATGATGTATATCTATTGAATTGGGGTCTAAAGCTGATTGAGATATCTCTAGCCTTTCTGATCTCACAATCTCTAAATCCCTGTAAAAGTAAAATTGGCTAAATTGTCTCCTGTACGTGTATCACTTAAGAATAAGACTACGAATACCATTTATGAGAACGAAAGCAATATTATATAATGAGATATCCTCGGTTAATCAATCATAGCAGAAACCAGAGAAATTTACTGATTAGATATTAACATGAAGAGAAATCAACCATAGTGGACCCGGAAAAAGAGGAGATACAACGCCTTAATTTATTTTTATGCTTCGATATTCTTATTCAACCAAGTCAAAAGCTTGAAGATAACAGTACTAAACTTAAAACCAGCTACTAACTCAAAACTCGACAACAGGCACTAAAAAGTAATTGAAAATGCTAACATATAATTGAACTATAACAAGCAATGACAGATTTCATTTTCAGATAGCTGAATACGTTTCCCTCTATTATTCCTTCCTTCCAGTAGCCTCTGTATCATCCCTTCCAATCCTTCCATTCCTCACCCAATTCCATTCCAATAGCCTTTGTATAATAACCTTTTCTGCATCATTACTTCAGTTCTATTGGCTCCATTTATTGTTTACAGTATATGAGAAATATCAAAGTTTTGCATCAGTGTAAGAGAAACTAGTACTAAACTAAAAGAAATGTTAGGAACGTAGGCTATCCAGAACGCTAGGCTATGGAATAAGTTAAATCATGCTTCATTTAATAATATAAGCATAACCATTCACCTGATAAGTTCCTGCAAAGAAATGACTCGCCCTCCTTATTCTGCAGTGTCATAAGAAGAAGAGATTGAGTTTGTCATTTGAAGAATGCTCAACGTCACATATTAGACAATCAAGTGGATGATTCATGAGCAGAAACTCCATCACACCTTCGTGTGCCTTCTTTGCGATGGGTGTATCAATTTTAATCTTCATTCCTAAAAAAAACGAAAAATCCTCAAGTAAATAAGCAAATCGAATCAAACCCAAAAGGTAAATTATACATAGTGTGAGTTACCAAAGAAACCTCAACCAAAAAATTGACAAAAAAAAAAACGAAGACAACATTGAAGCAACATCAGCGTATTCTCTGCATCTAACATCGCTCGTCAATTGGAATGAGCGAGTAGGCATGGCACAAGAAGCCACGGGCTTAGGAGACTTCTCGACTTCGACGAGGCACATACGGCAGTTGCCGATGAGGGTTCTGGGTGGAAGATTTGGGGTGGGCTCGGGTGCTGCAACAGTAGCGGTAGCTTCCGGTGACTGACAGTGAGAGTTGGAGAAAATGGAGGAGGAAGAGACGATTCACAGGGATTCCTCGACGCCAATAACCCTAACCCCTTTTCTATAGTACTCTCTGATATTTTTATTTGCAACTTTGAGGAGTAATTAAATATCGATTTGATAACTTTATTCAGCCTTCTGCGATGTTTGCTCCAACAAAACGTCGCGATCTTTATTTTGCAACGTTGCAAAAAGTATGACAAATTTGTGACTTTTTTAAAACGTCACGAAAATTTTAGACAATTCGTGACGTTTTTTTTATAAAACGTCACGAATTCTATTGATTTGTTGTAGTGTATCATAATGTCTAAAAATAATTTATGAATATACTTAAATATAATATTAATCTCGTAATTACGCTTTAATCATTTACAAAATATCTTTATACTATGAAGATAATTAAATAAATATTTAAAAAAATAATATTTTTAATTAATTATATTATATATGTACACTCGATAGATTTGACATTAAGACATAAGCGACGATGAACCTCGTGGACGTGTAGCCTTAAAGCCGTAGTGGCAACGGTGTTTCCTAGTTCATAAAATGGAAGTCCAAGAAACAGCCACTTGCCCAGCATCCGCAATCATTAAATGATATGCAATAGGGCATTGAATAGTCGTGGGTAAGTGTTCCATTCTTAGGTAATGAAAATAGGAATAACAGGGACAACTATTGCTGCCAGAGCCAGCCTAAGCGGTTATTTGTTGGTAAGGACACCAACTGTTTTAACAGTAACGGAGGAAAATTATGATGATGCGTGAGTGGTCGGAAGTTTTGAGGAGATTTTCACTGTTGGCATATTCGTGCAAGAATGGAGATGCAAACGTAAATGCGAATGTTTTTCCAATACCTAGAACACACCAATGTGGACTAAAAGCACGTCAACGCATCTTCATGCGACTAGCAAAGGCCTGAATCGCTGCAAAAATGGGATGCCAGGGGAACTGGTCTAGCGAATATTAACAAATGTTGCCTATTCCATTTCCAGCGGGATAAAGAGCTCATGCGCAGAGATCTCTGACATCAATTTTCGAAGTTCCTTTCAATTCAGACAGTTATGCTTGTTAGATTATTTTATGTCCCATGTAATTTATCGTATTGCACCCAAGATAATGGTTATTGGGTATTACCGACTAGGTCTCAAATAGGTCACAGACTCTTTTCCTCTCTCTTCTAATTCTAAAGGACATGTCCTTTGGTAATGGTATATAAGTTGCAAATAACTTATGAAATGAATAATTCTGAACCATTGAGGAAAACTCTAACGAAAGAAGACGAGAGGAAATAAAACGCATTCAAGCAAATCGATATCTCACAATAATCGATATAAATACGGGTACGCAAAATCGAATCGATCCTATTAATGTTTTACAATTGGTATCAGAGACAGGTTAATTCATGATTTGTTCTCTACAGTTTTACCGTGTATTGCTATGATTGTATGTTGTTCGTATTGATTTTGTTCTATATGTGATAAAGAACAATCGCATGATATGATGCTTTAGTTTGAGAATTTCGGATGTTAATAGCACTCTCACTGTTTAACCGAAACATCCTGGTCATGAATGTATGGTTCTTGAAACTAAAGATTTGCGTCATGTTGATGAGGGTTATATTCATTGCATTTCTGAAATGTCATGTACTGCTTTCTTTCATACTGTGGTTTTGTTATGTTTTACTATGGCCGTGCATATCCAAAAAATGGTTTCGGTTTTAATGGTAGAAATGGAATGAAAACCGATTTAATATGTTGATGTTGTTATTTATGAATATGAAACTGGGTTGTTTAAAAGTTTCCGAATAGACTATGAATTTTCGGTGAAGATTTGTCTTGTTTTGGATTCTGTATTTGCTCTACAATAAATGAAAATCGAAACGAAAGTCTATTATTGGAATTTCTGTTATGGTTTAGAGTAATAATGATATACGGTAGAGAGAATAATCGATCTTCCATGAGTGCTCTTATTAAAGGGTTGGGATAGTTTTCATTTTGAAGAGAAACCATCCTTTGTGTTTGTGATATGAAGCACAACGTAGGAAGAGCAATCAAAGAATTGAAGAAAGAATTAGAAAAAGAAAAAAAACCCAGAATCGGTGAGGAAGACGATGAACAGCGTCTTGCGCGTGTTGCACACGCGCCGCCGCTATTAATAGTGGCGTTGCGCGTGCACCGACGGCTTCTTCGTGCCCGAGTTGAGCTTCTGGGCTTATTTTTGTTGAAGTTTTGGGCCATTAAGGGTTATATTGAGTTTATGAAGATTTATGGCCCAAATTATAAGGAATTTTTTCATAATTGATTTATACATAATATAATTTAAGAATTTAGTGCCATATTATTTATTTGTTTGGTACTTGGAATATTTTATATTATGTAATAATTGGAATTAAATTTTCCTAGTATATGTAGAATATAATACATGACATTATGGATATTTAAAATAGTTTGTTTGTCACCAAAGTGACCAAACTAGTTAAATTAAATTTTGTCATGTATAATAATTGTCCAATTAAATATTTATTGCATGGAAAGCTTGTTAGTCACCAAAGTGCCCTAGCTTGAAAAATTTTAATCATTTAATTGTGATTTATTTCAATTGTTCAATATAATATGATGCAAAATGACATAACGGTTGAATTGAACAATTGAGATTATTAATTATAATGCTAGGAGGTCACCCAAAGGTAGACCATTGCTTATAATTAATGACATTAAAGGGATTTTATCAACATATTAAGTTAATATGATTGTATATCCAAAGATAACATACATATTGACTGTAATATGTTTGATTGTCCATTATAGTATTATATATAAGCATCATACTAGGTTATTTCGGTGCATTTAAATTTCATCCAAAGGAGAATTTAAATGCATAATTAATGTTTATTAGTTAGTTTGAATCAATTTAGGTTTACTCAAAGCATTAATGTGAACTATATGTTGCATGTGCAACATCTACTAGTTTGTTCGCTTTAGGAAATGACTTGATTAAATTCAATGGTCTAAACTGTGGGGATTGGTCCGAACAAATCCAGTTCCAACTGGGTGTAATGCATTTGGACTTGGCCATAGTTTCAAACGTAAGACCTGAAGCCATAACTGAGGCCAGTTCTGAAGCTGACAAGTCTTATAATGAGGCTTGGGAACGGTCTAATAGGCTGTACTTGTATTTAATGAGAATGACGATCGCCAAAAATGTCAAGTCATCAATGCCTAAAACGGACAATGCAAAGGAGTTCATGTTGAAGCTGAAAGAATACTCTCAATCTGATACAGCTGACAAGTCCATAGTAGGGACTTTAATGAGTGAGCTAATGACCAAGAAATTTGAATGGTCACAGCCCATTCATGATAATGTAACTCATATGTCAAACCTAGCTGCAAAGTTGAAATCCATGGGTATGGATGTGAGTGAGTCATTTCTAGTACGCTTTATTATCAACTCCTTCTCTGTAGAATTTGGCCGCCCGGTGAATTATAACACCATTAAAGAAAAATAGAACCTTCAAGAAATAAAGGTCGTGTTGGTTCAGGAGGAAGGGAGATTGAAGAAAATAAAGGACCACTCCATTCATCTCACATTTCATCAAGGTGCTAGTAGCAGCAAGAATAAACCACGAAAGAAAGGCAAAGAGAAGGACAAAGCTCTCAGCAAAGTTAATGAGGTTCGAATCAAGAAAGATAAGAGGTGCCACTTCTGTAAGAAGCCTGGCCACTTTCAAAAAGAATGTCCGAAAAGAAAGGCTTGGTTCGAAAAGAAAGGTACATACTATGTCTCAGTATGTTTTGAATCAAATCTTATTGATGTGCCTAAAAATACTTGGTGGTTAGATTCTGGTGCAACTACTCATGTGTCAAATGTTAAACAGGGATTCCTTACAATTCAGACCATAAACGAAACTGAAAAGTTCTTGTATATGGGGAACATAATGAAGGCACGGATAGAGGGCATTGGGACGTACAGATTGATCTTGGACACTGGATGTTACCTAGATCTAAAAAAGTGTCTTTATGTTCCTGAATGTGCTAGAAATTTAGTTTCTGTTGCAAAATTAGATGATGTAGGATTTCAATTCAAGATTGGAAACAATGTCTTTTCATTGTATAAACATAAGTACTATTATGGTTCTGGTACATTAATTGATTGTTTATATCGTTTCAATCTTGATGTTGATTTTGCTGAATCTCTGTTTCATGTTGACCATATTATAGGAAATAAACGTAGTGCACATAATGAATGTTCTGCTTTTTTGTGGCATAAAAGATTAGGTCATATATCCAAAGAAAGGGTACAGAGGTCAGTGAAAAATGAAATCTTACCTCCATTGGATTTTGTTGACTGGGATATATGTGTGGATTGCATTAAAGGCAAGCAAACAAAACATATATCAAAACATCCAGCCACAAGAAGTAACGCATTACTTGAATTGATACACACTGACATCTGTGGTCCTTTCGACGTTCCTTCTTGGGGTGACGAAAAATATTTCATTACCTTTATTGATGACTTCTCACGATATGGATATGTTTATCTGCTACATGAGAAGTCTCAGTCTGTAGACATCCTAGAGGTGTTCATTACTGAGATAGAAAGGCAGTTAGATAGAAAAGTAAAGATAGTGAGGTCTGATAGAGGTTGTGAATATTACGGAAAATTTAATGAAAGTGGACAATGTCCAGGTCCATTTGCAAAGTTTCTTGCTAGTCGAGGCATATGTGCACAATACACAATGCCTGGTACACCACAACAAAATGGTGTAGCTAAAAGGCGAAATCATACTCTTATGGAAATGGTTAGGAGCATGTCAAGTAACAGTATTATACCTTTATCATTGTGGATGCATGCATTAAAGACCGATGCGTATATGCTAAATAGGATTCCTAGTAAGGCAGTTCCTAAGACACCTTATGAACTGTGGAAGGGAAGGAAACCTAGTTTACGACACCTCCACATTTGGGGTTGGCTGGCAGAAGTAAGGCTGTATAATCCACATGAAAAGAAGCTCGATGCGAGAACCGTTAGTGGTTATTTCATCGACTATTCCGAAAAGTCAAAGGGATATAGATTTTATTGTCCTAATCATAGTACGAGAATAGTTGAGTCCGAAAATGCTCGGTTCATTGAGAATGGTCAAATCAGTAGGAGTGGAGAAATACGAAAAGTGGATATTCACGAGAATCGAGTAGAAACTACTCAAAGTCTAGTAGAATCTACCACATCAGACGTGATTCTACCGGTTGTTATTCCTATTGTTGCACACGAACACGCAACATACCGGAACAACAAATTAATGTTCCAATTTCACAAATTGAACATATTAATGACGAACCAGCTAATAATGATCAAGTTACAAATGATCAAGTCATGTCACAAGACGTAGCATTACCAAGGTCTGTAAGGCAAAGAAGACCAGCTATCTCAAGTGACTACGAAATTTACTTTCTTGAACATGAATGTGACTTGAGCATTGATAAAGATCCAGGCTCGTTCAAACAAGTCATGGAATGTAACAATTCTGAAAGATGGTTCAATGCTATGAAAGAAGAGTTGAAATCAATGGATGACAACAATGTCTGGGAATTAACTAAGTTGCCAGAAGGTGCAAAGCAAGTGGGTTGTAAATGGGTTTTTAAGACCAAACGAGACTCACAAGGCAACGTTGAAAGATATAAAGCCAAACTTGTTGCCAAAGGTCACACTCAGAAGGATGGTATTGACTATAAAGAAACCTTCTCTCCAGTTTCAAAGAATGACTCTTTAAGAATTGTTATGGCACTGGTAGCTCATTATGATTTAGAGCTTCACCAAATGGACGTAAAGACCGCCTTTCTTAATGGTGACTTGGAAGAAGAAGTATATATGGACCAACCGGAAGGTTTTGTGACCACAGGAAAAGAACGATTAGTGTGTAAATTAAAGAAATCAATATATGGACTGAAACAAGCTTCCCGACAATGGTATCTTAAGTTTAATGATATCATTACGTCTTATGGTTTTATAGAAAATATCGTTGATCGGTGTATCTATATGAAGGTTAGTGGGAGCAAGTTTATTATATTAGTCTTATATGTTGACGATATTCTTCTTGCTGCGAATAATGTTATTTTGTTACATGATGTAAAGAATTTTTTTTCTAATAATTTCGAAATGAAAGATATGGGTGAGGCATCCTATGTGATAGGAATAGAAATATTCCGGGATAGATCACAAGGATTGTCTCAGAAAAAATATATCGAGAAAATATTAGAAAGATTTCAAATGAAAAAATGCTCCACAGGGATAGTTCCAATTCAGAAAGGTGACAAATTTAGTATAATGCAATGTCCACGAAATGATTTGAAACGTAAGAACATGGAGTCTATTCCTTATGCGTCAGTAGTTGGGAGTTTAATGTATGCTCAAACATGCACTAGGCCAGATATCAGTTTTGCTGTTGGAATGCTAGGAAGATATCAAAGTAATCCTGGACTGGACCACTGGAAAGCTGCAAAGAAAGTCGTTAGGTACTTACAAGGCACCAAGGACTATATGCTTACATATAGAAAATCAACTCATCTTGAAGTGATAGCTTACTCGAATTCAGACTATGCTGGTTGTATAGACTCACGAAAATCTACATTCGGGTACATGTTCCTATTAGCTGGAGGAGCAGTTTCATGAAAAAGTGGAAAGCAGTCCGTCATTGCTACTTCCACTATGGAGGCAGAATTTGAAGCGTGCTTTGAGGCTATAGTTCATGGATTGTGGATGCGGAACTTTATCTTAGGTCTTGGTCTTGTCAACAGTATTGCCAGACCGTTAAGAATTTATAGTGACAATTCTCCAGCCGTATTCTTCTCTAAGAATGACAAATATTCCAAGGGTGCGAAACACATGGATTTGAAGTATTTGTCTGTGAAAGAAGAAGTGCAAAAACATAAAGTGTCAATTGAGGATATTGGTACCGATCTCACGATAGCGGATCCGTTAACGAAAGGCTTACCGCCCAAAACATTTATTGGTCATGTTGAACGTATGGGCCTTATAGATAAGTCCTTGTTAGTATAGTATTCAGACATGTATATATACATATCATTGTCTTGCTCGAATTGTTATGACACTTATGAATTCAATTACAGTCTTATGTTTTTGCACACTTATTGGTTATCCACATTATGTTGTATACAATAATTATTATTTGTGAGATAACAATTACCAAATTACCCACTTAAAGTTTAATGAGTTAAGTTGATTCTGTGATACATGGAAGGAATCATGTTATATAACTTGTGACCGCCATGATCCCATCAGCTTAATTCAATTAAGGGTGACTTGATCGATTCCATGTATTGTGTGCACTTAAAGTTGTTGGATCATCAAGTCGTAACATGGGCCAAGTGGGAGAATGCTAGATTATTTTATGTCTCATGTAATTTATCGTATTGAGTCCTATAAAATGCACCCAAGATAATGGTTATTGGGTATTACCGACTGGGTCTCAAATGGGTCACAGATCCTTTTCCCCTCTCTTCTAATTCTAAAAGACATGTCCTTTGGTAATGGTATATAAGTTGCAAATAATTTATGAAATGAATAATTCTGAACCATTGAGGAAAACTTTAACGAAAGAAGATGAGAGGAAATAAAACGCATTCAAGCAAATCGACATCTCACAATAATCGATATGAATACGGGTACGCAAAATCGAATCGATCCTATTATTGTTTTACAATGCTATGAATAATTGATGAATTTCAACATCACCGTCAAGAACCTGAAGGAAGGTTTCAAAGATATTAAAGCGCAAAAGTAGCGGCGATTAAAGCTAAGTATCTAATGGTTAATATGAAGTTATTGTTATCTGTTTCCTGCCCAGAGAGCAGTATAGCATAAATGTTGGTGTTGCAGCAATATATGTTAAAAGGACAAACTAGTTTGGACGGCGACCGCAATGAAAATTTCAGAAAATTGGAAAAACGTCTAATCTGGCTAAACCACATGTCCAAACCGACTTGTAAGCATTCTAAAGTGTCCTCAGTAAATACTCAAATCTTTCAAAATGGGAAGATGGTCAGCATAGATGCTCAGAGACCAACACAACGATCCAGTATTAAAGCAACCATTGACTGCTTTGCTTTGGAAGAATCCTCCTTGGAGTGCATGCTCTCAAAGTTCTCAAGTTACTACGCTTTACATCTGTTATGTTCATCGTATCATACATGAAAAGAGCACCCGTCGTACAGACGATTGCAGCGCCTTTCTATATAGTTGGTAAGAGGTAATCCAATATAAGACTATACTCTAAGCAGTCTTCTTATAGTAAAAATGGTCGAAACTGATGGCTCCATGCGGGTACCATAATTTCATATCATTACAAATAACAGCTTTACTCCACAATGTATCCTCTGCAACTGAGTACACTTTTGTGTCCATAACAAAACAGCTGTTTCTGTTTCTATTAAAAAACTAAAAATCATGTGTTTTCAAACGAACGATAAGAATAAATTTTAGCGAAAATAATTGATTATCATTTGCTATGGAAATTACATTAGATGATAATAAACCCCATCAATACTTCCTATAAGAATATAAAATTACTGCGTATCTTACAGAAATTTGTGCCTTCAAGATACAGATTCTAAACTACCTCTACTCCAAATTTTCAGAGAATTCAGCTTTCTTCAATTTTATTTTATACCATGATTTTGATATTCCCAGGAGTGCACCTCCATCAACACATACTGGCAGTACTATACATTAGACCTGGTAGCGTCTATCTTGAATTAGGCAGCACTCTTGCATCCAGCTACTAGGTGAAAATGCAACTCACTTCTTGCCACATACTTCTTAGTTACTAGGAGTTGAAATTCTCCATGAGGGAGCCAGAAACGAGATTACCGTGGAAAATGGACTTTTCGGGTATCATTCAATTGAATATTAAAACTAAAAACAGGACAAAATGGAGATGAATGCGTTATTCAATATTGAAATTCCAATCAATTCTCTGATTAAAGAAATACATAAAGAGCAATACTGCAGCTCTTACACCAGAGATTTCACCTTTAACCAAGCTACACGAGTATCCCTGCAAAACTGTCTTTAGACTTCCACTTTGTTGGCACTAAATTGTACAAAAGATCTAAAACTGAAGCAATTCAGGTGACAGCCAACCCCAATCCTTATCATACAACAGAGTAACCAAACCAGGGCAGTCTCTTCCAAAAGTTTTGCTGGTTGGTCAATGTTAAATAATCTTGTTATTCATACAGGACCTGCCGTGAGATACAGGCTGGACGTCAAAACCCATATCATCCTGAAAAGGCCATCATCCAAAGGGAAGCCACCTGGTTCATCCTGGCAATAAGAACAGAAAGAGTGTATCAAGACTTCCGAAAAGGTGCCCACGAACCGAGACTGCATGCCACCAAAAACCTTTGTTACAAACAAATCTTCACAAGAATGTTTCAGTCCTTGCAGGTGTGCATAGAGATTTTCTCCAGCAGCAAAGGCCAATCTTCGCCAAGTTGCTGTGGGTTTAGCTCCATTGCAACTTTGAAATCAAGCAAAGATATTGAACAATGTGGTCTTTGTTCCTGTGTCAATTCTGCAGTTCCACTGCTACCCTGTACATGTAAGTGATCACTTGGCCACGTGCCATTGATAGCTTTTCCTTGAGCCAGGTGCTTGTGGATAGGCAGCTTTTTGCAATTATGTGAAGACCTTGCTCCTACCAACTCAACACAGGACCTTATCAATCTCTTCAAGTACACATCTAACATATTGTTCAACATATTGGCACATTCCAATGAAACTCCCCCAAGGCCCTGCTCAGCTGCAATCTGCTCCATGCGTTTACTTAAAATCTCTGTACCAGACAATGCACCGGTATCATAGTAGCTAATAAAACAACCATTGTTTGTCATTGGCATGGCTTTGCGGGCCCCACCCATACTAGCTGAACAAAATGGGATCCCAAGGGGTGCAAGCAGAGATCTTCTAGAGAAACTTAACTTGTTGACTTGCTCCACCTCTTCCTCGTCTTCCAGAAAAGTTGCACGATCTTTGCTATCTGTTGTCAGTTTTGCACTGCCCCTGAGAAGCAGTCCCTCCTTTTCGTTCCTGGATGGTTCCGCATGGGCTTGAAGTTGTTGAATAGGTCTTTGATAGTCACATAGGGGCATTTCTCCATTTTCCATGATAACCGTATGGCCACTATCTTTGGCAACAATTGACTGATGTGGAACACAGTCAATTTTCCCATTTGGTCCAAGTGGGCTAGGTCTATCTCTAGCCTTCCGCTCCCGTGCCCCTCTTCTGGCTTTTCGCGGGGACATTGGCAAGACTCCATTAGACCAATTTGGCACACTTTGGTTGTGAATGGGAACAACAGGATCACCCTGTTCGTGTCCATCCTCTCTATTAGGTGACATTTGAATTACGGACTTAACAGGTCCTGCTTCATGAATTGGCGGTGCTGTCTTAGCTTGAGATGCATTCTTCAAAATTGAGCGAATAAGCTCATTATGCAGTGAAAGATCCTCCCTTCCAAGCAACCGATAACATGACTTATCAAAGTCACTCTTACTTAGCTTGTGACTTAAAAACCTGTTCAGGTTGTAAAAGTACTTACTGGACCTCTCAACCCCAATCTTCTTAAAAATCTGAGTTTTAAGTTCAGTTAAATCAATTCTGGAGCTGTGCTGAGGTTGCATTTCTCAAAAACAAACTCATACACCACGTAACAGAACGTCAAATGCCCCCCAAACCCCGATTAAACTCCAAATTACTATTATTCCCACCTCCAAACAACCAGATAGTCACCCAGCCCACATATCAAATCAACTCAAGCCCTCCATACTTGAAGACGAGAACCCAGAAGCACCTTAGACCAAATAAGGAAAACCTCGAGTTCCAACTAAAGATACAGTTATTTCCGTTTCCAAACGACCCAAAATTCAACCTTCCACGAATAATACAATGCAAACCCAAATCTCATCTTTACAGAAAGCGAAAACCCTAAAGATCAAACTGACTGTTTTAACTTATCCAAAACCCCAAACCACAGACAAATTGATTCAACAGCATAGCAAGCCAAAACCCTAAAGTTCCAAATCACCAGAGCTAATGGGTTGGCCCTTTTTCACCAACTTCAAAAACAACGAATCATAAAAACTTAACCAATTAAACCAACCCCTTTCCTTCTCTGGCACTGTTTCGAATTACAAAGCTCCAAACTTCAAATTCGGAAAATTGGAGTTGACAGCAGAGAGATCAGTGAGTTGCGATCGACTAAAGAACAGAGTAGCAGAGAAAATAAAGAGACTCAATTGCAGAACCCGCAATGAACAGAAAAACTGAGGAATAGGATAGTGAGATTGATTGAACTCTGACCTTAACCCAACTTGGATAATTGCAGAGGAAATCCCAACACTTAGTGGGCTCTTTGCGCTTCGAATCTTCGCCTGCTTCGCTTCGCGCTTTATCTTTGTCTTTTCGTTTTACCTATGTCGAGCAATATGCCGATTTTTTTTTCTCCGATTAATACAGAGAGAGAGAGGGAGGGAGAGAGAGCTTCTTTGTTTATGCAGCTCGAACTCGATCGCTGTTAATAATTTCTGTTTTTTTTTTTTTTGGGTTGCTTTCTTTTATTTCTCTCTTAACTCGATTTAATTTAATCGAATTATTACTTTGTTTACTTATCTCCCCTCCCCTGCTCTCTGGCCTATTTCTAACCTTAATGCTCTTTTAGAACAAAGCTTGTCCAATTTCAGGATTTGATTTCATTTTGAACATTCATCCTCCTCTATTGTTTCCTTCTCTTATTTCTAGGAATGCTGTGCTGTGTAAAATATATCACGAGCTCTCCTCTCTTCTTCTCACGGGACGACAAAATGTGATGCCTTACTTTTATGGGTAATAGTTAGCCCTTACTAGTTATTTACATTTATTTGTTTGCAGATTTGAAAATTTGTCAACTATATTGCCAATGATGCATAACTAGCAGTCTATCATTAATTTTGTGCAAATGACGTCATATTATGCACTTTTAAATTGTTTAATAAATAGTTTTACTATCAAAGCCAATATTTCATTTTTAAAATTTAAGTTCAATAAATTTAATTGAATATTTCTTTTACTTCCAAAATCCTAATATTAATTATAATTTTATTTGTGACAATTATGACATGAAATGCATTTCATATTGTAGTATCATATACATACAATTTATGTCTAATAAGTAATAGAAAGTGTTACGTTGGTATAAATATTAAAAAGGTGAGGACATTGTGGTTTATGTTTTATTTAAAATAGATATATTTATATCTCATATCAATTTTTTTTATTTTGTTCAATTATTCTAAAAAAAAGATGTCACAGTTAGGGGTGAGCATTATTCAGGTTGGCCTGATAAGAAAATGTTAAATTTCGGATAATTCGGGCCGGAACGGGTATTACCCGAATTATTTTCGGGCCAAGACGGGTAACTCAAAAAAAATTCGGGCCGGCCCGATTATCCGAATTAGGTTTAAAAAATTATGAAAATACATTTCGTTATTTTTCTTGTAAAATTAACAGATTAATTATGCTACTTAATTAAAATATTTGGTTATATTATTAGTGAATTCAACTATTTATTGAAATATGAAAATGTAATTCAAGTATTTAGTTATTTTGTATAATTTTTGAAAGAGAACCAAACAAAATTTCAGGTAATTCGGGCTTTACCTGAACAAAATTTCAGGTAATTCAGTTCGGGTAATGAAATTTTAGGTTCGGGCCGGGTAAGATGAAAAAAATTTCGAGTAATTCGGGTCGAGCTCGAACAGTAAAAATTAGGCCTAAATTACCCGAATGCTCACCCCTAGTCCCAGCTTCTCTCTAAATTTTAGCATGTCGTGCATAACCATGTTAGCTTGTTTACTTCCTCCTTCATAGCTAGTCTTTAGCTCTTCTTATTAGCTTTCCCATGAGTTCTTTGTTGTCTCTTTTTGTAACCTTAGCTAGTCAGTCTCCTTTTGCTTCTTCCACTTTTCCCTTCTTCATTGCATCCTTATTTAGACTTTTAGTTTTTTGATATAGTCTTTCATCCTTTTCCTTTCCTTATTTTTTTCTACATTTAAACTTTTCAACCTAATTGCTTTTGTGTTTCTTCCTTCCTCTTCTAGCCATCTCATGAAGTTCCTTCTAGCTCATCTTTTTCCTCTCACCCTTCTTTCTCTTTAGGTTGGTTTACTTTCTACTCACTCCTTGACTTGCTATGCCTTAATGTTAAACCCCTTGATCCTAGAGGCAAAAAATTTTCCTACTTTAGGTGTACTTCCTGATAGAACTAATCCCATCATCTTTTGTGGACCACCCATTTGAACTAATGTACAGGCTCATAAGTAGCCTGGAAATTCAACTTCTTCAAAGGATTATGCTTTTGTTAAAAAAATTGAAAATAGGTTATTGGGAATAGTTCCTCCTCACACAAGATGAACTATTGTCCTCTGGTAACTTCTACGAAGGGTAAGACCATGGTTGTTCCAGAAGTAAACATTCTTAACTAAGGAGCAACAAAAGGGGGAACATTCTTATTAGTTTTTTTTTTGTTGCAAAAATAGATCCTCCTTTCCTACCATCAATGGCTCGCCTAAGCTCTAGTGGAAGAATATGAGATTAAAGGAGGTGCTTCTAGGCGATGATAACTTGTTCTTGTTAAGGTTTATCAGCTCAGAGCTAGCTTAGATAGTTATAGAGAATGGCCCTTAACATTTCAACTCCAAACCAATCTTGCTTTAGACATAAAAACTAGGAATAAAACTATCAAACGTAAGATTGAAACAAGTTCCCCTTTAGAGGAATATGCCCAACATTCCCTTAGAGTACTAGACCATAAATAGTTTAGGCCATCTAGCAAGGTATATAGTCAAACCCCTTTGCTTTGATGAGGCTATAGCCATAATGAAAAGAATTAATTGTGCTTGAGTATGTGTCTTGATTGATTTCAATAAGCAGTTGCTAATAACCATTCCTTTATTAAGGTTGGATGAAGCTAATAACTTTTATGAAGATTATGTAGTAGTCATATGCAATTGGAGACCAGCCTAAGCTAACCATAACTATATATGCAAGCCAATTGGTAGACACTTTTAAAATAGGAGCTTTAATGAGCACACTCAAATGGATGGAAATTCCACTGAGGACATCCATGAGAAATCTCAAGAACAAGAAAGTGAGCAACAAAGATAGACGGTGTGTAAGATCCCGTCACCGATGGGAAGGATAAAATAGTAAATTTGGATTGGGTTGTGATTTTTGTACACAAGATTGTGTATGCACTCGTGACAATTCCCGGCTTTGTGTCTTTGTGAAAATGTGAATTTGTGTGTGTCGATCGAATTGGAGTGATTTATGCATATTCAGCATTAAATTGCAAAGTGGGTACCGATGAGATTTTCGGCACTGAAAATGACTGACCAATTGACACTTCAATTAAAGGTATGTTTTGGAAATTTGTTTTAGCATGAGCCATTGAAATTTGGAAAGATTTATGAAAGTCTAGGTAAACGAATTGCTTGAATTGGAAATTGATAGACACGAAAGCGAGTGATTCTGAAAGGATTGAATCTCAATTCAGTCCCTAAGAGTCTGAATTTCTGAATTGGAGTAGTAAAGTTATAAGAATTTGTATAAGGGAAATTTGGGCAGGATACTTAAGAGTATAAGGCTTAAGGTTTAAGGAAAGGGCAAAATGGACTTTTCATAATTAGTAAGACTATATAAGGTAAAATTTGGGTTTGAAAATGGGAAAGAAATGAAGATGCCGTGGAAGAATTGACTGATTTGATTATCAATTGAATTCTGATTATTAAGGAAGACCTTGAGGGTGAAATTTTAGGATAGTGCTGGGAATGTCACTAAAGTGCATGATGCGTTTATTTTTGTAAATTGCTACTTGAGCTTTATTCTGAAAGGGCAATGTGTAAATTGGAGTGTTTGAATTGTGATAGGGGCATTTGGAAAGTCAGCCCTAGACATTACTGAGACTTCCAGGCGTTAGCGCAGAAGCCAAGTGAGTGACCTAGACAGTTCTCAAATTATTCAGTGTTATAATTCAACGATTTTAATTCTCTAAAGTAAAATGGTGGGACAGTGTTGATTGTGAACTCCAGATAAAAAGTCCGGAGTATTGAACTGATTTGATATAGAAATGTTATGGGTATGTGACAAATTGTAAATCGATTATCTGAATGTGATATAGGAATATATGAATAAAGTGATTGAATCGTGCCACCGTCGTTCATACATGAACGCAAAATCAGTTAATGATAGTGTGACTGAAGCAACCACTGATCAGAGCTTCTTAGCTCAACTTTATAATTGGGCCTCGAGCCCCACATTTTCCGAGCTACAAGCTCGATGATTAACGAGCACTTAATGGGACAGTTCCGAGCCTCTGGCTCAATAATTAATGAGCCCTTAATGAGACAGTTTCAGAGCTACAAACTCGATGATTAATGAGCCCTTAATGGGACAGTTTCTGAGCTACAAGCTCGATGATTAACGAGCCCTTAATGGGACAGTTCCGAGCCTTTGGCTCGATGATTAATGAGCCCTTAATGGGACAGTTTCAGAGCTACAAGCTCAACGATTAACGAGCCCTTAATGGGACAGTTCTGAGCCTCTGGCTCGATGATTAATGAGCCCTTAATGGGACAGTTTCAGAGCTACAAGCTCGATGATTAATGAGCCCTTAATGGGACAGCTTCAGAGCTACAAGCTCAACGATCTATAAGCCCTTAATGGGACAGCTCCAGGGCCTATGGCTCAACGATTGATGTGCCCTTACAGGGACAGTACAAGCGCTCGGTCACAATGCTAAAACAAGTTGAAAAGTGTTACATACTGCATTTGATTTGATATGTTTGATGGAATGACAAGAAAAATGCCATATACTGATGTGATA
This sequence comes from Erythroxylum novogranatense, assembly GCA_029891385.1. Lineage (NCBI taxonomy): Eukaryota > Viridiplantae > Streptophyta > Magnoliopsida > Malpighiales > Erythroxylaceae > Erythroxylum > Erythroxylum novogranatense. Next base: position 58,060,283 of record CM057228.1, on the reverse strand, counting down.
TCGGTCATGGGGTACAACAAATTGTAAAATGTATGACATATTGTTATATGCCTAGCGTGGTATGATATATTAGGCTGTCGACTAGAGTTGCCACCGATCAGAGCTTTTAGCTCAACGTGTGAAAATGAGCTTCGAGCTCATGAGTAATTGAGAGCCTCAGGCTCAACGTATATTGAGCACTGTATCCAATATAGGATAAGGGACATATGTTATTGAGCCCTTCGATGGGACAGTTCAGGCACTCGGTCACAGCCAAATGATAATCAATAGTCAGTGAGTGAGATATGTAGGTATCAAAAATGGGACGTTGGAATGTGGATTTTCGTAAATGTGTAAATGGGCAACTTTAAGAAAGTGTATTATGAGATAAAATTTGATCTTTGTGAATTGTAAAATGAGACCAAATAGACAGAGATGTGAATATGTGTTATAAATTGATTTTGTACTTGAGTGAGCGGACCATCGATGATGGTCACTCATTGAGTTTGCAAAAACTCATCCAAAATTTGCAATTGTTTTTCAGGACTCAGCAGAATACCCCGTTAGGTAACGGGTGTATAGTGATCGTAGAGTGACAGAAGAGGAAGGGATCAGTTGCGTCTGTATTAGAGTGAGGATTTTGCTTATATATTATTGTGTATTTAATAAGAGGACCCTCGTGGTCATTGTATCTACCAAATTGTTATGTAAATTGTTTTTTTTTCGTAACATACATATTTGTAAGTGTATAATTGTTTCAAAACAAAATTTGTACTGTGTTTTGACTGAGTGATGTATCATTCCACCCTCGCAAGGCACGGATTCGGATATCACCATCGATGTCGGGTCCGGGTCTTACGGGAGTGGGGTGCTACACGGTGAAACAATTTGTAATTGAGCACAATGAAGTTGAGCATGGTTCTTCAATACAAAAGGAAAAACCAAGATCAATAGATCTAACAAAAGAGGAGATCACTAGTACAAATCACATTAATCCCAATTCTTATTTAGTATAAAATCCTTATTATTGAGAGGAGTCTGATTGTCACCATCATTCAAATTCATTACACCAAATAACATGTCAATACTTTCCCATCCAAGATTATCTTTTAAATCACTCTTATGTATCAAACTCAATTCCTTAGAAACCTAATCCACTAAAAGATTGATATAGTTAAGGCAAATTAGACCTACAAAACTATTTGTTTTCTTAAGAGTCGTAGTAAATAAATAAAATTAAATTATTAAGAAATTGCAAGAAATTATATTCAACTTAATAAAGATAATAACATGCCTTTTCTTAAAGCTTAAATTGTATCAAAAATCAATCATTTAATCTTTTGTGTTTCATTCTATTCCTTTTCTTGGAATGGACGAATTCAAATATGCTCCAATTTTTTTCACATCCTATTGCACTCACATGTTGACTTAGAATTCAAATTAAAAAATTTTGCAATTTTGGAACACCACTCATTAATTGGTCCCACCAAGATACTTTAAGAAATAAAAGTAATCTTATAAACAAAATAAAATGATGATTAATTTCCAACAAGTAACAAAAGTGACAAATATATACTTGGATTAAGTTTGTCTCTTTGACAAATAGCAATAGGCATTCCAAAATCACCATAAGCATCCTTATAAACCTCTATTTGTAAGCTTAAAAGATCTTTCATCATTTTATGGGCAACAATAGTTATAATAGTTAATAGCATTCTCATATTAACTTTAGATATATTTGTAAAACTTAGTCTAAAATAGACATTAGGATTAAAAAAGTCATAACTACAAAGAATAGAGATTAAAGTTTTCTTTTCCATCCCTTGTTAATGACTGTAAGATAATATGTGTGCAAAGAAGATGTTGGACCCCGTCTTTGAAGCTCAACATCGGACACGGAAGCATGAAACTTGAGTGTGGAGGGAAGACTTAGAAGTTGAAAATTTAGAAAAAAGATCCCTTAGAAGCAAAGGTGGGCATCGCTGCGACATAGGTTGTTTCGCCGCGGCGAAACCTTTCGGAAACTTACGCCGCGGCGAGCAAATGGTCTTTCGCTGCGGCGAACCCGCGATTTAAATCTTCGCCGGGATGAGACCATTTTCCACAGAACCCATAACTTAAAATTTTCAGCCATTTTCATCAAAACAACCCAACACAAAATAAACTTGAACATAAACACAACCTTCCAAAATCTTATCCTCATAAAAAACAACTTAATGCGAAAGATTTGAAGCTAAAATCAATATCAACCATATCTCATTGATAACCAAAAGAAGAGTTTTACAAAACTTTAATGGCATTTCAAGCCATAATACATCAGTTGATTTCAAAAATACAAAATACACTTGAACTAATAAAACTTGAAATGTGGCTAAAGCCTTGAATTTCCAAAACTCTAACAAAAATACAAAAGTATGACACTTCGGAGTGATGCTGTAACTCTTGACCTAGTCGATCTCTTGCTCATCACCTGAATAGGGGGAGGAGAATGGGGGGGTGAGCTATAAAGCTCGTGGGAAATAATTTTATAACTAGTAACAAACAAAAACCATTGAAATACTCATTTTCATTAAAGAATGCACATTGAATCATAAAGCACATATAGCTCAAAAATTCTCATTTGTCAAACAATTCATAAGCAACATAAATCATGCATTCCTCAATTTGTTCACAAATCATAAACACGTAGACACAAAAAAATGGCTTGGGTGGATCCCAAAACAGAGCGTACTACACATTTTCCCTAAGGGTTTTGTGCAGCCGTGAACAGAACGTACTATCGCAATCCCACTTAATGGTCTTGCATAGCCGTGAACTTATGGGAGTCCATGAAGGAGCTCCATCCACTAGCGGGTAGGCGGGAGAGGCCTTTTATCAAAATGCACTTGACTTAAATTAGGGAACCACCACAAACCCATATAGCATGTATTTCATATCTTGTAAACTTGTTGCCCAAAATGGCAAATTTATGAAACTTGATCTTTTTCAAACATAGTATCTTTTCAGAAATCATTTTCATATTCTTTTCACAAATCATCAACGCAATAAGCTCATACCAAACACATAACACTTTTTCAAAGCATTCAAAGAATTATAAAACATGTCATGGAGTAGTTAAAATCGTTTATTTCCATCATTTGAAAGAAAAAATTAGTGGCTTATTACTTAATCATAAAATTGTAACCCACTTGAAATCCTTGCTTGTTACTTGCTCAAATGTGTTTTTCCTCTTGCTCCTCTTGCCTCTATTGATTTCCTTAAACAATAACCAAAATTTCATTTAATTTGGTTCAATAATCGAAGAGTTACTACCTAAACAATTTCGAACCTTCCTTATGCATGAAATAAAATTCTATGCTCAACTTCCATCCAAACTTTAAGATTCTTAGAGACTGAATTTAGACTTAATTCCTTCATACAATTTGTAGCCTTATGTCTATAGTTCACACTAAATAAAAAATCACTCAATTTGGACATCTACAGCAAAAGTTATGCCCAAAATATCAAAACATATCGGTGCAAGAAAATGGGTCCTCTCCGCAATGAGGATGTTGCGGCGTGTGCCACGACATGCGCATAAGCAGGTCGCGACGTGCGAGGCCAAAATCCTCCGAAAACTTGTTTTTTCCACACTCTTCAACCATATTCCTCCCATCTTTCAAATATAACACATCTAAACCCTAACCCATCTCTTATACTTCATTTCTAAGCTCATTCCAACCCAATATCATTAACAAAACATCAAAATCTATCTTTCATCACTAACCCTAAAAGAGAACACTTGCATATAGCATTCACTAACACTTTCCACACATGTTCAGCTATATTTGGGGTTTCATCTAACCAAAACAAGATGGAATAAACTCATACTTACTTGTTTTAGCCCCAAAGTCTTCAAGTTCTTCAAAATTTCCCAAAACCTTAGCTTTTCCTCTTTTTCTCTTCTTCTTCTTCTCTTCCACGATTTTGCTTCTCTAACATACAAGACTACAATTTACTTCTATCACTTATACTCTAAATGCTTGAGCAAAGTCCATTATGCCCTTCCATGTAATGCTTTAGCCTCTCAAACTTAAGTGATCTTCCATTTTTGCCCTTATACACTTTTTTTAAAGTCCAAATGACTTTACTTAGATATGATTTTGATGTATAACAAAAGAGCAAAATAAAAGAAAAACAAAAGCAGACGAAGTCAGACATACAGACGAAGTCAGACATACAGAAGAAGTCATACAGACGAAGTCAGACAAACAGACGAAGTCATAAAAGCGAGCCTTAAAATAGTAAGCGGAACCTGAGGCAAGTAAGCGGAACCTGAGCGAGTAAGCGGAACCTGAGGCAAAGTAAAGCGGACACAGAAGAAGTAAAAATAGACATAGACGCAGAAGCACAGATGATAAAATACAGACGAAGAAAAACATATGCAGAATTCGAAAAGAAGACGAAGGAGTCAGTTCGAGTTAGTTACAGAACTCAACTGAATAACCGTTTCTTTAAAGATTCAAGAAACAAGAATCAAGAAGCAGTTGGAGACGAAGGCTATAAATACAAGTCGAAGTCGAAGATTGCAAAGTTAGACAAAGTTAGCGAAAAAGCATTATGTTCAATTTAGCTGAGAGCTATTTTACTGTAACAAGTGTTTAAACACTTTTCTGAGAAAAAGTAGTGCAGATAGCCTGTAGAGGCTAAGTGTGAAAGAATCTGGTTATAGAGACTGAAGAGGCTCATGAAGAATACTTATAGCGTTGAAGAGATAGTGAAAATCTCGGAAAGAACTCGAGGAATTTGGGCGTAGCCTACGGTTTGGGGTGAACCAAGATAAATTCTTTGTGTCAACCACTCTCACTCTATCTCTATTTTAGATTCAAGTTTTATCGAGTACTAATCGATAAACAAAGTTTTCAAAAGTTTTGATTAATTAGAATCAATCAGAAGTTTTGTAAAGAATTTTATTTCTAACAAACAGTTTTGAAAGATTTATAAAAAAGGAGAATACACAATTCAACCCCCCTTCTCGTGCATTCTATATCGTTTTATAAGTATTGTATTAACGTGTGATTCACTTCAATTGGTATCGAGCACGGTATCCAAGGATCACTTTAGCAAAGTGTGGATCAAAGATAATGGCGGAATCACATGTATACATCGCAGAAGGAGCCTCAGTCACTAGACCTCCAGCATTCAACGGAGAAGATTATCATTACTGGAAAGATAGGATGCAGCTATTCATAGAATCTACTCATGTCGACCTTTAGGACGTAATAGAGAATGGACCTTATACACCAGTAGACGAAGATGACAATTCCATTCCACGAGTCAGATGGACGGCTGACCCAGAGGCGAGAATACAACTGAACTCAAAAGCGAACTTTTTCTTGACGTGTGCCCTAAGCAAGAGCTGAAGTGAATCACACTTTAATACAATACTAATAAAACAATATAGAATGCACGAGAAGGGGGGTTGAATTGTGTATTCCCCTTTTTTATAAATCTTTCAAAACTGTTTGTTAGAAATAAAATTCTTTACAGAACTTCCGATAGATTCTAATTAATCAAAACTTTTGAAAAACTTTGTTTACTGATTAAGTAATGATAAAAATTGAATCTAAAATAAAGATAGAGTGAAAGTGGTTGACATAGTGATTTATCCTGGTTCACCCCAAACTGTGGGCTACATCCAGTCCTCAGAGTTCTTTATGAGATTTTCACTATCTCTTTCAATGTTACAAGTATTCTTTGTGAGCCTCTTCAGGTCTCTACAATCAGTATTCTTTCACACTTAGCCTTTGCACGCTATCTGCACTACTTTTTCTCAAAAAAGTGTTTGAACACTTGTTACAGTAAAATAGCTCTCAGCTAAATTGAACAGAATGCTTTTTTGCTAACTTTGCTAACTTTTTCTAACTTTCTCTAACCTTGCAATCTTCGACTTCGACTTGTATTTATAGCCTTCTTCTCCAACTGCTTCTTGATTCTTGTTTCTTGAATCTTTAAAGAAACGATTATTTAGTTGAGTTACAGAACTAACTCGAATCGACTCCTCGTCTTCTTTTCAAATTCATCTGCTTTTTCTTCGCCTCAGATTTTATCGCTCAGGCTTCGCGTCAAGGCCTCGCTTTTACTTGCCTCAGGTTCCGCTTTACTTGCTCAGGTTCCGCTTTACTTAAATGTTTGCTTTTACTATTTCGCATCTTCGCTCCTTTACTATTCGTGATCTGCGTGCTCGCTTTACTATTCGTGATCTGCGTGCTCAGGTTTTGTTTAGCGTCGGCCTACGTGTTTATGTTCGTTCATCTGTGTTCCTTTGTATTTGTGACTTCGTCTGTTTGTCTGACTTCGTCTGTATGACTTCTTCTGTATGTCTGACTTCGTCTGTATGACTTCTTCTGTATGTCTGACTTCGTCTATATGACTTCGTCCGCTTTTGTTTTTCTTTTATTTTGCTCTTTTGTTCTACATCAAAATCATATCTAAGTAAAGTCATTTGGACTTAACAATCTCCCCCTTTTTGTTGATAACAAATTATATACAAAAGAAAACAAAATACAATGTTTTGAAAAGAACAAAAAAAAAACTTATCTTACGAACTTCTTCTTTGACTTCTTTCTTTCTTCGTCTGCTTCAGTCACACCTTCTTTACTGAACATTCTGAACATCCTCTTCTCTTCTGCTCTTTCTCTTCTCCCCTTGTTCATTCTCTTCTTTTCTGCTCTTCTCCCCCTATTTGTTATAATAAAAAATGATTAACGATGATGACTCTTCAGCAGTTCTGTCATCATCTTCTTCAGGTCTTTTATCGTCTCCTTGATCTCGTTGACTTCACCACGTAATTTGCTGATTTCAGCTTGTGAGTCCAACAGTGAGGAGGATTGATTAACATCTGCTGAGGGAGCAGTGAACAGAATTGTCGTAGTGTAAGCATCAGAGGTAGGAATGTATTCATCATTGATCTCAATAGTTGGTGGATGAATAAATGTATCAGACTCAGGAAGGTCTAAGTCAAGCGGAAAGGCGGCATCATCAAGAATCGCCTTCCTTGCGGGGGTATGCCTTGACTTCAATAGGCGATTATACGGATAACGGTCTAAGACTCAAAACTGTCTGAACAAGGAACTCAATAAACATCCCTGTTATTACTCTTCCCCCCACTGGTCAGTCTTCTTGCTTGTCAGTATAGCTACAGCTCACTTCATCTTTATTCTCATTCGAAGCGCATGCATCATCAATTTTACGCACTTCTTCTTTAATTTGATCTGCAGACAGATCATCATGAACTTTTTCAGGAAATAGCTTTGACTTCCCCTTAGTCAAATCCAAAGGATATCTTGGCTAGATATCTGGTACAATCTTTATTTTCGTGTTTTCTGTGATCGAAAAAATAGTACACGGCTTACAGGGAATTTTTGTAGGGTATGGCTTCGTAGCAGCATCCCTCAAAGCATAGTAGAACATCTTTTCATCTTCTTTCAGTAAGTCCCATGTGTTACTATTTATTGACATAGGTTGTACAAGAACTACTGTCTTCTTCATTGGTTGACTACCGATGGCGATAGCAGTTGTCCTGGTAACGTAATGAACCATTTTCATCTTTAGCTTTTGTTTTCTCAAAAAACTTATGATAGTTGTATACCATCAGACAAGGTTTATCATTATCCGAGTCTGATTCTGCTGTTGCCTCTGGTTGTGCTTCAATAGGATTCTCCTGAACCAGGTTTTGCTCCACTGGTTCCTCCTTTTGAGCAATAGGGATTTCCTGAACTCTGCTCTGCTCAGTTTCTTTTTCTTTTTGAGCAGCATCAGAGGTTTCTTTCTTTCGACTAACCTCCTCAGCAGTTGACAAGGTCTTCTTCCGACTAATCTTCTTAGTCTTGTCTTCTGCTTCAGTCAGTCTTGAAGATTTATGTACTTGAGATTTTTCTCTTTCAGATTCTGATTTTCTCTTCTTATTAGTCTCTTTGGCTTTTCTGGCTGTATCCTCTTCCAGAATAGAAACTAACGACCTTGTCACTTTAGGTGCACGAGATTGAGGAGTTTGTTCCTGACTCTATTCTCTAGCATTCTTCTCTTCTTGTTGCCTTAGAGTCCGAATCCTCGGTGATCTCTTCACCTTCTTCGTAACTTCACTTAAAAGACTTTCTCCTTGTCTTTTTGGCGCACCTTCTTCTGTCCTTCGAGGTAGACTTACTTCAACCTGAGGACTTGCCCGTTTTATCAGTGGTCTTCCCGTAAGTCTTCTTATTTCTTCTGCAGACGATCTTATACTCACTTGAGTTCGAAGACTTGAAGCGGGAGACTTCTTCGATACACGCTCCCCCTCAGTTCTTGTTCTCCTTGAAGAGTCTGTTTCTTCTCTGATCACTGTCCTCAGACCCATTCGCCGTATAGTGATTGAGTCAATCTTACTTTTCACTAGTACAATACTTCTATTTCTTTTGTGTAGAAGGATTCCGGATTCCTTAAAAATCCTTGTAAGAAGCATGCCGTAAGGATAACTGTTTGTATCCTTTATCCCCTTAATCATATAATGGAAGATTAAGAAGAGTAAATCGATAGGATTGCGATTTAGCAAGTAGAACAAGCATTGTTCATCCAGGGTAGTCACCAAATGTCTGGAACCTACTCTGGGTAGAATGCAATTAAACAAAATTGCATGGAGAACCCTAGCTTTTGGGATCAGATTCGAAGTCTTCCTCTCCGAAGGATCATTGGCTCCATATAATTGTCTTCTGACATCTTCTTCTTTCATACCAACCTGAGACATCCAACCGGCCTTGGTAGATAGAATCTCACCAACCGATGGACAATCGGTCACCTTCTTTATCAGCTCCTTAGTCACAACAACAGATATACCATCTACTGAAGATACCACAGTGTTGTCTACAAGCTGAGCATTCTTCCAAAAATCGAAAACCTCATTTGTGTATACTGGTTCTCGAACCTGGAAGAAATTCCTCCAACCAGCTCTTACAATCTCCGGTTTTATGTCCATACCATCATTTCTCAATGACTCAAAATCCACATGCCTTCCGAATATCATAGTGATCGCGGCTCTGTCGATTCGATCTTACGATCGATCATTGGAAACCGGTCAAATATAATAAGTTCAAGATTGCGGTATAGTTTGCAATCCTCGGGTCGTCTCACTTAATTGGAACCAAGTGAAAAAGGTCTAAGCTAGCCTAAATGTCAAAAATTGCAATCAAAGTTGATAAAATGGGGGTTTGGTATTTTGATCGAAACTGATAAAAGTGATTAAAATTGGAGAAAAAGTATAAAAGAATGTTTTGGATTTTTGATAGAATAAATGAACTTGAAATTTTCAGTAATGAGCAAATGATAAAAAATCCTCTTGAAAATGGGCACAGGCTATCACAGTTCAAAAATGAATTTTCGGGGATAGAATCCACTAAGTTTCGAAAGTTCAACCCTAAAGGACTCTTTAGGTCCAAAGATTTAATTAATGAACTCCATTATTTAAATCTTTGTTAAAAGCCTTAGTGTGAAAAATGGACAAGTAAATGCAATTGGTCAATCGGATAAAAACACAACCATCTAAATCAAACACAACTAGGTAGATTAAAAGAGTAAATGCAATATCCGAATGACATATATGAGACTTCATATATTAAGCATCAAAAGTTCTACAAATCACTTTGTCCAAATCGCAACATAGTGTTCACCACACGGTTAAACTGTTAACCATGTTAATCTAGCCATACAAATGCAATCTCTAACTCAGAGTTTACACAAATACAACTAAACTTCAGACACTATATGATTACTCCCCTTTGAAGCTTCCGGTGAACTCAAGCCATTGCTACATCTTCAAGAGGAAATGTGACTTAGCTACGCATAGCTCCAGACTGTCCCTTGACTACTGGAGATTGAGCGATACTCATATTAGCAGAAGATACTGACGGTGGCGATAATGATGGAGATGGTCGATGATGATGGAAACGAAAAATGATGTGGAGTAGTGTGTAGTCTTCCTGCTGCCTCCAGACGTCTCTAAATGTATGCGTATTCAAGTCTCCAATTATCCCAGTCTCTCTCCGCTCGCCTCGACCTAAAAATAGCAAATTTTATATATAATGGATGCGGTCGAATTGAGCGGTGAGACAAACTTTCCATTTCGGTCGGATATCCGCTCAAATGCGTCATGGCGTGTGAATAAATATTCGCCATGACGTGTGGAATTGCTTGCTCGTCGCGACGTCACGAATTAATATTATTCTGACGTGTGGAAATGATTTGCTCGTCGCGACGTGCGGATTAATATTCGCCGTAGCGTCGCGGATTGACCTCATATTTATTGACTTCACGATGTGTTGACTCCTTTGCTCCCGCAATAAAATAACAATTTGCAGATCAATTGTCCTCATGAAAATTATAGAAATTAATATCGAGATCATGACAATTTACTGACAAATTGCGAATTAAAAGAGCTCATTATGAGGAACCAATTTAAGCACAAAAATCATCAATTAGGAGTCAACAAATGTATAAGCAGCTATGAAAATGCAGCCAATTTATAGTGTAAACTTGGCTTAATCAAATTCCCCCACACTTAGACCTTTGTACTCCTGGAAAAAGTTTACAAGAGTCAAAAAGAATACAAGAGGGAAAGAAAATATCTGCCATGCTCAAAACAATAAAAGGAAATTGACGCAATTCATTTCCTCATAAATCAACCACAGAAAAGTGAAAGAGTGCTAATAAAACAAACATTGAAAGAATTCAAGTACAAGAGATTGAATAAAAGAGAATCACTCGAGATATAGTGTATATGCTCATCTCACTTGTGTCTAAGGATATTTTTGCTCTCAGTCTGCTTAATCCATCTCCTACCATAGGCTTGTGTCAATTCTATTTCTCCACCACAGGAACTATCATTTTGAAGATCAAGAGGACTTTTAGGGTTGTAATGTATGGTAGGCTAAATGAATGGATGAAGTGAAAGAAAGAAAATATGAGCACATGCACTAAACAAGGAACTGATGTCAATAGTTTTCTGAAACTAAATGTATGCATAAACAGAATGATTTTTTTATTATTATTATGCAATATATACTGCATAAATTGTTATTGATCTTGCTTTTCTTCTTTCTCCTTTTTTTTTAAATTGAAAAACACTTTCTGTCCCCTTTTTGGAATATTTTTTTTAACAGAAGCAAAATAACTAATGACACTATAAAAATATGAATGCAAATGCTCATAACAAGAGGGCTCAAAGGGCTAGCAAGGGATAGATATGTGAAGGACTGTGTTTAGGAAAATGGGTTGAGGAAGGAACGCCTCTATCACATCAACAAAAATGTAGTCCATTAAGCTTCAAGTAAGAATTAAAACAAGTTATAGAGAAGAATGAAATAAGCAGACGCATACAAAGATAAAAGAAAATTTGGGCTCAAATATCCTTCCAACAAGGGTATTGTCTCTATGAACAATCTCAAGTTTCAAAAACTTAAAATGCTACTTTGTTAGCATGCTTCCATTTACTGTGTTTTGAAAACATGAAGAGCAAAATTTTGCCAATTCCAACTATCATTAAAAGAATGGGAGGTGTTTTCAAAAACTCAAGCATCATTTTGAAACTAGTAAAAGCTTTGAAAACAACAGAAACAAAAATCCAGTGCAGAAAATGTTTGACTAAATGGAAGATTCGGCAAAAGTCATTCATGCATACATGTGACGTCGCGGCGTGCAGAAACAGACGTCGAGACGTGCGGACGTCGCGACGTATGACATGGTGACGTCGCGACGTATACGCACTCATAAGAATAGCTTCGCCGCGACGTGTGATCGCTCGTCACGGCAAAGAGATGCAGAATGACAGAAAAGTGTAAAATTCACCAAGTTTATCGACAGAATGCACCAATTGGCCAACAATTCATAATCATAATGTCAACAGTCATCCAATATGAAAATAAATGGGGAAACAGCTCCCCCACACTTAAAGCACACATTGTCCCCAATGAAAATGTAGAGGAAGGAAAAAGATAAGAAGAACAAGGCACAAAAATGAAAGATTGATCATTAAATGGAATAAGTCAAGTACAAAAAGGACAAAAGAACTAATGAACGAACTACAAAAATAAAAGACAACATAAGAAAGAAATACAAGAAAAGAAAAGAACTAAAAGACAAAATTATGCCGAAGGATCATCAGCCGGCGGGTCCGAAGGGGCAGCCTAAGAAGTACTAGGGCCAGATGAAAGATCTCGGGGTGCAGGAGGGATTGGCAACTGCAGGCGATCCGCAATCAGTGTGAACATCGAATGGTAAAACTGGCGGTTAGCTGCCATCTGTGCCTCGATGCGTCGTAAGTCGTCGCGAAGAAGGGCGACCGGATCAGGAAGGGTGGAAGGGGAAGGTGGTGGACGGATAGGGTCGCGAGGCGGAGCCTCGGATGGAGGGGAAACAACAGAGGGAGCAGGAGCGGGGGAAAGAGGGGCAGAAGGAACAGAGGTAGGGGAGGGAGAAGAAGGTGGGGAAGGGTCAGGTTGGGTGTGTAGGCGACGAGGTTGGCGGAGAAGAATGTATTTAAAAGCAGGAGCGGGCTTGAAAGTAAGATCGGTCTGATGTTCCGGAACCCGATAGGCTCGGAACATGTCGGTGATTAGATGGGGAAATATGAGGGAATGGTTGATGTTAGTGGGGAGGATGCATTGACAAAGGGCGGAGGTGATGGCTAGAGCGAGGTCGACGGGCCGGCCGACCATCAACAGGTAGATGTAAAGAGCCTGCTCCTTGGGAACCATGGTAAGGTGGGAGGTGGGGAGGATGTTGTTACAGATAAAATGAAGCCACGGATGGGCTTCGGAGCGAAGGTCAGCACGACGGATATAACGCTGAGCCCCCTGGGTTGATACCATTCGGTACCCTCAGGACAGAGGGTACGAAGGACATCAGCCCAAGGGTACTCATGGATGAGCTCCGAGTAGTGGCAACGGGGGGTAGGGGGAAGATGAAAATGCTCCCTAATGGAGACTGCAGTGAAAGCACGGGGAATGGTAACACCACGGAACTCGATGCCGTAGGTGCCTGAGTAACGGGACTGGGTATAGTAGTGGCGGACGAATGTGAGGTTCCCAGAGGTGCGGGGATGGGCTAGGTTTGAGAGGTTGAGTTGAAACAGTTGGCGGACGAAGGGGTTGGTGTGGGGGGTTAAAGGAAAGGGTTTTTCCTTGAGTATGGCTCGCAGCCTCGGTTTGGCGGCGGTCTGACATACTCCGGATCAACCGGAAGGGAAGAGGAATGAGACGGAGAAGGGTGGTGGTGCAAGGAATGTGAAGGGTGAGGAGAGGGAGAATGAGCAGAGAAAACTCCAAAAGAAGACAGAGAAGCAACGGGGTGAGGGGAAACGGAAGGGTCAGAGTAAAACTCGTCGAGCGAGTTGGAGGAAGAGGGAAGGACATGCGAAGGAGATAGAGGACAGTCGGACCTGCTAGCATTCTTTGTCCGAGGCATTTTCCTGCACACAAAAAGAAACAGAACAGAAAAATGAATAAAGAGTTAAGCAAAAATCAGCCACCTCGTCGCGACCTGAGGGTAGACGCCGCGACGAGGCAAAGTCCTCGACCAGACGTCGTGACGTGCGAAAGCAAACGTCGCGATGAGATAAGGTACACGGTACTTCGTACGTCGCGACGAGGCAAGGCGCTCGGCGGGACGTATGGCGATTTTCCAGACGCATCGCTCGTCGCAAAAAACCTAACTCAAGACTACTAACAAGGAAGACGAAAAACAGGAAAACGAGAAACAATGGAACACTTACAGAAGTCAAAAATGCAAGTAGGGAGACGGCGGAGACGACAGGCACAGTTGAACAACGAAGAGAGTCGAGAGAAATCGAGAGCGGGGACGGCAGAAACAGAGTGGTAATGAAGAAAAGATGATGGGGAAGAGAAGAAGAAGAAACGGCGAATGGAGGCAGAAGGTCGCGAGGGGAAAAGACAAAAAGGGCACTGGAAAAACGAAAAGACCAAAGGACAGAATAGGCAAAAAAGGGAATTCATACGTTGGCATGTCGCGGCGTAAGAATGTGCCACGTCGCGACGTAAGTGCCAAAAGGAACGAGAGACTAGGCACGTCGCGACGCCTCTGCCCGGACAGAAAACATAAACCTGACTTAATCCAGAAACAATCAATCTCATAGAAATCAACCCTTCCACTAATGTCATGCTTCTTCAGAAAGATTTAAAGCTCACAAAGTGAAAGTAATTTATTTGACCAATGAACAGAAATCCTACCTAACTACAGCTAAGCTACTGTTGGGTCTCTCCCCCACACTTAATCAAGATACTCATGCAACACAAAAATTCACATCACTTCCAAGCAGGGTGCATGAATATATTGAGAATGCAGGTGGAGAAACAACCTGGTCTCACGGTGGGTCCTTAAGCTTGGGATGGTCATCCGGATGATATCCAAGCCTCATCCCAGCAGCTTGGCTCATGTGCAGCTCCATGTCTAACCCCCTACTTGAAGGTTCTCCTACAAAATTAGCAGCAAGAAAATTCTCTCCAAGGAGATTGTCAGTAGACGATGTGAAGGTTTGTGCAAAATCACTACATGCATCGTCAACAACCATATCAAGCATGTTCACTCCAAGCAGAGAATAATCCTCATAGGGGTGCTTCATTGCCTCATACATATTAAAGCTCACCTGTTGGTCACCTACCTCCATGGTGATCTTAACTTCCTTCATGCTTATCATTGTTCCTGCTGCCCGTAAAAAGGGTCGCCCAAGAATTAAGGAAGTATCCTGCACAACTTCAGAAGACATATCAAGCACATAAAAATCACCAGGAAATACTAAACCCTTAACTTGGACCAAGATGTCCTCAATGATACCCACTGGATGCCTAAATGATCTATCAGCCAACTGGAGGACAACAGATGTAGGCTTTATACTCTTCACTCTTAAAGCCTCATAAACTGACTTAGGCATCACATTTATCGCTGCCCCTAGATCTAACAAAGCTCTTCCTATTGTCACTTTCCCTAAGATGCAAGGGATGGTGAAAGATCCAGGGTCTTGACACTTGACAGGTATCTGTGGTTTGAACAAAGCTGACACATTGGAGCTCACTTGCACTCTCTCATTTGGCCTAAACTTTCTCTTGTTAGTGCACAAATCCTTCAAATATTTGGCATAGGCCGAAACTCTCTTCACCAAATCAAGCAAAGGCACATTTACCTCAACTTTCCCAAACAAGTCAATGATTTCCTTTTCATGTTTAATCTGTTCATAAACTTACTCATCAAATATGAGTTTGGAAAAGGAAGGTCTTGAATACTTACCTCCTTACCTCGTCTTTGGCTTGCTTGCTTGATTCTCCATTTTCAGCTTGATCCTTGGAACTCTCTGAAGTAGTTCCCTTGTTTCTTGAAGCATGCTTTTTCTCTTTCAATAGCTCTTCTTCCCTCACACTTTCTGATTTCTTAATCTTTTCCTTGGGTGGAGGTACTTCTGCACTCTCAACATCCTCATCACATGCCTCTTCATCTACTTGAGGATTAAACCTCACTTGCTTCCCACTCCGGAGGACAATCGCATTCAGACTCTTCGGATTCATCACAGTATTAGAAGGAATAGTCCTGCTGCTTTTTGCCTGATTCTCACTCATGTATTTGGACAACTGAGTGACATATGAATTTATGTTCTCCGCCTTGGTCTCCCATTGGTCCATTCTCTTCTCCAAGGCATTGAACCTAGCAGCAGTCTTTGAGGAATCCTGTTGAATAAGAGAAGCAATGGCATTAAACTGGTTAGTATTAGAATCCCTCTCTTCCTTCATCAGAGTCATCATACTGTGAAGCAACTGGTTGGTGTCTTCCTTTGGTGGGACCATTAGGGCTTGCTATTGATTTGGGAACTGGCTAGTGGAAATACCAGCTCCTCGCCCTTGTGAAAATCTATTTTGAGCCCTGTTCTCCTCATTCCTCCAACTAAATCTAGGATTAGACTTCCATCCTTCATTGTATGTGTTGGAGTATGGATCCCACTTCTGATTGGCTCTCCCTGGATACACTGTTGATACCTCTTCATATCTTCCAGGGCATACACTTGATATGTGCATCACCGACCCACAATTGTCACAACTGGGTGCAGTAATATCCGTAGAAGATGATGGGCGATGCACATTCAAGTTCTTCAACTCTGCGATGAATACAAGACAACCGTGATGCTATCCTGTTCTCCAGCGAATCTACCTTCGTTTCCAGACTTTCCATTCTCTTGGCTTGAGCTGTCAAAGCTCCCAATTCATTCAATCCTCTAGAATCTCTCACACTGTATTGTTGATGGTTTAAGGTCATCTTCTTTATCAAGTCCCATGCTTCCACTTCTTTAAGGTCAATCAGAGATCCTCCAGATGCAGCATCTAACATACCTTTCTCTTGACTCTTCAACCCATCATAAAAATACTGCACCAATTGTTCATCAGGAATTTGGTGAAGGGGGTATCTAGAAAGAAGATCTTGGAAGCGGTTCCAATAGTCATACAGTGATTCATCATACTCCTGGCGGGCTGAGTAAATTTCCTTCCTCATCGAAGATGTCCTGGAGGCTAGAAAATATTTCTCCAAAAATGCTTTCCTCAGGTTGGCCCAGCTATGATAGGCATTAGCCACATGCCTCGGAAGACTCATGTACCACTCTCGTGCCTTTCCTTCCAAGAACAAATGAAATACCTTCCACAGCACTTGATCCAAAGTGGCTCCTACTGGCTTCATACTCTGGCAAATCATCGTCAAAGCTTGTAGGTGCATGTATGGATCTTCTCCTGCCAAACCATGAAATTTAGGAAGGGAATTAATCAACAAACCTTTAATCTCAAAATTGACATCAAAATTAGGGCAAGCAGCAGTAAATGGATCATAATGCACATCAGAAGTTGTTGCTTCCCTAATAGTCCTTCGTCTCTGGTTCTCATTGTTCTCTCCTACTCTCTCATGCTCACCATTTCCTCCATTAGTCCCATTTCTAGGTTGGTGTACAGGAAAAATCAAGATTTGGGAAAATGTTTGGATTCTCAGCCATATTCTCACTGTCTAGCTCAACTATTCTCCTTCTCTCTTGTTCTTTCCTCTCTTTCCTAAGTCTCCTCAAATGTCTCTCAACTTCAGGTTAGAATTGAACAAGTCTACCTCTCCTGGGCATGCACAAAAATCAATCCACAAATAAAAGGAATGGCAACAAAATTTCTCATAGTCACACAAAATCGGATAAAAGTGAAATGCGATGAATGCGAGTGTATGAGTGTATGATGTATGTATGAGTATGTATGTGTGAAAAGTGTGCAAAGTAAGTGATACTCATATTAGCAGAAGATACTGACGGTGGCAATAATGATGGAGATGGTCGATGATGATGGAAATGGAAAATGATGTGGAGTAGTGTGTAGTCTTCCTGCTGCCTCCAGACGTCTCTAAGTGTATGCGTATTCAAGTCTCCAATTATCCCAGTCTCTCCCGTCTGCCTCTGACCTAAAAATAGCAAAGTTTATATATAATGGATGCGGGTCGGGTCAGAGCAGTGAGACAAACTTTCCATTTCAGGTTAGATATCCGCTCGTACGTCGCGGCGTGTGAATAATATTCGCCGCGATGTGTGGAATTGCTTGCTCGTCGCGATGTACGAACTAATATTCTCTGCGACGTGTGGAAATGATTTGCTCGTCGTGACGTGCGGATTAATATTCGTCGCGACGTGCAGATTGACCTCATGACTGTTGACTTCCTGATGTGTTGACTCCTTTGCTCCTGCAATAAAATAACAATTTGCAGTATCAATTGTCCTCTTGAAAATTATAGAGAAATTAATATCAGATCATGACAATTTACTGACAAATTGCGAATTAAAAGAGCTCATTATGAGGAACCAATTTAAGCACAAAAATCATCAATTAGGAGTCAACAAATGCATAAGCAGCTATGAAAATACAGCCAATTTATAGTGTAAACTTGGCTCAATCACATAGCTGCCTCCATTATTTCAGAATGAAAACTGTCTCTGGTTAGCTTTTTGTCTAGGGTAGGATGATTGAGAGAATTTGGAAAGCAAGATGAACCGTCTGGTGATGAGAGTAACCGCAATGACATCAACTTCACGCAACTTGAAAGGTCTTATCACGCGTATTCTAGAATCATAGGGATTCTGAAGATCGTGAGGCGTTTCCCTCCAAAACTTCCTTGTCAGAGAAGTTACCAGTTGTAACTCACTGTTCTTGACGCCGTTAATTTTGATGTCCCTTTAGTCTGACTGTTCGCTTAACATGACCATGTTAAGGTTGCGTCTGATCTTCTAGAAACGTTCTTTTCTCAATGGTTTAGTGAAGATGTCTGGCCACTGAGATTCTGTTTCGATGAACTGTAGGCGCACTACCTTCTTTTGAACATAGTCTCTCAGAAAGTGATGTCTAACTTCGATGTGCTTCACTCTAGAATGCTGAATCGGATTCTTTGACAAATTGATTGCACTTGTTTTGTCGCAGTAGATTGGAATCTCCTCTTCTTGAACTGAATAGTCTTCAAGTTGATATTTGATCCTGGCGTCATGAACAACGACTTGCGGCAGAATATATACTCGCTTGGCGGTTGATAGAGCTATCGAGCTTTGTCTCTTGCTTGACAAGGAAACTAAGTTTGCGCTAAGAAAGTGACATTCTCCACTTGTGCTCTTCCTTTCAATTCTATCTCCTGCATAGTCCGCGTCGCAATATCCGATTAACCTGAAATCTCTACCTTTCTCAAACATCAAGCCAAGATCAGTAGTACCTGCAAGATATCTCATAATTCTTTTAACAGTAATAAAATGAGACTCTCTAGGATCGGCCTGAAACCTTGCACACAAGCATACACTGAATAAAATATCAGGTCTACTTGCTGTAAGATACAGTAAAGAACTGATCATCCCTCTATACAAGGTTTGATTCGCCTTCTTACCAAGTTCATCTTTCGACAAAAGGTTTGAAGGGTGCATCGGAGTTGCCATAGGCTTCACATTCTTCATATCAAACTTGAGCAATAATTCTTTCACGTACTTTTGTTGATGAATAAAGATCTTCTCTTCGATCTGCTTAACTTGCAACCCAAGAAAGAACTTTAATTCACCCATCATGCTCATTTCAAACTCTTTCTTCATTAGACTCTCAAACTTCATGCATAGCTTGTTTGAAGTAGCACCAAAAATAATATCATCAACATAAATCTGAACTAAAATAAAATCATTCTAAAAATTCTTCCTAAAGAGCGTCTTATCAACTTGACCTCTACTAAAATCATTCTCTAAGAGAAAAGTACTCAGACGATCATACCAAGCTCTAGGAGCTTGCTTCAGGCCGTATAAGGCTTTATAAAGTCTATAGACATGGTCTGGATTCTTAACATCCTCGAAACCAGGTGGTTGCTTAACATACACCTCTTCGTCTATAAAACCATTCAGAAAGGCACTCTTAACATCGATCTGAAACAGCTTTATATTATGACAAACTGCATATGCCAGCAATATCCTAATGGCTTCAGGTCTTGCTACTGGAGCATACGTCTCATTGTAGTCTATTCCTTCTTGCTGATTATAGCCTTGTGCTACTAATCTAGCCTTATTTTGACTCACTCTTCCTGATTCGTCTAACTTATTCTTAAAGACCCATCTGGTTCCTATGATGGATTTCTTAGGAGGTTTCGGAACTAAAGACCACACATTATTCCTAGTAAATTGATTCAACTCCTCTTGCATGGCTAACACCCAAGCTTCATCTCGAAGAGCTTCCTTAACCTTCTTAGGTTCTATTTCAGAGATAAAAGCCACATTAGCTTCTCTTCTGAATCTGGACCTTGTTCTAACTCCTTCTGAGGTCTCTCCGATAATCAACTCTTTTGGATGAGAACTTTTATATTTCCAGTCTCTTTTCAGTTCGATAGTTTCTGGAATATCTTCAACTTTGTCTACATGAGTTCCTGATGATGAAGTTTCTGTTTTATCATCTAAGTTCTTTGAAGGACCTTCACTTTCCATGTCATCTTCCTTATGGGGTTGGGAACTATCATCAAACTTGACATGGATGGTCTCCTCAACTGTCTTTGAAATAAGGTTGTACACCCGAAATGCCTTAGACGATGATGAGTAGCCTAGAAAGATTCCTAGATAGGTCTTTGAATATAATTAATCCAACAGCTTCTTTGTATTCAAAATAGAGCACTTGCACCCGAATGGATGAAAGTAAGATATGTTTGGTCTTCTTCCATTCCATAACTCATAAGGAGTCTTCTTCACATGGGTCGTAACATAATTCTATTCGAATATAGCATCTTTGTATTCACGCTTTCCTTGAAGTATTTAGGAAGATTCATCTCACACAACGATGGTCCTTGCCATCTCTTGAATAAATCTGTTCTTCCTTTCAACAACTCTATACATTGTGGAGTCACAGGGCGAGAGAAATTGTGGAAAATTCCATTCTCCTCACGAATAACCTAAACTTCTCATTCTCAAATTCTCCATCATGGTCACTCCACGACATCGCTATAGACATTCCTTTTCATTACGTAACTTTCTGGATAAGGTCTAAAGCACTTAAAAGATTCATCTTTGTGTGATAAAAATAATATCCAACAAAATCGAGTAAAGTCATCAACAATAACAAGTCCATATTTCTTTCCTTAAGACTTATTGTCCTTGTTAGACCAAATAAATCCATATGTAACAAATTCTAAAGGTCTAGATGATGTTACAAAATTTTAGAAGAAAAGAGGTTTTAACTTGTTTTCCTTTCAAGCAGTTTTCCACAGAAAAACTCTTTGTCAAAACTTATTTTGGCAATCCTCTTACCAAATCATGTTTTCCAACTTTGAAATATGTTTAAAAGAGACATGACCTAGCTTTTATGCCGATTAGTCTTTCTTCTTGGAAGATAGAAAACATGAAATATTTTGGCTTTGAAAATCTTCTAAATCAATTTTGTAAAGATTGTTTCTTCTCTTGGCGAGAGAAAAGTATAGACCCATCTTTGTTTCTCGACTTAAAAGATTTTGATTGAATGTGACCGTGAAACCGAATCACACAATTGATCGACGCTAATCAAGTTATGCTTCAAACCATCAACAAGCGACATTATTTATGCATGCAAAGGAATCTTTATCAATTTTACCGATTCAATGATCTTGCCTCGCTAGTTGTCTCCAAAGTTACCGATCCTCCTTCTTATCTTGAAGGTCTAGGAACATAGACCTTTTTCCCGTCATATGTCGCGAGCATCCACTGTCTAAATACCAATGGTGCTTGCCGTATCTTCCAAGGAAGGATATCTGCAGGAGAAACTATTTTATTTTTTGGTACCCAAATTTTCTTAGGTCCTTTATGGTTAGTAGTATGCATATGATGAGTTCTTTGATGCATATACCTAGAACGTTGATCAAAACGAGATTTATTATGGTTTCTCTTTTGAACGAAAGGTTTTTTATGAGACTGAGTTTGTTACCTATAAACCCTAATCCGGTTTTATCACCCGGATGTCTACATTTTTCAAGCATCTCATTCATTTTCTTAGTGCTCTCTGTAAAGGTAGCTAAATCGGCTGACAAATTCTTAATTCTTAGTTTAAGCTGATTAATCTCTTCTGATCTGTCTATAACTTTATTTTTCTCCTCTAATTGTTTCTTTAGACAGACATCTTCTCTCTCTATTACTTCAGTACGTCTAATATTTTCTGCATACTTTTTCTTTAACAGTTTGTACTGTTTCAGAATAGCATGAGAATCTTCTAACAATTCTGAGTAGGCATCATGCAAATTATCGTAGTCAGATTTTACCTCCTCATCACTATCTTCCTCGGCTACCAGGCAGATGTTTGCATGTTCAGATGACTCGGAACCTGTATCTGATTCTGATGAATCTAGGTCCTCCCATGTTGCCATCATTCTTTTCTTGCCTTGTCTACTCTTCTTTGGTTTCTTCTTAAGAGTAGGACATTCGGACTTGTAGTGTCTAGGCTGATTGCACTCGTAGCAGATGACAAATGACTTCTCTGGCTTAGCTTCATCTTTGACATTCTTCTTAAAAGTCTGGTTTGCTCTGGACTTCTTCTTCCACACGCGTCTTATCTTTCTAGAGATGAAAGATAACTCGTCTTCATCACTTGACTCCGGTTTTGATTGGCTGGAGTTGTCATCCTTTGATTCTTCAATCTTTAACGCTTTTGATGATTTCCTCCGTCTTTGAGTCTTGTGATTCTTATGTCCGGCCTTCAGCGCTATCGACTTGTCCCGTTTGGGCTTGTCTTCAGCATTGAGTTCAACTTCATGAATCTTCAAAGATCCAAACAACTTGTCAAGTTTTAGCACGCTCAAATCTTTGGCTTCTTGCACCGCAGTAACTTTAGGTCTCCACCTCTTCGGAAGACTTCTTAAGATCTTTCGAACATCGTCTTGATTGTTGTACGTTCTTCCAAGAACTTTCAATCCATTGACAATTGTTTGAAATCTTCCAAACATTTGATCAATAGATTCTTCATCTTTCATCCTGAAAAGTTCATACTGTTGCACAAAAATACTTATCTTAGATTCTTTAACTTGGCTTGTGCCTTCGTGAGCGATGGACAATGTGTCCCACATCTCCTTCGAGGTATCGCATCCGTGGACTTTGTCATACTCGCTACTGCTTAGGGCACACGTCAAGAAGAACTTTGCCTTTGAGTTCAGTTATATTCTCGCCTTCTGGTCAGCCGTCCATCTGACTCGTGGAATGGAATTGCCATCTTCATCTACTGGTGTATAAGGTCCGTTCTCTATTACATCCCAAAGGTCGACATGAGTAGATTCTATGAATAGTCGCATCCTATCTTTCGATAGAATGATAATCTTCTCATTGAATCTTTGGAGGTCTAGTGATTGAGGCTCCTTCTGCGATGTATACATGTGATTCCGCCATTATCTTTGATCCACACTTTGCTAAAGTGATCCTTGGATACCAGGCTCTGATACCAATTGAAGTGAATCACACGTTAATACAATACTAATAAAACGATATAGAATGCACGAGAAGGGGGGGTTGAATTGTGTATTCCCCTTTTTTATAAATCTTTCAAAACTGTTTGTTAGAAATAAAATTCTTTACGGAACTTCCGATAGATTCTAATTAATCAAAACTTTTGAAAAACTTTGTTTACTGATTAAGTAATGATAAAACTTGAATCTAAAATAGAGATAGAGTGAGAGTGGTTGACACAGTGATTTATCCTGATTCACCCCAAACCGTGGGCTACGTCCAGTCCTCAGAGTTCTTTCTGAGATTTCCACTATCTCTTTCAACGTTACAAGTATTCTTTGCGAGCCTCTTCAGGTCTCTACAATCAGTATTCTTTCACACTTAGGCTCTGCAGGCTATCTGCACTACTTTTTCTCAGAAAAGTGTTTGAACACTTGTTACAGTAAAATAGCTCTCAGCTAAATTGAACAGAATGCTTTTTTGCTAACTTTGCTAACTTTTTCTAACTTTCTCTAACCTTGCAATCTTCGACTTCGACTTGTATTTATAGCCTTCGTCTCCAACTGCTTCTTGATTCTTGTTTCTTGAATCTTTAAAGAAACGGTTATTTATTTGAGTTCTGTAACTAACTCGAACTGACTCTTTCGTCTTCTTTTTGAATTCCGCATCTGTTTTTCTTCGTCTGTATTTTATAAATCAGGTTCTACGTCTGCGTCTGCTTTTACTTAAATGCGTATTCGCTTTACTTACGCTGTATTCGCTTTACTTCATACGTATCATTTTTACTATGTAGCGTCTTAAATACGCTTTACTATTAGCATCTGCGTACGCTTTACTATTCGTGATCGCATACGATATGCGCTTTTTTAGCGTCGGCGTCTGTGTTTGCGTTCGTTCATCTGTGTTCCTTTGTCTTTGTGACTTCGTCTGTATGACTTCTTCTGTATATCTGACTTCGTCTGTATGACTTCTTCTGTATGGCTGACTTCGTCTGTATGACTTCGTTTGCTTTTGTTTTTCTTTTATTTTGCTCTTTTGTTATACATCAAAATCATTTCTAAGTAAAGTCATTTGGACTTAACAAGAGCGAGTAGGATAAAGTCCACGGATGCGATACCGCGAAGGAGATGTGGGACACATTGTCCATCACTCACGAAGGCACAAGCCAAGTTAAAGAATCTAAGATAAGTATTCTTGTGCACCAGTATGAACTTTTCAGGATGAAAGATTAAGAATCTATTGATCAAACGTTTGGAAGATTTCAAACAATTGTCAATGATTGAAAGCTCTTGGAAGAACGTACAACAATCAAGACCATGTTCGAAAGATCTTAAGAAGTCTTCCGAAGAGGTGGAGACCTAAAGTTACTGCGGTGCAAGAAGCCAAAGATTTGAGCGTGCTAAAACTTGACGAGTTGCTTGGATCCTTGAAGATTCATAAAGTTGAACTCGATGCTGAAGACAAGCCCAAACGGGACAAGTCGATAGCGCTGAAGGCCAGACATAAGAATCATAAGACTCAAAGATGGAGGAAATCATCAAAAGTGTTAAAGATTGAAGAATCAAAGGATGACAACTCCAGCCAATTAGAACCGGAGTCAAGTGATGAAGACGACGAGTTATCTTTCATCTCTAGAAAGATAAGACGCATGTGGAAGAAGAAGTCCAGAGCAAACCAGACTTTCAAGAAGAATGTCAAAGATGAAGCTAAGCTAGAGAAGTCATCTATCATCTGTTACGAGTGCAATCAGCCTGGATACTACAAGTCCGAATGTCCTACTCTTAAGAAGAAACCAAACAAGAGTAGAGAAGGCAAGAAAAGCATGATGGCAACGTGGGAGGACCTAGATTCATCAGAATCAGATACAGGTTCCGAGTCATCTGAATATGCAAACATCTGCCTGGTAGCCGAGGAAGATAGTGATGAGGAGGTAAAATCTGACTACGATAATTTGCATCATGCCTACTCAGAATTGTTAGAAGATTCTCATGCTATTCTGAAACAGTATAAATTGTTAAAGAAAAAGTATGCAGAAAATATTAGACGTACTGAAGTAATAGAGAGAGAAAATGTCTATCTAAAGAAGCAATTAGAGGAGAAAAATAAAGTCATAGACAGATCAGAAGAGATTAATTAGCTTAAACTAAGAATTAAGAATTTGTCAACTGATTTAGTTACCTTCACAGAGAGCACTAAGAAAATGAATGAGATGCTTGGAAAATGTAGACATCCGAGTGATAAAACCGGATTAGGTGTAACATCCCGTTACCGATGCGATGAGCATATTGGTACGAGTAGTGTTGTGATTGCATATTTAGTGATCGAGTGTTTTGTGGCCTTTGAGATAGATCATTTTGCACATGCATATACATAGTGACATGCATTCATGATTGTTCCAGCATTTAAATTGTGATTATGAGTTGAATTGTGAATTTTGAGATAATTGAGTTAAATTTGATTTTAAAGTGAAATTAGGGATAATTCGAGTGGAATAGTGGAATTAGAGTGAGAATTGAATTTTAGAAAATTGAAAATTGAAAATTGAGTATGAGATCGAGTGTTTTATATTTTTGAGGAATTATGGAATTTTTCGGAATTTTAGAGTTATGTGTTCTGACCGGAAAATGACTTAGAGGCGATGATTGTGATTCCGGTTTCGAAAGTGAGTGGTAAATGGCTTGGAAAATTTAGATTTGTGAGTTTAAGAATTATTGTGAAGAGCCATTGAAATTTAGAGATCGAGATTGAATGAATTTGAGGACTATGATCTATAGGTTTAAATCAGCTATATATATATATAGACCTTATGTTTGATAGAGGAAGACATTTTTCTCCTAGGGCACGAAACTTCTTCTTCTTCTCGTGGGTATCGTTGATCTTGCTTTCCTTGGAGAGTTTGCTTGCTTCCTTTCTCCTTGTGGTTGGAGAGTTGTTAGAAGCTTGGAGTTATGTTGGTTGGCTTGGATTGAGGAGTTTATCGTGAGTGAGAGAGCTTGAGAAGTTTTCGGAGATTCTAGGGTTACCGTGCGATTTCGTGATTTGGTAAGTTTACTATGTTTTAATGTTGTATTTATGGTTATTTATGGCATTTATGGTATTTAATGTGTTAACTGGGGTAGTTGAATGTATTTTATGGACGTTTTAAGAGTATTAATGGCGGAAATGACGATCGGAGAAGATGATTGGGTCGCACGTCGCGACATCTGTAATGGGGCCACGCCGCGGCGAGAAAAGGCGTGTTCGCCGTGGCGAGCCGCTTGAGACGTCGCGGCGAGCAAGCAATTTAGACGCCATGACAGTGATTGCTAGCGCCATGACGAGTGATTGCTAAGCGCCATGGCCGAGGCGAAAGAGTTGTTCACCATGGCGAACGTTCCCACGCCATGGCATGAGCTGCCTCTTTAGAGCAGCATGAGGGGTGGAGGTCATGGCGAGGGACAGAAATTTTAGAGAAATTGAATTGATTTTAGGGTATATCTTTTAGTGTAGATCTCCAATTGGGGTAATTTGAGTTGTTATGATCTAGAAAAGAGGTCTTTGAGTGAGGTAAATTATAAGTGTTGAAATTAAATTAGCGAGTTCTCAATCATAGAAAAAAGCCGATTCTCGTTCCTTAAGTGACCTAAGAGTTATGTATTATCAATTGGAGTATAATTAGAGTTTAAATGAGAGATTTGTGAAATTTATGGATGTTATTGACCTAGTGGAGTAGTGAATTTTGGTTGTGAATCGAGAGATAGCGGAATGGGACTAAAGCGCTGGAAATCATGATCATGCATCATATAATTTTAAATGTGAGACATGTGCATTAGTGAATCTTATTGATTGAGCATATAGTGATGAGAATGCGTTTGTATTATTATAGAGGCGCCATTGGATCGTCATCCACGGATATTCTTTGGTACTTCCAGCGAGCTTCGGAAGTTACAGTGAGTAACCTAGTTGGTTCCTCGATCTTTGTGTGATAATCTGTCTTTGTGAATGTGTGAATCAATTGTCAATGTGAGTGATACAAATGTGAGATAAATGTCTGCAAATATGAGTAAGTGTTACGATTGTGAGTGATTATACTGAATGTGTTGCTAATGTGAATACTTGTGATTATGAATCAGTGTATAGTATTACGAGTAAGTGTTTTGATCGTGACAAGTGAGTGAAGTGATAATATATGTGCTAGTGACTGTGCAAGTGTTAGTGCATGCTAGGCAAGATTATAAGAGGTAATTAAACAGCCAGTGGTGAAGCATTCAGCAGTGTAGCTTTAAGCTCGAATATCAGTGAATAGGCCTAAGGCCAAAAAGGGAAATAGTGCATACCCATAGGGTTCTCCTACTTGCCGAAATTGTGATCATTGTGAAAAGTGCCCGAATCGAAAGTGTAACGCCAACACAACAATGACATAAATGAGAAATTGCATACATTATGCATCCGATTGCAGTAGTGAAATTGAGAATGCGTGTGATGTATGACAATTGTGAAGTGATATGTTTGAGTTATGTTATCGTATAAATATGTAAATTGTGTACAGTGTTCTAAATTGCGTTAAAGTGTACTATGCGATATATTATGTGTATATGCATGAGTTGGGTGAACCATCGATGATGGTTTCTCAATAAGTTCGCAAACTCACCCAACATTGCTAATATTTTTCAGGGCAGCGTTAGTAGGTTTCTAGCTCCCGAGATAGACGTTTTCCTGCTGTGCGAGTTCTTGGACAAGTGAAGCGATGGCACATAGGTCGGTCAGCTGGGGCGACTTTTGAGGATGACCTAGTATAGACGTTTTTATCAGTTTCCTTTTTGGGTTATTGTATTGAGACTTTAGGGGACTGATAGACTTGTCTATATTTTGGATTGATATTTTGCAATGAAAGAGTATTATTGGGGTTTTAAATTTTAGTGATTTGCTTATTGCGGTTTAATTATATTGATGCCATACGAGTATTTAGTGATAGTTGCGAGTGGTAGCACTTCCTTGCTGTGGGATATGCGTCGGTACGACCCACGGGCGTCCCGGTGTGTACCCTATGGTAAGGGGGCGCCACATTAGGGTTTACAGGTAACAAGACTCAGACTCATAAAAAACCTTTCGTTTAAAAGAGAAACAATAATAAATCTTGTTTTAATCAACATTCTAGTTATATGCATCAAAGAACTCATCATATGCATACTACTAACCATAAAGGACCCAAGAAAATTTGGGTACTAAAATATAAAATAGTTTCTCCTGCAGATATCCTTCCTTAGAAGATACGGCAAGCACCATTGGTATTTAGACAGTGGATGCTCGTGACATATGACGGAAAAAAGGTCTATGTTCCTAGACCTTCAGTATAAGAAGGGAGGATCGGTAACTTTCGGAGACAACCAGCAGGGCAAGATCATTGGAATCGGTCAAATTGGTAAAGATTCCTTTGCATGCATAAAAAATGTACTGCTTGTTGATGGTCTGAAGCATAACTTGATTAGCGCCAGTCAATTGTGTGATTCTAGTTTCACAGTCACATTCAATCAAAATCTTTGCGAAGTCAGAAACAAAGATGGGTCTATACTTTTCTCTGCCAAGAGAAGAAACAATCTTTACAAAATTGATTTAGAAGATTTTCAAAGACAAAATATTTCATGTTTTCTATCTTCTGAAGAAGAAAGACTAATATGGCATAAAAAGCTAGGTCATGTCTCTTTTAAACATATTTTAAAGTTGGCAAAACATGATTTGGTAAGAGGATTGCCAAAAATAAGTTTTGACAAAGAGTTTTTCTGTGAAAACTGTTTGAAAGGAAAACAAGTTAAAACCTCTTTTTCTTCTAAAAATGTAACATCATCTAGACCTTTAGAGTTGTTACATATAGATTTATTTGTTCCAACAAGGACAATAAGTCTTGGTGGAAAGAAATATGGACTTGTTATTGTTGATGACTTTACTCGATTTTGTTGGATATTGTTTTTATCACACAAAGATGAATCTTTTAAGTGCTTTAGGACCTTATCCAGAAAGTTAGAGAATGAAAAAGGAGTGTCTATAGCCAATATCAGGAGTGAACATGGTGGAGAATTTGAGAATGAGAAGTTTAGGTTATTCTGTGAGGAGAATGGAATTTTCCACAATTTCTCTGCTCCCAGGACTCCACAACAGAATGGAGTTGTTGAAAGGAAGAACAGGACGATTCAAGAAATGGCAAGGACCATGCTATGTGAGATGAATCTTCCTAAACACTTCTGGGCAGAAGCTGTGAATACAACATGCTATATTCAGAATAGAATTCTGTTGCGACCCATGTTGAAGAAGACTCCTTATGAGTTATGGAATGGAAGAAGACCAAACATATCTTACTTTTATCCATTCGGGTGCAAGTGCTCTATTCTGAATACAAAGGAGCTGTTGGATTAATTCGATTAAAAGACCTATCCAGGAATCTTTCTAGGCTACTCATCATCGTCTAAAGCATTTCGGGTGTACAACCTTACTTCAAAGACAGTTGAGGAGACCATCCATGTCAAGTTTGATGATAGTTCCCAACCCCATAAGGAAGATAACATGGAGAGTGAAGGTCCTTCAAAGAACTTAGATGATAGTACAGAAACTCCATCACCAGGAACTCAAGTAGACAAAGTTGAAGATATTCCAGAAACTATCGAACTGAAAAGAGACTGAAAATATAAAAGTTCTCATCCAGAAGAGTTGATTATCGGAGAGACCTCAGAAGGAGTTAGAACAAGGTCCAGATTCAGAAGAGAAGCTAATGTGGCTTTTATCTCTGAAATAGAACCTAAGAAGGTTGAGGAAGATCTTCGAGAAGAAGCTTGGGTGTTAGCCATACAAGAGGAGCTGAATCAATTTACTAGGAATAATGTCTGGTCCTTAGTTCCGAAACCCCCTAAGAAATCCATCATAGGAACCAGATGGGTCTTTAAGAATAAGTTAGATGAATCAGGAAGAGTGAGTCGAAATAAGGCTAGATTAGTAGCACAAGGCTATAATCAGCAAGAAGGAATAGACTACAATGAGACATATGCTCCAGTAGCAAGACTTGAAGCCATTAGGATATTGCTGGCATATGCAGTTTGTCATAATATAAAGCTATTTCAGATGGATGTAAAGAGTGCCTTCTGAATGGTTTTATAGACGAAGAGGTGCATGTTAAGCAACCACCTAGTTTCGAGGATGTTAAGAATCCAGACCATGTCTATAGACTTCATAAAGTCTTATACGGCCTGAAGCAAGCTCCTAGAGCTTGGTATGATCGTCTGAGTACTTTTCTCTTAGAGAATGGTTTTAGTAGAGGTCAAGTTGATAAGACACTCTTTAGGAAGAATTTTCAGAATGATTTTATTTTAGTTCAAATTTATGTTGATGATATTATTTTTGGAGCTACTTCAAACAAGCTATGCATGAAGTTTGAGAGTCTAATGAAGAAAGAGTTTGAAATGAGCATGATGGGTGAATTAAAGTTCTTTCTTGGGTTGCAAGTTAAGCAGACCGAAGAGAAGATCTTTATTCATCAACAAAAGTACGTGAAAGAAATGTTGCTCAAGTTTGATATGAATAATGTGAAGCCTATGGCGACTCCGATGCACCCTTCAAACCTTTTATCGAAAGATGAACTTGGTAAGAAGGTGGATCAAACCCTATATAGAGGGATGATCGATTGTTACTGTATCTTACAGCAAGTAGACCTAATATTTTATTCAGTGTTTGCTTGTGTGCAAGGTTTTAGGCCGATCCTAGAGAGTCTCATTTTATTGCTGTTAAAAGAACTATGAGATATCTTGCAGGTACTACTGATATTTGCTTCATGTTTGAGAAAGGTAGAGATTTCAGGTTAATCGGATATTGCGACACGGATTATGCCAGAGATAGAATTGAAAGGAAGAGCACAAGTGGAGGATGTCACTTTCTTGGCGCAAACCTAGTTTCCTGGTCAAGCAAGAGACAAAGCTCAATAGCTCTATCAACCACCGAAGCAGAGTATATGGCAGCCGCAAGCTGTTGTTCACAGACCTTATGGATCAAATATCAACTTGAAGACTATTCAGTTCAAGAAGAGGAGATTCCAATCTACTGCGACAACACAAGTGCAATCAATCTGTAAAAGAATCCGATTCAGCATTCTAGAGTGAAGCACATCGAAGTTAGACATCACTTTCTGAGAGACTATGTTCAGAGGAAGGTAGTGCGTCTACAGTTCATCGAAACAGAGTCTTAGTGGGCAGACATCTTCACTAAACCATTGAGTGAAGAACGTTTCTAGAAGATCACGCAACCTTAACATGGTCATGTTAAGCAAACAGTCAGGCTAAAGGGACGTCAAAACTAACGGCGTCAAAAACAGTGAGTTACAGCTGGTAACTTCTCTGACAAGGGAAGTTTTGGAGGGAAACACCTCACGATCTTCAGAATCCCTATGATTCTAGAATACGCGTGATAAGACCTTTCAAGTTGCTTGAAGTTGATATCATTGCGGTTACTCTCATCACCAGACGATTCATCTTGCTTTCCAAATTCTCTCAATCATCCTACCCTAGACGAAAAGCTAACCAGAAACAGTTTTCGTTCTGAAACAATGGAGGTAGCTATAATATTCGGAAGGCATGTGGATTTCGAGTCATTGAGAAATGATGGTATGGACGTAGAATCGGAGATTGTAAGAGCTGGTTGGAGGAATTTCTTCCAGGTACGAGAACTAGTATACACAAATGAGGTTTTCGATTTTTGGAAGAATGCTCAGCTTGTAGACAACACTGTGGTATCTTCAGTAGATGGTATATCTGTTGTCATGACTAAGGAGCTGATAAAGAAGGTGACCGATTGTCCATCGGTTGGTGAGACTCTATCTACCAAGGCCGGTTGGATATCTCAGGTTGGTGTGAGAGAAGAAGATGTCAGAAGACAATTATATGGAGCCAATGACCCTTCGGAGAGGAAGACTTCGAATCTGATCCCAAAAGCTAGGGTTCTTCATGCTATTCTGTTTAATTGCATTCTACCCAGAGTAGGTTCCAGAAATTTGGTGACTACCCTGGATGAACAATGCCTGTTCTACCTGCTGAATCGCAATCCTGTCGATTTACCCTTCTTAATCTTCCATTATATGATTAAGGGGATGAAGGATACAAACAGCTATCTTTATGGCATGCTTCTTACAAGGATTTTTAAGGAATCTGGAATCCTTCTACACAAAGGAAATAGAAGTGTTGTACCAGTGAAAAGTAAGATTGACTCAATCACTATACGACGAATGGGTCTGAGGACAGTGATCAAAGAAGAAACAGACTCTTCAAGGAGAACAAGAACTGAGGGGGAGCTTGTATTGAAGAAGTCTCCCGCTTCAAGTCTCCAAACTCAAGTGAGTATAAGATCGCTTTGCAAAGAAATAAGAAGACTTCTTGGAAGACCACGATAAAGCGGGCAAGTCCTCGTGTCGAGTAAGTCTACCTCGAAGATGTAAGAAGGTGCACCAAAAGACAAGGAGAAAGTCTTTTAAGTAAAGTTACGAAGAAGGCAAAGAGATTACCGAGGATTCAGACTCTAAGGCAACAAGAAGAGAAGAATGCCAGAGAATAGAGTCAGGAACAAACTCCTCAATCTCGTGCACCTAAAGCTACAAGGTCGTTAGTTTCTATTCTGGAAGAGGATACAGCCGGAAAAGCCAAAGAGACTAACAAGAAGAGAAAATCGAATCAAATGAAAAATCTCAAGATGTAAATCTTCAAGACCGATCAAGGTAAGACAAGACTAAGAAGATTAGTCGAGAAGAAGGCCGTGTCAAGCTATGAGGAGGTTAGTCGAAAGAAAGAAACCTCTGATGCTGCTCAAAAAGAAAAAGAAACTGAGCAAAGCAGAGTTCAGGAAATCCCGATTGCTCAACAAGAGAAACCAGTGGAGCAAAACTTGGTTGAGAGAATCCTATTGAAGCACAACCAGAGGCAACAATGCAGAATCGAGACTCGGATAATGATAAACCTTGTCGATGGTATACAACTATCATAAGTTTTGAGAAAAGCAGTGAAGATCAAAATGATTCATTTTGTTACTAGAAAAACTGCTATCGCCATCGGTAGTCAACCAATGAAGAAGACAGATGGCTCTCAGATAACCTATGTCAATAAATAGTGACACATGGGACTTCTTGAAAGAAGATGAAAAGATGTTCTACTATGCTTTGAGGGATCTTTCTGAAGCCATACCCTACAAAAATTCCACAATGGCGTGTACTATTTTTTCGATCACGTAAAACACGGAAATAAAGATTGTACCGGATATCCAGCCAAGATATCCTTTGGATTTGACTAAGGGGAAGTCAAAGCTATTTCCTGAAAAAGTTCGTAATGATCTGTCCCCAGATCAAATTGAAGAAGAAGTGCGTAGAATTGATGATGCATGCGCTTCGAATGAGTATAAAGATAAAGCGAGCTGCAATATCTTGACAAGAAAGAAGACATCCAATGGAGGAAGAGTTATCACGAGGGCGTTTATTGAGTTCCTTGTTAGAGCGGTTTGTGTATTAGACCTTTATCCGGTACCTTGTCTATTGAAGTCAAGAAGCATACCCACGCAAGGAAGGCAGGTTGTTGATCTTTGCTCTCGTTTGACTTAGATCTTCTGAATCGATACATTTATTAATCCACCAACTATTGAGAACAATGATGAATACATTCCTACCTCGATGCTTATACTACGACAATTCCGTTCATTGCTCCCTCGGAGATCTTGATCAATCCTCCTCACCATTGGACTCCTGTCGAAATCAACAAATTACGTGGTGAAGTCAACGAGATCAAGGAGACGATGAATGACACGAAGAAGATGATGACGAATCTGGCAAGAGCCATCATCGTTAATCATTTTATTATAACAAATAGGGGAGAAGAGCAGAAAAGAAGAGAATGAACAAGGGGAGAGGAGAAAGAGCAGAAGAAAAGAGGATGTTCAGAATGTTCAGTAAAGAAGGTGTGACTGAAGCAGACGAAAAAAGAAAGAAGTCAAAGAAGAAGTTCTTAAGATAAGTTTTTTTGTTGTTCTTTTCAAAACATTGTATTTTGTTTTCTTTTGTATATAATTTGTTATCATCAAAAAGGGGGAGATTGTTAAGTCCAAATGACTTTACTTAGATATGATTTTGATGTATAACAAATGAACAAAATAAAAGAAAAACAAAAGCAGACGAAGTCAGACATACAGAAGAAGTCATGCAGACAAAGTCAGACAAACAGACGAAGTCACAAAGACGAAGATGCGAAATAGTAAGCGGAACGTAGCAAGTAAAGTAGACCTGCAGCGAAGTTAAAGTGAACACGAGATGAAGTAAAGCAAACATGATTTAAGTAAAAACAAACGCAGACGCAGAAGCGCAGATTTATAAAATACGTATTTAAGAAAAATAGATGCGAATTGAAAAGAAGGCGAAGGAGTCAGTTCGAGTTAGTTACAGAACTCAACTGAATAACCGTTTCTTTAAAGATTCAAGATACAAGAATCAAGAAGCAGTTGGAGACGAAGGCTATAAATACAACTTGAAGTCGAAGATTGCAAAGTTAGACAAAGTTAGCGAAAGTTAGCAAAAAAGCATTATGTTCAATTTAGCTGAGAGCTATTTTACGGTAACAAGTGTTCAAACACTTTTATGAGAAAAAGTAGTGCAGATAGCCTGCAGAGGCTAAGTGTGAAAGAATACTGATTGTAGAGACCTAAAGAGGCTCGCAAAGAATACTTGTAACGTTGAAAGAGATAGTGAAAATCTCAGAAAGAACTCTGAGGACTGGACGTAGCCCACGGTTTGGGGTGAACCAGGATAAATTGCTGTGTCAACCACTCTCACTCTATCTCTATTTTAGATTCAAGTTTTATCAGTACTTAATCAGTAAACAAAGTTTTCAAAAGTTTTGATTAATTAGAATCTATCAGAAGTTCTGTAAAGAATTTTATTTCTAACAAATAGTTTTGAAAGATTTATAAAAAATGGGAATACACAATTCAACCCCCCCTTCTCGTGCATTCTATATCGTTTTATAAGTATTGTATTAACGTGTGATTCACTTCACTTTTACTTCTTCATTTTCACTTACACCATACTATACTCTAACTTAATCTTAATTTCTCCATTTAATACTTCTAATTCCATCAATCTAAGCAATAAATCCTCCAACCAAAGTAATAAAACAATCAAAACCTCACAAAAATAAATTTGAGAAACATGCTTATTTAGTAAGAAAAGGAAATCGGGGCCCAACATTTCTCCCACTCTTAAAAGAATTTCGTCCTCGAAATTCTTACCTGAGTCATTGAAAAGATGTGGGTACTTCTTTTTCATAGCTTCCAATGGCTCTCACGTGGCCTCTTCCACTGAATGATTCCTCCACAGAACTTTTACTAGTTGAACTGTCTTGTTCCTGAGAACCTTTTCTTTAGTATCCAAGATCTGCACTGGAATCTCGTCATAACTCATATCATCACTCAACTGCACTTCAGTGGCTTGAATAACATGATAAGGATCCGATCTATATCTCCTCAACATAGAAACTTGAAAAACATCATGAATCTGCGATAGCTCAGGAGGCAATGCTAACTTGTAAGCCAATGGACCAATCCTCTCCAGAATCTCATAAAGCCCCACATATCGTGGACTTAGCGTATCCTTCTTATCAAATCTTAGAATTCCTTTCCAAGGAGATGTCTTAAGGAAAACTTTTTTGCCGACTTTACACTCCATTTCCTTACGGTGTGTATCTTTATAACTTTTCATCCTGTCCTGAGCTGCTTTTAGCCTGTGCTTAATCAAGTTGACCTTATCAACTGTCACCTGAATCAACTCTGGACCCAAAAGTTTTCTTTCTTCGTCTTCATCCCAACATACCAGAGTCTTACATCTCCTCCCATACAGAGCTTCATAACGAGCCATCTGAATGCTTGAATGATACGAATTATTGTAAGCAAATTCGATCAATGGCAAGTGTTCATCCCATGCTCCTTTAAAGTCCATCACACATGCCCTAAGCATCCCCTCAAGGGTTCGAATGGTCCTCTCAGATTATCCATCTGTCTGAGGATGAAAAGCAGTACTAAAACTCAACTTGGTGCCTAAAGCTTCCTACAAGCTTCCACAGAATCTCGAAGTGAATCGAGGATCCCTGTCAGAAACTATAGAATCTAGAATTCCATGCAGTCTCACAAACTCATCAATGTACTTCTTGGCTAGCACAGGTAGAAAATCAGTCTGTTTGATTTCTAAAAAATGGGTTGACTTCGTCAATCTATCCACAATCACCCATATGGCATCATGCTTCCTATTGGTCTTGGGCAACCCTATCAGAAAGTCCATAGTCACTCTCTGCCACTTCCACTCAGGAATGGATAATGACCTTAACTGGCCTGAAGGTGCCTAGTATGCAGCCTTGACTTACTGACACATTAGACACTTACTTGCATACTCGGCCACATCTTTCTTCATACCTTTCCACCAGAAATGCTCCTTTAGATCTTTGTACATCCTGGTACTACTTAGGTGCATAGCATAAGGTGTATTGTGTGCCTCATCCAAAATCTCTTCCTTCACCTCCTTGACATCTGGGATATAGAGCCTATTTCCTACAGTCAGGAGTCCATCATCTCTCACCACCACTTCAAACTTCTTACCCTTATGAATCTCTTCTCGCAACTTACTCAATTCTGCATCCTGAACTTGTAACTTTCTAACCCTTTCTCTGAGGATCGACCTCACTCTAAAGGTAGCAACAACATAATCAGATTCCTCCTACTTCAAACTGATTCTTTGCTTAGCCATCTCTTTCAATAGCGGTAGATAAACTGTCTGAACATGTGCTATGGAAGACTTCCTACTCAAGGCATCTGCTACTACATTTTCCTTGCCTGGATGGTACTCAATCAACAAGTCATAATCCTTAAGCAATTCAATCCACCTTCTCTGTCTCAAATTCAGCTCCTTCTGACTCAATAGATACTTGAGACTCTTATGATCAGTAAAGATCCTAGTCCGAACCCCATACAAATAATGTCTCCAGATCTTTATCTGCCGTGAGGCATATGCTATTACCTTATCTCCTTGCATCAGTACATAACCCAACCCCTTTCTGGAAATATAACTATACACTGTATAACTTCCATCTCCTGTGGACAAAGCCAAAATTAGAGCACTAGTCAATCTGTGCTTGAGCTCCTCAAAGCTTTTCTGACATTCATCACTCTAGGCAAACTTCTGATTCTTTCTTAATAGCTTGGTTAATGGAGTAGCAATCATGAAAAATCCCTCCACGAATCTCCTATAGTAACCTGCTAAACTGAGAAAACTCCTCACTTCCGTCATTGTTGTCAGGGCATACCATTTCACTACTGCTTCAACTTTCTTTGGATCCACATGCACCCCATTCTCAGAAATAATATGACCCAGGAAGATCGCTTCATATAGCCAAAATTCACATTTGTTGAATTTGGCATAAAGTTCCCTCTCCCTCAATCTCTGTAATACAATCCTTAGGTGTTCCTCATGCTCTCTCACATTCTTCGAATAGACCAAATTGTCATCGATGAAAACTATCACAAACTGATCGAAATACTCCTTAAAGACCATGTTCATAAGATCCATGAAAGCAGCTAGAGCATTGGTCAGTCCAAAAGGCATAACTAAAAATTCATAATGCCCATACCATGTTCTGAAGACTGTCTTGCTTACATCAAACTCCTTAATTATGAGTTGATGATAGCCAGACCTGAGATCAATTTTAGAGAAGACCGTTGCTCTTTGCAGTTGATCAAACAAATCATCTATCCGAGGCAAGGGATACTTGTTCTTAACAGTCACCTTGTTGACCCTCCGGTAGTCAATGCACATTCTCCAGGTTCCATCCTTCTTCTTAACAAATAAGACCGGTGTTCCCTAAGGTGAGGAACTCGGCCTAATTAACCCCTTCTCTACCAATTCTTCCAACTGCTCCTTAAGCTCTTTCAGCTCAGCTAGAGCCATTCTGTAAGGTGGAATAGAAATAGGAACTGTCCTGGGAATCAAGTCAATGGCAAACTCGATCTCCCTCACCGGTGGCAAACCCAGTAACTCCTTTGGGAACACATCAGGAAATTCCCTCATAATAGGAATATCCTCTATCCTACTTTCCTTCCCACCTGTGTCTACAACATACTCCAAGAAAGCTTTAAACCCCTTCCCCATCATCCTGTCAGCTAATAAAGCTGAAATAATTCTTGGCGCTGGTGTCTTTCTGTCCCCTCTGAAAGTAACCTTCTTCCCGTTGCCCATATCAAATTCCACCTCCTTTAGGCCACAATCTAACTTTGCCCGATATTTCTCCATAACATCCATCCCCATAATGACATCTAACCCTTTCAGGCTAGAGGTAGTAGATCTACTACCAGTCTAGATCCTCAATAAAGAGCTCACAGTCTCTAAATACTCGACTCACAATCACATTCCTCCATAAAGGAGTGTTAACAGCAAGAAATTATCCAACAACACAGAATTCACACCAGGTAAAGTCATACTTGCAGAAACAAAGGAATGTGTGGAA
The DNA here is from genome assembly GCA_029891385.1 of Erythroxylum novogranatense. NCBI lineage: Eukaryota > Viridiplantae > Streptophyta > Magnoliopsida > Malpighiales > Erythroxylaceae > Erythroxylum > Erythroxylum novogranatense. The sequence goes on along the minus strand of CM057228.1, from coordinate 58,021,781 downwards.
CTAGAATCAAATAAAACATAAGCATTAGACTGAAATAGCTGAGCCATACCAGTGACAACTTCTAGTGTGGCTACAGCTTCCCCCTGCATCATAGCAAACACCCTAGCTTGTGCCTGACCTCTCGGTCTCCCTGGAGGAATTGTCTTCTTGGTGATCCAGGCTCGCCACCCCAAAGAAATGGCCTGGTTCCCACTGTTTCTGCTCTTCTTGGAGCCTGAGGCAGTGATCCTTCCCCTCTAGACATCTGAGGACATTCCTTGATCCTATGTCCCTTTTCTCCACACCAGAAACGTGCTCCCAATAACTTGTAGAACTCACCCCTATGCATCTTCCCACAATGTTCACAATGGGGGTTCTGGTTTCTGCTCCTCTCTACTCTACTATTTCCTCCCACTGAGGAGGCCTGCACTGAAACTTCCCTGGATTGCTTGCTCTGATGAGGGGCACTACTGTCACCCTGACTTTGAGTACAGGAGCTCTTCTCACTCCTGTCAGCTGTTGGAGCACTCCCCCCTTTTCTGGAAGACTGCTCTCTACTCTTTCTCTTTCTACTCACCTCCTGCTTAATATTCTCTAGCTTTTCAACCTGCAGTGCAGCATCCACCAACTGTTGATAATCACATAAATTGTGAATAATTACCTTATCCTTAATTCCTAGATTGAGACCTCCCTTAAACCTGTGGAACTTGTCTTCTTTATTGGCCACAATTTGAGCTGCAGGTCTGGATAGTTGCGTGGACTTCAGCTCAAACTCGCTCACTCTCATCTCCCTCTGAGTCAGATTCAAAAACTCCCTGTCCTTCTCTTGGATATACACCCGAGAGAGGTACTTCTTCCTGAACACATCTCCAAAATCCTTCCACGTCAGCACTAAAGGCACAGTCTGACTATGGGGCACTGATTCCCACCAGTGAAGTGCATCCCCCTACAGGAAGCTAACTACATAATCCAGCTTCTCTTCATCAGTGCACTTCATCTACACCAGGACCCTCCCTGTCCTCTTCAGCCATGCTTCAGCCTCTTCTGGATTGGCGGTGCCATTAAAATCCACCACTCTATACTTACGCAGCTTGTTATACTGCCCGCCCCTAACCACTGGAGCAGGGCACCGTGAGCTCACACCACTTGCCCATGGCATAAATAAAGGCACAGGCAAAGCACGAAGAACTGCAGATCCATCGCAGGCATAGGAGGAGGAGGAGGCGACGACACCTCATGTTGCACACTAGGTGCCTCTGAGCTAGGAGCAGTGTGTTTCCCTGCATCTTGTGGGACATGCGACTCATCTGTGCTCCCCTGGCGAGAGCTAGATCGAAACAAAGCTCCTCGAGTTCTACTCCGAGGCGGCATAGTCACTCCTTCAAGATAAAACCATTGAAAATTTTTTAGTTTATGCAAAACCATTTGCAAAGTGTGCAAAACAATTTAAATAATGTAAAAACAACATTTAAATCATGTAAAATAATTTAAAATAATGCAAGTAATGCAATTTCAAAGAATGCATAACCATGTCATAAAAACCCTAAACCTCTCTTACACCTAGACCTGAACCTAAATGCTCTGATACCATAATTGTTGGACCCCATTTCCGAAGCCCAACATCGGACACGAAAGCATTAAACTTGAGCGTGGAGGTAAGACTTAGAAGTTGAAAATTTAGAAAAAAGATCCCTCATAAGCAAAGGCGGGCATCGCCATGGCGAAACTTTTTGGGAACTTACGCCGCGGTGAGCAAATGGTCTTTCGCCGCGGCGAACCTGCGATTTAAATCTTCATCGCAGCGAGCCAATGGTCTCATCGCAGCGAAAGCCCTTTTCCACAGAACCCATAACTTAAAATTTTCAGCCATTTTCGTCAAAACAACCCATCACAAAATAAACTTGAACATAAACACGACCTTCCAAAATCTTATCCTCATAAAAAAAACGATTTAATGCGAAAGGTTTGAAGCTAAAATCAATATCAACCATATCTCATTGATAACCAAAAGAAGAGTTTTACAAAGCTTTAATGGCATTTCAAGCCATAATACATCAGTTGAGTTCAAAAATACAAAATACACTTGAACTAATAACACTTGAAATGTGGCTAAAGCCTTGAATTTCCAAAACTCTAACAAAAATACGAAAGTATGAAACTTCGAAGTGATGCCGTAACTCTTGACCTAGTTGATCTCTTGCTCATCACCTGAATAGGGGGAGGAGAATGGGCGGTGAGCTATAAAGCTCGTGGGAAACAATTTTATAACCAGTAACAAACAAAAACTATTGAAATACTCATTTTCATTAAAGAATGCACATTGAATCATAAGGCACATATAGCTCAAAAATTCTCATTTGTCAAACAATTCATAAGCAACATAAATCATGCAATCCTCAATTTTTTCACAAATCATAAACAAATAGAAACAACAAAATGGCTTGGGTGGATCCCAAAACAGAACGTACTACACATTTCCACTAAGGGTCCTGTGCAGCCATGAACATAATGTATTATCGCAATCCCACTTAATGGTCTTGCGTAGCCGTGAACTTATGGGAGTCCATGAAGGAGCTCCATGCCACTAGCGGGCAGACGGGAGAGGCCTTTTGTCAAAATGCACTTGACTTAACTTATGGAACCACCACAAACCCATATAGCATGTATTTCATATCTTGTAAACTTGTTACCCAAAATGGCAAATTTTCGAAACTTGATCTTTTTCAAACATAGTATCTTTTCAGAAATCATTTTCATATTCTTTTCACAAATCATCAAAGCAATAAGCTCATACCAAACACATAACGCTTTTTCAAAGCATTCAAAGAGTTATAAAACATGTTCATGGAGTAGTTGAAATCGTTTATTTCCATCATTTGAAAGAAAACATTAGTTGCTTATTACTTAATCATAAAATTGTAACCCACATGAAATCCTTGCTTGTTACTTGCTCAAATGTGTTTTTCCTTTTTCTCCTCTTGCCTCTATTGATTTCCTTAAACAATAACCAAAATTTCATTCAATTTGGTTCAATAATCGAAGAGTTACTACCTAAACAATTTCGGACCTTCCTTATGCATGAAATAAAATTCTATGCTCAACTTCCATTCAAACTTTAAGATTCTTAGAGACTGAATTTAGACTTAATTCCTTCATAAAATTTGTATCCTTATGTCTATAGTTCATACTAAACCAAAAATCACTCAATTTGGACATCTACAGCAAAAGTTATGCCCAAAATACTAAAACATGTCGGTGAAGGAAAATGGGTCCTCGCCGCGACGAGGATGTTGCGGCGCGCGCCGCGACATGCGCATAAGTAGGTCACGACGTGCGAGGCCAAAATCCTCCGAAAACTTGTTTTTCCCACACTCTTCAACCATATTCCTTTCACCTTTCAAATATAACACATCTAAACCCTAACCTATCTCTTATACTTCATTTCTAAGCTCATTCCAACCCAATATCATTAACAAAACATCAAAATCTATCTTTCATGTAACACCCCACTCCCGCGTGACCCGAACCCGACATCGTTGGTGATATCTGAGTCCGTGCCCCGCGAGGGTGCCGTGCTACATCAGTCAGTCGAAACTCAGTATCAATATGTGTTTTTTTTTCATTACACTCATGTGCGCGGAATAGACAGTAAACAATCTGAGCCCACGTTCGTAAATAAACATTTTCAGTTATTACAATCTTTCAATAATAATTTACAAAAGCCATTTAATGAACAAAAAGCCATAACCAAGTTGGCTCACTATAAATACAGAGCATTCTTTTACAGAGATTTCAGCATAAAACTAATGAGACACTAATGCAGACGCAAACTGATCCCAACCTCTATCTGTCCTTTGCATATGGTAGACATACTCCCGTGTGAAACGGGGTACTCTTCAAGACCTGAAAAAAATGTTTGCAAATTTTGGGTGAGTTTTGCGAACTTAGTGAGGAACCATCATCGATGGTTCGCCCAATTCATGCATCATACAAACAAATACAGTCACAGTAAGAATAAGTCAGCAGTATTATATCATTATATACAGCAAAAAAAAGCATTCCAAGCATTCAGTTATTCAGTCCAGTATGCATGCAATGCACATGTAACACTTTCCCAGTTTATTACCGTGTTGTGACCGAGCGCATAAACAGTGAACAGTATTCAGTGGACGCTTAGCGTTTGGGGAGTAGGACTCCCTTCGAGCTCGAGGCTCTTTTTCAGTATCAGTATCAGTATCCATGGCGACTCTGGTCACAACTATTGTTATTATCAGTTTATGCATTGATGTATGCAATGCATATGCCCAATTTAACAATCAGTATAAAACAGTCTACCCCAGTAGAGGCGACGAAATGCAGTACAGTGTAGCAAACAATGGGTCACAGTACACCACAATTGATCATAATACAGTATCTCACAATTGATCACAATAGAAGCAATTCAGTTCACAGAATACACTTCTATGTCATGATTCCCCATACATCGGGCCCTTCGCCGGGAATCTATAATCAGAACAAACGCAATCCTAATTCCTTCATTATTCTCCACATTAAACATATAATAATTGAACGAAAGCCATCTCAGTCACTCATCTGTTCTTCCGAGCTAATACCTGGAAGTCTCAGTGACATCGGTGAACCGACGCTCCAAATGTACCTCTAAAACAGTTACAGTATATAAACATTACCAATTGCTCAATCAGAACTATTTAATAATGCACATGTAGCAATTTGCAGGTGCACAATGCATGTTCATGATATTCCCGACCTTAATCCAATATTTTCCATCATAAAAAAAATTCGTATAAAAAAATTAGAAATCTATCGGCACTAATGGTACTCAATTCGGACCTCTATAGATCCAAAAATAAATAAAACAGTGACTAAAGAATCATTAACCGGATCCACGTCAATTTCCCGTCCATAAATTCCCAATTTCTCATAACAATGAAATTAAACCCTTCACGAATCCGATGCCTCAAGAATCAGGTCAATCGGACGTCGGACGAAAAAGTTATAAGCAAAAGAAGGAAAATATATGATCCTAGTCGACTTGCTTAAGAATCCTAGTCGACTTATGCTACTGTGTATGTACTAGTCGACTTATATGGGGTGCAAGTCGACTTATGCTATACAATAGCAGATCTGGAACAAACGTCCTCCGACATCCCAACTTACACAGGGCATAACTCCCTACTCCGGACACCAAATTGGACAAACTTGGTATCTATTTTATAGAGAAAAGAGAGTTCTACAAGTTTTATGAAGGACACAAAAGACAATTTCACTTCTAAGGGTGTCAAAAATGCAATCAAAGTTACTGCCCTCACAAAGCCTCTCAAAACAGTGCAACATTTTGTCAAAACAGTGCAACAGTTTATAAAATCCGTAACTTTCCAGTTCCTCAGTCAAAAATTACACAAGAAATGCGCACAGAAAGATAACAATGTTATCTACAACTTTCATGAACAACCTGAAATCAAATTCATTTGCTAACTAGGCCAAACAATTCACCAAAGCATCTACCCACTGAAATTTCCCAATCTGAACAGTACATTTCAAAGCAGTATATATCCTAGCACAAATGTCAGAAAAAATCACTATCTTATATCAATGGAAAGATAAGATCTCATAATTCACTTTTCATGAAGGACTCAGAATCCAATTCCATCATTAACAAGCTCAAAACTGTCATGCAAGTTTCTGTCCTGGTCACTAGTCAATGATCTAACTTCAGTCCAATCTTTGAAACTTCATAAGTCCCAATTGTGTTATTGAAAATTCACATGTGATAAACCATTTTCAAGATAATTTCTTCCTTTACAACTCTTCAGAAGATCACTCAAGCCAATTCAATTAAAAGAAATTGTTAAAATTGCTTCCAATCAGAATGCTCACAAATCTGACACTTAGACTAGGTTTCACCACAATGTACAAAATCAGTCAATAGTTAATAGTGGATATATCCCAATATACATATCGAAAAATTACAAAATCAGTGGCAATGGAAAGCTAACAATATAAGCTTAAACTCTCATGAAGACCATTTGCATCAATTCCTTCTAAATTAATTTGGAAAAATCATCAAAACACTTAGGTCATTGGTTCGGTTACTGTTCATGCAGACATCAACAGTAACTTTCCAAGCCAAAATTCACCCTCTTAAGGATAAAATTAGACAACACCTATTTCACACAAAATGTAGCCAACAAGCCAAAGTTTCATTTGGCACAAACCTCAGCTCATTTGCATAACCACACAATTAGTTATGCTCAAGACAGTGTACTAAGTCAAAACCAATTTTTTTCAGCTTTACTACTCATGCACTTCCTATCATGCCAATTCCAATTTTTCTACCATAAGCATACCAATTGGACACCAAATCAGTCCCTAGATCATTCATACATTCACTTAGACTAATAGTCACAATTTGGCAACACTAATCTCTTCATTCATCAAGAATCAATCCAAATCAAGCTAAAACACTTCAACCACACACTATACATACTATTTCATTCATCTTTTCTCAATTAACCATCAATTAAACAAACCAATTACATACCCACATATACCAACATAGTTCTCATACAAGTAGGTTCATAAATATCACAAATAATACATTGAATTAACAAAACAACATATAAAACACAAACCTTTCCTAATCAAGCTTCCTCTTCTTCAATTCTTCCAACTTACTACAAACTCCTAATTTCTCCTTACTATACACGACATCTTCTTCTTCTCAAGGGATGAGGTTTAAGCTAGGTCTCTTTGGTGAGTTAAATGAAGAAGAAGCAAAGGGGAAGGAGGAAAGATGAGCAAAAATTCAAAACCACCAAGGAAGAGAAGAACATACGAAGATGGAGAAAACCATAAAGAAAATTTGCTTTTGGCCACCCAAAATGCAAGTGTTGTGGAAGTCAAGACCAAAAGGAGGAGTGGGTTGCTTTTAATTAAAGTGAAAGGCTTAATACATGGTGGAACAAGTGACAAATGTCACCATTTTATAAAATCACTTAATTCTTTCCAAATTCAATTTTAATTTCTACCCCAAAATTCCAATGGCTCAAAATAAATAAATCCTAAAATCATGTACCCAATATTTCAGTGCCATTGGACAGGCCTTTTCAGTACCGAAAATCAATCGGTTCACCACTTGGCAATTTTTTCGGTCCGAGAATTTTCTCCGAAAAATTTCAGAAAAATTCCTATAATTCCTATAAAATGTAAAACACACAAAAACGCAGTCCAATAAATTTTTGTAAGTACAATCTCCACATTAATCATAATAAAATTCTATTTAGGCCCAATTCTGGGAAATAATCATGAATGCATGTACAGTTATTGCATGTGCACAATTTCATTGTTTGACCAATACCAGTATGCATAACATTATCCAATTAGTCCTAATCATTCTCGACCTTTGCCAAATTACTATTTTACCCTTCTTGTCGGGGGTGGGATGTTACAATTCCCCCCTCCTTATAAAAATTTCGTCCTCGAAATTCTCGGTCGATGTTTCACTATGGCAGTTATCATATGTTCTTACATTTCTCATACACTTTGTTACTCAATGACTCACTTTTCGCAAGATCACAGTAAACAACCTCAGTCAGTCTTTCAGTCACTTATTTGGCAAATCTTACTATCTTAACTATCTCACTATACTATTTCAAAATAGACACCAACTTTATTTCGGATGTTATGGATCAGGTCATTAATTTCGAACCTGTTCACTTATCACATTTTATCAATCCAATACCTTTTTCTCCAGTAATATGCAGACTAGAGTACACCGTACCAAAGTGGTACTTACAAAAAAGACCCTTCGTCTCGTCTTTACCACTTCCCTTTCCTTTGTTACTAACACAGTGACACTTATGTCCATTTCGTTATAACCGGTGATAATTCGCCTAACGCATTTATTCTTTCTATTCCATTGGCTCTCCTCTCCTTTATCAATTCACTGTTCTTTAGTGTTCACGCATTTCTATTCAATATGCATTTTATGCTATTTCATTTGTCACCTCGTCTAACCCATTCAACTTTCCTCAGTCACTTTCCTTTGTCTCACTCATTACTCGTATCTCGACTCAATGCTGTTCTTTGACTCTTATTAGACACTTTTCAGTTTAATGCAAACATGTACAATCCCTTCTTGTGGTCACCAATAGCCCTATAGTCATTTGGTCAAAACTATATATCAAGGTCATGATCCTCTAAAGCCCAAACCACTTAAGCACTTTTCCTGTGGAACATTCAAACCTATAATTACTTGAACCTATAATCACTTCGTTCTATACCCATAGTAACTCAATTTCACTCTTCCCGTATTCTTACTAGAATGTCTAGCTTCGATTGATCAATTTTTTTGCTTACCAATTCCTTTACTCAATTACTTTTGTCGGGTACACATGCTTCTTCTTTGAATCACCCAATACCTTTCTTCCGATTACACTCGAATATTCAAGTTCAGTACGGAAAGCACCAGTTTGACTCCTGAGCTCTTAAATTTTCTTACCTCTATCCAGTTCCACTCTCTACAAACTTCAATGTTCTCGCAACACTTCCTTTTGCCCCATATTCTACGTGACATATTGCCTTCTTCAGTGTCCTAGCTTTGGAAACCCCAATATCTGCCTTTATTCAATTCAGTTCAGAATTGTCTGTTCACTATTTAAGACTACATTAGACCTTTATCAGTATAATATTCAGTTGTGTATGCCATTCAAACTCCATAATTGCTCAAGTTTACATGATGTATACCTTATAGGAATATCTTAGCATATCTACGGTCTCCAAGGCTTGAAACAATTTCGATCGTAGACCCAATACCATGTATCCAAATCAACTCAATTCATATTATACCGTTCTAACATATTGTCTCATACATCACACACTGCCCAATCTTCAAGGGTATGCTTATCATCAATATCAGATTCCTCAATTATTCATATAGTTTTTTTTTTTACTTTTCAACGCTTTGACCATTTGCTTACCTCGCATCAACGCATCACTCTCTATTGGGGTCTTGTTGACTTTAACAGACATCATTCCACTTTTTCATTAAGTACACACTTTTGCAATCCTTTAATGAAGGTAACACTACATCACGCCTTTATCGGCTTCCTTTAGACTTCTTGTCTCCACTAATTTTCTCTTTTCAATTGATTTCCTTTAATTCACATCGACATATGCCAATGCCTAGTCATTCATACTTGTACCTCCATAAATTCCACTTCATTTAAGTATTTCACTTTGTGGGTTGATATTATCTAAGATCTCACCATTTTTGCATTACAATTATGGAGACCTATTCTCTTCACATTGCAATAGGAGCACCTCAAATTAAAAATCCACTCACGTAGTTAGATACTTTACATTTCCGTACACACACAATGCATATAACCTCAGTAGTATGCCTAAGTCTCCTCTTGAGACATGACTCCATTTCACTTTTGATTTGATACATACTTATTTTCGATTTGTTCCCATCATGACTATTAGTCTTGCTACCATCATTTATACTGCTCACGAACTTCTCATCAATCAACTAGTTTCCCTAATTGCTTTTCAATCATTCGCAGTATCTCAAGAATCTCCATTTCAAGAAGCTCAATTTCAACTATACTCACTATCTCAATAAGAGCAATTTTATGCCATAATTTGAAAGATCAGAACATTCCTTGCACTAAGGTTCTGTGGGACACTAAACACTTTCTTTGACAGTGATACTTTAATATACACAACACCAGAAATCATTTCATCTCATCCGGAGACCAATTAGTAACTTATACTATTCAGAATTTCACAAAACTCCTTCCCTTTTATGCAAATCCTCAAATAGAGGACTTATGCCAAAATCACTATTCATTTCCTCCCATATGAACCTTACACTATAGAAACTATGAATAGCACTTATTTAATCACTCACCGGTCATTTTCTCTTTTATTTCCATGTATATTTTTCACATAAGTTTCATTAATCATGATAAACTTACTATCCAATATATACTCCCAACGGTAAATCAACTTAAATGCGACAACTCTTTTCATATATCACATCATTAATGTGCCAACTTGACCTTTTAAGGTCATATCAACTTGGCTTATACCCTGGCATCTCATTATTGCTACTTAGCTCTTTATCTTTCCTCAAACAATCCATGATAGGGTATTCACCTTGATAGTACATTCGGGGATGTGTCCCCAAACCACGACAACATATTACGCTCATGGATCCGGATACACTGCACTTCTATCATTCACCCATCCATTTACCATTTCGCTCCATATACATATATTCACCCAATGCGAAGTTTCCATACACTATCGGAGAAATTTCAGTCTTTCTTTTCCCTACTATTCCCTTATCTTTGATTCACAAACTCTTAGCACAATATTCAGATAACCATTTTGGTCTCAAACTCATGCGCTCATGGTCATACCCGTTTCACAAGTCCATTTCAATTCATCTGTACGTTTTCATCTCACCATTTCTACTTCTTCCTAACCTTAGAATCACTTCACTCTTTTGTTTAAAAGTAGACCGTTACGGTACAACATTGATATCATTACAATCTCGCTATCATCATCTATGATATCTACTAACACAAATGTAGTGAATCCATATCTGCCTGATCAGACCATATACTTTTTACTCATTTCCAATTATTCCCATTTCGTCGTATATACAAGTCAACACTCTCATTACCTCATCATCTCGAACTTTGAATCTCACATAGGCATACTTTAACCGATATGTTTCTCATATCCACAAAGGACCCCTCCAAGCTATAGTACCTTTCGTTTTCTTTCACCGTAATATTACCACTTTAAATCAGGGGATTCATTTTGATATCATTTCTTTCCTCAATCATCCCATGCCAACATAATCATATATATACCACATTCCAGGTTGATAACCACAGTACAATATAAATCTCATTATCCATTTTTCCCTTTTTTTTTCTTCCTAATTGCTCATACACTTCCATAGGTTCACATTCCGATACATTCTCACTTTTCTCACACTTAATCACATAACACATGTTCAGACGTGGGATTTCTACTCGTGCGACTCAGACTGGGGATCAGTTGCTATGGTCTGCAACGACACGACTCAAATGCATGCAACTTAACCTATGTTTCAGACTGTGCCCAGATACATTCGTATTGATGGGCTCTGATACCACCTAAATGTAACACCCCACTCCCGCGTGACCCGAACCTGACATCGTTTGTAGCGCCCCCTCACCGTAGGGTACACATCGGGACGCCCGAAGGTCGCTCCGACACGTATCCTACGATAAAGGTGCACCACCAGAACATTCCCACTAATAATCCACATGGCATCGCAATAATTAAAACCAAATATCATAAATCAAGAACTTTAAATCCAAAAGAATCTTAATACAATCATCCGTAAGCGAGATAGACAAGTCTATCACCCCTAAATAAAACCAAAAGGAAACCGATACAAGCATCTATCCTAAGTCATCCTCAAAAGTCCAACCCAAATGACCGACACATGTGCCATCGCCCTCTTGCGAGCACGCCAGACAAAGAAGAAAAGACTATCTCGAGCTGGGGTCTACTCTATCGATCCCGAAAAATTAGATGCAATTTTGGGTGAGTTTATGAACTCGGGAGAAACCATCATCGATGGTTCACTCAAATCATGCATTACGCAAATTGTGTACAAGATAGCACAAGAATATTCAATTTACGGATTATATAACAATTTACGATGAGTCTATAACGGTTTGCGATCAAATAACAATTTACAATAACATATAACAATTTACATATTATATGCAACAAATCACAAGAAGATGTAACAATTTGCAATCGCCACGCCATCACCTAATTCAGAAGTTTGCAATTCAATCACCATGTGTATACAATGCATATGAGACTCTTTTCCAGCTTATTCAAAGTTGTGCCCAAGTGCTCATCGGGTTTCGATGGGGACGCGTTAGGATTTTCTCCCTGCTCGAGGCTTGGTCAAGATATAGTGTTCGAGCTCGAGGCTCTTTTCAAAGGATAACAAGACTGGGTCACATATCCATTACTTGATCATGCATTTATGCATGCAATGCGATGTTCAAGAATTGGTGTATGGCTATAAAGCCCGATTGCATTTCTCGGTGTCATGCAAGAGTCCAATCCAATACGATAGAAGCATTCCATTCGATCATGTATATTTCAAGAATCATGCAATTTCACAATTGGCAAGTAATTCACATTGAGCACTTAGACAATCAGAATTTGAGAAACCAACTAGTTACTCACCAGAATCTCCGAAGCTCTTTGCTTGAAGTTCCAAAGAATGTCCGTGGAATGACGATCCAACGGCGCCTCTATACAATAAAATACAGTCCCATTACTAGATGCTCAATTAAACAATTCAAGGATGCATATGTCTCAATGGAACTATGTACAATGCATGTTCACGATTTTCCCGTGCCACAACCCAATTCGAACTCTTATGTCCCATTCTAACTCTTCGCTCAATTAATCGATAATAATTGATCCAATCCTATAATTCAATTCAATTTCCTCAATTTATACTCCCTATAGCAATTCCTATCCATCGGGTCAAAACCTTTATTGAAAATCCCAATTAAATCTCCAATTGTCTCAATTCAATATTTAGGTCACACTATGAACCATAATTAACCTTAATCTCGATAAATCAATACCAATTAAATTACATTCTAACTCCTATAATTATCCTCAATTGTAGACCTCTTTCCCTAGTCCGTAATCTAATCAAGAATCACCTCGACGGAGGTCTATACCATAAGTTAGGCCCAATAAACAAACACTCATTCAATCGAAACCCTTCGCCATGCGCAAGAGGCTCGCCATGGCGTAAAGCGTTTGCTTTCATGGCGGCGTGAAAACTGTTACGCGCGAGCAATCCATTCTAGGCACGCCGCTAGCGAAGAAGCGCCCATGACGTCAAATAAATTGACGCCATGGCGGCGTCGCTGCACTCGTCATGCGAAGCACTTAATTTTCTCACATGGCGAGGCAGCACTCGAATGTCGCGACGCGGGGATTTCTCTTCTTCTCCGCCGATTTCGCCATTAAACCTCTCTAAAACCTCCATTAAACACTCTCAACTACTCAACTCAACCATAATAAATGCCATAAATGCTCAAACAACCATTAATAACAACATTAAAGCCATTAAAACTTACCAATCGAAGATCAATCTAGAAATCTCTCAAAAATCACCATAACCCTAAAATCCTTCGAAATCAACGATAACCCACTCTCAATCCTTCTCAACCTTCATCAAACACAATAACCCATTTAGCCTAGCACAATAAGAAGAAACCAAAAGGAAGAATCGAAGAATCTCACCAATGGGGAAGGAATCGATGAACGCCGTGGGAGAAGGAAGAGAAGAACGACAATGCCTTAGGAAAATCCCCAATTTCAAACCTAGGTATATATAGACATAGGTCTCCAAACCAGTTCAAATTTCAGTCTCTAAATTTTAATGACTCAACATTTTAATTTCCTAGCAGTATAACTCTAATTTTTCCATTGCCATTGGACAATCCTTTCAGTACTATACAGTCAATCAGTCGGTCACTCCAAAATTTCCGATCCGGACATTTTTTCCTGAATTTCTCGAAAATTTCCTATAAGTCACTATCAGTAGCCAATCACTCTTAGACTATTCTAAATCCATTATTTGAACCCAATTACTCCTAATTTCTCAATCAATCATAATCCAAATGATTCGATCGGCCTTCAATTCACAATCCAATCAATTCACGCCACAATTAAAATGCGGAAAATCATGAATGCATGTACCTATGGATAAATGCATATGCATAAACCTGTTCTCTATAATTAGAGGCCAAGAATATGCTCAATCGGTGAATGCAATGAAACCTATCAGTTGACCCAATATTATCATAATGCCCTTGCTAACAGTAACGGGATGTTACAATTCACCCCTCCTAATAAAAATTTCGACCTTGAAATTTAATACCTGTCCAATCGAATAAATAAGGATACTGACTCCTCATATGCTCCTCAGTCTCCCATGTAGCTTCCTCAGAAGAGTGGTTTTTCCAAAGGACTTTCACCAATAAAATCACCATGTTCCTCAGCTGCTTGAACCGTGATCCTATAATCTGTACCGGCTCCTCAACATAGGTCAAATCACTGGCTACCTCAATCTCCTGAGTCGGAATCACATGCGTCGGGTCAGAACGGTACCGTCGGAGCATACTAACATGAAATACATCATGCATCTGGGACATCTCACTAGGTAATGCCAATCTGTAAGCCAACGGTCCTATCCTCTCAAGGATCTCATACGGACCGATATACCGAGGGCTCAACTTGCCCTTACGGCCAAATCTCAAGATTCTTTCCAAGGAGACACTTGAGAAACACTCATCACCTACATCAGATTCCATCTCTCACCGATGCCGATCCACATAGCTCTTACATGCGTCTGAGCCGCTTTGATGCGACTCGGATCAATCTGCATTTTATCCATCAGATCCTAATCACTCGGACCCTCTATCGATCTCATACCCTCTTCATCCCAATACAAGATGGCGATCGACACGGCCTCCCATATAAGGCCTCATACGGTGCCATCCCAATACTACTCGACATCGGTTATTATACGCAAACTCAATCAAGCAACATCGATCCCATGATCCTCTGAACTCCAATGCACACGCTCAAGCATGTCCTCAACAGCCTTAATCGTCCTCTCACTCGGCCCATCTGTTCGAGGATGAAATGCAGATCAAGTTCAACCTCGAACCCATAGCATCAGAGGCTCTTCCAGATCTCGAGGTGAACTCGGGATCCCCGTCTCGAGACTATCGACAAAGGAACCCCATGCAACCGCATAATCTTCGCCACATACTTCGACCAACTGACGAGAGTATCGCTTCCTCATCGGCAAAAAGTGAGCCGATTTGATCAATCGGTCCACTATGACCCAGATAGCATCATCCTGCCTCAGTGTCCTAGGCAACCCCATCACAAAATCCATAGTAATTCGTTCCCATTTCCACTCCGGGATGGGCAATGAATGCAACTTTCCCACTAGAGCCTGATGCTCTGCCTTAACCTGCTGATAAATCAGACACCTGGAAACATACACTGCCACTTGCCTCTTCATACCAGGCCACCAGAAATGCTGTCTCAGAGTACGATACATCTTGGTCGCACCAGGATGCATAGTATAGGCAGCTACATGTGCCTCCTCTAGGATCTCCGCCTCGGATCATCTATATCGCACACACACCTCTGTCCCATCCATAACGCCCCATCTCTCAACTCAAACTCCGAATCAAGACTACCGGACTCTCTCAATCGGTCCTCACTAATACTGGTCTTGATCCCGAGCTCTCCGGATTACGTTATGTAACATCGGCCTCGGCCTCGAGAGTAGCAATCGAGCTCCATCCCGACTCAAATCTATCTCAGACATTAAGAGCTCTCAACTCAATCGCACAGTAACCTCAAAACTCGAACTCGAGTCAGACTACCATGCGATCTCCTACTCAAAGGCATCGGCCACCATATTAGCCTTTCCTGGATGATACTCAATCGCGCGCCATAGTCCTTCAATAACTCTATCCATCTCCTCTCGCTCAGATTGAGCTCTCTCTGACTCAACAGATATCTGAGACCCTTATGATCAGTAAAGATCCGGAACGCCTCACCATACGTATAATGTCTCCAGATCTTCGAGCAAATACAACCGCGCCAACTCTAAATCATGATCGGATAATTCACCTCACGAGACCTCAATCGCCCCGAGGCATACGCTATAACTCTCCCATGCCGCATCAATACACATCCTGCACTCGATGCGAGGCATCACTATAAACCATAAAGCCTCCAGTACCAGAAGGAATGCTTAACACCGGTGTAGTCATCAACCGATGTTTCAGTCCTCAAAGCTCTTCCGCACTCCTCGCACCATCTAAACGGCACATTCTTCCTCAACAGCCACAAAGGGCGAGATCGATGAAAACCCTCGATTTAACCTCCAGAATATCCGCCAATCTAGGACACTCCGCAACTCGCACACCTCTAATCTCCCAACTCATAATCGCTTATCTTGTGAGGATCCACCGATACCCTCACCGACACCACGTGGCCCGTAAACACATCTCATCAAGCCGTAATTCACACTTAGTGAATTTGGCTAACAATCGCTTCTCTCTCACGACCAGAACAATCCTCAAAGCTCAAAGATGCTCCTCGCCTACCTCGAATAGACCGAATATCGCAATAAATACTATCACGAACCGATCCGTAGGCTGAAAACTCTATTCATCAAAGCCATGAAGACCGCCGGGCATTAGTCAACCCAAACGGCATCACTAGAACTCAAAATGCCCGCACTTACTCGAAAGCACTCTTAGCACATCGGCCCTCGCAATCCTCAATCGATAATAACTCGATCTCGATCCAATTTAGTGAACACCGAGCTCCTCGCAATCGATCAAATAAATCTTCAATCCTAGGCAAGGATACTTATTCTTCACCACACCCGATTAACCGCCTATAATTAATACACGCCTCAACGTCCCGCCCTTCTTCTTCACAAATAGACCGAGCTCCCCATGGTGAAACACTCGGTCTAATGAACCCTTATCCAAGAGCTCCTGCAATTGAGCCTTAAGCTCTCTCGCCCACCGGTGCCATCCTATACTGGAGGATCGATATAGGGGTTGTACCGAACGAGATCAATCTCAAACTCGCTCTCGCCTGGCAAAGAATCCCAGAACTCCTGAAACACATCCGAATTCCCGACTACAGAACATCCCGCAATCTCTACCGACTCTAGAATCCACTACGTGAGCCGATAGGCCTCACAGCCTCCCCGATCAATCTCGTGGCACTCAAGAAGGATATCATCCTCGCCGCACCGCCGACTAACCCTTCAAACACAAATACCGCTGACCAGAGACTCAATATTTACCTCTTTGTATAATGTTCCATGATAGTCCTATCGCAATCAACCACCCATCCCTAATATCACATCAATCTCCTCGAGCCAAAACGACGATCGACACTCAAAACCGCTTGCTTGATCCAACTCGCACCCCATACGCACCTCTCCCAATACAATAGTACTACCTAGAGGTGTACTCACCTCTAACCCATATCAGTAACCTCTCGCTATCCCCATGCAGCCTACATGCTAAATGTGGTGCAATGAAAGAATGGTGGATCCAGATCCAACAATGCATATGCTTCAAAACCGTAAATCGAAGCATACCCGCAACAACATCCGGGGAATCCTGGGCCTCCTGTCGAGTCATGGCATAGACCCTAGACTGTGACTGCTGTCTGCTGCTCGGTCCTTCTGACCTCACTGACGACCCCTCTACTCGGCCTCGACCTCTCCATCCTGATCCACCTCCACGGCTCACAGCACTGTGGTATTGTCGCTCGATCTTCCACCATAAGACTGGCTCCCAAAGTCTCTCAAGGCTCTCACTAGGTGGTCTATCAACCACACCTCAAACAGCTCCAGACAGCCATCGACACTCTCCATCGTGTCTCTTGCCACAATGCTCACATAAAGGAGCAGATCGCCTCAAACTCGCACTGCTGTCACCACTAACAGCTTGTACAAATCGCCTTCGCCTATGACTAGTCTGTTTAGCCCTCCCGCAGATATGAAGGGCCTACTCGCCGCTTGCTATACCTCCGCCAACACCGCCTCGGTCACATCGATCTCTTAATCTCGGTCCCCGACTCAGCCTCTCCATACTGCCTCAAGAATGCCGATCCTCACTGCCGCAGCCTCAACTCAATAAACCGCCCATATCGGATCTAGCCAATAGGTACAGATCTCCAGATTGAGTCCTCCTCAAAACGCCGACACTGCCACCTCAGAGCTACCAATAAAGAAGCATAAACCACTAACTCGCTGAATCAAGAACTCATAGTCGGCCACGGCCAATCGCCTCGCCTCACTTCTAGGAACTCCTCAGAATTTCATCTCCAGATAGATCTTGGGCATAAATTGTCCTCGAAAGCCCTCGTAAAATCATCCCATGTCAAGTGTACAAGGCCCGTGGTACCGCCGACAGCCTTCCACCACCGATATGCAGGATCCTCAGAAGCAGAAACCGCGTAGTCAAAACGCCATCCGGTCGCAGCCCATCCGATCGAGGACTCTCTCGCCCTTCTAGCCATCCGTCACCTCCGCAGGTCGGTGCCGCCATAAAGTCAATCGCCTCGCCACGCGATTGATCATATCTCCGCTCCGCCTCACAGAACTCGAGGAGGCAACCTCCTCAACGAGGCGCAGGAGACTCCCTACTAGCTCCTACCGATTCCAGTGTCACCGGTAACTCAACTCGATCTCCAAGGACGGATGACCTAAAACAAACAAGAAATTCATCGGCCCACTATTCTTGCAGTGATTCCACTTAATTTCACTAATCCCAAAAGATGCCAAACCATGCTCGATACCACTTAATGTAGCCCCTCACCGTAGGTACACATCGACGCCCAAGGTCGCCCACACGTATCCCACGATAAAGGTGCACCACCGTAACATTCCCACTAATAATCCACATGGCATCGCAATAATTAAAACCAAATATCATAAATCAAGAACTTTAAATCCAAAAGAATCTTAATACACCATCCGTATGAATAGACAAGTCTATCACCCCTAAACAAAACCAAAAGGAAACCGATACAAGCATCTATCCTAAGTCATCCTCAAAAGTCCAACCCAAATGACCGACTCACAGTGCCATCGCTTCTCTTGCGCAAGACGCAAGACGGCAGAAAAGACTATCTCCTGAGCTAGGGTCTACTCTATCGATCCCGAAAAATTAGATGCAATTTTGGGTGAGTTTATGAACTCAAAGGAGAAACCATCATCGATGGTTCACTAAATCATGCATTACGAAATCAAGCGTCAAAGATAGCACAAGAATATTCAATTTACATGATTATACAACAATTTATGATGAGTCTATAACAGCTTTGCGATCAAATAACAATTTACAATAACATATAACAATTTACAAGATATGCAACAATTCACGAGAGCATGTAACAATTTGCAATCGCCACGCCATCACCTAATTCAAGAAGTTTGCAATTCAATCACCATGTATACAATGCATATGAGACTCTTTCCAGCTTATTCATGTTGTGCCCAAGTGCTCGCTTAGTGTTCAGCTGGGGACGCGTCAGTGATTTCTCCCCTGCTCGAGGCTCCCACAAGACAAGGTTCGAGCTCGAGGCTCTTTTCAAAGGATAATAAAGATTGGGTCATATATCCATTACCCGATCATGCATTTATGCATGCAATGCAGTTGTTCAAGAATTCAAAGTATGGCTATAAAAGCCCAAGATTGCATTTCTCGGTCATGCAAGAGTCCAATCCAATACAAGAGAAGCATTCCATTCGATCATGTATATTTCAGAATCATGCAATTTCACAATTGGCAAGTAATTCACATCGAGCACTTAGACGATCAGAATTTGAGAAACCAACTGTTACTCACCAGAACTTCCGAAGCATCGCTGAAGTTCCAGAATGTCCGTGGAATGACGATCCAACGCGCCTTTATACAAGAAAATACATCCCATTACTAGATGCTCAATTAAACAATTCAAGGACGATATGTCTCAAAGGAACTATGTACAATGCATGTTCACGATTTTCCCGGTGCCACAACCCAATTCAACTCTTATGTCCCATTCTAACTCTTCGCTCAATTAATCGATAATAATTGATCCAATCCTATAATTCAATTCAATTTCCTCAATTTATACTCCCTATAGCAATTCCTATCCATCGGGTCAAAACCTTTATTGAAAATCCCAATTAAATCTCCAATTGTCTCAATTCAATATTTAGGTCACACTACGAACCATAATTGACCTTAATCTCGATAAATCAATACCAATTAAATTACATTCTAACTCCCATAATTATCCTCAATTGTAGACCTCTTCCCTAGTCCGTAATCTAATCAAGAATCACCTCGATCGAGGTCTATACCATAAGTTAGGCCCAATAAACAAACACTCATTCAATCGAAACCCTTTGCATGCCAAGAGGCTCTCGCCATGGCGAACGTTGCCACCACATGGCGAAAGCAATCCATTCTGGGCACGCGCTAGCGAAGAAGCGCCACAAGGCCAATAAATTGACGCATCATGAGTCTCGCTGCACTCGTCATGGTGAGCACTTAATTTTCTCGTCATGGCGAGGCCGCACTCAGACGTCACGACGCAAGGATTTCTTCTTCTCCGCCGATTTCCGCCATTAAACCTCTCTAAAACCTCCATTAAACACTCTCAACTACTCAACTCAACCGTAATAAATGTCATAAATGCTCAAACAACCATTAATAACAACATTAAAGCCATTAAAACTTACCAATCAAAGATCAATCCATAAATCTCTCAAAAATCACCGTAACCCTAAAATCCTTCGAAATCAACGATAACCCACTCTCAATCCTTCTCAACCTTCATCAAACACAATAACCCATTTAGCCTAGCACAATAAAAAGAAACCAAAAGGAAGAATCGAAGAATCTCACCAATGGGGAAGGAATCGATGAACGTCGTGGGAGAAGGAAGAGAAGAACGACAATGCCTTAGGAAAATCCCCAATTTCAAACCTAGGTATATATAGACATAGGTCTCCAAACCAGCCTCAAATTTCAGTCTCTAAATTTCAATGGCTCAACATTTTAATTTCCTAACAAGATAACTCTAATTTTTCCATTGCCATTGGACAATCCTTTCAAGATTATATACCAATCACCGGTCACTCCAAAATTTCCGATCCGCATTTTCTCTGAATTTCTAAAATTTCCTATAAGTCACTATCAAGAGCCAATCACTCTTAGACTATTCTAAATCCATTATTTGAACCCAATTACTCCTAATTTCTCAATCAATCATAATCCAATCGATTCAATCGCTTCAGCTCACAATCTAATCAATTCACGCCACAATTAAAATACGGAAAATCATGAATGCATGTACCTATGGATAAATGCATATGCAATAAACCTGCTCCTCTATAATTAGAGGCCAAGAATATGCTCAATCGAAGAATGCAATGAAACCTATCATTGACCCAATATTACCATAATGCCCTTGCTAATAAAGAACGGATGTTACATCGCTGGTGATATCCGAGTCCGCGCCTCATGAGGGTGGCGTGCTACATCACCAACAAACTCAAGATCAATATGTGTTTTTTTCATTACACCTATGTGCTGAATAGACAAGAAACAATCTGAGCCCACGCTCATAAATAAACATTTTCGCTATTACAATCATTCAATAATAATTTACAAAAGCCATTTAATGAACAAAAGCCATAACCAAGTTGGCTCACTATAAATACAGAGCATTCTTTTACGTAGATTTTGCATAAAACTAATGAGACACTAATGCGCATTTAAACCGATCCCTACCTCTATCTCGTCTTTTCAGATACGGTAGACATACTCCCGTGTCAAACGGGGTACTCTTCAAGACCTGAAAAAAATGTTTGCAAATTTTGGGTGAGTTTTGCGAACTCAGTGAGGAACCATCATCGATGGTTCGCCCAATTCATGCATCATACAAACAAATACAATCACAGTAAGAATAAGTCAGCAGTATTATATCATTATATACAGCAAAAAAAGCATTCCAGGCATTCAGTTATTCAGTCCAATATGCATGCAATGCACATGTAACACTTTCCCAGTTTATTACCGTGTTGTGACCGAAAGATAAACAAAGGAATGATTCGATGGATGCTTAGCGCTTAGGAGTAGGACTCCTTCGAGCTTGAGGCTCTTTTTCAAGATTGGCCAGATCCGTGGTGACTCTGGTCACAACTATTGTTATTATCAGTTTATGCATTGATGTATGCAATGCATATGCCCAATTTAACAGTCAGTATAAAACAGTCTACCCAAGTAGAGGCGACGAAATGCAGTACAGTGTAGCAAACAATGGGTCACAATACACCACAATTGATCATAATACAGTATCTCACAATTGATCACAGTAGAAGCAATTCAGTTCACAGAATACACTTCTATGTCATGATTCCCCATACATCGGGCCCTTCGCTGGGAATCCATAATCAGAACAAATGCAATCCTAATCCCTCAATTATTCTCCACATTAAACTTATAATAATTGAACGAAAGCCATCTCAGTCACTCACCTGTTCTTCCGAGCTAATACCTGAAAGTCTCAGTGACATCGGTGGACCGACGCTCCAAATGTACCTCTAAAATAGTTACGGTATATAAACATTACCAATTGCTCAATCAAAACTATTTAATAATGCACATGTAGCAATTTGCAGGTGCACAATGCATGTTCATGATATTCCCAGCCTTAATCCAATATTTTCCATTATAAAAAATTCAGATAAAAAAATTAGAAATCTATCTAAGACTAATGGTACTCAATTCGACCTCTATAGATCCAAAATAAATAAAACAGTGACTAAAGAATCATTAACCGGACCCACGCCAATTTCACGTCCATAAATTCTCAATTTCTCATAACAATGAAATTAAACCTTCACAAACCGATGCCTCAAGAATCAGTCAATCTGACGCTTGGACGGAAAAGTTATAAGCAAAAGAAGGAAAATATATGATCCTAGTCGACTTTGCTTAAGAATCCTAGTCGACTTATGCTACTGTGTATGTACTAGTCGACTTATATGGGGTGCAAGTCGACTTATGCTATACAATAGCAGATCTGGAACAAACGTCCTCCGACATCCCAACTTACACAGGGCATAACTCCCTACTCCGGACTCCAATTGGACAAACTTGGTATCTATTTTATAGAGAAAAGAGAGCTCTACAAGTTTTATGAAGGACACAAAAGCCAATTTCACCTCTAATGGTGTCAAAAATGCAATCAAAGTTACTGCCCTCACAAAGCCTCTCAAAACAGTGCAACATTTTGTCAAAACAGTGCAACAGTTTATAAAATTCGTAACTTTCCAGTTCCTCAGTCAATAATTACACAAGAAATACGCACAGAAAGATCTCAATGTTTTCTACAACTTTCATGAACAACCTGAAATCAAATTCATTTGCTAACTAGGCCAAACAATTCACCAAAGCATATGCCCACTGAAATTTCCCAATCTGAACAGTACATTTCAAAGCAGCATGTCTCCTAGCACAAATGTCAGAAAAATCACTATCTTATATCACTGGAAAGATAAGATCTCATAATTCACTTTTCATGAAGGACTCAGAATCCAATTCCATCATTAACAAGCTCAAAACTATCATGCAAGTTTCTGCCCTGGTCACTAGTCAATGACCTAACTTCAGTCCAATCTTTGAAAATTCATAAGTCCCAATTCTGTTATCCACAATTCACATGCGATAAACCATTTTCAAGATAATTTCTTCCTTTACAACTCTTAAGAAGATCACTCAAGCCAATTCAATTCACAGAAATTTCTAAAATTGCTTCCAATCAGAATGCTCACAAATCTGACACTTAGACTAGGTTTCACCACAATGTACAAAATCAGTCAATAGTTAATAGTGGATATCTCCCAATATACATATCGAAAAATTGCAAAATCAGTGATAATGGAAAGCTAACAGTATAGGCTTCAACTCTAATGAAGACCATTTTCATCAATTGCTTCTAAATTAATTTAAAAAAATCATCAAAACACTTAGGTCATTGGTTCAGTTACTGTTCATACAGACATCAACAGTAACTTTCCAAGCCAAAATTCACCCTCTTAAGGATAAAATTAGACAACACCTATTTCACACAAAAATGTAGCCAACAAGCCAAAGTTTCATTTGGCACAAACCTCAGCTCATTTCCATAACCACACAATTAGTTATGCTCAAGACAGTGTACTAAGTCAAAACCAATTTTTTTCAGCTGTACTACTCAATGCACTTCCTATCATGCCAATTCCAATTTTTCTACCATAAGCATACCAATTGGACACCAAATCAGTCCCTAGATCATTCATACATTCACTTAGACTAATAGTCACAATTTGGTAGCACTAATCTCTTCATTTCCATGCAAGAATAATCATCAAGAATCAATCCAAATCAAGCTAAAACACTTCAACCACACACTATACATACTATTTCATTCATCTTTTCTCAATTAACCATCAATTAAACAAACCAATTACATACCCACATATACCAACATAGTTCCCATACAAGTAGGTTCATAAATATCACAAATAATACATTGAATTAACAAAACAACACATAAAACACAAACCTTACCTAATCAAGCTTCCTCTTCTTCAATTCTTCCAACTTACTACAAACTCCTAATTTCTCCTTACTATACACGACATCTTCTTCTTCTCAAGGGATGAGGTTTAAGCTAGGTCTCTTTGGTGAGTTAAATGAAGAAGAAGCAAAGGGGAAGGAGGAAAGATGAGCAAAAATTCAAAACCACCAAGGAAGAGAAGAACATACGAAGATGGAGGAAACCATGAAGAAAATTTGCTTTTGGCCACCCAAAATGCAAGTATCGTGGAAGTCAAGACCAAAAGGAGGAGTGGGTTGCTTTTAATTAAAGTGAAAGGCTTAATACATGGTGGAACAAGTGACAAATGTCACCATTTTATAAAATCACTTAATTCTTTCCAAATTCAATTTTAATTTCTACCCCAAAATTCCAATGGCTCAAAATAAATAAATCCTAAAATCATGTACCCAATATTTCAAAGGCCATTGATAGGCCTTTTCAGATCAAAATCAACCGGTTCACCACTTGGCGATTTTTTCGGTCCGAGAATTTTCTCCGAAAAATTCTAGAAAAATTCCTATAATTCCCGTAAAATGTAAAACACACAAAAACGCAGTCCAATAAATTTTTTTAAATATAATCTCCACATTAATCATAATAAAATTCCATTTAGGCCCAATACCGGGAAATAATCATGAATGCATGTACAATTATTGCATGTGCATAATTTCATTGTTTGACCAATACCAGTATGCATAACTTTATCCAATTAGTCCTAATCATTCTCGACCTTTGTCAAATTACTATTTTACCCTTCCTGTCGGGGGTGGGATGTTACATTTCATCACTAACCCTAAAAGAGAACACTTGCATATAGCATTCACTAACACTTTCACACATGTTAAGCTATATTTAGGGTTTCATCTAACCAAAACAAGATGGAATAAACTCATACTTACTTGTTTTAGCCCCAAAGTCTTCAAGTTCTTCAAAATTTCAAAAAACCCTAGCTTTTCCTCTTTTTCTCTTCTTCTTCCTCTCTTCCACGATTTTACTTCTCTAACATACAAGACTACAATTTACTTCTATCACTTATACTCTAAATGCTTGAGCAAAGTCCATTATGCCCTTCCATGTAATGCCTTAGCCTCTCAAACGTAAGTGATCTTCCATTTTTGCCCTTATACACTTTTACTTCTTCATTTTCACTTACACCATACTATACTCTAACTTAATCTTAATTTCTCCATTTAATACTTCTAATTCCATCAATCTAAGCAATAAATCCTCCAACCAAAGTAATAAAACAATCAAAACCTCAAAAAAATAAATTTGAGAAATATGTTTATTTAGTAAGAAAAGGAAATCGGGGCCCAACAGAAGATCTACTTTTCAAATTGACCTTGATTACTTTTGTTACTCTCTCCATGGAATCATAAAAATAACTCATTGATGCCTTCTCATCATATCAACAAGACAAATTACTCTCATCAAAGGCTCAAAAACTCATATGAAAATTTTACATTAGGTCCAAAGTTCATGATCTTTAAGTATAATTCTAGAAACCTCTAAGCTAGCATTAGACCTAACATGATGAGATTCAACCTACTTATCTTTTGTAAAAATTTGCCTCAACTTCTTATTAAATTTAAAATCACAAATCTTATAATAGCAGGATAACACAAGTTCTTACCATTAGTAAAATCCTTTTTGATTAAATTCGGGGCCCTTATATAATTATAGATGAACTTGGTCACATTTTTTTGCTTTCTGCACAGTTTTATCAATGATAAGAAAGTATTTAACATCTTAGGTATTTTCCAACATCAGTTTAATGCAATGTGCAGCACAAAGAATCCAATAAAGGAATTATACTTTCTTTCTAATCCTTTTCTAGATACTTTGTAAGCAGAATCGTCATTAATAATGAACAATATTTTTTGCCCCAACTTTATTCATAACTTTATCAAATACCTAAAATAGAGTATCAACATTTCTAATAAGATCAGAAGCATAAATAAACTTTAAAAATGTTGTCCGTTTTGCAAAATAAACAAAAATTGATAATAGGTTCATTTCTTCTATTTGTCCAACCATCATACATGATTGAACACCCAAAAATAGACCAAGTTATTTTTCTTTTATCCAAATAACTATTTATTTCATAAATAGAGTTTCTTAGAAGTTTACCTTTGTATTCATCAATTAAAAGAGATTTTGTTGGCCTCAAAAAAAATTTATGATGAATAAGCATGATTTAAATTAATTTTGAGATCTTGATAGATTAATTTATTTTGGAGTTAGTTAGCATGTTAATGTGAGTAAGATTTTATAACATAGGTTAATTGAATTAAAGTGTTAAGGTAGTTAGATTGCATGAGGGCATTTTTGGAAGATCACTTAAGTTGGAAAGTCTTAAGGCATTGAAGGAAGGGCAAATTTGACATTTCTCAATCATTAATGGTATAATGGGAAGAAGAAGTGTTGTCTTGCTTTTAAATGAAGAAGAAAAATGTGGATTGAGGGAGGGAAGAGAGAAAAACAAAAATAGAAGAGAGGAGAAGAGAGTTTCGGTGGAGAAGAGAGAAAAGAAGAGAAAGCTAAGTTAGGTTTCAATTTTTCTTAGTTTTAGAGAGTGATTTTGAAGTCATTCAAGAAGGAAAAAAAGAAAGAGGAGCATTAGAGCTTCCATTAGAGCCAAGAAACTCATTGTTTGGTGAAGATTCAAGATAAGTTTATGTTTAATCTTTTGGATTTTTTGAAGGGTTTTGGTTCAAAGAGCTTAGGAAACGCATGGGTATAAGTATTCTAGGATCAATTTTATGCATATGTTTCTTTGGATATTCCAATTTGAATTCATATTGAATGAGAATTTTTGCCAATGTTGAGGGGAGGCAAAAGAGGCAAGAGGAGCAAGAGGAGAGGCATCCTTAAGCAAGTTTTAAAGTGCGAAAATTAAGGTGGGTTTCATGTTTATAACTCGATAATGAGCCATTATGTTTATTTTTAGTCAAGAGAATAAAATGATTTCTCATTGCTTTATAATTGTGTCATTTGTTGCTTTTGAATGATTTGAGAAATTGCTATATGCTTGGTATATGAACATGGTTGATGAATTGTTAAATGATGATAGAAATGCATATGAAATATTTCATGTTCATGAAAAATGTGTTTTCAAAATGTGCCATTTGGGCAGCATGTTTACAAGTTATGAAATACATGTTATATGGGTTTGGTTTGGTCCCTTAAGTATGTCAAGTGTACTTTGACTAAAGGCTTCTCCAGCTTGCCCGCTAGTGGCATGGAGCTCCTTCACAAACTCCTATAAGTTTACGACAACGCAAAACCATTTTGTGAGATTGCGATAGTACATTTTGTTCATGGCTACACAGGATCCTTATGGGAAATGTGTAGTACGTTTTGTTTTTGAACCTACCCAAACCATTCTAATGTGTTTATGTGTTTATGATATGTTGACATGATTGACGCATATATGATTTGTATTATTAAGAATTTGAGAATTAAGTTTTTTATGCTTCAATAGCAATTTTGATGGCAAATGAACATTTTGAATGGTTTTGCTTGTTACCTGTTACCTACCGCCTTCAAGCTCACCCCCTATTTCTTCCCATCTTCAAGTAATGAGCAAGTATTGAGTGATCGAGTCAAGAGTCAAGACATCACTCCAATTTGCGTATTTTGTTTTTGAAACTTTGCATATTTTGTTTTTGAAGCTAGATTATGTAAAATAAGGCTTTAGTCGCATTTTTAGCAATTATAGTTTATGAAACTTTGTATTTTTGGTTTATGATTTATTGTGGCTTGAAATGCCCACTAAAGCCTTGTAAAACCTTTATTTAATGATGTTAATGAAATTTTTTTTTCTCAGGACTTTTCAAGTCTTTACATTGCATTTTCAAGCTTTACATAGGGATAGGATTTGTGTTTTGACTTCAGGGGAAAAAATGTATAAATATAGGTTAAACTAGACAAAGTGGTCTTCTTGGAAGTTGTAGCTTGTCTTTCTAGCTTTCCAATGATATAAAGTATTAAACTTTTGAATATTGGAGTTGAGAGATATGATCTTTATAAGTTGATGATGTTGTATGGGAAGCATATAGGACAGCTAGAGTAAATTTTGAGAAATGGTTGGATGTGATGAATCATTTGAGTTGAGATTTAGGAGTTTTAATGTAATAAATTTGGTAATTGAATGTTTAAGGAGTGATATTTCATTAGAAGAAGTGAATTTGGGAAGATTATGATTGAAAATGATGTTAGGATGGATGTAGGAGCCATTGAAAAGGCTTTGGAGGGGTTTGGGGGTCACATATGTCCATTAGACAGACATTAGGTCCATTAAATGGACCTTCTCGAGTCTAAAAATGCCCCTATCTCAGTCCATATCCATTAAACAGACATTAGATCTATTAAACGGACCTTCTCGAGTCTGGAAAGCACCCCAAGCCCATCTATGTCTGTTAGGGTGCAGTGTATGTCCATTTAACACACATTCACTGTACACCTTTGGAAATTTGCATTTTTGACCCTCTAAATGGAAAAATCTCTCTTCGAGCTCTTACAAAAGTTGTAGATCTAGAAGTTCTCTTCAAAACTGTTAAAACTAACTTAATCAGACATCTGTAATGAAAGTTATTACTATTGTCCCAAAACAGGTACAATATGATTGAGGACAAAACTTTGTTTGATTCTTTTGCCCATAACTTCATCATCCTACCTCCAAATGTAGTGAGCCTTGAGCCAATAGATTCCTAACACATTTTTCTATCCCTCTATAAGTATCCTTTGGTATTGATTTGAAAAAGATTTATGGAAAGAAAGTTAGGGGAATGGTTGGAAGAGCATGAATTGGTTATGAACATAGGGATTTTTGGGATGCTATGAAAATGAAGATGAACCGATGATGGCTAATGAGGGTTCATTGGAAATAACCCTATAGGAAAATACGCACGCTCACTTCTTATAACTTCTGGATAGTTGGGCTCTAAAAACGGGGTCCAACAGATTTATATCATGAACCATAAGAGGCAATAACATCGATTATAGGCTAGTAATAATATGACTAGAAAATATTGAATGGTATATCTAAACAATACGACCATCTAGCCATTGTCATATCTATATTATGACCCAATTCTTTAGATTGTAAGGCATTACGGATTGAAGGCTAAGCTCCAAAAATTGTTTATGGTGCCAAAAATGAAGACATATGTCAAAATTAAATAAAGTTTTCTTCTTACTTAATTTCATTATCAAATACTATCAAAAAATTACATCTTAGATTCTAAAAACATACACACAACTTGAACTCTAAAAACATACATACATCTTATATTCAAAGTCAATAGTCCAAGAATACTTATTACAAACTACTAGTGACACGGAAAATATGGAATAAGTTATGTAAAATAATAAGAACAAAAATGGCAGTATCATCTTCTCAACAATCATATGATATAGATATGCAAGTGAATTTTATGAACTTGTAAAATGAATCTTAAGAAAATTCAAGACTTAAGTATATTCTATCTAAAATCCAAAATTTGTTAGTATAATTACCATACATTAATAAAGTACACAATTTCTTATATCTTACAATTTTTGGCAATAAACAATTATACATTATTGTAAAAATTAAAACGTGATTATACTCTTATAATTACAATACATAAAAAGCAAATCATATATTATAATTTATTTCATAATGATCTCAAATAATCAAATCTCAACTATTATGAATTTCGAAGGATAAAATTATCTCAAATTTGAATAAATAATTTATTTTAGAATGAATAATTTATCTCAAATATCAACAATAATTTATTCCATAATCATAAAATCATTACAAATCCAAACTATAATTTAAAGCCTTTTCTAAAAAGTTCAAATTAAATTAATAAATAGGAGATGAAATTACAAAATGGGGCCTGAGGAATTCATCCCTTCATTCAGTATTACATAAAAGATAATAAAAAACTAAAAAAAGTATACATCACAATACATTTACAATCTTAAAGCTGTTAGGATGATGTTAAATCTTGACTGCAATCCCTAACAATGTTGCATATTAGAAGTTGTTCTCTTATATTGTGAAGAACAACTTCCAATACAACACCTTTTCGTTTCTCTTTGCTTTTGAATCTTTTTCCATTTTGCTCCCTTTATATCTCCTGTAAATAAGCTACTACAGTAATAAAGTAAATTGTTATAGTTATTTTAGATAGGTTGGATTAATTTAATAACCACTGGATAATCTTTGGGATTATTTTCTCATTCATGTTCCAACGATACAACCCTTTAACTACATTTCTTAAGGAAAGAGAGTAAGAGCATTCAAATAACAAATGATCCCTAGTCTACTCTCTCTTTAGATATAGCAAGTAGGATTTTCTTTAATTTAAATAAGACAATCTATCCATGGTACTTAATTTATTCTTCACTACAAACCATAAGAGAAAAACATTTCTAAGCTTTAGAAACTCACTTCAAACAATCTTTTGCCACTCTATAATAGGCCCCTTATTTTGTCTCATATATATAAAAATTCTATTAGAAATTTGGTTTATAGGTTGATTATGCCATAAGTAAAAATCCTGAAGATCTAGATTAGGATAATAAGGAGGGACTAAGTGCCCAATTTCAATAAGAAACTCAATCCATCATCTCTTAACTATCAAAGAACATACTCTAGTATAAACAAGATAGCTTTTTAGGCTCACCACTATATCTTGGTGATGAATGAGAGGACTATGTATTATGTAATTATCATACCATAAATATGTCATCTTCCTATCCCCAATTATACAAGTGGTGAGTAATTCAACTACATCACTAAGTTTCAAGAGCTAATTTAGGAACCAAGAGTAGGACGTTTTCCTAAAGAGAACCCATATGCTTCTACCTTTGAGGAAATAACTATGTAACCATTTCAATCATAAAGAGTTTTTACTACCTATAACTCTCCAAAGTCTCTCCAGTATAAAAATTTTGTTTATGATCTTTATGGAATGTAACTCCAGGCCTCCCTCTTCCTTTAGCTTGCAGATATCTAACCGTTTCACTTTGCATAGCCCCTAGTACTAGTTGAGTTACTCTACAAAAAATTCCTCATCATTCTTTTAATATTTTAATAATATACTTGGAGAGAAAGATATGTAAGCTCCAACATATATGCAAGGAACTGATTACAACTTTGATCAGTTAGAGTTTCCCACTTTTAGATAAATCTTTATTTCTCTAAGAACCTAATCTCCTTTGTATTTTCTCCACCAAGGGTGGACATTTACTAAAATTCAATATTTAGGTAGTGATTGATTGTCCCAAATACAACATAGGTGTAAATTTCCTTAACATTATAGTTAATCTTGTAATGTTTGATTCAATAACACATGTTGAGAAAAAATGAATATTGTTTAGGTTAACTCCTAAAACCAAACATAGCTTTGAATTGATTCATTGTGCCCATTAATGTTTCAACATATTTTAGGTGGGTTGTATAAAGCAACATAAGATCATCAACAAAACAAGGTTTGTAAGTGAAACCTTCATACATTTAGAGTGGTATCTAAATTTGGGTTCTTTGTCAACATTATACTTCATCAAGAGAGTTAAGGCTTCCATACATATGATGAAAAGATAGGGGGCAAAGGGTCCCCTTGTCTTATACCCCTAGCCCCTTTGAACACTTTAGAACAAGCTCCATAATGAGGAGACTGAAGGAAGTGGAAGAAATAAATGATTTGATACAACTAATGCAAACATTAGGAAAGTTAAACACCTTTAATAGCTAAAATAAGGACTTCCAACTAGCATAGTCAAAGGCCTTATTGAAGTAAACTTGATATAGCATTTTAGAGGAGATTTTCTTCTTTAGTAACCTTTAAAATGCTCCTATATAATTAGTAGATTATCATAAATATGTTTATTCTTCATGAAAGCTCCCCGATTATAACTGATTATGGGGAAAATATGGTCTTCAAACTATTTGCAAGAAATTTTAGCAATGATTTGTAGATAAAGTTTACATAGGTTATAGGTCTATAGTTTCCAAATTTTAACGGATTTGAAATCTTGGAATAAGGAAAAGGAAGTCTTGTTTATTTCTTTGTTCATCCTAGAGAAGAATTCATGGACAACTTCTCTCACCATTTGACCAACCTTTATCTAAATTTTGCCTTTTTCCATTATAGCACAGTGGTAAATACTCTCTTAGTATTTAGCTTTTCTAATTCGCTTTTGATTGCTTTTATCTTTTGCATATGAACATCCTACTTTGTTCCTTATATTGGAGCATCTAAACCTCTCAAGATTACTTCCCAAAACCTATCATCATATACTAAAAATTGTTAAATCTTAATGGAAAATGTCTACCATCCTTCTCAAAGGGGTATCCAATTTTGGTTGGATATATATGTATTTATGGACCCTTATTTTTAGACCATACTATATATATATGTATATGTATATATTTATGTATGTATGTGTATATATCTATATATAAACTTAATAGGCCTTGGTTAACCTTGATTGACTAACTTAATTAAAAGTAATCTAAGTTTTATGGAACCCTTATTTTCATGTATATATATATATATATATATATATATATATATATATATATATATATATATATACATATATATATATATATATACATATATATATATATATGTATATACATATATACATATATATATACATATATAGACATATGTGGTGATGCTGTCGCCTGCAACCAAATATAAAAGAAATCACTTCCGTTAAAATAATTTAATATAGTAGCGGTAAGCGGATATCGTTACCACGAGGAATCTTTAACGGTAAAGGTTAGCTAGTTTAAATGACTAAAATAAAAAGGAGGGTTTTGTCACGAAAATAATAAAAATAAATGAGAAAATCACAAATCAAAAGCAATAATTAAATCTGAAAAAATCAATGAGAAAATACCTTGGTTTTGGGTCACCGATATTACCATGCTATTATGGATCCTCGACATAAAATTGCAATTATTAATAAACATTCATTGGGGGAAAATATCTCTTAAGTGTAATGACTAGAAACATGTATTCTAGCAATCTTATTAAACAATAACCTAGATACGATCATAGTTAAATTGAATAATAGCATTAAGAACCAATGACAAGTGATAAACACGTATTTACATGCAATCAATCGTTAATATTTTCTTAAAATTTTTCGACTCTAACGTAGAGAAGTTAATCCTAATTGCTACTTATGATTACCGAAACTGAACGTCATATTTCGTTAATCTAGCGGTTGAATCAATTAATCTCTAGTAGCACTCCTAGAAACCAACAAATCCAATTAGAAAGAATAAATTTGAAAATATTCAATGTTCATTAACAATCATGAAAAACATCCAAATAATCTCACCAAAAAAACATGTAACATGGATCCCTAAACCAAGATAAGAAAATTAACTACTCATACTTGAATTGAAATCAAAAGAAATAACAAAAGAAATAGTCTCCATAACTAGTCTTTAATGAAAATAATGAAAATCCCTAATTGAAACTATGAAGAAAACGTGACAGAACAAAATCAGAATGTGTAGCCTAAGGAGAATACCCTAAACCTACGATAAAACCTAATCTAATGCTACTCTCCGATGCTTCCCCCCTAATACATGTATAAATATGTGCGGCAATCACCAAAGAAGTTCCCTCTTTCAATTGAATCTCTCTCCTATCTTGATTTGATATTGTCTAGATTAAGTAGTCTTCTAATTTAGGTGGGAAACTTCTTGAAAAGGACTCCAGAAGATCTTGGGCGATTGCGTTCTAATTGGAGACAACTTCTGAAAATTCTGCAGAATTAAAATTCTATCCTTAGGCGTGCCCACGTCTAATCTTTGAATTTCAACCAATCTGGAAATTTCAGATTTCTTGCCATATTTTTCCTCTTTTTGATCCTTTTTCGTCTTTACGACATTGAAAACCATCTGTGAACATTAAACAAACATTTCCATCAATTTTTAAACACCAATTTCACAAATCAATAAATATTAAGTCCAAATTATATGCATTTAAAATGACTTATCAATATATATATATATACATATATCTATATATATACATATATATATATATATATATATATATATATATATATATGTGTATATATATATACATATATGTATATATATATATAAATATACATATATGTATACATATATATATCTATATGTATATGATATACATATATATGTATCAGCACAATCTTTAAAATCCGTAGAGAAGTTCCTCATATTATAATTTCCTTCAGCTTCAGATCTATATAGAGTGGAATTAAAATTACCACATATTATCCAAGGTCCATTACAAGTTCTTTGCATTCTCTTTAAGCTACATCATAAGTTATTTCTTTGAAAATCCAGATTGAAGCCATATACAAAGGAAGAGTAAACAAAAATTTTCTCTTAAATAAAATGCAATCTCAATTGCATAACCTGCTCATTCGAATCAAGCTCCTTCATCTTTACAAATTTAGAATTATAGAAAATAATTATTCTACCATAAATATGATGATGATGATTTGAGAAAAAATTCCACTGGGGACCTAATCTCCCAAGTTTATTCAAATTCTTAAGCTTAATCTTAGTTTCCAAACAGCCTTAAACTGTTGGCCCCTGAATTTTTTTTATTTAATTAATCATGATTAGATTTATTTTGGGGTCTTGCTAGATTAATGTATGTTGGAGTTAATTAGCATGTTAATGTTAATGAGATTATGTTACATAGGTGAATTGAATTAAAGTTAAAGTGATAAGTTGCATATGGGGTATTTTGGGAAGATCACTTAAGTGGGAAGGCTTTAAGACTTTGAAGGAGGGGAAAAATGGACATTGTGCATTCATTAAGAGTATAAAAAGGAGAAGAAAAGGTGGTCTTACATTTAAGAAGAAGCTAAAAATGAAAATTGGAGAAAAGAGAGGAGAGAGAGTATCGTGTAGGAGAAAAGAAGAGAGAAAGAAAGAAGGGCAACCTAGGTTTCAATTTTTCTTAGCCTTCAAGAGTGATTTTGGAAGTTTTTCAAAAAAGAGGAAGATTAGAGCTTCCATTAGAACCAAGAAGTTCATTGTTGGGTGAAGATTTAAGGTAAGTTGATTTTAATCTTTGGGAGTTTTGAAAGGTTTCTGGTTCAAACAACTTAGGAAATTTATGGGTTTAAGTTTTCTAGGGTCAATTTTATGCATTTGGGTCCTTGAGTTTTCCAATTTGAATTCCAATTAATTTGGGATTTTATTGTCAATGTTGAAGAAAATCAAGAGAGGCAAGAGGAGCAAGAGGAGAGACATCCTTGAGCAAGTTTCAAGCAAGGAAACCAAGGTGGGTGACATTTTTATAATTGAGTCAATAAGCTATTAAAGTCTCTTTCAAATATATGGAATTAAATGATTTCCAACTACCTTGAAAATATGCATTTATTATTCTATAAAATGGTTTGAGAATGTTCCACATGTTTTTGTATATGAGTTTTGTGAATGAATTTTGAGTGATATAGGAATGATTTCAAATTGCTCTATAATTGTTGTATTTTTGGCTTTTGAATGATTTGGGAAATGGTTATATGCTTGATATAGAATTTTTGGTTGTGGAATTGTGAAATGATTTTGAAAGAACAGCAAGTATATGAAATAGTTCATGCTCATGAAAGACAAGATTTCAAAATATGCCAATTGGGCAAATGGTTTGCAAGTTATGAGATGCATGATTATGTGAGTTTGTGGTGGTCCCCTAAGTATATCAAATGCACTTGTCTAAAGACTTCTCCCACCTGCCCGCTAGTGGCATAGAGCTCCCTTGCGAACTCCCATAAGTTCAAAGCTACGCAAGACCATTTTGTGGGATTGCGATAGTACGTTCTGTTCACGGCTACATAGGCCCCGTATGGGAAATGTGTATTACGTTCTGTACGGATCCACCCAAACTATTATAATGTGCTTATGTGTTTACATGTGTTGACAAATTGATGAATGTTTGACATATGTGAATTGTGAATTGGCTTAACAAGTTGAGAAATATATGTTTTTATGGATTTTTGTGAAATTCTGAAATAATTTAGGATGAATTTGACCAAGTTGTCTTCATGGAAGTTGAATATGATCTTTCTAGCTTTCCAACGATATAAAGTTTGTAATTTTTAGATATCGGAGTGGAAAGTTATGTTCATTACAAGTTGTGATGTCGTATAGGATGTGTGTATAAGACAGCTATGGAGAATGATGTTTAATTGTGGTTTTGATGAATCAAATGGGATGAGAATTGAGAGCTTTATTTGATAAATTTGGTGTTTGAATTGATATGAAGAGAGTTTACACTAGAAGAGTTGGATTTGGGAAGTTTATGAGTGAATAGGATGTTAGAATGGATGTAGGAAGTATTGGAGGGGTTTTGGAGGGGTTTGGGAAACCCCCATATCCGTTTAACAGACTTTAGGTCAGTTAAACGGACCTTCTCAGGTCAAAAAAATGACCCCAGCCTTACCAATGTCCATTTAATGGACATGGATATCCGTTAAATGGACCTTCTCAGCCAAAAATGGCTTCCAACCCCGACAATGTCTGTTAAATGAACATGGATGTCCGTTAAACGGACATTCACGGGACAACTTCAGTAAATTGCGATTTTTAACCTCTTAAATAGTAAAATATCACTTTTGGTCTTCATGACAGTTGTATATCTAGAAGTCTAATTTCAAATAGACTAAGAATGAACTCAATCCGACATTTGTAGAAAAAGTTATGGCAATTGCACCAAGACAGGTACAAAATGATTAAAGACATACACATGTTGGATTCTTATGGCCATAACTTCCTAATCTGACCTCTGAATGAAGAGATTATTGAAGCAATAGATTCCTAAGACATGTTTCTATCTCTACACAAAAATTGAAATCTTTTGGAGTTGATTTGAGAAAGTTTGATGGAGAGAAAGTAAGGGGTTAGTTGGGAGACCATGATTGAGGTATGAACATACTTTGGCTTTTCAAGCATAACTTCTTCTATAGAGTTCCAATTGAGATAGTTATTACTTCAAATTAAAATAAACACTTAGAGCTACAATTGTTATGAAGAAGTCAATTTGTGCTTTTAGTGATTGTTTGGTGTGGCCACACCAATCTTGTGTGATGACGGCCAAAGAGGGTTCTTTGGAATTAACCCTACAGGTTTATAAGTTCAAAGTTTATGACTCCAAATGTTTGGCTCCGGAAATAGGATCCAACATAAACCATTGGCTTCTCCTTTAATAAAATATCCCACAAATCATTAAGCTTATTTGGGAAATTAAGTCCACACTCATTCTAAACTATAATTGACGTATTATTTTTGCTTACCTCTGAAGCCTTTATTCCTATTGCTCCTCTAAGATTTTCTTGTGATCACACTCTAAATGTTGGACCCCATTTTCGAAGTCCAACTATTGCTCTAATACCAAAAGATGTTGGGCTCAGGTCTTGATCCTTATTCTGAGGTTT
This sequence comes from Erythroxylum novogranatense, assembly GCA_029891385.1. Lineage (NCBI taxonomy): Eukaryota > Viridiplantae > Streptophyta > Magnoliopsida > Malpighiales > Erythroxylaceae > Erythroxylum > Erythroxylum novogranatense. The sequence goes on along the minus strand of CM057228.1, from coordinate 57,984,014 downwards.
GATTCAAGGCAGTCGGGTAAGGGTGGTGCGAAAGGAAAGTTAAAAGCATTCTATTTGTAAGGAATTTCAGCGTGGCAGCAGAGGCGGGTTCATCGCAGTGACGCAATTGTTTCGCTACGGTGAAACCATGGAGTTATCTCTATAGACCCTTCGTGGCAAACTTTTGACTTCACCACGGTGAAGTCCCTGGATTAAAGCCAAGCACCCTTTGGCTTTACCGCAGCGAAGTCTTTAGGTTAGGAAATTTAAAACCTAGTTGAAAATCCATAAACATCCAACTAGGGTTTCTCTTCTTCTTCCTTTACTCCCAACACAAACCCATTTCTCTAATTCCTAACTCTTTTGTTTTTCCTATCATAGCAAGAAGAAAATAAGGAAACTTACCTTAACTTGGCCAAATTTTCTTCCTCCCACGTTTTCTTTCCTTTCTTCTTTCCTTCCAATGTTTTTCTCTTCTCTTCTTCCTTCTCTCACGATGCTTCTCCAAATATAACCTATGACCACTAGGAAAGTCCAAGATAACTACTCCCACTGATTCTACTAAAACATAGGAACCATCTGCTATATTGACTTGAAACTAGCCTTTAGGTAGTCTTCTCCTTTGTTGGAACCCCTACAAAGAATTGCAGACATAGTTAGTGGCTCCTGAATCTAATATCCAAGAAATAGATAAATCTGCCAAATTTCTAGTTCCTAACAAACTTAGGAAACCCATACCTTGTTTGCTTTTAAGGGACTCAAGGTAGACTGGACAGTTTCTTTTCTAGTAGCCCATCTCATCACAGTGGAAACACTTTCCCTTGATATTCTCTTTGGCCTTCTTTTTCATGGGTCAGACCTTGACCCCTGTTTGGGCCTTCTTTTTTATTGGATCCTTCTTCTTTTGCTTGCCCTTACCCTTGGGCTTAGAAGAAGAAGCTACATTAGCTTCTGGCCTATGAGTCTTAATATTCAATATCTCCTCTATGCTTTGGAGGGTATTCATCAACTCACTAAAGGTGTAATCCTTGTTGTTGAGCTCATAGTCTAACTTAAACTGTTGAAAAGAAGAGTTTAAGCTATTGATGATCATAATCATCTGCGTATTTGCATCTATATCTGCCCCAAGCATCTCAACCTTAGTGACTGCAGAGATTACCTTCATTATGTAATCTCGCACCGATTCACCAGGTTTCTGTCTAAGATTATGAAAGGTTTGGATAGCTTTCACTCTTGCAGACCTAGTCCTCGCACCAAACATCTCATGTAGGTGATGGACCATTGCATTAGTAGTTTTCATACTAGCAATTTGCTTTTGCAACATGCCGCTGACAGAAGCTAGAATATAACACTTAGTAGTCTTGTTAGCATTCTGCCAATGCTCATGTTGTTGGACTTGCTCAGGAGTTGAATCTCCACTCGGAGGTGTAGGCTCATTTTCAATTAACAACTATGAAATACGTTCATATTGAAGAATAATGTCAAGGTTACGTCTCCATTCATTAAAATTTTCTCCATTTTCTAATTTGTTATTTTTCAAGAGCAAGGTGAGTGGATTCATTTTTTTGGTTGATCATGTCTGAAAATATAAATTATTAAAAACATGAGCACACTAGTCAACAATTATTGGAACTTTGTATAAAATCATGATGCATGTATGCATGATGATAGATTTAATAAAACTTAAAAAATTAAAACATTATACAATAGTTATTTTTCTTATCTATAATAGACTAAGTGACGGTGGGCCATCTTATCCATTAAAAGAAAAACTGGGACCCTCCCACTCAAAAAACTACCAAGCATCTTATGCCTAACTTTTTGAGAAGCATCTTAATTTGGTCCATACTTTTACCAACAGAGCTACGATGGGTAGTTTATTGATAAAAAATGCTGAGTGTTTAACCATTTGATTCTTTCACTACAGATACCTGTAAACCATGCCTTGGTGGGAGGTCACATTTGCTACCAATAAGTGGACTTATCCTAAAGGAGACCTAAACCATGCAAGATCTAGGATTCATGCCCTCCGATTGAGAGTAACACTTCACCATATGCAAATGGGCCATCATTTGGAGACCGTGGACTCTCAAATGAGCATCCTCTCCCACTCAATCTTTTTAGGCTTTAAGTTTTAAATACCATCTTATCTAGATGCAATTTATTATCCATCCTATATTGTTTCATTATATATCTCATACATAATGAATGCATGGCAAGGCCTAAGGTTGGCAATTTTTTAAATGAAATGCAATCACATAATATCACATATTATTTGCATTCATTTCTCCACTCATCACATGAACTAATTAAGCCACTTTGATTGTCCATCCTAGAAACAAAAATAATTACAAGTTTTTTAGGCCCAAAATATTCTTCTTAGACTTGGATCTTCCGCTTCGAACTCCTCGCTCACATGATCCGGCCCAATCGGTAAAAAGTGTGTAATGGCTTTAATTTTCAATATAAAAAAGGATTTTCATAAAACCGAATTTTTGGCCATTAGAAAACAAAAGTCAGCACTTGTTTTTCACCAAAATCGAAACTTATGGATATTACAAAAAAATTCCAGCTCTTGTAAAAGACGAAATTTTGTTACAACAAAATTTATACTACCAAAACTTTGTTAAAACAAAATTCCAACACATTTGTTTTCTAAAAACCAAAAAACAACCAAGACACCATAACCATAACCGAAACTTTACCTCTTCATTTCTTCAATCCATGGCTTCTTCATCTTCATCATTACATGATTTTATATGTTGGGACCCGATCTGGAGACCGGACCCCAACCGGAAAAACGGAAAGAAACTGAAAGAATGTGAATTCTTAACGTCAAAGAACGGATGAATGCGCATCGGATACAAATCGAATCGGAAGGCAAAGCAATCAGAAATGAAAGTATCGAATCAAAACGAATCGATAACAAAACGGATACGAATCAAATGGCAAATACCTATCGAATAGCGAAACGAATCCGAATCAAATCGAAATCAAACAAATCGCTTATTCGAACCAAACACTTTTCCGACATCCGAGAACAAAATTTGATCAGACTATCACGTTGGAAACCTTAGACTAAACCTATCCGAATCGGTATCAAAAATTGAGCAATATGACGGTTGTATTTTAACAACCCCAAAACCTGCAAATGGTTTAAAAATACTTCTATTCCCAATCAAAACTCAGAATCCTCAGACCACCCGTCCGGAATCCAAATCCCAATCAAACACATCCAAATTCATATGCAAATCACATTCACATCTCAAATCATACACAAATCCCATTCATATCTTCAATATACAAATTCTTAATACAATCTAAACACAACCCAATCATTCATAAATTACACAATTCCAGAATTCATATACATCATACTCAATTATATACACAATTTCATAATTCACATATCCATGTACAAATCCATTCTTAAGTTCGGAATTCATTTACATTCTGAAGTAATTACACTACAATCTTTAATGGCATTCCACGCCATAACAAAACCAATATCAAAAATCTAAATTATACGAATTACAAAAACATGTAAAGGTCAAACTGATGCCTTGACCGTCTTTCATCCGATCTCCTGCTCGAATACCTAGGGATGGGGATGAAAGGGGGGAGGGGGTGAGCTTAAAGCTCGTGGATAATATGTTTATAAATTGAAAAATAAGCAAAAATCATTCTGCAAAACTTTTTCTATTTAAAAAAATTTCACAGTAGAGTAATTTATCAAAAGCTCGCTTTTCAAACTTTTCAAATCATTTATAATTAATTTTCAAAAAATTTCACGCCCGACAAAAATCCTTAATTTCTCATTTCTCAAAATTCTCACATTTTTCACAATTCTTAAACAAATTCAAAAACATGAATGCAATCACATATAAACGCAAATCAAAACACAAATCATATCAAAACAGTTTTTGTCGGTCCAAAACGGAATGTACTGCACATTCCCGCATAGCGATCCTGTGTAGCCGTGAACGAAACATACTACACTTTCCCGCATAGCGGTCTAGTGTAGCCATGACTTATGGGAGTCTGAAAATCGGAGCTCCAGTGCCACTAGCGGGCAGGCGGGAGAAGCCTTTTAAAGAAAAGAGACAATGCACTAACTCGACTTAAGGGACCTAACCAAACCCACATATCACATATGTCATACTTGAAAAACAAATTGCCCGAAGGCAAAATTCGAAACTGATCTTTTCATATCGTGACATATACAACACAATGTCATTCATACTTTCAACCAATAATTGAGGACATCTTGGTCCAGGTAAAGGGTTTAGTATTTCCTGCTGATTTTTATATACTTGATATGTCTTCTGAAGTTGTGCAGGATACTTCTTTGATTCTCGGATGACCCTTTTTGCGGACAGCAAGCACCATGATCAGCATGAAGGAAGGTAAGATTACCATGGAGGTAGGCGACCAACAGGTAAGCTTCAACATTTATGAAGCAATGAAACATCCCCATGAGGATTATTCGCTTTTGGGTGTGCATATGATTAATTTAGCTGTGGATGATGCTTGCCAAAACTACAAATTACAAAAGGATTCTTTAGATGCTGGATTACATTCACTTGATCTTGGAAAAAAGTTTTCTGTCCATGTTTCAGGGAAGCAGGAAAGATTGGCCACGACAGCTTACCAGGAGACAGACTTCACATCAAAAGAAAGAGGGAGTGATCTCTTTTCTCTTGAACTTCATAAATTGATTCCTTCTGTTGTGCAACCTCCTGAGCTTGAGCTCAAACCCCTACCCACTACTTTAAAGTATGCCTTCCTTGAGTCTAATGAGCGATTACCTGTCATAATTGCTAGTACCTTGTCCCACATTGAGGAAGAGAGACTCATGAATGTTTTGAGGGAACACAAGAGAGCTATAGGGTGGACTTTAGCATATACACCCGACATTTGCCCAGCTATTTGCACACACAGGATCTTATTGAGTGAAGGGTCAAAATTGGTGAGGCAACCTCAAAGAAGACTAAACCCACTTATCTTAGATATGGTGAAGAAAGAAATAATGAAGTTATTGAGTGCAGGGATAATATACCTCATTTCTGATAGTGAGTGGGTTAGTCCGATACATGTAGTGCCAAAAAAGAGTGGGATAACGGTGGTAAAAAATGATAGGGATGAGCTTATTCCTACCAGAGTGCAGAATTCGTGGCGTGTGTGTATAGATTATAGACGATTAAATGACGACACAAGAAAAGACCATTTCCCTCTCCCTTTTATTGATCAAATGCTTGAAAGGCTTGTGGGCAAATCACATTATTATTTTTTAGATGGTTTCTCTGGGTACTTTCAAGTGCCCATTGCACCGGAGGACTAAGACAAAACTACTTTTACATGCCCTTTTGGCACCTTTGCATATCGAAGGATGCCTTTTGGTTTATGTAATGCCCCAGGAACTTTCTAGCATTGCGTGATGGCTATTTTCTGTTAATTTTTGGAGGAATGTATGGAAGTGTTTATGGATGATTTCACAGTCTATGGTGATTCTTTTGATGCTTGCTTATGCAGTCTTGCAAAAGTTTTACAAAGATGCATTGAAAAGAATTTGATTTTGAACTTTGAGAAATGTCATTTCATGGTCAGTGAAGGAATCGTGCTCGGTCATTTAATTTCTAGCAAGGGGATTGAAGTAAATAAAGCTAAGATTGAGGTTATATCTTCTTTGCCTTACCCTGTTTGTATTCGTGACATACGATCATATTTGGGTCATGCAGGATTTTACAGGCACTTCATAAAGGATTTCAGCAAAATTGCGTTACCTCTCTCCAAGCTTTTACAAATAGATGAAAATTTTGAATTTGATGATTCCTGCAATAATGCCTTCAACATGTTAAAATCAAAACTCATTTCTCCACCTATTTTAGTTGCTCCTGATTGGAACTTACCTTTTGAGCTTTCATATGATGCATCTAATTGTGTTGTAAGGGCTATGTTGGGTCAATGGGAGGAGAAACTACCAAGAGTTATCGTATACGCCTCGAAAACACTGGATCCAACTCAAATCAACTATACAACAATTGAAAAAGAGCTATTTGCAGTAATTTTTGCTTTGGAAAAATTTAGGCAATATCTGTTAAACTCACATGTTACCATTTTTACTGATCATGCAGCTATTCGGTATCTCTTCAAGAAACCACAATCGAAGCCTAGACTGATACGGTAGGCATTGCTACTCCAAGAATTTGATATCGAGATAAACGATCGAGCAGGAGCGGCAAACCATGTAGCTGACCATTTGAGCAGGCTACCGAACGACACACAGGGAGTGGATTCTTCCGAACTTACCTGTGATTCATTTCCTGATTCAGTTTTATGTGCTTCAATTTTTAAAGAACCTTGGTATGCGCATATTGTCAATTACCTAATGTCTGGACTCACTCCTCCTTTTATGTCTCAGGCACAAGCTCAGAAGCTAAAGAGTGAAGCACGACATTACATTTGGGATGCCCCTCATCTGTGGAGAATGTGCAGTGATCAGGTGATCCGAAAATGTGTGCCTCATGAAGAATGTGATGATATAATTTCAGCTTGTCATTCAATGGTTTGTGGTGGGCATTTCAGTGCAAGGAGAACATCTAGGAAAATTCTCGATTCTGGTTTTTATTGGCCTACACTTTTTAAGGATTCATTTAACTTTTTCCGGTCATGTGATAAATGTCAACGATTTGGAGGATTAGGGAAGCGTCATGAAATGCCACAGCAACCTCTTTTATTTTGCAAAATCTTTGAAGCTTGGGGAATTGATTTCATGGGCCCATTTCCTCCGTCTTTTGGTTTTGTGTATATCTTTTTAGCTGTTGATTATGTGTCCAAATGGATAGAGGCCATTCCTACTAGAAAAGATGATGCCCAAGCCGTGTCTGAGTTTCTTAAGTCCAACATTTTTTGTCGATTTGGCATACCAAAAGCTGTGGTTAGTGATAAGGGAACACATTTTTGTAATAGAGCCATTGCTAACCTATTTTTCAAATTTGGGGTCACTCACAAAGTCTCCACTGCATACCATCCACAAACCAATGGACAAGCTGAAGTTTCAAACAGAGAGGTGAAGCACATTTTGGAGAAAATTGTGAAGCCATCAAAGAAGGATTGGAGCCTTCGCCTCAAGGAAGCACTATGGGCATATCGGACTGCTTATAAATCCCCAATAGGCATGTCCCCTTATCGCTTGATTTATGGAAAGGCTTGCCATTTGCCTGTGGAACTGGAGCATAAAACATATTGGGCAGTTAAACAATGCAACATGGACTTAGAATCTTCCGGCATAGAGAGGATGTTGCAACTTCAAGAGCTAGAGGAGTTGAGGTTAGAGGCATATGAACACTCTCGACTCTACAACGAAAAGGCAAAATTGATGCATGATAAGATCATTCAGAGGAAAAGCTTCAAAGAAGGGGACAAAGTCCTATTATTCAAGGCTCGGTTCGCTTTCAAACACGGGACTTTCAATACTCATTGGGTTGAACCGTATCTGGTCACGAAGGTGCGCAACATTGGTATGGTAGAGCTTTTACATGAATAAACTGGAACACGACTCAAGGTGAATGGCCATCTCTTGAAGCTCTATAATGAGAACTAGAAACCACCATAAACATCAGGTTCTTTCTCTCTCCTTCACTTGTTTCTTTACTTTTGAGTTTTGGATGTACTGTCTTTCTTAACAAGTATGGAGGAGAGCAATTTAGATAGATAGTTTATTTTATTTTCCTTTCACTTTCCAATAACATTACTTTTTGTCTCTTCATGCCTTATCTGTGCTTAAGTTTTTGCTTCATTTTCATTGAGGACAATGTGTTGTTTAAGTGTGGGAGAGCTGTTCCTATGTTCTTATTTTTGTTCTGCTCCATATTGACATTTTTGGTATGTGTGTTAGCCAATCTTGCATGATGTTACACATTTTAGACTTGGTGCAAATTAATTTTTCAACCTTTCTGTTGTTTCTCGCCGCGGCGACAGTTCATACGCTGCGGCGAGCCGCGGTTCACACCAACACGTCGCGACTTCCACCCACCAACGCGTCGCGGCGTGCATGCTACACGTCGCGATGTCCACCCTTCTTACAGAAGGCTTGTACGAAATTTTTATCAATTCCAACTTCTTCCACATTGACTCTTGTCACTTTTGTGTTTCAAAGACCTTATAGGTTTCAAAGTGGTACTTGAGTTTATGAAAATACCTTCCATTCTTTTAATGATAGTTGGTCTTGGCTAATTTTACTTTTGATATTTTCAATACAAAGTGAATTAAGGCATGTTAACAAAGTAGCACTTTACGTTTTTTAGACTTGAGATTGTCTATTGAGATATTACCCTTGTTGGAAGCATATTTGAGCCTAATTTCTTTCTTCAATATTGTGTGCATCTACTTATTTCATATCGCTCTAGAACTTGTTTCAATTCTTAATCAAAGCTTTTTGGACTAGAATTTTGTTGATGTGATAGAGGCATTCTTTCTTCAACCCTTTTTCCAAACATAATCCCACATACACTTACCACTTGCTAGCCCCTTGAGCCATTTTTATTCATGAGCACTTGCATGTATGCATCTCTACATATATGTCTTTTAAAAAAGTTCCAAAAAGGGACCGAGAAATAAAATAAAATATAAAAAAGGGGGTAAAGCAATAGCAATAACATTTCAAGCAGTGTATATATGCCCTATCAAAAAGAAGAAAAAAAAGTCAATATTCGTTTATCTTTTGCATCCAGTTCATCATTGTAGTGCATGTGTTCATATCTTTTTCTTTATTTCATCCTATCCATTCATCTAGCCCTCCGTACATTACAACCCTGAAAAGTCCTCTTGATCTTCAAATTATAGTTTTTGTAGTGGAGAAATAGAATTGCTACAAGCGTATGATAGAGAATGGATCAAGTAGATTGAGAGTGAAATATCCCCAATATGTGAGGAGAGAGCAACTTTATCTTGAGTGACATCTCTTTTGTCTAATCTCTTGGATTGAATTCTTTTGGTGTTTGTTTTATTAGCACTCTTTCAATTTACTTTGATTGAATTTTGAGGAAGTGATTTGCGCCAAGTTCCTGTTATTATTTGGAGCATGGACGAATTTTTCTTTTACACTTGTATCTTTTTGACTCTTATAAACTTTTTCCAGGAGTACAAAGGCCTAAGTGTGGGGGAATTTGATTGAGCCCAAGTTTATTATATAAATTGGCTACACTTTTATTGTCCTTAATATACTTTTTGACTCTTAATTTGTGATTTTTGTACTTTAATTAGTCCCTTACAATGAGCTTACACTTTATACAATTTGATAGCAAAATTGTCACAAATTGACATTAATTCCATCATAATTTTTCCAAGGACAATTGATACTGCAAATTGTTGTTTCATATTGTAGGGGACAAAGAGAGTCAAAAGGTTGAGAAGAGTCAACACGTCGCGGCGCATGAAGAAGTCTGCACGTCGCGATGTAATGCAAGCAACACGCCTCGGTGAGGATCCAAGAAGTGCACGTCGTGGCGCCTACAAAGCATCTCGCCGCGGTGAGGATCAAGAGCAGCACGCCGCGACACCAACCAAGTAACACGCTGCAGCGACCCATCCAGGAAGACACGTCGCGACATCAAGAAAACATCTTGCCATGGCGAGCAGACAAATATCCGGACTTCATTTGGAAAGATCTTTCACTGTACCGACCCGACCCGCATCCATCATTTAAAAGCCTTGCTATTTTTAGGTCGAAGAAGGGATATCTTTTAGAGACACTTTGGAGGCAGCAGGATTATCTCTTCCACTATCATTTCCATTTTCTGTCATCTCCGACCATCACCATCGTCTTTATTCCACCGGCTGTCTCTATTGCAACCATGGATGGCCACCGATCTTCAACAGTCGTGAGAGAGTCCAGAGTCATGCTTGGCTAAATCCACATTTCCTCTTGAAGATATAGCATCGGCTTGAGTTCACCGGTTCTCAAAAGGGAGTTAAACTTACATCTTCAAGTCTAATTTCATTATTGTAAATTCCTGAGTTAGGGTTTACTACTGTGTAATTAGATTAGCTTGGTTATAGTTTAATCAAGTGTAGAACGATGTCTTGTGTTATGGATTGGTTAATGTAGAACTTTGATGCTCAATATATGAAGTCTCATATATGTCTTTTGGTGATTGTGTTAACCCTCTTTATCTGCCTAGTTGTGTTTGATGTTGAGATTGTGCTTGAGCCAATTGACCAATTGCATTAACTTGTCCATTTCACACACTAAGATGCATTTAACAAGGTTTTAGTTAACGGAGTTCGTTGATTAAAACACTTAAAGAATCCCTTAAGGTTCTAAGGCTTAAGAGCGCTTAATGGGATCATGAGAAATGGAGTTCATTGATCAAGATCCTGGACTTGAGGAGAAGTCTTTAAGGTTGTTATTTGAAAACTTAGTGAATTTCACTTCCCGAAAATTGTTTTGAACTATGATAGCCTAAGCCCATTTTCAAGAGGATTTATTATCATTTGCTTATTACTCAAATTTTCAATTCCATTTATTTCTTAAAAATCCAAAAATATACTTTTTATACTTTGTCCTTCAATTTAGTTAAATTTCTTTAGTTCTTTTTAATGACCAAACCCCCCCCCCCCATTTTATCAACTTTGATTGTAATTTTTGACAATTAGGCTAGCTTAGACCTTTTTTACTTGGTTCCAATTAACTGAGACGACCCGAAGTTGCATCCTGTATTGCAATCCTTGGAATTTTATTATTTTTTATTCGGTTTCCAAGGGATTGATCTTTAGATTGATACGAAGAGCCGATCATTCTCTTACTCTATCCATCTGTTTGAGGATAAAATGCAGTACTGAAGTTCAACTTAGTATCCATAGCAGATTGTAAGCTCTTATAGAACCTCGAAGTAAATCTGGGATCCCTGTCCGATAATATGGACACTGGAATCCCATGCAGTCTCACCACTTCATTCACATATCTCCGGGCCAACTGATCAAGTGAGTTATTTTCTCTCACTGGTAAAAAGTGGGTCAACTTAGTCAACCGGTCCACTATGACCCATATAGGATCATGCTGCCTCGGAGTCTTAAGCAAACCTATAATGAAGTCCATAGTGATTCGCTCCCATTTTCACTCCGGAATGGCAACGAATGGAGCTTTCCTACCGGAGCCTAGTGCTTAGCCTTAACTTGCTGGCATGTTATACATCTGGATACATACTCCACCACTTTCTTTGTCATTCTAGGCCTCCAGAAATGCTGCTTTAGTGTGTTATACATCTTGGTTATACCAGGATGCATAGGATAGGCAGCCATATGGGCTTCCTCAAGAATCTCCCTCCTCGAACCATCCACATTAGGCACACACTGCCTCTGTCTCAACCATAATGTCTCATCCCTCAGCTCAAACACGAAATCCGGATTCATCTTTACTTTCTCTATAAGCTTCACCATATCAGGATCTTCTCTCTGTACTCTTCTGATCCTATAATGTAACATCGGCCTAAGTTTCAATGTAGCAATCAAGGCCCTATCCTGCTCCAGATTTAACTCCACATTCAGAGTTCTCAAGTGAATTAAACGAGGTAGCCTCGATAATTGAATCTGAGCTGCACTGATATTAGACTTCCTGCTCAAAGCATCTGCCACCACATTAGCTTTCCCCGAGTGGTACTCAATAGTGAAGTCATAATCCTTCAATAACTCAATCCATCTCCTCTACCTCAAGTTCAACTCCCTTTGACTCAGCAAATATCTCAAACTCTTATGATCTGTGCATATCTAGAAGGTTTCTCCATATAAATAATGTCTCCAAATCTTTAGAGCAAAGACAACTGTAGCTAGCTCTAAATCATGTATTGGATAATTGATCTCATGAGACCTTAATTGTCTCGATGCATAGGCGATCACCTTGCCATGCTACATCAAAACACATCCCAATCCATGATGCGAAGCATCACTGTATGCCACATATCCTCCGGTCCTCGATGGAATAGTCAACACCGGTATAGTAGTCAATCGATGTTTCAGCTCCTCAAAGCTTTTCTAACACTCCTCACTTCATTTGAACACTACATTCTTCCTCAGAAGTTTAGTCAGAGGGCCTGAGATCAGAGAAAACTCCTCGACAAACCTCCGGTAATACCCAGCCAATCGTAGGAAGCTTCGAATCTCCGACACATTTCTTGGAGTTTCCTAATTCATCATTGCCTCAATCTTCTTCAGATCTACCTGTATGCCATCTCCAGTCACTATATGTCCCAAAAATACAACCTAACCCAGCCAAAATTTACACTTACTAAATTTGGCATACAACTGCTTCTCTCTCATGATCTATAAGATGACTCTCAGATGCTCAACATGTTCCTTTCTGCTCTTTGAATACACCAAGATATCATCAATGAACACAACACAAATTGATCCAGGTAGGGTTGAAGCACCTTATTCATCAGGGCCATAAAAACTGCTGGGGCATTAGTCAGCCCAAACGGCATCATTAGAAACTCAAAATGCCCATACCTGCTCTTGAATACACTCTTAGGTACATCAGCCTTAGTTGTCTTCAACTGATAGTACCCTGACCTCAAATCCAGTTTAGTAAATACCTGAGCTCCCTGCAACTGATCAAGCAAATCATCAATTCTAGGCAACGGGTACTTGTTCTTTATTGTTACCTAATTCAGCTGCCTATAATCAATGCATAACCTCAAAGTCCCATCTTTCTTCTTCACAAATAGCACTGGAGCTCCCCAAGGTGAAACACTATGTCTAATAAAACCCTTTTCCAGCAACTCCTGAAGCTAAGCCTTCAACTCCTTTAGTTCCACAGGTGTCATCCTATATGGAGGAATAGATAAAGGAGCAGCACCTGGAACTAGATCAATCATGAATTCTGTTTCCCGATCTGGTGGTAAACTAGGTAACTCATCGAAAAACACATCTAAGAATTCCTTAACTACGGGAATATCCTGTACACTCTACTCTGCTCTACTCTAGTATTAATGACGTGGGCCAGATAAGCCTCACATCCTCCCTGCATCAATCTCAGTGCACTCATAAATGATATCATCCTGGCTGGCACTACTTGACTAACTCCTCTAAAAACTACCCTTGGCTGACCAGGAGATTCCAATACTACCTCGTCGGTGTAGCAGTTCATGATGGCCCTATAGGTAGTGAGCCAATCCATGCCTAGGATAACCTCTATCTCTCTCAACTGTAATATAATCAAGTCTACCTCCAACTCTGCTTGATCACTCTTAATTGAGCATCCCTTGCAAACCTCTCATATGACAGTAGTACTACTTAAAGGTGTACTCACCTCTAGCCCATACTATAGCAACTTCCTATCACAATGCAATCTACATACCAAATGCGGTGCAATAAAGGAGTGTGTGGATCTTGGATCTAACAATGTGGATGCCTCAAAATCATAAATGAGAAGCGCACCTACCACTACATCCAGTGAGTCTTGAGCCTCTTGCCTAGTCATAGCATAGACTCTAGCCTAGAACTGTGGTCGGTTGCCCCACTCCTTAGTCCTCGTAGAAGACTTCCAACTCTCCCCCTGCCTCTATCTCGACTTCTTTGTCCAAATCTACCACCTCTGCTCTACTGGACTGTAGTATTACTCCCAGATCGCCCACTGACAATAGACTGAGCTCTTAAAGTATCAGGGCAATCTCTAATCTGGTGGTCCACAGAGCCGCATTTGAGGCAGGCTCTAATTAGTCTCTAACACTCACCACCATACCTCCTCTCACAATGCTCACAAACTGGAAACTGATTATGTCCTGCACCTCTTCCACTACCAGTCTATGAAAATCTACCCTCCGTCTGCATCCCGACTACCGGATCCACGATGATCTGAAGGCTCGTTTACAGCCATCAAGCTCCCGCCGTAAGTGCTCTGACCCTCACTATACCTTTTCATACTGGATCCTTGCCCAGTCTCTACTTGTCTCTCTTTTATTAGCTGTTCAATTCTAATTGAAGTAGCTCTGAACTTAGTGAAAATACCAAGATCTGAAAGTGCCAACCTTGTTCTGATCTCAATATTGAGCTCATTCTCAAACCTCCTACACTTGTCTTCTTCCGTAGGGATCAGAGCAGTAGCATAACCCATCAACTCATTAAACCGAACCTCATCTTTATCCACTGACATCCTACCCTGCTTCAATCCCAAGAACTCATACATCTTCATGTCCAAATAGATCTTGGGCAAGTAATTATCTTTGAAGACCCTCAAGATGTCTTCCCACTTTAATTGGCAAGGCCTGGTGGTACTGCCTAGAACAGTCTTCCACCACTAGTAAGCTAGGCCCTACAGTAAAGACATTGCATAATCGAACCTCTCATTAGACTCGTAGTCTATCTGATCAAATACTCTTTCTGTCCTCTCTAACCATCCCTCTATCTCAGCAGAGTTTATGATGCCATAGAAGTCCACAGCTCCCTACTTCTGCAGCCTATCATACCTCCTTTCCCTTCTTTCGGGAATTCTAGGAGGCATCTCCTTATATCGAGGCACCGAGGACTCCCTACTAGCTCCTATCGATCTTTGGTCAGCTGGTTGACCAATCTGATCACCTAGAGCGAATGATCTATAACAAATAATAACTTCTAACATTATCCATATTTCTTATGATATTTCATGCTTAACATTTCTATATGTCCCAACAGATGCCAATCATGCTTTGATACCACCTAAATGTAGCGCCTCTTACTGTAGGGTATACACCGGGACGTCTAGAGATCATTCTGGTACATAACTTACAATAAGGGTAAGCTATGTTCTATCACTACATTCATTTCACATATCATAGTATCATAATTCACTTATAAAGCATCAATAGAAAATCACAATAATTTAAAACCAACTTTTTCCTCATTTCATTGCATAAAATCCGAAAGTCTACATTGTATCTTTCAACACTTACTACATGTACATCGCCATCGCCTAATACAAAAGTGCTACATGAAAAAGGAAAATATTCAAAGTCTATCTAGTATGTCCAAAAAAATCCCAGCTGACTGACCCTTGAGCCATGACTTCTCTTGCCAATCACAATCTACAAGGCTAGTAGAGCCTCTCAGCAGCTAGAGTCATCTCTAAGTTTTGAAAAGACAACGTTGCAATTTTGGTGAGTTTTATGAACTCAATGAGGTAACCATCATCGATGGTTCACTCAATTCATGCATCACAACAATTCAATAGTATATAATCACATAGTGCATTTTACATAAATTTCACATTTTTACTTAAGCGTAGGCATTTCATTTCAACAAATATACTTAACAATGAGCATATGAGGTGCTCATGAGACACTTTCCAATTATTACATTGTTGTGACCGAGTGCCTGAATTGTCCCGTATCCATGTTGGATATCGAGCTCATCAATAGCTATCCCTTATCCACTTGGGGATACCAGGCTCATTTTACATAGTGAGCCTTAGGCTCTTAATCACTTTTAAGCTCGAGGCTCATTTTCACTCGTTGAGCTTTAAGCTCTGATCGGTAGCTACTATGGTCACAACTGTCATTATCTGATTATGCATTCATGTATGGACTGCATATACCACAATCACTCACATTATAAAGCACTTAGGTCTTCACATTCACTTTCAAGAAGCACTTCAATATCTCAATCCACAATCACATACATCGGACCTTCTGTTCGGAATACACAATTAAACACATTCAATTATCATTCAAAACATAATTTAAGCAAACAAGTAATTAAGTGAGACCATCTAGGTTACTCACAAGTTGCTCCCGACGCTAATGCCTGGAAGATCCAGCAACGTCTGGAGGTTTACGTTCCAGTTGCTCCTTTATCACAAATAATATACACAATGTCACAATTTGCACAATCCTAAGTATTCAATAATGCACATGTATGAAATGAATTATGTACAATGCATGTTCAGGATAATCCCAGGTATTTATCCAACAATTTCATCACAAAAACAATCTTATATCAAAACTCATCTAAATATAATTTATACTTAGGTTTACGCCTTACTAAAACCATTAAAATAACATTTCATTTCTCATTGAATTACTTCAGATTTTTCCATGACACACTTTCGGGTTTACTGTTCATGTTAAATTAGAGTATGCAAATAATATAATTTGGTCATACCCTCGTCTAGAAAAGTGTTCCTCTATGTCTTATGTTTCTATTGACACCAAAATCACTTAATTTGGTTTAGTAATGTGAAAGTTATACTCGAAATATTTTCGGACTGCTTTTATTCAGAGACAGCACCCATACTCAAATTTCACCCAGAAATTGAAACTCTTAGAGTCCGATTCAGAATTTGATTTCTTCAGATGATTTGTAGCCTATTTCTCTAGTTTACTCCAAATCAAGAATCAGTCAATTTGAATAACTATAGAAAAAGATATGCCCAAAATACTGAGACATGTTCAGTGTAGAGAAAAGTTCGTTGCGACGAACTCCTCTCGAGAGGAATTCTCACATAAAATTCACAAGTTCGCCACTGTGAAACCTAGAGATGGCTGCGGAAAACTTTACTCGAAAGAAATCCTCACATAATCCTTTAAGTTTGTTGCGGCGAAATTTCATAGAAACCTACCCAGAGATTAATTTGTTGTAACTTTTTCTAGCTCCACTACTAAATTTTTTTGTTTCCAATCATACCAAGCTCACCTTGTCTATTTCATTTACTTCTCATTCACAACTTCATTTCGACTCATTATCATTCATAACAATTTAAATTCCATTCTTGATCATAAATACCCAAAATAGAACACAAACATATCCATCAACCCACCAATTTTCTGCACTCATTTCTCACCCCATCATGAAGATCATTCACCCTCAAAACACATCTCTAAAACAATATATGAATTAATATTCATCAAGCATCATCAAACATATCCAAAAGCAAGAAAATTACATCAAATTCTCATCACCTATGGAACATACATAAAAATTCACAAAATCAAGTCATCAATCATACATTACCCATCATTCTAGTTTCATTTAACCAACCCATAATGATTAATGCCCTACTTACTTGGTTTAGTTCTAAAATCTTCAAGAATATCAAAAATCCCTAGCTTCACCAACAACCCACAATCATCATCTTCCAAAGGTGGTAAGGATAGGTTTATGGTGAGAATGAAAGAGAGAGCAAGGTGAAAAAGAAGCAAGAGATGAGCAAACTAGGTTTAATGTTGGAGGAGGTTAGCAACCAAATGACATGAAGAAGAAGAGAACCCATGAAGAAGAAGAAGAAGATAGTCACAAAAATGAAGAAGAAGAGAACAAAATGCAAGACCATTTAATTGGTCTTTCAATTTAATGAAGGAATAGTGACCTTAGACTTGGACACTTGTCCATTTTCTACGAATTTCAAGTAGCTCTTTTTAATTAACCAGTTCAATCAATTTCGATTTATACTCCAATTGTCCCCCAATTTTCAATGGCACTCATAAATAAATCCTAAAGTCACTTATCAAAATTTTCATTGCCATTAGACAAAAGTTTCTACTAGCATTTATTAATAGTTTTGCCACTTAGCAATTTTCCTAGTCTAAAAATACCCAACAATTTTCAGAAATTTTTCCGATGATCTCAAAAATTCTAAATCCACAATTACACTCTCCAAATCAATTTTCAATACAAATAAACCTTAATTCTTAATAACAATCACATTTATAAACGATTATACCCGTAATATCAATAAATGCATGTACAATCATTTTTATGTGCAAAATTTTACTATTCGCGTGTATATGCATATCATATTATGCAGGAACATGGAATGCATTTTCTAATCTCTCATTATTCACTCATATTTACTATCCTAACCTTTCCACAGGTAATGGGATGTTACAATGATGGTGCACTCCTTTTTTCCAGATTCACTCTAGAATTTTTCTCTTCTTCTTCCTCTCTTCTACATAATCCATTATTTTTTACACCATCTCTAACTTATACCCTTTGTATTTCTACTCCCATTCCAATTCAGCTTACTCTAAAACAACTCAAAATTCCATATTAAACATAAATATCAAAAATAAAATTCATGTACGGATTCTCTGCATATTTCTGCACTTCTCATTTTTCTGCATTCTTCATTTTTTGCACTTTTGCATCATTCATTTCAATATAACAACAAAACCTATTTCTAGTTTTCTACACTTGTTTAATTTACATTAAACTTAGATTCTCACGACCTTAAATACCCTTTTTGCACAACATCAATTTCACATACTGTTCATATAACTCATCCATTACTCTCATCACCGTATTGCTTCTTCCTACACAACTCATGCATGCATTCAATTCCAACCATTAAAACATCATCAACACAAATCCTTTACAATACTTATAACACTTTCGGTGATGGAGAATAACGAAAATGAAGAGAAACAAAACAAGATTCAGATTGAAGTGCTTACTTGTAAAGTGTAAGAATCAATGGCCAAGTACTCAAACATGCACTCTAGATGTTTCGGTGATGGATGAGCAAATAAAGATTTTTGGTATTGGTGTTACCGTGAAGAACAACAAAAGCTACAAAAAAATTTGTTTTACCATAAACATAACCACGTGCATGTATAAGACCTCTCCACATGTCACCATTGCATGTAAGTCATTTGTCATATGTATATGCTGCCATATGTCACACTATAAATGGTCCATATTTTTACATTTTTTGGTCCAAATATACTCCAAATTTCTAAAATACCCGAAATATCACCAAAAGTACCAAATCAATTTTAATACACTCCAATTTAATTTTCAATACAATTAATCCACGATTCGCATTTTAATCACTTTTTTAATTTAGTTATATCTGGAAAATGTCAATAAATGCATGTATAATTATTTTAATGTGTCAAAAATAATTAGTATGTGTATACTCAATTATGCATGAGTATGAAATGCACTTCTAATTTCTCAATATACTCTCATATTTTCTATTCTAGGGTTCTAGCCCTTAATATGAAATAATGAGATGTTACATGGATAGTCTCTGTTTTGTACTTTTGTTGTAAAGTGGCTCATGAACTGTTTTTATTAGTTTGGTTATGTTGATATGCTTTATGATTTTATAAATTAACTATTAAGTGTCTTGCAGTTTTGTAAAAGACCTTATGTTTGAACCTGTGGTATTGTTGTTGATATTGTTCTGAGTGGACTTAAAAGTCCAGAAGTTGTAGTGTAATTTTAATGTGAATATAGAAATGCGTTTAAAACTGATTGCAGGTGTTTGATTGAGTTTTGGGATTTTTAAAATATTGTCGTTGTGTTGTCCAAATTTTTTTTAAAAAAGATATTCTTTTAGCCTTTCATAGCTAGATTAAGGATACCGTAAGTATCCTTAGCCCAAGTATATGACAGTTATCATATGCCTGATGTGGTACCAGGTCGTGAGAGTGTTGCATTTAGTACAAGTATATTGTTATTTATCACACAATAATGGTAAAATGCAAACAAGTATAGTAATACAACATAATGCATTACAAAAATCTCAATGGATGGTAAAGCATAATGCATAACAAAATTCAATGGGCAGTAGAGCACAATGCCCATACAATCAAAGCAGTAAAAAATATGCGATGGAAGAAGATGGATGCAGTAAGCAACTGCATAACGAGGCAAAACATAAACCAAACGCAATACACCATCCTAACTACATAATGAGGCAAAACACAAAACATAAAATACATAACCTACAATTAAACGAAGACACAACCGACAATTAAACACGTACAATTAAACGAAACACACAACCAATGATTAAACTCATACAATCAAAGTATTACACAAAACCTAGTAAAAACAATTAAAAAAAAAACCTAAATACAACAATGTCACCATCATAAGTAAAACTAGATGGACCATTTACCTTAACCGATGATTAAAAGAAGATGACAACGATGAGACGAGATGGAAGAAGATCGACACAGAAAAGGGAAGACAGCGAGGAAACCGAAGCATGCATGATGGATGATGGATGATGGATGAAGGATGACCAACAATAGGGAATCATAAAAGGCGACGACGGTAGGGAACTATTGACGGCGACAAAAGAGGAAACGAAGATAAGACAGAGAGGAAACCAAAGAGTGAAACATGAGAGGGAGTGGGCTTTGTTAGGTTTAATGTGTACCAAACGACGTCGTTTTTGTTTTATTAAAAATGTTGAAGCCGAAGCTAAAGACAACTTTTAACTTTCAATTTTACAGATAGAATAGTTATTCCGTCAGTAATTTATCGATGGAAACCATTTCCGTCGATATACTCTGACACTTATTTATGCTACCAAGTATTCCATCCTATTTTACTGACGGATATCGCCCTTCTGTCGATATATTCCGTCAAAAAATTGTCGAGATAATTTTCCTTCACTTTTACCAAGAGATATTTTGTCCGTCGCTAAATGCAATTTTTTCCAACAATGTTATTGATAGAAACTGATTTTTTACCAGTAATTTACTCCTGTATTGTTTCTGTCGGTAATTTTTCGTCACTAATATGTAATTTTGTTGTAGTGCACTATAAGATTCTTTATTTAAAACTTAAAAATATAATTAAAAATTAAATATATACCATAAATCAAAATCAAAAACTAAAAAAAGGGGACCCGTATTTGACCTCACGGGTTCGGATCCAATAGAATTTACCCACCAATTTAAGCCCTAAAACTACTGGTATCGGATTTAACCTGAATCAAGATAATATCCTCCACACTACCACCGTCCTTCGGCGCAAGTGCGGTCGATATTAGATGGATAGCGACGGTGAAGAGTCTTTGAAGAAGAGAAAGAAGAAGAATTCCTTTGCTGCAGACTTCTCTCGCAAGGTCTCTTTCTTAATTCCTTCATCTTCGCCACTGTCTGTGTCTTTCAGGACACCGTATTCAGTGAGTTTCCCCTGTGTTAACTTACAGTTGCTTGTCTTTGTGATTGTGCAACAGTTCGAACCGCTCTCAGGGCGTCCGTATTCACTCATGGGGGAAGTGGTACTTTTCCAGTAGTTGTTCTTTTTTGCTTTCTTCTTCTTCTTCTTCTTCTTTTTCTCGTTTTGCCTTCTGGAATAACTTCGTAATTGTTATCTTAAAGTGAAACCGTAATTGCCAAAGGAGCGTGTAAATTAGTCGAAGTTCGAATACTGATTATTCAAAAATGCTTAGTTGCAAAGTCAAGTAATTAGATTTAGAGTTGTTTCTGTTCTTGTTAGAGTTCTGAAATAGTGAATTGGCTATGATTTGTTTGTCTTATTCCTCGGCTATAACACAGAAGTAGTTATTTGATGTAGCTTGTTATGATTATTATTGACCTTCTACTCTATTCCAATGTGTTTGAACAAAATATCGCCTTTACTTTTTTTTTTAATTTTGAAATTATCCCAGTAATCATAGTTCATGTTGTTGCTTAACAGAATTTTATGCAAGAGGAAGATATTCGATTGGAGACAACACGTGCTAGATGTATTTGTTGTCACTTGCAAGTCATTTTTTATGTTGCGTATTTATGTGTATTCAGTAATACAATGCTCTTGTAGAAGAAATTCAATCTTCTTCTCCTTGTCACAGTTTCTAATGTTCTGAAGAGGCATGCGGAACTGGCAGAGCGTCTCTCTAGGTATGCTTAGTTTATCTTGTTGTTTTTAACTAATCCAGAGTATTCTTTAGAACCATTGGTGTTTTCACTTGTTGATCAAATGAACATTTATGAGTGAAAAGTAGAAAACAACAATGGTAAAACAAAAATTGGCTTTGACAAGTGAATGATTCTTTTTACCTTGCAAAGACACGGCATCCTTGTCAGTTTATCTGCACACAGCTGGTTCTGGTTGACTGTAAGTGCGTATCAGCATAGCTCAGACTTATTCTTATTTCCTGTTATGCAATTCTATAGTATTTCACCAAATTGTGCTACATGCAATGATTACCTTTCATGAAGCCAAGGAGGGTTTAATTCTGATCCTTATAAAAAATATAAGAAATTATTCCTTATAATTGCTGACATTTATCTGTGATGTGTTGATTTATTTGAGACACTTTTATCACCTGCAAGCAAGTTTCCTTTTCTCTTGAGGGTGTCAATTTTTAAGTCCATTTCCTGGTGCTCATTTAAAATCTCTTACAATTGTTGGAATTCTTACTGTGATTTCTTAAACCACATGTCTTTACGGTTTGTAAAAATAGTTCCTTCCAAACCAATACTTGGAATTTCATTATGGGCAACACTGTAAGTTTGATATACGTTTATATTCAGAGCAGTTATTGCTCTGTGAAAGGTTAATAGTTAATATTAAACATTGCTAAAACAGTTATCTTTAGGTGATTATGTTGTTTTCATTTCATTGGTTAACTAGTTGCTCAATACTGAGCTCTATGTAACCTGAGCTTATATTTTACTTGTTTTGGCCATAATATCAGCACATATTTAGTTTACTTAAAGAATCAGCTTTCTCGCCTTTCTGTATGTTTTGTTTTGGTTGCAATGTAATTGCTGATTTTCATTGCTACAGAGCGTCAAAGTGCTAAAATAATTTGGTTTCATGGTTCCACTACATTGCAGGGATTCTGACAAGTCAATATTTGAACGTCTGCAGAAAGAATTTGAAGCTGCACGAGCATCACAATCTAAAGGTTTTCTTCTTGCAATGTGAACAATGATGATATTAATAAATGAACTAACCACATATATGTCTTAAACTATGTTGGATCAATAATTGTTTAATGTGATTTATCTTTCACTTCTTCAAGATCTGTCAAATAACTTGTTTATGATTTAAGATTTGTTGACTAAAAAGTGCTGCTTTTCTCCTACCTCTTCTTCCCCATTTGCAGAAATTCTTTTAGAGGGTGAAGAATGGAATGATGGGCTGCTAGCTACAATGAGAGAAAGGGTACAGCTCTATCTAAATACTTTGAAGTGATTGAATTTCATTATAGTTTTCCTTGTAATTGGACCACATAATTAAGACTCATAATCCACTGGATGTTACACTCTATAACAAAAACTGTGGTGCAGATTTGACGTTGGGTGTTATCCAACCTTTAATTTGTTCATGCTGGATTTTTAACAGGTTCACATGGAAGCTGACAGAAAGGCAATGTCAGGGGACACGAATATGATGCCAAATCAACATTCTGATGAAAAAATTACCTTCAAAGTTGGAAGTAAGGTGAGCATTTTCAGGTTTCTTTGATGATGTAATATTGGATTTTTCATGTACTTGACATGAAGTATTATTGGATAAGGGGCTCATTTTTTACACTACTGGGAAACCCTTGAAATTCTCTCTTGTTAGCTATGATTGACGTTGCATTTATATTGAGAAATTGTAAAATTACATATGAGAATGTGATATTCGTTACAAAAAGGTTTCCCCAGAACTAATATTTCTAGTGGGTACAACTTATCAGGCTTAGATTACTTGAAAACAGTATTGTTGAAACTTTTTCAATGTCTTTTGCAATAATATATGCATCTTGGTCTTAGACATATTTTGAGCTGTTATATTATTCAACAGATGATCTGTTGCTTGGAGGGGCCAAGAATTGGCATTCAATATGAGACATCATTTGCAGGTACATCAAGTGATTTCTTGTCATACATCTAACTTGTTTCACAATGCCCTTCATCTCCTCTATACCTCACAGATCCTTGGTGTGTATGTTTGTATATGATTGAGTAGTTTGGGGTTGGTAGCCTTTTCAAATTGGACTAAGCGAAAGCCTAAATTGTCTTTCAACCTTGTATTGTCTTGTCTTTTGAACATTAATCATCAACTTCTTTGTCTCCACAATCTTTGGATTTTTGTACTATCAGTACCTTTGTAGAGGATATTGTTTGTTTTAACAAACGGGTTTGTTAATTTGTTGTTAGTCTGAAACATATGCCAGGGCTCGGAGGTTGAGCTGTTGAGTAGTCTTAATAGGCTATCTAAATTCCATAAAAAATATTCATCATGTAACACATGGCCCTATTGAATTTTAAGAACTAGTCAATTTTGTGACATTGAAATTTGACTCAAATATTGATAGCTAAGTCTCTCATGTTGGGTAATCTTATCCTATATTTAGTTTTACACTTTGGTAGAGATAATGCTTTGTTTTATGCAACTGAGAACATGATTCGTCTGTTCTCTTTTCACCTCCAGGAGAGCCTTGTGAGTTGTACCACTGTGTGCTTGAGAGCAAGTCATTTCTTGAAAAAATGACTGTCCTTGAACATACAGTTCCTTTCTTTCTGCCGATACGAGAGGCAGAAAATGATCTTCTCTCTTCCAATGCGATTGTAAGATTTTCCCATTGTTTCTGTTTGATTCCCTTTTGACATCGTGCCATTAAGGAATCATAGGCTCTCTCAAAATTGTTCTTGATAATTTGCTTTCAGAGATTTATAGACTACATTGGAGAACTTCTGCAGGCTTATGTGGATAGAAGGGAACAGGTATGTTGTTTGATCTATGCCTCGTGAAAGTGGATATATAATGCCAACTCTTTGGTATAAGACAAAATGTAGGTTCTATATGCAATTGTTGCTATTATATGATTGTTCATAAAATAACACATTATTTACCTGGTTACTGTATGGAAAAATTTTACCATCCTTAACAGTGTGCGGCTTTTCTCCACAGCATAGCCTGCTATGGTGGTTTGGATGCTATAATTGTTCCCCTCATTTGCTTTCTCATTCTCCTGTAGGTTCGACTCATTAAGGAGTTGTATGGAAACCAAATAGGAGAGCTATATCACAGCCTTCCATACCACATGATAGAATTTGTATTGGATGATTTTGAGAGGTCAGTATCTTTTTGAGTGTTGAAGTTAATGAGTGATCGTTCTGATAGTCAATTACGTAACAATTAGATGCAATAATTTGTCTTCTGATGGATGTTTTTCTTATTTGTGGAACTTGATCATAATCATTAAACCTTTGTCTTGTGTGATTGTTCCCGTGGCGCCTTTGGAGGTTTCATAATATGACTAACTAGAAGAGAGTAGGAGTAGCACTGTTGGAATATGCAAAAGGTATTTCTTAGGACTAGAAGAATTACTTAAGGTGAAGAAAGTAGTAGGTGATGTGAGTTTCCGTTAGCATGCTGCGTAGTCTCATAATCCTGGGAGATTGTCACATCATTGACAAGCTTGAGTTTCTGTCTGGAACAGGGGCTTAACCATTATTTTGTTTTTGTTCCATGTTCCTAGTTACCTATCAGTCTTACGACTCTATTTCACCTTTTATTTTATCTGTATCCAGAAGGATATTCCAGTTTCTTCCATTTGTTTTGGGTCACAAACAGCACTAGTCCTTTGAAACTCATTTTTGGTCAATTTTGTGATTATTTTTCTGCAATAATTTCCTTGTTTGGAATTTGATTGATTATTGTCCAGACGAGTTGCTTGATAATATAAAGTTTGCTTTCATGGATTAGTGTTGTGCTTTGTGATTGGCTTCAAATATGTTCTTAATTTGGTGGGTTACATTGATTTCCATTTTGCAGTAAAGTGATTGTCAGTCTTCGATATGCCGACCTCATGTCTGTACTTCCAACTCGAGTCAAGGTCTTTGCATGGCCAATGAATCAATTACAGAAAAGTGGATCAGTAGGAACTCACCCAAGTCCTGCTCGTTTATCTTATGCTGAGGATGCTTTGCGAACCATGAGCTTACCAGAAGGTGTTACTATTTTTTTTTTAATTGTATTATCAGGCATACATTTGAGATGTTGTGTTATTGTTCTTGTTTCTTCTGTCAGGGCATTCCAATTTGATTAGCATCTCAATCAAAAATTTCCAATTTTCTTTTCGAATTGGTGGCATTAACATGTACATTCGTTCCTGACTTTGTTTATTTAAATATTTATGTCTGTTTTATTTGAATCAATCCCCCAGTTTTTCATATGAAACATGCAACTCTATTGCTATTAGAGATCTCGTCAAAGTAACCTTCAAATGATGAAGCAAATAAGTGAAGAGCGTGAAATTAGTTTATGTTCATCGGAGGAAATATTATTCTTTTACATTTGCTCAACTGTTGGCCTGCTTTTATTTGATTGTTCTCATTTTCTGTTGTTTCTCAAATGTTCTTTGCTTCATCTCAGCTTATGCAGAGATTGTATTGAATCTTCCACAAGCCGTTAAGCAAATATGTCAGGAAAGGAGCCCCTGTTAGTGTCACATTCTGAACTATACCGAGACCAGAATATTGCTGGAGCAACTCAACTCTGGACAAATATAACTAGCTCAAGATCTCTGTTCTCCTTGTTAAAATGTCAATGAGGTACGAGCAAAACCTGGAAACGAGTTAGTTTCGCCAACTTGTATAATAATAGTACCAATCCTTAATTGAAACAACATATTAGGTCTAGAATAGATGTTCTTGTCATCATTCTTTCTTTTGTAATGTTATCTTCTGGTGCACATCTCGCTACTCTTTTATCCCATTAGACACCTTAAAGTTCGTACGATTGAATTGCATTATGAACCTGTATCCTGTGTGCCTAATGCCTTAATGTAAACTTCTATTGTGGTAAATTGAGTTGTTGACCTTTTAATTTATAATCATCAAATGCAGGTGGCTGATCCGTTTGAAGTTGCAATTGTTTTTACTTTTACCAGTTTTGTGGTCGATGTCTCCCATTCATGTTTAGCTGGTTTGAAATGACTGTGTTTCGTGTACAATGGTCCTTGCGAAGTTAATCAAGTGAATTCAGAAAGAGAGGTTAGAAGAAGAAGAGATAAAAGGAGGAGGAGATTTGGTTCCTAAAATTATCTTTGATTGGTTACACAGAGATAAAGACGTGAGACCTAACCAAGCACGCGTCGTCACTGTCGGGTTACAAACGTTCTATCAAAACGAAGGACGTAATTAACCCATATTCTACGCTACACCACACTTCTTATTTTAGCGACTTCGTTTTCGCTATACGACTTTGTTTCTTCTAGTTTTCACATGCTCCTTTCTTCAGTTCCTTCTCCTTGCTTCCTTTCTTCATAACAAATTCCCTCTCGTTTGCATTAGGAAAGCGTCGTTGCAACTTGAATTGATGCTCCTAAGTCGCTTCTTTGGATGATCCCGCGGCAATTGCGCTAGTACTTGAGTCACAAGTTTGCATGGTCTAAATTTTGGAGACCTTATTCTGTTTTAACTCCGGCCGCTTAATAAAATGTCATTGTTTATGCTTAAATTTTAATCATTTAAACATAACTGTCACACTAGGGGTCACATTTTTACTCTTTTATTTTATACATAAACAGTTAATATTAATTATTTAATTTTATCAAATATTTTTAATAAATAGCTAATATTATCTGTTAGTATCAAACAGGTTTCGTTGTTCAAATTAACTGATATAATCAATTATTAGTTGATTGTCAAATAGGTCTTATTTGACAATTAGCTGATTGTATTAATTTATGACTAATTTTATCAGCAATTAGTTGATAACTAATTTATTTGACAATTAGCTAATAGTTGATTATATCAATTGATTTGATTAGCAGATAATATCAATTTTTATTAAAGATGTTTAGTAAAATTAATTATTT
Organism: Erythroxylum novogranatense; assembly: GCA_029891385.1. Classification (NCBI taxonomy): domain Eukaryota; kingdom Viridiplantae; phylum Streptophyta; class Magnoliopsida; order Malpighiales; family Erythroxylaceae; genus Erythroxylum; species Erythroxylum novogranatense. Next base: position 57,956,497 of record CM057228.1, on the reverse strand, counting down.
AGTATTAACTGTTTATGTATAAAATATAATTTATAAATTAATTAAACAATTTTAGTAAATTTATCAATTAAAATAAGAAGTTGAAATCAAAATAAATTATTCTACATATATAATATATTGTATAATTTATTTGCATTTCACAAAAAATTTATTATAAATATACAAGATGTTTAATTTTGAATTAATATTTATTCGGCTAATATAATAATAATAATTATCATCATAATTATCATCATCATCATCGTCATCATTATTAATTTTAATTTAATTTAATATTTTCTATAATTTATAAATTAATTAATCAATTTTAATAAATTAATCACTTTTTAAAACTTAAATTTTATTTTAAAATTTTATTTAAAAATAAAATTAAAATAATAAAAAGCAGAAAATAGAAAATGTATACAAACCAATTTTTATTTTATTATCATTTTAATTAATTTTTGTAAAATTGATAGTCACATAATTAAATTTAAAATTTAAACTAATTTTTATTAAACTAATAGTAATATTATTAAAATTAAAATGATACAAAATAAAAAACTAAAAACGACTCATATGTCATGACACTTATGTGACGGGCGTGCTACAAGTATACAGCCGTATATATAAGTCACGGCTCCGATCAAAATTAGACACAAGATTTCGTTCTCTAAAATTGTGTTGAAGGGACAACCGTGCCTTCCACGACACATTTCTTTGGTTGCAACACGTCGAGCATGGGATGAATAGTAGTTTCTTTTGGTAGGCGTAACTTGTATGCTACCTTACCAACCTTTTTAGTCACTTCTTACGGGTCATAATATAGAGATGTTAATTTTTTATGGTATCTTTCCTAAAGAGAGTGCTTCCCATATGGTTGAAACTTCAGAAATACCAAGTCCCCCACCTTGAAATCTCGATATGTTCTCTTGTGGTCCGCCTGTTATTTCTTATGGTTCTAAGCTTGATGGAGATGGAATTTGATTGATGCCATAGCTATTGCCTGATCCCTCATCATCTGATCGACCACCACGTCCTTAGAATCTACAACCAAATAGGGAACGTATACCCAAGCAGTGTACCCATATTAAAGCTCAAATGGGGTGGAGTTTATAGTTGCGTGGTATGTATTATTATACCACCACTCTGCGAATGATAACCATTCCATCCACTTGGTGAGGGTGTTACTAAAAAAGCTTTGTAAATAAGTCTCGAGCATTGTGTTCATCGCGTCTATCTAGGCGTCGAACTTTTTTTTTTTTGTTTCTTAGGAAGTATCCATTGGGCTAAAAGTCGGTGACTAATCCTTTTTCGCTACATGATATATCCCATCTAAAGGTCACAGTTGGGCTCAAGAGTTTGCTGTTTTCTCAAAAACAGGGATCAAACTTGGAACCACTTAGTTAAGTGACAAAAGTATGCGTCACTTATGCCAACTCACTAGGTTATATGCCATAGAGAAGTTCAAAGTTATCTAACAACTTAAAAAACTTTCCAGAACATAATGAGAAATATATGATCACGATCGTTGATAATATTTTTAAGGCATTCCATATAACTAAACAGATGATCCAAGAATACCTGAGCGACATCATGAGCTTAGAATGGATGTTTCAGGGAGATAAAATGTTTGTACTTACTAAGCCGATCCACCGCTACCATCACACTGGTTCATCCCTTAGATGGAGACATTGTCGGCCTTGAGTAAGGGCAGGCAGGACACCTACCTGGGATCCACTCTCACTAGGCGGCCATCGTCAATACATTTTAGCAGCATTTATCATTTAGAAGGGTAGTAAATCCTTGGTTTTCAAAGAAGAAAAAGTTAATATTAACTAATAAATAACTTCCTTTATTAGCTATATTACGGAAAAAGTTAGCATTAACTTTTAATCTTAGAAACTAAATAGCTTTCTTTTAGCTATATATATTACGGAAAAAGTTAGCATTAACTTTTAATCTTAGAAGCTATATAACTTTAACTTGTTATATTTATAAATACCTTTCAAGCATTTAGTGTATTTCTTACACTCTAATTTTTTATTTTCACTAACTTATGAATCTAAGATATTTCAACTAAAAACTGGTGGAAAAACAATTTCACGGTTATATGTTACGAGCTCGAGTGATAATTTAAAGGTAAAGTTTTTAATTTTAATTTTTAACTTATTAAATATTTGAACATATTATAATTAATTTGTAATTTGTCATTAACATGGACATTATATTAGTATTTAAAATCAAAACATAATATTAATAATATTGTATTTTTGTGTTTCTCCTTTTATTTTAAATTACTTATTATTTATAAAATATAATTAAATATTAAAAATATTTTAATTTTTGTAATTGTAATTTTCATAATACTTTGCCACATGTAATAATTATTGAATTTACATTCTTGAATAGGTTCACATAAGATTAATTATAATAAGATTAAACCAAATAATTTAAGTTATTCAATTCAAAGACTACATAAACGATTTCATTTATTATAAAATTTGTATAATCCTATTAAACATATTGTGATAATTAAATAATAATAATAATTATTTGATAATTAAATAAGATCGTAAATAGTTGGATGTGTTTGATTGGTTTTTATAAATAGGTTGGTAGCATTACATTACTACACTTACCATTACGTTAATTCCTATAAAAAATTTATTAAAAATCACTAATGTTAATTAAATTCAAAAGTTACAAAAATATTTGATTTAATAATTTAGACCTTTATCTAGTTGCTTGACAAAATAATATTTGCAAGATATTATTATTTGATGTTATGATCATTTAATATTTTGTTGAGTATGTAGACTTATAAATTAGGTCACTTATGTATGAATATTAAATTTTAATAATAAAAATATCCTTTTAAAGTTTACATATTTGTATATTGCCAATTTATTTGGCCTTTTTTTTACTTCACCCAGGGCCTATAAAACGTTAGGAACAACCCTGGATGGAGGTAACTTTTCTATGAAATCCATGTTAATGTCCTCTCAACATCTGTAAGGCATTGGTAATTTGAAGCTTTCCCAGATGCCCGTTATGACACTCCATCCTTTCCATCTCAACAGATTCTCTTTCCAATTGTAATTATATGATCCTGTGGTGTCTGACTTGAGATGGCGGATAAGATCCTTAATGTTAGAATCTCCTTCCAAATTGTTTTTGATATCTTCCATTAATCCAGTGTGGATTTGAGAAACGGTCATGGTGAGGAGCTCGATACACGTAATCTTAGACAGTGCATACTCCGCCTTATCTTCCTTTCCACTCCGATAAACCATCTCAAACTTGTACTTGAATAGCTTGGGATGCCAGTTCTGTTCGGATGACGTTGAGATAAGCTGCTTTAACAGGTAATTCAAACTCTGATAGTTGGTTTGGACTTAGAATGTACGATAGCTTAAAGAATGGTGTCATTGTTTCATTGTTTTAATGATGGCCAGAAACTCTTTGTCTTTTGTTGACAACCCCAAATGCGTACTAGCCAAAGTCTTGCTGAGATATGTTATGGGGTGCCTATCTTACCAAATGACTATACCAAGAATAGACCCATTAGCATCTCCCTCAATGACGAAGAGCTGATCAAAGTTAGGCATTGCTAGAATAAGAGTTGAGACTAATGCCTCTTTGAGTCCTTTAAAGGCTTGTTGTTAGGAAGCCCCCCATAACCATTTGCTTGTAAGTTAGGCCTTGAGAATATTTTTTAAGGGTTGGTCCAAATGGATGTAATTGCTCATGAACCTACGGTAGTAGCTCGTAAAGCCTAAGGAACCCTCTGAGCTCCTTCAACGACTTGGGTAACCAGTTAGTTCTTCACTATTATCACCTTTTTCTCGTCTGTGGTGACACCCTTCTCCAAAATGGAATGCCCTAGATAGTCTCTATGGCCCCGAAGTCACATTTATTCCTATTAATGAATAATTGATGTGTTTCTAATGTAGATAAAGCTTCCCTTAGATGCAACAGATGTTGTGATAGGTCACAACTATAGATGAGAATATCGTCGAAAAATACTAAGATGAACTTTTGGAGGAACAGTCAAACAATATCATTCACGAGACTCTGAAAAGTTGACGGTGCATTCATCAACCCAAATGGCACTATAAGGAACTTGTAATGTCCCTCATTTGTCCGAAAGTTGGTTTTCGCCATATCCTCTTCCCTCATCTGTATTTGGTGGTACCTCGCCTTCATATCCAACTTCAAAAACCAGCTAGAGCCATGCAACTTTTCAATTAATGGAATAGGGAATTTAGCTTTTATCATATTTGCATTCAATGGAATGGATTAGTTGCATCATATACAATCCTCCCAGCCTGGACCCCTTAAGCATTTTGTTCAAGCCCTTGCCTGTCAGTGGTTTAGTTTTCTGTTGCACTTTCCCTACTAGCGTGACCCATCGTCCTTACTATGGAAATTTTTTATTTCAACCTTCAAGTTGTTGAAAATCTGATTTAAAATCACACGCAACAAATTTGTGCAAATGAGTATGAAAGTGCTTAGCTACAATTTAGAAACTAATTTGTTTTATTATTGTCAGCAAAATAAACATAGGTCTAGGTTCTTATTTTTCTGGAAGTTGTTATGCGTCAATCTTTATATATTGAATCTATATAATGCAAGTAGATATGTAATAAAACAGAGTAAAAACACGTTTACCTTTAAAATTTTGGTCTATGCTTTTTATTTCCTCTACTACCTTTCTTCTCTGTTTTTTGGGTTGTCTCTCCTCCTTGTTCCTTCAAATTGGTATCAAAGCTGGTCCGATCAATCGTGGGCGTATTTATGATGGTAGCCAACAATGGTAATACAGTGAGTGTTTCCCATCCATCCATAGCCATTTTTAAAGGTAAAAACTATGAGTTCTCGAGCATTAACATGAAGATTTTGTTCAAGTCTCATGAAATATATGACTTAGTGGAGAATGGGTACAATGAAAACGATGAGGTGGCGAGATTGAAAGAAAATAAGAAGAGAGACTCAAAGGCGTTGTTCTTCATCCAGTAAGTAGTGGATGATTTGATTTTCTCAAAAATAGTTGCAGCTTCAACAGCAAAGGAGGCTTGGCTAATTTTGCAAACATCCTTCCATGGCTCATCCATAAGGGTTCAAGTCAAGTTGCAGACTCTACATTGTGAATTCCAAAACCTACGCATGATCAACGTAGAATCTGTGCAGGAGTATATGACTAAAGTGGCAACAATAGTCAATCAAATGAGATCATTTGGAGAGGAGGTTACAAAGAAGATGGTGGTGACACAGTTACTTGAAGTGAATCACATGTTAATACAATACTTAGAAAACGATATAAGAATGCACGAGAAGGGGGGGTTGAATTGTGTATTCCCCTTTTTGAAATTCTTTCAAAAATGATTTGTTAGAAATAATATTCTTTCACAAAACTTCCGATAGATTCTAATTAATCAAAACTTTGAATACTTTGTTTACGAATTAAGTAATGATAACACTTGAATCTAAAAGAGAGATAGAGTAAGAGTAGTTGACACAACGATTTATCCTGGTTCACCCCAAACCGTAGGCTACGTCCAGTCCTCAGAATTCTTTCTGAGATTTTACTATCTCTTCAACTTTTATAAGTATTCTTTACAAGCCTCTTCAGGTCTCTACAATCAGTATTCTTTCACACTTAGCCTCTGCAGGCTTTCTGCACTACTTTCTCACAGAAAAGTGTTTGAAAACTTGTTACAGTAAAAATAGCTCTCGGCTAATTTGCTCAGTATGCTTTTTACGATCACGTAGATGGAATTCAGCCAATTTTTCAACTAACTTTGCAATCTTTGACTTCGACTTGTATTTATAGCCTTCGTCTCCAACTGCTTCTTGATTCTTGTTTCTTGATTCTTGCTTCTTGAATCTTTAAAAGAAACGGTTAATCAGTTAAGTTCTGTAACTAACTCAAACTTACTCTTGCGTCTTCTTTTTGAATCTTGCGTCATCTTTCTCTCGTCGTATCTTTTACGCTCGTGTTTCGCTCAAATGCTTTTTTTCTTTTTCTGCGTCTGCGTCTCTGTTTGTCTGCGTCTGCATCTTCATCTTATTTCTATTCGTCTGCGTCTTCGTCGCTTCGTCTGTATTGCTTCGTCTGCTTTTGTTTTTCTTTTATTGTTCTCTTTGTTATACATCAAAATTATATCTAAGTGAAGTCATTTTGACTTAACAATCTCCCCCTTTTTTATGATAACAAATTATATACAAAAAAGAAAACAAAATACAAAATACAATGTTTATAAAAGAAACAAAAAAACTTATCTTCAGAATTCTTTTCTTCATCTACTTCAGTCACACTTTTTGAAATTCTTTTTTGAACATTTTCTTCTCCTCCTCTGCTCATTCCCTTCTCCCCCTATTTGTTATAATAAAAAATGATTAATGACGATGGCTCTTTAATAGTTCTGTCATCATCTTCTTCAAATCATTCATCGTCTCCTTTATTTCGTTGACTTCTCCGCGTAATTTGTTGATTTGAGCTTGTGAGGCCAACGGTGAAGAGGATTGATCATTCTCTACTGAGGGTGAAGTGAACGCAATTGTTGTAGCATATGCGTTCGAGGGAGGGATGTAATCTTCATTAATCTCAATAGTTGGTGGACGAATGAATACATTTGACTCTGGAATGTCCAAGTCATAGGGAGCAGGTAGCATAAGCAACTGTCTTCCTTACAAGGGTATGCCTTCAGCTTGTATAGACAGGGTATTAGATAAGGGCCTAATACGCAAAACTGTCTGAACAAGTGATTCAACAAATGTCCCTATTACCAGTCTTCCCCTTACTGGACAATCTTCCCCTTACTGGACAATCTTCATTCTTGCATGTAAAGCTACAGCTAGCTCCGTCTGAAATCTCTGTCGAAGTACATGCCTCATCAATTTTCCGCACTTCTTCTACAATTTGATCTGCGGACAAATCATCATTGATTTCTTCTTCAGGAAATAACTTTGATTTCTATTTATTCAAATCCAAAGGGTATCTTGACTGAATGTCTGGTACAACCTTTATTATCGATTGTTCTGTGATGGGATAAATAGTGCATGGTCTGCTGGATATTTTCGTGGGGTATGGCTTAGTAGCTGCATCCCTCAAGACATCGTAGAACATCTTTTCGTCTTCTTTCAGTAAAAGCCATGTGTCACTATTTATTAAAATAGGTTGTACGATAGCCATTACCTTCTTCTTTGGTTGATTGCAGATAGCAATAGCAGTCCTCCTCTTGGTAACAACTTCAACCATTCTGAATTTAAACTTGTGTCTTCTCAAAATTTTTGAATAGTTGTATACAGTTGGACCAGATTCATCGGATTTCTCCTGTGGTATCTAAACCAAGTTTGGTTCTGCTGCTGCCTCTGGTTCTGCTTCAATAGGATTCTCCTGAACCAGGCTTATCTCCTCTGGTTCCTCCTGTTGAGCAGTGGAAATTTCCTGAACTCTGCTATGCTCAATTTCTTTTTCTTTTTGAGCAGCATTCAGGGTATCTTTCTTTCGACTAACCTCCCCAGCTGTGGACACAGTCTTCTTCCGACTAATCTTCTTAATCTTTTCTTCTGCTTCAGTCAGTCTTGACGATTTCTGTACTTGAGATTTTACTTTTTCAGACTCAGATTTTCTCTTCTTCTCAGTCTCTTTCGCCTTTTTGGCTGTATCTTCTTCTAGAATAGAGACTAAAGACCTTTTTGCTTTGGGTGCACGATATTGAGAACCTTCTGCTTGACTTTGCTCTCTGGCTCTCTTTTCTTCTTGTTCCCTCAGAGTCCGAATCCTCGGTGATCTCTTTGCCTTCTTCGTAATTTCACCCAAAAGATTTTCTCCTTTTCTTTTCGACACACCTTCTTCTGTCCTCGGAACTGGGTTCACTCAGCTTTGAGGACTTGCCTGTTTTATCAACGGTCTTCCGATCATTCTTCTTATTTCATCTGCAGGCAATCTTATACTTACTTGAGATTGAGATCTTGAAGCGGGAGTCTTCTTCGATACACGCTCCCCCTCAGTTCTTGTTCTCCTTGAAGAATCTGCTTCTTCTTTAATCACTGTCCTCAGTCCCATTCGTTGTATAGTGATTGAGTCAATAGTACTCTTCACAGGTACAATCCTTCTATTTCCTTTGTGTAGAAGGACTCCGGATTCCTTAAAAATCCTTGTAAGAAGCATACCGTAAGGATAGCTGTTTGTATCCTTCATCCCCTTAATCATATAATGGAAGATTAAGAAGGGTAAATCAATAAGATTGTGATTCAGCAGATAGAACAAACATTGTTCATCCAGAGTGGTTACCAAATGCCTTGAACCTACTCTGGGTAAAATGCAATTAAACAAAATAGCATGAAGAACCCTAGCTTTTGGGACCAGACTCGAAGTCTTCCTCTCCGAAGGGTCATTCACTTCTTACAACTGTCTGCTAACATCTTCTTCATTCATGTTTACCATTGTCATCCATTTAGCCTTGGTTGACAGAGTCTCACCTGTAACACCCCACTCCCGCAAGACCCAAACCCGATATCGATGGTGATATCCGAGTCTGTGCCCCGCGAGGGTGGCGTGCTAACCACTCATTCAGAAATCGGTACATTATTCTTTTTTTAAAACACATGTTCGGAATTCCATACCCAAATTGGGTACTCATTCAATCACATCCAATTTCAATACACACATTTTCAAAAGCCACTTAGGTCAATTTCACAAATACAAATAAACACTTTATTACAAAATAAAGACATGTAATGCGATACCTAACCGATCCCGACTTGACCTTCACTTGAATCCTCAGAACATACTCCCGTTTTACTAACGGGTACTCTTCAATTCCTGAAAAATAATTGCAATATTGGGTGAGTTTGCGAACTCAGTGAGAAACCATCATCGATGGTTCGCTCAACGCATGCATAACCAAACAATTCACATCTTATCACATATTATCACATTCCAAATTAACTCAGGCATTGCCAATTTGTACACATATAAGGCGTATCACCTTTCACACTATTCACATACATATCGACACTGCACACATAAATCTCTTCCCATAATTTCCATTGTTTAACTTTGAGTTGTGACTGGGCGCTTAACGAAACAGAATTCAGATACACTTAGGGAGTAGGAGAGCCCTCTGGGTATACACTGACTCCCCTCGAGCTCAAAGCTCGGTTCATTCACAGTAATCACATTTTAAGCAAGTAGGAGAGCCCTCGGGGTATGCACTACTGCTCGCTCACATTAGGGATAGGAGAGCCCTCTGGGTATGCACTATTCCCTTTTCACAATTGATGAGCTTATAGCTCCGATCAGAATATGCTCCAGTCACAACCATTATTTATTAACCAATTATGGATTTCACAAGTTCATTCATATCTCTATAGACAATACACATGTATCAAATCACATTTCCAATCATTTCACAGCAGCATTCACATGCAGTATACACATTTTGCACTTCAATATCACGTTCAAATACTTCGGACACCCGTGGTCCGAAATCAATCAAAACAAACACATATATCCCTCCATTCTCTCCACATGGCATAATGGTAAGATATTAAACACATAAAGGCTGAGGAACCAACTAGGTTACTCACCTGAACTTCCTAGTCAAGCTTCTGGAAACTCCAAAGATCGTCTGTGGATTATCGATCCATCGGCTCTATAACATTCAATTAATTTCATTCATTACAAAATGCACAAAAAAATAATTAATGATGCACATGCCTTGAATAACAGATGTACTATGCCTATTCATGATTTTCCCGGTACCATTTCCCCCTTTCCACTTTCTTTTACTCAATGATCACTATCGGCTCATTTCGATTCAATAACACGCCGTAGAACTCACCAATTTTGTTTATACCAATTAGTTCCATTTGTCAATTCATATGCACTAACCGAAGCTCACAAGATCTCAAAACCAATTTTCATTTTGAACTAAATCAAATTCACTTAATAAAGACTCCAATTACACTGAATTCATATATTCGAAATTCTCATAATTATAACCCAATCATCAGGAAACTATCCTTAGGTTGCAATACAATCACATTCATAACTTCTTTCACTAAATGAGATCTCTAAAACCCGAATTCAAACTCTCATTCTTTTCCTTAATCATAAACCTCATTCACTAGATCATAGCAAATCAAACCTCACCTCAATTGGAGGTCTACACAATTAGTTATACCTCAAAACTCCAATTAAAACACATCGAAATGTTCTCGCCAGGACGCGACGGACGCTTTCGTCATGACGTCAGGCAGTGGCTTGCATGACGTCTGAGACGCCGCCATGGCGAACGCTTCTTCGGGCTCGCCGCGACGTGAGGGAGAGGGCTCGCCGCGGCGTCAATGATTGACGCTCGCCGCGACGTCCCCACTTTGCTCGTCGTGACGTCTAAACACTTTCCTCGTCGCGACGTCTAAATATTTATTCGTCGCGACGTGCGACCGTGGTTCGTCTTCTCTGATTTCCTTTTTCCTCTTTCTCTCTCCAAAATCCAGTATTAACTCAACTTAAACATTCAAATCTCTAACAATTAACCCCATGCATGCTTTAAACACAATAATAAACAACATGAAATCATATACTTACCAATCGAAGCTCAATCCCTAAACCTTAAAATATCCGAAAATCTCTTCCAACCTCTAGCAATCACGGTGATTTTCCAACCTCTAGCAATCACGGTGATCTCCATAGCCAAGCCCAACATCAACCTCTCTAAAGTTTCCAGCTAGTCTTCAACCACAATGAAGGAGAAACAAGCAAGAATCAAGAAGAAGACAGGAACGAAGATCACCGAGGAAGGAGAAAAGGGTTCGTGCCCTAGGAGAAGAGAATTCCTTTTCTCCTTTCGAAATTCTAAGGCATTTATAAGGCTAATTCCATATATCTCTTGTCCCTTTTCCTCATAATACAAGAAATTTCATTACTCTTTTCACGATCATTTTCGGTCCAATTTGTCTCTAAATTTCAATGGCTCGACATATTTAAACTCTTAAATCATATTTCTAATTTCCATAGCCATAGGATAATTATTTCGGTCCTATTCAGCCAATCGGTCCGCCACTCGGAGAATTTTCGGTCCGGACATTTTCTCCTAATTATTCCAGAAACTTATCCTAACGATCACTGTCACTTTGCGATCACTCTAACACGCCCAATTCCACCATTCACACCCAATTATTCCATAATTCACAATATATCATAATCCAATCTAATTATCTCACACATTCATAGTTCAAATCATTTACAAAATCAAATGCCGGGAAAAGTCATGAATGCATGTACCTATATGTGCATGTGCCAAATGACTCAGTCCTCTACAATCAGAGGCCAAATAAATGTTCACATCAGAAATGTGAAATGCAAATTACTAGCCTGACCAAATTGACCCATATACCCTTCCCATTGGGGTCGGGATGTTACAATTCTCCCCTCCTTACAAAAATTTCATCCTCGAAATTTCATATACGATTGATCAGGGAGGCAGGGGAATTGTTCCGATCACTAAATACTATTTCCCACTTATTTCACTATATAGCCAATTTCTGCCAAATAATTGAAATCAATACTATCAATCACTCTTTATCTTTTCTCTAACTTTACACAGTCTCATTGTTTCCTCAAGATCACTCGCAATTCTTTACTTTTGATATCGATAATACATATGTCAGATCATAACAATATTTCCAAATTCTGACCATGTAACTTTTTACGAAACCGAATCATCTATTAGGTTTTCAACTGACTTACCAATCCTTAATTCTATTTACACCACAGTCACAAAGAGGCCACTTATAACGAATTTAGCTTTCCCCAATTCACCTTTATCTCATCTTAGTGTATCTTGGCCGAGGCGATACACTTCGAAACACTTCATTTATCGCTTAGCAGACTACATCTCTATAGCGTTTAAAACACTAATCTTGTAAGGTTCCAATAACCTCAATATAATCAATTTGACTTATTGACATTAACTTTAATTTCTTAACCCCTCATATAAAATCCAAATGGTGTCACCAATATACAATTGATATACACTCAATCAATTTGAACTGTACATCAATCTCATATCCCTAGGAACTCCAAAATATCAATCTCACGCTTATCTCCAACAACAAATCATTGGTTACTCACACCTATAATCATTCGATTTAACACGCTAAACTATCAATTCCTCTTCGATTTGCTTGTACTAAACCATAATACTCTAATCGCTTCTCGATGATTTCTCTAACAGTTTCTCGATAACATTCGCAAATGTCAACACCTTAATTTGGTCTTTGCCGATCTTTTTAAATATACACACCAGTTTTGAATTCCAATAACAAATAATACTTTCTTTTTGCCCCATTTGCTAGCTCGACGATTTTTACTCAATCATACAATCAAAACCTTATCGCTCAAATTGCGATCATCTCATTTGAATTTCCTATTCAATCCATTTAATTTCATGACTAGCATAATTTGAATTATTCAATCGCTTAATTCTTTTCAAATCTTTCGAATTCACAAAATACCTCTATCACTATTGATTTGCACATTCGTAGACATCTTCAATTGTTTCTGTACAATTTTTGTCTCCAAGCTTTTAGAGCAACACTCATTACAACAGATCTCAAATCATCAATCACAATACAGCCCATGAAGTTTTACTTGTCCCAAGGTACAAAATCACTTTACACACTTTCATCGATTACATAATAACCTTTATCGACATTTCAAGATATAATGCAAAATCTCCAAATCCATATACATATATAAGTCCCTAACAATTTCGATTGTATCCATACCCTATCGTCATTAAGTCTCCCAATGCCATTTTCTAATAGTAATTCATCCACTATTTATTCAATCAAGGTCAAATTCACTCTTATGAAGTTCGCATAGGATACAATTTCCTCATCTGTGCCGATTTATCTTCTTTACTTTTCAAATGCATTTAATCGATCATCGATGATCTTCATCATTTCCCAATCTGAATGCACTCAAGACACTTTACTTTTCAGTAGCACAATACTATTAGGCATTGTCACCTCGGACAATTTCAATCCAAAATTCCTTATACCAAAGATCAATTTGTATAACTCTTTAAATATCAAAAGTCTCCAATGAGGAACGATTTTCTTATAATTTTTTCAATTCCATCACAACCTATTCTGACATATGTTCCTTTTACCCTAATTTCTCCACATAACCCAATTTATTTGCAATAGGTCACTGCCTGCGTTAAATAAACATTCATCAAAACAATTTCGTATTTTCAGCACATAATTACACAAACCATACACGAATCTATTTTCTCCTCATATTCGCAATTACTATTTTCTTAATGTTCAGTAATTCTCTTACATAATTGGATTCATCTCATCATCATAATGAAAGCATTTTCTACCTCTTACGCTAGAGTCTCTGCTAGAATTAAGACTCCAAATTAACTTGTAATTCATTTCAAATTTATCTCTATACAGTCCTTTACATTGATCACTATTTAATTGAATCATTCGAGCAACTTAATCCAATTCAGGTAAATTCTTCTTTGCAAGTAGATTTCTTACTATTTTCATCAATACTACTTATGAAATTCCTCAATATCACAGTCATCACATTTCTTGTCAGTCATTCTCTATGCCACAAGGACTCAGTTTCTAACTATACACAATATCCCATGCAGATCAATCTATGCCATAATCCATATCATCAGAACATCCTTTTTAATACCGTTCAATGAGGTCCGTACCAGCAAAAATCATTGCATCGATGTACCAATTAGTCACTTACACTAAGGATACACAATACTCTCTTTTTGCACCTATCCTCACTCGTGAGGATTATATCATGAGCAAGTCCTCAACATGTAACAATTTCAATTCATTCCCAATAAATCACTATAATCATCACATCTTATTTGAAAATGTATTCTCATCAATTTACCCATTAATAGCTTATACTACTAAGAACTCTTTAATCACATTTAACTTTAGATAACCTTTCTCTTTTTGGTACCACATTAACAGTCTCCCTTCTTTCTCAATTGATTTCTCATAAACACTTTCTTTTCTCATTCGAACTTTATACACTACAATCATCCCCTTAATTTACTTCTCATGCCATCTCCACATACACTAGACAATTTCGTTAATATTTTCACTTACCATGGGGCTCCCATAATCAGGTGTGTATTCACTTAGGCAAATCAACTAAACTGGAACATCTGTTTCACTTATCTGTCTTACCTCTCAATCTTTTCATTATTACATCGCACCCTTCTTTTTTCATACTCAAAAGGCAACATCATATATATACCATCATTCTTCATTTCTCTAATGTAATCGAGTCACAATCATAAATTATTTTCATAACACTCACACAATAATCAATCTCAATTATAACCTTTCATTTCATCCACATTATACACTTGTACTCTTGTCATTTCTATCATAGCTCTAATTTCCTCTATCAGCTCAGAACATATTCATATCTATCTCACATTCAAGGATATACCGGGGGTATAACCCGGATATCGCCTTCCATAATGTATCCACTAGTACCAATACACTCAATCTTCATTTGTCAAATCGAATCATATACCTTTTTCCGATTTCATGATATCCATAACTGGCATTTATACCATTATGATATATCATCAATGCCCTCACAAATTCTAACGATCAAACAATTGGTACAGCTCCTACATGTGACTCATATACTAGATCGGGATCGCTTGTCACCGCGCCATGACATGACTTAAATGCATGTAACTTGACACATTTTCGAACGCCCATGTAAGATTGTACTTCGGGCTCGATACAAAATGTAACACTTCACTCCCGAAGACCAACCCGATATCGATGGTGATATCCGAGTCCGTGCCCATGAGGGTGGCGTATAACCACTCATTAAGAAATCGATACATTATTCTTTTTTTAAAACACATGTGCGGAATTCCATACCCAAATTGGGTACTCATTCAATCACATCCAATTTCAATACACACATTTTCAAAAGCCACTGAGGTCAATTTCACAAATACAAATAAACACTTTATTACAAAAATAAAGACATGTAATGCGCATAACGAACTGATCTCGACTTGACCTTCACTTGAATCCTGAGAACATACTCCGCTTTACTAACGGGTACTCTTCAATTCCTGAAAAATAATTACAATGTTGGGTGAGTTTATGAACTCAGTGAGAAACCATCATCGATGGTTCACTCAACGCATGCATAACCAAACAATTCACATCTTATCACATATTATCACATTCCAAATTAACTCGTGCATTGCCAATTTGTACACATATAAGGCGATCACCTTTCACACTATTCACATACATATCGTCACTTTTACACAAATCTCTTCCCATAATTTCCATTGTTTTACTTTGAGTTGTATTTGGTAACTTAACGGAATGTAATTCATATACACTTAGGGAGTAGGAGAGCCCTCTGGTATACATCGACTCCCCTCGAGCTCAAAGCTTCGGTTCATTCACAAGAATCACATTTTAAGCAAGTAGGAGGCCCAGGGGTATGCACTATCTGCTCGCTCACATTAGGGATAGGAGAGCCCTCCGGGTATGCACTATTCCTTTCACAATTGATGAGCTTATGGTCTGATCAGAATATACTCCAGTCACAACCACTATTTATTAACCAATTATGGATTTCACAAGTTCATTCATATCTCTATAGACAATACACATGTATCAAATCACATTTCCAATCATTTCACAAAGAGATTCACATGCGGTATACACATTTTGCACTTCAATATCACGTTCAAATACTTCGGACACCCGTGGTCCGAAATCAATCAAAACAAACACATATATCCCTCCATTCTCTCCACATGGCATAATGGTAAGATATTAAACACATAAAGGCTGAGGAACCAACTAGGTTACTCACCTGAACTTCCTATCTATTTCTGAAGCTCCAAAGATCGTCTGTGGATTATCGACCCATCTACCTATAACAATCAATTAATTTCATTCATTACAAAATGTACAGTAAAAAATAATTAATGATGCACATGCCTTGAATAACATATGTACTATGCCTATTCATGATTTTCCCGGTACCATTTCCCCCTTTCCACTTTCTTTTACTCAATGATCACTATCGGCCATTTCGATTCAATAACACGTCAGAGAACTCACCAATTTCGCTTATACCAATTAGTTCCATTTGTCAATTCATATGCACTAACCGAAGCTCACAAGATCTCAAAACCAATTTTCATTTTGAACTGAATCAAATTCACTTAATAAAGACTCCAATTACACTGAATTCATATATTCAAAATTCTCATAATTATAACCCAATCATCAGGAAACTATCCTTAGGTTGCAATACAATCACATTCATAACTTCTTTCACTAAATGAGATCTCTAAAACCCGAATTCAAACTCTCATTCTTTTCCTTAATCATAAACCTCACTCACTAGATCATAGCAAATCAAACCTCACCTCAATTGGAGGTCTACACAATTAGTTATACCTCAAAACTCCAATTAAAACACATCAGAAACTGTTCCTCGCCGCGACGCACAGACGCTCGTCGCGACGTGCAGGAGTGGCTTGCCGTACGTACAGACGCTCGCCGCGGCGAACGTTTCCTTCGGGCTCGCCACGACGTGAGGGAGAGGGCTCGCCGCGGCGTCAATGATTCACGCTCGCCGCGACGTCCCCACCTTGCTCGTCGTGACGTCTAAACACTTTCCTCGTCGTGACGTCTAAATATTTATTCGTCGCGACGTGCGACCCTGGTTCGTCTTCTCCGATTTCCTTTTTCCTCTTTCTCTCTCCAAAATCCAGTATTAACTCAACTTAAACATTCAAATCTCTAACAATTAACCCCATGCATGCTTTAAACGTAATAATAAACAACATGAAATCATATACTTACCAATCGAAGCTCAATCCCTAAACCTTAAAATCTCCGAAAATCTCTTCCAACCTCTAGCAATCACGGTGATTTTCCAACCTCTAGCAATCACGGTGATCTCCATAGCCAAGCCCAACATCAACCTCTCTAAAGTTTCTAGCTAGTCTTCAACCACAATGAAGGAGAAACAAGCAAGAATCAAGAAGAAGACAGGAAAAAAGATCACCGAGGAAGGAGAAAAGGGTTCGTGCCCTAGGAGAAGAGAATTCCTTTTCTCCTTTCGAAATTCTAAGGCATTTATAAGGCTAATTCCATATATCTCTTGTCCCCTTTTTCCTCATAATACAAGAAATTCTGTTACTCTTTTCACGATCATTTCGGTCCAATTTGTCTCTAAATTTCAATGGCTCGACATATTTAAACTCTTAAATCGTATTTCTAATTTCCATAGCCATAGGACAATTATTTTGGTCCTATTCAGTCAAACGGTCCGCCACTCAGAGAATTTTCGGTCCGGACATTTTCTCCTAATTATTCCAGAAACTTATCCTAACGATCACTGTCACTTTGCGATCACTCTAACACAGTTCCAATTCTACCATTCACACCCAATTATTCCATAATTCACAATATATCATAATCCAATCTAATTATCTCACACATTCATAGTTCAAATCATTTACAAAATCAAATGCCGGGAAAAGTCATGAATGCATGTACCTATATGTGCATGTGCCAAATGACTCAGTCCTCTACAATCAGAGGCCAAATAAATGTTCACATCAGAAATATGAAATGCAAATTACTAGCCTGACCAAATTGACCCATATACCCTTCCCATTGGGGTCGGGATGTTACATCACCAACCGATGGACAATTAGTCACCATCCTTATCAGCTCCTTTGTCACAAGAACAGATATACCGTCTACTGAGGATACAATAGTGTTGTCTACAAGTTGAGCATTCTTCCAAAAATCAAATACTTCATCGGTGTACACTGGTTCTCGAATTTGGAAGAAATTCCTCCAACCAGCTCTTTCAATCTCAGGTTCTATGTCCATACCATCCTTCCTTAGTGACTCGAAATCCACATGTCTTCTGAATATCATAGCTGCCACCATTGTTTCAGAACGAAAACTGACTCTGGAAAGCTTTTCTTCTAGGGTAGGATGCTTGAGAGAATTTAGAAAGCAAGATGAACCGTCTAAAGATGAGAATAACCGCAATGATTTCAACTTCAGGCTACTTAAAGAGTCTTATCACGCATGCCCTAGAATCGTTGGGATTCTAAAGATCGTGAAGCGTTTCCCTCCAAAACTTTCTTGTCAGAGAAGTTACCAGCTGTAACTCACTGTTTCTGATGCCGTTAATTTTGACGTCCCTTTATCCTGACTGTTCGCTTAACATAACCATGTTAAGGTTGCGTCTGATCTTCTGGAATCGTTCTTCACTCAATGGTTTAATGAATATGTCTGCCCACTGATACTCTGTTTCGATGAACTATAGCTTAACCACCTTCCTCTGAACATAGTCTCTCAAGAAGTGATGTCTGACTTCGATGTGTTTCACTCTCGAATGCTGGATCGGATTCTTTGACAGATTGATTGCACTGGTGTTGTTGCAATAGATTGGAATCTCCTCTTCTTGAACTGAATAGTCTTCAAGTTGATATTTGATCCACAACGTTTGTGAACAACAGCTTGTGGCAGACATATACTCTGCTTCTGCAGTTGATAGAGCAATTGAGCTTTGTCTCTTGCTTGACCATGAAACTAAGTTTGATCCAAGAAAGTGACATCCTCCACTTGTGCTCTTCCTTTCGATTCTATCTCCGGCATAGTCCGCGTCGCAATATTCGATTAACCTGAAATCTTTACCATTCTCAAACATTAAGCAAAGATCAGTAGTACCTGCGAGATATCTCATAATCCTCTTAACAACAATATAATGAGACTCTCTAGGATCGGCCTGAAACCTTGCACACAAGCATACACTGAACAATATATCAGGTCTACTTGCTGTAAGATAGAGTAAAGAACCGATTATCCCTCTATACAGGGTTTGATCCACCTTCTTACCAAGTTCATCTTTCGACAAAAGGTTTGAAGGATGCATCGGAGTAGTCATTGACTTCACATTTTGCATATCAAACTTATTAAACAATTCTTTCACATATTTTTGTTGATGGATAAAGATTTTCTCTTCGGTTTGCTTTACTTGCAACCCAAGAAAGAATTTTAACTCACCCATCATGCTCATTTCAAATTCATTTTTCATTAGACTCTCAAACTTCATGCATAATTTCTTTGAAGCAGCACCAAAAATAATATCATCAACATAGATCTGTACAATTATAAATTCATATTCATAATTCTTCCTAAAGAGCGTCTTATCAACTTGACCTCTACTAAAATCATTCTCTAGGAGAAAAGTACTCGAACAATCATACCAAGCTCAGGAGCTTGCTTGAGCCGATATAAGGCTTTATGAAGTCTATAGACATGGTCTGGATTTTTAACATCCTCGAAACCAGGTGGTTGCTTAACATACACCTCTTCGTCTATAACACCATTCAGAAAGGCACTCTTCACATCCATCTGAAACAGCTTTATATTATAACAGACCGCATATGCCAACAATATCCTAATGGCTTCAAGTCTTGCTACTAGAGCATATGTCTCATTGTAGTCTATTCCTTCTTGCTGATTATAGCCTTGTGTTACTAATCTAGCCTTATTTCGACTTACTCTTCCTGATTCGTCTAACTTATTCTTAAAGACCCATCTCGTTCCAATAATGGATTTCTTAGGGGGTTTCGGAACTAAAGACCAAACATTATTTCTAGTAAATTGATTCAGCTCCTCTTGCATGGCTAACACCCAAGCTTCATCTTGAAGGGCTTCCTCAACCTTCTTAGGCTCTATTTCAAAGATAAAAGCCACATTAGCTTCTCTTCTGAATATGGACCTTGTCCTAACTCCTTCTGGGGTCTCTCCGATAATCAACTCTTCTGGATGAGAACTTTTATATTTCCAGTCTCTTTTCAGTCTAATGGTTTCTAGAATATCTTCAACTTTGTCTTCTTGAGTACCTGGTGTTGGAGTTTTTGTTGTGTCGTCTAAGTTCTTTGAAGGACCTTCACTCTCCATGTCATCTTCCTTATGGGGTTGGGAACTATCATCAAACTTGACATGGATGGTCTCCTCAACTTTCTTTGAAATAAGGTTATACACCCGGAATGCCTTAGACGATGATGAGTAGCCTAGAAAGATTCCTAGATAGGTCTTTGAATCGAATTTATCCAACAGCTCCTTTGTATTCAGAATAGAGCACTTGCACCCGAATGGATGAAAGTAAGATATGTTTGGTCTTCTTCCATTCCATAACTCATAAGGAGTCTTCTTCAACATGGGTCGCAACAGAATTCTATTATGAATATAGCATGTTGTATTCACAGCTTCTGCCCAGAAGTACTTAGGAAGATTCATCTCACAAAGCATAGTCCTAGCCATTTCTTGAATCGTCCTGTTCTTCCTTTCAACAACTCCATTCTGTTGTGGAGTCCTGGGAGCAAAAAAATTGTGGAAAATTTCATTCTCCTCACAGAATAATCTAAACTTCTCGTTCTCAAACTCTCCACCATGGTCACTCCTGATACTAGCTATAGACATTCCTTTTTCAATCTATAACTTTCTGGATAAGGTCCTAAAACACTTAAAAGATTCATCTTTGTGTGATAAAAACAATATCCAACAAAATCGAGTAAAGTCATCAACAATAATAAGTCCATATTTCTTTCTGCCAAGACTTATTGTCCTTGTTGGACCAAATAAATCCATATGTAACAACTCTAAAGGTCTAGATGATGTTACAAAATTTTTAGAAGAAAAAGAAATTTTAACTTGTTTTCCTTTCAAACAATTTTCACAGAAAAACTCTTTGTCAAAATTCATTTTTGGTAATCCTCTTACTAAATCAAATTTTGCCAACTTTGAAATGTGTTTAAAAGAGACATGACCTAGCCTTTTATGCCAGACTAGTCTTTCTTCTTCAGAAGATAGAAAACATGAAACATTTTGACTTTGAAAATCTTCTAAATTAATTTTGTAAAGATTATTTCTTCTCTTGGCAAAGAAAAGTATAGACCCATCTTTGTTTTTGACTTCACAAAGATTTTGATTGAATGTGACTGTGAAACCAGAATCACACAATTGACTGACGCTGATCAAATTATGTTTCAGACCATCAACAAGCAGTATATTATTTATACATGCAAAGGAATCTTTACCTATTTTGCCGATTCCAATAATCTTGCCATGCTGGTTGTCTCCGAAAGTTACTGATCCTCCCTTCTTATATTGAAGATCTAGGAACATAGACCTTCTTCCAGTCATATGTCGCGAGCATCCACTGTCTAAATACCAATGGTGCTTGCCGCATCTTCCAAGGAAGGATATCTGCAGGAGAAACTATTTTATTTTTTTGGTACCCATATTTTCTTGGGTCCTTTAGGGTTAGTAGCATGCACATGATGAGTTCTTTGGTGCATATTACTAGTACGTTGATTAACACGAGATTTATTATAGTTTCTCTTTTGAGAGAAAAAGTTCTTATAAGGATGAGACTTATTGCCTGTAAACCCTAATCCGATTTTATCACTTGGATGTCTACATTTTCTAAGCATCTCATTCATTTTCTTTGTGCTCTCGGTGAAAGTAGCTAAATCAAATTTATGATTTTAATTTTAGTTTCACCGATTGATCTCTTCGATCTATCTACGACTTTCTTTTTCTCTTCTAATTTCTTCTTCAGACAGATATTTTCTCTCTCTATTACTTCTGTATGTCTAATGTTTTCTACATACTTTTTCTTTAACAGTTTGTACTGTTTCAGAATAGCATGAGAATCTTCTAACAAATCTGAGTAGGCATCATGCAAGTTATCGTAATCAGATTTTACCTCCTCATCACTTTCTTCCTCAGCTACCAGGCAGATGTTTGCATGTTCAGACGACTCGGAACCTGTATCTGACTCTGATGAATCTAGGTCCTCCCATGTTGCCATCATGCTTTTCTTGCCTTCTCTACTCTTCTTAGGTTTCTTCTTTAGAGTAGGACATTCGGACTTGTAGTGTCCAGGCTGATTGCACTCGTAGCAAATGACAGATGACTTCTCTGGTTTAGCTTCATCTTTGCCATTCTTCCTGAAGGTCTAATTTCCTTTGGACTTCTTCTTCCACATGCGTCTTATCTTTCTAGAGATGAAAGATAATTCGTCATCTTCATCACTTGACTCTTGTTCTGATTGGATGGAGTCGTCATTCTTTGATTATTCAATTTTTAACGCTTTTGATGACTTCCTCCTTCTTTGAGCCTTGTGATTCTTTTGTCCGGCCTTCAGCGCTATCGACTTGTCCCGTTTGGGCTTGTCTTCAGCATCGAGTTCAACTTCATGAATTTTCAAGGATCCAAGCAACTCGTCAAGCTTTAGCACGCTCAAATCTTTGGCTTCCTGTACGGCAGTAACTTTAGGTGTCCACCTCTTCGGAAGACTTCTTAAGATCTTTCGAACATGGTCTTGATTGTTGTACGTTCTTCCAAGAGCTTTCAATCCATTGACAATTGTTTGAAATCTTCCAAACATTTGATCAATAGATTCTTCATCTTTCATCCTAAAAAGCTCGTACTGGTGCACAAGAATGCTTATCTTGGATTCTTTAACTTGGCTTATGCCTTCGTGAGCAATGGACAATGTGTGCCACATCTCCTTCACAGTGTCGCATCCGTGGACTTTGTAATACTCGCTCCTGCTTAGGGCACAGGTCAAGAAGAACTTCGCTTTCGAGTTCAGCTGTATCCTCACCTTTTGGTCAGTCGTCCATCTGATTCGTGGAATAGCATTCCCATCTTCATCTACTGGTGTATAAGGTCCATTCTCTATCACGTCCCAAAGGTCGACATGAGTAGATTCTATGAATACCCGCATCCTATCTTTCCAGTAGTGATAATCTTCTCCGTTGAATGCTGGAGGTCTAGTGACTGAGGCTCCTTCTGTGATGTATATATGTGATTCCGCCATTATCTTTAATCCACACTTTGTTATAGTGATCCTTGGATACCAGGCTCTGATACCAATTGAAGTGAATCACACGTTAATACAATACTTAGAAAACGATATAAGAATGCACGAGAAGGGGGGGTTGAATTGTGTATTCCCCTTTTTTAAATTCTTTCAAAAACGATTTGTTAGAAATAATATTCTTTTACAAAACTTCTGATAGATTCTAATTAATCAAAACTTTGAATACTTTGTTTACGAATTAAGTAATGATAACACTTGAATCTAAAAGAGAGATAGAGTAAGAGTAGTTGACACAGCGATTTATCCTGGTTTACCCCAAACCGTGGCTACGTCCAGTCCTCAGAATTCTTTCTGAGATTTCACTATCTCTTCAACTTTTACAAGTATTCTTTGCAAGCCTCTTCAGGTCTCTACAATCAGTATTCTTTCACACTTAGCCTCTGCAGGCTTTCTGCACTACTTTCTCACAGAAAAGTGTTTGAAAACTTGTTACAATAAAAATAGCTCTCGGATAATTTGCTCAGTTTGCTTTTTACGATCACGTAGATGTAATTCAGCCAATTTTTCAACTAACTTTGCAGTCTTTGACTTCGACTTGTATTTATAGCCTTCGTCTCCAACTTCTTCTTGATTCTTGTTTCTTGATTCTTTAAAAGAAACGGTTAATCAGTTGAGTTCTGTAACTAACTTGAACTGACTCTTGCGTCTTCTTTTTGAATCCTGCGTTTGTCTTTCTCCGTCTGTATCTTTTACGTCTGTGTTTCTGCGTCTACGTCTGCGTCTACGTCTGCGTCTGTTTTTTTCTGTTCGTCTGCGTCTACGTCTGCATTTCTGTTTGTCTGCGTCTACGTCTTCATCTTATTTCTATTCGTCTGCGTCTTCGTCGCTTCGTCTATATTGCTTCGTCTGCTTTTGTTTTTCTTTTATTGCTCTCTTTGTTATACATCAAAATTATATCTAAGTGAAGTCATTTTGACTTAACAGTACTAAGAACTCTACCTCCTAAATTTGATCATGTAGTTATAGTTATTGAGGAATCTAAGGATCTATCAACTTATGCATTTGATGAGTTGATGGGTTCTTTACAATCACATGAGGCAAGAATTAACAAAAATAAGAGAAAAATGAAGAAAAGGCATTCCAAGCAAAAGGTGAAGGCTCAAAGGAGTATGAAAAGCTAGCTGGTCGAGGAAGAGGAAGAGGAGGATCCAGAGGAAAGCATTTTAGTCGTGGTAGAAGTGGAGGCAAATCTAGAAACTATAATAGAAGAAGCTTACAGTGTTATAATTGCAAGAAATTTGGACACATGAAAGCTAATTGTTGGTTTAAAGACAAACAAGTCAACTATGTAGAAGAAACTAGTACAAAAAACAAGCTATTCATGGCATAAGCAGACACAGCTGGAACACAAGGAGGAATTTGGTCCGTGGACAATAGTTGTTCTAATCATATGATAGGGACAAAGGCTATTTTCGTGCAGCTAGATGAGACTTAAAAGAAGATAGTAAAGCTTGGAGATGATAAAGAGATGAAAGTTGAAGGAAAAGGAACAGTAGCCATCAATATTGCTCCAGGTAAAACAAAACTCTTGGATAATGTTCAAATTATTTCTAACATGGCCCATAATTTATTGAGTGTAGGCCAAATCATGGAAAGTGGATATTCTATCTTGTTTGATGATGGAGAGTGTTTCATTAGACATAAGCAATCAAATCAAGTGGTTGCAAGAATACCAATGTCCAAGAACATAATGTTTGCATTTAATGTCAAAACCATGCAAGACTTTGCCTTCACTGTTGGGGAAAAGGATCAATCTAAGCTATGGAATTTGCGCTATGGGCACTTAAATATCAATGGGTTACAGTTGTTGGAGAGAAAAGGTATGGTTTACGACGTACCAAAAATATTTGAACTTCAAATATATGAAGGATGCGTTTATGGTAAGCAGAGCAGAAAATCTTTCCCTATTGGAAAGTTATGGAGAGCAAAAGAATGCCTTGAAGTAGTACTTGCTGATCTTTGTGACCCTATGAGTATAGAATAATTAGGTGGCAGTTACTATTTTCTATTGTTTACTAATGATTTCAGCAGGATGAGTTGGGTTTATTTCCTAAAACTCAAATCAAAGAGATTTGAGAAGTTTAGGAAATTCAAAGCTATGGAGGAGAAGCAAAGTGGAGCAAGCATCAAAGTGTTCCGTACAGATAGGGGTGGTGAACTTCTTTCAACAAAATTCAACCAATTTTTTGAAGAAAAAGGCATGAAACATAAGTTGATAACACCATACACCTCATAATAGAATGATGTAGCTGAACACAAAAATTGAACAATGATGGAAATGATGCAAAGTTTGCTGAAGGGAAAGGTCACCGAATTCATACTGGGCAAAAACTATAGCAACAATAGTGTATTTGCTGAATCTCTCTTCAACAAAAGTTGTACAAGACTACACTCCATATGAAGCATAGAAAGGGAGGAAACCTACTGTAAGTCATTTAATAATATTTGGTTGTATTGCTTATGTCTTAGTAAATTTTCAAAATCACCAAAAGCTTGATGGGAAGTCACGTAAATGTATTTTTATTGGCTATTGTCCTAATTCTAAGGCATATAAAATGCATGATCCTATTGATGAAAAGATAATTGCTAGTAGAAATGTAGTGTTCAATGAAGATGCAGGCTAGAATCGAAAAGACAACAAAATATACAGTAGGGAAAATCAACTATGGGTACCATTAATTAAAAAAACTAACTTAGCCTCAATTTATACACCTATGCCTTTCACTTCAACAGAAAATAGTCCAGCAACTACACCATCAAGAAGTAGCTCAAGTTCAAAAAGTGAATCATCAAAAGAGACACCTCTAAAAAAATTCAGATCATTAAGAGAGATATATGAAAATGATGAATTTGCCCTGATAGCTCCAAATCCAACAACTTCTACACCTTTTACTAAAGCAGCTGAAAATGATGTGTGGAGGCAGGCAATGAAGGAAGAACTTGCAGCAATAAAGAAGAACTCAATATGGGAACTGACAGATTTTCCAAAAGGAAAGAATGTCATTGGCTTGAAGTGGGTTTTCAAGACAAAGCTTCATACAGATGGAATTATTCAGAAAAATAAGGCTCGATTAGTGGCAAAGGGTTACTCTCAATAACATGGAGTGGATTTTGATGAGACCTTCTCACTAGTGGCAAGATTTGAAATAGTGAGATTGCTTTTGTCACTAAAAGCCCACTTTGGTTGGAAGGTATATCAATTTGATGTCAAGTCTACACTTCTCAGTGGAGACCTTGTAGAAGAGTTTTATGTTTCCCAACCTGAAGCCACTGTGATTCATAGAAGTGATGAGAAAGTTTACAAGCTAAAAAAGGCACTCTATGGCCTAAAACAAGCTCCCCAGGGTACAACAAGATTGATTTATACTTTTAGCTTAACGGATTTTCTAGAAGTGAGAATGAGCCTACTATTTAATCAAAGAAGCAAGGTACTAATTTTATTATCTTTGCTTATATGTAGATGACATAATTTATATGGGCTCAACACTGAAATTGTTAGAAGAATTTAAAGTCAGTATGATGAGTAAGTTTAAGATGACAGACTTAGGCTTGTTACATTATTTTTTGGGCCTAGAGATTGTGTAAGACAAAGCTGGAATATTTATTTGTCAAAAGAAATATGCAATAGAATTTTTAGAGAGGTTTAGTATGTTAAACTATAAGGTGAAGGCAACTCCAATGGATGCAAAACAGAAATTACAGCAAGAAGATGAAGCTGAGAAAGCAAATCAGAAATTATACAGAAGCCTGGTCGATGGCTTAATCTACCAAACACACATAAGGTCAGATATCTCTTTTTCAGTGGGTGTTATGTCAAGGTTTATAAGCAATCCCTCAATAAAGCATTATGGTGCAACAAAGAGAATCTTGAGGTATGTTGTTGGTATAGTGAGTTATGGAATTTGGTATAATCATGTAACATATTTCAAGTTGACATGATTTAGTGAAAGTGATTGGGCAAGCTCATTAGATGATAGTCAAAGCACTTCTAGAAATATTTTCAATTTAGGATCAGGAGCAATCATATGGATATCTAAGAAGCAAGTAACTATTGCATTATCAACAACAGAGGTAGATATATAGCTGCTACTGCAGCAACTTGTCAGTGTGTATAGCTTAGAAGGATGCTGGGTGATTTCTAGCAGAAGTAAGAAAAAGGGAGTGAGTTGTATTGCGATAACAAATCAGCTATTGCAATGTCCAAAAACCCAACATTTCATTAAAAAAAATAAAGCATCTAAGTCTGAGATTTCATTTCATTCGAGAATTAGTTGCAGCAGGTGGAATAGATATGAAGTTTTGCAATACTGAAGTTCAAGTATCAGACATTTTCACTAAGGCTTTGTCAAGTCAGCGACATGCATACCTCAGAAGCTTGCTTGGAGTAAGTGATTTTAAATCAAGGGGGAGTGTTGGAAATTTGATTCAAAATCACACGCAACAAATCTATGCAGAAGAGTAGGAAAGTGATTAGCTACAATTTAGGAACTAATTTGTTTTATTGTTGTCAACAAAATAAACATGGGTAGGTTCCTACTTTCTATGGAAGTTGTTATGTGTCAATCTTTATATATTAAATCTGTATGTTGCAAGTAGACATGTAATAAAATAGAGTAAAAGCATGTTTACCCTTAAAACTTTTTTCTATGCTTTATATTTCCTCTACTGCTTTTCTTCTCTATTTTTTGGGTTATCTCTCCTCCTTGTTCCTTCAAAAGTTGCACAATATGTCATTTAAGGTGATAAGCCAGTGAACACTTACTACCACTTTACAACAACACTTACTACCACTTTACAACTTCCTAGCGGAATGATCAATGCATCCACTGTGAGGGATGCACACTGCGTATTCCATGCAAATCCTATGTATTCTTAATGACAGCTTAATTTCAACCCTCCACCTATGGTGATTTGGACTTGTGGTATTTCTTTCAATTAGGTTGGGTTTCTTTGAGTTATCGCTTCATAGACAAAATTGTAGGTGCTTTTGATGTCAATTAGGATTTGTATGGGCCATCATAAATCAGATCCAATGCCTGCATCTATTTGTAATCACCCGTATCTTCTCCTCTTATCATAGCTTGGTAGGATATGTTCAAAAGCGTTCGCTTGGGGTCATTCACTCCTTCTCTGACTTCTTATTTTTCCTCCACCTTGTAAAACTAAAGTTGCTTCTTCCGACATTTATTTCTTGGAAAGTAGCGCTTATAACACTAAAAACACATACCTTTTGGTTGTCTTTCATCAAACTCTTTCTTGCTTATCGTACAGGTTATACTATTTGTTAAGATATATGGTATATATCTTATTATTGAATTTTGGCTTTTTTAATAATTAGACCTAGCAAATAATTCAGTTTCACATCCAAATTGATTGAATTTAAATTGGTCATAATTGGCTTGTGGGATTTTTGGATAATGGTTCAGTTGTGATAGAATTTTATTTTAAGTGGGATATATGAAGAAGATAACGATTTTTTTAAGTGGGCTGAAATGAATTCATGGGATTTTAGAGATTGTGTGTGTAGTGACTTATCTAGAAAGTGAACGTGGGTGTGAAGACTTCTTGGTTATGTAGGAAAAATTATTTTATGGGATCTTAGCTGAATAACGCAATACACGTTCTACTGTGTTCATAAATGTGCAGCTGCAGATATCTCCATTGTTTTCACCTTCATTTATGGTAGGCTGCGTAATTGATATGGTGAAGGTTGTGAATGTCTTGTTTATTGTAGGTGTGTGACTCATCGTGGTGAGGCTTTAGTAAATTATTGTGTGGAGGTCTATTTGCTAGATTTATCTTGCATGAAGTCCTTCTGCCACAACTGTAACTTGGATCTGAAATGTGCATGAATCAACCTATTTTATGTAAAAAACTTTCCGATCCATTTTAGAGGAGCTGAACCCATAGGGAAGTTGTTATTTTTCTGTCTCAAGTGTTTTCTGTTTTCGTTCTTAAATAGTTAATCACTTCAATTATTTATTTATTGTCTTTTCATTAAAGGAGTGTTGAAAATTCCTCTATTGAGGTTAACAGGAGTCGGTCATTTTATTCGGTATGAAAATCTTTCATAGATAGTGAGGATAAGGGATAGTGTCAAAAGATGAGTGGTGTCAGCTCAGTAAAGCCTTGTGTAAATCTATTGTACTTTTATAAAAGTGATTAAGCTGGGTGAGGGCCTCGCAGACGTAGGCAAGGTGTACCGAACTGTGTTACCAAATTTAGGTATTGACTTGTTTAATTTCATATTTATTTTTTGTTTTTGTTTGGTACAAAAAATTAACAGTTGCTCATAGAGTTACTTTATATCTAGTAAACGACAGATATAGTTACAAGTAACTACAGCAGAACCATACAAGTAACTACAGTCAAATCGAAGTTTTTGTGAAACTACACCCCTATAGTTTTTTCAATTAATATTAGAGAAGGTTACTAAATCAGGACTTGGCAGCAAGTTGGTACAGATCTAAGTTTCACAAAAATGACTACAAAAGAGGGTGCATCGATCACCAGACCACTACTGTTGGATGACTATAACTATCCTACATGGAAATCATAGATGAGAGTCTTCATCCAATCTCAAGGTACAAAAGCTTGGCATTCGGTAGTACATGGGTAGATGCATCCGATGATTAATGAAGATAAAGAAGTGGCAGTTTAAAAAGATCCATTTGAATGGACAAGAGACGAAGAAGAAAGTGCACTTGGAAACTCACAAGCAAGCATGCAATTTTTAGTGCTATTGATGAAGGACGCTTTTTAATGATATCAGCCTGTGAATTGGCTAAAGAAGTATGAGATACTTTGCAGACTATTCATGAAGGTTCCAATTCTATGATAACGTCAAAACTTCAAATGTTAGTTGTAAGGTTTGAAGAAATAAAGATGAATGAAAATGAGACCGTTGGGGATTTTTATGAAAGATTGTGTAATATAACGAATCAAACACATCAATTCAGGAAGAAATATTCCAATCTGAAGTTAGAAAGAAGACGTTGAGATCACTACGTCCAAGATCTATTATGAAAATTGCAGCAATCGAGGCTCATGACTTCAATGACTTGTCATTGGAGAAGGTAATTAGAATTCTTACCAATTTTGAAATGAATTTGTTGTAGGGAAAACAACAAAAGAGCAAAGGATTGGCACTACAAGCTGAAACTGGAAAAGACTTAAATGATGTAGAAGATGAATTTGATGAGAATGGGGATATGGAATTATTGATAAGAAATTTTAGCAAGTGGTTAAAGAAAGTGAAGAAGGATAGATCTAATTTTAGGCAAAATAGTGGGAGTTTATCGAATAACAACTTCAAACAACAAGTCAAAACTCAAAGGGTGAATGAAAAGCAAGGAGAATTCAATGCCATGAGTGTCAAGGTTTCGAACATGTACAAGTGGAATGTGTTAATAGCTTGAAGAAGAGAAAAGGGAAATCTTTTACTAGCACTTTGAGTGAGAATGAAACTGAAAGTGAATATGGTAGTGAAGAAGAAATTGCAAATGGTGCTACATTAGTTGCTTTGTATAGCAAAAATCTAGTTGCATGCCTAACAGTAACTAAAAAGGAAGTAACTGAAGACGAAAAAGGGGCCAAATCCAAAAATTTCGAGAAAAACATAGACAAATTAGGTCAAGGTTTAATATCAAATTATGACAGTGATAAAAGTGATTCAAATGATGAAAGAAAGAATATTCACAAGGCTTACAAAGTGATGTATGAAAAATAGGTGAAAACATGTAGAAAAAAATGAAAGGTTGAAGGAAGAAAATTTCTCTATGAAAAACAATAACCAAGATTTAGAGAAGAAATTGATGGTAGCTTTAGACGAGCTCGGTGAAGCCAGACTAAAGTTAGTAAGTACCAAAAAGGGTTTGAAAATGTTGAATAGAGGCATAGAAAAGTTAGAAAAGTTGATCGAAATCGGTCAGGTTAAAAGGGATCTTTAAGGCATTAGTTCCAAAGGTAAGTGCTCCAAAGTGAATGATGAGAAAATCAATATACCTAGATCTGTCCAAGAAGAAACATCAAGGTGATGGATCAGAAAAGGAAAACATGCTTTGTTTGAAAAAACGGTAGATTTCAAAACTTTTAAGAAATAATTACTTGCAATGGAAGCAACAAATCCAAATCAACATGCCAATCCATACATGATATGGTATAAGGATAATAAAATATAACCAAGATCAGGAGTATTACCGACTCCTTCGCTACAGCTTTAAATCCTCGCTGCGCTATCCTCTCCTTCTTCGTGTATCCAAATCGTATGCCTTTGACTCTTTTCCTTTAGCAATCTACTGTCTCCTTGTTGTAGTATCCTCGACCAATTAGATTTACCACCTGTTCTTCAAGGACAATTAGGTTAACAAAATCCTTTGGTGGGAAAGGAGAAGAAATGTTTGGAGGAGATTTTCTTAGAAGAAAAAGAAGCAAAATTGAAACTCTTTCAATTGGTATTTTCGATTCTCTCTTTCATGAAAGGAGAGAAGGTGTAAAGAACATGCCAGAACTCTTTCTTGCCTACCAATTTCGTATATGCATGGATGGAAGCAGAGAGAGGCATCAAATGCATCACTTCTTTCATTAATCACTCATAAAATAGCCAATAAATGAGATTATCTTCATTTATCTTTATGATGGCTATTTGAAAAGACCATAACCTAAAATTCAATACCCAATTTCGGTTTTGCCAAGAAGAAAGAAGGAAGATGGTCTATCTAATGTACATCTTT
The DNA here is from genome assembly GCA_029891385.1 of Erythroxylum novogranatense. Classification (NCBI taxonomy): domain Eukaryota; kingdom Viridiplantae; phylum Streptophyta; class Magnoliopsida; order Malpighiales; family Erythroxylaceae; genus Erythroxylum; species Erythroxylum novogranatense. The sequence continues at coordinate 57,924,739 of CM057228.1, read as the reverse complement.
CATCTTTAATCTAATGAATGCAAATAGGTTACAAGCCAACATTAAAAGACAATCATTAAACCATTTAATGGTAAGTTAACAACTCCATTTAATGATGATTAACCATAATAAAGACCATCTTTATTTAGCATTTTAATGTCAAATGTGTGGTTACACATTTAACCTAGGAATAACCGAAATTTCTATCTTCTTCTTAAAAAAATTGTTTTAATATAATTAATTACATTAAACCAAAAACCAAGCCCATTACTAAATGTACATTTGGGCTTCTTTAATTAGACCAAGCCCAAGATTCAATTATGGGCTTCTAATTAACCTCCATTTATATTTCTTACTTAGCTTGATAACCTTCCTTAAAGCCAAGTGAGGAATCTTATTGGACTCCCAGAATTAATTCAATCTCATTGGAATTAATTCTAGCTTATTAACTAAATGTCATTCCACTAAAGATAATTAGTTGAACTCTTGAATTATTAAATATTATGAGAATATGTCCAATTCCAAACCCTATTTAGAACCTTATTATAGCCATCCGCACAACAAAGGGTAAAATTATCGTTTTGCCCTTATGCTGGTTTTTCCTTCTAGATCTCTCATTTTACTTTATATGGTGATTAACACATAAGATCTCATCTCAGTGTTAAGAATTGATGGGTAGCTAGTCCATCAAACTCTCGCGCCAGCTTAATCACCAAATCTCCTTAAAACATCTAGAAGAGATGATAACACTATAAACTCTTTATTTGAGTGAATGTTCCACGATACATGTTTCAATTAATAATTCCAACATGCGATACCTCGGATTAATACTGTAAAAATCCATTCCGATCATATCAAGAATTATAATGAAACATATATGAGTTCACCACTCATCAAGATTATGGTTCATAATAAGCGAATGCTTAAGTTGTATGTTTTAAGATTAAAGTAACGGCCCACTTTATTCTTAAAAATATAATTGATTCCATATTCATTTAATAGTGCCATTATCGATAGTCAACTACTATCATGATATGAAACTCCTCTTGGGTTTTAGGTGCTTGTTCCTTTGAAAGTTTGATTCCATGTCTAGTAGGAGTAAAACCCCTCTTGGAATCTTGCATGGCAAACTTATTGAGCATATTCTCAATGTAGGTTAGTTGAGACAAAGCTATCTGTTTGTTCTTTCGATCCCTTATAAGTTTGATCCCTAGAACGTAGGTAGCCTCTCCCAAATCCTTCATTGAAAACTGTTCATTCAGTCATCCCTTAACCGCAGATAACATTCCCACATCATTCTCAATGAGCAGAATGTCATCAACATACAGGATTAGGAAAGTAACCTTACCTTCTTGTATTCTTTTATAAACACAAGGCTCATCTAGGTTTTGTATGAACCCATAGGTTTTGATAGCCTTATCAAACCTAATGTTCCAAGACCTAGATGCTTGCTTAAGTCCATAAATGGACCTTTGCAACTTGCAAACCTTATGCTCATTACCTGGCTCAATGAATCCTTCTGGTTGGGCCATATAAATAGTCTCCTCAAGATCTCCATTAAGAAATGCGGTCTTGACATCCATTTGCCATATTTCATAATCGAAATAGGTTGCTATGGCCAAAAGAATCTTGATGGACTTAAGCATGGCAACCAGAGAAAAAGTCTCCTCATAATCTATACCCTCCTTTTGAGTATAGACTTTAGCTACCAATCTAGCTTTAAAGGTCTCTACCTTTCCATCCGATCCCCTTTTCTTTTTGTATATCCATTTACACCCTATGGCTTTTAGACCTAGTGGTAGATCTACAAGGACCCAGACTTCATTAGTATACATAGAATCTATTTATGATTCCATCGCCTTGAGACATTTTCCTGCATCAACATCATTAATAGCCTGTGTATACGTAATGGGATCTATTTCTTCTTGGTCTGAGATGGCAATTAAGCCTTCTCCTAAACCCAGATACCTATATGGCTGTCTCACAACCCTCCCACTACGTCTAGGCACACCTTGATGTTCAAGTTGCACTTCTGATTCAACTCTTGAATCCATTTCGACATCTTGTTCTGTCATATCCAAAACAACTCTTGGTTTGGATGAAATAGCTAACTCCTTTAGTACTACTTAACTTCCTCCTTTGTGATTATTCACAAACTCTTCCTCTAAGAAGGTTGCATTTGTCGACACAAATACCTTCTTATCATGAGGACTGTAAAAATAGTACCCTCGAGTTCCCGTAGTATATCCTACAAACAAACATACTTCTGACCTTGGTTCCATCTTTGTGGATTCAGGCTTTAGAACATGGGCTGGGCAGCCCCAAGTCCTCAAATGCCTCAATGAAGGAACTCGGCCAGTCCACAACTCCCTAGGTGTTTTAGGCACCGATTTGGATGGAGCAAAGTTAAGAAGATATGTTGCTGTTTGTATGGCATACCCCTAGAACGATTCTGGAAGGCTAGCGTAGGACATCATTGATCTTACCATTTCCAATAGAGTTCTATTTCTCCTCTCTGCTACACCATTCTGTTGAGGTGTACGAGGAGCTGACAAATTGGAAACAATTCCATTGTCAATTAAATATTCTTGAACTCTCCAGATAAATACTCACCACCTCGATCTGATCGAAGCTATTTTAATGGCTTGCCAAGTTGCTTCTCAGCTTCAGCTTTGAATTCTTTGAACTTTTCAAAAGATTCACTCTTTTTATGCATCAAATACAAATAGCCATTTCTTGAGTAATCATCTATAAAAATTATGAAATATTCATAACCTCCTCTAGCTTGTACATTCATGGGCCCACACACATCAGTATATACCAGGTCCAATGTGGATTCAGATATGTTTCCTTTAATATAAGATTCACAAGTGGGTAATGGATCACTATCCAAGCCCATAAGGATCCCATCATTTACTAGCCTGTCAAGTCTTTTCTGATTGATATGACCCATTCTTAAGTGCCACAGATACTTTGAATTAATGCTAGAGATTTTGGATTGTCTTGGTTTTATCAATTACATGGTGTTTAGTGAGCCTTTCATAGGTTCTATAAAAACAATCCCTGTTTAGTTATCGTGATCACAAATAAAATCCTTATTCTCATATATTGAAACAACCTTTTCAAAATATAAGGAATAACCAGATTTTATTAGACAAAAAATAGAAATTATGTTCCTTACAATCATTGGCATGTAATAAACATCCTCCAAATATAACCTATGACCACTAGAAAGTCCAAGATAACTACTCCCACCGATTCTCGCTGAAACATAGGAACCATCTGCTATCTTGACTTGAAACCGGCCTTTAGGTAGTCTTTTCCTTTCATTGAACCCTACAAAGAATTACAAACATGGTTAGTGGCTCCTAATCTAATATCCAAGAAGTAGATAAATCGCCACATTTCTAGTTCCTAACAAACTTAGGAAGCCCATACCTTGTTTGCTTTGAGGGACTCTAGGTAGATCGACAGCTTTTTTCCAGGGCCCATCTCATCATAGTGGAAACACTTTCCTTTGATGTTCTCTTTGGCCTTCTTTTTCATGGATTTGGCCTTGACCCTGTTTGGGCCTTCTTTTCATCGACCCTTCTTCTTTCCTTGCGCCTTACCTTGGGCTTAGAAGAAGAAGCTACATTAGCTTCGCCCATGAGCCTTAATATTCAATATCTCCTCCGTGCTTTGGAGGATATTCATCAACTCACTCAAGGTGTAATCCTTGTTTGTTGAGCTCATAGTCCAACTTAAACCGCTGAAAAGAAGAGTTTAAGCTATTGATGATCATAATTATCTGCGTGTCGCATCCATATCCGCCTTTAGGATCTCAACTCGAAGGACCGCCGAGATTACCTTCATCATGTAATCCCGCACCGTTCACTGTTTTCGCCGAGATTATGAAAGGTTTGGATAGCTTTCACTCTTACAGACCTAGTCCTCACACCAAACATTTCATGTAGGTGATGGACCATTGCACTAGCAGTTTTCATACAAGCAATTTGCTTTTGCAACATGCCGCTGACAGAAGCCAGAATAGCAGTTTTCATACAAGCAATTTGCTTTTGCAACATGCCACTGACAGAAGCCAGAATATAACACTTAGTAGTCTTGTCAGCATTCTGCCAACGCTCATGTTGTTGGACTCGCTCAGGAGTTGAATCTCCACTTGGAGGTGTAGGCTCATTTTCAATTAACACCCATAAAATACGTTCATATTGAAGAACATTACGTCTCCATTCATTAAAATTTTCTCCGTTTTCAATTTGTTATTAGTCAAGAGCAGGGTGAGTGGATTCATTTTGTGGTTGATTATGTCTGAAAATATAAATTATTAAAACATGAGCATACTAGTCAACAATTTATGGAACTTTGTATAAAATCATGATGCATGTATGCATGATGATAGATTTAACAAAACTTAAAAAATTAAAACATTATACGACGGTTATTTTTCTTATCTATAACAAACTAAGTGACGGTGGGCCATCTTATCCATTAAAAGAAAAACTGGGACCCTCCCACTCCAAAACTACCAAGCATCTCATGCCCAATTTTTTAAGAAGCGTCTTAATTTGGTCCATACTTTTACCAACAGAGCTATGGTGGGCAGTTTATTGATAAAAAATGTTAAGTGTTTAACCATTTGATTCATTCACTAAAGATACCTACAAACCATGCCTCGGTGGGAGGTCACATTTGCTATCATTAAGTGGACTTATCCTTAAGGAGACCCAAACCATGCAAGATCTAGGATCCATGCCCTCCGATGGGGAGTAACACTTCACCACATGCAAATGGGCCATCATTTGGAGACCGTGGACTCTCACAGGAGCATCCTCTCCCACTCAATCTTTTTGGGCTTTAAGTTTTAAATATCATCTTGTCTAGATGCAATTTATTAGCCATCCTATATTGTTTCATTATATATCTCATACATAATGAATGCATGGCAAAACCTAGGGTTGGCAATTTTCTAAATGACATGCAATCACATAATATCACATATTATAAGCATTCATTTCTCCATTCATCACATGAACTAATAAAGCCACTTTTGATTGTCCATCCTAGAAAAATTAAATAATTACAAGCCTTTTAGGCCCAAAGTATTCTTCTTGGACTTGGATCTTTCGCTTCGAACTCTTCACAAACATGATCCGGCCCATTCGGTAAACAAAATGTAATGGCATATACGAAAATCGAATTTTGTCACTTTGAAAAATAAAATTCCAGCACCAAATTTTTAGAAAACCAAATCTTTGTTTTGACAAAAAATTCCAGCACTAGTTTTGGTTAAAACCGAAACTCATTTCATAAAAATAAAAAACCAGCACTTAGTATTTTAGTAAAACCAAAATTTGATTCTTTGAAACAAAACTCCAGCACTTCTGTTTTCACAAAACTTATGCCAATACACAAAAGGATACACCGAAAATTTTACCTTTCCATTTCTTCAATCCATGGCTGCTCCATCTTCATCATTACATCAATTTGTACATTACAAAACCAAAGAAAATAGAAAAAAAAAACCAAGGAGGAAACATGGTGATGATAGACCACCCTCCTTGTTACAACCAATGAAGAAATCTTACAAGGTAAATTTAACTTCTATGGACAACCAAAAGAACAAACATACACCATGTATATTTCTATCACATAAAAATATGCAGCATACACAAAAAGATTGCCAACCCATGCATCCAATATATAGGAACCGAAATCATGCATTAGAAACTGGCTCTAATACCAATTGTTGGATCGGAAAAGGAAAACATGCTTTGTTTGGAAAAACGGTAGATTTCAAAACTTTTAAGAAATCATTACTTGCAGCGGAAGCAACAAATCCAAATCAACATGCCAATCCATACATGATATGGTATAAGGATAATAAAATATAACCAAGATCAGGAGTATTACCGACTCCTTCGCCACAGCTTTAAATCCTCGTTGCGCTATCCTCTCCTTCTTCGTGTATCCAAATCCTATGCCTTTGACTCTTTTCCTTTAGCAATCTACTTTCTCCTTGTTATAGTATCCTCAACCAATTAGATTTACCACCTGTTCTTCAAGGACAATTAGGTTAACAAAATCCTTTGGTGGGAAAGGAGAAGAAATATTTGGAGGAGATTTTCTTAGAAGAAGAAGAAGCAAAATTGAAACTCTTTCAATTGGTATTTTCGATTCTCTCTTTCATGAAAGGAGAGAAGGTGTAAAGAACATGCCAGAACTCTTTCTTGCCTACCAATTTTGTATATGCATGGATGGAAGCAGAGAGAGGCATCAAATGCATCACTTCTTTCATTAATCACTCATAAAATAGCCAATAAATGAGATTATCTTCATTTATCTTTATGATGGCTATTTGAAAAGACCATAACTTAAAATTCAATACCCAATTTCGGTTTTACCAAGAAGAAAGAAGGAAGATGGTCCATCTAATGGACATTTTCATCTTTAATCTAATGAATGCAAATAGGTTACAAGCCAACATTAAAAGACAACTATTAAACCATTTAACGGTAAGTTAATAACTCCATTTAATGATGATTAACCATAATAAAGACCATCTTTATTTAGCATTTTAATGTCAAATGTGTGGTTACACATTTAACCTAGGAATAACCGAAATTTCTATCTTCTTCTTAAAAAAAATTGTTTTAATATAATTAATCTAATTAATTACATTAAACCAAAAATCAAGCCCATTACTAAATGTACATTTGGGCTTCTTTAATTAGACCAAGCCCAAGATTCAATTATGGGCTTCTAATTAACCTCCATTTATATTTCTTACTTAGCTTGATAACCTTAAAGCCAAGTGGAGAATCTTATTGGACTTTGATAATTTAAGCTCCAATAAGCCCAGAATTAATTCAATCTCATTGGAATTAATTCTAGCTTATTAACTAAATGTCATTCCACTAAAGATAATTAGTTGAACTCTTGAATCATTAAATATTATGAGAATATGTCCAATTCCAAACCCTATTTAGAACCTTATTATAGTCATCCGCACAAGAAAGGGTAAAATTACCGTTTTGCCCTTATGCTGGTTTTTGATCTCTCATTTTACTTTATATGGTGATTAACACATAAGATCTCATCTCAGTGTTAAGACTTGATAGGTAGCTAGTCCATCAAACTACTAGCACCAGTTTAATCACCAAATCTCTTTAAAACATCTAGAAGAGATGATAACACTATAAACTCTTTATTTGAGTGAATGTTCCCTGATACATGTTTCAATTAATAATTCCAACATGCGATAATCGGATTAATACTCTATAAAAATCCATTCGATCATATCAAGAATTATAATGAAACATATATGAGTTCACCACTCATCAAGATTATGGTTCATAATAAGTGAATGCTTAAGTTGTATGTTTTAAGATTAAAGTAACGACCCACTTTATTCTTAAAAACATACTTGATTTCAGATTCATTTAATAGTGCCATTATCGATAGTCAACTACTATCATGATATGAAACTCATCATTCCCTTGAAATAAACTCCTTTACTTATATGGAGATAAATCACAACACTACAGTCTAAACCATAATCAAGCAACCAACTTGATTATTCAACTGTGAATCAATTAATTCAGATTCTAATAATATACATGTTTCCCATACATCTCTATGTATATATATATTACTTACAGAAGAATCTTGGTACCTTATGACCAGATATATAATGCTCATATAGATAAAACCAAACTCTTTTGTTTTTTTAATAATAAATATTTTCATTACAAAACTGTAACTGAAGAAGATAAAGTTACATGTAAATACACTTGCTTTTCAGGGCACTATATTTACATAACTCCAACACAAGGAAGAATCGAATATTTTTTCCCACATGTCATTTTTGCAGAGTTATCAGGTACATAAGGCCAAAATGCTACAAGTTAAAGCATATGTTGTTTCAAAAAAGTCAAAACTGAAAGACCATATATTCCTCACATAAATTTCATAATTAACCCATTTTATCGATGCACCCTTGGGTTAGAAAGAGTCAAGTACAAGCACAAAGACGTAGCGAAAGAAAACCAAGAAATTGTCCATATTTACAGTTAGTTATTGCTTTTGAATAAACTGTTCAGATTGAGGATAAGTGTAGCGCCCCCTCATCGTAGAGTACCCACCGGAACACCCGTAGGTCATTCCAGTACATATCCTATGATAAGAGAGAACTACAGACAAATAACTCTAAACTCCACATGGCATCACAATAATAAAACAGCTGTATAAATTGCTGAGTTTGATGAAATGAAATGGAACACAGTTTGGTTTTTCTACCAAGATGTATAACACCCTCAAGCAACATTTCTGGTGGCCTAGCATGAAAAAGCAGGTAGCAGAGTATGTATCCAGGTGTATGACGTACCAGCAAGTTAAGGCTGAGCACCAGGCTCCAGTAGGGAAACTTCATTCGTTGCCTATTCTTGAGTGGAAATAGGAATGGATTACTATGGATTTCATTAAGGGATTGCCCAAGACTCCGGGACAGCATGATTCTATCTGGGTCATCGTAGACCGGTTGACGAAATCGGCCCATTTCTTGCCAGTGAGGGAGAATAATTCCCTTGATCAGTTGGCCCAGAAGTATGTGGCTGAGATAGTAAGACTGCATGGGGTTTCGGTGTCGATAGTGTCAGATCGGGATCCCAGATTTACTTCGAGTTTCTGGCAGAGCTTGCAGTCTGCTATGGGTACTAAGTTGAATTTCAGTACGGCATTTTATCCTCAGATAGATGGGCAGAGTGAGAGGACGATTAAGACTGTTGAGGATATGCTTCGGGCTTGTGTATTGGAGTTCAGAGGAGCGTAGTGGCACTGGTTTTGAGGGTTTTCTTGAGAATATCCTAATGGGTATGACTTGGTAAATTGAATGAATGTTAAAAATGAAATTGGTGGAGTTCCGTGATATGCCATTGAAATGAAATGAGTCATTATTGAGCAATTGAGTGAAAAGTTAGTTTTTGACAAAAGAAATTGGAAATTGGAAAATAGCGCCGGAAGGTCATGAACATGCATCGTGCATCTTTTACTTAAGACATGTGCATCATTGAATCTTTCTGATTATGCATTTAGTAATGAATGATTATTTGATCGTTTGAGAGCACCGTTGGAACAACATTCCACGGATATTGATGGGACTTCGGTGTCAGAGCTCGAAGTGCAATGAGTAACCTAGTTGGTTCCTCAATTTTTACTATTAAATGTTCTGTAAACTGTCTGTGAATATGAATTGTTATGTTTGAAATCTCGGACCAAAGGTCCGAGGGATTGAGTGATTGGATATGCTAATGTGATTGTTTGTGAATGTTTTCATGGGAAAAATGTAAATGTATGGTAGAGTAGAATTGGAAATGATATGACTGTTTCCGATAAATTGATTCTGATTGTATGTGATAAATGAATTCCATAATTGATTGATTATTAACGGTTGTGACTGGAGCTGCCACCGAGAGCTACAAGCTCGATCACGAAAAAAGAGCCTCGAGCTCGAAAGGGATTAGTGCATACCCAGAGGGCTCTCCTATCCCTACTGACGCGTGGAAAGTAGTGCATACCCAGAGGGCTCTCCTACTTCCTAAGACACGATTACTGTTTAATGTGCCCGAAAAGGGACAGACGCGTTTGCATCCCTCGAGTAGGGGCGAAACAAAACCGTGAGGGTGGCCCACCACGCCAAAGCGGACAATATCGAAGGGTGGAAGTGCATTCCCTGAGGGCTCTCCTCTCCCTAAGACGCGTCTACTGAATACTGTTCACTACTTAAGCGCTCAGTCACAACTCAGAATAATGGGAAAAGATTATGTGTATGGATTAAATTGTGGACTAAGAAAAAGGGTTAAATGCTCATAATTATGTGATGACTGATTTGTGAAATTTTTTATTTTTGCGATTGCATGAGAACCTGATAATTGTTATATGACGATACTGAATGTGTAATTGACTGAAACTGTGAATTGCTTGCGATATGCATGAATTGGGTGAATCATCGATGATGGTTTCTCATTGAGTTCGCAAACTCACCCAAAATTGTAACTATTTTTCAGGAATTGAAGAGTACCCCGTTAGACAACGGGAGTATGCCTACTGCATGTAAGTCGGAGTTGGAAGTCGGGATCAGTTCACGTCTGCATTAGTGTTATTCTGATTCATGTGTAAATTTGTATTTCCGCAAAATAGAGCGTTTTATTTTAGTGGGCCCCAATTGGCTAATGTTGTATTTGAATTGTGATTACTGAAAGTGTTTAGGATTATCATTGGGTCCGATTTACTTATGGATTTTTGTGCATGAATTGATTAAATACTATTGACTACCTTTTTAATGATTGTAATTGACTGCTCTAGCATACCACCCTCGTGAGGCACGGGCTCGGATATCACCCTCGATGTCGAGTTTGGGTCTTGCAGGAGTGGGATGCTACAATAAGTCAGTTACTTCAGATGAAGAAATCAGTTAGATAGTTGATGACTGAGATAATGTGACAAAGAATAAGCCCAAGTTTAAATTTCTTCAAGGGGTAAAGGGACTGCATGCTTTACATTTTTAAATTATAGTTTGATGTTATTTATTAAAAAAAGGTTCGAAGGAGTTATCGTTTAGTCTTTTTAAGTTTTTATTTATGGGTTTTCTAAGGTTCAGTTGATTAATGTGTACATGAGGCTATGCTTGATGATATGGTTTAAGAATTTGATCAGTTCTATGAAGATGGAATTGAAGTGAGCAATGATATGTTGGCATATGTAATAACTGGTAGTAAATTGTCATTTTGGCTTTCTACTATTGCACTACGTGCTTATGATTCTTTCACTACACCTATTGCTGATTTTTATGCTTCTTTATTTGCTAAGATTGATCGCATTGAAGACATTCTTCGTTTTGGGTATATTTTTTTATAAGGGGAAGACATTAGATTGCTTTTGGTGACTGCTCAATTTAAAGGGAGATTTTAAAATATCTCCGTGACTAATAGTCTTGCTTTTTGACATCTTTTTATCCCAAAGGGGAGAAATTTGGATGATTGGATAATTATTCATTATTGTTTCTTTGGATGTTTCTTAAACTTGAAGATTTTGATGGATGTTCTTTGGAACTTAATGATGGACTAAGGGGGAGTTCTTTTCTCATGTAGATTATATGTCCAATTATTTTATTTAGGGAGAGTTTCATATTTATGACAAAGAATGCCAAAAAGGGGAAGATTGTTAAGATATGTATATATATATATATATATATATATATATCTTATTATTGAATTTTGGAAATTTTGGATAATTGGACCTAGCAAATAATTCATTTTCATATCCAAATTGAATGATTTTAAATTAGGCACAGCAGACTTGTTGGATTTTTGAATAATGATTCAGTTGTGATAGAATTATATTTTAAGTGGGATATATGAAGAAGATAACGATTTTTTAAAGTGGGCTGAAATGAAGTCATGAGATTTTAGAGATTATGTGTGTAATGAGTTATCTAAAAAGTGAAAGTGTGTGTGAAGACTTCTTAGTTACGTGGGAAAATTTGTTTTGTGGGATCTTGGCTGAATAACGCAAGACACGTTATACTGTATTCATAAATGTGCAACTGTGAATATCTCCATGGTTTTCACCTTCGTTTATGGTAGGTTACGCAATTAATGTGGTGAAAGTTGTGAATGTCTTGTTTGTCGTGGTGTGTGACTCATTGTGTTGAGGTTCAGTAAATTATTGTGTGGAGGTTCATTTTTTGGATCTATCTTACATGATGTCCTTCTGCCACAGCTATAACTTGGATCTGGAATGTGCCTGAATCAGTCTATTTTGTGTGAACAACTTTCTGATCTATCTTAGAGGAGCTGAGCCCATAGGGAAGTTGTTATGTTTCTGTCTCAAGTGTTTTTTGTTTTCGTTCTTAGATAGTTAATTACTTGTTTATTTATTGTCTTTTTATTAAAGGAGTGTTGAAAAATTTTCTGTTGAGGTTAACATGAGTTGGTCTTGTTATTAAGTCAGAAAATCTTTCAGGGGTAGTGAGGACGATGGATAGTGTCAAAGGTTAAGTGGTGTTAGCTCAGTAAAGCCTTGTATAAATCTTTTATACTTTCATGAAAGTGATTAAGTTAGGTAAGGACCCCGTAGACGTAAACAGAGTGTGTCAAACTGTGTTACCAAATTTTAGTGTTGATCTGTTTAATCTTGTATTTATTTTTATGTTTTCATTTGGTACAAAAAAATTAATAGTTGCTGATACAATTATTTTATATATAATAACCGACAGATACAGTTACAAGTAACTATAGCAAAACCTTACAAGTAACTATGATCAAATAGAAGTTTTTGTTAATCCACATCTGAAATTATTTTTCACCATTTGCTCGATTTTGATTGTTAAGGGCTGCAGATCCTTGCACCCCAAGTGTTGGTAATATCCCTTTTTCTCGTCTGGGATTTAATTCTCATTACCGTTGGAAATTTTGTGCCCATATGGGCTCCTCCTTGTTGGGGACTAGGTTTTGCTACCGTGTGCACTGTTAGTACTGTCTGTTGCTTCCTCGTGAGGGAATAGGTTTATTATAGGTTACGTGGCTCCAATAGTTTAACGATAACTTCTAGTTTAGGTTTCAAGCCCTCCAAGAAAAATCTGATCAATCATTATTTGGACAATGTCAACTTATTGGAGTAGCAATCAAACTTGGCACACTAATCCTATACAAATCCTTCCTGTCGGAGCTCCCTAAAGTCTCCCATTGGGTCGTCAAATATTTCTTCTTTGAATCATTACCTTACCATTGAAGAAAAATCAACACGAAATTATAGATTAATTTCGTAATTAATCAACACAATTAGACTAGCCCTATGATTGCAACATGCAAGATTCAAGAATTGTATGGACAAATACCTGGAAATTGAAGAACAATTGGGTCCATTATTATTTTCTGTGAAGCGGAGCGATAGAGATGCAGAGAATTGACTACTGCTATCCCAAACCCTGATTAGAAACCCGTACAGTTCTCAATGGGGTGACTGTATTTAAGGTCGAATAGCAGTAGGGCCTTCTGTGCACTGCAAAACATGGGTTAAGCCTACCCATCATAGCAAGCACATAAACACAGGCTCATTGACATGTAAGAGAGAAGTACCATTGACATCTAATTAATCAGGATTTGTATAAATTTATGTTTATTATGCTAGTCCACAAAATTATGATAAAATTCTATCATTCTCTCACTTAGATAGCATAACCAATATCAATGAACAATAGAAACAAATCCCGTGATTAATATAACAATATGTGGCCACAATAGGATGTCAAAGTAAAGCCAACAATCTCTCAATCATAAGTCCAAAATGAGGTTACAAGTACCTTAACATTATAGAAATCAGATCTGATAGGAGTACTGATAACATATATACAAGATACCCATACCTCGATGACCTAAACATAATGTATCATAAGAAAATGCACACAAAATGGTGATCTATTTGTGCAAGTCCAAACAAAATGGCCTAAGCATCCACCCAAGATGCCAACTGAGATTTAACAAAATATCTCAAAACAAAAAAATGAGACTGGGTACAAATGTCTCCAACAAAATGCCATATATATACAAACATTTAAATGTATCCGTGCACTATATTAATAAAGTATATGGCAATAACAATAATAGCAAAAATTATAAGCAAAAGTCTCTAAACTGAATAATAAAATAGTCAAATACAATGTTGCTATCAAATTAACATAAAAGACAGACTCCCACTAATCCAAGGCATCAAAAGATCTAAATAGACCCATACGGGTTATATGATTCACAAAATCCTTAACAATCAAGCCTTTAGTTAGAGGATCTGTCACCATAAGATCGATGGTTATATGCTCTATACGGGTCTGAAACTCCTTAACCTTCTCTCTAACAAACATATACTTTGTATCAAAATGCTTCAAATGCTTAGAGTTCTTGAATATTTGAGAGAAGCCTACCACAGCAGAGTTATCACAATATATGGTTAAAGGTCTGGAAACACTCTCCATAAGATGAAGCTTAGAAATGAAATTCCTCAACCATATTGCTTGTCGAGTAGCTTCATAATAGGCCACATACTCTGCCTTTATAGTTCAAGTTTTAGTAAGTGTTTGTTTAACACTTTTTCAAGATACAACTCCTCTAGCAAGCATAAAGATATATCCGGACGTGAATTTGTGATCATCAGGGCAGCCACCATAATCGAAATCAGAATAACCTATCACCCTAAGGTGATCAGACATCCTATAAGTGAGCATGTAATCTTTAGTACGTTGTAGATACCTCAGAATTCGTTTTACAACTTGCCAATGACCCACACCAGGGTTGCTCAAGTATCTCCCAAGTACACCAATAACAAAAGCAATATCTAAACGTGTACAAATTTGAGCATACCTAAGACTACTAACAGTAGAAGCATATGGGACCTTTTTCATCTCTAACTTATCTTTATCATGTTGAGGATACTGGCTATTCGAGAGTTTGTCACCCTTTTGAATGGACGCACTGCAAGGATTACAAGTCTTAATGTTGAATCTATTTAAGATCTTTTCAATATAACTTTTCTGAGACAAACCAAGAATACCACGAGATTCATCATGATAAATTTCAATGCCCAAAATAAAAGAAGCATCGCCAAGATCTTTCATATCAAAATGAGCTATCAACCTTTGTTTATTCTCAAAAAGAAAACTCATATCATTACTGGCTAAAAGAATGTCATCAACATATAAGACAAGAATTATGAATTTTCTCCCACTATTCTTCAAGTAAATGCATTGATCAATAACATTTTCCTTGAAGCCAAGGGAGCAAGCAATTTGGTCAAACTTCAAGTACCATTGTCTGGAGGCTTGTTTCAGCCCATAGATGGATCTTCTCAATTTGCATACCATGTGTTCCTTACCTTTCTCAACAAAGCCAGCAGGTTGCTTCATAAAAACATCTTCATACAAATCACCATTTAGTATAGTAGTTTTCACATCAATTTGATGGAGCTCCAAATCAAAATGAGCAACTAAATCCATCATAATACATAATGAATCTTTAGTAATGACCAGAGAAAAAGTCTCTTTATAGTCTATACCTCCCTCTGGTTATATCCTTTTGCAACAAGTCTGGCTTTATACCTTTCTATCCCATCTCTAGCATCATGTTTAGTCTTAAAGACCCATTTACACCCAATATTCTTACAACCATTGGGTAATTCCACCAAATCCCAAACACCATTCATACTTATAGAAGCCAGCTCATCTTCCATGGTTGCAAACCATTATGAACTACGAGGACTAGAAAATGGCATCCTGAAAAGACATTGGATCTGATTCTTCAACTAAATTGAATTCATGCTCCTCCAAGTAAATGTAATAGTCTTTGGAATTTAGAAGACTCAATGGATTTAGGAGTCCTTTGGATCTCCTAGGTGGAACTACAACCACATCTGGGATTGAGTATCATTGCCAACCTGTTGAGGAATATCAACATCATTTCCTAGATCAACAACATCATCATGAATTAGAGGAGTCTGAAATGCCTCAGGATGAAAAACAATAGGTGTAGGAACAACAACACGATCCTCTTTGAAATCAACAACATAAGACTCATGTCTTTCATTATGTTTCATGTCCCCTTCAAAATAGATAGCCCGATCTGATTCAATGACTCTAGTAGTGTGATTGGGACAATAGAACCTTGAACCTCTTGAGCCAGTACATTAACCAATCAAATAACCTGAAATAGTTCTAGGATCAAGCTTCTTCAGCTGAGGATTATAAGTCCTTACCTCAGCCTTACAGCCCCAAACCCAAATACAGAAATGCTTCAAACTGGGCTTCTTTCCTGATATAAGCTCAAAAGGAGTCTTTGGTACAGATTTACTAGGCACATGATTGAGAACACAAATAGCAGTCCTCAAAGCATCTCCCCACAAGAACTCTGGTAAGGTGGAGTGACTAAACATGCACCTAACCATCTCCATGAGAGTATGATTTCGTCTCTCTACAATCCCATTTTGTTGAGGAGTTCCAGGCATAGTATATTGCGTTTCAATTCCACAATCCTACAAGTATTTAGCAAAAGGGCTAGGGTTTCTACCAGTTTCATCATACCGACCATAATACTCACCACCTCTATCAGATCTTACACATTTGATCTGCTTCCCTAGTTGCAATTCAATGACATTTTTCAGTGCTTTAAAAGCATCCAAGGATTCAAATTTCTCACACAACAATTCAATCTAACCATATCGAGAAAAATCATCAATGAAGGTGAAGAAGTATTTATAGCCTCGCATGGAAATAGGAGTAATGAGTCCACAGATGTCTGTGTGAATTATCTGTAATGGTTCCTCCTTCCTAGTCATTTCCTTCTTTCTTACTTTAGCATGCAATCAATACAAGTGTCAAAATTATAGAAGTCTAGGTCATGTAAAATAGTTTCCTTAATCAACCTCTCCATTCTCTCCTTAGAGATATGTCATAACCGTTTATGCCACAATATAGAAGATTTTTCAGTAACTCTCCGACGTTTCTTTCCAACAACAGCATTAACATCATCAGGTGGTCGATCAAAACGAGAATAATTTAGCAATTAACATAAACAATCCATCACGCATAATTGTAGAACCAACAATAGTAGAATCATAGTACAAAATAATACCATTATTGATTATATGGAAAATGTATCCCACAATTATGTAAAAAAAAAACTGAAATCAAATTCATTCTCATAGAAAGCACATAAATAGTATCTTTCAAAAGCACATCATGTCCACTACTCAACTTCAAGGAAACTACTCCTATGTGCTCAAAATTAACATTAAATCCATCTCCTAATTGCACCATCAACTCCCCTTTATATGGTTTCCGCCTGCTTTTGGACTCCTACAATGAGTTCGTTACATGAATAGTTGCACCAGTGTCTAGCCACCATGAATTAGGAAAAACATCAACCAGATTTCATTCAAAATAGAAAAAGATTTGACATATACCTTTCTTCTTTGCCAACCAGTTCTTAAACTTTACACAGTCACGCTGCCTATGTTCATGTTCTTAACAAAAGTTGTAGTTTCCATTAAAAACAGACTTGGGCTTAGCACCATAACTCTCACTATGCCCAGAAGGTAATGCAGGTTTATCATTTCCCTTCTTCTTAAATTGAGGCTTAATCTATTTGTTTCTATAAAATTTCTTCTTGTCACCACTCTTGTGAGAAGTGTGATGAAAACTGTGAGATTTTCCCTTCTTTATAGTATACTTCTCTTAAATAAGAATGGAAATCAACTCGTCAATGCTCCATTCATCTTTCTGAGCATGATAAGTAGTCCTGAGAACATCAAACTCAGATGGAAGAGATTCAAACACCTGTCAGATCAGATAAACCTCTCCCAGCATAACTTTCATGGCCTTCAACTTGTTATACCAGTTCACAAGCTTCATAACATGCTCATGAACACCACCCACATCATCATACTTGGTCTTAGACAGTAAAGACAAGTAAATAGACTTTTTAGTCTTATCAAACTTCTGGAATTTTTCTCCAACAGCCTTGAGATAATTTTTGGCATTATCAGTTTATGTGATGCTCTCTTTAATAGTCTTCTCTATTATGAACTTGATACTTATCAAACAAACCTTATTAGAACTAGCCCACTTATCATATTTAGCTATATCTGCAACGGAAGACTCAATAGTGAGTTGTGCAGGCTCATTCTCAAGGAGAGCAACATCAACATTAGAAACTGCCAAAAAAAGGTTCAATGATTCAAATCAGTCCTCATAATTGGTCCCATTCAGCTTAATCAAAGAATCCAAAGCTAGAAATTGATAAAAAGTAGGGAGATTTAGCAAATGTATCAACAACTAGCATAATTAGGCAAACAACACAACTGGGTTTTCATGCAATTGCAATCTTGCCTAAGGGTCTCGAATTATAACACAGATCACCAAGAACATTAAATTATGCCCTAAAGCTAATATCGATAGGATACTAAAAACTTAAAGACATAATTCGATGAATTAAACAAAGCATTAGAAACCACATTGATAAAAACAAACCGATAGGGTAAGTGCATCATTAACATAGTATCTAATGTATGCCCAATGACAACATCACAAATGCATTTTGAAATAATTGGTCTCATGATAGGCGAACTCACAATTACACAACGTGAATGACAATAGTCTAATATCATTCCCAAGATCGCCCTCATAAGTTCAAGTTAGCACCACAACTACAAAATTAACCATCAATCATATAATATAACATTATATGCATACACTACATCCAAATTAATTTTGGTGCATAACTATATTAGCACTGAAAGTACACAAAACCCTAAATGCACAAAAAATACTAGAAATAAGTACAAAAATTTTCAAGATAAAATTCAGAGAGTACAATATGTTTTTATTAAATTTAATATTCAGGAAAAATAAAAATAAAAATATCTATTATCCAAAAATTCCAGAAAGATATCATTAATTAGAACTGGGCAAGTGGAGCAAACTGGAAAAATTTGGAACAAAACGACCAAGGGACTAGGCCTAACATGGGGAAAGACCAGCCGGGTTAGACTGTGTCTTCCTTACCTGAAACCCTGCAATTTGGGTCGCTCGACTCGGTTCACAATCCAATGTGAAAAAATGGTGATATCTTGCTCAATTTTGATCCGTTTGCAACAAAATTGGTGTCATTAGATTCAGAATTTAATGATCTATCAAAGCCCTCAAACATTTTCATGAAAAAAGCTACTAAAAAGGTTCGGAAAAAATTCAAAAAGGATCGTTAATGGTTTGCATTTTTTTAGTTCTAGGTTTTAACAAAAACAACAAAAAATTCAACATACTTACCATACGATTTAACACCAAATTGAAACAAATCAACAATAGCAAAACAGATTCATAGAAAACAAATTAATAAAACTAAAAGGCCCAATAAACAAAACTCAAGTTCCATAAAAACGCAATATCTAATCTCAAAAATTACTCAAAATTAGCAGTCACAATTAGGGTTAACGAAGCTCTGATAACACTTGAAGGAAAATCAACACAAAATTACAAATTAATTTCGCAATTAATCAACACAATTAGACTAACCTTATGATTGCAACATGCTAGATTCAAGAATTGTATGGATAAATACATGAAAATTTAGGAACAATTGAGTCCTTTGTTATTTTCTGTGAAACGGACCGACAGAGATGCAGAGGATTTACTACTGCTATTCTAAACCCCGATTAGAAACCCGTACACTTTTCAATTTGGCAACTGTATTTAAGGTCGGCTAGCAGTAGGGTCTTCTGTGTACTACAAAATATGATTCAAGCCTACCTATCATAGCAAGCCCATAAATATAGGCCCAATGACAAGTATGAAAAAAGTATCATTGACATCTAATTAATCAAGATTTATACAAAATTATATTTATTATGTTAGTCCACAAAATAACGATAAAATTCAATCAACCATAACTGTGAGCTCCTCCCATTCCATTGTTCATTACCAACATAGCTTCTCGTTGTAGGTTGGTAGCATTCCTGGGCTTCCCTTCCGGGTGCATCATTGTGATGTCCACCTTCCGATTTCTTGATGTGTTACTAATGCAAAAAACTGTTCACATTTATAGATTCATCCTTTAACCACAGTCCTTTCAAACACGGGGAAATTAATCTTGTTGAACATCGTGGGAATTGTGCATTCTGCTCCTCCTGATGAAGCTCTCGTCACTCCCAAGGAGCTCGAATCCGTGGGTTTCCCCATAGTGCACATAAACTAGTGAAACACAGTTTTGAGTTTTCCCAACTTCTCTTAACGCTGCATTCGATTCTAGTTCTCCATCGTCAAATTTTCATTTCTGGCCTGATTTTATAGCTGTGTTTTCAAGTTCGAATTGATCCGTCTAAGCTCAGTTGCTTGCGTTCTATCAATCATGATTAATGGTCCTTACAAATTTTAGCGAGTGAATTCAGAAAGAAAGGTTAGAAGAAAAAGAGAGGAGGAGAAGAAAGAGAGAACTAACGTTGTTGATTCGTTAAGTATCTATACTAAGAGGGAATGGGATGGACGACCACAGAATCGATCCCTATCGTCCATTTAATCCAGTGGCTTATATTCTTTTTCTTGTTATTGAATGTTGTGTCTTCTTCGCGCAATATAAATGCAATCTTCTGACCCAATCTTCTGTTTATTGAATGTTGTGTCTTGCCGCGATATACACGCAATCTTCTGACCCAATCTTCTGATGCAATATTTTGTGAGGCGACAACGCATGCGGCCGCGCAATGCATGCCCTTGTGCTACTTATATGTATTCTCTCTCTTTGTTTTTCCTCTCCGCCCTTGGCTTCCTCTACTTTCTCCAGCTGTGGTTGTGGTGGTTGTCGTAGCTGTTGTTCCTATCGACTGTTGTTGCTGTGGTATCAGTGTTCACCAACCCGGCGTCGGATGTTGTATCTTGAACCTAGTGAACCTAGCATAAGGTTGTTTACCAACTCGGCATCGGATGTTGTTACCGTTTCGTCCCAGGTTCCACTTGCTCTTCGTTTTTGCTTCATGTTACTTTTATTCCTCTGTTACTTGTAAATATTCTTTAAGCTTTGTTGCTCTTCGTTTTCGCTTCATGTTACTTTTATTCCTCTGTTACTTGTAAATCTTCTTTACGCTTCTTTGGGTGTGTACAGGTGTTTTGGGAGTTTCGCTATTGTTGCTGTCGACCGTCGTTGGTGTCGAAAGAATATCAGTGCTCACCAACTCTTAGCCTACGACGGACTTGGATATGAGGAAATTTATCATGTTGGCATCCTTAAAAAGGATGGCTCACATAAAGAAGACGTAGTGGAGACTTGGATATGAGGAGATTTATCATGTCTATTAGTGTTCACCAACTCCACGTCAGATGTGCTCCCACCCAAGGCCAACTCGACATCTGATGATGTATTCCTAGCCTTGACCAACTTTACGTCCGACGTCTAATGTGTGAATCAGTTTTTGGGTAACACTCTGAAGTCTCTTTGTCTATGAAGAAGACCTAGTGCAGATTTGGATATGAGGAGATTTATCATGTTCTCATCGTCAGTGCCATTCCATATTCTATGGATGATGTGTTCCCACCCTTGAGACCAACTCTACGTCGGATCTGAAGTCTCTTTGTCTATAAAGAAGACGTAGTGCAGACTTGGATATGAGGAGATTTATCATGTTCTCAGGGGAGAAAAATATGAGAAAGGATGCGTCAAACAAAGAAGGCGTAGTGCTGACTTGGATATGAGGAGAGTTATCATGTTGTTCATCGTCAGTCTCAGTCCATATAGCGGGTACTTGTGATCCAATAGGAAGATTGTAAATGCCTTGACCAAGATTGTATCTTGACGAATTGTAATATTAGATGGCATAATATGGTAACTGCTTCGTCTCGGTTTCCAGTTCTTCTGACATATCGCTTCGTGTTATTTTTAAAAGTAAAGACGAAGTAAAAGTGAGACGATAGAAGTGAAGACGAAGTCAAAGTCAGACGATAGAAGTGAACACGAAGTGAAAGTAAGACGATATAAAAGTAAGACGGAGTGAAAGTAAGACGATAAAAACTGAAAAAGGATGGCTGAAATAAAGAAGGCGTAGTGCAGACAATAGGAAGATTGTAAATGCGCTCACCAGGATTGTATTTACAAGAATTGTAATATTAGATTGCATAATATGGTAACTACTTCGTCTTGGTTTCCAGTTCGTCTGACATATCGCTTCGTGTTATTTTTTAAAGTAAAGACGAAGTCAAGGTAAGACGATAGAGGTAAAGACCAAGTGAAAGTAAGACGATATAAAAGTAAGACAGAGTGAAAGTCAGACGATAAAATGGATATCAAATGGAAAAGCCGATCGGCAGCACCGAATGTTCGCGAAAATTAGACGCACAGTCCACCACAGACTTCCATCGTAATAGGAAAAAACCCAGATTCTCATAAACTTTTAATGTCACACGATTTTCAAGTTAATCTACCTCTGGCTTAACGCAAAAATTTAATTATACCCAGATTCTCATAAACTTTTAATGTCACATTGTGGTATCTTTTGAATGATTTCAGACGATTTTCAAGTTAATCTACCTCTGGTTTAAGGCAAAAAAAAATTTATCCCTAATAGGAATCATACTATTTACATTAATAAATTAAATAAAAGGAATCACTAATATATATATTTGTTATTATATTTAAATATCTAATCATAATAACATTTCATCGCATATTTCTATCTCTGTCTTTCTTTCGGATGCCACACGGTCCACTGATACGTCTATATTTAAACTTTGAAACCTTTCTCCTCTTAACTTCAATCAAATAATTCGTATCTGAACTTTGAAAGATAGGAGAGATAAAGGTTGAGAGAAGTTGACATAGTCATTTTTTGAGCTTTGTTACAGTAAGATAGCTCTACATAATTCGCAAATTATTTTTCTCTCAAGTATGGCTCATCGTCTGCTTTTGCTTTCATCTGCTTTTGCTTGCGTCTCCTTTTGCTTCCGACTGTTTTTGCTTCCGTCTGCTGTTCAAATCCCGTCTGTTTTTCTTTTCTCGTATGCTTTTCAGCTTCCGTGTGCTTTTGCTTTCCTCTGCTTTTCAACTTCCGTATGTTTTTCTTCTTTCGTCTGCTTTTCACTGTCTTACTTTGATCGTCTTACTTCTATTGTCTCACTTCTATCGTCTTACTTCGACATCGTCTCACTAATATATATATTTGTTATTATATTTACATGTATAATCATAATAACATTTCATCGCATATTTCTAGCTCTGTCTTTCTTTCAGATGCCAGACGGTCCACTGATATGTCTATATTTAAACTTTGAAACCTTTCTCCTCTTAACTTCAATCAAACAATTCGTACCTGAACTTTGAAAGATAGGAGAGATAAAGGTTGAGAGAAGTTGACAGACTCATTTTTTGAGCTTTGTTACAGTAAGATAGCTCTACATAATTCGCAAATTATTTTTCTCTCAAGTATGGCTCATCGTCTACTTTTGCTTGCGTCTCCTTTTGCTTCCTTCTGTTTTTGCTTCCTTCTGCTTTTCAACTCCTGTCTGTTTTTCTTTTGTCGTATGCTTTTCAGCTCCGTCTGCTTCGACATCATCTCACTAATATATATATTTGTTATTATATTTACATGTATAATCATAATAACATTTCATCGCATATTTCTAGCTCTGTCTTTCTTTCAGATGCTAGACGGTCCACTGATACGTCTATATTTAAACTTTGAAACCTTTCTCCTCTTAACTTCAATGAAACAATTCGTACCTGAACTTTGAAAGATAGGAGAGATAAAGGTTGAGAGAAGTTGACAAACTCATTTTTTGAGCTTTGTTACAGTAAGATAGCTCTACATAATTCTCTTTCTTACAGTAAGATAGCTCTACATAATTCGCAAATTATTTTCTCTCAAGTATGGCTCATCGTCTGCTTTTGCTTTCGTCTGCTTTTGCTTGCGTCTCCTTTTGCTTCCGTCTGTTTTTGCTTCCGTCTGCTTTTCAACTCCCGTCTGTTTTTCTTTTCTCGTCTGCTTCTCATCTTCCGTTTGCTTTTGCTTTCCTCAGCTTCTCAACTTCCGTCAGTTTTTCTTCTTTTGTCTTCTTTTCAATGTCTTACTTTGATCGTCTTATTTCTATTGTCTCACTTCTATCGTCTTACTTTGACATCGTCTCACTAATATATATATTTGTTATTATATTTACATGTATAATCATAATAACATTTCATCACATATTTGTAACTCTGTCTTTCTTTCACATGCTCGTCTTACTTTCGCTTTGTCTAAGTTATATCGTCCTACTTTGATCACCTTACTTCCGTCTGCTTTTTGACACCGTCTATTTTTTCTCTTTCCTCTGCTTTTTAGCTTATGTCTGCTTTTTCTTTCGTCTGTTTTTTAACTTCCGTTTGTTTTTCTTCTTTCCTCTATTTTTTACTATCTTACTTTGATCATCTTACTTCTATCTTCTCACTTTTATCGTCTTACTTCGACATCGTGTTACTTTCGCTTCGTCTAACTTTTTTCGTCCTACTTTCATCATCTTACTCCCATCTGCTTTTCAACTCCGTCTGTTTTTTTTCTTTTTACCATTATTTTGCTTTCGTCTCCTTTTGCTTCCGTCTGCTTTTGCTTCCGTCTGCTTTTGCTTCCATCTACTTTTCAGCTCCCCTCTGCTTTTCAATAGCTTCCGTCTATTTTTCTTCGTCTTTTTTTCATCGTCTGCTTTTTCATCATTATTTGTACTTCATCCAAATCATTTATGTAAAGTTGTTTTCACTTAACAATCTCCTCCTTTTTAACTGGACAGATTTTCTGTGTCACGTAGATTGACGTTTCAATTAATAGGTATAATGTTCTAGCTGCTATAATAATGTCAAACACTGCCAATAGCGTATTGCAGAGGTAAGCAAACATGAGGAGAATTAGAGAAGACGACCAGAACAGAGATTAACGTTTCAATTCATAGGTGATAGATTTCTGGAGACCGTCATAATTTTTTACTTGTGGCGAGGAAAGAGACGTTACCCCCCAAAATGTATGAACCATATCGAATAATCTTCTAACTGCTATAATAATGTCGAATCCTGCCAAAAACGTATTAAACAAGTAAGCAAACATGAGGAGAATTAGAGAAGAAGAGCACCAGAATAGAGATTGACGATTCAATTCATAGGTGATAGATTTCATTTTTTACTTGCGGCAAGGAAAAACACGCTAACCCCCACAATGTTGGACCCCGAACCTTGAAGCGAAAATTAGAAATATGAAAATGAAAGTAAATGAATGTTTTGGTATATAAATTATGTTATAGATGTTATTTGTGCCTTAATGAGATATGAGTTTAAGTAAGGAAAATGAGTTGAGAAGCCTTAAGCATGAATCATGATTAGATATGTAAGATATTATGCAAAATCAAGAGAGGAACTTGGTGAATGGCATAATGCTATTAAATGTAAGAAATCATATGAATTGAGGCTGAAATTTGGATAAATTCCAAATCATAGTTGCATTGTTATAAATGATGTGTAATTAAGAAAGTGAAGTTAGGATGAATGTTAAATGTGTATGTTGATTTAAAGGAAATTAAAGAATGATTGAAATAGAACTGGCCAAAGTTGTCTTCTTTGAAGTTGTAGCTTGCTCTTTTATCTTTCCAATGAGATCAAGTGTGCAAGTTTTCGAGATCGGAGTTAAGAGTTATAGTTGATACAAGTTATGATGTTATATAAGATTTATGTTAGTGACAGCTTTGATGAATGTTTGAGAATTGTGGTTTTGATAAACCAATTTAGTTGAGATTTGAGAAGTTCATGAATTGAATTTGTTGCTTGAATTGTTATGAAGTGTTTAGGCCTTTGAATAAGTGAATATGTGAAGATTATAAGTGTATATGATGTTAGTTTGGATGTAAGAAGCATTGGAAAAAGGTTTGAATGGGTTTTGGAAATCGCATGTCCGTTAAACGGACATGGAAGTCCGTTTAACGGACAGCCTCGGGTCAAGAGGACCCCTTCCTTTGCTCATGTCCGTTAGACGGACATGGATGTCCGTTAAACGGACATTCTCGGATGGATTGGTAAATTTTGGGCCGTATGTGTCCGTTAAACGGACATGCATGTCCGTTTAACTGACAGCCACGGGTCAAGTTGTGAAAAACGCGATTTTAACTATTTTAGAGGCTGAATCTGATTTTGTAGTCTTCATAATAGTTGTAGATATAGACGTATACTTTCAAATGGTCCAAGAACGAAAGCAATATCATCTCTATATTGAAAGTTATGACATTTGCGCCAAAAGATTTTCAAATAAATTTAGGGTTTGAACATGTTGAATTATTTTGATCATAACTCACTCATCCGACCTCGGATTGAGGTGATTATTGAAGCAATGAATTCCTAAGACATGTATCCTTCTCTCCATAAAAATTTGTATCATTTGGAGTTGAATTGAAAGAGTTTGATTGAATCCTATGATATCGGAATGATTTGTTTCATTCTGATCTTGCTATTTTCCTTCCTCATCCGACCTTGTCAGATCTTTTACGTATATCTTTTCCGTCCGACATCCGAATGACTTGGTTCTTGAAGCGTTGGATTTCTAAGACAATGAATTTCATTTTATGAAAAATTATGAATTTTAGAGCCTTAATTGAACAAGATTGTTTGAATCAAAGTGAGTTAGACAATTTCTGAACATAGTTCAGTATTTTGTGAAATTCGGGATCTGTGGAGATCCGATTGAAGCGATGTTTGAGGCATAATAAAATTAAGACATGGAGATACAAGTCATATGAAGAAATAAAATTTCAATTTAGCCTTTAAGAATGCCAAATTTTGGAAGGAAGTGAATTGCTAGAAGATGTGTAAGCAGATGATATGTCCGACATGTTTGGACTATAACTTTTGATGTAGTGCTCCAAATTGAATGATTTTTGAGGAATTATGAAATTAAGACAATGATGAACAATTCTCTAGAAGGAGGTTTTGACAAATTCCTCCAAATTGATAGTGCGAAACATGTCCGAAAGTAAGTATGACTTAAAGAAAAGTTCAGGGGCAAATATGGAACATCACTTAAAGAGTTAGGATTTTAGCTTTAAGTGGGAGGGCAATTGGGTCTTTGACCACCCATTTTAATGAGCTGGCACTATAAAGGCAAGGGCTGCCTTTGGAAGAGAGGAAAAGTCACGAAAATTTAGAGAATGACACAAATAGAGAATGAGAGAAGAGAGAAGTCTAGCGATGGAGAAGAGGAAGAGAGAAGAGAAGAGCTAGGGCTGGATTTTTCAAGGACTTTAAAGGTGATTTTCAAGTGGATCAAAAAGGGAAAAACGTGGAGGATGAAGAGAGCTTCATCTTGAGCCAAGCAATGTCGAAAATAGAGAAAGAAAAAGGTAAGAGCTAAGTCTTGATCTTTGAGTTTTAGTGAGTTTTTGGTTGATTTGGCTTGAGATTGATATGGGCTTGTGAATTATTAAGTTGATGTTGGTGTTTTTGTCTTGAGTTATGTTTAATTTTGAATGAGAAGTACTAAGGGTTATACCCACTTATATGAGCTGGAGATTTTAGAAGTTCTTGATGTAGCTATCATGAAATTATTATGGGTTTGTTAATTATGTAATCAATTTTGAGAATTATGATGGTTATGATATTGGATTTGGATGATTATGGCTTAGGTAACTTTATATGGGAAGAGAGAGAGAAGTAAAGATCAAATTGAAGCATTGGACAAGATTATGGCATGGAATTTAAGGTGGGTAATGTGTTTATTTTTCAAATTATAAGCTAATTATAAATGTGGGTTTTATAAGGCATTGTTTTACAAATGATTGAATCAATTACTTTTGGAATGATTATGAATCGTTAAAGTCATTGTTTCAGACAATTTTCCATAAATGACTTGAATTGTTATTCAATGGATTCTTGAATAAATTGACAAAGTTGAAATACTCATTTGATTTCATTGTGTTAAATTGATTGATAATTTGATTATGTGAACTTGGGTGATATTGTGAATGATCGACATTATGTTAAATTTGAGATGACATGAAAAGTTCAATTTTGAAAATATGCCTTCAGGCAATATGATTTTTCAAGCATGAATACGTATTGTATGGATTTGGTTAGGTCCCTCATGTGGAGTCAGTGCACTGGTCTCATTTTTAAAAGCCTTCGCTCGACTGCCCGCTAGCGGCATAGAAGCTCCGTTTTCGGACTCCCCATGTGTTTCACGATCGCATGGGATCGCTTATGGGAATGTGCAAGATGCGTCTATTTTGGACCGACCCAAACCGATTGATGTGTTATATGTTTTGCTTTGTGTAGAATGTGGTGCATTTATGTGTGATGTATTCCCTGTGTTTCGATTATATTCATAAATTGTAAAAAGGTTTGGATTTTCGACAAATGAGAAATTTGGGATTTTCAACGATGATAGTTTTGAAAGCTGTTTGTAAATGTTTATGAAAGATTTTGAAATTAAGAAGTTTTTGGGAAATGAATCTTTGATGTTTTTGATCGACTAAAATAAGGTTTGAAAATGTTTTGCCTATCTTTTGATTCATAAACATGTTATCTACGAGCTTCCGAGCTCACCCCCCCTTTCATCCCCATCTCCAGGTATTCGAGCAGGAGATCGGATGAAAGATGTCAAGACATCAGTATTTGTACATGTTTTGTATTTTGTGTATTTGGTTTAAGATTATTGAAATTGGTCTATGGCTTGGAATGCCATTAGAGTATTGTAAGCATTTGGTTCATAATGTATTTTGAATTATGCAATTGTATAATAACTTGAGCCATGGAATTAGAAATGTATTGAATATGGATGTTGCATATTGGAATTGTATACAAATTGAATTGAATTATGAATGTAATTGGGATAGATATATTTATAGATATGGATGAATGTGTTTGAAGATGGGATATGATTTGTGATGATTTATAAATGCAATTGGTGTTGGGTTTGTTAGAAGTATTAATTTGTATATGAGTTAATGGGAATTGTATATGAGTTTTGAATGTGATGAATATGAATTGAATATGAAAAATGACTTGAAGTGGTTTAGAATTTAGGATTGTATGTATGCTGAGATCCCGGACGGAGGGTCCGGTGGATTATGATGTATGTGAAGTTCTCTGGAATTTATAGAAGTGAGTTTTACACTTTTCAGGTTTGGGTTTAGGATAATACAGCCGTTATGCTGCCCGATTTTTGTAGGGTAGCATATGGATAAGTGTATTGGTGTATAAATATATGGATTTATTGGCATGAGTGTGAAATTGCTACGGTAAGAAATGAGAATAAGGATAAGAATATGTTTCGTTATGAAGATTTTGAGTTATCGCATATTTAAGAAGACCATGTTTAAGGATTGGGATTTATATGACAAAAGAATAAAAGAAAAAGTAAAGAGCAAAAAAAAAAATTATACCGATTTCGGATTGGCTAGTCCAAGGTCTCCAACGCGATAAGTTTTCTAAAATACACGCTTCGGATGTCGGATATGTGTTAATGTATTTCAGTGAGAACTGATCCGTTTGTTTCACATTCGTATTCGATCCTATTAGCTTCGCATTTGTTTCATTTCATTCGATTTGAATTCAGATTTCGTTGTTTCGAATCAGTTTTGACCCACATGTCACATATGTTTCGATTTTCTGTTATCCGCCTTTCATTTCAGATTCATGTGTTTGCTTCGCTATATGATCCGATTCATTGTTTTTCGTTCCGTTTCGGATTCGAATTAAGAGTGATCATGTTCAGTCTAAGCAGTGGGGTTATGAGTGTTAAGTTTATATGCAGTTGGGTTCCGGAAACGGGATCCAACAGATGAACCTGGCTCTGATACCACATCGATCTCATTGTAATGTGTTTATATTTTGAATTGGCTAGTCCAAGGTCTCCAACGCGATAAGTTTTCTAAAATACACGCTTCGGATGTCGGATATGTGTTAATGTATTTCAGTGCGAACTGATCCGTTTGTTTCACATTTGTATTCGATCCTATTAGCTTCGCATTTGTTTCATTTCATTCGATTTGAATTCAGATTTCGTTGTTTCAAATCAGTTTCGACCCACATGTCACATATGTTTCGATTTTCTGTTATCCACCTTTCATTTCATATTCATGTGTTTGCTTCGCTATATGATCCGATTCATTGTTTTTCGTTCCGTTTCAGATTCAAATTAAGAGTGATCATGTTCAGTCTAAGCAGTGGGGTTATGAGTGTTAAGTTTATATGCAGTTGGGTTCCAGAAACGGGATCCAACAGATCCCCACAATGTATGAACTATCAAATCAAACAACTTGTTTATCCACGTTTCTAATTATTATACACGTCCTACTCTTGACAGGTTGACCTTCTACAATCCTTTTCTCTTCTTCAAAAATTACTATCATTGCTTGCCTTTACTCTTCTTCCTAACAGGTTGACCTTCTACAATCATTTTCTCTTCTTTGGAAGTTACTATCATTGCTTGCCTTTACTCTTAATAGAGATTGACGTTTCAATTCATAGCTGATAGATTTCTGCAGACCGTCATCATTTTTTACTTGTGTATAGGAAAGACACGCTAACCCCCAAAATGTATGAACCAGACATTCAGATCTATTTTTCTTGTATCGAATAATCTTGTAACTGTTGTAATAATGTGGATTCCTGCCAAAAACGTATTGAAGAACTTAACAAACATGAGGAGAATTAGACAAGAAGAGCACCAGAATAGAGATTGACATTCAAAAACGTAATAAAGAAGTAAGCGAACATGAGGAGAATTAGAGAAGAAAAGCACCAGAATAGAGATTGACGTTTCAATTCATAGGTGATAGATTTCATTTTTTACTTACCGTAAGGAAAGACACGCTAACCCCCACAATGTATGAACTATCAAATCAAACAACTTGTTTATCCATGTTTCTAATTATTATACACGTCCTACTCCTGACAGGTTGACCTTCTACAATCCTTTTCTCTTCTTCGGAAATTACTATCATTGCTTGCCTTTACTCTTCTTCCTAACAAGTTGACCTTCTACAATTATTTTCTCTTGTTCGGAAATTACTATCATTGCTTGCCTTTACTCTTCTCTACGCATTCAGAAATAACCATCATTGCTTGAGTTTTTTTCCATCCGTTTATCAATCAATCATTTAAGGGCCATTTCTTTGTCATCAAAATATTTTACATCAAAATTTGATCGCTAGCACGCCCTCCACTGACACCTTTATATTCTAACTTCTGACCCTTTCTTCTGCTGTCTTAACCCTTAAAGCAAATCTACCGTAATCGCTGAAAGATTTTCTCCACCAAACTTAACTTCTCTCAACTACCCTCTTCTTTTACTTATCAAATTCTCCCTTCTACATTCTGACTGCATTTATACTCCATTTTTGTTAAGCCCCTTGCTTATTCTCCGCTGCATTCTTCGAGTACTAAGGTATACATGCTTACCTTAAATAAATTTATTGTAGAAATTCTGCTATAGTTATTTATTAATCTGAATAGATCGAATTGTCCTTTCTACGTTCTAACTGCATGTATACTCCATTTTTTATAGGTCCCCTGTTTATTCTCTGCTGGATTATTCGAGTAGTAAGGTATGTGTAGTTAAATGAAACAATTTTTTTTAAATTCTGCTATGGTTATTTTAATGGTTTATTATCATTTTTGTTCCACATATTGTTTGTTATATCATAAACAAAATATTGTTTTTAACATGTTTACTATGAAATCATTTATAATATATATTAAATTTTATTGTTTGTATATATATATCGATATATCTATATAGATATATATTTATATATATATATTACATATCTATAGCTATGTATGTATGTCTGTATATATATATCTAACAATTCATTTTTAGCCAAAATCATTAATGGATCGATCAAAGACGTTCATATTATGTCCATCCCTCAAGTATTTAGATATGGATAGAAATGCTAGAAGACGTCAAAAATATGATGAAATGGCAAATGAGAAAAAACAAGAATTGTTACCACAACGTAGAGAAAGTCGATCTGCAAAAAACACAACTTCCACTTCATCGACACTTCAGCAAACAATTACTCCTCAACATCGCCATTCTTTCGTTAATATCGAACCTTCCACCAGTCAACAACCCACTCATGAACCCTCTTATCAACAAATACGTGACCGATGTATTGATATCCATGCTCATCACATAAATGAAGGTAACTTTTTTCACTATATTTAGACTATTTCCGAGCTAACTTATGCACATAATGATAATGTCGTTTTTATACATTTCAAGGTATAAATCATCGCACCTTTCCTTTAAGATTAACATCCTTGCATAATTTACCTCTTGAACCTCAACAGCTCCGTTCTGTTCTAGATTGTCAATACTATAACGCAAAACGATTTCACCTTGAACATCCATCATTCTGTTGCTCGTCCGAACAAATTTCTATTATTGCTCCTCAAATGCCTTATGCTTTAAAGTCTTTCTTTCTAAATAGTGACGAAGAATCGGAACATTTCAGAAAGAATGTTCGTACATACAATAACAATGTAGCTTTCACTTCCTATGGAGCCAGATATGATCGTGACCTCACAAAAAACACAAAGGGAGTTTATACATTCCGTGTTCAAGGACAAGTTTACCATTTCCTTAACAGTTTAGTGTCGACAAGCAATAAAGTATCTAGAATCCAACTTTATTTCTTTGATACTGATGAAGAACTACAACAAAGGGTCAGCAGTTCTGATAAACTTCGTGAAAGTACATTGGAGCTGATTATGACAATTCTTGAAGATAACCCTTATGCTAGGTTCTTTCAAAGTCTTAAAGATATTCCGTCGCTTGAAGATCACCAAATTGTTCTCAGATGTTATCCGGATCATGATCAGCGCGTTTACAATCTTCCTACTGCATCACAAGTTGCTGCTATATGGACTGAGACTGGTGATGAACAACATGATAAATCTCCCCATATCCAAGTCTACACTCACTCAGGTCCAACCTATAGAATTCAATCTTATTATGCATGCTACGACCCACTTCAATACCCACTTTTGTTTCCACGGGGTGAATCAGGATGGCATCCTCGCATTAAGCGGTTAATGCCACAAGCAAACAACACCAATGTTTCCGATGAAACAAGCATTGCTCCTTTATGCAGTTTTACTGAACCAGCTGAATTATTTGCTCTCGAAAACATAAGTTAGTTGTCTGCTTATTCCCTTCTTTCCAAAATATTGTGTAATTACGCAAAATTAATTTATCATTTTATTCTTACTATTACTAGTTACTCAAGAAGCGAACTCTAAACATGGCGTTGTATCTGCCAGAGAGTATTACTGTTATCGGCTTCAAATCAGAAGTTATGATGAATCCATGCTTCATGCGACTTTAAGACTACTACAACAATTCGTTGTTGGTTCTTATATAAAGATTGAAACATCACGGCTTGACTTCCATAGGAAAAAACAAAACGAGATACGGTCTAAAATTTTGCAGGGTGTTTTAGATAGCGTTAATGTTGGTCAAACTGAAGCTTCTACGATTGACCGGCGAGTTGTCCTCCCAGCTTCCTTTATTAGCGGCCCAAGGGACATGAAACGTCGTTATCTGGATGCAATGGCTCTAGTGCAAAAATATGGGAAACCAGATATTTTCATCACTATGACTTGCAACCCTATGTGGAAGGAAATACAAGAGAATCTTAAATTCCACGAAAAAGCACAAGACAGACCAGATTTATTGTCCAGAGTGTTCAGGGAGAAAATGGAAATTCTAAAAAATGAGTTGATAAAAAAAGGAATTTTTGGAGATGTTGTCGCATTTGTTTACGTTATTGAATTTCAAAAGCGTGGATTCCCTCATGCTCATTTGCTTCTAATACTTCAACCACAATTTAAGTTGTTGAATCCAGATTCATATGATCAAATCATATCAGCTAAAATACCTAATCCTGATCACAATTCCCGGTTATATTCTCTTGTCATTAAGCATATGATCCACGGTCCTTGTGGTTTCATTAACAAACAGTGCCCTTGCATGAGAAATGGTGCATGCAAAAGTCATTACCCCAAGGATTTTACTCCTTTCACTGTCCATGGTGAAGACAGTTATTCGTGCTATAGACGTAGAGATAATGGAAGAAAAGTTAAAATTTCCAGACATGAGGTTGATAATAGATGGGTGGTTCCTCATAACCCATACCTTCTGATGTTACTAGATTGCCACATTAATGTTGAAATATGTTCGACTGTCAAGCTTATTAAATACTTATACAAATATGTATTTAAGGGCCACGACCTTGTAAACTTTAGCATTGGCGACCAAGAAACCACGCCTGATATTGACGAAATCACAAATTTTCAAGAAGGTCGTTGGATTCCCCGAAGCTTTATGGCACATAAATGAATTCCACCTGGCAGAGATTAATCCATCCATCTATATACTCAAGTTCACCATCCAGATCAACAATCTGTTTCTTTTGCAAGAGATGCTAATTTGTCTTATTTATTGAGGAATATTGACTTCTCCAAAACAATGCTTGATGAACTTTTAAGACCAATTCAACAAATCAAAAGGCTGCGAAATGAAATGTACGTATCTGGATTTCCCTAACATTTTTTGGAATCAAAAACAAAACGTGGTCGAGAAAGAAAGCGGAGAAAAGTCATAGGACGATTAGTTACTGTTAACCCTGGAGAAGGAGAAAGGTATTACTTGAGATTATTGCTCACAAATGTTAGAGGACCAACATCGTTTGACCACTTGTTAACTGTTGATGGTCAAAAGATGAACTCTTTCAGAGATGTTGCACTGCAATTAGGATTGCTAGCATCTGACTCCTACATACAACAAACACTTGAGGAAGCTGCGATATTTCAAATGCCAACGTCGCTCAGATTGTTATTTGCTACACTCTTGTTTTATTGTTCGCCCGCAAATCCTAAGGAACTCTGGGAAACTTTCAGAGACGACCTCTATTCTGACTACCTGTATGCTTATTCTTCCTGTGATACGTATACAACTGATGATATTACAAAGATGGCTCTTCAAGATATCAATAAATCTCTGGAACAAATGGGAAAAAGCTTAGCTGATTATCATTTCACTCAACATGAATTTCGTACTGATTACAGCCAGCAACAGACTAAGGAAATAGAGAGTGAGATGAATATAGAGATTGATGAAGAAGACCTCTTATTACAATCAAAACTAAACAGCGAGCAAAAGCACATATTTGACTTAATAATGAATTCAGTTCTCACTTCAACAACTGCAAGTTATTTTATCGATGGTCCCGGCGGAACGGGAAAAACTTTCTTATACCTAGCTCTTCTTGCAAATTTACGATCACAGGCACATATTGCAATCGCAGTCGCGACATCAGGCGTTGCTGCCTCAATTCTTCCAGGGGTAGGACAACTCACTCAAGATTTAAAATCCCACTTGATTTCTCAAAGAAAAAAGTTTGTTAGTTGAGCAAACAAAGCAGTATTGCAAAATTGATATTTGAATCTAGCCTTATTTTATGGGATGAGGCTTCCATGGCAAAACGAGAAGCCATCGAAGCATTTCACAGCTTACTTTAAGATATAATGAACTATGATCAGCCTTTTGGAGGTAAAAATGTTGTATTTGGTGGCGACTTTCGCCAGACATTGCCAGTTATTCACCAAGCAACGAAACAACAACTCATTGATGCAAGTCTTCTAAATTCACATCTCTGGCACCACATATCTAAATTCTGTTTAACGACAAATATGAGAGCTATCTCAAATCCAATTTTTTATGATTTCTTATTGCGGGTTAGAGAAGGCACTGAACTAGTGGATGAACAAGATCAAATATGTTTACCAAATGAACTCATTATTCCTTACGACGACAAGGATGAATCTGTTAATAGGTCAGTTCTTTTTTCATTAAACAACATACTAACCTTTTTTCGATTACTATTATACTTTCCTAATATACAATTATCCTCACTAGGTTATTGGAAAACGTCTTCCCTGACCTAAACTTATATTCATCCGACCCATATCAGATGATAAACAAATGCGTGCTATGTCCAACAAATAGTTGTGTTGATGAAATTAGTGGCATCATGATTAAAAAATTAGCAGGAGATTTGCATTCATATGTGAGTTTTGACAAGACGATTGATCGCAGACATCAAGCTGATTATCAAGATTTCCTCAATTCTTTGAACCCTAACGGCCTACCTCCACATAAGCCTACCTCCACATAAGCTTTTGTTGAAAGAAGGCTCTCCAATTATGCTTCTGAGCAATTTAAATCCAACTGACGGATTATGCAATGGAACAAGGTTGATATGCAGACAACTAAAAGATCATACAATTTCAGCTGAAATTGTTTTTAGACCTCACAAAGGAAAATTCATTTTTATACCTAAGATTCCTTTACAATCTCCGGAGAACGAAAAAAATGGAATTCCTTTCATCAGAACACAATTTCCAATTCGTTTGTGTTTTGCAATGACCATAAACAAATCCCAAGGTCAAACACTTGATCTTGTAGGAATTTTTCTCCGTCAACTCAGATTCTCACATGGATGACTCTATGTGGCTCACAAGGCTCAAGTCCTGAATCGATTAAAGTTCTTATTATTCCGGAACTTTTCAATCTTCGACTTGAAAAAAGAGAAGGAATATTGTTTTCGTGAAATTTTCAATTAGTCAAATTATAAAACATCAAATTTCCTCAAAGGTATATTACTTGTTTGTTTTCTCAGTTCACATCATTCAATTTTATATGATTAATTTTTTGTCTTCCCTTGACCATCCAACATTTTCTTTCAGCATGGATAATCGTTTATTGATGAAGAATATTTTCCCTGGAGAGCAATCGTGGTCTTGTCAAGTGATAGTCCAAGAAAAACAACAGGTCGTTGCTTCGATTAATTCACCGACTATAAGACAAAAGTTTGTCTTCTGCGATTCTGAGGTATATCAATTACACTTTCTTCCTTTTACATTTTATCAACTTATCTATCGATAATTCCTTGATAATGAACAGGGATCGCAAGTTGAGGGTATCATATTCAACAATGATATCTAAAGAATTGGGGACATCTTACAGCCGTGTCAGGAATATATCATTTCTAATGCGATTGTCAAATCAATTCCCCCTCAGTACCAAACTCAAAATTTGAAGATACAGTGGATTCTCACAAGTCGTACGGTCATCGAATCTGTCACACAAGACGATGCAATCGTCCCTCTGATTTTCAACTTCACACCTTTCCAGTGTCTTACAGATTATGTGGATGACAAGCATAAATCTGTTGGTTAGATGCTTAATATATTTGTTCATACAATCTTCCATAAAGTTGACCGTTGCTGATTACATTAATCTTTAACACATGATAGATATTTTAGCCGTCATCTTTGAAGTGTTGGAAAAAAAAGATGTCATAAGAGACGGAAAAGCTTCAACTGTGCAAAAATTTGTTATCATGAATGAAAGAGTAATTCTCAGTCTGTATCTTTGTTGCTATTTTGCGTTGGAAGTAAACAAATTTAACATCTTCTCGTAATGTCTTCTTTTTTTTAGGCAACAAACAGTCATACTATCACTTTGGAATTCTTTTGTTGAGAACGAGGGCCAGCAGATTATCGAATCACTTCACTCTCATCCGGTTTTTGTTTGCACAAAGCTCAAATTCAATTTTTTTAATGGTATTTTTTCCTTCCTCATAATAACACATCTTACTCTGTCCCTTTTTATTCTATCTCAAACATTGATTTTCAAATGTTAGGTGTTATATTGTCAACGTGGTTCGACTCAGCCATCGTCTTTGACCCACCAATACATGAAGCTGCAGATCTCAAAAATTGGTAATCCATTATGTTACCTAGAACCTTTCTAATATTTTGTCACAAATTATATACCAATTTTAAAATTTCTTTATTTTCTCACCTATATAATTATTATGTTACAGGATACAACGAAATAACAGCCATATGAAAAACCTCGCCAGTTGAAGATCTTACTTCACATATAATCCTCGTATATCTTCTGGATCTCGCCAGAATATCACCAAGATTATGTCTCTACATTCTACCCCCAAGGTAATCGCATCTGCGTATTCCAGTGAGATATTGAATTTAGAACTTCTTCCTCTGAAAGTTCTTATCGGTTTCTCCCTAGATATCATGGATTGAAGCCAAAATTTCCTTCTAGCACATTTTGCAAAAATTTTGGTATATGGCATGCAACAAATGCTTCCGGTCTACAGCTGCTGCATCTGGAGTTCTCTTCACTTGTAATTACTGTAGAGAAAAACGAACAACAGAGCCAAGGTTTCTGCCTTCTATTTGCAATCTTCCATTTGTTGCTTATTCCTTCCGTGTGCATTCCGTAATTTTCGCATCACTTTTTTACTTCCATGTCACCTGCACTTCTTTTTTGTCCACACTCTTCCTTTTTCACTATTCTGACTTTATTGTACAGATGCCGATATGACATGGATTTGACCGACGATACCGGAACTATAACGGCTTCCATTTTCGGCGACCTCGCTGAAAAACTATTAAACTTCACCGCCGTTGAGACTATGAAATATTACAATGAGGTTATATTTTCCTTCCTTCTTTCATCTACATTTCCAATTTAATCAGCACAAAATATGTTGATGTACTTATTCCACTGACAATAGAGATTTTTTGTTTTACGTTATAAGAACAAGGATCTCCCGTTGGAGAAACTGCACGCACAATTGAAAACCGATACCTTTCTTCTCCACGTGAAGCCAGCAAACACTCGGTCTTCAGATGGGGTGCAACGATTTACTGTTGTTTACTGCCACAAAATCGATGCTCATGAACTACAACAGACTTCACTTTTACCCATCTCAGGTCATTTTTATTCTTCCTTCATCTTGATTTTATCTATAACATCATCTTTGATTATTTCTGTATGTGCCATTTAGTTTGCAGTGATCTCCCCTTATATCACTTGCTTAATATATACTCATTTCTGATATTTTCAGAAAAAAAAATCATGAATCTTCTTCATCAGCTAAACAATGCCTCGAAAAAAGATTATCCGATGCTGAACACAACTCGCCGTCACAAATCGATAAGTCGATCAGCACCACCGGATGTACACCACAATCAGACGCACAGTCCACTACAGACACTCGTCGTAATAGGAAAAAACCCATATTCTCATAAACTTTTAATGTCACATTGTGGTATCTTTTGAATGATTTCACACGATTTTCACGCTAATCTACCTCTGGTTTAAGGTTTATTAAATTCATTATTATTATTCAACTTGATTCATATATTAGTGTTTTTTATATAATCATAATAACGGTTTAGGACATATTTGTTTTTATTAATATAAGCCAAAAATGTTTTTAAACCTAACAGGAATAATACTATTTACATAAATATATTAAATAATACGTCGACTCCGACTCTTATTTATAACCTTTGTGTTCAATTGCTTCTTCAATCTTCCTTCTTCAATCTTAAAAGAAGCAGTTATTCAGTTAAATTATGTAACTAACTCAAACTGATTCTTAATTCGGAGGTGGTTTGCTTTAAATACCCTTTCCATCGCCCGCCTTTTGCTTAAATGCCTTTTGCTTCAATCGCTTTTCCTTCCGCTTTTGAACTTCCGTCTACTTTTCAATAGCTTCCCTCTGCTTTTCTTGGTCTGTTTTTCATCGTCTCCGTTTTTCATCATTATTTGTACTTCATCAAATAAATATCCGTCTTCATATTCTGATTCTTTCTTCTTCAAAATATTCTTCTCCTACCTCTGGTTTAAGGTTTACTTTTAATGTTATTGATTTTACGTGGTATCACGAAACAGCCCGATTTCTCCTCGTCATACACTTAACCAAGTCCACAATACATCAATAATAAAAGAAGAATATCTCCAAACTATAAAAAAAATTTATATCATAAAATCAAAACTAGTGGCCAATAATTTTAGGACAATAAATTCATTCTTACGTCTGCTACTTCGAATAATCTTGACATCCTCGTGAACTTCTCCTACCCGTCACTGTTGAATTTGTTTTTGTCTTTCCACTTCGTCTTATTTTTCCTTCTCCGCTTCGTCTTATTCTTTGCGGCGTTTTTACACAAATCAGTCAACACATCAGTCGTGTTTCTTGTTTTTTCGCCAAGGTGTTGAAGATTTTCCATTTGATTATCTGTCCACTAAAACAACATTCTTCATTCTAATATGAACTGAGGATAGTTTGCTAAGTCAAAATGACTTTACATAAATGATTTTGATGAAGTACAAATAATGGAACAAAAACAGACGGACGTTGAAAAGCACACGAAAGAAGAAAATAGACGGAGGTTGAAAAGCAGAAGGAAGCTGAAAAGGAGATAAAACAAGAAAAGCAGACGGAAGTTGAAAAGCAGACGGAAGCAAAAGCAGACGGAAGCAAAAGCAGAAGATAGCAAAAGCAGACAGTGAATGACGAAGTGAAGTGAAACGATCAAAGTAACAGCAAAAGTGAAGACGAAGTGCAAGTAAGACGATAAAACTGAGACGATCAAAATAAGACGATCAAAGTAAGACGAACTCAAAGTTATCAAAGTCAAAGTAAGACGAAGTGAAAGTACGACTATAGAAGTAAGACGATTAAAGTAAGACGAACGGTTAAAGGAAATCAGACGGAACCTCAACATGGTGATGTTAAATAATCAACCATCTGATATCTCACAACCAAGTTAAAAGGTCGTCAAAATTAACGGCGTCAGCAACACTAAGTTACAGCTGGTAACTTCTCTCCAAAAAAATTGTTGGAGGGAAAGTTTGGAAGCCTTGAGAACTTCACCTATTCTAGAAAACGCCTCATAAGACCTTTCCAGTAGTCTCAAATCAGAAACCGTTCCAATACTCTCAAATCACAAACTTTTCAACTCTCTTCTGAAATCAACCTTACTTTTGAAAATCAATTCATCAACTCAGCTTATCACTTATCAAAGATTCAGATGGAGTAAACAATGGTCTTCGACAGACATGTCGATTTTGAATCCTTGAGGGAGAACAACATGGATATCGAACCAGAGATAGTACAAGCTAGTTGGAGGAACTTCTTCCACATACGGGAGATCGTATATCCAAATGAGGTGTTTGATTTCTAGAAGAATGTCCAGCTGGTAGACAAAACTATTGTTTCTAGGGTAGAAGATAGAATATTTGTTATTGTCACAGCTGATTTGATAGAGAAGGTAACGGAATCCCCATCGGCTGGAGAGAAGCTTACAAGTAAAGCCAGATGGATGACTAAAGTTAACCTAAACCAAGACGAAGTCACTAGACAGTTGTATAAAGATAATGACCCAAAGGAGAGGAAAACCTCCAGTCTGGTGCCAAAGGCTAGGGTCTTACATGTAATTTTGTTTAATTGCGTCTTACCTAGAGCAGGATCAAGGCATTTGGTAACGACGTTGGATGAACAATGCCTTTTCTACCTATTGAATCGCCAACCCATAGACTTACCATTTCTGATTTTTCAGTATATGGTTAAGGCCATGAAGAATACAAACAGTTATCCTTATGGAATGCTGCTCACAAGGATATTCAGGGAGTCTAGAGTCCTTCTTGACAGAGGAAACAGAATGAGGAGGCCTGTCAAAAGTTTTATCAACTCAACTACAATAGCCAAAATGGGCTTGAAGAATCTCGATACAGGAGAAACAGATTCACAAACTACTGGAAGCATGCCCATAGTTGAAAGAAGAGAATCGTGTCTAGAAATTGTGAAGCAAAAGATGATTTCTGGAAAAGATATTAGCCAAGTTCGGATTACAGATAAAGCTATGTTGAAGAGAAAAGGGGAGAATCTGATGAGTGAAATTCCAAAGAAGGCAAAGAGAACGCCCAGGATTCAAACCTTGAGACAACAAAGAAGAAAGCGACTCCGAAAACAAAGTCGAGATGGTTAGTCGAGAGAAGGAAACTCCATTGCTATTCAACAAATAGGAGCGAGAGAGTTTAGCCAGTTCAAACTACATTATCATTGTTCAACGGGAAGAGCCAGTGGAGCTTAGCCTGGTTCAGACTACTCTTATCATTATTCAAGACGAGCCAACAGCAGAGCTCAGTTTAGTGCAGGTCGAACAGGAGGAATCTGAAGAACGCAGTTTGGTTCCATTTGAGCCAGTAGAGTTTAGCCAGGTTCAAACTGCTGCTATCATTGTTCAACAGGAAGAGCCAGTGGAGCTTAGCCTGGTTCAGACTACTCCTATCATTATTCAAGACGAGCCAACAGCAGAGCTCAGTTTAGTGCAGGTCGAACAGGAGGAATCTGAAGAACACAGTTTCGTTCCATTCAACTTTTCTGAATTTCTTAGGAAAGACAAATTGGAAACCAGATTGATTCAAGTAGTTGAGCCTATGACTAAGAGGAGTAGTTCAATTGTCATCAAGGATACACCG
Organism: Erythroxylum novogranatense; assembly: GCA_029891385.1. Taxonomy (NCBI): domain Eukaryota; kingdom Viridiplantae; phylum Streptophyta; class Magnoliopsida; order Malpighiales; family Erythroxylaceae; genus Erythroxylum; species Erythroxylum novogranatense. The sequence goes on along the minus strand of CM057228.1, from coordinate 57,882,802 downwards.
ACGAGGTTAGTAAAGACTTACTTACAACCTATTCCTATAAATAGTGAGACATGGAATCTATTGAATGAAGATTAGAGGAATTTCTATGAAGCCTTGCGGTATGCTGCCACAAAGTCATACCCTTCAAAGATGACCAGTCATCCCCACACTATGTATCTAATTACAGAGGAAACGGTGATAAAGGTTGTACCAGAACTGCAACCAAGATATCCCTTGGATGTTAATAAGGGGAAGATGAAGTTATACCCAGAAGGGGTAATTGATGATCTGTCCGCAGATCGATTCTTTGAAGAAGTCGACAAATAGATGCTGCATGCGCTTCAAAGAAGATGTTTCCAGAAGCCAGTTGTATTTTTACAGACAAGGATGAACACTGTCCAGTGGGGGGAAAGCTAACTACAGGGACGTTTACTGAATTCCTTGTGCAGACAATACAAGTGCCTACCCTTCAGATTGTTGAAGATTGTATTCCATATTTAGACGCATATGTTACTATAATTGGATTTGTAGAACTGCCGGAAGATGATGATCAACCGACCTCGCCTCTTGACTTGCAAGCTGAGGTGATGCAGCTACGAAGAGAAGTCAAAGAGTTGAAGGGGATGGTGAAAGACTCTTGTGAATAACTTGGCAAGCTATACGAAAAAATCATGGGACCGAAACAGAGAGGGGATAATCACAAATCTTCCTGAAGGTCTGGAACAAATAAAGATGTTTCCATGGCAGAGGCACCCAAACAGAGACAAGATAATTACAAATTCTTTCATTGAATTTATATGTTCCTATCATTCTTTCTGTTTTTATTAAGTAAGAATGTTGGCTGATCAATGTGAAAAAACTTGCTTTAGCAATTGTGTAATTTACGCAAGATCTCTGAAATGCTTCGATGGCTTCTCGTTTGTTAGACTAAGATAACTCTACATAATTCGGAAAATAATCTTCTCTCAAGTATGGCTCATCGTCTTCTTTTACTTGCCTCACCTTTTGCTTCCGTCTGCTTTTGCTTTCGTCTGCTTTTCCTTCCGTCTCCTTTTGCTTCCGTCTCCTTTTCAACTTCCGTCTGTTTTTCTTCTTTAAATTGACCTTTCGACTTGGTTGCGCTTTGGGCGCCCCACCATAGGTACACACCAGACGCCTGGGTCGTACTGACGATATCCCACAAAGAAGGAAGTGCTACCGCAACTATCACTAAATACTGCATGGCATCAATATAATTAAACCGCATAAGCAAATCACTAAAATTTAAAACCCCAATAATACTCTTTCATTGCAAAATATCGATCCAAAATATAGACAAGTCTATCAGTCCCCTAAAGTCTCAATACAATAACCCAAAAAGGAAACTGATAAAAACGTTTATACTAGGTCATCCTCAAAAGTCGCCCCACCGACCGACCATGTGTCATCGCTTCACTTGTCCAAGAACTCATGACAATGAGAAAACATCTATCTCGGGAGCTAGAAACCTATTAACGTTGCCCTAAAAAATATTAGCAATGTTGGGTGAGTTTGCGAACTCAGTGAAAAACCATCATCGATGGTTCACCCAACTCATGCATATACATATAATATATCGCATAGTACACTTTAACGCAATTTAGAACACTGTACGCAATTTACATATTTATACGATAACATAACTCAAACATATCACTTCACAATTGTCATACATCACACGCATTCTCAATTTCACTACACAGTCAGATGCATAATGTATGCAATTTCTCATTTTATGTCATTGTTGTGACTGAGCGTTACACTTTCCCGATTCGGGCACTTTTCACAATGATCACAATTTCGGCAAGTAGGAAAGCCCTCTGGGTATGCACTACTGCCCACTCACTTTAGGGATAGAAGAGCCCTCTGAGTATGCACTATTTCCCTTTTTGGCCTTAGGCCTATTCACTGATATTCGAGCTTAAAGCTCTACACACTGAATGCTTCAGTCACAATTGTTTAATTACCTCTTATAATCATGCCTAGCATGCACTAACACTTGCACAGTCACTAGCACATATATTATCACTTCACTCACTTGTCACGATCAGAACACTTACTCGTAATACTATACACTGATTCATAATCACAAGTATTCACATTAGCAACACATTCAGTACAATCACTCACAATCAGAACACTTACTCATATTTGCAAAGACACTTATCTCACATTTGTATCACTCACATTGACAATTGATTCACACATTCACAAAGACAGATTATCACACAAAGATCGAGGAACCAACTAGGTTACTCACCAGAACTTCCGAACTCTTTGCTGGAAGTACCAAAGAATATCGTGGATCGACGATCCAACGGCGCCTCTATAACAATACAAACGCATTCTCATCACTATATGCTCAATCAATAAGATTCACTAATGCACATGTCTCACATTTAAAATTATATGATGCATGATCATGATTTCCCAGTAGCTTTAGTCCCATACCGCTATCTCTCGATTCACAACCAAAATTCACTACTCACTAGGTCAATAACATCCATAAATTTCACAAATCTCTCATTTAAACTCTAATTGTACTCCAATTGATAATACATAACTCTTAGGTCACTTAAGGAACCAGAATCACTCTTTTCTATGATTGAGAACTCGCTAATTTAATTTGAACTCTTATAATTTACCTCACTCAAAGACCTCTTTCTATATCATAACAACTCTGAATTACCCTAATTGAGGTCTACACTAAAAGATATACCCTAAAACCAATTCAATTTTTCTAAAATTTCTGTCCTCGCCACGACTCATAAATTTCCTCGCAAGGCGCCTGAAGGGGACGCCATGCCATGGCGTGGGAACGTTCACCATGACGAACAACTCTTCTGCGCCATGCCTTGGCTTAGCAATCACTGTCATGGCGTCTAAATTGCTTGCTTTCGTCATGACGTCTCAAGCTTCGCAAGGGCGTGGCCCATTACAGACGCGACGCGACGTGCGACCAATCATCTTCTCCGATCGTCATTTCCGCCATTAATACTCTTAAAACCTCCATAAAACACATTCAACTACCCCAGTAACACATTAAATACCATAAATGTCATAAATAACCATAAATACAACATTAAAACACAATAAACTTACCAAATCACAGAATCGCATACGGTAACCCTAGAATCTCAAAACTTCTCAAGCTCTCTCACTCACGATAAACTCCTCAATCCAAGCCAACCAACACAACTCCAAGCTTCTAACAACTCTCCAACCACAAGGAGAAAGGAAGCAAGCAAACTCTCCAAGGAAAGCAAGATCAATGATACCCACGAGAAGAAGAAGAAGTTTCGTGCCCTAGGAGAAAAATGTCTTCCTCTATCAAACATCAGGTCTATATATATATATATAGCTGATTTAAACCTATAGATCACAGTCCTCAAATTCATTCAATCTCGGTCTCTAAATTTCAATGGCTCTTCACAATAATTCTTAAACTCACAAATCTAAATTTTCCAAGCCATTTACCACTCACTTTCGAAACCGGAATCACAATCATTAGTCTCTAAGTCATTTTCTCGGTCCGAACACATAACTCTAAAAATTCCAGAAAAATTCTCATAATTCTTCAAAAATATAAAACACTCGATCTCATACTCAATTTTCAATTTCCAATTTTCTAAAATTCAATTCTCACTCTAATTCCACTATTCCACTCGAATTATCCCTAATTTCACTTTAAAATCAAATCTAACTCAATTATCTCAAAATTCACAATTCAACTCATAATCACAATTTAAATGCTGGAACAATCATGAATGCATGTCACTATGTATATGCATGTGCAAAATGATCTATCTCAAAGGCCACAAAACACTCGATCACTAAATATGCAATCACAACACTACCCGTACCAATATGCTCATCGCATCGGTAACGGGATGTTACATGCTTTCTTCACTTCGTCTGATTTTTCCTTCTCTGGTTCGTCTTATTCTTTCCCGCATTTTTGCACAGATCACTCAACAGATGAGCCTTGTTTGTCATTTTTTCACCAAGGTGTTGAAGATTTTCCATTAGATTATCATCGAAAGATAACAACATTCTTCATTCTAATATGGACTAAGTATTCAGCTTACGTGTTTTCGTTGTATCTAATAATCTTCTAACTGCTATAATAATGTCAAATACTGCCAATAACGAATTGACCCTTTCTTTATCTTTACGCACCATTTTTTATAACTTCCTTCCTTATTCTCTGCTGCATTCTTCCACTCCAACCTTCGTCTTATTCTTGCTTCTCAATAAAGTTTTGAAATAATTATGGCATTTATAGACTAATTATTTTATTTTAATGGCAGATATGAATTCCAGCTATTTGACGTTTAAATTGATATGTATAGTCTTCTACCTGCTATAATAATGTCAAACACTCCCAATAACGTATTGCAGAAGAAACCAAATATGATGAGAATTAGAAAACAAGAGAATCAGAACGGAGATTGACGTTTCAATGACCAACAAAATTTTTTATTCAGGTGTCTTCCTCCTCTCTACACATGTCACCTATTTTTTACACATCTCTAGGAAAATCATTTCTGCTTCGCTTTATCATCTTCGAGTGCCGGCCCTCATTTAATACCCTACAACTCATCAAATCTTAGCTGCCGCACGGTCCCCTAACACCTCTATATTGAAACTTTATAATCTTTCTCCTCTAACTTCAATCAAAGAATTCATGTCGTCTTCTTTCCCCTTCTTCTTGTTTAATCTAAATACATCACATTCTCCATTCCAGAAACATAAGAACAGTCAAGGTTACCTCTTTAGCTCTTCTATTTCAACAAACAGAGAACAACCGTTCAGGTCAGTAACCAATTCTTTTGTCCATCACTTTTTTTATCCCAAGCTTTTCAATTTATAATGTCAACAAAACCGTTTCTTTATGTATACACGTCATTTCTTATAGATTTCCTCCTTATTCTCTGCTACATTAAATAATTATGACACTTGTGGACTAATTTGATTATTTTAATGGCAGATATGAATTCCAGCTATTTCGAGCGCAAAAGATATTTGAAAAGTGCCATAAAGCAGACATATGATCTTCAAAATGAGCTAGATGAATTACTTATCGGATACCATGCACGGAATAAAAAGGCACATAATAGTTCACATGAACTTCGCTATATCGAGATGTATCAAACTAGTCGAATGATAGAGATGGCGAACGATCTCAAAAAAGTAAACTTCGAGACAAGGAAATTTTATGAAAGACAAATTCATAAACTTATAGATTCACGTTTCTTCATACTGCAAATGTAAATAGTAGACATGTAAACTATTTTAAATGTATCTCAATTCTGAAGGAAAGTTTTCATCTTATTTCTTCTCCCAACCAATGCTTATTTCATTACATTTTGATATTATTTTTTATTTAACTATGACGTTAAAATTTTTCCTGCGTACTCTCGTCTTACTTTCGCCTCTCCAACCCCAACTATATCCTCTAATAGGATATGAAACCAACCCACCTCTTAGTTCGACTTATGATCATCTATCAATGCCCAATATAAATATATATAATGAAATATAAGGAACCCTTACATATTAAATGCCTTGTACATCTGCTCCTCTTTAACCTTTTTAATGTAGCAGTCATCGTTTACAAGATCGCCCTCATTTAATCTGATCCAACTCTTCAACTTCAAGTACTACATGGCTATATTTCTTCCCTACCAGACGGTCCACTAATACGTCTATATTTAAACTTTGAAACCTTTCTCCTCTTAACTTCAACCAAAAAATTCGTACCCTCTTCTTTTGCCTTCTTTTTGTTTAACCAATATTCATCACATCCTCCATTCCAAGAAAATAATGACTCTCAAAGTTACATCTCCTATTTCAACAAGCAAAGAGCAACCTTTCACTTCAGTAAGAAATTCTTTTCTTCGTTACTTTTTTTACCCCAAATTTTTATATTTATAATTTCAACAAAATCGTTTCTTTATCTTTACGTTCCATGTTTTAATCCGTTAACCACCATTCACCTTACTATTCTCTCCAACATCACATTGCCAAGCTATAATTACTTTCTATAATAAGCAATCACATAATAACCATCTAGAGTTCATTAGATTAATTTCACTGATTTTATTATACGTACTCATCTCAAATTTATCTTTCACAGAAATATAAATTCCCCATAACATCGAAGTTACGCAGATCCCAGAGAAACAATCAAACAGATTCAAGAGTGTTACGAGAAACTTGACAAGCTATACGAAAAAATCATGGCACCCAAACACAGAGGAGATAATCAGAAATCTTCCTCAAGCTCTGGAACAAATAAAGACGTTCCCAAGGTAGAGGCACCCAAACAAAGAGGAGATAATCAAAAATCTTCCTCAAGCTAAAGCTTTGATAACTAGTTTAACTTTACTGTCATCTTATTTTGACTCTGCTTCGTCTTAGTTTCTATCGTTTCATGTTTTACTTTCCGTAGTTGAAGTTTTTATAGTGTGTGGTGAACTATGTATTTCTGGGATTTTAATATATGTTGTACTCAGTGTTTGTGTCTTGCTGGTTTGTATTCTTTCTTTTAACTTATGTGTTCCTATCATTCTTTCAGTTTTTATTAAGTAAGAATGTTGGCTGATGAATGTGAAAAATGTTGCTTTAGGAATTGTGTAATTTACGCAAGATTTATCATCTGAAATGGGTCGGATGAATATAAGCTTAGGTCAGGAAAGACGTTTTCCAATAACCTAGTGACGATAATTGTATATTAGGAAACTATAATAGTAATCGGAAAAAAGGTTAGTATGTTGTTTAATCAAAAAAGAACTCACCTATTAACACATTGTTACAGTAAGATAGCTCTACATAATTCGGAAAATAATCTTCTCTCAAGCATAGCTCATCTTCTACTTTTGCTTGCGTCTCCTTTTACTTGCGTCACCTTTTGCTTCCGTCTGCTTTTACTTTCGTCTGTTTTTGCTTCCGTCTGCTTTTGCTTCCGTCTTCTTTTCAACTTCCCTCTGTTTTTCTTCTTTCGTCTGCTTTTCAGCTTCCGTCTACTTTCTTCACTTCGTCTTATTTTTGCTTCTCTGCTTCGTCTTATTCTTTCCCGCATTTTTGCACAGATCAGCCTTGTTTGTCAATTTTTTCGCCAAGCTATTGAAGATTTTTCATTAGATTATCTGTCCAGTATAAGAACATTCTTCATTCTAATATCGACAAAGTATTCAACTTCCGTCTGCTTTTCAACTCGCGTCTGTTTTTCTTCTTTCGTCTGCTTTTCAACTTCTTACTTTCATCATCTCACTTTTATCGTCTGACTTCTATCCTCTTACTTCGACATCGTTTTACTTTCGCTTCCTCTAACTTTAATCGTCATGCATTATCTGTGCGCGATAACAATATTCTTCATTCTAATATGCACTAAGGATTATTCGTTTGGGTCATCCTTTCCTCGAAAAGATTCAAGTCGAATCGCTAACCTTTCCCAAAGGCAACTTCTCCTTAATTTCTCCTTCATGTTACCGCTACTTCGTCTTACTTTTGTCTCCCCGCTTCATCTTATTTTTCTCTCAGGACTTCGTCTTATCTTTGCTTCTCCGCTTCCTCTTACTTTTTTCTCTGCGCTTCGTCTTACTTCTATATTTCCACTTCAACTTATTTTTGCTTCTTTGATCTTCGTCTTGTTCTTCTTTATTTAAAGCAGTTGAGTTGATGTCATTTCCAACTCGCATTAAATTTCACTTGCCAATTCTATAATCCTTCTTGGAATATACGAATTGATTAATCCTTCTTGGAAAACATTAACCTCTTTTATTTCAACAAACAAAAAACAACCGTTCAGGTCACTAACCGATTCTTTTCTCCATGACTTTTTTTATCCCAGTTTTCCAATTTATAATGTCTCCATAAATTTGTGAAATAATTATGACATTTATAGACTAATTTCATTATTTTAATGACAGATATGAATTCCACCTATTTCAACCGCTAAAGATATTTGAAAAAAAGCCATAAACGAGACATATTATCGTCAAATTTATCAAAGAAGTTAACTTCGAGACAAGGAAATTTTATGAAGCACAAATTAAAAAACTTATAGATTAAGGTATCTTTATACTGCTATTTTAATCTCAAAGAAAGTCATTTCATCTTATTTCTTCTCTCAACCGATGATTATTTCATTACATTTGTATATTATTTTTTATTTAACTATGACCTTAAAATTTCTCCGACGTATAAATTCAGTGAACACTTCCACTGCGCATTTGCGCATAATTATCCTGCTAGTTACATAATAAAGATAAAAGATGTGAGGCTCAACCTTCTAAGCCAACTGTTGGGTTGCAAACGTTCTACCAAAATGCAGCATCACTTAATACGCTTCCTTACATAGTTATCGCGTGTTCCCTTCATAAATTCCTTCTCCTTCCTTCCTTTCTGGGTAAAGTCTTTTAAGTTTTACTTGTCTATTTATTTATTTTTTTAATGGGAAAAACAGAAACTTGGACTTGGACATCGATCGTTATACAAAACTAATTTCTCTGACACAGCTTAGCTTAGCTCCTTAAACTGCAATTAGCTATAGCCTAGTTATCTCTCTCTTTCATTTGACATGGCGTTAATGTGACTGGTTGGCTTTTCTAAAACAGACAGAATCATAAACGTTAAAAAAGAAAAACTCAAGGCCTTTGTCGTCGTCGTATAGGGATAAGAAGCCTGGAGAGGTTCTTCTTTTCCGTGCCTTGGAAGGTCACTACACGGTATAATGTTGTTGAATTGTGTCAATGTCCAGCCCTTTCAACTTCACCACTGATTCAACGTGACCTTTAAGGGTAGTTAGCTCCCTTAGCCTGCGAAAACCAAAGCTTGAACAAATGAATTGAGTGGAGTTGTGTATTTATAATCCATTAAAATAGAATCCTTTCCTTACCTTGCCACCTCAGCCCGCCTCCTGGCTTGCTCTGCGATCTCTGAGAGTTCTCTGTAACTACTCTTGTCAGAAAACAGATTGGTTGTTTCAGGTGGTTGAAGACCATGAAGGGTTCTTTGAGCCGTAGCCCATTGAGCTTCTCTCTCTTCTTTACCATAGTCTTTCTTTGTGGTGAAGGCGGTCTGTTATTTTCAAAATATGAAAAAAAAAAAAAGGTGATTAAAGAGATTCTGCGTAAGGAAGGCTTGGAATTCACATCACACCGTGTCATTAAAAAAAAAAAAAAGGCATTACCTTGTTCTCCAATAGATTGTCCCAAGCCTTTCCACTAAGGATGTAGCGAATGGCAAACTTGAGTAGATCAAGCGGCACATAAGTCACCACACTATAGAGCCATATCACACCAGCCCAACCCCACCCCATTCCCTTGATACGTGCGAATCCCCAGTTTGCATACACTGCTATCAACGTTGCCACCTGTTTGTTACGCACAACCATTTCACATTTAGGACAGTATGATCAATAGCAGAATGTACCCACCCACCCCACAATAAATCACACTACATGGTTTTAAGTGTAAGGGTGAATGAATGAGTAATCTTTAGGTTCACAGAAATCCTGAAATAGCATTGGAGTAATGCAACCAAGAAACAAAATAGTTGATTAATGAAACTACTCACCAGCTGTGCTATGATGAATGCACCGACTAGAAGAAGTCCAGGACGTTCTGTATAAGACCAACCGCGAGACCTGGTAACGAATATAAGGGCCTGGCTCACAATGCTTACTTGTAGGTATAAGGCTGCCATCATTTCATGTGGTTTGTTATGTAATGATCTTACTCCAAACTTGTCCTACATTGACCAACAGCGAGATGTAAAAGCTGAAGAATCATAAAGAAAACCAACTACCACAATAAGATGCAGGATGTGCTTACTGAAAAGAAGTCAGTCTCTTTCATGGCCCAGAAAAATATCACTGTCATCAGTGCCAGATAACCTCCAAGCACAACTCCAGTACTGAATATCTCTCTAAGCTTCCAGCTATCAGGCCGTGGAGATGGCTTCACTCTATCCTTTGATATTGTCATAATTGTCCCTGAGACATGCAATTAATGAAATATACTCATCTTCATGGCAAACGACTAAAAGTTTTGCAAAGAGTTGTATCTTCACAAACATCCACGTATCTTACCATCATTTAGTATGGCGATAATCAGTACCATGAATGGAGCAAAGTCAAACTTCCATATCAACGCAATAAACATAAAACCAAACTGCAGGAATATAAAAAAAATTAAATCAATGTCTAAAGCAGTCTGATAAAGGTTTACAATGTATTTGAAATGTGCTTTAGCACTTACAACAATACGGATGGTAATTGAAACTGCATATATCTGCAAAAGACAACAAAAAGAACAGTGTCAGTTTGGACACTTCAAAACCCATAGAACGGATCGAGACTTGCAAGCTGAGAAGGATAATATAACTAACAGTATAATTCTTCATCCTCTGAAATATGGCCCTGCTGGTTAGCACAGCACTTATAATCACACTAAGCCCAGGTTCAGTGAGAACGATATCAGAAGCACTTCTAGCAGCATCTGTTGCATCGGCAACAGCAATTCCAATGTCTGCCTTCTTCAAAGCAGGGGCATCATTAACACCATCCCCTGTCATTCCACATATATGCTTCCTCTCTTGTAGCCTCTTAACAATTTCATATTTGTGCTCTTTAACAAGCATAAAAGTTGGGTTAGAAGAAGCAAGATTAGAATTCTACAATTGAACTGTAGGCATCAGATAATCAGATATTCAGAAAACAGTCTGTATATATGGCCTGGCCTTCATGTTTCAGTCAAAAAGAAAATCTAAACGCATGTTTTCATAAAAGAGAGAAGTCACATTTTTGAAAATCATGTGTGGGCGTGAGGAAGCACACTTTTTGCACACTATCTAAACAACTTCAGGCATAGAAATCACCTGGGAACACTCCGGCAAATCCATCAGCCTTTTCAATCAACTCGTCTACAGGAAGAGATGCAATAGAAGCATCCTTATCTTGTCCTAGGAGTGAGGAAGAGGGATACATGTTTGTTCCCATTCCAAGCCTCCTGCCAGTTTCCTTCCCGATGGCAAGTTGATCCCCTTTACAAGCAGAGAACAGTTCAGAAGTTGTAAGCCTTAAAAAGCAAACTTCTTATTATACATTAGCTACAAATTAAGGGTTTACGGTTTACCAGTAATCATCTTAACATTCACACCCAGGTTTAGGGCTCTTCTGATGGTTTCAGCACTGTCATGCCTAGGAGGATCAAACAGAGGCAACAAACCAACAAACTGCCATGGTCCACCTGAACTGTCTTTTGTTTTTTCAGGAACTTCCTGTAGAAATGAATTGAAGCAACAATAAGATCTGCTTCATCTGATTAACAGAAATTGAAAGCAGATGAAGCTCAGACTATACACCTGTCTTGCAACAGCTAAAGATCGAAGCCCACGTTCAGCAAACTTATCAATCACTGAATGAACCTTCTTTCTGACATCCTCCTTGCAATTGCATAGGTTTAAGATCTGTAACCAATCACAAAAAAAAAAAGAAATAACTTAGTGCTGGGCCTAAATATTCCATTCATCATTTAGTACTGAAGTAGAAGCAGTATTACCTGCTCAGGTGCACCTTTGCTTGCTCGATGCCAGTTGCCATCAGTGTCAATGTAGGTAAGAGCAGTCCTCTTGTCCACAGGATTGAAAGGGAAAAAATGAACCTCTCTAATGCCAGCTCGTGCCTGCCAATTGCCAACAGTGGTCATAAATCCCCGATCTACTGTCAATCACTGAAGCAAGAAACCAGCGAGGAAAAGGCATTAGAAGTTAAGAGTACCTCCTTTGGGTCTGCAAGCATGCCAACAATTGCAGCATCAATGGCGTCCTGATTTTCAGTTCTTGAGGCTCTCGCTGCAAGAAGGATAACTTGCTCTTTTTCAATACCCTTTACAAACACTTCAATTAAGCTTCTATCCACAGTCAGCTTGTTCAAAGTCAATGTCCCAGTTTTGTCACTGCATAAAACATCCATGCCTGCCATTTCCTCAATGGCAGTCATTCTCTTAGTTATAGCCCCTTGCTGGGACAGCCTATGGGAACCAATAGCCATGGTGACGGATAAAACCGTTGGCATAGCAATTGGAATCCCCCCAATTAAAAGAACCAGTAAGTTGTCGATTCCATCCCTGTACTTGCGATGCTGAATTGGGTACATGACAATTATCTCAATGGCTATCCCAATGGCAATCGAGCATATGCAGAAGTTACCAATTGCGGTAAGAACTTTCTGGAAATGTCCAACTTGATTGGTGCTGTCCACTAGATGGGCAGCTTTACCGAAGAAGGTATGCACACCAGTTGCAATAACAACTGCTTCAATTTCTCCCTGTTTGCATGTGGAGCCAGAGAACACTTCATCGGAGGGGTTCTTAGTGACAGGAAGTGATTCACCAGTAAGGGCAGATTGATCGATCTTCAAAGGATCACCTTCCAGGAGACGGGCGTCGGCGGGGATTATATCCCCCAGTTTAATGCTGATGATGTCCCCGGGAACCAAAATTGAAGCATCTTGCTCGGTCCATCGACCATCTCTCAGAACCTATAATATTTTTTTTGCCAAAAAAATAATATAAAATCATGTTACTGAAGAAGTAAGGTATGGTGTTGGAAAAAGAGTATGATGAGGCGAAAACAGGACGAGTATCAAACGAAGATTCAGTGGTCACCTTAGTCTTAGGGGCCAGACCAGCCATGAGGGCTGCTGCGGCATTACCGGCATTATTTTCCTCAATGAAACTGATTGTTGAGTTAATGAACAGCAAGACAAGAATCCCAACGAAATCCTGCCAATCAGGAGGTCTACCCTGCCCATTTGCCAAGATTATGGCCATCAAAGCTGCAGCCTCCATGACCCATGACAATGGGTTCCACATGAAACCAAGGAACTTGAGAATTTTGCTCTCCTGTTGGATTGTTCATTTCAGAAACAGAAAACTGGTGGAAACAATTTGGTTGAAGGTTTACGAAAACAAGACAGACCTTTTTCTCTTCTAGTTTGTTTGGTCCGAAAACTTGAAGCCTGTGGGCTCCCTCCTCCGAGGTAAGACCTTCTCGTGTACATTTCAGCTGCTCAAACACTTCTTCCACCGGAATCCGCTCCTGTAAATTAAATATTTAAAATTTATGAGCTTAGAATTTTAATCATAATCTCAGCACCAGCACCAGCACCAGCAGCGCCAATCGTTCGCTCTCAAATATGGCCACGCTTACGCTTAATTCTTTTTTCTTTCCCTCCCCCGAACAATTATTATCACTAGAGAAGGAATGGAATAAATTCTGACACACACAATCTTAAACAATTCAATTCCTATCACTAGAGAAGGAATGGAATCAATTCTGACACACAATCTTATTCTCTTAACACTATTTTTTTTTTTTTTTGAATGTGTGAAAAAAAAAACAAAACAAAGACGGCGCGTGGAATGTAATCTGACTTGACTTGGGTTGTGTGATTCGGTGACTGTCATGGGAGTGGGACCCATGCAGTTTCCTTTGCAAATCTTCTCAGGTGTCTACTATTTAAAACTCGTTAAATAAATTTCTTGCAACTTCTTTGGAGCAGACAACTCTGAATAGTGATTTTGGTGATGAGGAAAGGCTCTCCAGCAGCAATGACAATATTATGCTTCTCTCACTCACCTCTCCTTTAAAACCACCAGACCTTATTGGTTCTAATTCCAAGTTATTTGTATATAATTCGGCATAGTTTGAAGAATCAAGATGAGCATACGATACACTAGCTTGTTCTAAACCACAAAACCAAAACGAACCGACCCCTCTCATCAACATGAGTGAAACAAAAATTGGTCACATTCCTACAAAGAAAGGTGGAAAGGGAGAATTTACCAGATCAACAGACTCGTTTTTAATCTCCTCCAAGCTGATTCCCTTACTACTGGCCATCTTCTCTAGAGAGAGAATGATAAAAATACTCCTAACTACTAAAGGGTAGGAATCCACTCCCTACCTTTAATTAGAGCACAGCGAGAGAGCGAGGACGCTTGTACTCCTCCATGATCTGCTTATATATAGCAGGGTCTGGGCCTTGGGGTGCTCAGGTGGGCCCGCCTGTTGGCATTTTGTGTTTTGTCCAGAACAGCAGTCAACTCATAATTAATATTTTATTAAAACCAAAGTCATACTTCAAACAAATATAAAACAACATTATCGGCGTTGCTGACGCCACCCACCGATTGGCTATTGTGGTGTGGCTTGAGATACTTCTTTATTATTTTTCATGTTATGAACAATGACTTGTATTTAATTATGTTACAACGACAGTAGGCATAAAGTGTACACAAGTCCCTTATAGCTCTGAATAGTGTTGATAGTCGATACAAATCCGGGCGTGAAAGCCTTTTTGCATGCCATCGGCCATTAAATGAGACAAGGAGTAAGTATCCAACGAACCCACTTGACTAATGACTTTTAACTTTCAACCGTAATTTTTTTTAATATTTAATATTTTATTTTAAAAAAAAAATAAAAGATATTAATGTGATAATTAAATTTAAAGTTTAAATGTTGGCTACGGAGTCGTTGGTTTACTTTTCCGGCGTTAGCTTGCGGAAGCGGAGATTTCATTGTCATGTTTGATATTTCAAAGAATTTATGTGGTGGGTAAGAGCCGTAAGATGATAAAAATAATTAAAATTTTGTCTTATTGAAGATTGTGACTAAGGCTTAACTGCAATCAAATTTGGACGGGTCTTGAGATGAGACTAAAAGCGAAAGCAAGATCATGGTTATGGTTATGGTTAGGCGAAGAAGATACACATCAAATGTCATTAATAGGCGGCCCCATTCCTGAGAAAAGAAGGGATTTTGAATTTTCAACCCTTCCAAAATTCAAAGCTCTCACTTTCTATTATTAATTATCTGTCTTATATTCAAGTAACTAACCCATTAGCCCCTCCATTCCTATACATGTCCCCCACGCAGCGCAGCTGCAGTTCCCACCAGACAGTTGTCGTCGTTTCACTTTAGTTGGCCGTACATCATAAGGTACAACTTCTTGCACTTTAATGCCTCTTACATTAAAAAAAAAAATTAATTTCTTATATCACTAAATTAGATCACCTACCTAATGGATGAATAATTATAGAACAAAGGACATGAGGAATACTTCCTGTAAAGTTGGAGTCGAATATGATTTAGAAGAAAGAGAGGAGCATTGATGCTCCTCTCAGCAAAACCAAAACATAAAAGATAGGTATGGTAGTGTTGTTCTCAAGATCACCAAAAGTGAAAAACTCCATTCGGACTTGGAGTTAATGGCCACTTTCTAACGTCAATAGACCCTTGTTATATGTATGCCTTACCACCACCTTTCTCTCAGTGGATTCTTATAAATTACAACGTAGTTAGTTAATTCTTAACATTTGATGTATATATCCATGGAAAACCTTCAAAATTTGGACACAAAAGGAGGAACAGAAAAAGATACATATGCTATGTTTTCACTTGGAGGATTAGTTATGAAGTTCCCATGATGCCTGATGAAACCATATGCTTCTTTTCAAAAGTTTTGAGTCTCGGGATTTTGATGATAAGATGAGTCTATGACGTGAAAGGGGAGAGAAAAGTCACGGGAATGGCCCAACTTTGACAAGGAAACGAGGACGCTTTTGCTCCATGAAATTTGGTTGGAAAACTTAAGAAAAAGATTATAAATACGCACGCTAAGTAGTGGTCCTTGGGACTTAGAAAATTCTCTCACATGCTTCCTAATCCTATTCCTACCTATTATTGAAGAGAATAAGCTACACAACACGTCTCGTAAGAGAAACAAAGAGCACATATGACTCACGAAAGGGATGAGCTGCTTTGCTAGTTAGTAATGGATTGCATGTGACATTGTCACGATACTGCATATATGCGAACTCTTCAAAGCTCTATATTTTGTCTACCTTACAACCTCAACACACCCCATGAAGAGTAGCTTTTCTTGTGAAATAATGCATCCCCCTTTTTTTGTTATCCCGTAAGAATCTAATCCCAAAACAAAAGAGCGACAGAGAGGGAGAGATGCCGTCGTGAGAAACACTCTTTTGATGGGCGGAAAAGACAAGTGTAGATTTGACAAATCTTTTCATCCGGACAACTTCATTTTGTAAAAGAATAGGTGCCGGTGGTGACGAGAAGTACATGTATGAAAGCTCCTTACTACTTAGATTATTCAGGAGTTTAGATCTCTTGTTTAATATTACGATGTCTTATTGTGTCCAATAAATCTCAGTCATTTATTTATGTAGATCATGTGTAAGTTTCGTGTGAATCCCGCATAGATCTCACAAAATAAATGATTGAGATTTTATATGACAGAATAAGACAGAGTAATATAAGACAAAAGATCTTAATTCACCGTTCAGCATCATCTAAAATTATTAAAATATGAATACAAGTTCGTCATAAGGTGCTTGCTTGCTTGGCACGTGGACGCCACTTTCTCATAATCTAAAAGATTTGCCTTCCGTGGTGTTTCGTTTCTCCTCCCATTCCAATAATGACCTGTACCTAATGTTACAAAACTGAATGGGTCATCGAACCAATTAATTCTATCGATTCTGGGTTTGGCCGGCTTCGATCAACTATTCTATTTCGAGCAGGTGTGACGTAATAATTATACAATAATTATATTTAATTATATATAATATTAAAAATATTTATAAAAAAAAAAATTGTCGAACCGGTCAATTGACCGGTTTTGACCGGTTCACACCGGGCCAATTGAAGACCGATTTTGAGACCTAAATCGGACCGGACCACCGGCCGGTCCGGTCCAAATTTCAAAACCATGCCTATACCTATCCTTGTTCCTAAAAACTTGTGTTTGAATGCACTATCCAAATGTACGATATAGGCAGGTTTATCTGGTCGAGTTGAAACCGTGCAAGTTTCTCAGTAATCTTGTGTGGTATAAAAACATATGTCCGTTTTCAGACAACCATAATGATGATATGGTAAGGGCAATAATTTTGTGATTGGAAATTACCATCATCTACATGGGTCAACGGTTGGCAGCCACAAGAGATTTTGCTTTTGTGTTCAGAGTGAATATATGGAGCCGTTGGAAATACGCATCAATCAATAGTCACTATATTTTCAACGTCTTCTCAAGAATTATGCAAACAGCAATCGAATTAAGTAACCCAAGGAAATACTAAAATTTTCAATTCTAATCAAGAAATTAAACGGATCTGTTGGATTGCTGGACAGAGTTTAGGTTAATAACCTGAATAGAAAAATGCCAAGTTAAAATAGTGATGGCCAAAGTTTTGCTCGCATGAAATCCTATCAAGTTTATCAGATATAACACATTGAATTTGGATGGAAATGCCCCAATTGTCAAACCACTTATTGAAGAAAAATTAGTATCAATAAAAAAAATTCCCACAGATGTGTCTCACTTTTCCAACTTATGCAAAAATACTAATTAAGAGGCTAGATGAGTTTCACACACACGAAGAATCTTGTGCTAACAAAACTAGCTACCTCTCAAATTATGCCCCTACATGCAAACTATTACTCCATAATGTCATTTATTAGAAATGCTTTCCATCAAAAAACGCAAGTTAGGCTAATGTGGAGCTATAGTTGAATTATGTCTGTCAATGTATCGTCTTCCTGCTTCTTCCCATAAATGTTATAGGTCAATTTATAAGCGTTTCGTGGATTTGACTCAAACTATTTTAGAATAAGATCAAATTTAGTCTGAAATCTAATTAGGTTTAACTCATCCCATTTGAATCCGAGTCTAATAAGATTTTTAACAACCTGATTCTATTCAAAAATTGAATTATCTCAACCATTATGTCAATCTTGATCCGACCCATCAATCCATTTCTCTTGTCTTTAATGATCCCTCCATGACCAAATCTAGAAACAAGTAATTTTCCTATTTGAGATTGTAGTTTTCATATCTTGAAATTACAAATTTAAAAAAATTTTGAATAGAAAACTATGAAATATATTCAAAAGCAACAGTTCTTTCTTATATGTTAAAATAACATTAGAAATTAGAAGGAGATGGGGACCCCTCCGTCATCATATCTTAAACAAGCAATTTTCATATTTAGATAAGTATCTTCCACATCTTAAGTCTATAAATCTCTAAATTGCTTGAATAGAAAACTATAAACCATATTCAAAAGTAATAGCTTCTTTTCATATGCAATATATGCTGAAATAACGATAGAAAGAGACAGGTAAAAAAACTATGACAGAAGCATGAGAATAAGATTTGTAAAAAATAGTTTTTAAAAAGAAGATAGAAGAAGAGATACATTGAGAGAGAGCCATAAAAGACAGTTGAAGAATAAAAGAGAGAAAAAGACATATATTGAGAGAGAGAGCCAGAAAGGAGCAACTCTAGCATTACCTAGATAGTAACAAAAGAGAAAAGGGGGTTACAATAAATAGATTTTTGTATATATAGTTAGCCTTTAGGTTAGATCGGGTCATGAAGTCCGAGTTCAAGCCTAATTCGATCATTCTTAAAAAGAGAATTTGAGCCCAACGTAAGGTTTGGTCAATTGTAGTTAAGCCAGTAATTTTAGACTAGGTAGATTTAGAGCTTAATTGTCAAACTTATTTACAATGCTAAAACTTCAGTAAAGCTCACAACACATATGAGAAAATTCTAATCAAACCATATGGCCAAAAGCTAAAGTGATTGAGTAAAAAGAAATATGAAACACAAACAACTAAATATCAAATAAGAAAATTGTAATGCATCAGTTATATATATGCATTATTTCCTTCTCTACTTGTAAACTTCTATTACTAAAAAATCTGACAATTTTAAAATGAAGTTAAAGTATATAAACAATCCTACATATACTTTTCACCTCCTTCTTTCTTTATGGGGTAACAATCAGTGGGCTAAATTTGGAGTTAGCTAATTGATTCTCAACTTACTCTACATTTTAGCTATATGATGTATATATAAAGATGAAATTCTCATTATTAAAAGGTGGAATCTTGATTCCAATAATTCACATTGCTAGTTATATTCGAGTATCTTTGTTAAATATCCCTTCTATTTACACAATTATCACAAACAAACACATAAACAACAATATACATTTAAAAATAAAATGAATATAAATAAATTTTAACAATAGGAGCAAGGTCATTACGTAAATTTGAAATTTGTCTCCTATAACATAATTCCCATTACCCAAAAAAGTTAATGATAAAAGTGTACTCACCCAATAATTATTCCATAAAACATGCAAGAGGTGGTAGCCAAGAAATGTTTTAAAATAAGCAGTGTCTAAAGAATAATACTATATGGTAGAACAACATTAGCCATAATCAGATGAAGCACCAAATGGAGCAACCAAAATCTTCAATCTTATTAAGAGGAATGGTCTGATATTTAGGGATAGGATCATTTAGTGGCTTATATCCTTTTGGATATATCTTGAATTCCTCAATCTCAATTTTTTCTAGCTAAAAAATCCTTGATAGATCAAGAACAATAAATTAAAAAGGCTCTTGAGATTACTGGTTGAGCATTTAAGTATTAAAAAGCTAACATCTATAGCTAGGATGAGAATGGTATCAACCAACAACAATCTCCATTCATCCCACCTGAATGTCAATATTTGCTTATAAATAAAGACCACTCTCTTTCTCTCTCTATTGTGATTCTTATCTTTGTTTTCTTTTTGTATTCCTATCTTTCTTTGATCTTTTATTTAAATATTAAGTGATTACTAAAAGTAGTGATTATGGAATTAAGCCTAAAAGCAATCATTATCAATTTTGTATCAGAGCTAACATTCTTCTTCAAAAGTGAAGTATTTAATGATCGAGGGAATATGGGGATAAAAGTGGAGATGACTTGAACAACATGTATTATAAGTATTATTGAAAGAAAAACTTTTGCAACTATATTAGCAAGGAGGACATAGGAGCTCGGAATCAAAAGGAGACAAGTGAGTGATAGAACATACAAACGTCGAAGGGGCGCAACTGGAGTATTACAACATTCCTACTAACCTTTGTAAGATTGAGTTTTCCATTTTCAGAAAAGAGGGTTTATGATCTTGGATATTCAAATATGAATAGTTTTCCATTCTCAACTGTACTCTGTCAAAAATGAAAGTAGGTCTAGTAGTGATGCACCTAGAGGGAGAAGTTGTAACATCCCATTTTCGATGGCAAGGGTCTTATCATAAATTGGGACGGGTTAGGAGTACTGAATTATATCTCGGCTTGAACATACAACTTATCGCCTCTATGATTGATAGTTTGTTGCACTTGCACATGGTAAACATGCATTCATGACATTTTCTGGCTTAGGTTTCAAATTGAGATCTTTTGTGAAATTTATAGGATAGTTGTATTTGGAAAATTATTTGGAGTGCGCCATTGAGTGTTTTACATTTTTAGGGATTTATGAAAATTTTTCTGAAATTTTTCGGGGTTCTAGCCCGGACCGAAAAATTTCAACTGACCGACTGAGTGAACTTTTTTGTACTGAACAGGATTGCCTAATGGCATGAGATTAGTGGATAAATGATGTTAGGGAATTATTTTAGTGCCATGATTAGAGAGTAATTGGGATTAGTACTAATTAACTAGGATTATGTGATTTTTTTGTCTTTTCCCAATTTAAATGCCAAGTGTCCTTCCTTATTAATTAATTTTGTCTTATATTATGGAGCACCTACGACTTTCCTTGGCCATCTTATTTAAAAAGTCATTTGGAAAGCTTTGAAAGCCTATCTTCCTCCTCTCATCCGAACCTTGCCTCTTCTTGTCTCAATTGCTTCTTTCGATGGTCTCCTTCTCCTTCCACTCTTCTTAGTTACTTGCTTGCCTCTCTTTACTCTCAACCAAGACCAAGTGGAAGCCTTGTAAAGGTGATGGTGAGTGGTGTATGTGTAAGTGGATGATCGTGTGGTGAAGGGAGGAAGGTGGAAACTTGGAAAGAAACAATAAAGCTTGAAGCTTGTTAGGTGAGAACTTATGGTTGTGTTCTTTAATAGTTAAATGCATTTTTTTTGTGTTGTTTTATGGATGAGAATTTTGTTGTTGTATGTGGCTATGTAATTTGGTTATTTTATTGATGGTTGATTGGTGAATTGATGAGGCAAAATCTAATGCATAGAAGTAGAGAATTTAGATGATTGAAAGTGAAATTATGTTTATAGATTAGTAGATTAGTGTCAAACATGATGGATTATGGGATGAGTGTGTGCTGCCAACTTTGGTGTAATCATGTAAGAAAATGTTGTGTTGAGTTTGTGGCTGAATTAGAGGTGAAAATGGATGTTTAGTGATGTGTTATTGATGTTAGAAGTGATAGAAGTTAGGTTGTTGATGAAAGCTGGAAACTTGTCATTGAACCTACTGTAATGTTTTGATCATAACTAATTGTGTAGGTGAGCAAATGAGGTAAGGTTTGTCCTCAATGAAACTTTGGGATGTTGGCTACAATTTTGTATGAAATAGGTGTTGTTAAATTGTAATGTTAGAAGGGTGAATTTTTGCATGGAAAGTTTCTGTTTGTAGAGTCTGTGAACAGTACCCGCATATATGACCTGATTATTTTGTTGATTTTTCTAAATTAATTGATATGGAATTAGGGAAAATCGTCTTCATGAGAGTTGAATCCTACATTGTTAGCTTTCCATTTCCACTGATCTTGTAATTTTTCGATCAGTATATTGGGAGTTATGCATTGTGGCATGTTGACTGATTTTTGTCATGTGTGGAAAGCTAGCCTCATTGTCGATTTTGTGAGCTTTCGGATTGGAGGCAATTTTAGCAATTTATGTGGACTGAATTGGTGTGAGTGATCTTCTGAAAAGTTGTAGAGGAAGAAATTATCTTGAAAATGAGATATGGCATGTAATTTTTAGAGGTCAGAGTTGGGAGTTATGATTTTGCAAATACTGATCCTACATTAGGATGTGGATGGCTGATCATGGCAGTAACTTGCATAATAGTTTTGAAATTGTTAGAAATCGAATTGGATTTTGAGTTCTTCATGAAACTTGAAGTTTGTGATCTTATCTTTTCAGGAACATAAGGTAGTGAATTTGGTGACATTTTTACTAAGAGATATGCTGTTTGGAAAATTACTACCCAGATTGATTGATTTCAGTAGACTGATTCTTTGTTGAATTGTTTGACCTAGTTAGTTATGGAATTTGATTTTGGGTTGTTCATGAAAGTTGTAGATGACATTGTGAACTTATTGAGCATATTTATGTGGTAATTTATGGCTGAAGAATCAGAGAGTTATGGAATTTGCAATGTACTATTCTGTTTTAATGGGATTTGAGTAGGCAGTAGCTTTGATGGGATATTTGACATCCTTAGGGGTGAAATTGATTTTTATGGTCTTCATGAGAATGGTAGAACTTTTCATGATCTTTCCAACAAGCTATGGTTTGTATTTTTTTTATTTGTGTGCAAAGAGTTATGGGTGCTGGAAATTCGGATTGGAAATAGGAAAAAAATAGTGAGTAGAACCTCGCCTAGGGCGACGCCTCGCCCCAGCGAGGCGAGGTAGGATGGCCCGGTCGCTAGGGCGACGCCTCGCCCTAGCGACGAAGTGAAGCGAGTCGGCCTCGCTAGGGCGACGCCTCGCCCCAGCGAGGCAGGCGCAGATATATATATGTTTATTATTATTTTTTATTATTTGGCATTAAGTGACCTAATTATTTCTTTTGTCAATTTCTTTTCCGTCCGACGTCCGATTGACCTGATTCTTGAGGCATCGGATTCGTAGAACATTTAATTTCATTTTGTAAGAAATTGGGAATTTTTGGACGGGAAATTGACGTAGCTCCGGGTAACGGAGCCTTTAATCACTGTTTTGTTTAATTGGGGACCTATAGAGGTCCGAATTGCACACCGTCAGCGCCAATAGGTTTCTAATTTTTAGACGGATTTTATTATGGGAAAATTTTGGATTAGGGCCGGGAATGCCATGAACATGCATTATACACGTTTTACTTATTCCATATGCATTGTTTGATATTTCTAACTGTTCAGTTGGTAATGTATTCTTATGTTAATTGTTATAGAGGCACACCGAACGTCACCCACGGACGTTGCGAGACTTCCCGGCATTAGCTCGGAAGTTATTAGGTGAGTAACCTAGTTGGTTTCTCAATCTATGTGTGTTTAATATGACGCATTGATGCCATGTGGAGATAATGGAGGAATTATGTGTGTTTACTTTTGATTGATTTCGGACCATAGGTGTCCGAAGTATTGAAAACTTGTTATCGAAGTGCTACTTGTGTGTAACTGTTTGTGAACATTTGCATTGAGATCTCGGACCAAAGGTCCAGAAAATGGGAAATTGATATTGGAGTGTTAGTTATGCTTTTGATACATGGGATGTGACTATCAATGTGATATGGTAGGATGCAATAAATTGGAAATGTATATGATTGAAATACGGACCGAAAGTCCAAGATATGGCAAATAACATTGACTTGTAAATGGAAATTGGAACATGTGCATTGCATGCATCAAAGTATGATCGAGATAAAAGCGGTTGTGGCCGGAGCGACCACCGTATCGGGGCATATCACGCCTAACGATATATGAGCTTTCAGCTCAACGCACAGGACCTCAGGTCCAACGTATTCAGAGCCTCAAGCTCAATGTATTAGAGCTTTAAGCCCAACGAAATTTCAGAGCCACTGGCTCACCGTTATTGAGCTCAGGCGCACGGTCACAACAACGTAATGAAAATGAAAAGGGTCTCATGTGTTTTGCATATATAGTATGAGTAAATGTGGATGGTATGAAAGGCGATACGCCTTACATTTGTGAATTGGGATTGTATGTGATAATTGTGTTTATGCATGAATTGAGTGAACCATCGATGATGGTTTCTCATTGAGTTCGCAAACTCACCCAACATTGCAAATATTTTTCAGGGATCGAAGAGTACCCCGTTGGGCACGGGAGTATGATTACCAATTGCAAGTCAAAGTTAAGGTCGGGATCAGTTCACGTCTGCATTTGTGTCATTTAGAATTATGTGTAAATTTGTATTTCCACAAGATTAGTATTGTTATTGCTGAGTGCCCCAATTGATTAATGTTGTATTGTAATTTGATCACCGAAATAGTGTTTTGTTGAAAATGATTTCGTATTAGAACGGGCCCAAATTAATTACTGATATTTGCGCACTCGATGGGTTTTCCAAAAAAAAAATGTATTACCGAGTTTTAAACTGCATTGACTGCTCTAGCATACCACCCTGCGGGTCGCGGGCTCGGATATCACCAACGATATCGGGTTCGGATTTCGTGGGAGTGGGATGCTACATTTGTGGTATCAGAGCCCAGAAGTACAATCTTACATGGGCTTTCTAAAAAAAAAAGAGAAGTGTCAAGTTACGTGCATTTAAGTCATGTCACGGCAGACAGTGACAACTGATCCCCAGTGTAGTATGTGAGTCGTAGGCATAAGTATGTCTTAGTCGTTTAAGCGGTTAGAAAAGGTGAGAAAAAGGATAATGTGTTAGAATGTGAGAAAAGGAAGTAATTGATATCGCAAAATAAGAAAAAGTGTATGGTTCGATCAGACAGATGAATATTTAGTGTACTGGTATTGATGGATATCTTGTGAAATATACTATTAGAGTGATATGGGGTATATCCTTGACTGTGAGTTTGAAATAAAGATTATAGTTGTGAATTAATAGAGGAAAATAGAGATGTGATAATGGTAAGATTTCCAGTGTATAAGGTGAATGAAAATAAAGTGTTCTATGATATAGAGAAGTTACAATTGGGATTGATTACCGTAATAAGAGTTATAAATAAGGATTGATTTGGAGTCAAAAGATATTAAGTGCAAAATCAAGAATGATTTCATATCTGTGATAGTGATTTGAGTGTGGAAATATATGGGTATAATGCAATAATGAAAAGATTGAAATGTAAGACAATGAAATTGGTAGATGAAAAAGTTGTTCGGGTTTAATTGATCTGCCTAAGTAAATGCACACCTAATTATGGGAGCCCTATGGTAAGTGGAAATGTCAAGCTGTAATTGATGAGTTAATGGATAATTGCTAGCCAAAAGTCTTGTAAAAAAAAATCCCTTTATGAGTTAGAAGAAGAAATGAAAGTGCTTATAACGATCAGTTGTGAATGACTAGAGATTGTATATGATCCTCACGATCGAGGACGGGTGTATACAGGAAGGTTGCTGCGTTCATTTGTCACTGTAAGTGTATATCTGATAGTGGGATTACCATCATGGGTGAAATGATCAAGCATAAATTAATAATTTACGTGAATATGATATAGGAAGTAATCGGTGGCCTATTACATAAGCTCCGACTATAATGTCAGTAGCTCAAGTTGAGCATGAGTTAGAGTCAGGCATGAGCATGCTTTGAGAAAGAAGTGAGACAATTAAAGATGTTCGCATTGGTAATGAGCTTGAGGGAATAAAAAGAGGGGCATGAATATAGTAAGGTCCCCATGATCAAGAATTGGTACCAAAAAGAGAATGGTTATCAAGAATTAAATGAGATTAAGGTGTTCTTAGCAGTATGAGCTATTAACGGGCAAATTGATGGGAATATATATAATTGTCAGATAAGATGTGATGATCTTAAGTGCCCTTCACAGGTTGATCTTCGTGAAGTATCAAGAGTAACTGATATAGATATATATATATATAGTGATGAAAAATGGATTGACAAAGTTTTATGAACTGTATTTAATCTAGCAGATACGTTAATGAGATGACTCTGATTATGTAAGAGAATTACTGAATATCACAGAAACATCAATTGCGAATTGGAGGAGATCAAAGGTTCGATATAACGATTGTTTATTCACGTCGGTGAGTGATCTATCGTGAATAAATTGAGTTATGTGGAGAAATTAAGGTAAGGAACATGTGACAGAATATGTTATAATGAGAAAATGATACGAAAATTGTTCCTTATTGGCGACGTTCGATAATTAACGAGTTATATGAATCAACTATGGGTATAAGAAGTTTATTGTATGACTGAAAAGAAACATGTCTCAATTGTGTTTGGAGTGGATAATGGATATATGCATAAATAATCAATTGAACGCATTTGGAAAATGAAATAGATGAATTGGTATAGTTGAGGAAATTGGTTATCATGCAAGTCTCATAAGAGTGAATATTGACCTGATTGAATGAATAAGGGATGAATTAGTATACGAACATGATATATTGGGAGAATTAATAAAGATATAGGTATTGATAAAATGCGACAGTTCAAGAGATATGTGTATGCGGAATTTGGAATTAATTAGAACTAACAGAATGCTGGATGCGTTCGGAAATTGTCAAAGATTTTCTGGTTTTAGTAAATTGACAAGAATATTTGAGGAAAATGTGTGAATGTTATGACTGATGAGCATAAAGGAGACATTTGGAGAATTTACTCTATATACTGAAGTGTTCCAGTAAAGGTTATGATGTGATGTGATCTATTGAAATTGTATAAAGTGATTTTATGTACCTTAGGGCAAATATAATTCCATGGACGGTATTATGATTGATGATTTGAAATTTGTTATTCTGAGTGTGGTCTAAAGGCTTGGAGACATTAATCGTACAGAAATAGTTTGGAGATGTTTATGAATATACAAATCGTTATTTCGTGCATTTGAATGATTTAAAAAGGATTAAGCGGCTAATTTCTTCTAACTAAGCTAATGGTGCAATTCAATGGATTGAACGGAACAAAATCTCAATTGCAGAAGATCGAAATTTGGCCAATTAGGTTATCAAATCTAGTGTATTATGTTCATAGTCGAACTGATAAAAAAAAGGGGCAAAAGAAAGTATTATTAGTTATTGGAAATTCAAGTTAGTGTGCATCAAAATGGATTGGCAAAACCCGAAGTGAGGATGCAGAAATTGTAAACCGTATTGAGGAAATGAAAATAACTCCAATTGCTGAGGGAAGTGATAGGTCTAGTTCAAATTAAGAAATATGGGTAATACCCATTATGGGAACTGTTAGTGAAAACTTAAGGAATAATCGAAGCTTTATGTTCTAACAAGAGCGTATGGAAAGTGTAATTGAAAGGTTAGAATGGGAAATCGAATGATTATAAGAGAGATTAACCAACAGACTTGACTGCTGGAGACAAATGTGAAACTGATAATTTTGGAGTTCATTGGGATATGAGATTGATGTCTAGTGCAAAGGGATTGTGGCATGAAAATCATTATATTGGTGACACCATTTGACTAGTGTAGAAGGGGTTTTACTGCTAAAAAGGAGTCGTATCCCTATATTATGTGATCAGGGCAATAAAGTGATAGGTTAAGTAATTTAAGATGGTGACAATGAATCGAATTGATTCACACTGAGGTTACAAATGTCATGAGATTTGTGGGTTGATAATAACGAAATCTGATAAGTAATAAATGAAATATTTTGAAATGTGTCACCCGGGCCACAATGTACTTAGGTGGAAGTAAAGGTGTAATTACGGAAAATTGAATTCGTGAGGAGTGGCCTCTATGCGACTGTGGTGTGAATAGAATTATGGATTGGTAAGTTAGGCTAAAACCTAAAAGATGATTCAGATTCACAACGTGTTTCATAATTAGAATTATGAAATATCGTTAGGATCCGGTATATATGTGTTTCATATTGAAAGTGACGAATTGCGCGTAATCATGAGAAAGCAGTAAAATCAGGTAAAGTTTGAGAAAGGAAAAAGAGTAATTGGTTGTTTTGATCTCCGTTAATTGATAGAATTTGGTCGTGTAGTGAAATTAGTGGGAAACAGAAGGTATTAATCGAAAAGACTCCCCTGCCTTCCTGACCAATCATATATGAAATTTTGAGGACGAAATTTTTATTAGGAGGGGAGAATTGTAACATCCCATCTCCGATGGCAAGGGTCTTATCATAAATTGGGACGGGTTAGGAGTACTGAATTATATCTCGGCTTGAACATACAACTTATCGCCTCTATGATTGATGGTTTGTTGCACTTGCCCATGGTAAACATGCATTCATGACATTTTCCGGCTTAGGTTTCAAATTGAGATCTTTTGTAAAATTTATGGGATAGTTGTATTTGAAAAATTATTTGGAGTGCGTCATTGAGTGTTTTACATTTTTAGGGATTTATGAGAAATTTTTTGGAATTTTTCGGGGTTCTAGCCCGGACCGGAAAATTTCAACTGACCGACTGAGTGAACTTTTTTGTACTGAACAGGATTGCCTAATGGCATGAGATTAGTGGATAAATGATGTTAGGGAATTATTTTAGTGCCATGATTAGAGAGTAATTGGGATTAGTACTAATTAACTAGGATTATGTGATTTTTTTGTCTTTTCCCAATTTAAATGCCAAGTGTCCTTCCTTATTAATTAATTTTGTCTTATATTATGGAGCACCTACGACTTTCCTTGGCCATCTTATTTAAAAAGTCATTTGGAAAGCTTTGAAAGCCTATCTTCCTCCTCTCATCCGAACCTTGCCTCTTCTTGTCTCAATTGCTTCTTTCGATGGTCTCCTTCTCCTTCCACTCTTCTTAGTTACTTGCTTGCCTCTCTTTACTCTCAACCGAGACCAAGTGGAAGCCTTGTAAAGGTGATGGTGAGTGGTGTGTGTGTAAGTGGATGATCGTGTGGTGAAGGGAGGAAGGTGGAAACTTGGAAAGAAACAATAAAGCTTGAAGCTTGTTAGGTGAGAACTTATGGTTGTGTTCTTTAATAGTTAAATGCATTTTTTTTGTGTTGTTTTATGGATGAGAATTTTGTTGTTGTATGTGGCTATGTAATTTGGTTATTTTATTGATGGTTGATTGGTGAATTGATGAGGCAAAATCTAATGGATAGAAGTAGAGAATTTAGATGAATGAAAGTGAAATTATGTTTATAGATTAGTAGATTAGTGTCAAACATGATGGATGATGGGATGAGTGTGTGCTGCCAACTTTGGTGTAATCATGTAAGAAAATGTTGTGTTGAGTTTGTGGCTGAATTAGAGGTGAAAATGGATGTTTAGTGATGTGTTATTGATGTTAGAAGTGATAGAAGTTAGGTTGTTGATGAAAGCTGGAAACTTGTCATTGAACCTATTGTAATGTTTTGATCATAACTAATTGTGTAGGTGAGCAAATGAGGTAAGGTTTGTGCTCAATGAAACTTTGGGATGTTGGCTACAATTTTGTGTGAAATAGGTGTTGTTAAATTGTAATGTTAGAAGGGTGAATTTTTGCATGGAAAGTTCCTGTTTGTAGGGTCTGTGAACAGTACCGCATATATGACCTGATTATTTTGTTGATTTTCTAAATTAATTGATATGGAATTAGGAAAATGGTCTTCATGAGAGTTGAAGCCTACATTGTTAGCTTTCCATTTCCACTGATCTTGTAATTTTTCGATCAGTATATTGGGAGTTATGCATTGTGGCATGTTGACTGATTTTTGTCATGTGTGGAAAGCTAGCCTCATTGTCGATTTTGTGAGCTTTCGGATTGGAGGCAATTTTAGCAATTTATGTGGACTGAATTGGTGTGAGTGATATTCTGAAAAGTTGTAGAGGAAGAAATTATCTTGAAAATGAGATATGGCATGTAATATTTAGAGGTCAGAGTTGGGAGTTATGATTTTGCAAATACTGATCCTACATTAGGATGTGGATGGCTGATCATGGCAGTAACTTGCATAATGGTTTTGAAATTGTTAGAAATCGAATTGGAGTTTGAGTTCTTCATGAAACTTGAAGTTTGTGATCTTATCTTTTCAGGAACATAAGGTAGTGAATTTGGTGACATTTGTACTAAGAGATATGCTGCTTGGAAAATTACTGCCCAGATTGATTGATTTCAGTAGACTGATTCTTTGTTGAATTGTTTGACCTAGTTAGTTATGGAATTTGATTTTGGGTTGTTCATGAAAGTTGTAGATGACATTGTGAAATTATTGAGCATATTTATGTGGTAATTTATGGCTGAAGAATCAGAGAGTTATGGAATTTGCAATGTACTATTTGTTTTAATGGGATTTGAGTAGGCAGTAGCTTTGATGGCATATTTGACACTCTTAGGGGTGAAATTGATTTTTATGTCTTCATGAGAATGGTAGAACTTTTCATGATCTTTCCAACAAGCTATGGTTTGTATTTTTTTGATTTGTGTGTAAAGAGTTATGGGTGTTGGAAATTCGGATTGGAAATAGGAAAAAAATATTGAGTAGAACCTCGCTAGGCGCCGCCTCAAATGAGGCGAGGTAGGATGGCCCGGTCGCTAGGGCGACGCCTCGCCCTAGTGACGAAGTGAAGCGAGTCGGCCTCGCTAGGGCGAGCGCAGATATATATATGTTTATTATTTTTTATTATTTGGCATTAAGTGACCTAATTGTTTCTTTTGTCAATTTCTTTTCCGTCCGACGTCCGATTGACCTGATTCTTGAGGCATCGGATTCGTAGAATATTTAATTTCATTTTGTGATAAATTGAAAATTTTTGGACAGGAAATTGACGTGGCCCCGAGTAACGGAGCCTTTAATCACTGTTTTGTTTAATTGGGGACCTATAGAAGTCCGAATTGCGCCCCATCAGCGCCAATAGGTTTCTAATTTTTAGACGGATTTTATTATGAAAAAATTTTAGATTAGGGCCGGGAATGCCATGAACATGCATTATACACGTTTTACTTATTCCATGTGCATTGTTTGATATTTCTAACTGTTCAGTTGGTAATGTATTCTTATGTTAATTGTTATAGAGGCACAGTTGGAACGTCACCCCACGGACGTTGCAGAGACTTTTCGGCATTAGCTCGGAAGTTATTAGGTGAGTAACCTAGTTGGTTTCTCAATCTATGTGTGTTTAATATGACGCATTGATGTCATGTGGAGATAATGGAGGAATTATGTGTGTTTACTTTTGATTGATTTCGGACCATAGGTGTCCGAAGTATTGGAAACTTGTTATCGAAGTGCTACTTGTGTGTAACTGTTTGTGAACGTTTGCATTGGAGATCTCGGACCAAAGGTCCGAGGAAATGGGAAATTGATATTGGAGTGTTAGTTGTCTATTTGGATACATGGGATGTGACTATCAATGTGATATGGTAGGATGCAATAAATTAAAAATGTATATGATTGAAATACCGGACCGAAAGTCCGAAGATATGGAAAATAACATTGACTTGTAAATGGAAATTGGAACATGTGCATTGCATGCATCAAAGTATGATCAGATAAAGGCAGTTGTGACCGGAGCAGCCACCGTATCAGGGCATATCACGCCCAACGTATATGAGAGCTTTCAGCTCAACACACAGTACCTCAGGTCCAACGTATTCAGAGCCTCAGGCTCAATGTATTAGGGCTTTAAGCCCAACGAAATTTCAGAGCCACTGGCTCACCGTTATTGAGCTCAGGCGCACGGTCACAACAACGTAATGAAAATAAAAAGGGTCTCATGTGCATTGCATATATAGTATGAGTAAATGTGGATGGTATGAAAGGTGATACGCCTTACATTTGTGAATTGAGATTGTATGTGATAATTGTGTTTATGCATGAATTGAGTGAACCATCGATGATGGTTTCTCATTGAGTTCGCAAACTCACCCAACATTGCAAATATTTTTCAGGGATCGAAGAGTACCCCGTTGGACACGGGAGTATGATTACCAATTGCAAGTCAGAGTTAAGGTCGGGATCAGTTCACGTCTGCATTTGTGTCATTTAGAATTATGTGTAAATTTGTATTTCCGCAAGATTAGTATTGTTATTGCTGAGTGCCCCAATTGATTAATGTTGTATTGTAATTTGATCACCGAAATAGTGTTTTGTTGAAAATGATTTCGTGTTAGAACGGGCCCAAATTAATTACTGATATTTGCGCACTCGATGGGTTTTCCAAAAAAAAAAATGTATTACCGAGTTTTAAACTGCATTGACTGCTCTAGCATACCACTCGGATATCACCAACGATATCGGGTTCGGGTCTCGTGGGAGTGGGATGCTACAGAAGTCCTAGCATGACATGAGCTATACTTGAAGAATATGTTAACAATAAAACCATTAAGCTAGGTTGAGTACATTTTAGGCTTATAACAAAAATTTGGTTAAGCTACATTTGAGGACCCTATTAGGGACTTGAAAAGGCTACAAAAAAAGGAATGTGGGGGAATACTACGTGAATTTCAAAAAAAATTTCCATAGCTAATGATGATAGGGTAATTTATGTTGAGTTTATCCCTTAAAATATTAAAATTGAGATGGAATATCTAGTCAAGATTTGAAATCCTCAAAATTTACGACAAACATATGATTGGTTATATTATGCCAAGGAATGAGCAAGATGCTACCTATACCTTTTGCAATTAATTCAAATCAGGGTAATCGAGCAAAAAGTTATTCATATATAGTAACAAGGGTGACGACAAGTAAAGAAATGAATGAAATACGAGCTAAAGTGATAAGCTTTTGGTGTAAGGAGAAATATACTCCAAGACATAAATGTAAGAGATGTATGTTGCAAATGTATATATCTAAAGAAGAAAAGGAGGAGAATATAGAGGAAAATGAAGAAGAGATGCGAGGTTAAGCTATTATTTTATTACAAACTATACCTAGAATCACCTCCCTCGAGTTTTAGTAGGATAAAATTAAGGTACAAGTTAAAGGTTAATCCATACATATATTAACAGACTACAAAAATACCTATAATTTTGTTAATGTGGGAGACTTAAAAATGAAAGCTACCAATTGGTAGCAATTAAACTAGCAAATATTTACATAAGAGGGGATCAGAGATTTAATTCCATTAAATATGCAAGAATTTTCATTTGGAAAATAAATGGCCATATATTTGTAATTGATGCTTTAATAATTAATATAGGACATGATATAGTTAGAGGTGTAGTGGTATCCTCACTTAATGATATGTATGCAATTATCTAAAGGCTACTATGAGATTTAAATGGAATGGACAGATAAAAGACTTATTTGGCAATGAGAGATGTTATTTTCCAGTTCTTTGTAGTTTAAAGGGGGTGAGATGACAAAATTGTTTAATATGTCACATTGTTCTTACCATTCCATGTTAGTGGATTTAAGGGATGCCAAATTTTCTATGAAGGAGAAAAATAAGTTACAAGTATTATTAGAAAAAAAAATTAGCAGCTAAAAGGGTTACTACCAAATAAGTTTCACAATCAGGGAACAAAACCTATTAATATTATACCCTATCGTTATTTTGGAATCTAAAAGGAAACAGTGCAAATTTTTGTGGATGAAGTGTTGAATTAAGGGATTATTTAGCATAGTGTAAGCCCTTTTATAACACCTATCATTTTAATCAAGAAGAATGATGATTTGTATAAATTTTGTATTGATTATTGAGCATTTAAAACTAGATCAATAAGGATAAGTTATCCATATCATTAGGAGATGAATTTTTTGATGAATTTTATAACATGACCTATTTTTCTAAGCTAGACCTCTAAGTTGGTTATCATTAGATTATGTTGCATGAAAATGACATTTAGAAAACCACATTTAAGACACATGAAGGGCATTATAAATTCTTGATACTTTAAAGTCTAGTGAACCTCATTTTTAAACCATACCTTAAGTTTTTTGTACTTGGCTTCTTCAAAGATATCTTATTCATATATAATTTATTTAAAGAGTTTTTTAAGTTCTGAAACAACATTATATGTTAAACTTTCTAAGTGTTTATTTATGGCGTCTTATATAAGTGGAAGATTTGGTCACTTCATTAATGCCTAAATATCTTTTTTGATCCTCAAAAAGTGAGTTATACAAAATTGGCCTATACTAAAAATCATAAAGTAACTTTGAGTCTTTCTAGGTCTTTGTGGTTATTACTTTAGGATCATTATAGGTTTGGATTAATTAGTTGACCTCTTATTGCTTTATTAAATAAGAATGTATTTGCATGGTGCTCTAAAGCAATGGTAGCTAAAAGTTACATTATCTTTAGCTCCTATCTTAGCTTTACCTTATTTCTCTAAGGAGTTTGTTACTAAAGTAGATACCAATGGTAAGAGAATTGGTTTCATACTTGGATACAAAGGAAAACTTATCGCCTTTGTGAGTAAGTTATTATTAGTGTATTATATGCATTTGTTAGTTCATGAAAATGAACTCTCAACTTTGGTTATAACTACAAAATTATGGTCACATTATCTCATTGGCAAGCATTTCATTATTCAAATTGATCTTAACAGTTTGATTTATTTTTTGTTCAAAAAGTGATCACCTATTTCAAAAAATTGATTATATAAACTAACTGGCGTGGACTTTGACATTAAATATAAAAAGGGCTCATAACATTCAGTTGTTAATGCCTTTAGCATATGACAAGTTTCGAATTATTTGCTCTTGATATTTCTACTATCAATACTGATCTTTTATGAGAAGTTAAATCTAATTAGGTTATTATATGTCAAGAGTTTGATTGAACACTTAATGTAAGGTGAATATTTCCCTACAACTTATATTTGATCTAATGGCTTATTGTAATGGAAGGGCTAGTTAGTAGTAGGGAATGTTCTCCGTCTACAAACATGCTTAATTTCTTTCTTTTATGATTCAATTTATAACCATTTTGGTTTCGTAGGAATCTACAAGAAATTAAATATTTTTTCTTACATAAACTGCAAAAAATGTTCATAAATACAAATGTCATTATAAGGTGTGCCAACGTAACAAATATAAAATAGCGGCTTCTCTAAGGTTGCTCCAACCATTTCTAGCACCCTAGCAGGTTTGGATAGATATGAGTGTAGATTTTATTGAAGATTTTCCCAGAGTAGAGGGTGTGATAATCTCTTAGTGATCAATCGATTAACTAAATATCAGTACTTTATTTCTTTATCACATCTGTACTCTACCTCTAAAATGGCCTATATTTTTTAGATCACATTTTTAACTTGCATGGAATGTCAAGTATCATTTTCAGTTATAAGCAATGTCATCTTCACCAGCCAATTTTGATAAGAGCTCTTTCATTTTTAGGATGTTTTCCTTTATTTATTTGTTGCATACCACTCTTAGACTGATGGCTAGATCAAAGTTTTAAATTGAATAATGAAAGTGATAAATGTATAATAGACTATATTTTTATTCCCATATTTAGTATTTTTTGCTTGTTATTTAATTTTTTACGTTATTCTTAGTACTTATTTTATTTCTAGTATGGTTTTTAGGTCTCAACTACCTTCATAGATCAAAAAGAGAAGAATTTGGGTAAAATTGGGGCTAAAAACAGAAGAATTTGAGCTATTTTGGAGATATACACCTATGTCAAGATGTACACATTCGTTTAAGGGACTATGTAAGTGTCTATGATTGTATAAAGCTTTGAAGATGTTATTTTTATTTATATGAAGATACGTGCTCGTGTAAGTCACATACACGATCGTATCTCATGCCCATGTAAGCTTCTGGAAATGTTTGAATTCTCGATTTTAAGGTAATTTTTGAGATACATGATCATGTGATTGATCATGTAAAATCTAAAATCCCTAATTTCACAATATGAAAGGCAATTCTGAAGAGTAGACAGGGGGATGCAATTAGAGTTGGAATTAGAGACAAAATTTAAAGTTGGAGATGTAATTTTAAACTTAGGAAGAAGAAAATATAAGGATTTCTTTAAGAGATCCGATAATGAGCATCCTTTTATCAAAGTTTCAAGCGGATTACATTCGAACAAATGGTATATTATATATATATATATATATATATCATGAATTCTCTTTTTAATTATTCATATAAAATTATGATTGTTTTGTTTTCTATATTTAGGAACTAAGTTTATTTAGTGCCTAGGTATGATGAACTTATATTAGGATGGATATCATGATTTGATCTTTTATTTAATGTAATTTAATTGATTGATTCATTACAATTCAATTACGCGTTTTTATTCTTGAATCAATATGTTCGAGATATAAGATCGATGTTTGATTTTATATAATTAATATTGAGAAATCCTTTTGTTTAAGTAAATATATCATAATTAGAAAAAAAACTATTTGCAAATCTATAGATAAGTTGACATAAATTTTTAGATTATGGTCAAACCTAAAAGTAAAATTTATGAATCAAGTAATATAACCTTAAGAGTTTTAACTAAATGATTTCAGTTGAACAATGAGGATTCGTTGTTAATAATCTTCATAAAGATATTAACATAAGATATGAATTTTACAATATAATGATCAATAATTGAAATGTATGATAAAGGTTAATATTTAAGAAATCTTAGGGATTCATTACCTAGGTACTAGTTATTTGATATTGAGTAATCATTGAGTCATCGTGTTACGATTCATTATTATGTTAAATTTTAGTTTAGTTTGGTTTTAATTAAATCATCATCTTTTCATTAGTTAGATAATAGAAAAAGATTATTACTAGTATTTGTATTTCTTGAAGTATTAATTCGTACTTATCAGTGCTAACTACAGTTGTACTCTATGCAATTGCTGATTAAAACACATAAAATATACATATCAAGAAGCTTATCTGCAGTATACCTCCTGTGAATGTACTCTATAATGGCATAATTAGTTACCTCTTCCAAAGTAATGGTGTACTACCACATTTTATTCCACAATAAACAAGTCTCATTTTAAGGCTTTATATGTATACACTCCCTCATTATGTGTTCCTTATTCACAGAATGTTTGCTGTGGATTGAGTGCTTCGTGCTCGTGAAGCTATTGTTGGGTTGTTTAAATTTGGCATGCATCACACTCAGAATCATATGCGTAAAGTGACTGATAAACAATGTTTTAAATGGCTATTGATTGTATGTTAAGTTATGTTCAAATTATGAATCAAACCTATGTCCTTATTCTCATCAAAAGATTTTTGCATTATTCTTTGGGCCTTATTAGGTGGTAACTCGAGTAGGAAAGATGACATATCGTTTGTCTTTACACTTGTATTCAATCCATATTTTATGTATTGTAATTAAAGCAATATGTTGTTGATCATTCTTGTGTGAGTGTCAATATTCCTACTTTAGTGACTAAGTTTTTATGTTATCAATCATTGCGATCACCCTGAGGTGCAAATTTTGGTTCAATTGTCATCTTTTGATGCTTCTAATGTTAGTTGGAACAATGATATCCGGATCTCAACCTTGTGTACAAGGTTATCAATGGGGGAGTTATTGATATCGGATATCATAAAATATATGACAATGTCTGGGATGATAGTGAATGTTATAAACAATGACGTGCGAGAGAAAGATTATATGGCACATGTCATTTGAAAGATAAGGAGTAAATGTAATATGATAGATGGAGAGAAAACAGGTAATTATGCATTGAATTACATACAACCATTAGAATTGTTGTTTAAAGCCAGTTATAATGAATTATGGAGAACTTAATGAACAATTATCACTCTCTTTCTTTATCAATTGTGTTTATTTTCTCTCTCTTATCTTATATTCTAAATCCTAAGTAGTTACTGAAGGTAGCAGATAGTAGAATTAAGACTCAAAATAATCACTATCAATCTACTTATTAGTTTGAGAATAATTAATCATATACTCATAGGTTGTTGTAGAAATTAACAAAGAAGACACCTAAGCTATGGGAAAAGTTTAAGTAACTAATGGAATGACAGTGTTAGTTATTATCCATGAAACGTGTCATTTAAATAAAAGATCTATTATTGTAATCCTACTCTAGTACTAATTGTAATCCTTTTACCACATGTATTTAAACATTACGATAACGATTATAAGGAGCATGCAAAAATAGAAATCAGTTATTTACCCTCTCAAATATTCTCTTATGATTATGGAAATCTTTTTTTCTCTCTCTCTTCTTCTTTTCATTCGTACTATATAGACAACATTACGAACAACAATCGCAATAATTACAACATTGCAACAAAAAAAACACAACAATTAATGTCAAAGCAATAGGTTGTGGAATTTAATGGTAGAAGGAACAAGTGGTGCTAAATTAAGTAGACTCGAAGAAAGTGTGAAGAACTTGATAGAAGCATAGGTCAAAAATGAACAATTATTTTTAGAATCTCAAAACAAAACAAAAAAAGGTGGAGAAAGATGTGATAGAGCTTAAAACCATGTTCACGCAATTTTTGGTAAAGAGTGAAACTCATAACTACGACTTCTATCCTATTATAACCTACCCCTTAAAGTAAGCAACCCTTGTAAGAGATGGATGAAAATGTAACTCTTACAAGATTGAGTTGGATCAAGTTCTCAACATTTGACAATGAGAGCATTTAACTATGGCTTCATCATTGTGAACAATTTTTCCAATTAGATCAAACCCTAGAAAGGACAGGTGAGTGTGGCAATCCTTCATAGGGATGAGCGAGCTCAGGAGTGATATCAACTATATATAAAGAATTGTAATAAACCAAGGATGGTCGATTAGGATGAGTTCACTGGGGCACACAAGCAGTGATTCGAAGTAGAAATCATCGACGACCTAATGGAAGACTTTAAAGAATTGAAATAGGATGTAATAGTGATGGAGTACTATGCTCAGTTCGACCATCTTTCAAGTAGGTTGTCCCTGTCAGAAGAATATTTTATCCAATTTTTCTTGAAAGGTCTCAAATCTGAAATTGGAGTAACAATAAGGCTACTCTTTACATTAGGCATACATGTTGGCTCCAAAGCAAGAAGCAATAATGTCAGTTAATAGGAACACTATGCTCGGTTAAGGAAATACAATTAAAAACATGAGCAATATAGGGAATTACAGTGCAGCTTCGAGATTGCAGCAAACAACAAACGTAAATAAAAGTTCAACCATAGAGAGAATACTACCTACACCAACAACTATCATGTGTTCACTGGCAGTAAAATCTTTTAAACCTTCTAAGCATATCAATAGTAAGGAGTTCGATGATAAGCGAGTGTGAAGGCTCTATTTTTGGTATGACGATAAGTATAGTCCAAGCTACAAGTGCAAAAAAAAAACAATTATAGGTTTATATGGTCTCTAGAGATAAAGATAATGTGAAGGTAGTAATAGAAGAAGACAGGGAGGAGTAAGAGGAAGCTCAAAGGGAGGTTGATTGTCCTAATGTTTCAATGCAAGCAATGATGAGGTTGTCAGGATAGATGGAATTCAAACATATGAGATTAGTGTGAATGCATTGAAGAAGGGTAATCAACATACTCGTCGACAATGATAACTCATAATTTCATGGATATATCGATTGTAAGGAAGGGCAACTGTGACATTCGAAATATAGAACATATTTCTATCACAATGGGTGGGGGACTATGGTTGGAGTGTTGATCATGTTGCGAGAATTTCACATGGACAATGCAAAGAACTCAATTCACCATGAATGCCTTAGTTCTATCGCTAGGAGTGTGCGATATTGTATTGGGAGTCCAATGGTTGGTAGGACTAAATTACGTGTTATGTTATTTCAAAGAATGGACGATGACATTCAACTAGGAAGGTTAGATAGTGACGTTGAATGGAAACCTCGAAGGGAGATCACGAGTCATCTCATGCAAGAAGTTCCAAAGAACATTACAACGTTCAAAAGGTTGACAATTATTCGTGATGCAATTGACATTTCCAATCGAATACCAATTGCAACGGATGAAAGAGAAGGATGATCAATTGAGTGCGTTTGATAAAATCAAAAAGATTTTGTTAGATTTCGCGGTAGTTTTTTAGGAATCGAATCAACTTCCACTTATTGAAAACACAATTATTAGATTCGTCTGAAAACTATTAACTTCGGGCCATTCAGATATTAAGGAGCTCAAAAGGATGTCATTGAACAGTCTATAAGGGACTTGATGGATCAAGAGTTCATCTAACACAGTTACGGTCCTTATGCTTCACCAGTCATCATTATAAAAAAGAAGGACAACTCGTGGCAGATGTATAAGAAGAAGGACAACTCGTGGCAGATGTGTGTAGACTACCGCAAGCTAGACAAGCACACAATTAAGGACAATTTTCTAACACTGCTAATAGAAGAACTTTTGGATGGTCGGAGCTATCTGGGATGCCTAGGAAACTATCGAAGAAGCCCAAAACATTTTACAAAGGAATAAATAGCTTAGTTTAAACCAAACCCCAACAATGTTGGATAAATTAAGGCTATTGAGATTGGTCACAGATGCTGTTTAATCTTTGTATATGATGCTGGAGATGAAAAGTGTACGAATTCTTTTGCTTCCCTTGGAATCTTCTGTGATTCCTCTCCTGCCATAATTTATGAAAAGTTGTTTCGATTCTTACCAATACGTAAACTTCCAATATAAAACAATTTATTTAGCCTTAAATAACTAACTACAAATGTGCGAACAAACGTTATGCAAATATTCAACAATCTAACACGGAAAGGGACGGGAAAGAATAAATTACACCAGCGCAGCATTTATGCGATTAAGTAGAGAGAATTTACTCTAAGGCTCTGTTTGGTTACCGTCTGCAACAGGTAGGGACAGGACAAGACAAGACAGGACAGGGCAGGGCAGGACAAGAATTGAAGACAGTGAGATGTTTGGTTGCAGTGGACATGATAGAGAAAATTGTCTTCGTCCTGCGGACAGAAATGTGTTTGGTTGCAGTGGACAGAACAAAAAATAGTGTTAAATGTCAACAATGCCCCTGCAGTATAATGTATTGGAAAGATGTATTTCAATGGTTATTTCATAACTATTAACACAATAGTTATATTAAACGTATTTGCAACTGTACTAACATTAATTATCTTATTAATTATATTTTTTTTTTAAATTAATTATTGATACAATTTAATATTAAATTTTGTAATTGTTGTTAGTATAAGTCATTGGTCTTTTATAAGTGTAAGAATATTTATTTTAATTTTATTTGCAATCGTAATAATAATTATTATGTTATTATTATAATTTGGTAATCACCAAAATTATAAAATTAATATGAATATTAATATTAAGTAAAATTATGTCATCATCATTGTCATTGGTATGGTAATAATTTAATGATTATTATAAGTATTATTATTAATAATTTTTGTTTTTATTATTATTATTATTATTATGAACATTATTTAGGGCAAAATAATATAATAAAACATCTAAACATTCATATAATTAATTACATAATAGGTTCAAGTAAGTCAGACAAGAAAGAAATCCTAATACATAGTATTTTAATTAAACATCAAAGCATTCATAAACAGTAATTACATTAAAGTTTTAAAATTTGTCCAGAATATTGTTAATAATGTTTCCCAGAATGACTCCAATGGCAATTAGTAACAATGCTTGTAAAATAGCCATTTGTTGCTTTAAAATAGCAACTTCATTTGGTTCTTCAGTTGTTGGTTGTGGTAATTGATGCGGGATTGATGAGAGGTCACTGGCGATAGGAACAATTTCTTCATTTGAGCGACTGCGCCTACATTGATCGATGGCAAAAGCATTTTCTGCGTCAAGCAATGTCATGAACCCCTTGAATTTAGCATTAGGATAACCATCAGTTACCAATTTAACTTCATCCCAATTTGTGAAAATTCCGACTTCTCGTCCAACGAATACAACATAGAAGTTGTATCTGCCTATAGTGATGTACCTGTAAATGAATCATACTGCAATCATTCATAACCATTAATACACGTACAAAACGGTTCGAAACATTAAATAATTTAAGATCCTACCATTCGTGATTGATAAATAGAGATTCAAATACAGTCCAAAATAGATGATGCGATCAGTCAAACAGTCCAAAATAGATGATCCGATCAGTCAAACAGTCCAAAATAGATGATCCGATCAGTCAACATCACTGCAATACTAGCCCAACTACGTACAGTTCACCGCATAGTTACCATCATACATGTCCACATTATAATTAACATACGCATACAAAGTACGGAACAAATTAAGCGATCAACGATGCATATCTAATAGGGTCCACATATTCTGCCGTTGTTACGCATTTGCACCCCAAAAAATAGTCCCCACAAGAGGATTCATTGAGAAGACGTGGAGAGTCGTGATAACCTCTGCGTTGGTGAAACCCAATCTTGCAAGCTCGTCCCCTAGTTGAGGAATTGGTGGGCCCACGCTAATTGCATCTGCAATAATCAGTGCCCTCCGAACATTGCGATCGACTCACGCGGAAAGTGTCGTGGCAATGCTTAGTAACACCTCCGTGTCCTGTTCTTTCTTTTCCTCCACTTCGTTGGTTCCGTCGTGTTCAAGATGAGGCGATGATCCATTGCATGAACAGATGCGATAACGACGGGTGTATCCGTTGGAACAGGTTCAAACATCGGCGCAGCAGGAGGTGGTGACCACAGTGGTGCATCCCTTCATCGTCATCACCGCAAATTGAGCAAATGCAGCTTCTGTGGTCAATCGCAATTGCACTGCATGGCTCTATCTTTCCCAAAGACATATTCAAGTCTAGGGTACATTTCATTATAATGACAGACGCAATGGGATATTGCAAATGGAAACTTACTAACATAGAGTAATAATCAACATGGTAACCTATTTATAGGACAGAAGTTGGACACAACAAATCATTACTATCATAAGATCTTAAGAGTAATGATCTCTTTATATTCAAATGAGTAACTTCTATAGTTACAACATGGGTGCTGTGATTAAACTTCCAATAGACAGAAATTTTTGTGTTACTTAACAAATTAAAGGTTTGCAGTTTTTCTAGCCATTTATGTTTTGGTGTTTGCTTCACCAAAATTCCATACAATCCTACTATGAATTTGCAGCAATCTTAACCTAAACTTTTTACAACTTATACTGAAATTTCAGTCCTAATAAGAACTTACCACATTCAGCTATACTAGTGATAATACTAGTGGAAAACTACAGGCAATAGCATCAAATGGTAAGGTTGCCCTTCTGGTGCAGAAACAACAAAGCACCAGCAAACAACTAACACAAGTACTATTCGAACAGGCCTTATTGACAGTGTGAAATGCATGACAATTTGATAGAGGCTTCACTACCTTTTAAATCATTGTGCAAGAAATTGAAAAGTTATAACCCACCAAATCAACCTGGACATCAAATCATTTGCTTTTACCAACAAAAACTCTGTTTTTTAAGTGCAGTATAGCAATGATCAGCTACAACACAGGCTTAGAGGTAATTGAATAAAATCAAGTGAGTACATTTCAAAGTGTGTACATTGACAAAAGATGTATAAACCTTTTCCTTCTAACCA
This sequence comes from Erythroxylum novogranatense, assembly GCA_029891385.1. Taxonomy (NCBI): domain Eukaryota; kingdom Viridiplantae; phylum Streptophyta; class Magnoliopsida; order Malpighiales; family Erythroxylaceae; genus Erythroxylum; species Erythroxylum novogranatense. The sequence goes on along the minus strand of CM057228.1, from coordinate 57,839,587 downwards.
TAATAAAGCACGCATCATAACCTAGCAGTTACCTCATCCTAATAAAACAACATCAACAAAAAGAGCATCATTTTGCCCTTTCAAACTCAATAATGCACCAGTGAAATCAAAAACCAGGGTATTCTAATCATTCCAGGAGTATACATGGGAAGCAATTCTTAAGACATATATACAAATGCACACCAGTCTGGGGAAAGTTAACACATTTATCATGGAGCTGAAAGGATGCATTACTATCATGACTTCTCAAGCAATACATAGCAAGATAACATCACTCACCAAGCAAAAATCCCAAGCAGATTGTCCTTCCAATTGAGAGCAAAAGTTACCTCGTCCAAATAAGCCCTGAAGAGAAGAAAATTGGAAGTCCATCATAATCCGCATTAATGTAAATAGAAAACAAATCCCCCAAAAGTTTAGGCATAATCGGATTTGCAAAAAATCAGAGGGAAAAGCAGTCCCATTACAAGCAGTCGGAGAAGCATTGCAGTCTACAAAAAACAATAAATAAAGAAATGAACGGAGAAAACAATCAACATTTCGTTGAAAATGAAGATGTCAACATCCCCTTAGACCTTCACTGCAGAAACAGAAGGGAAAAACAAATTTCAGGTAAGGATGCTTATATTCGATTGGTTTGATTACAAAAGATAATCAAACCGTTCTTTCGTCGTGAAACCTAACCAAACCAAAGCATCAACGTAAATCCAAACATCAGAGACACTCGAACGAAATGGGTTACATTGTTGGAGTAAAAACGAATTTGGGAGATTCATAAAATCAAACGAAACCCAGAGTTTTGGGACAAAAAAACGAAAGAGATGCAACACATTTGAGAGAGCATTTCGGAGATTCCAAAAAGAAGTCACATGGACAGCGACTCCACAGGCAAACAAGGGGAGAGTGATGAAGCATGCAAACCATTACCTGCGGAGATTGCGAAGCCCAGGGAAGAAGGAAGGAGAGATATGACACAGAGAGGGAAGACGAAAGGAGAGGCGGCGAGCTGCGCTGAGAGGGAGATCCAATTTCCCAAATAAAACAGTGGTGTTTAGGCGTTAAAATTAGGGTATATCCAACTTTTGGCATTGATGTCCTGTGGACAACATTGTCTGTACCATGGTTTTGGCTTGAAATTTATGTCCAAGACCTCTGAAGACAGAACGTCCAATGGACAAAGATGGCAACCAAACATTATCTCGGACAGAACTTATATGTCCTTGTCATCCGTCCACACGTCCACGGACAGCAACCAAACGGAGCGTAAAGTTGACAAATGTTCTGATCTGACGAAGACATGGTACAAGGAATTCCGTGCGTGGATCAAATCCTAAATAGAAGCATCAATACCTAAAATCACAAACAGAAACCTAATGCCCTCTCATGCCGCTATTCTTCTCTCTTTTCTGGTTTTGTCTAGTTTACGTGTTAATAATACAGAGAAATACGGAAAGCCTCACTATTTACCACGTCCCTTGCCTCTCCTACTATATCTGGTCATTTTCCTTCCTTGTTGCTTCTCAGTGCTCTTGCCAGAAGCGCTCCTTTTCAAACTTTGCCGTGTTACGGCTGGCAAAATCCGTTCATGATGCATGCTCGAACTTGTTTGGGACCCACTGGCCACACTGTTAATCTCATTGAGACATTGCACCTCATTTTCATTCACAGACATAATTGGAACATCAACAGAACCTTCACTCAACAGCTTGCAGTTCTCGTCATCAGAAGCATTTCTTCCAATATTGTCAGTGTTGGAGTCAGGTTGGTTGAGCCCCTCATCATACGGCCTAGAGTCTTGATCTCTTCTGTGTCCTGTGGACAAACTGAAAGAAAGGGGATTGATTATATCAAGCATAAACAAAACCATACCATAATTAAAAATGGCCAGCCACAAGTTACCTTGAGCCTGGAGAAGGGAAACCATTAGCAGCAACCGCATCAACCCTTCCAGCAATATCTTTTGATGTCGAACAACTCATTTTGTTGACTCTTGGATCTGCTAATGCAAAAGAAACCATAAGAACAAAACCATGCAGACAATTCCCAGGCATGCGAGAAATTCCATTTCAGCAGACTGTCAAATCTTTCTGATATACTGAAACAACACTCCAATTTAGATGGATGCACTTGGATATGCAGTCGTGCACTGTATCCTAGACTTCCTAGCTCATTTCTAAGGTTTGGAAAATCAAATGATAAAAACCTTATCATTGATGAAGATTAAAAATTGTTTTATTTTCTAACTAATTTTTCATTATTAGAAAATATATTATTTTAGTTTTTCCGTGAAATTAAAATCCATTAGTAAATAACGAGTCATTGTTAAAATAGGGTGTTACTCATATTTTGGAAGTTCAGTTAAAATTCCAATTTGGTTAGAGTTAGGTTTTCTTTTATTATATACATTATTATGTGTTTTGAGTATTTCAAAGAAGCTTAGATTGATTTAAGTTTAAAGCTTTCTTTCTCTAAAAGTACTTCCTAAACAATTAAGAATAGTTTCCTAAATTCTAGAAGTGATTTCTAGAAATCTATTGGCGTGATTCCAATAATCAGTAATATCTCTTAAGACTGCCAAGTGTGAGTCTTACTTTGATTAGTCTCTCCCACCACGGAGCTCAGGGGTTGGATGTTCCCAACAGTGTTCTTTGGTCCAATAGCAGCAATAGTGGCACTATAAGCAGTGACATGCAGAAGTCATCAAGCAAATTGTAAGCTGACTAGCCAACATGGATTTTAAGGAAAAAAGAGAAGAATATGAGTCCTGAAAAAGATAAAATGAAAAAGATAGATCACCAATCTTTTACGGGAAGCCAACCTTTCCGATATGACCAGCATATATTCTGAGGGTTGAAGTGTTTGTCTAAGCTTCGACCTTCCCTCTGAGCCATTTCACAAGTCAATCAGACAGTTTTAATTTGTTACTAAAACAAAGACAAAAAGGATACAAGAAAAGAACCTCGTCTTTCCTCAACAATCAGCACAGGTCCAAGGTCCTCCACAAAACGTTAACAGAAGCATAAGACACTTTATTTTAACTGTAAACAAATCTTTGTAAAAATCTAATTTTCTTCTCAATTATTAATAAGTAATTATCACATATTAGAAATATAACAAAGTGATTTTAATCTATGCCATTTCGCAACTTCATTACTTGAATACCTCATTCTGCTGAGGATTAGAAGCAACTGGATTTGATAAAACTGCATCATTCTGCAATCCATCATCTTGAGCAATTTGTGAAAGTGAAAGTATAAAATTAGTATCTCTCATTATTCAACATACGGGCAGATTAAACAAGAATAAAGGAATCAACAGTCTCTCAGACAAGAATGATGAGACACCTGGTAAGTCACCTGATGCTACATGACTAGGCAAGAGCAAAGGAGTATCAATTAATTGCTTAGAATAGTTTATATTACATCCTACACCAGCTTCTGCTTTGTCCTCCAACAAGAAATGAAGGCTCCTTTTATGGTCTGAAGCTGATGCAGACCAATCAATTTTTGAAGATGTTTGAGAATTGAGGAGTTCCTCAGTTGCTTTATATCTAACTTTACTCCGTATTTCATCAAGAAAATTCCATGAACCACTAATAGCGGAATCCCTGGTCAGCTGCATTGAAGTTTTGTAAAATGAACCATCATAAAAATGTCAGCATTGAAGGAAAATTAATCCTAATGTAACCAACCAGAAAAACACACTTTCCTAATTTCTATTTCTTCCTAGTTTTGATGTCCTCAGTAAATTCACATATTAAATTACTTCCAATATGCTGTAGACTTCCCTAGTCTTTTCTTTTCATTTATTTGTTAGTGCAATTTAGAAAACTAAGCCAAATAACATGTATAGAATTCTTTGCAATCCTGATGACAATAACAAAAATAAGGAATTCACAACAATCCCCTTAATATGTTTAATCCCCAAAGAATTATCTGTATCATACTTCATCATTATAAATTCATCTTCCAAAAGATTGGGGAGTAGCAAAAGAAACTAAATCAACATGACTTTCCAAATATCCACATAAATGGAAGGAAAGACATTCCTCAGCAGGCAGCCAAGTGCATGAGTGCACGCCTCCATGTATTTAATTTCACTTTCTTGCTTTATATATGTGTACACACACAAACCTGTCCACTAGATAGTATCCCCAGACACAGATATACAATAGATTAAAGTGAAAATTTAGAGAGAGAGACGCCACTAATGGGACCTTGGATGTGGATGCAGAATTGCTGCCCAATAAGAATAATGTACTCTCTTTAAACAGGTGTACACCTGTTGGTGAAGCAGAGCTGCATTGGGTATGGTTCAAAGATGGAGATGCCCAAGGAGGGCGTGATTGCATATAACATTTGGCTAAATCCACAGGGGAACCTTCTTCATTATCAGATACCTGCTCAGCAGACAAGCGCATCAAATTAGATAAATATCTAGGATAGTGATTGTTATATGTAGTGCCACATATACCTTTTCATAATACCCTAGGATACATGAACAAGCTAAGATGTAATGAGTAACCTTAAGTATTCAGCATGAGTTACAGATCCAATTGGATAGGCAATAATGAAAAGCATAATAGCAACTTATATTTTTATTCTCAATTGCTAAAATCAAGGTCATAATAAAATAGACACAGACCTACAACTATATAATCTCGAGCAACCACAAGAATAATCATAGCAATAAGGTTCTAAGGAGGAGATATCTCTCTGGAAAGAACTACTAACACATGGGAGTATCTCAGTGTTGAAAGTGCAGGTTCCACCCTCTAATGTGGACTTTGAATTTGACCGCAATTTCTTCTCTTCTAACCATTTCTTAGCCTCCATAACCGCTGTCTTGTGGATATCAGACTTATTGACATCTGCGTAAGAGTAAGATGATCAGTCATATTGTATTTGTCAACTACCAAACACACACCAAAAAAAAAAAAACAATGTTATTCACGTATCTCACTTTGTCTGTCAACTTCTGTACTGCCATGTACAGGAGAATCCACCATTCTTGATTTTATAATATGCATTAGCTTATCACATTCTTCCCTGGTCATGTAGGTGAATGCTAATTAGTATTATAAATTAAACAATGGTTAACAAAAGATATAAATAAAGAGAAATCCCCAGAAATTACAAAATTTGAAGGAGAAATTTTGTTCGTATCTAACTAATAAACATACATTAGCTTTATACACACTAACACCTAGCACACAATATAGGAAATAAATTTGTACAAATTTGTTAGGTCCCATGATTTATGAAATACTCTATCCTAATTTTATGGGCATAATTAGTACGAGATTTTGCGGACATAATTATATAGATTATATTTTCCCACACTCCCCCTCAAGCTAGTGAATAAGTATTGGTCATTCGCAGCTTGGATACAATGTTTCCTTAACCCTTCGGTAAGTGCATTTGTAAGCTGATTATGTGTAAACACATAAGGTGTACAAATCAACCCATTCTCCAACTTCTCCTTGTTAAAGTGTCTATCAACTTCGATTTGTTTTGTTCTACCATGTTGTACTAGATTGAGAGCTATATCAATGGCAGACTTGTTATCACAGTAGAGTCCCATTGGCCCATCCCACTTGATCTTCAAATCTTCTAGAATATTCTTCAACCAAAGCAGTTCACAAACACCTTGAGCCATTGCCCGAAATTCAGCCTTTGTACTGAATCGTGCTACCACATTATGTTTTTTTACTTTTCCATGTCACAAGGTTTCCACCAAGAAAGGTGCAATATCCAATGTTTGATCTTCTATCAACAATTGACCCAGCATAATCAGTCAAGTGTCTTAATTTTATGGACATAATTAGTACCAAATTTTGTGGACATAATCCCCACAAAATATAGACATAAGTATACATATTACATTATCCCAAACCATGATATCTGAAAAACACCAAATGTACATTCTAAACCAAAAGTTTGACTAAGATATATGTGAAAGCATTGAAAGTTTTCAAGTGATCCATACAAATAATGAGAAAGGACAATGCATGCGATAAGATAACAAAAAAAATCCAGGCAAAATATAACAAAGGAGAATACAATTATAGATCACCTTGTGAAGGTTTCCCTCATGAGAAGCTGTTCAATTACACGCTTTGTATCATTCTTCCATTCTAAAGCTCGGGAGCAATTGATCATGTCCGACGTCTGATTCTTCTAATTTCAGCACAAAACTAAGATCAAATGCCAAATACATTTATATATCAAGGCATAGAAATGCAGGACTTAAAATGAACAACAAACTCCCTAGTCTTTCACTTTTGTACTAAAAATACAACCAATTTGCTGGGTAGAAAGTGAACAAGAAAATATCTGAGAAAATTTTGAATATTTGATGTAATTATATTGCATATTGTTTCTATTATCAACAAGGAAAGTCACACTGCACTGATGCAGTCCCACCCAGAACTCACATATACTGATAGATCAGTTTGCAAAGTATCTGAAAACTCACAATGCTAAACAGAGATGCAACGTGTGGCTTGTGCATACTACCTTTTCCAAACCACCAGCACCTTGAGACGAGACAGGAGGAACATCACTGCTGACATCATCCATATCATCATCTACAAAAGTTGAAACATGAAATTGTATAATATGCACAACGGGCCATAAACCACAAGTCATCATTATAATGCATCAATTACCATTAGCAACTCAATAAAGCTCATAATGGAAATGCAAACACATTAACTATTTAATAGAAGTCAGACAAGGAACTAAATTCTCCCAATTAAGAAAAAATGGTGCATCTCATTAGATACGTATCAAAGCCCTCAAGCAAGTGAAAGTCCCAACGGACAAATCACTTAGCAGTTTGCTATTCAGTAGCCAAAAATTAAAAACGTAATTTCATCAATAAGCGGAAACAATTGAGATGCGTATTAGTTAAAAATCCAATAAATTAGTTAAAAAGCGAAGTTGACACAACTGAGCACATTTGTTCGCAGCCCTAAACTTGTCTTCTCAATAGACAAAAACCTTGAAATAGAAGTACATAGAGGGCAAAGCATACCAGAAAAAGCGGAATCGTCGTCGGAAGAAGAAGGCGCATAATGAGGAGAGAAAACGGAGGCCAGGGCTTTTCCCGCGCCACTGGCAATCAAACGAGTAGGAGAGAAGACGAGTTTGGAGAGCCAATTAGGACTTGTAGGACTGGAATTGCGTAGGAAAGTTGGAGTAGGACGGTCGTAAGGAGTCCAGTTAGATGCGGAACGGCGAAGCCGGGGCATTTTGCGGCGGGATTTCGGCCGGGGAGTGGCGGCCATCTAATTTGGGGTTAATTTATGAAAGCCGGGAGATGTGTCAACATTTATCCCAATTTCTCTATCATTTATTTAGATTCAATATTATTAATATCAAACAAGTTAATTTTTATATACAGTAATTTAAATTTAATTATGAAATATACATGTAAAGATTAAAATATTTATTAACTACGAAACATCTAAGCTAGTACTCATAATTTACACCACACATCCCACATTTTTACATGCCTTACTCGTTTCTTCCTTTCTATTTCTCTTGACCACTGACCACTGACCACTGACCACCCTCCCTTCCTCTTTATGGGTTAACAGGATCCAAAACTTCTATATGAAAGGTAAAAGTTCATCTAAGCAACTCCTATTATTTCACTCAACTTTTGAAGAAGAGGATTCATATGGAAGGTCAGATTAGATGTAAGATTAAAGGACAACTATCTCCATTCTATATGACTATTGGTCTAATATGGAAAATTAGCTCACTGATAATTTGGAATTCTAAATAACATCAAGGTTTCATCAAAGGCTTTAGCCCAAATTTTTAGAGATGACATTGAGCTAGTCCTTGCTAATTTTTTTAAAATTAAAAACAAAGACTTTAGCTCAAATTTTTAGTGATTACACTCAGCTAGTCTTCGCTAAATTTTTTAAAATTAAAAACATATGATAACTTATTTTTTAAATTAAATTCAGATCTGAACTGTTCAAGTTTAATTTTACTTAAGGTCCAACTTCTTTAAATAAAACGATATTGTTTTACTTAGAATAATTAGCTATCGAGTCATTCTAAACTTAGGTCTAACCTACGAGTTAATCTATTAAAAATAATTAAATTTAAGCCTAGGAGCTAAAATTTATCATCCCTACAAATTTCGTATGAAGCTAAAATTAGTACATGAATAGAGGATAATAAGTGAGCTGATTTTCCCCAAGAGCTAGCACATATCATTTCTATCATCTTAAAGTTAGTCAGGTTGATGTCTATATTTGGGTTACCCATTCTTTCAAAATTTTACCAATGAATCTTCCAGCAAAATTCTCACAGGGGAGGAAGTTATACCGGATTGATGTAGATTGGTTTAGAGCTAGAGCCTTCTAGAGTTTCATTCTTCCTCTGGTTAGTATTTCTGGAGTCATCCTACTCTGGATAAGCTTGCTTTCATGAATACGGCAAATAGGTGTGCTACCTTTGTAAAACAACGCAGGAGAGCATAAATCATCTATTCCTTGAATGCAAATATTCTGACGAGATTTGGCCATATATTCTGGAATTGCTTATCGTGGATATAGATGCTAGGCACTTAGAAGACATTTGCAAAATGGTTTATGAGAAAAAGTGAGTTTCTGTCAAGGCGATAAAATCATTATAATTACAGCTTTCGACACGTGCATGTTTATAATATACAAAGTAAGATGCAACAGAGTGCTTGGAAGAGATGAAAAATCAAGCTTATCCTTCACAAAGAAATCACTAACCGGACCAGAGAATTGATGATGAACAATGGCAATGCCAGTAAATGTATTAGCCACAATAGCTCAGGCGTGGGGACTTTTAATTTTGTACCACATTTAGACATATCCTACTAGATGGACTGAATTCTCGTAGCTAAAGCTGTTTCTATAGCCTTGTAATCCAAATGTAAATGTTGTTTTGAATATAATTTTCTTCATCTTTTTCAAAAAAAAGGAAAACTGTATTTAACCAAGCTTATAATTCTGGAAGTTAAAACTGTGAAGACATGAAACTACAGAAGAGAACAAGAAGTTTGTTGTGACCTATTAATATGCATGGTCATCACATCAACCCATCGCATTGTCATCCATTTTGTATGAAATGAAGGTAGTATTTCTTCTTTTCTGCAAAACTCACAAGACACTCCCTCGCTATATTTTAGCACGAGTTATGTTAGCCACCAAAAGGAACTGTGATCATGAAAATGTTACATCATAAATACCGAGTCATGCTGTATGTCATCTTAATCCTGATCCTCAACTATTCGTGTTACAAGGCCTAGAGCAACAGTCCTCCCTAATGCCCTCAAAAATGCCCTTCCAAGAGCTCTGCAACTTTGAAATTCTTCTACACAAACTGGTTCATTCAGAACCACCTGAAATTTGAGTGAAAAGATGAGATTCATATTTATTGCTCACTGCTTCCCTTGAGCAGAAAATAGAGATCAGATCATCATACATTTATCATAATTACCTCAAGTACAGCATTCTGCTTTGATATTATACAGCGTGGTGCCTTTTTGGTCACCTTACCAGTCTTTGGGTCAACCAATGATATTATGTTTGCAACTGTTGCAGCTGCCTTTGCATGGTGTATATGAATTTCCAACTGCTCATTTCTCAGAAAATTAGTTGGCTAGATATAAAGGGAACGCTGAATAAGATACCAAGAATAAATGTAGAAGTGAGGAGCGTACTTGAGTGCCTTTCAGAATTGGGGTTGCACCCTCTAAGACAAGTACCCTTAACTCCAAATGTTTTGCAACTGTAGTTGGGAAGTCAGGGTGGCATAGAACACCTCCAGCTATCACATGACTTCCATCAATACCCAATAGACTGACAATTACATTGTCGCCAGCTCTTGCAGTGTCACAAGCCTTTGAATTCCGCTCCACAGAACGTACTGTTCCTACATCTCCAAATGGCATAACTAAAACCTGCATCACACACACATTAAACATGTGGATATAAAATATCATTATGGAGCAGGGTCAAGGAGATGAACAAATCAATACACTTGTATCTAAAAAAGTCAAAAGCCAACAAGCTGCAAGCATCAGCACTGTACTTTGTACATGAAGTAACCAATATATGCCAGATGGCTCAGATCCTAAATGCCAACAGAAAAATGAACTCTGTGCACTCGTGGAATGGTTATAATAATCAAATCAGATTCCAATCACATTTTAATTCTTCTGCAGCATTAAGCTTTATATTAAAGAAAGTCAAAAGACAAACTTCTATGGAAAGAAATGTAAAAGCATGACTAATTCTATGGAAATTTATCATGTCCATACTTGATACATTCAACAAACGACAAGAAAGAAAACATATCCACAATATCATGTTCATACTCCATACGTTCAACAATTTTATATTGCTAAATGCTCGTATGTTTGATGATAAATGACAAACCCTGTAAAGTGTCCTTTGAGAGACTCTTCCCAATATCCTTGACATGAACTCACATTTCCAAGACTAATAAACAAACTATTGATGTCGGGAGAGAGGCTAGGGAAGCTATTTTCATCAAAGTAGAGCAAGAATGGGGATGATAGTTCGTAGGAAAGAAAAATAAGAACGCGAACTAAGGAGAACTTGATAAAAATTAGAAGTCTAAAGTACTCCTGGATCACTAATCCATACCTTTGAACCACTTCGGAGAGCTCCAGCCTCCAATTTACCAGATGCTGACACCTGACCTTGTGAAGTAGTTTTGACAACATCACATATGGGCATAAGAAGAGGTTTCGAGAACTCTCTTGAGGGAGGATGGAAGGAATCAATTGCATCCAACAAGTGAGGCCCGGAATACCTGCAATTCCACAATATATTGGTCAATTTTGAAAACCCTAGTTCCCATTTCTAATATTTAGTTTTATAAAAGGCAATTCATTTAAGAACCTACTATCTCAAAGAATGCAAAAGCCAAACAACAGTGAGCAAAATTGTAATCTTCTTTTTCTATGAGAGCAGACTCACCAGGATGACAAACGAACATCAGAAGGAGAAGCTACTAAATTCTGATTTTCCATAGCACTCAACGGAATCCAGAACACAGAGGAATCTTTGAAACTACAAGCACGAAGAAAAGTTCCAAGTTGACCTTTAATCATATCAAAACGATCCTTGGAGTATTCCACTGCATCCATTTTGTTAATTGCTACAATGATCTGATCAACTCCAAAACTCCTAATAAGCTGGGCATGCTCCCTTGTTTGCCCCTTAGAGTCATCCATACCAGCCTCAAAAGCACCAAGACTGGCATCTATCACCAGTATTGCTGCATCAGCTTGTGTTGCTCCTGAAATCATGTTTGGAACAAAATCTTTATGGCCTGGCGAGTCAAGCACAACCACATGAAACTTTTTGGAATCAAAATACGCAACAGCCACTGTCATTGTTATTCCTCTTTCTCTTTCTTCAGGACTCTCATCCAATGCCCAAGCATAAGCAAAAGACCCCTTGCCCTGCTTGAATTAGAATTCAAATTAAACCAATACCACAATTCCGTTAGAAAAAAGATCAGGTCATGATAATTTTACCTGTACTTTTGCCTCTTTTTCATATTTGTGCATTTCTTTTTGTGTTATACGCCCCAAAAGATGTAGCAGTCTGCCTGAAAGTGTCGATTTTCCAGAATCAACATGGCCAACCTATAAAAAACAAAAGATCAAATTACTTACCACCAACACCCTGGAACGTATGACTAAAAGCATGTATCTGACTTACAATTGCAAGATTCAACTGAGTCAATCTAGCTTCTGCTTTATCAGGGAGCATCCACTTATCAGGTTGATACTGAGTAGGTGGCTTGGCTCTTTTAGTATTAATGTTACTTGGAACCTCAGATTGATTAGTCAAAGAAATGTTGCCCAAGTTACTGGCAAGACCAAGGGTGTTGCCTTCATTTACTGATGAAGTGCTACCCCCAACAATTTTCTGTTTGCCTTTTAGCATTGATGCACGTGAATGATCAGATATTTCTTTGTTGAACTTAAGATCGGGTTTATTCTTTGAAAGATTGTCATCTTTCTTGAACTTTGTTCTACCTTTCGAAGTTGTCAATAAGCCTTCTTTGTGTTTGGAACTTTCATGTGCATGAGCCACTCCATTAATTGAGTGATCGCTCTCGTCAGGGTTGAACCCTTGTTCTTTTGATAACTGAGATATGCCATCTGACATTTTAATATTAGATGTGTTAGTTGCATCTTTCTTCTCACTATCTCCTGAAGGAACTGTAGCAATTGAAGTTTGAGAACGTTAGCTGCCAGCAGCAAGGAATTAAGAAAAATTACAAAGAATTGATATTGTATAGAAGATCCAACAATTTTCACCAAATCAACACTAACCTAAATAAAAATTTGTGGCAAAGAAAAGATTAGAATGTTTCATATGCATAAACATGCCCGTTATATAATTGTATAAATCCATAGTCATAATCCTTCAGAAAATCTAGGTTAATGACAATTGTACAAATAGGAAGCTGGAATTTATTTATATTACTCTCAATAAAAAGAAAATTAAATTATGATCTTCGTGACAAGAACAAATCAAACTAGAGCAATGTCATCCAGAACTATATATTTATTCTCCCTTAAGAAAACAAAATACCCAATGTAAAATCAACACTTCTAGGAAAGGGTATGATTAAGATTACGCTTGCACAACAGTGATTCCTAATTCACCATATCAGTTATGAATTCATTGGCACAACATAATTTGATCTATCAAAAGGCACAACAAAAGAAGGGGACCTTTGAAACCCATTTTGGAGGAATGAAGTCCACTAGCAACAATATCATCTGGAGATGGCACATCAAACTTGAAAGGAACTGTATAATAAACATATCAAGGTTAAACTATGCTGGACAGATGTAGTGGCATTTAAGACAAATACAATTCAAAGCTGACTCAGAAACAGCCATTGGCTGTAATACAGATAGCTGAATGGACCAAAGATTTCTAGAAGAATTAGCTTTACATATCATATAATTTACATTCACTAGTTAGACATGTTCAGACCTACGTTAACATGTGAATGGTTCTTAGAACTAAAAACTTTAAGGAGTTCATGAAAATTTCCTCGGAAATTCCCATGCCTCAGGAAGTTATTGCCCCCTTCTGCCACAATATCATCATTCTGCAGTTGACCTATTACAGCATTATCAGGTGCTCGATGTGGCAACTGTGTAAAAAGAGACTTGGCCATTATGGATACTCCAGTGTGTTTGCCGATACCATCAGCTGCATGAAAGAGATCTATTCTATAAACTGACAACCAACTTCAGAGGAAACCTAAACAACAAGAGCAGGAAAAAAGCTGTCTGTATGCTGATAGCAAGACAAGTATTTGACATTGATATTATTGGTAAAAACTATGACTAGATCGATGCCTCCTTTACAGAAACAATACAGAATCAATTAGTATGGAATCAAACAAAAATCATGTTACATGAAGCTCAACCGACATCATTGCTCACTTTTCATATTAAAGTTTGGATAGGGATGATAATAGAAGGGATATAAGAACCACTTACGCACTCTCTTTTCACCAATACTGTAGTTTCCTGACAGAGGATTACGAATAACCCCACAAATATCACACATGGGCATGCTTTCATCATTGTCATATGTGCAAATCGAGCAACGCCATACCGTGGGCCTACTGGTTTCTTGCTTAGGCTTAGGCACTTCTGCAGTTACAGGAATAAGAATGAAGAAAGTAGGTTATCAGAAACTCTGTAGAGAATCAACAGCACATTCAGAAACATAGAAAAGCTGGCCTTCACAATAGGAATGTAAGCTTATGAAGACTATATCATCAAGATCACACATATAAACTATGACAGGAAAAGAATGTAAAAAGAACAGATGAATGACCATCTCTTATCCAGCAGTGTCCAGAAAAGGCCAAGATAATATGTAAACTAGAGAGTTGTTGGAAAATAGCTCAAGTAAGTCCCTCATAAGTCTAGAACCTTTCTATAGAGAACATCGCAGAAAAATGAGGGTGTTGAGAGTGAGCTTCTATGATTGTTCAAATTGATAATCCAGGCAAAGAATATAATTCTTAAAAAGTTTTTTTTTTTAATCCATATCAAAAGATACCAGGCTTAATAGGATGGGAACCAACTTATAAACTGGAATAAGCATGAGTAGAACGCATCAAGAAGAAAGACCATTATTACAGAAAGGGAAGTGATGATTAGTCGCTCAAAGCATGAAGTGCATACATCATCAACCAAATCAATGCATGTATTCATTCCTACTGACCATTATCCTCTACGTCATAGCCATCGTCATAGTCATAGTCATAATCTTCGTAGTCATCAAAGTCAACCCCATATTTCCCTTTATGAGGCATTGTCCTGATGAACAAAAGCAAGAAAAGCAGTACTAAGTTACAGAAACTAACAACTTCTGCCCTTAACTCTGACTCATATTTCAATAGAAATATACAAGTTGCCAGAAGCTGACCTGTGGGATGAAATTGCCAGACAAGAGTAGTCACTCAAGAAGCATGCATTCTGAGAATTCCACCTGCTGGGTGATATTGCCAGACAAGAGTAATTAACAAACAAGTACGCATTCTGAGCATCCCACCTGCTAGATGATATTGCTGGGCAATAGTACTTAAACAGCAGGCATAATAAGAGCCCTTTACTTGGAAAAGTTAAAACTCAAGAGCTCAACAATTCAAAGGGCCAATAGGTCGAGTCTTAGTTCACAAAAGCCAGCAAGAAAGATGTCTGAGTGAATGAAGGGCTACGTTACGATGTGAGAAATACAACTTCCTTTCTTCTCTCTTCATGAATGAGGAAAGTAATTCAGCTTCTGGTTAAAGCTAAAGTCAGCATTCGCTCTTGGTCCCATGAACATAGGCTTCCTGCTGTCCTGCATTGCAATCCTAACAAAGTTGACCATACGTACAAGGCCATCTCATTGAACAGTATTTAGTACATCTTATTAACCTACTTTGAAAGAGAATTGTATGTATGGGAATTACTACTGTTTATCGAAATTTGCACAACAAGGAGAGAAAACAAACTAATTAGAAACCCTAACCAATAGGGAAAAAGATTGGCGGAGCTTCGTGAACAAGGTCAGACAGATTTCATAAGAATCCCTTTCAATAAGTAAAGTCTTGTGATAAGAGATCAGTAATCAATAAAAAGAATATCAGGAAACTCTGGATAGAGCTGAGTTGGGTTACCTACACAAAGGGCAGTGAAGAAGCAGAAGAAGGTCCAGATGCTTCTGTGCTCTCTCTCTGCTGGATGAGGACGAGGATGAGCAATGCCAATAAAATTTCTCAAATATTGGGTTTTTGTTTTATAGTTACCAAACTGTAGGTCCGTAACTCTTTTTTTTTTTTTCACGTAAGTCGATGTTAATTATGGGAAGATATTTTTAAGTTATCTATATTTAAATTAATCCCCGAGTCAAGTAGGTCTTTTTGTAGAAGATAAAGTTCTGATCTCAAATTTTAAACTGCTACATATATAAGAAAGATTTGAACTCACAACCTCACTTAAATTAGGAACATCTTTTATTAACTCACCTATACCCTGAATTAGGTCTGTAACCTTTTTTCTCTTTTTATGTGTTTTTCTTATTCGCTTTAAGTTTGGGCTGTTTGACCTCTTCTTTTTACCTCTATTTTTTGACATCTTAAAATCGCAAAATTGTGGGTTTCATACAACAACAAGCTATAAGATAAAGGTAAAATTTTGAACTTAATTTTAAAATGACTGCATATATGAGAAGGATTTGAACATTCAATCTTACTTAAACGAGGAAACTCTTTTACTAAGTTAGACCCTGAGTTAGGTCTGTAACCTTTTTCTCTTTTTATGTGTTTTTCTGATTCGCTTTAAGTTTGGGCTGTTTGACCTTTTCTTTCTACCTCTTCTCTGTTTTTTGACATCTTAAAGGCGCAAAATTGCGGGTTCCATACAACATCAAGCTCCGAGGCAGAATCAAGTCTGCGAAGCCAACCCCACTTAGAAGGAACTACTTGAGAAATTATATCCACTTCGTAATTGAAAGCTTGGAACACATCTCCAAAGATAGGTTCGGAGCTGTTTTCTTGGCTAGTGCGTAGAATAATAAGCTGACGTCGTGAATAATCGTGTAGCATTTTCTTCAACAGCAGTTTAATGTTTGTTGAATATCCTAGCATTAAAAACTAACTCAACTATTTTCTTGATTGTCTCATTTTTTAAGTCTAATTACGAATAATAAAAACCAAACCCCTAAGAATGTTACTTATGAGGATTATGAGGTGACGAAAAAGACTTCATTAGTTAGAAGAATGAAGCTTATCATCAAGGTATTCCAATGGCTCCCCACAATAATCATATTAGATCTAACAAATTTATTGAGAAAATCAAGCTTATAATAAGATCACGAACATTAATTACGAACCATATGCCTTTATTTGAACCAAATTTGAAATTAAAATAAATAATTAAAATCACGTATGTAAAAAAATTTAAAATCTCATTTGGGCAAAATTAATTCAGATTTAACTTCTTTGAAAAAAATTTAAGGACATCCGATTATATCAGTAGAGCTTTTGTCAATAGAATTTTTTTTAGTAGAACTTTTCTGAAAAGAGCTTTTCTGAGAAGTCAATTGACTGTTTGGCTGTCAATTAAAAAACAATTTTTTTAGAAGAACTTCATACAGTAGACTGTTTGGTAACGTAAAAATAAAAAGCACTTTTATTAATTTTAACTATATTTTATTTTATGATAAAATTATTTATGCATATAAATAATAGTTAAAGTATATTAAACAATATGCAAAGCACAATATATAGTAGGCTTACATTTGATTTAAAATAATTCAACTACTATTAAGTCTTTCATGAATGGAATGGGTTTCCATTTATTTTATAATTGTTTGACAAATTTACTTCCATCTTGTAGGAAATTATTTAAAGAGATATCTTATTTTTATAGGAAATAGAACTAATATCAAAAATAAATATTAAAATATATAAAAAGCTAAATAATATTATAATCTCAAAATAAATATTCAATTTAAGTAAACAGTTAAATACATAATAAATTATACATTTTATTGTAATACAAGAAAATTTGTAATATATTCCTCGCATATTTATCTCATTATTTTGTAACTCGCTTAAATGATTTTCTTCGACGTCTTCATTTTCTCACTGCATATAACAATTAATTTAGCAAGTATAAGAATGACATAGGCAAAAGCACAATAAGGATTAAATGTTTCGTGAACTCAATATTAAAAGCATGACAAGAATGACATAAAAGCATACAAAAAGGGAGAGTAGTATGAGAGGATCTCCAATCCAAGATACAAGAAAGAAGAGATGAATGAAAGACATCAGAAACAATATCTTTTAGTAAAAAGCTAATAAGCAAACCAAAGGAAATTGAGATACTATTAATACCTCACGTAATGTGAGAGCCTTTAAAAAATTGCTCACGAATGAATGACCTCTTAAAGCAACCTCAAAAGGACGTCTAAGCTTAAACATAAGCTGAAAGCATTCACAAGAGTTTCAGATACAGAGGAAAACAAGCCATAATGGCAAGGTACATGCTATGGAGTTGGATATACATTGTCGTATTTAATGGCATGCTTTTGCAAAAACACAACTGATCATCACCACGCTCTACTCCCCCAAAGTCCCTTTGTTTTCTGGCCATGTTAACTGCATTATAAAGAAAAAGATTAGCAATCCATTACTGCTTTCAGGACACATATGCATAAGGCCAGTATAATAATAGCAATAAAAAGATACCAGCTATCACAACACAGTACGAGAATGACAATAAAGATAAAGAATTTTCTCCTAAAAATATTTATCTGAAACTGCAAAGAAGAATAAAGGGAACTGTGATTCCTTCAAATAAGATTTAGGAATGTAAAAATTACATGGGCAGTCCTTTCTTACCAAAGATCACAAGCTAAAGGCACAAGCGGTTAGACATAATAATCGGACTAGCTTCAGGGGTTGATTTGGAAATTGATTGAGACTAAGGAACACAAGGCAGCATTTGGTTTAGATGTTTATGCTTTAGTTAAAGCCTGTACTGCAAGTCTAGGTAATCAAAAGTTAAAAGGTTTTGTGGTTAATATTTACTGAAACATGCTTTAGTCAACTCTATTTTGTTTCAATCAACTCTTGCATTTTGTTTCAATCAACTATATTTTGTTTCAATCAACTCAACACCTCCAGTACTCCTTGACAGTCCTTGTTTTCAAGATCTTTGGTGGTTCTCCAAACTTGTTGCTACAAATTGTCAACCCAAAATGCAAATTACAGTCGATCCTAAACTCTTCCCATGTTAATTACTACGACTCTCTAACTTGATGAACTAGAGGTGGGCATTATTAGGTAGCAGCTGCAGCTAGTGGAGAGGATTTGGGACTATAAAATTCTTAAGCACTCTCTCATAAACATCTATCGGCAAATCTCATCTGGAAAAGAAATTACCTCCTAAGGTATCTGTAATCCTCTAGTTAATAACAACAAAACAAACTCTCCACCCTAGACAAGCTATCCTTCCTTAACATTTAGACTTGAAGAAAATCAAAAGCTCGGAGAAATCAAAAGATCAATTGGTAATAGAGCTTACATCTCGCTAAAGGAGCAGTTTCTGATACGCAATCCTTGGTCTAGACTCTATAAACTTGTGATGATGTACCCTACTAATCCCCCCATTCTCTGTTTTGTAGATTCTTCAGTATTTGGGAACTAAGGAAGGTTAACTAACTACCAATGAGTGATTCCTGACTAATCCTTCGTGCATAATCTATGTTGCCAAGTTTCAAATTTCTTTCCAAATGTAACATGAGAAGGTGCTTTAACGTGTCTCAGGTTTATCGTTACACAATGGATAACTGTAATTCCCTTTAATTCTATTTGGAGTATTGAGTCTCTGTCTATAAATAAGCCAAAGAAAAAAAAAGTTCTCGAAATTGAGCGATTGAACCAAGTCAAACACTTTGGGCTTTATGGGGTATTTCGGCAAACACTTTACGTGCATTAGCTACATCACCAAACCTTTCATACATATTTGTCAAAACATTCCTTATGTACCAATCAACCACAACTCCTCCGTCCTTTCTAAAAAATCAAACATGCCAATGAATATGAATAATAAGACATAAGAAAATTTGAGTAGACAAAGAGTACCTTAAGGCTTTGATGAAATAATACGTCGGCTGGTGCGCGATAAAGAGGGTAGGGTGGCTACTACGAATGGCTACTGGTGGTGCAGCGATGGGTAACTGGTGATGCTAGTGACTAGTGGCCTGATGAGAGAGACAAAGAAGCTTTCTGCTCTATTTTTATTTCTTCATTCACTTGTCCCTCGTAACAGATAGGCTATTTTTAATAGACCCACATGTAAATGAGATAATATAAGAATAATACAGAGAGATTAAATTAAGAAAATAGATAACAATACAAGAAAAAAGGTAATACGAAAATCAATAAAAGGATAAAAGTAGTGGATTAATAATAATAATACCAATAACAATAATAATAATAATAATAAAAGAGAAGATAAAGATAAAAATAATTAAAAAATATTATTAAAAAATACTGCTAATATAATCGTTAAAAAAAATCAAACCAGTACTCGACAACAGTGACAGTAGCTTCAACAGTAGTGAACAATTCAAACATGAAAGACAGAAACGTAAATGGGAAGGTAACGTAAGAAAATAATTAGAATACTCAATGCCCGTGCAAGTATTTTGAACCAATAGGAAAAGGAAGAAAAAAAACAATCAACCACATGAAATAATTATGTAAATAAAATTATAAGAAATACATAAATAAATAAATAAGATATCACGAAGAGATATACCTGATAATGGCTAGACCCACAAATACCTGCTAAGTTGCTGGCTAAAATTAAAGAGTAGCTATCCCAAAGGATCCCACCTGTCTCTTAGAATTTAGAACATACCCATTTTTAGTGTGCAGCTAGCAATAAATTCTCAGCGGCACTTTGCAGGAGCTTGAGAAATCTAAGGGAGAAGATTTGCGTGCAACTATCTATAGGCCTAAGAAATATAGCTAAACAATAATAACCCCATATTACCAAATAAAGCCAAAAGGTAAAAGCACTTAATACTTCGATCTAATCTATGAAACCAGACACTAAAAACCCATCCAAGTCCCTACCAAAGAACACCTAAAACCTTAAAAGGGGAGAACCACCGAGCTTATGGAAGCTAAAGCACCACTAGCCATGTCGAAAAGCACCAAACAAACACAAATCAAACAAACAAATAATGAAACAAGCTGAAGGTGATGTAAATTTAACTCAAAACCCACTCAAAGAACACCAAAAAAACAATCAAGAACCAACCACGACTACTGCCAGTACCGAGAGACCACAACAATGATTGTGTAGCTAAAACTACAGAAAAATTGGTCTAAAATTTGATAGGTATGAAAAAATAGAAGCTCACAGCGAAAAGCAAAGAGAGTGGAGAGACATAAGAAGTCCAAATCGAAGAAGAAGAAGATGTAAAAATTAGTGGACTGTGAAATCTCATGAATAAAAGTCAACAATTCATCCACTTCATTGTGCACACAAACTCCTTATAAATCTCAAACCCGAAAAGAGAATCAAGGAACCACAAAATGAAGATCAAATTGAATGCAAACCCTGAACAAGAATTCTACAAAGCAAGCCCACCATTACAAAACTTTTACCAAATTTCAGCAGAGTTCCTCGTATAGATCTTTAAGTTCAGAACAAGGAAAATTAACCCAAAGATAAATTGCTTGTAAACTAAAAGGAAAGTAACAATTTTTTTCTCTAGTAATAAAAAAGTAACGAACTACAAGAAAAGGTTCGAGTTCCCAGTCACTAGAGGACGATTTACACAACGATTTTATCCTGGTTCACCCCAAACTATGGGCTACGTTCAGTCCCCAGAATCTTTTCTGAGATTTCACTATTCTTTTCAAACTGTACAAGTATTCTTTTCACAGAGCCTCTTCAAGTCTCTTACACCAAGTATTGTTTTTCTCACTTAGCCTCTTCAAGCTCTCAACATTTCTTCTCTCTTACAGAAAGATATTGCGAGCTTTGTTACAGTAATGGTAGCTCTAGTGTTTCACACAATGAATATAGTATTTGCTAAAGATAAAAAAACTTTTTAAAATCTCTAACTTTTTAATCTTCGACTCCGACTTGTATTTATAACATTCGTCTTCAACTGCTTCTTTCTTCTTATTTCTTGATCTTTGAAGAAACAATTGTTCAGTTAAGTTTTGAAACTAACTCAAACTGATTAACTATCCGACGTAGTATCGGGTCTTCGTCTTATATTGCTTCCGTCTTACTTTTTCTTCCATCTTATTTTCTTCTGTCTTACTTTTGCTTCCGCTTTCGTCTTAGTTTCTTCCGTCTAATTTTTTCTTCTGCTTCCATCTTAGTTTCTTCCGTCTTACTTTTGCTTCCGCTTCTATCTTAGTTTCTTCCCTCTTACTTTTGCTTCCGCTTCTGTCTTAGTTTCTTTCGTCGTACTTTTGCTTCCGCTTCTGTCTTAGTTTCTTCCGTCTTACTTTTGCTTCCGTTTCTGTCTTAGTTTCTTCCGTCTTACTTTTGCTTCCGTTTCGGTCTTACTTTTGCTTCCATTTCCGTCTTAGTTTCTTCCCTCTTACTTTTGCTTCTGCTTCCGTCTTAGTTTCTTCTGTCTTACTTTTGCTTCCGCTTTCGTCTTAGTTTCTTCCCTCTTACTTTTGCTTCCACTTCCCTTTCAGTTTCTTTTTGCTTCCACTTCCGTCTTAGTTTCTTCTGTCTTACTTTTGCTTCTGCTTCCTTCTTAGTTTCTTCCCTCTTACTTTTACTTCTGCTTCCGTCTTAGTTTCTTCCATCTTACTTTTGCTTCTGCTTCCGTCTTAGTTTCCGTCTTACTTTTGCTTCATCACTTTCTAATATTATTATTATTTGATTTTCATCAAAATTATTTAGATGTGAAATCTTTTTGACTTAACAATCTCTCCCTTTTTAATGATAACAAATAATCATAATTTTTTTAGAAAGATAATCAAGTATATTTATAAAAATATATATAATTGAAAAAAAATTTATAACTAAACTATCTTCTTTTCACTTCTCTTCTTTTCTTCTCCCTTCACTTCTCTTCTTTTCTTCTCCCCCTATCTTTCTCTTTTACTCTTCTCCCCCTATTTGTTATTGATCAAAAATCATGACCGAAGATGGTTCAAAATTTTAGAGAACATTTGTTGCATTTTAGTACAGAGTAACATGAGGTCTTGTCGTATATAAGCTACTTTCTCATGTAAGTCACCCACTGAAACACACAGATCATTAACCTTGTCATGAATTTCTTCGACTAAGGCTGCATTAGTCTTCTGTTGTGCTTCTTCAAAACCAATAGTAGTACCAAATGATTCTGAAGGTAAA
The DNA here is from genome assembly GCA_029891385.1 of Erythroxylum novogranatense. Taxonomy (NCBI): domain Eukaryota; kingdom Viridiplantae; phylum Streptophyta; class Magnoliopsida; order Malpighiales; family Erythroxylaceae; genus Erythroxylum; species Erythroxylum novogranatense. Next base: position 57,817,117 of record CM057228.1, on the reverse strand, counting down.
ACATCCGATTCAATAATTATAATAGCAGGAGGTTTGAAAGATAAGTTCCTATCAGGGAGATGAAGATCATCAAGATGGGGTAGCTTCGGAACTTGTTTTCCAAATAAGTGTAGTACATCTTCAATTGAAGATATAGAGCTCAAGGGTCTAAGGTACATAATTAGGTGCACAAGAGTCTCTTTGTTGAAATTAATATCTCCAACTCTTATGGTTCAATACTGCCCTTCTGTTATTTTGCCAACTACCTGAGAAGTTTCATCAATGGTAAGACGACCGCAATGACTTCCTGATGCCTTTGAAATATGGTGGGAAACATAGATTCCTCTCTATTGAGCTGCATAACATGCTGCATCTATATTCCTCACTTCTTCTTCAATATGATCTTCTGTCAGATCACTTATAATCCCTTCTGGATACATTTTCTTCTTCCCCTTATCTTCATTGCGAACAATGTAAGGTCTTCATTGAATGTCAGGTACAATCGTAATCACTGTTCTTTTTGTGAGTGGGTAAATAGTATACTTTTGCTTAGTCATCTGTGTTGGATATGGTTCTGATTTCTCATCTCGCAGAACACTATACAACCTTTTTTCTCCATCATTCAATAGATGTATTGTACGATTATTTGCTGAGAATGGTTCAAATTGTACCTTGATCAACCTTCTCAGGGGTTCTCTTATGGTTATAGAGCTTCCACTTATTGTAGGCTCAACTTCTTCAATGATCTTTATCTTCTTTTCTCATTGGTTGAGAAGAATTAACCCGTGTTGGACTGTGTTCAACTGATCTTTTCTTTTGTTGAACAGTAGTTGGAGTGCTCTTTTTCTGACTGATTTTTTGCTTCTTACTTTCTTCAATCAGCCTAGGAGGTTGTTGTTGAGGTTGAGGATTCTTCTTCTCAAATTCCAACTTCCTCTTACTTTCAGTCTCTCTAATCAATTTTGTTGAGTCTTCTTGCAAAATTGAGACTAAGGATCTGGTTGCCTGCAAAGCTTTCTTTTCAGAATCTTCACTATGAGACAACTTTTTATCCTTCTTCTGCTCTTGTTGACGTAGAGTTCGTAGTCTAGGTGATTTTTTTACTTGTTTGGGTTTCTCCGAAAAAAGTGTTTCCCCTTTTCTCTTTAAGGACACTTGTTTCTCTGTCTGTCACACCTGACTTTCTTCTTTTTGAGAAATCATCTTAACTTTCATTACATCATTTGACGATCTCTTCAGCCCTTCTGTAGGCATTCTTCCAGTGGATTGAGATTTTTCTTTTCTTGTGGGAGTTACTTTTTCACTCAAACTACGTTTGATAGTACTCTCCCCCTCAATCCTTGTTTTCGTCATAGAATTTGTATCTTCTTTTTCTTGATTCTTCAAGCCCATTTTACTGATAATTGTAGAGTTAATGACACTTTTGATGTTCATCATCATTCTATTTCCTACCTCAAGAAGAATTCCAGAATATCTAGAGATTCTTTTCAGCATCATAGCATACGGTAGGACAGTCGAGTCTTTCTTCGACTTTACCATGTAATTGAGAATTAGGTACGGAAGATCTATGGGCTGGCGATTGAGTAGATGAAATAAACATTGCTCATCTAACGTCGTTACCAGATTCCTCGATCCTATTCTTGATAGAACACAATGGAAGAGTAGCGAATGTAGAACCCTAGCCTTCGGCACAAGACTTGAGGCCTTCTTCTCCTTTGGGTCATTACATCTATATAGTTGTCGATTGATCTATATCTTCTCTACACTGGCTTGAGTCATCCATCTTGCTTTATAAGCTAGCTTTACTCCAACACATGGACATTCAATAGCCTTCTCGATTGACTTAAGTGTTACTATGATCGACAATCTATCTACCACTGATACTAGAGTATCATCATCTGCCTCTACGTTCTTCCAGAAATCATATACTTCATTAAGGTAAATTGTCTCATGAACCTGAAAGAAGTTCTTCCATCCAGCTACCATAATCTCCGGTTCGATATCCATCTGGTCCTTCTTCAAGGACTCGAAATCAACGTGTCTTCCACTAGTCATTGATTGCTCCATCTGTATCTGTAGTTAATGTTGGATCACGTTTTCGGAGCCCAACATCGGACATGAAAGCGCGGTGCGCGGTGCGTGAGGTGAAACATATAAATGAAAGGAAGGAAGAAGATCCCTCAGAAGCATGAGGGGGCGTCGTTGTGGCGTGTGATGTCTCACCGCGGCGAGCCCTCTCGGCTTGCCACGTCGCAGGAAGCAATGAAGCCCTCGCCGCGGCTAGCGAAGCAACTCTCGCCGCGGTGAACCCTTCATGCGGCGAGCAGGCAGCCTTGTCGCGGCGACCGTCTTCTTCGGCCACAGTGAATAAACCTGAAACTTTCTCTCATTTTATTAAATCAACCCCACCCCAAAACTTATCAACATACACTCAAGCAAACTTCTAAACGATTCAATGCGAAAGATTTGGAACAAAAACATTCATATCTCATTAATAACCAAAAGATGAGTTTTACAAAGCTTTAATACATTTCAAACTAAGTTACAACCTTTGAGTTCAAGAGCCAAAAATACAAAATACACTTGAACCAATAAAACTTGAAATGTAACTAAAGCCTTGACTTCCAAAAGTATAACTTGAAAATACATGAATAAGACAAATCGGAGTGATGCCATAACTCTTGACTTACTCGATCTCTTGCTCATCACCTGAATGGGGAGGATAAAGTGTTAGAGTAGTACCCTAAAGGCAATCGCCTTTAGCGCATTTTGTACAAAGTTGTGTACAGTCTTTATTAAATAAATAAATAAATGCATATTTCATTAACTTGCTGTTCATTATTTATGAACTGATATTGATCTATAAACAAATTAATTAAGTCCATGATATATGACATAGCATGAAGGAGATTGTGATGTGATCATACTACTGAGATTCCTATCATGTGCAATTATGTCAAGATCTAAATTGTCCCTAGTCATAGGATTCTCGAGATCGGACATCGGAATCCGGAGACTAGACATCTCGTGCTCCTTGATTTGATCAAGAAGTGGATCTCAGAAGCTGTAAATATGAGATATTTAGGGTTGAGATGTGGATGCTTACTAGAGGTAGTAAGTACATTGGATGACCTGCTATGAGATCATCACATGGATGTCCTATTCTAATGTCGTTGATAATCTCATCATAGAATGGTGCAAGTATCCTTAGACTTGAGGTGCTCAAGGATATCTTGAATCTTGATTACGTGCTTTGACTCCATTCCTTGTTGCCTTACAGAGGTCGCTCATAGGGTGGTGATTGGGTACAACTTGAGGTATTCGAAGGTAATTGAGTAGCCAATAGAGGATTCACCACTTCTGTGATAGCAGAAGATGATACCCATGGCCTCTTGTCGGGGTCATTACTTGAAATCTCTGGTCGAGTAAGTATGTCATGAAGAGTGTCTTCATTGACATATTAAGTAATGAGTCCCAGGAAAAGAACTGAAATCACTTGGACTAGATTTGACATAGTCAGTCTAGTAAAGAGTTGACACTTTGCTCATACTCATAACCAAGTGGGGTATAGCATGGTGAAAGGACGAAATGCACGGAAATTGTCTATGGAAAGGTTCGTGATATGGTTTATGATGAATACATGTTCATTCGTCAAACCAATTACTTTCCGGTCAATTGGGGGTCATGATGTGTTGCTAGATACCGCTCATGACTTGCTCAGATTAAGTGTTAATCTAAGTGACCAACATAACCGGGAACCTAATGGGACACACGCATAAGAGTGTCTCGGAGAATTTGTAAAATAGTTTTGGACAGAGTTCCAATAAATGGAGAGCAAAAGGATTAAATGGATCCCGATGAGATCGAGATATGTCCCGATGAGATCGCGACATCGATATTGCTGAAAAACATTTCCCGGGGTTTTTCCCATACCGAGACCCGGTAGGCCGGTAGGACCGATCCCAGTGTGACTGGACCACTTTAGCATTTATTTATATATATATATATAATTAATTAATTAATTAAATAATTAATATATATATATATATATATGTGTTATACGTGGATGAAGAAGCATGAGAACCTTATTTGATATGCCTTGTCACCATAAGCATTAAATGTCCTTAAAAGATTAAAAGACAAATGGCAAAGTGTGAGAGGAAGTGGGATGATCGTGGGTTTAAACAAAACCTAAAAGGTTTTTGGAAGTAGAAATGTTCGTTGGTTTTGAAAAGTGAAGAACAAAAGGGTTTTGAAAAGTGTTTTCAAAGTTCTTCATCTCTTCTCCATCGATCATCACTCTCCAAGCTTCTTCAAGCTTCTCTTTATCGTGATTCCAAGCTCTCCAAGGACAAAGGTAGGAGCTAGCACTCTTTACTTTGTTCTAGCTATTCCCGGGTTAAAGGGTTTGTCCCGGTTAGGTTCTCCGATCTCTGCGTGGATATCGTTAGAGACGGTCTCCTTTGGCCGTTATGGTTTGAGTTTGTTGTATAGGTACATGGATCCTGGCTTTCGGGAAGGTCCAGGAACAAAAATTTTTGTTTTCCGCACCGTGGACATGTGATGCTCACACTGGGATTTTCCTACAGTGGTATCAGAGACACTTGTGTCATATACAACGATGAAACCATAACTAGGTCGGAGCTGCCTAATGCTTGTGACAATGATGCATGTTGATTGTGTGAATTTCGAATTCAGTATAGAAATATAGTTTTAGAAATTTTCTTGCCCAGATATGTTCACAAGATGTTGTTGCATATGTCTGTGGAAGCTCAGAATTTATCAATGTGATTTTATATGGTTTTGCTAATTTATTCCCCAATGTTCTAGTTGCTGTCTTTGTGCACATTCAATGAACAGGCATGCTTATAAATTCGAGAATAAATTGTAAAAAAATTGTTTTTCGGATTTGCTTTTACCAACATGTCTCTAAGATGTTTATGAATGTCTTTGAGAATGGAAAAATGTTTTCGAGGTGATTTACTATTTATTTGAGAATTTATTGTGTGCTGCTGGGAATAACTGTGTTGAGGAACACATATTCTACATTGGCTTTGTTGCTGAGGTTGGATGAGTTTTTGTTGAAAATAAATCCTGAAAAAATTCATGGAACATGTTGTAACCTCTGTAATTTTCTCATAATTTATTGAAATTATTTCAATGAGTTTTTCAAGCAAAACACAGAGCTTGGCAGTTTTGAGAAAGTTGCTGGAGCTGTTTTGTTTGGAATGTAAAATTGTGTATTTCTCAATTCCAATGCCTTGGATCATTTTTAATGTGATTAAAAATGTGTTATATTGATGTTGTATGCTTTCCAAATTGAATTTCTTGAAATTGGGTTTCCAAATATTTTTCGGATGTCAAATGTGTCACATTAGCGTCTCGTTAGTGTATTTCATTGTCTTGATTATTTTGGCCGTCACAAATTTTGTGACATGTGCCAAAGTAGTCTTGATAAAGTTTAGACTACCTAGAGATACTTAGGGTGATAGTTTGATGTTCTCAAATTATTTGGAAATCTAAATGAATAAGAGTGTATTCATTAATTTCAAGTTTTTCATGTATAGTTTGACTATATATGGTAAGCATGGAACAATGAAAGTGTTTCATTGATACATCATAATAAAGGATATTACACTTGGTATTGTGAATTGGAACTGCAAGGATTGAGAAATTAGCCGATTAGATAGCAATTCCACATGGATAAGTCGACTAATAAAGATATAAGTCGACTTATCCGTGCACTGTAGACGCATAAGTCGACTTGTACAATGGTACAAGTCGACTTGTTCATGCACAGCTGCATAAGTCGACTTACACATTCATAAGTTGACTTACACACTAGCATAAGTCGACTTACACATGCATAAGTCGACTTACACACTAGCATAAGTCCACTTACACATACACAAGTCGACTTACAACATGCAAAGGTGGGATGATGGATGATTTTAGGTATAGATTCAATGTGATTGATGAAATGCCCTAAATCATTCCATATAGTCATGGTGACGATAATCCTACGGCTTGGAGAAGAAGAAGAAGAGACCTGAAAACCCTCAAATCATATGAAAACTAACGCCTTCCATTAATATGGGGAGAACCAGAGTTCTTATAGAGTTGGGTTGTTGGGTAAACCCAAGCTCACTCTATACGGATATGTTCGAACCATGAAAATAAGATTTTCGGATTAATGGGTCGGTTTTCACTAGAAGCGTTGATTTGTTGAGTAAACTCAAGGTCAACGTGGACAGAGGCGAAATTGGGTAGAGTACATCAGATGTACGCGCATCAAGAGTTGATAACCCAATGTGTGTGCATACATCACGAGTTGATAGCACTAGTCGATAGTTGCATCTATGAAGCAAATGGTATGACCGATACCTGCCGATAGATCTAAGGTGGTTTGTTGGGTAAACCCAAGGTCATTTTAGTAATGTCGGATATCTATGATGCAATTGGTATAACCGATACCTACCGATTGACCTAAGGTGGCTTGTTGGGTAAACCCAAGGTCATTTTAGCAATGTCAGATATCGACCCACTAGGACATTTTGTCATAATGTTTCTTGGATTCGTACTAAGGGTTATGGATTCTTTGAAACTAGTGGGAGCCATATGCATGTCATGCAAGTCCTTATGATCATGCATGTAATTCTATTCTAACATTCTTTCTCTCTTTCCCTAAAGGTTATTGAGATGTTGGCCGTCTTAGGTTTTTTTATGGATTATGAATTAAGTGTTGACTTAATTCTGGTTGGATTGTCTGATAGTTATTCACAGTTTGTGTTAAACTATCGGATGAACCAAATATTCACGACAATTCCTGAGTTGATCAATCTGCTCAAGACAGCAGAGCAATCTATCAAGAAGGATAGCAAGCAAGTGCTTATGGTGGACTCTTCTTCTGGTTCAAAGAAAAAGAATCTAAAGAAGAAAAGGTCTAAGAAACCGAAAGGAAGTTTCACGAGAAGAAACCAAAGAGATCGCACTAAAGGAACTTGCTTCCATCAGGCAAGACTAGCCACCGGAAGCGAACTGTAAAGTCTATCTGGAAGAATCGAAGGTAAGAAGGCATCGATGCCTCGACTTCTTCGTGTATGTTTGTCATTGAGGTTAATACTGTTTCGACCATAACATATGGGTATTAGATACCGCCAGTGGCTCACACATATGCAATGATATGCAGGCCTCGTGGACGATGACGACTCATGATGGGAGAACTAGACCTGCGTGTGGGAAATGGAGCAAGAATTGCTGCATTAGCCGTAGGCACTTATTTCTTGTCACTCCCCAGTGGGCTTGTAATAAAATTAGATTAATGTTATTTTGTACTTGTATTAACAAAGAACATATTGTCTGTTTCTTGTTTAAATAGAACTGGTTTCCATTTGACTTTTAGTAACAATGGTTGTTCTATTAGTTTGAATGGAATTCTTTATGGTACTGGTACATTATGCAATGGAATTTACATATTAGATATGTCACATCCAATTATGAATGTCAATGACACGAAAAGACATAAACGAGATAATTTAAAATCAACTTACTTATGGCATTGTCGCCTTGGCCATATAAATGAGAGACGCATAGCTAAGCTCCATAAGAGTGGAAGCTTAGGGTCATTTGATTATGAATCATATGACACATGTGAATCTTGTTTATTAGGCAAGATGACTAAGTTACCTTTTAAGGGAAAGGGTGAACGAGCGACTGGAGTATTAGACCTAATACATTCAGATGTATGTGGTCCGACGTCCATCCATGCCAGAAGTGGTTGTCTTTACTTCATTACCTTTATCGATGATTATTCTCGATATGGGTACCTGTATCTTATGAGATACAAATCTGAAGCATTTGAAAAGTTCAAACAATTCAGAAATGAAGTAGAAAACCAACTTGGGAAAAGTATCAAGACATTACGATCAGATCGTGGTGGGGAATACTTAGACCAAGAGTTTTTGGATTATCTCAGAGATAATGGGATTTTATCTCAATGGACTCCTCCTTACACACCACGGCATAATGGTATGACAGAAAGGAGAAATCGAACCTTGTTAGACATGGTACGATCTATGATGGGCTTTGTAAAGTTGCCAAAATCCTTTTGGGGGTATGCAATCGAGACAACTGTTTACTTGTTAAACAGAGTTCCATCAAAGACAGTTGATGTTACTCCATATGAGATGTGGACTAACAAAAGACCCTATCTTACTCATTTGAAAGTTTGGGGTTGTCCTCGCTTATGTGAAGCGGACACGATCGATAAACTTGATGCAAAATCGACAAGTGTTTGTTCGTAGGATATCCTAAAGAAACAATGGGATATCGCTTCTACTCACGAGGAACAAAAGGTGTTTGTTTCAAGCACATCTGTCTTTAGAGAAAGAGTTTCTTTACAAGAAGACAAGTGGGAGCAAAATTGAGCTTGAAGAAGTTCAAGATGCTCGAATGCAGACGCAGATCAATCGCTCAACTCAAACTGTGTGACTCATACAGATGAAGTAACAGATTCAACCTTCTACAACACACGAAGTTCGTAGGTCACGTAGGATACGCTCTGTTTCCGAGAGATATGGATTTCTCGTGAATGAACAGAATGACGTATTGTTCATAGAAGATGATGAGCCTACCACCTATGAAGAGGTTCTGAAGAGTTCAGAGTCTAAGAAATGGCTTCATGCTATGAAAGCTGAAATGGATTCCATGTATGAAAACCAAGTATGGACTTTGGTTGAGGCACCCGAAGGAATCAAACCCATAGGGTGCAAATGGGTTTTCAAAAATAAAACCGATATGGATGGTAATGTAATTACCTATAAAGCAAGGCTTGTGGCTAAAGGCTTTCGTCAAAGACAAGGAGTTGACTACGACGAGACCTTCAGCCCAGTAGCAATGCTTAAATCCATTAGAATACTCCTAGCCATTGCCACTCATTATGATTATGAGATATGGCAAATGGATGTGAAGACAACTTTCCTAAATGGAAATCTAGGCGAGGATGTGTATATGACACAACCCGAGGGCTTCACCTCCTATGATGGCGAAAAGGTATGCAAGCTTCAAATCCATCTATGGATTGAAACAAGCATCCAGAGTTGGAATATCCATTTTGATGAGGTAATCAAAGAGTTTGGTTTCTCACAAAATCCGGATGAACACTGTGTGTATAAGAAGGTTAATGGGACTGCAATCGTAGTCCTTGTGCTGTATGTAGATGACATATTATTGCTAGGAAACGATGTCTCTATGCTACAATCGGTCAAGATTTTGTTGTCCAAACAATTTGCCATGAAAGACCTTGGTGAAGCAACTTATATCCTTGGGATAAAGATTTATAGAGATAGATCAAAAAGGTTGCTTGGTCTTTCACAATCAACGTACATAGACAAGATGCTAAAAAGGTTTAGCATGGAGCAATCCAAGAGAGGGTACCTTCCCATCACTCATGGGATAACACTCTCAAAATCTTTGTTTCCTAAGACACAAGATGAGAGGATGCACATGAATATGATCCCGTATGCATCTGCGGTAGGATCTATCATGTACGCTATGCTATGTACGAGACCCGATGTATCATATGCTCTAAGTGTTGCGAGCAGATACCAATCGGATCCTAGTGAGGGTCATTGGGTGGCTGTCAAGAATATCCTTAAGCACTTGCGAAGGACTAAGGATGTTTTCTTGATATATGGGGATGGAGATCTCCAGGTGAGCGGGTATACAGATGTCAGTTTTCAATCTGATAAGGATGATTCCAAATCCCAATCAGGTTATGTATTCACACTGAATGGCGGGGCAGTTAGTTGGAAGAGTTCCAAACAAGAGACAACTGTCGATTCAACGACCGAGGCAGAGTACATTGCCGCTTGAAAGAAAAGAAGCGGCTTGGATCAAGAAGTTCATTACTAAACTTGGTGTGGTTCCTAGCAGTGATGGACCCATGCAGTTGTATTGTGAAAACAATGGGGCCATTGCGCAGGTGAAAGAACCAAGGTCTCATCAACGATCCAAACACGCATCTCGCAGATATCATCGATCGGGAGATCATAGGGCGAGGTGATGTCCAGATCGAGAGAATTCCCACCGAGCGTAATATTGTCGATCCGTTGACAAAGCCATTGTCACAAAAGAGTTTTGATTCTCATGTACTCGCCTATGGTATTAGATATCCAGGCGATTGGCTTTAGGTCAAGTGGGAGATTGTTAGAGTAGTGCCCTAAAGGCAATCGCCTTTAGCGCATTTTGTACAAAGTTGTGTACAGCCTTTATTAAATAAATAAAGAAAGGCATATTTCATTAACTTCATTGCTCATTATTTATGAACCGATATTGATCTATAAGCAAATTAATGAAGTCTATGATATATGACATAGCATGAAGGAGATTGTGATGTGATCATACTACCGAGATTCCTATCATGTGCAATTATGTCAAGATCTAAATTGTCCTAGTCATAGGATTACCGAGATCGGACATCGGTAATCCGAGAGACTAGCACATCTCGTGCTCCTTGATTTGATCAGCGGTGGATCTCGTAAGTTGTAAATATGAGATATTTAGGGTTGAGATGTGGATGCTTACTAGAGGTAGTAAGTACATTGGATGACTGCTATGAGATCATCACATGGATGTCCTATTCTAATGTCGGTGATAATCTCATCATAGCAATGGTGCAAGTATCCTTAGACTTGAGGTGCTCAAGGATATCTTAGATCTTGATTCGTGCTTTGACTCCATTCCTTGTTGCCTTCTGAGGTCGCTCATAGGGTGGTGATTGGGTACACTGAGGTATTCAAGGTAATTGAGTAGCCAATAGAGGATTCACCACTTCGTGATAGCGAAGATGATACCCATGGCCTCTTGTTAGGGTCATTACTTGGAAATCTCTGGCCGGAGTAAGTATGTCATGAAGAGTGTCTTCATTGACATATTAAGTAATGAGTCCCAGGAAAAGAACTGAAATCACTTGGACTAGATTTGACATAGTCAGTCTAGTAAAGAGTTGACACTTTGCCCATACTTATAACCAAGTGGGGTATAGCATGGTGAAAGGACGAATTGCACAGAAATTGTCTATGGAAAGGTTCTTGATATGGTTCATGATGAATACATGCTCATTCGTCAAACCAATTACTTTCCGGTCAATTGGAGGTCATGATGTGTTGCTAGATACCGCTCATGACTTGCTCAGATTAAGTGTTAATCTAAGTGGTCAACATAACCGGGAACCTAATGGGTCACACGCATAAGAGTGTCTCGGAGAATTTATAAAATAGTTTTGGACAGAGTTCCAATAAATGGAGAGCAAAAGGATTAAATGGATCCCGATGAGATCGAGATATGTCCCGATGAGATCGCGACGTCGATATTGCTGAAAAACGTTTCCGGAGGTTTTTCCCATACCGGGACCCGTGAGGCGGTAGGACCGACCCAGATATGATGGACCACTTCAGCATTTATTTATATATATATATAATTAATTAATTAAAGAATTAATATATATATATATATATATATATATATTATACGTGGATGAAGAAGCATGAGAACCTTCTTTGATATGCCTTGTCACCGTAAGCATTAAATGTCCTTAAAAGATTAAAAGACAAATGGCAAAGTGTGAGAGGAAGTGGGATGATCGTGGGTTTAAACAAAACCTAAAAGGTTTTTGGAAGTAGAAATGTTCGTTGGTTTTGAAAAGTGAAGAACAAAAGGGTTTTGAAAAGTGTTTTCAAAGTTCTTCATCTCTTCTCCATCGATCATCACTCTCCAAGCTTCTTCAAGCTTCTCTTCATCGTGATTCCAAGCTCTCCAAGGACAAAGGTAGGAGCTAGCACTCTTTACTTTGTTCTAGCTATTCCCAGGTCAAAGGGTTTGTCCCGGTTAGGTTCTCCGATCTCTGCGTGGATATCGTTAGAGACGGTCTCCTTTGGCCGTTATGGTTTGAGTTTGTTGTATAGGCACATGGATCCTGGCTTTCGGGAAGGTCCCGGAACAAAATTTTTTGTTTTCCGCACCGTGGGCATATGATGCTCACACCGGGATTTTCCTACATAAAGGGGGTAAGCTATAAAGCTCGTGGGAACATATTTATAATACAGAAATAAGCAAAACTATTCAAAAGATAACTCATTGTCGTGATACACTTTGAAATCACAATGATTGTGCATGTAAAAGTCATTATCTCGAAATGATTGATTTTTAAACAATTCATGAGTAGAATTCAAAACATGAATGCATGAAATATGGTAACAAATCATAAACACATAAGCATAGCATAATGGTTTGGGTTAGTCCGGGTTCATGACGCACTACACATTCCCATCAAGATGGTCATGTGTAGTCGTAGTTTCTTGAGGGAGTCCTTGTGGAGAGCTCCGTGCCACTAGCGGGCAGGCAGGAGAAGCCTTTTCATGAGTCAACGTGCACGTAACGGTTCTTGAGGGACTACCACAAACTCACATAACATGCATGATTCAAAGTCTTGTAAACTCGATTTGCCAAACTGGCACTTGCTTGTAAACTTGCTTTTCATACATTTCGGAAAACATGATTTCATAAGCATGAATTCTTGAAAAGAGAAAATCTTTTTTAAACCTTTTTATTAATCATGAGTGCAAATCATATAGCAAACATATAATCATTTCACAATAGCAATTAAGGCAACATTGATGATGCAAATTTTAAATCATTAAATCTTTCTTGATTTGAACAAAACAATGAGTAACTTATTTACTTTATTATAAGTATGTACCCACCTTGAATTTCTTGCTTATAACTTGCTTAAGAATATCTTTCCTCTTGATCCTCTTGCTCCTCTGGCCTCACTTGATTTTCTTAACCAAACAACCAAAATTTCAATCAATTTGGTGTAGAAATCGGAAGGTCATACTTTAACAATTTGAAGTAAAGCTCACGCTGAAACAAGAATTCTATGCTCAACTTCCATCCAAAATTGAAGATTCTTAGAAACTGGTTCTGAACTTCATCTCTTCACAAAACTTGTATCCCTATGTCTTTAGTTTACAACGAATCAAAAATCACCTCATTTGGACATTTACATCAAAAGTTATACAAAAATACCAAAGCATGTTGCATGAGAAATGGTGCTCGCCATGATGGAAAGAAGCTCATTGCATGAGAAATCTGAGCAGCATAACGCATTTGAGCCAGAGAGCATGCCGCAACGTACGAGCCCAGAATCCTCCCGAAACTTGTTTTTCTCATAGTCTTCAACCCTAATCCTCCCATCTTTCAAATATAACACATCTAAACCCTAAATCAAGTCTTATACTTCATTTCTAAGCTCATTCTAACCCAAAATCATTAGCAAACACAACATGATCATCAACCCTAAGAGATTTAACCATTTTTCATAAACCACTCAACCACCATTTTCCTACACATGCTAAGCTATATTAGGGTTTCATCTAACCCAAACAAGAAGGAAAAGAGCTTAACTTACTTGATGATGCTTTGATTTCTTCCAAAAATCTTTAAACCTAGCTTTCCTCTTTTTCTCTTCTTCTTCCTCTCTTCCATGGCACTCTCTTCTTTCCTTGTTCTTTTTATTTTCTTCTTCTAATTCCTTTCACTTAAGCCTTAATGGAGTGAGTAAGGACCAATATGCCCCTCCATGCAATGCCTAAACCTCTCCAACTCTAAGTGATCTTCCCATTATGCCCTCATATATTTTTACTCTTTCGTTACCACTTATTCCATACTAATCTCAAATAAATCTTAATTTTCCATTAATACTTCCAAAACAATCACACTAAATAATAAATCATACAATCAACACAATTCATACTTAATAATATCAATAAAAAAAATTTGGGGCCCAACAGTTAACAAAGAATTAAACGCACAAATATATTTCTCAAAGGAGTGATGTTAGTATCTGAAATTGAAAGTGTGAGCAAGGAGTATTTGATATCAAAACAGAGTAATGAAATGTTTTATTGAGAGTTCTTTAAAATCCGATGTTAGGGTATTTCAAGAATGTTCTATAGTAGGTGATAATCTCAAGGCTTTGAGAAGCTTTCCTTCAAAAACTTTCTCATGATAGAAATTACCGTCTGTAACTTACTGTTACTGTTACCTTGAACTCTTACGACTTTTTATCTTCTTAACCAAAAAGATCATCTGGTTCATGACGTGTCGGATGGTTGATCACTCAACATTACCATGTTTAGGTTTCATCTTATTTCTTTGAATCTTTCTTCACTTAATGGCTTAGTGAAGATGTCTGCCCATTGATAGTTCGTCTTAATAAACTGTAGACTTACGATCTTCTTCTGTACATAGTCTCTTAAGAAATGATGTCTAACTTTGATATGTTTTACCCTTGAGTGTTGTATTGGATTCTTCGAAAGGTTGATAGCACTTATGTTGTCACAGAAGATTGGGATTTGTTTCGCTTGTATTGAATAATCTTCTAACTGGTACTTAATCCACAACGTCTGTGAGCAACAACTTGTGGCTGACATATATTCAGCTTCTGCAATGGATAGAGAGCAATTGAGCTTTGCCACCAAGAAACTAGGTTATGGCCAAGGAAGTGACATCCTCCACTCGTACTCTTTCTATCAATCCCATCTCCAGCGTAATCAGTATCACAATAGCCAATTAACCTTAAATCTTTACCTTTTTCATACATTAAGCAAAGATTAGTAGAACCTGATAGATATCTCAAAATTCTTTTAACAACAATATAATGAGACTCTCTAGGATCTGCTTGAAATCTCGCAAACAAACAAACACTAAATAAAATATCAAGTCTGCTTGTTGTAAGGTAAAGTAAAGAACCAATAATTCCTCTATACAGGGTTTGATCAACTTTCTTACCAGCTTCGTCCTTAGACAAAAGGTTTGAAGGATGCATAGGAGTTGACATTGGTTTCACTTTTTCCATCCCATACTTAATCAACAGTTCTTTGATATATTTATGTTGATGAATAAAAATCTTTTCTTCGGTTTGCTTGACTTGCAACCTAAGAAAGAATTTTAACTCACCCATCATGCTCATCTAACTCATTCTTCATCAAATTCTCAAAACTAATACAAAGCTTTTTAGATGTTGCACCAAAGATAATATCATCAACATAAATTTGAACTATGATGAAATCATTCTTAATGCATTTCCTAAATAACGTCTTATCTACATGACCTCTACTGAAATCATTTTCGATAAGAAAAGAACTTAGACGATCATACCAGGCTCGAGGAGCTTATTTCAATCCATACAAAACTTTATGATGTCTATAGACATGATCTAGTTTCTTAGCATCTTTGAAACCAGGAGGTTGCTTTACATAAACTTCTTCACCTATAAAACCATTCAAAAATGCACTTTTCTCATCCATTTGAAATAGCTTTATATCATGTCAGATAGCATATGCAAGCAAAATCCTAATAGCTTCTAATCTTGCTACAGGAGCATAAGTCTCATTATAGTATATTCCTTCCTGTTGATTATAGCCTTGTGCTACTAATCTTGCTTTGTTACGACCCACTCTACCTGATTCGTCTAGTTTATTCTTAAACCATCTAGTTCTTATGATGAACTTTTTAGAGGGTCTGGGAACTAAAGATCAAACTTTATTCCTAGTAAACTGGTTTAGCTTCTCTTGCATAACTAAAATCCAAGCTTCATCTTGAAGAGCTTCGTCAAATTTTTTAGGCTATATTTCAAAAATAAAAGCTACATTTGCTTCTCTTCTGAATTTGGACCAAGTTCTCACACCTTCTGAGGTCTCTCCTATAATCAAATCTTCTAGAAGAGAACTCTTATATCTCCAATCCCTTTTCAGATCAAGTGTTTCAAGAATATCTTCTACTTTGTCTAACGGAGTATCTGACGGTGACACATCTTCACTATCAACCAAGGGTACTGATAGGATTTTATTATTAGTATCATCTCTCTTATTTGGTTGAGAACTGTCATCACATCTGACATGAATAGTTTCTTCAACAGTCTTAGAAGTAAGATTGTAAACCGTATAAGCTTTCGAAGATAATGAATAGCCTAGAAAAATTCTTGAATAAGTCTTAGAACCGAATTTATCCAAAAATTCCTTTGTATTCAATATAGTACACTTGCAACTAAATAGATGGAAGTAAGATATATTAGGCTTCCTTCCTTTCCATAACTCATATGGAGTTTTCTTCAACAAAGGTCGCATAAGTATTCTATTTTGAATATAACAAGCTGCATTCACAGCTTCTGCCCAGAAATACTTAGGAAGATCCATTTCATACAGCATAGTCCTTTCCATTTCCTGAATCGTCCTGTTATTCCTTTCTACAACTTCATTTTGTTGTGGAGTTCTAGGAGTAGAGAAATTATGGAAAAATCCATTCTCCTCATAAAATATTCTAAATTTCTCATTCTCAAACTCACCACCATGACCACTTCTAATACTAGTAATAGAAATTCCTTTTTCATTCTGTAACTTTTTGGAAAGTACTTTAAAACACTTAAAAGACTCATCCTTATGTGATAAGAATAATATCCAACAAAATCTAGTAAAGTCATCAACAACTACGAGACCATACTTATTTCCGCCAAGACTCAATGTCCTAGTTAGACCAAATAAATCCATATGTAATAACTCTAGAGGTCTGGATGAAGTTACAATATTTTTAGAAGAAAAGTAGTTTTAACATGTTTTCCTTTATGACAACTTTCACAAAAGAAATCCTTGTTAAAACTCATTTTGGTAATCCTCTTACCAAATCATGTTTAATCAACTTAGAAATGTGTTTAAAACTAACATGACCTAGTTTTTTTAATGCCAAATCAGCTTTTCTTCATCTGTTGATATAAAACAAGAAATATTTTGACTTTGCAAATCTTTTAAATTAATTTTGTAAAGATTGTTTTGTCTTTTTGTAGAAAAGAATATGGAACCATCATTGTTTTTTACTACACAAGAATTCTGATTAAAGGATACTTCAAAACCAAAATCACATAATTGACTGACACTAATCAAATTATGTTTTAAACCATCAACTAGCAGCACATTATCAATAGATGCAAAAGGATCTTTACCAATTTTATCTATTCCAATTATTTTTCATTGCTGGTTGTCTCCAAAAGTTACTGATCCTCCCTTCTTATCTTAAAGATCTAGGAACATAGACCTTCTTCCCATCATATGTCGCGAGCATCCACTGTCCAAATACCATTGGTGCTGGTTGCTTTTTCCAAGGAAGGAGATCTGCAGTAGATATTATATTTTTCTTAGGTACCCAGATTTGGGTGTTTTGGGGTTAGTCTTAAAATGATTCATGAAATGATGATAATGCGGATGATGCAATTTCTTCCTATTAGAAACAAAGTTCTTTTTATACTGAGTATTGTTTTTAGCAAACCCTAATCCACTCTTATCATTTGGGTGTCTGTATTGATGGACCTCCTTTTCGGAGCCCAACACCCGGAGTCATAAACCTTGAGCTTGTAAACCTATAAGGTTATTCCAAAGAACCCTCTTTGGCCGTCCTCTCACAAGGGTGGTGAGCCCACACTAGCCAATCACCAAAATCATAATTTGAATTCTTCACAAAAATGGTAACTTTAGGTCTCTATTTTAATTTGAAGCAAGAACTATATCAATTGGAGCTCTAAAGGTCAAGATATGTTTAAAAAGCCAAAGTGTGTTCATATTCCAATCATGTTCTCTAAACCGATCCCTCACTATCTTTCCATAAATCTTTCTCAAATCAACTCCAAAAGATACCAATTTTTATAGAGAGATAGATACATGTGTTAGGAAGCTATCGCCTTAAGAACTGCTTCATTCAGAGGTCGGATGAGGGAGTTATGGCCAAAAGAAACCAACATGTTTATGTCCTTAATCATTATGTACCTCTCTTGGCGCAATTGTCATGACGTTTTTTTTAAAATGCCTAGTTGAGTTCGTTCTTGGACTATTTGAAATTAGACTTCTAGATATACAACTTTTATGAATACCACAAAGTGATATTTTGCCTTTAAAAGGGTCAAAAATCGCAATTTACTAAAGCTGACCTGTGAATGTCCATTTAACGGACATCCATGTCCGTTTAAAGGATATTGTTGGGGTTGGGAGTCATTTTCACCGGAGAAGGTCCGTTAAACAAACCTACAAGTCCATTTAACGGACATGGGCGAATCTAGGGGTCCTTTTTGACCTGTAAAGGTCCGTTAAACAGACATTGGGGATCTCCTAAACCCCTCCAAGCCCCTCCAATACTTCCTACCTCCATTCTAACATCATATTCACTCATAATCTCCTCAATTTCACTTCTTCTAATGCAATAACACTCCCAAAACATTCAATCACCAATTTGAGTGCATCAAACTCCCAAAATTCAACTCAAATGACTCATCACAAACACAAACGCTCATCATTCCTCATGACTATCATGCTCATAATTCCTATACAGCATCACTACTTATAATGATCATATCTCTTGACTCCCATACCCAAAATTTAGCAACTTTATAGCATTGGAAAGCTAAGGGGATAAGCTACAACTTTCCTTAAGACAACTTGGTCTACTTCTACCTAAATCAATACAACTTTCCTCCTTGAATTCAGAACGCAATTCTTACTCTATGAAAAACTTTAAAATACAATATAAAGACTTAGAGAATTATGAGCAAAACATAATGCATATGTATTTCATTAACATCAAAACCAATAAGAGTTTTACAACGCTTTAGTGGGCATTTCAAGCCACTTACATGATAATCCAAAAATACAAACTTTACAAAAAAAACTAGAATCGCTCAAAATGCGACTAAAGCATTGTTTACAAAAACTAACTTAAAATACAAAATAAGCCAATTTCAGGGTAATGCCTTTATGCTCAATCACTCGATCTCATGTTCTTCACTTGGAGATTGGACGGAATGGGAGGGGGTGAGTTTAAAGCTCGTGGTTAACAATTTTATAAACGGTAATAAGCAAAAACTATTTGAAACTTTCTTGATCATAACAAAACCTCATTGAAATCCATAAAACATTCATTTCTCAAAATTGTTAACTGGTCAAGCAAATTCACAATTCACACAAGTCAAACAATCATCAAACTTGTCAACACATGTAAACACATAAACACATCATAATGGTTTAGGTGAATCCATAAAATATGACGAACTACACAATTCCATATAATGGCCCTGTGTAGTCGTAAATATTGAGGGAGTCTATAAAAGAGCTCTGTGCTACTAGCGGACAGACAGGAGAAGCCTTTTCTTGGTCAATGTGCACGTGACGGTTCTTGAGGGACTAACTCAAACCCACATAACATGTAATTCATGAACTAAAAATAATTTACCCATTAGGCAATATTTTTGAAAACTTGTCTTTCATAAATATGAACTATTCATATGAAATTCTATCATCATTTCACAATTCCATAACCAAAATTACATGCCAATCATAATAATCATTTCTCAAATCATGTGAAGGCAACATATACCACAATTATGAAGCATTTAGCAATCATTCTCATATCAACTCAGAAACTCATTTACAAAAAGCATGTGGCAATTCTCAAGCATTTAAAAAACAATAAATGCACTTTTATAAAGTAGCTGGAAAAATCAATTAATTGCATTTATTTGAAGAACATTTATAGCTCAATTATAAAAATATCACCCACCTTAATTTCCTGTTGTGCCATCAGTTCGGCTGTCCGCCTTCGGTCAACATCCTACGCCATTTTTTAAGAATGAACCAGAGTTCAAGCATTGGGGCCGGGGTCCCTCATCTACAGTATAGAGATGCTCGATATCCCCCGGCCGGAACGGCTTCAAAAATCCAAACCTGACGGACGAAGTACTTTTTCGTGAGGCTTCCGGGATCTTCCTTTGAGTCCCAGCCGTGGAGATATCCTCTAGCCGAGCGATGGAACGATGCGTCGAGCTTGTCTCTTACTAGAGAGGAGTGGGAGGTAGTCAATCGCATTAAGGAGCTCTGTCGGTATGACTTCAATCGTCTCATTCTAGGATATCGCGGGGGGGCCTCGACCGATTCATTCCTAATCGACCCCCCGCCTCGAATTAGCGGGCTAGGAGAAGAAACTGCCCCTCTGGTTGACTCCTTGTAGTTGAACTATTTACTGTATTTGTAAGTATTGGTTTCGATTTCTAACCTGTTTTTATTGCTGTGCAACCATGGTAAGGCTCAACGATTTCGCCGACTTCTCCAACCCTACCAGAGGCCAGAGCAAAGCTGCCAGGCCCTCTTCGAAGACAAAGGGGCAAGACAAGAAAGGAGAGGTCAGCGCGGATGTCGCTCGTCCTACTGTTCCCGAGCCGTCTGCAGCGCTCGCCCTGGAAACTGTACCCGAGCAGTCAACAGTGATGACCCGATTGGCTGGTGAAGGCCTAGCAGTCATAGAAGAGGAGGAGGAAGAGGTTGAGCCACCTCTTAAGAGGAAAAAGACCGTTCTGGTTATCAATCGACTGCCCTGCCCATCGGACTAAGGCAGGAAGAAAGAGAGGGGGAGAGAGAAGGGGGAAGAACGTGTTGGCTGATCGGATAAGGGCAAGGGGAAAGGGCGAGCGGCAAGCGCCTAGAAGTGGGAGCTAGCGATCAGTCTGGATAAGGCTGCGTCGCTTGGGGACTTCGATGTGGCTCTTCACATTGCTCAGAGGGTCGTTCCCCCTGCAGACGAGAAGCTTATAGACTCGTTGTGCAATCAGGAGCTGGCGGCCTGTCTCATCCGTAAATGTGTGAGGGATCTGACGTTCGCCTCCGCGATGCACTAACGTGTCGAACAACTCGACGGGACTGCCCGAACGCTGGACTGGGAAGTCCGCGATCTTCTTGAACAAGTGAACACTTTAAGGGTCGAGCTTTCAGAGGCCAAAGAAGAGAAAGACGTCTTCCGGGCTCAACTCTCTTCCTTGGAGGAGGAGAAGAAATTTTGGGAGGAGGAGAGGAGCGTTTTGAAAGCTCAACTCGCTACGGGGGAGGAGGAAAAGAGCAGGGTGATTGCGGCAAAGGACGGGCTAGCCAAGGAATGTAAGGACTTGAAGAGGAAGATGGAGACGGAGCAGGAGCTTCGATCAAAATTCCTCCAGGACTGTCATGAAGCGGTGAGGGATAATCTGATGGTCGAGGATAGACTGATGGAGTTGCAAGGCTCCATCAAAAAGCAGAGAGTTGAGGCGATCAAGCGATGGAAAAGGCGGTTCTTACAGGAGGAGTGCTTAGAGTTCGCTTGTGACTTGGCCCTTTCGATCCTGAAGAATTGCCACAACGTTTGCATCCCTGACGGGTCGGATGGTCCTTCATTCGAGGATTATGCAGAGCTGATGCTTCCCACCATTCTCGGTCTTTCTCTAG
The DNA here is from genome assembly GCA_029891385.1 of Erythroxylum novogranatense. Classification (NCBI taxonomy): domain Eukaryota; kingdom Viridiplantae; phylum Streptophyta; class Magnoliopsida; order Malpighiales; family Erythroxylaceae; genus Erythroxylum; species Erythroxylum novogranatense. The sequence continues at coordinate 57,795,791 of CM057228.1, read as the reverse complement.
AGGAAGTGAGGGAGATAGCCGAGGGAGAACGAACGTCGGTTTCGGATGAGGAGCTGGACCTTAGCTCGGATGAGGAGGACGAGCGATCTCACGGGGGTGTCTCTCCGGTTCTTCCTGTAGACTCTGATCCTGCCTCGGCTGCTTTGCTGACCTCCCCTTCTGCCGATCCAGCTGCTTCTCATCCTGAAGATCCCCACTAACTTGTGCTATAGGACCCTCAAAGCTCACCTAGTCGGGCTTGTCACTAGGAAAAATATGAAGAAATAAAAAAAATTATTCTTATCCTTCACTGTATTCTCAATTTTGCAAACGTAACTTAGATTGTCATTAGTTTCATATAAAGGTCTGCTTTTTCATTTTGCGGGGGTGTCGATAGATCCTTCGACCGATCGATGCGAAAGAAACCAGCCGAGTGATCCGAGATTAATCTTCTCGGCATCGCCTGGTTCCAAGGATCTTATCTTGGCAACTTGACCGAGAGTGGTCGAGACTGAGCGATCCGAGATTAATCTTCTCGGCATAACCTAGTTTTAAGGATCTTATCTTGGCAACCTGGCCGAGAGTGGTCGAGGCTGAGCGATCCGAGATTAATCTTCTCAGCATCGCCTGGTTCCAAGGATCTCGTCTTGGCAACCTAGCCGAGAGTGGTCGAGGTCGAGCGATCTGAGATTAATCTTCTCGGCATCGCCTGGTTCCAAGGATCTTGTCTTGGTAACCTGGCCGAGAGTCGTCGAGACCGAGCGATCCGAGATTAATCTTCTCGGCATTGCCTGGTTCCAAGGATCTCATCTTGGCAACCTGGCCGAGCAATGTGGACGATAATCAGTCTGTTTTGTCGTTCTAGCTTATCTTGGTGAGGCTCTGTCTGCCGAGAAACTTGAAACCCTTTATTGATGATGATGATAAGAGGGTGGGCCATTAAAAAATCTGAATGGCAAGGTTAGGAAAAAGGTACCCACTACAAATGCGTAAGCAGCAATATAGTACAAGATAAAGAAATAAATAAAACAAAGCTTATCTATTGATAAAATGTCTTCAGGTTTTGAGAGTTCCATGGCCTCGGTAGAATCTTGCCATCAATGCTGCGCAGGATGTAAGAGTTGTGTCCAGCTTGTTTGACCACTTGATAGGTGTAACACCCCACTCCCAAGTGACCCGAACCCGATATCGTTGGTGATATTCGAGTCCGTGCCCCGCGAGGGTGGCGTACTACATCAGTCGATTAAAACTCAGTATACTTCTTTTTTGGAAGCCATTGATTCCACGTTAAGCGGCAAAAAAAAGTAAGTAACTAACACCCATGTTCATAATAAACCGCCAGTTATTACAACCATCCGAGAATAATTTACAATCACCAATGAGGAAAACATTAAAACCAATATGGGCTCAGAGAAATATAAAGCATTGTTATACGTTGATTGCGAACACAATTTGATAAGACACTAATGCGCATACCGGACTGATCCCGACCTCTATCCTTTATTTGCCTACAGAGACATACTCCGTGTCAAACGGGTATTCTTCAAGACCTGAAAAATAGATGCAAATTTTGGGTGAGTTTTGCGAACTCGGTGAGTGACCATCATCGATGGTCCATCCAATCACATAACATATAACACATACTTTCATTTCCATTAAGTCACATGTCATATTCCCTATCATACCTCACATTCACATACGCTTCATATTTTCATTATGTCGATACAATGTCATCTTCAATATAATCAAATTGATCATTCAATCAAGTTTATCATTCCCATTCAACACACAATGTCACATTCCCATTCAATACAATGTTGCGGTCCCATTCAATACAAGTAATTCAACCAATCACATTCCGCATAATCAAATCAATCATGTTATGCATATGTGCATGAAACCCACTTTCCATTTAATTACTTTGTTGTGACCGAGTGTCTAAACCGTCCTGCACTCAATAGATATCGGGCTCATTGAAACTGCCCCATATAGGGCTCATTGTGAATCGTCCCATAAAGGGCTCATTGTAAATCGTCCCATAAAGGGCTCATTGTAAATCGTCCCATAAAGGGCTCATTGTCGTTACCGAGGCTCAATCGAAATCGAGCATGAAGCTCTTTACTCATTGTTGACTACTCGTCACAACTCTCATTATCTTTCATAAATTCATGCAAAGGAATGTCTTATGCATATTTGCATGCACTCACCAATCATAGTTACTATCATCGGACCGTAGTCCCAAGATTCGACATCAATTAAGAAGTCACATTTCATTTATGTGCAATTATGCATGCAAGACATTTTAACAATCTCAATATATACACTTAGGTCATCCCATTCACATTCAAGGAGCACTTCAATAACGCAATTCCAAATACTTAATTACTCACCGGACCTCCTGTCTGGAACCCATATTTAATCACAATTAATAAAATAAATCAATACTCATTCAACATATAACAAAAGCAAATAACCAATAAATAAGACCATCTAGGTCTACTCACAAGATTTCTCAGATTTGCATTGGTTTCCAATTTCTGACAATGCCTGAGTGCGGACATTTATCCTGCACTACAAATTTATGCCATATGCACACATTAATCACTTTGCATTCTCATTCATGCACAAATATAGAATAAGGACAATGCATGTTCATGATATTCCCGGCCTTAATCCAATTTTTTCAACAATAAAACCAGAGAAAAATTAGAAATTCAATGGCGCCGACGACGCTCAATTTGGACCTCTATAGTCCCCAATTAAATAAAACAAGAATGCAATCCCATTTCCGAACCCCGCCAATTTTCCGTCCAAAATTCCCAATTTCCCATGAAATGAAATTCAATATTTTACAAACCGATGCCTCAAGAATCAGGTCAATCGGACGTCGGACGGAAAAGTTATACATCAAAGAAATCAATCCAAAATTAAAACAAAATCCTTCAGGCTCATGAGGGCGAGCTGTCGCCTCATGAGTCTGGCGCTTACCTCGCCTCATGAGGGCGAGTCGTCGCCCTCATGAGTCGTCGCTCATGAGGGCGAGACTTCACTCGCCTCGCCTCGAGGGGCGAGATTTCAAATGCCTTCGCCTTCTTTTTTTTCTTTTTCCAAACCGAACTTCAATTCATAACTTTTCCCACACAATTCAGAAAATTACAAACCATATGTCGTTGGAAAGATTAAGAAAAATCTACAAGTTTTATGTAGAGCACAAAATCAATTTCACCCCTAAGGGTGACAAAATCCAGTCAAAGCCACGCCTACTCAACACCTCTCTAAACAGTGCTGTACTTTACAAATTCAGTAACCTTTATTCTCTTCAGTCAAAATTACACAATAAATATTCTCAGGAAGACCACAAGGTGCTCTACAACTTTCATGAACAGTCTAGATTCAAATTCAATGGCTAATTAGGTCAAACAATTTAGTGAATGCTACTGCCTCGAAAGTACTCAAATTGATAGTAATTTTCAAGCAAGATAACTCCTTGTTCAAAAGTCGAAAATTGCATACTTTATACCCATAAAAGATAAAACACAGTACTACACTTCTCATAAGGGCTCAGAATCAAATTTCATCATTAACCAATTTAAAACAGTCCTGCAAGTTACTTCCTGCTCAGCAGCTCATGACCTAACTTCAATCCAATCTTTGAAAAATCATAAGTCCCAATTCTGTTATCTAAAATAGCATGCTATATACCATTTTCAAGATAATTGTTTCCTCTACAACTCTTCAGAAGATCACCTAAGCCAATTCAATTCGCACAAATTACTAAAATTGCTTCCAATCACAATGTTCACAAAACTGTCATTTCAGTTAGGTTTCACTCAAATGCTCAAAATCAGTCAATATATCACAATGCATATCTCCCAATATACAGGTCGAAAAATTACAAGATCAGTGGCAATGGAAAGTTAACAATGTATTCTTCAACTCTCATGAAGACCATTTTCCCTAATTCCATATCAATTAATTTAGAAAAATCATCAAAACACTTAGGTCATTGGTCCGGATACTATTCACCTAAGTTAAAACAGTAACTTTCCAAGCCAGATTTCAACCTCTTAGAGTTACAATTAGACAATACCTATTTCACACAAAAATGTAGCCAACAAACCAAAGTTTCATTGGGCACAAACCTCACCTCATTTTCTCACCTACACAATTAGTTATGCTCACTACAGTACAATTGGTTAAAACCATAAATTTCCAGCTTTCAACTTCAACCTAACTCCTATCACTTCTAATATCAATAACACATGCATAAGCATCCTAATAACACAAGAATTAAGCCAATAGGTCATCAAGACCTTCAGTTCAATATATATCCACAATTTCATTACCTATTTTCAATCATTTTCTTATGAATTCATGCATTAAAACCATAAGTAAAACATAAACATAAACATCATCTTACCTAAAGCTTCCAACTCCACCTCTTTAAGTCTTTAATTTTCTAACTACCCTTCTTCTTTTCCATCCCATGCATGGTTATTATCAAGATAAGAGGGTAGAAGGTTTAAGCTTAGAAGCAAGCAAGGAAGAACTAAGAAAGTAGCAACTAAGTGAAACAAGTGAAGGAAATTGATAAGAGTGAGGAAGAAGCTAGAGTTTTCTGATGAGGAGAAGATATAACAACAAACTCATCCTTTTCACTCTTTTATCCATGAAGTTGCCGACCTTACAAAGTCAAGCATATGACAAAAGCATTAAACCCCTTTGGACACTTGGCAATTGGAGAAACATAAGGAAAAGTCAAACAATTCAATAACTAATAAGCACAATTTCCCAACTTGTTCATTCTTTCCCTTTTAACTAATAAGAAGCATCGAGAATGGGAAGAGAAGACCAAGTCTAAGCCATCTCCAAGCATGAAATTAGGAGGACACTTGGCCATTTAGGAAGGAATGGGAAAAGTCAAAGGACCAATCAAAATTTTTGAAAATAATAAAACAATTACCAAGCAATTTCAATCCAATTTCGGTTCCAACAAATTTAAGGGTCCATTTTTGGGTTCCACCAAAATATGCAATGGTTTAATACCAAATAACAGTAGAAAATCAACCGGTTCGCCATTTGACGATTTTTTTTCCGGTCCGGGAATTTTCTCCGAAAAATTCCAGAAAAATTTTCATAATTCCCATAAAAGGTAAAACACACAAAAATGCAGTTCAATAAATTTTTCAAATATAATTTCCCCATTATTTTCACTAAAAGTCCATTTAGTCCCAATACCGGAAATATCATGTATGCATGTACAGTCCTAAGTCATTTCGATCCATCTCATCCTATGCCAAATTTACTATTTAACCCTTCCTGACGGGGGTGGGATGTTACAATTCTCCCCTCCTTATAAAAATTTCGTCCTCGAAATTCTCAGTCAACGATTCACTATGACAATTTCAAATGTCGATACAAATTCCATATACTTTTCCACTCAATGATTCATTTTCCGAAAGGTCACAGTAACCACACTCAGTCAGTTGTCTAGTCCCTTATTTAGCCAATTCATTAACACTCATCACAATAGACGGTTAACAAGGTCACGGTTGGTGACCTTACTATCATACTATTTCACTTGCTATTTTCGAGTAGCCATTAACTTTGGTTCCGGCTTATGACTCAATTCCTTATTTCAATCATATCAATTCAATACTTTTCTCTAGTAACATGCGACTAATACGTATTCCGGACATCCTTTCAAGGTGATACGTATCATAACCTCCTTTATCTCATCCCTCACATTCATTTGGTACCAATACAATGACATTTAGTTCCATTTCACTATAACCAGTGATACTTTACCTAATGCAGTCTTTCTTTATAATCCATTGTCTCTCTGTTCAAATTCAACTCTCTTTAGACAATTCACTGTTCTATAGTGTTAACGCACTTAACTCAGATATGTACTTTACTCTAGTTCATTTGTCCAATCCGGTTCCACCTCCACTAACCCGTTCAGCTTTCCTGAGTCACTTTCCTTTGTTTCTCTCATCATAACCTCAAATCCATTAGGGTCTTTGACTCCCGTTAGGCAATCGTCTTGATGTAGCAAGATATTCCTACAAAGAATCGTAACTCTATAACACGATCATAATCAAGCATTTTTCTTGTTGAACATTCAACTTTAATCAATAATCACTTCATTCTATACCCACAGTTATTCAATTTCACTTTTCGCATATGATTACTAGAATGTCTAGCTTCGACTGTTCAATTTCTTTACTCATCAATTCCTTTGTTCAATCCCGACACATGCTTTTTTTTTTTTTAATCATTCAATACCATTCTCCCGATTACACTTGACTCTTCAGATTCAGGATGGGAAACAGTAGTTTGCTTCCTGAACTAGTAACCTTTCTTACCTCTATCCAAAGATCCCTAGCTCTACAACTTCAATTTTCGAAACACTTCACAATTACCCATAATCTACTTGACATTCTTTGAAAATCCCAATATCTCGTAATTGATCCGCTCATTGCGCAGATTATCTGCTCACTATTTGAGCTTAGTAGTCAGAATTGTCTGTTTATTTCCGTAGTCATTTATGCCCGTCTTTTTCCTCGAATAAGCACAGTGTATCTTTATAGGAATCTAAAGTCTCCAAGGCTTTAAACAATTTCGATCATAGAACCAATACCATTTATCAACGTCAATTTAATTTATCTACTACCGTTTGAACATTATGTTTCAGTTCAACACACATTGTCCACTCTCCAAAGGTATGCTTATCAGCAGTATCAAATTCTTCAATAATTCATATCGTCACTACCATTTGCTTACTTTGCATCATTCCCTCTTAAACTTTTCCATACATCACCAAACATCATTCAATTCATTCACCCACGATTAGTGTATTTGCAATCCTTTATGAAGATAACACTACATCACGCCATTATCGGTTTCCCTTTAGAACTTCTTGTCTCTATTCATTTTCTCTTTTCAATCGAGTTCCTATCATCCACATCGATATATCTATGTATACAAATACCTAATCATCTCAGACTTGGACTTCCATCATTTCCACTTCATTTTGAGTCTTTCACTTTACGATTCGGGACTACTTTACGCTTTTGCCTCACCTATGGAGCTCTATTCGCTTCACATTGCAATAGAATCACCTCAAATTAAAATTCCACTCACATAGGTGGATACGTTATATTCCATACACAAAGCGTATAACCTCAAGAGTATATTTCACTTGTTATGCCTAAATCTTCTCTTGAGATATGACTCAATTTCACTTTTGATTTCGTCTGTATTTCTTTTCGCTTGACCATTAGTCTTGCTACCGTCATTATAATTGCTCACGAAGGTCTCATCACCAATTAGTGTCCCTAATTACTTTTCAATCATTCTCAACTATACGCACTATCTCAATCGTAACAATTTTATACCATAATTTAAAGATCGTAATGTCCTTACACTAAGGTTCCATGTGACGACCCATAAACACTTTCTTTAACACTTATTCCGTAATCTACACCTCACCAGAAGAGGATTGATGCCACTTTACACTTATAGCCACTCTAATCATTCACCGATCATCTCCTCTATGATTTCCATGTATCTTTCACATACGTTTCATTAATCATTATCAACTTTACTGTCCAATAGATATTCCCAACGATAAATCGACTTAAATGCGACAACTCTGTTCATATATCACTATCATTGTTTCATTTTTTTTCCTAGTTTCATTCCCATATCCTTCATATGTCAGTTTGACCTCTTAAGGTCGTATCTACTTGGCTTATACAATGTCATCTCCTTATTGCTACATATCTCTTTATCTTCCTCAAACAATTATAGGGTATTCACAGTCCTCAAAACACGACAAAATCGGTGATACAACTCCACTGTATCTCTATCTCTTTACCCATCCATTTACCATTTATGTGTCCATATACATCTTTTCAACCAAATCCAAAATTTCCCGATACACAATTAGTAGAAATCATCAGTCTGTCTTTTTCCCTTACGATTTTATCATACTGATTTCCAAACTCTTAGCACAATAGTCACATAACCATTTCAGTCTCAAGCTTATGCGGTCCAGATCATAACCATTTCACGAATTCATTTCAGTTTATCTGTACACTTTTATCTCACCATTTCTACTTTACTTTTTTTTTTACCCTACTAGGCACTTTGCTCTTTCAGTTCTTTCAGTTCTAGGTAGATCGTTACGGTACAATATTGACCTTATTACAATCTCGCTATCTTCATCTACCTATGATATGTACTGATATCATCAAACACAAATGCAGGGACTCAATATCTGCCTGATCGGACCATCTACGTTTTACTCAGTTCCAATGTTTCCCATTTCAGAGCATATACATCGAGCTCTAATTACTTCGTCATCCCGACTTTTAATCACACTTAGCCTACTATAACTATTATGCTTCTCCTATCTCCAATCGACCTTTCCAAATTCTAGACATATTCATTTTTCTGTCACCATAATATTGCCATTTTAATCCGGGAATTCATTAATATCACTTCTTTCCTTAATCCGTCTAGGCCAACACAGTCATTCTAACCATAGTACAATATTAATCTCCTTATCCATTTTTCCTTCTTCCTTTCCTAATTGTTTATACACTTTCGAGGTTCACCTCTAACACGCCTCACTTAGTCACTTAACACGTATGCACACGTAGGATTTCTACCCGCACGACTCAAACTAGGGATCGCCACCACGGTGCGCAATGATACGACTCAAATGCATGCACCCTATGTTTCGATCGTGCCCGGATACATTACGCATCATCGGGCTCGATACCACCTAAATGTAACACCACTCCCGAAAGTGACCAACCCGATATCGTTGGTGATATCCGAGTCCGTGCCCCGCGAGGGTGGCGTATTACATCACGATTAAAACTCAAGATACTTCTTTTTGGAAGCCATTGATTCCATCGTTAAGCGGCAAAACAAGAAGTAACTAACACTCATGTTCATAATAAACCAGCCAGCTTATTACGGTCATCCGAGAATAATTTACAATCACCAACGAGGAAAACATTAAAACCAATATGGGCTCAAGAGAAATATAAAGCATTGTTATACGGTGATTGCGAACACAATTTGATAAGACACTAATGCAGACACGGATGATCCCGACCTCTATCCTTTATTTGCCTACAGAGACATACTCCGTGTCAAACGGGTATTCTTCAAGACCTAAAAATAGATGCAAATTTTGGGTGAGTTTTATGAACTCGGTGAGTGACCATCATCGATGGTCCATCCAATCACATAACATATAACACATACTTTCATTTCCATTAAGTCACATGTCATATTCCTATCATACCTCACATTCACATACAGCTTCATATTTTCATTATGTCGATACAATGTCATCTTCAATATAATCAAATTGATCATTCAATCAAGTTTATCATTCCCATTCAACACACAATGTCACATTCCCATTCAATACAAGTGTTGCGGTCCCATTCAATACAAGTAATTCAACCAATCACATTCCGCATAATCAAATCAATCATGTTATGCATATGTGCATGAAACCCACTTTCCATTTAATTACTTTGTTGTGACCGAGTGTCTAAACCGTCCTGCACCAATAGATATCGGGCTCATTGAAACCTGTCCCATATAGGGCTCATTGTGAATCGTCCCCATAAAGGGCTCATTGTAAATCGTCCCATAAAGGGCTCATTGTAAATCGTCCCATAAAGGGCTCATTGTCGTTGCTTTGAGGCTCAAATCGAATCTGAGCATGAAGCTCTTTACTCATTGTTGACTACTCTGGTCACAACTCTCATTATCTTTCATAAATTCATGCAGGGGAATGTCTTATGCATATTTGCATGCACTCAATCAATCATAGTTACTATCATCGGACCGTAGTCCCAGCATTCGACATCAATTAAGAAGTCACATTTCATTTATGTGCAATTATGCATGCAAGACATTTTAACAATCTCAATATATACACTTAGGTCATCCCATTCACATTCAAGGAGCACTTCAATAACGCAATTCCAAATACTTAATTACTCACCGGACCTCCTGTCTGGAACCCATATTTAATCACAATTAATAAAATAAATCAATACTCATTCAACATATAACAAAAGCAAATAACCAATAAATAAGACCATCTAGGTCTACTCACAAGATTTCCAGATTTGCATTGGTTTCCACTTTACGACAATGCCCGAAAAGTGACATTTATCCTGCACTACAAATTTATGCCATATGCACACATTAATCACTTTGCATTCTCATTCATGCACAAATATAGAATAAGGACAATGCATGTTCATGATATTCTCGGCCTTAATCCAATTTTTTTTTCAACAATAAAATCCGAGAAAATTAGAAATTCAATGGCGCCGACGACGCTCAATTTGGACCTCTATAGTCCCCAATTAAATAAAAAATAATGCAATCCCATTTCTCGAACCCCGTCAATTTTCCGTCCAAAATTCCCAATTTCCCATGAAATGAAATTCAATATTTTACAAATCCGATGCCTCAAGAATCAGGTCAATCGGACGTCGGACGGAAAAGTTATACATCAAAGAAATCAAATCCAAAATTAAAACAAAATCCCTCTCGTGGCTCGCGAGGGCGAGCTGTCGCCTCATGAGTCTGGCCGCTTACCTCGTCTCGCGAGGGCGAAGTCGTCGCCATCGAGAGGCGAGCTTTCAGCTCGCCTCGCCCTCATGAAGTCGTCGCCCTCGAGGGGCGAGATTTCAAATGCCTTCGCCTTCTTTTTTCTTTTTCCAAACCGAACTTCAATCATTCATAACTTTTCCCACACAATTCAGAAAATTACAAACCATATGTCGTTGGAAAGATTAAGAAAACTCTACAAGTTTTATGTAGAGCACAAAATCAATTTCACCCCTAAGGGTGACAAAATCCAGTCAAAGCCACTGCCTACTCAACACCTCTCTAAACAGTGCTGTACTTTACAAATTCAGTAACCTTTATTCTCTTCAGTCAAAATTACACAATAAATATTCTCAGGAAGACCACAAGGTGCTCTACAACTTTCATGAACAGTCTAGATTCAAATTCAATGGCTAATTAGGTCAAACAATTTAGTGAATGCTACTGCCCTGAAAGTACTCAAATTGATAGTAATTTTTCAAGCAGTATAACTCCTTGTTCAAAAGTCGAAAAATTGCATACTTTATACCCATAAAAAGATAAAACACAGTACTACACTTCTCATAAAGGGCTCAGAATCAAATTTCATCATTAACCAATTTAAAACAGTCCTGCAAGTTACTGCCCTGTTCAGCAGTTCATGACCTAACTTCAATCCAATCTTTGAAAAATCATAAGTCCCAATTCTGTTATCTAAAAATAGCATGCTATATACCATTTTCAAGATAATTGTTTCCTCTACAACTCTTCAGAAGATCACCTAAGCCAATTCAATTCACAAAATTACTAAAATTGCTTCCAATCACAATGTTCACAAAACTGTCATTTCAGTTAGGTTTCACTCAAATGCTCAAAATCAGTCAATATATCACAATGCATATCTCCCAATATACAGGTCGAAAATTACAAGATCAGTGGCAATGGAAAGTTAACAATGTATTCTTCAACTCTCATGAAGACCATTTTCCTAATTCCATATCAATTAATTTAGAAAATCATCAAAACACTTAGGTCATTGGTCCGATACTATTCACCTAAGTTAAAACAGTAACTTTCCAAGCCAGATTTCAACCTCTTAGAGTTATAATTAGAAAATACCTATTTCACACAAAAATGTAGCCAACAAACCAAAGTTTCATTGGGCACAAACCTCACCTCATTTTCTCACCTACACAATTAGTTATGCTCACTACAGTACAATTGGTTAAAACCATAAATTTCCAGCTTTCAACTTCAACCTAACTCCTATCACTTCTAATATCAATAACACATGCATAAGCATCCTAATAACACAAGAATTAAGCCAATAGGTCATCAAGACCTTCAGTTCAATATATATCCACAATTTTAGTACCTATTTTCAATCATTTTCTTATGAATTCATGCATTAAAACCATAAGTAAAACATAAACATAAACATCATCTTACCTAAAGCTTCCAACTCCACCTCTTTAAGTCTTTAATTTTCTAACTACCCTTCTTCTTTTCCATCCCATGCATGGTTATTATCAAGATAAGAGGGTAGAAGGTTTAAGCTTAGAAGCAAGCAAGGAAGAACTAAGAAAGTAGCAACTAAGTGAAACAAGTGAAGGAAATTGATAAGAGTGAGGAAGAAGCTAGAGTTTTCGGATGAGGAGAAGATATAACAACAAACTCATCCTTTTTCACTCTTTTATCCATGAAGTTGCCGACCTTACAAAGTCAAGCATATGACAAAAGCATTAAACCCCTTTGGACACTTGGCAATTGGAGAAACATAAGGAAAAGTCAAACAATTCAATAACTAATAAGCACAATTTCCCAACTTGTTCATTCTTTCCCTTTTAACTAATAAGAAGCATCGAGAATGGGAAGAGAAGACCAAGTCTAAGCCATCTCCAAGCATGAAATTAGGAGGACACTTGGCCATTTAGGAAGGAATGGGAAAAGTCAAAGGACCAATCAAAATTTTTGAAAATAATAAAACAATTACCAAGCAATTTCAATCCAATTTCGGTTCCAACAAATTTAAGGGTCCATTTTTGGGTTCCACCAAAATATGCAATGGTTTAATACCAAATAACAGTAGAAAATCAACCGGTTCGCCATTTGACAATTTTTTTTCGTCCGAATTTTCTCCAAAATTCCAGAAAATTTTATAATTCCCATAAAAGGTAAAACACACAAAAATGCAGTTCAATAAATTTTTCAAATATAATTTCCCCATTATTTTCACTAAAAGTCCATTTAGTCCCAATACCGGAAATATCATGTATGCATGTACAGTCCTAAGTCATTTCGATCCATCTCATCCTATGCCAAATTTACTATTTAACCCTTCCTGACGGGGGTGGGATGTTACAATAGGGTCCTTCTCACGCTTGTCCGAGCTTTCCAGGATGTTTCCCAATCGCCTCGGCCTTTCTTAGAACATAGCTGCCAATCTTTATGTCGTTCGGCCTTATCCTTTCGTTGTAAAACCTTGTTTCTTTTTGTGTTATGGCTTCTGAACGAGCGGCTGCCCTATCCCTGTCTTCACTGAGAAGCACAAGTTCTGCCCGACGGGTTTCATTATTCCTCTCTTCTTCATAACTTGACACTCTTTGGTTGTGCAACACCACTTCTGGTGGAACTAGAGCTTTTGCCCCAAAGGTCATCCTAAATGGTGTTTCTCCTGTGGCTCCATTTGGGGTAGTTCTGTATGCCCACAATACTTCATCTAGTTCATCTACCCAATTCTTACGTCCATCTAAGCGCTTCTTGAGGGCACTCATTATCTTTTTGTTAGTGTTTTCTACAAGACCGTTGCTTTGAGGGTGAGCTACTGAAGTCAATTGGAGCCTTATCTTTAGTCTCTCACAGAAATCTCTGAACTTGTCGTTGTCGAACTGTCGATCGTTGTCTGTAACCAACACCATAGGCATCCCAAAGCGACTTAGTTTGTTTCTTCTTACAAAATTTTCCATCTTCTGCTCAGTAATTGTAGCGACCGCTTCCGCTTCTACCCATTTGGTAAAGTATTCCACTGCTACTATCAAAAACTTCTTCTGTCCAGGACCAAGAGGGAAAGGTCCTAGTATATCCATTCCCCATTGAGCAAAGGGGATAGGATGGCTCACGATTTTCATCATCTCGATCGGCTGGTGAGACAAGTTATTGTTTTTCTGGCAAGCCTCACATTGGTTGACTTTTTCCTGGCAGTCTCTCTTCATTGTCGGCCAGTAATACCCCTGTCTAATCAATTTATGAGCCAACATTCTGCCTCCTACGTGATTTCCGTACATTCCTTCGTGGACTCCAGCCATTGCCTGCTCTGCCTCTTCTTCGCTCAAGCATCGTAGTAGTGGCCAGTCATAAGATCGCTTGTATAAGGTGCCATTAACAATCGCATATTCGGCCGCCTTTACCCTTAGTTTCTTGGCCTCCAAGGTTTCTTCTGGTTGTGTTCCCTTGAGGAGGTACTGTATGATCGGTTCCATCCAACTTGATCGCTCAATATTTGCGTCAAAGACTTCCTTGGTTTTCTGAATGCTAGGCCGGTCTAGCCGCTCGACCAAAACATTATTTTTTGCATCTCGATCGGAAGCCATTTTGGAAAGCGTGTCTGCCTGAGCGTTTTGCATCCTTTTTATCTTGTTAACCGAGTAGTCTTCAAAATTATTGAACTCTTGCTTCGCCAATTCCAAATATTTGACCATATTATTCCCTTTGGCCTCGTACTGCCCCGTAACCTGACCGACCACTATTTGGCTATCGCTATACACCTTCAAATGTTTCACCCCCATCTCTCTTGACAACTGAAGACCGGCTATTAGCGCCTCGCATTCCGCCTCATTGTTGGATGCCTTAAAGTCTAATTTGAGAGCGTACTCCACCTTTTCTTCCTGGTGTGGGCTGATCAAAACCCCTCCTGCCCCGCATCCTTTAGCATTAGAGGATCCATCAACAAATAAGCTCCAAGTAGGATGTAGTTCATTCGAGGTAGGTTGACTCATTTATGCTACAAAGTCCGCCAATACTTGGGCTTTGATCGTCGTTCGCGACTTATAGTGTATATCAAACTCCCCGCTTCTACCACCATTTTACCAAATTACCAGAGGTTTCTGTGTTTCAAGGCACTTGTCGAGGGTTGGTCGGTCCATACCTCGATGGTGTGACTCTGGAAGTAGGGCCTGAGTTTTGGCGCTGCGGTTATCAATGAAAGGGCCAGCTTTTCAATAGGTGCATACCGCGTCTCTAGTCCATTTAGTACTTTACTGACATAGTAGATCGAGAATTGTTCACTGCCGTCCGATCGGACTAGAACTGCGCTGATCGCCCCCTCTGTGACTTCCAGATAAATAATCAGACTCTCCCCCTCAACGGAGCTCTGCAAAATAGGTGGACTAGTCAGATACTGCTTCAAGTGTTGAAATGCTCTTTCGCATTCATCCGGCTATTGGAACTAGGTCACATCCGCTTTCCTCAAAATTTTGAAAAACGGGAGACACTTGTCTCCCATCCTGGAGACGAATCTGCTAAAAGAAACTATCCGTCCGGTCAATATCTGAACATCTTTCAAGCACCGCGGCGAGGGCATTTGGATGATAGCTTTGATCTTTTCTGGATTAGCTTCAATCCCCCGCTGAGTAATCATAAACCCCAGGAATTTTCCAGATGCCACACTAAAGACGCATTTTTTCGGGTTCAGCTTCATCTGAAATTTATTAAGGGTCTGGAAGACTTCTTTGAGATCTTTCACATGCTCAGCGGCTGTCTTACTTTTGACCACCATATCATCCACATAGGCCTCAACTGATCGACCAATATGTTTCTTAAAAACTTCCATGACGAGCTGCTGATAAGTGGCCCCTGCATTCTTCAAGCCGAACGGCATTACTTGGTAGCAATACGTGCCCTGGTCAGTTATAAAAGATGTCTTCTCTTTGTCTTCGAGACTCATTTGAATCTGATGGTAGCCTGAGAAAGCATCTAAGAAGTTGAGAAGTTCATGCCCTGACGTGGAGTCTACTAGCTGATCGATTTTGGGCAAAGGGAAGTTGTCCTTTGGGCACGCTTTGTTTAAGTCGGTGATGTCAATGCACATTCTCCACTTTCCGTTTTTCTTCTTCACAAGTACAACATTTGCCAACCATTCAGGGTATTTGACTTCCCAAATGAACCCAACACTAAGCAGCTTTTCTATTTCTTTCTCAATCACTTCCTGCCTCTCTTTACTTTGCCACCGCTTCTTCTGTCTAACTGGCTTGCAATCTTTTCGAATACCGAGAGAATACGATGTAACCGATCGAGAAATTTCAGGCATATCGCTCGATACCCAGGCGAAGACCGATCTATTTTCTACCAAGAAATCTGTGATTTCTTTGACTAGGCCCTTCTGAAGCTCAGAACCTAGATTTGTAAACTTGGAGCGGTCTGCTTCATCCAATATGACCTGCTGCGTTTCTTCTATGGGGTTCATCCTCTCCGTTTCTTCATCAGCTCTCACGTCAAGAGAGCTTGTCAAGACTGCCGCACCCGTCTAGTGTTCTTGTTTCTGCTAAGTAGCGTTCCCTAGCGATTCTCTGCTGACCCCTGACAACACCGATTCCATGGGACGTTATGAACTTCATTGCTTGGTAGTAGGTGGAGACAACTACTCTGAGGGCGTTTTGAGTGGCTCGTCTGATTATCGCATTGTACGCCCCTACAAACTTCACAACCAGGAACTCAACGTCCTTCTCTATCTGACACGACTTTTGTCCGAATTTTACTTTCAAAAAGACTCGGGCAAATGGGTAGGCTGATGCTCCAGTTATCCCTTTGATAGGCCCTTCTATAGGTAGTAGTCGATCCTTTGGTATCTCCATCTGCTTGAAGGCATCATAATACAATAGGTCGACCGAGCTACCCGTATTAATCATTACCCGTTTCACCTCGTTACCATCCATGTTCAGATTTACTACGAGCGCATCATCACGAGGACAACTAAAGGGGAAGTCTCGATTGGCATTCTTTCCGTACTTCAAAAATCAACCCAGCCTTCCCCTTTATATAAGGAGTTCGATTTCTTTTTTCAAGTCGCAGCAATCCTCCGTGTCATGACCGATGTCTCTATGGAAGCGGCAATATAAATCAGGGACCCTCTTCTTGAGGGGAGTCTTCAACTTATTGGGTTCTCGGAGGGGTTCTCCATCTGCTCTCATGGCCGTCAATACTTCCGCATATCGCCTGTTGAGCGGGGTGAAGAATTCTCGTCGATGTCCCTGTCGATCGGTCGGCTTTCTTCAGCTCGACTGATCCTTCTATCGCTTGTGGGAATCATCCACTCTGCCACTCGGCCCGCGGTCGTCTACTTTACGTTTTGTGTTTTTCAACACTTCCTCGAGCTGGATATACTTGTTCGTCCGATTTCTTATCTCTTGAATAGACTTGGGCTGATCGAGGGTCAGTGATTTCTTAAACTCTTCATCCCTTGTGTTGCTCATTAGTGCCGCCAACATGGACGAGAAAGTGAGGTCAGGGACTTCGACAGCTTCATTATTAAATCGAGTGATAAACTCTCGCAAACTTTCGTTCCTTCCTTGGGTCAACTGCATCACTTCCAAGGCGGTCTTCTATGGTCGTGTACTTGTAGCAAATTGATTGAGGAAGAGCAGCTTAAAATCCTCGAAGCAAGTAATGCAACATGGGGGTAAACTATTGAACCATCGCGGGGCTCCTTCTTGAAAGGCGGTGTAAAATACCTTACATTGAATGGCGTCGGGGACGCAATGTAGGTTCATCATCGACTGGAAGTGCTGCAGATAGTCTAGGGGATCGGTCTTTTCAGTATATTTTTCAAGCGTCGGTATTTTGGTGCCGGCCGCTGGGAGGCTATCCAAGATTGCCGGGATGAAGGGAGAGCTATATTGTGCTGATGGGTGATCCGGAAGGGAATTTATGGCCATATTGATCCGATCGTCCACGATTTTTTCTAGGGCTTCAACAGAATGAAGATCGACCATCATACCAATCTGCCGTGTGGGTGTCTGCTGTTGTTCCTGCTGATACTGTAAAATTTGACGAATCAATAGATCAGTCGCTTCCTCGATCTGTTTTCGGGTGATGGAGGTTTGTTGTGATGTAGGAGGATTTGCATCTAGGGGGTACTCAAATTTTGGATGTGTATTGGTCTCAGCATTGTCCTCCAGGGCTACGCTCTGTTCTTTTTGATCTGAGTTCTGATGTTGTGGTTGATCATTCGGGTGCGAAGATTGTGTGCGAGAATCATGATGTGTTGGCGGGAGAGTAGCAGGTAACTGCAAACTCATCCGTTGTAACGCAAGTGCCGCAACGGTGGCTATATCAGGGTTGGCTGCTGCCGCCTGACTAATCTGAGTGTTTTTAGACGTGGTGCCCTGTTGTCGGGCCCCACGGTGAGCGCTAACTGGTTCTGCCTGATTCTGGTGAGGCAGGACGCTACTGTTTGGATCCATGAGATTGGTTGTCTTTAGCACGAGAATACTTGCAAAACAGCACAAGGCATGCCGGGGGTTGGTAGCCGGCAGGCCCCTCCGACGCTCAAGTTAGTCTTTTGGTGAGGGTCTTGGTGACTATAAACAAAAAATGTCAGGATTCTAATGTCGTACCTGTATCATGGTAAATTAGTACCTTATATATGGAATAGATGATAAGTTTAGATCTTTATGTATGCATGGGAGGTTTCTACCTGCGAATGGGCCGTGGACGCGTGGACCTGAGTCTGGGCCTAGCACAGCTGACCTAACCGGAAGTCATCAAGCTTCAAGGGAAATAATTCCCATTGAAACATACTTTCTTTTACTTGATCCATGTCTTCAAATGTGATTTATAGTCTTATGTCAAATATCATATACGGTTTCACACAACTAAACTCTATTAAATTTATTTTGATTCAGAGTACATAAAAAGAATATAGACAACTTTATGGTTTAAAGTCAATAGTCTCTCGTTCTACTCAAATTGAACCTTATAAGAAGAACTGGTCACTTCATATTTTGCAATCATCAAAACATTAAGAAGAAAGCTACTTAGATCAACATAACCATCAAAACTTTATGAAAGAATTAAATATAAAAGACACAATTTTAGATTAATGATTTCAAATAAAATGTAAGATTATTTCATATTTTTAAAAATCTAAAACAATGTTTAGTTATACCATAGAAGAATAAATGAAATATTCCATAATTATAATAACTTCATTTTAAAAATTGAGAAAAATAATTTTAATTCCATTGCATTTTTGTATGAAAACATGTTATTAAACATAATTAATTTAATGATATCTTCATAGTATATTTAAATTAACTATTAGCATAAAAATATTAAAATGAAATTTTATAAAGTTGACTGAAGAATTCCTAGCAATCATAATAATTAAATAAGAAAATTTTAATATAAAATCTAGTTATAAATTTAAATACATTTTGCTTTAAAATGGTTTTAGTGATTGAAGTGACGCGCGAAGGAAATAGGAGCGGGAACTCTAAAAGCTGAAGCGCCAAGTCGGCGGGAAACCTGCAATCACAGATGCTGACTTTATGTTTGTAATCTTGGTTGCCTATATTTCTGAATACTCGAAGGTGGTTCCTCTTTCTCTCCTCCTAGTTTCCGGGTATAGGCAGGCATCAAAGATGTTTTCAAGCAGCCAGTTCGAGTCCTCCTCTGGTGGCGGATTAGTTTCCTCTCAGCCAACTCAGTCCGATCTCTCTGCATCAACTGCAAAAGTAAGCCGTTGGATCTCCGTTCGCTTGTTATTAGTACCCTTCTTTACAAATCTTAACCCTCCGTTTCTCGTCGATAAACTGTCTTTCTTTCAGAGTAGGGATTCTCAAGGTTTATGTCCGGTAACAGTGAAGCAGATCAGCCAAGCTTCTCAATCCGGCGATGAGAAATCCAACTTTGTGATAAATAATGTGGATGCAAGCAATGTAAGTATTCTATAACTCTGTCCCTATGAAGCTAGTTCTTTTTCTTGTTGGTATCAGGTATGTGCAATAGTATTAAATGTATGTTTCTGCAATGCATAAATCGAAATTATTTGTATGTTTTTGGTGTAGGTTACGGTAGTTGGAATGGTATTTGACAAAACTGAAAAGGTTACTGACGTCAATTTCGTTGTGGATGATGGAACAGGTCGAATAGGTTGCAGAAGATGGTAATTCATTATACTTAACATGAATATGAGTTGATGAATAGTGTTAATTGTTAACAGGGAGATGTTTCATTCCTCCACCTACCAATACTTGAACTGAGATGCAAGCTGTTTGCTTAAACTTGTATTCTTTCCAGAATCAACTTCACTTATAACTGACTATTTAAACAGGGTAAATGAGGGTTTTGACACGATGGAAATGGAGGCAATATGGTACATTTTCATTCTTATCCTTTTTCTTTTTTCTGTTGCCTTATTTCCAAGTATGCAGTGTTGGTTTATGTGCTGAGAGGTTATAATTTTCTAATGTCATTTTACAAAAGGGATGGAATGTATGTTCGTGTGAATGGACACCTGAAAAGTTACCAAGGCAGAGTCCAATTAGTTGCTTTCTCTGTAAGGTATGGCTTCAACAAGGTTTCTAGATAGAAGTTTCTGTTCAAGTACTGCGTCCTCTAAACTGCGCTATCTAGCTGGGAACTCCTATTCAAGCATAAACAGTGAAGAAACATCCGGGGAATTCTGAAATAGATTTGGTAGAGTGGTGATTTTGAAGTTTGCATTTGCAATTTCAGTTAAAGTTGACCTGCATTTGTTTCTTGATATTTCTTTCCACAAACAAACCGACATTGTCCTATCTAATTACCGACAATCAGATCTATAAATTGGGTGTCTCCTAGCTTTGGAAGTTTGAGCGGCCAGCGTATCTTTTCACTTATTTGTGTTCCTCTTCTCAGATTTATTCTGTTAAGAACTATTCATGCCATCACATGAAACTTGGATTTCTTTGTTTCTTGCAGGCCGTTGACAAACTTTGATGAGATTACCTTTCATTTTCTTGATTGCATTTATTCTCATTTGCAAAATTGCAAACAGGTACTGATCTTTAGAACCATTCAAGCAAAAGAACTCAAGATCACTTGTTATATTATGTAGTTCCAAGTGTTGTGTGCTTTTTCTATTGATTGACATGCATTTGCCTTGATCAAAGCTGCAAGGGGGCGCCACAACTCAGCATCAGATGACAGAATCTCGGAGTGTATCTAGCGGATATCAGACTGCCATATCAAGTCCGGTATTGCACCATATGAGGGAGCATTCCAATTAAGCATCATTTCCACAAATATTTGAACTAACGGTCTACTTGTATTTTCTCAGTTGTCCAGCCAATACAGTGTGGATGGACTGAAGGACTGTGATCAATTGGTCCTGGAATGTCTGCGACAATCTTCAAGCATGTCAGTCTCATTTTGTAGCTTTTTCTTCGAAATGTTTCCCAGTCATTTTTCTAAGTTTTCATATAGCTATAGCTTCTTCTAATTCCGATAATTCTGCACAAGTTCTGAATTATTGTTTATCCTTTTTTGTTGAAGCGAACTACTATTAGTCCCAACTGCATGTTTTCAATATACCTGTCTAATAGTTTGATTGATATTTAACCATACTGTCCCTGCCATTTTGACGAAACTCGTCGAATGATTTATTCTTCAGCGGACAGGAAAAAGGAATGCACATGAATGAAGTTTGTCAACAGCTCAAACTTCCTCTAGAGAAGATCAAGTAATTTCCCCCTTCCCCACTCATCTCTCTTGCGCAAGGTCGACTTAATCTTACGTGTACTTTGTTTTCTCTGTCAGGGAATCCATGAGATCACTTGAAGATGAAGGCCTGATATACTCTACAATTGACGAATTTCACTACAAAGCAACCTGATCATATTCATAATATTCTGGAATGCTACTGGACCGTGAATGACAATGGCGACATATTATTATCGATGTAATAGTCTTGTGATTGAACCAACAAAAGAGCGCTTGTATATTTCGTCATATCCCTCAACTGTAGCCGGTTTCAAGGTGTTGGAGTTTAATCATTGAACTTGGGTCTTTTCATTTAAGTTTATAGATATCGTTACAAATTGCGCAGGACTTTAGGTAACCAGCCAATTTGGTCTGGTTTGCAATTAGTATCTTTGACGTTACCAGAATTTGGGGTACCAACGGATTGGACAGGGGCGGAGTTAGACTCAATTTTAAAGGGGGGTCAATTCTAAAGGGGGCTAGTGTATCTAACCCATTTGATTAATGACTTCCAAGTTTCAACCGTAACTTTTCTTAATATTTAATGTTTTATTTATTTGATTTAAAAAAAACCAATGATAATTAAATTTAAAATATAAATATTATTTATTTAATTATATAAGTAATTTTTTAAATTTTTTTTTTGAAAACGTAGCTCCGTCACTGGGATTGGATCCTACACCCGTTTAGGAGAAAAGAGCTTTAAACTAAGGATGGTAATGCGGCTTGGGTTTAACTCGGCTCTACTTTTATGAGCTGGTTGGCTCATGACCTAATGGGTTGGGGTGGTTGAACTCGATCATGCCTCAGGCCTTCGAGCTAGGCCCGGCTGGTTCTTTAAAAGAAAATTTAAAAAGTGGCGTATTTACGGGTCATGAATAGATTTAGTTGGTTTTTTAAAAAGAAAATTTAAGGCCCATGACTTGTCGGCTTTACTTTGAACTCTAAACAGGTCAATCATATATGGCTAGAAACGGGAAATAAATTATGATCTAATTGACAGAACTTTTAATACGTAGGTTATTTTTATTAAATAAATTGAAATAATAATTATAAATTATCAATTTAATTGACTTAAAATAAAATAATTAAATAATATTTTCAAAATAAATTGAGCAGATTCAATTGATTCTAATAAAAGAAAATAATCTTAACAGTAACAAATTTTAAACTTAGTTTTCTTAATGAATTTTTGATAAATTTTAATATTAATTTGTAGATAGAGTTTAGTTTAAAATTATATTTAATTTAATAAGTTCAAAAATTTAAATTGTGTGATTAAAGTTTTATGTTTTTAGTTAAGTTCAAATTAATATTTTATATTTGTCTCGACTCTTAGTGTTTAGAAATATTAGTTGTAATATTAAATATTCATTAAAACTAGATAAGTTAAAATTTTTAATTCGTCTAATTTATTTCATTTAAAAATCTATTATCATAACTCAAAATTTTAACTTATCAAAATGTCATAAATGTTATATTGCATGACTAACCTTTTGTACACTATTAATTTGTATGCTTAATTTGTTTAAGGATCGACCGCTCAAATTCACTATAATATGACAATTCCTTTATTAACAAGAACATCAAAATATTATTGTTAATTGTTTTAGGGTGATACATTTTTAAAATTACTTAACTATTTCTATATAAGTTATATATTATATCTAAATAGTAACTATTAAATTAAATCAAAGAAATAAGTTACAAGTAGTATCAAAATTTAATTATTTTAGACAAAATATTTTATAAATATTAAGGGTTAATCAAAACAGTTATCACAATAAAGATTTTTATGGTAATAAAAGTAATATTTTATAAGATATAAGTTCCATTAGTACATTGGTTTAGTAATTACTGTTTAATAAGTACCAAAACATTTGTTAGATATTTCTTTACTTTCGTTTATGACATGAATTGCTATTTTTATGAAAAGAATCATAATTATTTTATTTTCATTTTTATTAATATTTAATCTTGATGAGAGTACAATTAAAATAATTTTAATTTCTTAATTGTGACAACGGTATAATATCAAATCTATTTCACGAATAATAATAATAATAATAATAAAACAATTGTCTTTGTTTTTTTTTTCTTAACTAATTTGACAAGCTCATGAGATTAACACGTAGGCCTTATTGTGTACAAATGTATCTAAAGCTATCTCTTAAAAGGCTCTGATGTTATGGATTGGACTATCTAACTAGGATTTGGAGGGAATAAATTTGCATCGAAGGGTTTATGTTGGGGACCGGACCAAACTTGATAGCTGATTAGATTATGATACAGTGCTGTATTGGTATCGGTCAATATCGGATACCGTTTTAGCTAATTTTTTTAAATTTATAAAATAATTTCTATTTTTTTTAAATTTACAAAATAGTCCATTGGTATATTATACAGAGTTACCAGATACTTTATAAGTTTACATCAACTCTATCTCCAAAATTATAATAATAAATAATAATCACAATTAATATGAAATAACAATAATTTTAAATATTTCACATATAAATAATAACCATAATTAATATAAAAACACAATCATCATCATATAAATATAAAATTAAGAATAATACAAAGTATTTAAAATATTACAATAATACAATTCTATTATATAATAAATAATAATTACATCAAAACTTCCAATAAAAAGAACGGTAAATAACCTTAACTCTCAAACTATTACAATTTACAACATGAGTTTGTAATGAAAAATAATCAAGTAGAAGTTAAACATGAAACAAAAATATTTACAATTATATTACATATATAGAATTTAACATATACATCAAATATAAGTGAAATTAAAAAAAGAGAAAAAAACAAGAACTTGAAACAATATTCAATCGTCTACGAGAGGATACCCACTGTAACTGCACTGACTCCAGTTATCCTTTGGTACGAATTCCTCATCATTGAAAAGAGCTTCATCATCATTTTTATTCAAATTTAATGCATCAAATGACATGTCAATGATTTCTAATCCAAGATTATCTTCCAAGTTATTGATATCTATGAAATTCGATTATTTAGAAACTCAATCCACCAAAAGATTAATATTATCAATAGAAATTAGATCAATTAAACTACTTGTACTATTAAGACTCCTAGCAAACAATAAAATTTAATTATTAGAAAATTATAAGAAATTATATCAAAATTAATAATAATAATAATGATTATAACATACCTTTCCTGAAGCTTAAATTGTAACGAACAAAAACTAAGTCATTCAACATCTTATACTCCAATCTATTCATTTTTTTTGGAGTGGATAAATTCAAATGTATTTCAGTTTTGTTCACAACCTATTGCACTCACATATTGACTTAAAATCAGAATTATAAACCTTTTCAATTCTGGAACACCATTTCCGAATGAATCCCACTAAGAAACTGTAATTCATAAGATAACAAAAGTAGCATTATAAATAAAATAAAATAATAATTAATTTCAACAAATAAAAAAAAGAAAATAACTAATACCTGGAGAAAGTTTTCCTTTTTATCAAATAGTAATCGACATTCCAAAATCTCCATAAGATAGCTTATAAAGCTCCAATTGTGAGCTTAAGAGATTTTGTATCGTGCATCAATGTTAATAATTGTTGTAATAGTTAAAAACATTTCTCTATTAACTTTAGCTTGCTTAGTAAGATCCAGTATAAAATAGACACTAGGATTAAAAAATGTCCCAGTTGCAATCAATGAAAAAGAAAGTTGTCTTTTCCTTCTCTCATTAATGATTGAAAGATATGGTATGTATAGAGAAGGCTATGTTTCATATTGGCCTTGATTGTTTCTGTCGCCTCTCCATGGCATAAAAAAATCCATTGTTAGTTTTTCTTCACTATCAGTCAAGCGAAGTATCTTTACCAAAGGCTCACAAGCTCGAAGAACAAATTGACATTGAGACCAAAATTCTCTATCTTTTAGTATAATTTTACAAGCCTCCATTTTAGTATTAGACCTAGCATGTTGAAATGCAATCCACTTATCACTTGTAAACATTTGTTTTAACTCTTTCTTCATCGTAACAAAATATTTAAATGATAAGAAATTTGTTGCAAATCTTATCACAACAGGACGACACAAATTCCTATCATTGGTAAATTCATTTCTTATTAATTTCAACGCCTATGCACAATTATAGATGAACTTGGTCACCTTTTTAGTTTTCTACATAGTCTCATCAATAATAGGAAAATATCCAAGATCTTTTATATTCTCCAACATTAGGTCCATGTAATTTGCAACACAAGGAGTTTTAAAAAAGAATTATACTTATTTTGTAACTTTTTTCCTGCCGCTTTATAAACGAAATCATTGTTGGTAATAAATTGAACAATGTTTTCTAGCCTACTTCATTTAAAACTTCATCAAATATCACAAACAAAATCTCAGTATTCTTGATTGATAAGGCCAAATGCATCAATAAATTTCAAAAAAATAGAGTCATTTGTAGAATAAACCAAAAATTAATAGCAAGCTTTTGTCTCCTATTTTTCCAACCATCACATATGATTGGACACCTATAAGTAGCCTAATTCACTCTTCTTTCCGTCAAATAACTTCTAATTTCAAAAATAGAACAATTCAAAAGTTTACCTCTTAATCAATCGAAGGACCTTTGTATCCTGGACCATAAGAGGCTATTGCATCCATCATAGTTTGATAATAAAAAGACTGAGAATCATTGAATGATGAACTTGTATCATACCACCATCTAGCTACTACCATATCGACATTGTGAGTCACATCGCTTGATTACATTGCACTATGAATTGAAGGTTAGACTCTAGGAGTTTTTCGTGATGTAAAAAACCTAATTATCTGCCTTCTTCTCTTCCTCACATCAGGTTCAGGTACTTCTTCTTGGGCCTGGGATGAAACATTACCAATACCACTACCACATTCAACATTTCCACAATCACCACGAAAACTAAAAATGAACTTTCACTATCAATTTCACAATCTAACCTTTCCCTTGTATATCTCTCCTGTTGATATTCTTCAAGCAATGTTTTCATTTGCTACTTTACATTACGAATTTTTTTAACAGGGTTCCACATCTCCTTTAACCCTAGCTAATTGTTTATTTAATCAAATGTTTCCTCCACCATTCAAATGCTTGTTACAAAATAAACAAATAGTATGTTTCCTCATATCGGAAACCAATACAACATGAGCAAAAGTTGGATCATTTTATCTTCCTAAAATGAATTGATCAGAAGTACTTGAACTTCCTTTCATTTATCTGTAAAAATAAATGAATGCATATATCAAAATAAATAACACATAATTTCATTACACAATATGCATATCTATCTTATATAATATAACTCATTTTGTACGATTGCATCATACACAATTCAATTTCATCGAACACAATTTACTATAAGTCAAAAACTAACAATTCAATTATTCAACATATATAATTACACAAAACATACATAAACAATTTTCATTTCCAACAATCACAAAACATAATAAACAACTTCTATTTCCAACAATTTTTGATAATTTCCATTTCTAGTAATCACATTACATACATAAACAATTTCTATTTTTAAAAATTTTCAACAATTTCCATTTCCAATAATCACATGTAGCGCCCCCTTACCGTGGGGTACGCACTGGAACGCCCGTGGGTCGTTCCGATAAATGATCCATAATAAGGGTGCACTACGAACAAGCAATTCTATAATCCACATGGCATCGATATAATAAAACCGCAATATCAAACTTACTAATTTTTAAAACCAAAAGATTTCCATTTCATAACCTCAAAACACAATTTACAAGCTTATCAGTTTCCACAAACTATACAAAAATTTCCAAAAAGGAACTGAGACAAAAGCCTAAACTAGATCATCCTCAAAACGATCCCAGCTGACCGACCTGTGTGTCATAACTACTCTTGTCAATGCTCACACAGCAGGAAGAGTCGAACTCTGGAGCTAGGAGTCTACTATCCTTGTCCTGAAAAATAGATGCAATGTTGGGTGAGTTTGCGAACTCAGCGAGAAGCCATCATCGATGGTTCACTCAACTCATGCATATACAGACAATTCATAGAATATCACATAATACCATATTCAGAAATATCTCATGCATTTTATTTCACACAATTCACAATTTATCATTCATATATATATGCACATGTGACACTTTTCATTTTATTACGTTGTTGTGACTTGTGACCGTGCCCCTGAGCTCATTTATGTTGAGCCAGTGGCTCTGAATTTCGTTGGGCTTAAAGCCCTAATGCGTTGAGCCTGAGGCTCTAAAATACGTTGGGTTCGAGACCTTGATGCGTTGAGCTTAAAGCTCTGAAAATACGATGGCTGTACCGGTCACAACTGTCATTATCTGATCATGCTTTTATGCATGAATGCACATGCCTCAATTTACAATCATTGTGTCACAACCTAACACCCTACATCCAATTTCACATTAACCCAAATAATTTCAATTCATGCACATGTAACACTTCTATATCAAATTTCAGATATTTCGGACACCTATGGTCCGAAATCAATCAAAGCAAACACACATATCCTTCCTTAACTTCTCATTATATAGGTGCATAAAATGTAACACATATAGGTTGAGAAACCAACTAAGTTACTCACCTCTAACTTCCGAGCTACTGCCGGGAAGTCTCGCCTACATCGGAAGATCAACGCTCCACTTGAGCCTCTATAACAATCATAATAAACCAATATTACTAATTGCACAATTTATAATATTCAATAATGCATATGCAGCGAATGCGATGAGCACTATACATGTTATGGCATTCCTGACACTATTCCCGATTCTTTTCGATTCAACTCTTTCACTATAAAAGATAGTAATTCCTAACACCATAATTCAATTGACTAAGTCCTGAACTCTCTAAAGTCATACTCCAATCACAAATCACATTTCCTAATAAATCGCCATCCGATTCTGTGAACCATCGAATTCAATTTCGAGATTCCATTATTCTAGATTGCAATGCTGAGTCTCTAAATCGCAATCAATCAATAAGCAACTCATTAGGAATTAAACCTCAAAATTATTCATTAAAACAAACAACTTCAATTTTAGGAAACAGGCACCCTCGCTTCTGCTCATCGCGACGTGCGCCTTTGCTAGTCGCGACGTGTGGAAGAAACCTGCTCGTCGCAACGTGGAATTACACACTCGTCGCGACGTCTCGCTCGTCGAGGCGAACGCTCGTTGCGACGTCTAATTATTTCCACTTCGTGACGTGCGAGCTCTGGTTCGTCTTCTCCGATTTTCCATTTTCATTTCTCTCTCTAAATTACAGCCATAACCTAACTTTTCTCTTTACAAACAGTCCAAAAATTGTATTGTAGAGAGGAAAACTACGAATGAGATGTATACAAATTGAAGAAACAAAAACGGTTAGTACAACATTTTGAGATAATGGAAGTATAAGATGATGTAGAATGTGGATTTTAATGTTCTCAACCTCTTTTAACTAGGGATGTGACGATCATTTCCTTTTCCCTCTTTTTTGTCATCCCATGATTTTGGCTCTCGAAAACTTCCTTTATATTTTTATTTATTTTTTCTTGAATTGTTAACATGGGATCCACTAAAAATATAAAAATTTCTTAAAACCTGGAAATTTCTAGTTCCTTCAACTTGAGTCTCATATAGAACAATTACAATGCTACGAGTTTTTCTTTAGATATCACTAAATATTATAATTTAAGGTAAAATTTTATGAAAATTTTTAGATAAAAATGCCTCTTTTGTTTGATAAGTATATCTTAAAGAGTTTTGGAACTTAATTAAAATTTTTAAAAGATTTGACAATTATGTGAAATTTTTCTAAAAGGTTTAGCATTATATAAGTTATTAACCATTTCTTTAAATCTTCAAATAAAGAGGCTAAGGGAAGGTATAATCATCATTATAACCAGAGACGGAGCCACATGTAGCCTTGGGGAGGCATTGGGCCCCCCCAAGGTTTTTAAATTATATATATATATATATAAACGGAGTTATTTAAAGGTCAGTGATATATTGAGCCTCCTAAAATTTAAAAAATTTAAAATTCGAGCCCCCTATTTTAATTTTCTGACTCCGTCACTGATTATAACTCAAGTATCGAGGAAGTCTAAACTCAACTATACTTATAATTTGTCTATATGAGATGTTTTGGAAATGGTCTTTCGACTAATTAAAAATAAGGTTGCGTTTTATTAAACTTTTTTAAATCTTATGTCTCAACGAGATTTTTAGGGACTTTTTGATCTTGCCACTATAATCTATACATTTTAGTTCTTGATATGTAAACAATTATACTGATAGTCTATAATACTTACAATGGGTTATGTTATGATATCTATGGAATCATATATATGATAGTAATGATGACTTTAAGATTAATGTCTGTTAAAGATTTTAATGTTAAATCGTTGTTATAAATCTTCATCATAAATGAAAAAGGAAGGATTAAAGTGTTTTATATATGCATCAGGATTCATAACCTAATACTTTAAGATTTTACATTATGCCTTATTTAATTAATAAAAATAGAAAATTTGTTTGGAATGATAGTTTTACAAAAGTGCATTTATCGAGTAAAATATAAAATTTAAACGAGTTTGAATTAAGATATGTATTCAAACAAAAAATTAAAATTAAAGATGTGATTTTGGACATTAAACTTAATTAACTTGATCCAAAAATTTGAGTAAAATGTACTCACAAATAGCAATAAGATATAAGTCTGTCGCCTAGCTGAAGATTTAGTTGAGTGAAATGCCCCATTTAAAAACAAAAGATTTTTTTTTTGATAAATGAATATGTATTACTATAGAAGACAACATTTCAGGATAATGAGTTCAAGGTTGTAAAGCCTATAATTAGATTACAAAGGATCTTAATAAGTCAAAAGAGAAGAAAACAGGGGCTAAAGATTTACTTGAGTAAGATGCCCCATTTAAGCAACCGTATACTTGGAAGGTAGGTTTCAGAAGTGAAAAAAAAAAAAAGAAGGAAGAGAAAGCATGCATGATGTGGAAGATAGGTCTTAAAGGGATTCTAATAAATCCCATAACAAGACAGACAAAGATTATAATGACTTGTACATAAAAAGTGGTTTATAAGCTTATGGTGTTATAAGCACATCCTCGTAAGCTTATGGTGTTAAGTAGCACTACCAGCAATAACAACATTCTCTAATTCTTTTCTCTTAATTACGTTTTTGTTTTGCTTAGCTAAATACTTGCTGATATTTCTTGTTTTTAAGGGGTATCCCCTAGACCTTTTGTAATCTCTTAACTATATATTTTTGATAAACCCATTTTATGCTATCTTAAAAAACGTAATAGGTTTGTTATTAATTTATATAGTATACATTAAGGAACTAATATGAAATAAGTAGTTATTTTGAAAACTAGAATTTGTATAATGTGTTATGAAAATGAAATAAAAATGTTTGATTGAAAATAAATGATGAATAACTTAAGTAAGGCAAATTGGCATCTTTGAGAAGTAATGATAGACGGGCATAGTTCGTGTGTTGGAGTGGATATAGGATTCTTTCCCAGCTTCCATTTGTTGGGCATGACAAAGCTAAAAAAAATAAAAAAAGGATCATCCAATATCCACGCCTGTGCCTTTGCCTGTGCTGTCCAGTTCTGACACAACATGTCCCAATTGGCCACGTGTGAGCTCGTTCTTGGTTTTGGACTCAACTCAACTGTCATCGTCCGGTTCACGTGGAGCATCGCCAGCACTTCGCGTATGACTTCGTCTTCTTGGGGGACCCTTATAGAATCTGATGATAGTTGTTTGCGTAGAACTAGAACTCGTGGACACCTAGTGGAGCGGTGATTGGTTAATGGATTCTTTCTCACAAACAAAGACAACAGCATAGCTAGGTTGGTGCACAGCGCAGCCAGCGAGCTGTGGGTTGTCTACAAAGGACTCTCTATAGTTTGAAAGTTGAGCTTTCGTCGGCTTGAGCTGAAAGTGAATTCGTTGGAGGTACACCAGCTCCTTTCTTCAGTGACGTCCTGCTCTCAATCGAACAATCCTATCGTTATGGATATCTTGGAACTTCTCAATCGGAACTAGTATATTGTTCATCAAGATGCTGCATCTGAAGAAAGAATGACGAATCGTCGACCTACCACTACCCAGCCGATCCGATGACATTGATATCATCTATTTTAATATTACACCTACAGGGTGCCTTAATCTTTTCTTAGAGGATTTGTCGGAGTGCTGTTTCCCACACTTTATTTAGTGACCTGTGTACTTTTTTCCCTTTATATATATAAAAAAAGACAATAGCATAGAAACCCCAAGGTGCAGGATACTTGTTAGGGAGTTTTTTTTTTACTTAAGTGAAGTTGTAGGTTTGTATCGCTCTTATATATGTAACCATTTAAAATTTGAAATTAAAGTTTTGCCTTTTACAAAAAATTTATCTTATTCGAACGAGAATTAATTTAAATATGAATGAATGTAAATGATTTAAAGATACTTTTTATTATTAGTATTTTCCTAGAACACCTTGTAAGAAAAGACAAAAATGAAAATCGCTTAGAAGGCTCACACGGATTGATATTAGCTTATTTCATTAACTTTTACTCGTATATTTGTGTAAATTATATGTAAAAATTACATTAATATGTAGTTATCACAATATTAAAACACAGAAAATCTGATGCCGACACGCACGTCTTTTTATTGGTTAGTAATCACCTTTTCTCTCTCCCCCCTCTCTCTCTCTCTCTCTCTCCTTATGATTGGCTATCCGATTCTATTAATTTTCC
The DNA here is from genome assembly GCA_029891385.1 of Erythroxylum novogranatense. Classification (NCBI taxonomy): domain Eukaryota; kingdom Viridiplantae; phylum Streptophyta; class Magnoliopsida; order Malpighiales; family Erythroxylaceae; genus Erythroxylum; species Erythroxylum novogranatense. The sequence goes on along the minus strand of CM057228.1, from coordinate 57,763,627 downwards.
ACCAGAGAAACACCCCATCCGTGAACTTGTGCATAATTAATGGTACACTATTACACTGCAAGCCAACTGACAACTGATACCGTCTTTGGATTGCAGTACTGTCCTTCTGCAATATAAAGATTTAATTAATTATTACTTAATTTCTTTTGTCGGTGGACGAATAAGAATACTAATATCCCAATTTAATGGCATTTAAATGAACCAAAACTAGTGATGAATGAATCCATTGGCTTGGAAAAGATGTCATTATTGTAAAGATTCTACGTATATTACTATAGTAGTTAGTAGTTACCGTAGATGATTAGTTATTTTAGTTAGCTTACAGTTTATGAATCGTTAGTTTGTTAACTGAGGAGTTTTATTTAAGCTTTTTTTTAGTTACGACAAGATATACAATTAATAGAGTGAGAAACTGTTGTTCTCACACCAACAAATACTCTGTCATATTTTCTATATGGTATCAGAGCACGGTGATAACCGTTTCGAGAAATAGATCTGAGACGTCGATGTCGGACTTTGATCGGAGTGTGGTTGTGGCAAGATGACAACGAAAAAAGATACTGATAATCCTTGTGTTAGTCTTGTTACTACTCCCTTGAATGGACTCAACTACAGAACATGGAGTACGTCTATGAAGAAAGCTCTAGCAGCTAAATACAAACTCGGTTATATAACTGGCAAGATTCAGATTCCAGCTGAGGATGCGGTAGATTACGAGGAGATTATGAGTGCCAATGCCATGGTGGAATCTTGGATTCTAAACTCGTTGACTAAAGATTTGCATGATGCGTTTCTTTACGTGTCTTCTGCTAAGGACCTATGGGATAAGCTTGCAAATCGTTTTGGTGATTCTATTGGCTCTCAAGAGTATCAAATCCAACGAGAGATTGGCGGTATTTCACAAGGTAATTCCAGTCTTTCCATGTATTTCACGAAGCTCTGCAAATTGTGGGATGAACTGCAATGTATCGTACCTGTTCCACAATGTATCTGTGGTTGTTGTACTTGTGATGTTTCTAGTAAGATCATGAAACTTAATGATAATGCAAATTTTTTTTTCAGTTTTTAATGGGACTGAATGATTCTTATAGCCATGTCAAGAATCAGATTCTTATGATGGATCCTTATCCTAATATCGACAAAGTATATTCTATGCTGATGAATGTGGAGCGACAAAAACAAGTTATGGATTCTTTTGGGGAGGCTATAGAAGGGAATGCACTTATGGTTGGCTCAGGTCCAATAAAATCTTTTAATTCGGGAAAAGGAAATGGCAAGAAAAAAGACTGGAAAGCCGATAAGGAGGATAAGAAATGTTCATTCTGCAAAATGGATGGACATATGAAGGATACATGTTTTAAGTTACATGGCTATCCCGAGTGGTATATTGACCTCAAAAATCAACAAAAAAAATCTGGTGGGAGAGTAGGCAAGGTTAATTTGGCAGAGACACCGTTGGAGGACAGTGCAGATGATGTTGGTGGATTAAGTATGCGGGCGATTATTCAGCAGGATTTGTCAAAATTGATGAAAGAACAAACGCAAGTTTCTAACATGGAGAAAGTGAACTTTGGTGCGGAATTTGCAGGTAATATTTCTGCTCTTGAAACAAAAATAGGACATCAAGCTATTCAGACCTTATGTTAGATAGTGGATACTGGGGCTAGCATACATGTTTCAGGCAATGCGTGTTTGTTTAATAAGCTAGGTCCAGTGAAGAGGGCGTCTACAGTTAGTTTGCCTGATGGATCGATCAAGAAAGTTAATATGGTAGGAGAGAGATAAGGCTTAGCAAGGATGTTGTTTTTCCGCATGTATTTTATGTTCCAAGCTTTAAGTATAATTTGTTATCTGTGAGCCGAATCTTGCAACATGAAGCTGGAGTTTTCACCTTTTATCCATCCTTCTGTGTTTTACAGGACCAGAAATGTAAGAGTATCTTGGCTGTGGGAAGGGCTGTTGGTCATCTGTATTATCTTACGACAGAGTCTTTCCATGTAGATATGTTGATCACTGCTTCTGTTGTTTTACGTCGAGATGAAGATCATATTGATGATGGCTGTTTGAATAAGGTTGTGAACTGTGTAGATAGAGTTCATAATAATGATTCTACTGTATTGTGGCATCAAAGGCTGGGGCACCCCTCCTTTGACATTGTACAGAAACTGCCTTTTGATAATAAAAAGTTGTGTGATTCAGCTATTGATTGTGATATTTGTGCAAAGGCAAAACAGTCTCGCCTGCCCTTTTCTGTGAGTGACAGTCATAGTGACAAAGTTTTTGAATTACTTCATGTTGATGTTTGGGGTTCGTATAAAAGGTCATCTTTAACAGGGGCTTTTTATTTCCTCACCATTGTCGAAGATTGTAGCCGTGTTACATGGACTTTTCTGATGCAACATAAGGATCAAGTTAGTTCTATTTTACGAAAATTCTTTCCCATGGTGCAAACTCAGTATAATAGTGTGGTTAAGGTGGTCCGAACAGATAATGGGGGTGAGTTTGTTGGTTATAATTGTCAACAAGTCTTTCTTGATCATGGTATACTACATCAACGATCCTGTGTCTATTCTCCACAACAGAATGGTAGAGTAGAGAGGAAGCATCGACATCTAACTCAGGTGGCACGTGCTTTATTACATCAAGCACACTTGTCTACTAAGTTTTAGGGTGAGGCTATTCTCCATGCTACTTACTTGATCAATAAACTGCCTACTACTACATTGAGCTGGAAATCTCCCTATGAATTTTTATTTGGAAAACCACCTAATCTTGATAACTTGCGAGTTTTCGGTTGTTTATGTTACGCTACGGATACAAAGCCTCAAAAGGATAAGTTTGGTATTTGAGCGTCTAAGGGTATTTTTCTAGGCTATGTTGCAGGCGAAAAAGGGATACAAAGTTTATGATCTTGACACAGGGAGGGTGTTCATCTCTAGGGACGTTATTTTCTATGAGAATTTATTTCCTTCTGCAGGTAATCAATTGATGGATGCTACTGACCCACCTATACCATCATTACCTGTCTTGAGTGAAGATGTTCTAGACCAACCACGTGTTCCTCCTTTTGTTGAAGACCAACCATGTGCTACTCCTTTTGTTGATAATCCAGTGGTAGATGACCTTGATGGGCTTCGAGCAGCACAACCCGTACCAGATGTGGTTCCATCTCTGGTTCATCCCTCCTCTCCACTTCTTGAAATTCGTCGGAGCTGCCGCACAAGAAAAGCACCGTCATGGATGTCTGACTATGAGGTGCGTTCTACCCAAGGCGCCAACAGACTCACTTCCCCTCATTTGCCTCACACGTTTCCTTTCTTTTCTCATACCAGAGTATCTGCGGATGTTGCCGATTTCCTCTGTCATGTGACTGTCGCAAAGGAGCCTAAGAATTTTCAAGAGGCATGTCAAGACGACAATTGGGTTCGGGCTATGAGTTCAGAATTACGGGCGTTGCTAAATAATCATACCTGGGAGCTCACTACGCTGCCGACAGAAAAGACTGCTATTGGGAGTAAGTGGGTTTTCAAGTTAAAATATAAACCAGATGGCACGATAGACAGGTACAAAGCGTGTTTAGTAGCTAAGGGTTATAATCAGGTTTATGGTGAAGATTATAATGACAGTTTTTCACCGGTGGCAAAGGTGGTGACTGTGCGGGTTTTTCTGTCTATTGTCGCAGCCAGGGGATGGTTTTTAAACCAATTGGACATCAACAACGCTTTTTTGCATGGATATCTTGATGAAGATGTTTACATGGTGCCACCGGAAGGTTATACCAAGGCACATGACGGACAAGTTTGTAAGCTTGTGAGATCTTTATACAGGTTAAGCAAGCTTCTCGTCAGTGGAACACCGAGCTCACAGGTTTTCTTCTCAACTTTGGTTTTCAACAGAGTATGTATGACACCTGTTTGTTTGTGTTTTGCAAGGACGATTGTTTTTTAATGTTGTTGGTGTACGTGGATGACCTCCTTATCAGTGGTAATTCTGTTGATACTGTTACTTGTTTGAAATATGCTCTTCATGAGAATTTCACTATTAAGAACTTAGGGGAAGCTAAGTATTTCCTTGATTTAGAACTCATTCGTGATAGTACTGGTATTTTTCTTAATCAGAGGAAGTATATGTTAGACTTGTTGACAGATGCGGGTTTGCTTGGCTCTAAGCCTAAGCGTGTCCCCTTTCTGAAAGGTGGTGACTTGCAGAGTGATCGTAGTCCTTTGTTGGAAAATCCTCAGGAGTATCGTCGCATCGTTGGCCGGTTGTTGTATTTGAGATTCTCTAGACCGGATATCACCTATTGTGTCCAGCAACTCAGCCAATTTCTACAGGCTCCACGAGAGGTTCATCTTCAACACGCCATTTATGTTCTGAAATATCTTAAAAATAATCCGTCTTTGGGTCTTCATTTTTCTGCGTCTTCGGATTTATCTTTACGAGCTTATTCAGATGCTGATTGGGCTTCTTGTGTTACTACTAGAAAATCGTTAACTACTTTCTGTATTTTTCTGGGCAATAGTCCGATCTCTTGGAAGACCAAACGCCAAACTACCGTCTCTCGCAGCTCCGCCGAGGCTGAATACAGAGCAATGGCTTCGACTGTGTGTGAGTTGCAATGGATTAGTTATTTGCTTACTGATTTGCGAGTTCCGGTTTCTCTTCCGATTCCTTTTCACCGTGATAGTAAATCCGCCATTGACATTACCTGTAATCCCTTGTTCCATGAACGCACGAAATACCTTGACATTGATTGCCATGTTGTTCGCAATCAGTATAAGCAGGGGTTCATTTCTCCGATTCATGTGTCTTCGTCTCTACAAATTGCGGACATCTTTACCAAGCCACTTTCTTCGCCGGTGTTTCATCGTTTGTTATCCAAGTTGGTTTTGATTGATTTCTTTCAAAGTCCAACTTGAAGGGAGATGTAGAGATTCTATGTATCTTATTATAGTAGTTACCGTAGATGATTAGTTATTTTAGTTAGCTTACTGTTTACGAATTGTTGTTAACTGAGGAGTTTTATTTAAGCTTCTTTTTTAGTTATGAAAAGATATACAATTAATAGAGTGAGAAACCGTTGTTCTCACACCAACAAATACTCTGTTATATTTTCTATAATTATGAAACTTCCTTCAAACCTTGAATAGTTAATTAAATTATTTTTCAAAAGTCAAATAACTCATGCCAAACGTTTTATTCCTATTTTGTACAATAATATTATTAAATATTTTGGTTTTGCCCAATTGACTAATAATTAAGTTATAGGAGTTTCTTTATTGACATAAAAATTGTAGAGAAGTTTTGGAAAACATTGATATCAAAAGTGGACTACTGTAAAGTTAATTTCTTAGAAACACCAGGAACAAATTTCTCATCCTTTTCATCATATATTTAATATTACCTCATTTTCTAATTAGTTAATGGCTAAGTCCTAATACTCCAATTCTTAGATAACGCTCAATCGCTATTTATATTCTTAATATATATATATATATACACGAGTTAATTACCAAAAGTTTCAAACTTGAACTTTAAAAACGTTAATAAAATGTTCAACTTTTAAAATTTTCAATTTTATCTCAACGTTAATATATCCATTATTTTTGCTGGCATGATTTATTATGTATTAAAAACCTTAAATAATAGGACACGTCAACCTTGATTAACAGTAGTGATTAAGATTAATAAAACAACGTCGTTTTATAATATAGCTAAAATGACGTCGTTTCAATAAGAATAAATCTCTAATTTGTCGATTCCTCCTCCCAGGCAAAATCCTACAAACATGTTTAGCTTCAACATATCTCAGTCATATTCATCTTTAATGAAAACCACCCATCTAAGGTCGGTGATCAATGATACAAATTAGACTTTGTCGGTCCAGTTCAGTTCTCTATTACAAAATGAAAAAGAAACAATTGTTTCTGATGCTACATTATTATCGTAAGAACCCCATCTTCGTCTTCTTATGACCTTATCACACAAAAATAATTGAGCAGAGATGGTATGGTAGCTAAACGGAACACATAAACAATATGGGAAATGTAAAAGTGGGAAGTGGTTCTAATGAACATGTTTATCTCAAGCCTTTTATGAAAAGATTCGGAGGACCTACCTTATTTTTTTTTTTTTTTGGGTCAAAACTCACAAACTTTCTACTTAAAAGTCTATACCCAAATGAAGAGATGTCTAGATGCATGCCGTTCTTAATATTTTATAGATCTTGGGCGAAGTAAAAAAAAAGTCCTTAATAAATCGACCATATATAAATATGTAAACTTTAAAAGTATATTTTTATTATTAAAATTTAATATCCATATACAAGTTACTCAATTTAGAAGTCCAAATACTCACAAAATATTAAATGATTATAACATCACTAATAATATCTTGCAAACGTCGTTTACAATAAAATAACTAGACATAGTAGCAGTAACAACAAAATAACAATATCAATAATTAAATAGTATTATTAAATTGCAAAACATTGTACTAACAAATAACCAGATGATCATGATTTATGAAAAAATTCTCCATACATTTCTAAATGTAAAATCATTAATAATATTATTAAAGATCAATATTATCTAACATATTCTTCTCGATACATAAAATAGTTAGATCATTCAACCTTTCTCGTGGCATTGATGACCTCAAGAAGGTTTTCAATAATTTTAATTTTGAAAATCTTCTACTACACTCACATGTATAGTCAATAAAATTTAATAAGTAATTGAAATATTGGAACAACAATATGTAACTTTAACAAATTCTAAAACTTTAACGATGATATTAACTTATTTGGCAAAGTCATTTGTAACACTTTTAATTCAAAAACTCTAAATCCACATTCAACACATTATAATGAGAAAAATAGTTGTAAATTAGTGTTGTATTCTCTTAATTAGTTATCATCTAACGATCTCAACTTATTTGAATTAAATAAAATTTAAAATATTTTCAAACGTTGTTAATTGTTCAAATATATTTTTCAACGAAGCAATTTCCATATCGACAAATATTTATGGTATTATTTAATTGTCAAAATTTTTTATTATATTTTATTAAAATTTAAAGTAAATTTAATATTATGTTAGTTTAAATAAATATAAATAAAATAAATTTTGTGACACTTACATAATAGTATACAAATAAATAATACTTTTTAAATACAATAAATTTAGGAATTTATAAAATAAAAGAAAAGAGATGTAAGTAGATGAACCACAATTGTTACAATGAATTATCATTCAGATATTCAAATATTTAATAAGCTAAAATATATAAAATTAGAAACTTTTCATTTAAATTATTACTCAAAATTTAGAAGTCAGAATCGTAAAATTCTTTTGCTGCTAATTTTTGAGTTGAATGTTTTAAATTTATATGTTGACGAAAATAAAAAATTGAGTGAAAAAAATACACCTAAATGTTTCAAAAGAATTTATAAACTCAAGAAGTCAATGTTAATTTTTAAACTTAGAAATTGAAAATGACGACGAGAGATATACCAAAAATTTGTATCTTCCATTTCTCTTTAACAACCATTAAATGAGACTTAATAAAAACGTTGGTATGATAATAACCATTACATGAAAATGTAAAACGTTGGGATGAGATTTGGGAATAAATCCTCCATTTCCTTCTATCCTATTCCCTCTCTTCGGAAGCTTTCTTACGCCTGTTTAGTTAAGGAGATATTAATGGAACGAGATAAAACATAATACACTTCTTCGTTTAATTAAAGGTTTCGTAATAAAATGGAATAAAATAAGATTAAAACAGAGGATTTCATGTTACATTTTATTTCATTTTAAATAGTAAAAATAAGAAATCTCCAATTCAGAGAGTTTAGGATAGAACGTAAACTAATAACTAGATACTATCTAATATATTCTCAATAATTCTTCTTAATACCAACTACTTTTTCTAGCCCTAATTCCCTTTTTCTCGGTCTCATTTATTATGGTTCACAAAAATTGTATATAATACAACATTTTTTATATTATTTCTTCTTACCCTAATAATAATATTTTATATTATTAATAATAAATTGTATATAATCAATAATAAAATAAAAATTTAATAATTTTTAATTAATGAAAATAGAAAATATAGAAATTATTCTTGTTTGTATATATTTCTATATAAATAAAATATAAATAAATTATTTTAAATATAAATAATATAAAATAAAATAAAATATACTAAATAATTAATAATAAGATTTTAATATAATTAATAATAAATTAGATATAATTAATAATAAAATAATAAAACTTTTATTATTTTAAAATAAATATATATATATAAATTATTTGTCCTGGTTGTAACTTGAACCGTAATTTTTAATTAGATATAATTTCTGTTTTAAAATCATAATATTAAATCTCATGTAACAACTATTTTAATATTAGGAATATACTAGTTATTTATCATACATTATATTACATTTCATTTTATCAATCTTTTAAATAATATTTCACTACATTATATTATAAAATCTTCTATTTTTCAAATAATTTTTATTCTATTGTAAATTATTCTATTATGTTCTATTCTATTTTATTAATTAACATCTAACTAATAAGGCCGTTAATAGTTAAATTTCTTTTTATTTATTAAACGAATGGATGAAAATACGTTGAGAATGGGGACCCACTGGAGACTGTATAACAGAAGACCTAAGGTGTGAGATTTGACAGTGGAGCCCACGTAAGAGTGCAATAAATGTTAAAAATAAGAATTGAGAGTGGGCCACGCAAGGGAGTAATAAATGCTAAAAATAAGAATTGAGAGTGGACCCTGGGGGCGTTTGGAAACCTCCGAACGTGAACGAATTGAATTCAATTACATTAATGAAGTTGGGATTGAATTCAATTTACACTGTTTGGAACAAATCTAGTAATATTAGAATTGAATTCAATTACACTGTTTGGAACAAATCTATTAATATTATAATTGAATTCAATTCCACTAGATTCAATTATCTTTAAAATATATAAACTTCAATTTATATTTAACTTAATACTTAAAATAATTTAAATAAATATTAAGTATTAGATAATTAAAATAATTTAAATAAATATTAAATTCTAGATAAAAGTTAATTTTAAAATGTTTGATTTTATTTAATTAATAATTTATTTATAAATATTATATAAGAGATAAAAATAAATTTAATTAATTAAAAAATTAAAACTAAAAATAATTTAAATAAATATTAAGTTTTAGATAATTAAAATAATTTAAATAAATATTAAATTCTAGATAAAAGTTAATTTTAAAATGTTTCATTTTATTTAATTAATAATTTATTTATAAATATTATATAAGAGATAAAATAAATTTAATTAATTAAAAATTAAAATTAAAAATAATTTAAATAAATATTAAGTTTTAGATAATTAAAATAATTTAAATAAATATTAAATTCTAGATAAAAGTTAATTTTAAAATGTTTCATTTTATTTAATTAATCATTTATTTATAAATATTATATAAGAGATAAAAATAAATTTAATTAATTAAAAAATTTAAACTAAAAATAATTTAAATAAATATTAAGTTTTAGATAATTAAAATAATTTAAATAAATATTAAGTTCTAGATAAAAGTTAATTTTAAAATGTTTCATTTTATTTAATTAATAATTTATTTATAAATATTATACAAGAGATAAAAATAAATTTAATTAATTAAAAAATTAAAACTAAAAAATTAAATAAATATTAAGTTTTAGATAATTAAAATAATTTAAATAAATATTAAATTCTAAATAAAAGAAATTATATTATTGAATTGAATATAAAAATAATTAAATTAATAATATAATTTTTTAACTATTTATTATAAAAAATATAAAAACATATCAAATTAGAGGAGCAAGCTAAGTAAAGTGGGGTTGAATTCACTTTATGTGAATTCAAACCCCTTAAAATGTGGGGATTGAATTCATACTTGAATTCAATTCTCATGATTTTTGCATTCCAAACGGATGAATTGGATTCAATCCCCACATTGAATTCAATTCATCACATTCCAAACACCCCCTAAACAAGGGAGTAAGAAACGGTAGACTATAGTAGAAAATGCAAGATTTGTGAACCCACGCAAGCGAGTAATAAACGGTAGAGTAACTGTCCATTTACCTGGGTTTTTACTGTAGAGTTTTTATTAGTAAGATTTTTTTTAATTTTATAAATTTTTTTTTAAGAATTCAGTTAATCGTTTAATTGTCATTTAAAAGAATTTATTTGAAAGAACTTTATACATTAGATTGTTTGATAATATAAAATAAAATTACTTTTAATTTTAACTATATTTTATTTTATAATAAAATTATATATATATATATTATTTAAAGTATATTAAACAATATATAACTCACAATATATTAATTATTATATAATTTTAAACCATATGAAACATAAATGAAAATATATTTAACCAAATCTTTTATATGGATTATATAAGTAAAACTAATATAAAATAAAAATAAAAATATAAAATATAAATAATATTATATAAATCTCAAAATAATATTCAAAGTTAAGTAAATAGTTAAATACATGATAAACGTGATTGTGGATATTGTGAGAATTATGTGTAAAACATAAGGATCAAAGGGACCAAAAAATAGACTTATTAATTGATCTGAAAAATCTACTCAAAATAGTCATTTGAGAGACTTCTTTTAAAAGTTCTAAATTTGAGCTTTTTAAAAAGCTGTATTTTGGTTACTAAAAAAGTCATATATATTAAAGAAGTACTTTTTTTATTTTACAGTCAAGTACCTATTTTCTTAAAAAAGGCTTTCGTGGTAAACAAAAAGTACTTATTGATATTCCAAAAACCTATCCGAATAGGCATTAAGTAGAATATACAAAATTTGTGACATTTAATACTTTCTTACTATAGGCCCCTAATGAAGGTGGGCCCTGGGCAAGGGGTGTCTGGAACGAGGGATTGACAGTGAGATGACAAGAAATAGAGAAACAACGATTTTTGAAAGGAGGGATCAATAGATTAGGGATTTAATCTTGTTGAAGCGACGTCGTTTTAGTTATATCATAAAACGACTGTAAGCCCCTAATGAAGATGGGACCTGGGTAGGGGATGTCTGGAATGAGGGATAGATAATGGAAGGCGAGAAACAGATAAACAATGATGTTTGAAAGGAGGGATCAATAGATTAGGGATTTCATTTTGTCGAAACGACATCGTCTTAGTTATGTCATAAAACGACGTCATTTTTTAATCTTAATCACTCTTGTGTAATTAAGGTTGATGTGTCTAATTAATTAAGATTTTGGAACACGTGAGAAGCAACATCAGTAAAAATAACGGACAAACTAACGTCGGACTATAATTAAAAAAATTAAAAAAATTGAACATTTTATTTTCACTTTTTAAATGGAGCTATAATTGTAAAATTGGGCAAAGTTTGAGAATTGTTTTTGTAATTATCCTTATATATATCTTTAATCTTGTCTTGGACAAGTTATGAGCCTCGGGTGTAAATCAATTATAGGATCGACAATTATTTTGCGTACCCGTATCCATATCGCTTCTTCGTGAGATGTTGAATTACTTTGAAAGAGTTTATTTCCTCTTGTCTTCCTTCGTTCTGTTTTTTCTCAATGGTTAAGAATGAATATCGTTTCATAAGTTTTTACAACTTATATACTATGACCAAAGGACATGTCATTTGGAAGTAGAAGAGAGAGGAAAAGGGTATGTGACCCATTCAATAATACCCAATAACCATTATCTTGGGTGCGTTACATAGGACTCAAATTGATAAGTGACATGGGACATTTAATTAGTTTAACAATCTCCCACTTGGCCCATGTTACGACTTGATGATGCAACCACTTTAAGTGCACACAATACATGAATCAATCAAGTCAACCTTAATTGAATTAAGCTGATGGGATCATGGCGGTCACAAGTTATAGAACTTGATTCCTTCCATGTATCACAAAATCAACTTAACTCAACAAACTTTAAGTGGGTAATTCGGTAATTGTTATCTCACAAATAATAATTATTGTATACATCATAATGTGGATAACCAATAAGGGAGCAAAAACATAAGACTGTAATTGAATTCATCAAGTGTCATAACAATTCGAGCAAGACAATGATATGTATATATACATGTCTGAATACTATTAACAAGGACTTATCTATAAGGCTCATACGTTCAACATGACCAATAAATGTTTTGGGCGGTAAGCCTTTCGTTAATGGATCCGCTATCATGAGATCGGTACCAATATGCTCAATTGACACTTTATGTTTTTGCACTTCTTCTTTTACAGACAAATACTTCAAATCCATGTGTTTCGCACCCTTGGAATATTTGTCATTCTTAGAGAAGAATACGGCTGCGGAATTGTCACAATAAATTCTTAACGGTGCGGCAATCATCGACAAGACCAAGACCTAAGATAAAGTTCCGCATCCACAATCCATGAACTGTAGCCTCAAAGCACGCTACAAATTCTGCCTCCATAGTGGAAGTAGCAATGACGGGCTGCTTTCCACTTTTCCATGAAACTGCTCCTCCAGCTAATAGGAACATGTAGCCGAATGTAGATTTTCATGAGTCTATACAACTTGCATAGTCTGAATCCGAGTAAGCTATCACTTCAAGATGAGTTGATTTTCTATATGGAAGCATATAATCCTTGGTGCCTTATAAGTATCTAAGAACTTTCTTTGCAGCTTTCCAGTGATTCAGTCCAGGATTACTTTGATATCGTCCTAGCATTCCAACAGCAAAACTGATATCTTGCCTAGTGCATGTTTGAGCATACATTAAGCTCCCAACTACTGACGCATAAGGAATAGACTCCATATTCTTACGTTCCAAATCATTTCGTGGACATTGCATTAGACTAAATTTGTCCCCTTTCTGAATTGAAACTATCCCTGCGAAGCATTTCTCCATTTGAAATCTTTATAATATTTTCTCGATATATCCTTTCTGAGACAATCCTAACAATCTTTGTGATCTATCCCGAAATATTTCTATTCCTATCACATAGGATGCCTCACCCATATCTTTCACTTCGAAATTATTAGAAAGAAAATTCTTTACATCATATAACAAAACAACATTATTTGCAGCAAGAAGAATATCGTTAACATATAGAACTAATATTATGAACTTGCTCCCACTCACCTTCATGTAGATACACCGATCAACGATGTTTTCTACAAAACCATAAGACGTAATGATATCATTAAACTTAAGATACCATTGTCTGGAAGCTTGTTTCAGTCCATATATTGACTTCTTTAATTTACACACTAATCGTTCCTTTCTTGTGGTCACAAAACCTTCTGGTTGTTCCATATATACTTCTTCTTCTAAGTCACTGTTAAGAAAGGGGGTCTTTACGTCTATTTGGTGAAGTTCTAAATCATAATGAGCTACTAGTTCCATAACAATTCTTAAAGAGTCATTCTTTGAAACTAGAGAGAAGGTTTCTTTATAGTCAATACCATCCTTCTGAGTGTAACCTTTGGCAACAAGTATGGCTTTATATCGTTCAACGTTGCCATGTGAGTCTCGTTTGGTCTTAAAGACCCATTTACAACCCACTTGCTTTACACCTTCTGACAACTTAGTTAATTCCCAGACATTGTTGTCATCCATTGATTTCAACTCTTCTTTCATAGCATTGAACCATCTTTTAGAATTGTTACATTCCATGGCTTGTTTGAATGGGCCTGGATCTTTATCAATGCTCAAGTCACATTCATGTTCAAGTGACTAAATTTCGTAGTCACTTGAGATAGCTGGTCTTCTTTGCCTTACAGACCTTCGTAATGCTACGTCTTGTGACATGACTTGATCATTTGTAACTTGATCATTATTAGCTAGTTCGTCATTAATATGTTCAATTTGTGGAATTGGAACATTAATTTGTTATTCCGGTATGTTGCGTGTTCGAGATGCAACAAGAGGAATAACAACTGGTGGAATCACGTCTGATGTAGCAGATTCTACTCGACTTTGAGTAGTTTCTACTCTATTCTCGTGAATATCCACTTTTCGTGTTTCTCCACTCCCACTGATTTGACCATTCTCAATGAACCGAGCATTTCCGAACTCAACTATTCTCGTACTATGATTAGGACAATAAAATCTATACCCCTTTGATTTTTTAGGATAGCCGATGAAATAACCACTAATGGTTCTTGGATCGAGCTTCTTTTCATGTGGATTATACAGCCTTACTTCTGCCGGACAACCCCAAACGTGGAGGTGTCGTAAACTAGGTTTCCTTCCCGTCCCCAGTTCATAAGGTGTCTTAGGAACTGTCTTACTAGGAATCCTATTTAGCAGATACGCAGCGGTCTTTAATGCATGCATCCACAATGATAAAGGTATAGTACTATTACTTAACATGCTCCTAACTATTTACATAAGAGTACGATTCCGCCTTTCAGCTACACCATTTTGTTGTGGTGTACCAGACATTGTGTATTGTGCACATATGCCTCGACTAGCAAGAAACTTTGCAAATGGACCTAGACATTGTTCACTTTTATCAAATTTTTCGTAATATTCACCACCTCTATCAGACCTCACTATCTTTACTTTTTTATCTAACTGCCTTTCTATCTCAGTAATGAACACCTCTAGGATGTCCACAGACTGAGACTTCTCATGTAGCAGATAAACATATTCATATCGTGAGAAGTCATCAATAAAGGTAATGAAATATTTTTTTCCGTCCCAAGAAGAAACGTCAAAAGGACCACAGATGTCAGTGTGTATTAATTCAAGTAATGCGCTACTTCTTGTGGCTGGATGTTTTGATATATGTTTGGTTTGCTTGCCTTTAATGCAATCTACACATATATCTCAGTCAACAAAATCCAACAGAGGTAAGATTTCATTTTTCACTAACCTCTGTACCCTTTCTTTGGATATATAACCTAGTCTTTTATGCCACAAAAAAGCAGAACAATCATTATGTGCACTACATTTATTTCCTATAATATGGTCAACATGAAACAGAGATTCAGCAAAATCAATATCAAGATTGAAACGATATAAACAATCAATTAATGTACCAGAACCATAATAGTACTTATTTTTATATAATGAAAAGACATTGTTTCCAATCTTGAATTGAAATCCTACATCATCCAATTTTGCAACAGAAACTAAATTTTTAGCACATTCAGGAACATAAAGACACTTTTCTAGATCTAGGTAACATCCAGTGTCCAAGATCAATCTGTACGTCCCAATGCCCTCTATCCGTGCCTTCATTCTGTTTCCCATATACAAGAATTTTTCAATTTCGTTTATGGTTTGGATTGTAAGGAATCCCTTTCTTTTCGAACCAAGCTTTTCTTTTCGGACAATCTTTCTGAAAGTGACCAGGCTTCTTACAGAAGTGACACCTCTTATCTTTCTTGATTCGACCCTCATTAACTTTGCTGAGAGTTTTGTCCTTATCTTTGCCTTTCTTTCGTGACTTATTCTTGCTGCTACTAGCACCTTGATGAAATGTGAGATGAATGGAGTGGTCCTTTATTTTCTTCAATCTCCCTTCCTCCTGAACTAATATGGCCTTAATTTCTTGAAGGTTCCATTTTTTTCTTAATAGTGTTATAATTCACTCGGAACTGGCCAAACTTTAGAGGAAGTGAATTGATTATGAACTATCCTAAAAAAGACTCACTCACATCCATACCTATAGACTTCAACTTTGCAGCTAGGTTTGACATGTGAGTTATATGATCATGAATGGGCTGTGACCATTCAAACTTCTTGGTCATTAGCTCACTCATTAAAGTCCCTACCATGGACTTGTCAGCTATATCAGATTGGGAGTATTCTTTCAGCTTCAACATGAACTCCTTTGCATTGTCCGTTTTAGGCATTGATGGCTTGACATTTTCAGCAATCGTCATTCGCATTAAATTCAAGTTAAGCCTATTAGACCGTTCCCAAGCCTCATTGTAAGACTTGTCAGCTTTAGAACTGGCCTCAGTTATGACTTCAGGCCTTACATCTGAAACTATGGCCAAGTCCAAATCCATTACACCCAGTTGAAACTGGATTTGTTCGGACTAATCCCCATAGTTCAGACCATTGAATTTAATCAAGCCATTTCCTAAAGCGAACAAACTAGTAGATGCTGCACATACAACATATAGTTCACATTAATGCTTTGAGTAAACCTAAATGGATTCAAACTAACTAATAAACATTAATTATGCATTTAAATCCACCTTTGGGTGAAATTTAAATACACAAAAATAACCTAGGATGATGCTTATATATAATACTATAATGGACAATCAAGCAAATTACAGTCAATATGTATGTTATCTTTGGATATACAATCATATTAACTTAATATGTTGATAAAATCCCTTTAATGTCATTAATTATAAGCAATGGTCCACCTTTGGGTGACCTCCTAGCGTTATAATTAATAATCTCAATTGTTCAATTCGACCATTATGTCATTTTGCATCATATTATATTGAACAATTGAAATAAATCATAATTAAATGATTAAAATTTTCAAGCTAGGCCACTTTGGTGACTAACAAGCTTTCTATGCAATAAACATTTAATTGGACAGTTATCATATATGACAAAATTTAATTTAACTAGTTTGATCACTTTGGTGATAAACAAACTATTTTAAATATCCATAATGTCATGTATTATATTCTACATATACTAGGAAAATTTAATTCCAATTATTACATAACATAAAATATTCCATCCTAAAATTACATTATGTATAAATCAATTATGAATTAAATAATCTCTTTTGTTCCATTCTAAAATAAGTTTTCTTTAGGGGTTAAAATCCATAATTAATAACTAACTCAAAGGCCCAAAAAAACAGTCCACAAAATTCCCTTTTGGGCTTTAAGCACGTCTGGCGCGTGGTCTGCACGTGCCAGCTTCTGTGGCGCAGACGCAACATCTGGCGCATGCAGAGCACGCGCCCGACGTTGCAGAACGAGGCAGCGGCAGGCGCGTGCGTTGCACGCGCCAGACGCTGTTCATCGTCGTCTTCATCGTTTTTGGATTTTTTTAAATCTCTCTTGCTATGTTTCTTTGTTTGCGTCAACAATAACCACATCCAACATGTTTTTATTCGATGGTTAACTAACGAAAACAAATCCATGGATATTTTCTCACTCTAACCCATAACAGTGAAGTTTTCGTTTCTTTACCTTTCCACCATTAAAACCGAAAACCACAGTCCCGAAATGCATCGAATATTGATAAACTTGAAACAAATCTTTAGTTTCAAGAACCATACATTCATGACCATAATGCTTTTCGGTGAAACTTCATATTCATCTTTTAATTTTCAGAAGCATACATGACCAGTATCTTTCGGTTAAACCGAAAAGCATCAAAACACAATCGTACATAATTGATACACGGTGGATCACAAAATCATGCAATACCGTAAATCATTCCACAATACCCAGACAATAAAGGAGACATTACATACATATCAACACCAAAGATTCGTAGGATAGTGATAAATCATTTCCCATGAAAAGCCATTAATCTCCGTAAATAACCATAAACAAAATTGGCGATCTTATTTACGACAGTGCACCTTTTTCATGGAGGAATTCATATAACATAAACATTCACGATAGAAAATACCGTAGATAACATAAACATGAATGACCATGCTCTGATACCAATTGTAAATCAATTATAGGATTGACAATTATTTTGCGTACCCGTATCCATATCGCTTCTTCGTGAGATGTCGAATTACTTTGAAAGAGTTTATTTCCTCTCGTCTTCCTTCGTTTTGTTTTTCTCAATGGTTAAGAATGAATATCATTTAATAAGTTTTTACAACTTATATACTATGACTAAAGGACATGTCCTTTGGAAGTAGAAGAGAGAGGAAAATGGTTTGTTATCCATTTGAGACCTATTTAATAATACCCAATAATTATTATCTTGGGTGCGTTATATAGGACCCAAATTGATAAGTGACATGAGACATTTAATTAGTACATCGGGAGGTTTCTTTCCCCTTCTGTAAACGTTTTTTATCATTAAGAGATAAATCGGCCATACTGAAAAGGTGTAGAAAAGCTAAATTGCATCCTACAGAGCAATAACCAAAACGAACCATAAAAGGACCTTCATCTTCTCTCTCAAAAACTTTAAGCTAGAAATACAACGAACCATGTCAGACCAGTGTTGCAAAAAAGCATCAAATCAGTGGAGTTAAAAGTCAAGGATTGAATGGTTTAATCAAATTCAACCATTTTAGATCCCACTGAACTAGAATGATCAAAATTAACTATAAAAGTTTGTATTCAAACTAAAAAATATTTAAAGAATAAAATATGCAAAGTAAAATTGTTCTTAATTAGAAGTTCAATAAAATTATTTAGATCTTAAATCACTTCAATTTTAAAAGTCATAAAATATATATTACATTTCTTGTTTAAAACGTCCAACTAAATGAGCCAAATAAATGTGTGCCAAAACTTCTTATATACCTTTTCTTTTTTAATGTAACCTAAGTGATATGTATCTCCTAAATTACATTTCCTGCCTTAATTACCCAAAAGCCTAGATAACTCTATCAATGGAAAACAAGTGAAAGCCAAGGCATGCAACCATGTCTGCACATCACTGTGTTCTACTTGGATTAAATCTTACCAAAAAGAAAGTTTGATGGACATCAATAACTATAAGTACTATAAATAATGAAAAAATTGTATTTGACAGTAATTAATAATTATTGAAAGCTACCAAATGGGTTTTTATCTTAAACTGTAACTCACTTTAAAAAAAATAAAATTTACGAGGACGAATTTCATATATACAT
The DNA here is from genome assembly GCA_029891385.1 of Erythroxylum novogranatense. Classification (NCBI taxonomy): domain Eukaryota; kingdom Viridiplantae; phylum Streptophyta; class Magnoliopsida; order Malpighiales; family Erythroxylaceae; genus Erythroxylum; species Erythroxylum novogranatense. The sequence continues at coordinate 57,744,752 of CM057228.1, read as the reverse complement.
ACTCAAACAGGCTTTAAGTTGGCAGCAACAGGTCACACAGGTTGTACCTCATAGCCATTAGTTTGTTCGCTTGAACATCATCAAGTACACTGTTCAAAAAGTCACCGAGGAAAACACTTCTCGTGAAGTGGCTCTTTGAAGTCCTTATATAGACAATCGTACCAGCATCACTGACTTCAAAACAACGTGAAAGGACATGCATTGATATTTGATACTGTTGCGCTATTACATACGGTTAAGAAGCTACTACTCAACCAAAACCTTTTATTTAATGTTACTTGCTTTAAACACAAAAGAAAAACTAACAAGTGAAAGCCACAAGGATTAAAAACCTAACAGTTGACCGTTTGCCACCACAGCAACTAGCAACTCCGGCATGCAACTGCTGACAAGGAGATAAGAAGAAAACAACCACGCTTTTCTGAGATTAGTAGTCAAGCTACGAAAGAGATGTCGTGGGATAATCCAACATCTAAACTAAGGAAACTTAACAAACCACAAGCACCAGCTCCCTTCTGTACTTACCATTTTATACTGAAACAAATTACAAAGGGAACAATTTGAACCTAGTGGATTTGCTTCTATACAATACACACCTGGAAGATAAGAGAAGCCACACCGATTGTAAAGAAACAAGATTAAAAAAAAAGGGAAAAAAGCTTCGATAACATGCCCTAAATATTTGAGTAGGGAAAGGAAGGGGAAAAAAAACCAGAGAGAGCTGCAAGCACTAAAACGCAAAGGACACTAGCTGACCACGATCCAAGCCATCTCTATGGTATACATAGAGGAAGATTACATATCCCGAACATGGAAGAGATTAGGGTTCTTAACGACAATGTCATACATATAAACAGAGTTGAATTTGGCGAATTCTTTGGGCAGAGAGATAAGGTCAATGGAAGAGCGCTTGTGGAATTGGAAGAGGTCAGGGTCGCCACCGTAGTACCTCTCCCATCCCAACTCAGTCAGTATTTGCTCAAGAAAAGAGTAAGAAGAAACCACTTGGCCTGATGGCAAGTGCACCAACACTTTTCTCCTGGAACTTCCCTGCCTTCCTTCTGATTCCGCTGCAGGGTTCTCCACCAGACGAATGACGCCATTGTTCTCGAAAAGCCAAACACCAGACATATTTTCAATTTGTTCTATCGAGCGGTTGTTTGTTAAGAGTTAGGGTTTTAAGCTTAGGAAATAAAATGGAAGGAAGAAGGTTGGCGGTGAAGATTGAAGCGAACTAGTGCTATTTATTTGCGTGGTGGGGTAGAAAAAACAAAAGGGAAATACTCGAGAAGTGGAATGGGAGTAGGGTTTAAAGTAGAAGAGTTCTGGTATAGAATCTAGATATGGTGGGACCAAGTTGGTTTATAAATGAGGGTACAAAGATGTTGATTTAGAGCACATGTACCATCTGTAGGCGTGTGGGATGTAGAGAATCTTTCTGCGGTATAAGCTTGAGAAGAGAAAAAGGCGTTTGTTAAATATTTTGTGTCCAAAGTCAATCAACAAAAGATGATTGGTTGGAAAGCCACACCACCAGCATCACGAGCTGTCCACGTGAACAAGAGGGTAAGAGATTGATTGGTTGATATTTATTTCATTTTTCAACGTTTTAGCCTTGGTTTGGTTTAGTTAGGGGTTGAAATACCAAGTTTGCGCTATAGTTTGATTTATTCATTTGTGTAAATCTTGAGTAAATAAGTAGATAAAATTTAATAAAATATAGTAAAAACTGATTAATCAGAAATAAAAATCTGACCACAGTAGTTAAGTAACTTGTGAGCAATCTTTTGTAAAAATGAATCCTTAATTATCACCATTTTAAGTCCTTGCTTACACATACACCATTTTTTTTTTCTGAGAAGAGCCAACTCTAGTTGCATTCCGTTCATTCAAAGCTATTAACTTCATCATCTTTATACCCTGGTACTTTTTATTTTAGGAATATGGGGGCATCCCTTATACTTTCATGCCACTTCAATAAACGAATATATAAACTTAGTAAAGTAATAATAGTTATTGATGAGTGTTAGGATGTTCTTATTATCGATCATACCACATCCTGTAAGTTAACTAGCAGTGACTGCTTGCAACAATGCAAAACCAAGATGACAAGATAAGTTAAATAACCATTATCATACGCCTGTTATTTATTTTGCATAAATTTTGTCCCACAATTGAAAAAAGGATGCCTGAATCTCACCACGACATGTATGCTCATTGTTCAACAGTCTTTTTTCCTTTTTATGTAATTTACTTATGGTTTTGTGTCTTCGCTAATTAAGAACATCGAGAGTATTACTAAATTTCAATCACGAGTTAGCAGCAGGTCTCTCTCTTTTTCTTTTAAGGGAAGAACATAACTAGGCAGTATGTAGTCAAAATCAGTATACTAAACTACGTTCATCAACACAGTGATATATCTATTAATTGCTGCCTGTCAATGAATTTAACTTTCTTTAGGCTGATGAATATCAAACAAAGTCGATTGGAACGTAATTCGAACCTACTGAAGGACCACCCTACAGCCTAGGTGTTGAGTCTCAGCCTCTGTAAAGGTTGGTTGGGTACAATTGTTAAGTTGCGCACATGAGATCACATGGGCTTAAATGGTCCTTGGATAGGACGTCAGTTCCAACCCGCAGTCATGTCAAATCTATCATTATCAACGGATGTGGCAGTGGATATTTGCCAAACATTTCGGCTCGACAGATGGTGTCTCCTCGTTAGCTATGACTGACACTACGTTCACATTATTTGAACAACTTTTGTCGGAAATACGTAGCTACTTAATTAGATTCCGACGACATCATGGAACTTGGAAAGAGAATCTTTAATTTTATCTTATTTTTCATAACCTGTCTGTATCTTGGAAGAGCTTCTTTACTGTTTAAAATATTTATCCAGGAGATTGAAATTCTAAGCTGGACAGCAAATATTACACATGTATAAAAGTTGGATTGAAGTTTGCAAAAGGACTAGGAATAATACAACCTAGTTTCTTTATCTACTTCCTCGAGCATCACAACTGGGAAGACAAGAGCAAAAAGTCTTATGCTTGCCATTAGTAATGCCAGGTCTTGTGGAGTGGTCTAACTTTGCTGCACATTGTTGTTCCTCCTTAGCCTTACCATAAGGTCCTGAAGACAAAAGACCTATCAATCTCAATCTCTAGTCCCTCGCTTTTAAATGTTATGGTTTGGTGAATCCTTGGTGGTACCAGCATCCCAATACATATCCTATTACCTACACTACTTGCTACGTCTTATGATCATTTCGATTTTCATCCTATCCATTCAGAATTCCACCTGTCATTCGCAGGTCTTTCAATTTCTTATGGGGCCCCAGTCACAGACAACAACTTCTATTGCAGCTCTTGTTCTTCTTGTTTTCTTTTCTTTCATTGCTGCCGTTCGATAAAGGCATCGGGTTCATCTCGAAATGAACGTAAAAATTTCATAATATGGACAGATATTCGACCACATATGCCACTGCCACCACAATAACTTGTAGTTCTAGATGCTTCTAACGTAATATTTTAATAACAATCCATTAACAATTTAGTCTTTTGTCGTTTAAGTCTCGAAAATAATACCTTGTAACAGGACTTAATTATGTCAATCAAGGACTTTGCTATTAAACGCCTTCTTTCTTGTTTTCCTTGTCATAAAACAAATGGTTCTTTTTTTTCTTTTTTCATATCATGAAATAAATGACGAAAGTATCTCTAATATAGGAATGAGTTCATGCTCCTCCTTAATTTTCTTATAAGTTTGGATCTTTTAAAATGAGCTAACATTTAATTTCTTAATTTTTTTAAAAAACTAGTGTGGTCCTTATAGCCAAATTAATAATAAATAAAAGGAGAAAGTTAGAATACACGTAATTAAGCCTTATCATTGCAAATCACAATGTAAGTATCATATTTTCTTGGAAGAAATAAAGTTATATCTTAATGGATAATGTCAAGTGTACATCAATAGCACAACGTAAATTAGTCGTTTAATACATCTGTAGAACAGGTGGTAATATGGAAGGTTTTAAAAACTAGACTGATCTATCGGTCTGACCAAAAAATGTTTAAACCAGTCAGTGGTTCAGTTCGGTTTTACCTAATAACCTCTATGTATAAAAATCGATCGATTTTTTGTTGAACTGGTCCAATCGGTCTGTCACTGTACAGAACTACGGGTTGCTCAATTTCCTCCTATTTGTCCTTAAAAAGCTTTAAATCTTTTGTTTGAGAAACAGATGATGAAATTTTGATACAACTCACCAAGGCAATGGAGACTTGAGGATGCCAATGGGTCCAATTACAAGGTCATACTCTAATAAGCTTAAAGCATAATTTCAGATTTATGTACAAGCTTTTGTTTCACAAGAACTTTAAGAAGTTTTGTTGATCAAGCTTAGGGAAAAGCTTAATAAGACACCTAAGTGTGTGTGCACAATGGAGGCATCAAACCAAGAGGGCTAACACTTAGCCAATTTTCACAAGCACAAGTCTAATCAATGGGCTTGGGCTTATTTTATCTTATAAAGGGCATGCAGACTTCTTTTAGGTTTTTTCATGGACTGATTTGCATTAAGTGTGCATGTGCTTTATTAAAAAAAGTCATGTGCATGTTTTATTTTAAGGAACCAAGCTTGTGGGCCTAGTTTAAAAGCCCAATTCGCCCCTCCTAAGTTAGTCTTCTATTTTGTGGTTTTCTTATCCTATTTGGACAGGGACTAGTAAATTTTAATTAGTTTTGAAGCCCAAATCCATGTGGGATTTATTCTTGGGTAGATTTGTTTCAAGAAGGCCTTTTTGATATTTTGGACTTTCTTTAGGGTTTTTAGGTTATCTTTGTTAGGGTTTACATTGCAAAGGGTATTTAAACCCTTGCTTTAGCCATGAACACGAGTTTTAGAGAGATCAATAAAATTAGAAAGCATTCTTCAAGAGAGAATTGAGATTCTTGCTTGTTTTACCTTAAGGGTTGATTCAACTTATCAAGTAAGTTCTAACTTGTAGCGTTAATTCAATTCCTACAATCTTATACTCTTTGTTACCAATTCCTTCTTGTTTTGGGGTGAAGGGTCTTGTTAGATTGATTGAATTTAGGTTTGGGAACAATCATTGAAGCGGAGGTGATCTAGACATTGATTCTAGGTTGTTGTAGTATCATCTTTGGTATCGAGCCTAGGTTTTAAATTCAATCTTTATCTTTAATTTTCTGTTTGTTCTTGATTATTATAGTTAGTTCATCATTAAAATTGAAAAAAAAAAAAAAAAGAAAAGAAAGAAAGAAAGAAAAAATCAAGAAAATCAAGAAAGAAGCAAGAAAAGAAGAAAAGAAAGAAAGAAAGAAGTAAAAAATCAAGATTGTGAATCTTTGTGAGTTTGAGTTGATTTGCTTGAAGATTCATCAAAACGAATCGATCATTCAAGAATTCTCTAATTTCGTTTATTTATTATTCAAGATTCATCAAGAACACATCCTTCATTCAAGAAACTCATCAAGACTTGTTTTCTTGCATCAAGAAACACTTTCTAGTTTCAAGATTTACGTTCTTTGCTCAAAACGTGTGTCTTTGATATAATTGCATATCTTTAAGTTCTTGAGTAATTGGGGCAGATTGGAATGTTCTTTTTAGTTCGGGTTTAGGGTTGAGTTTAATTCCTAGTTTCGTCTTTTCTTGCACTCTTTGGTTGTTTTTTTTTGTTTGCTGTCCTTTTGTTTCCATTACACTTGAATTGAGTAATCTTGTTTCATATTGCTCAATTGGCACCAAAAATCATTCACATACGTTTTCTCCATCTAGTATGTGTTTATTTTCGTCTTCATTGTTTTCTTTACATTAAATTGCATCTAGCTTTGTGTTTTTCTTCCTTTATTTAGGTATTCGTTGCTTTCCTTTTGAATTATGTTGCTGTTGTGCTCATTTGGTTGGTAGTGATTGATCCGGACAAGTAAAACTGTGCTAGAATCTAAATTGGTAAAAGGCAAGAGTGTGTAAGCTCATTTGAGGGTAAAAGCCATCTTCTTGAGTGAAACACGAGGATTTCCAATCTGATTTAGAGAGTGTGTGAGGAGCTATTCTAACGTGTTTTTGCAGGTTTTACATCATGACCAATTCAAAGGATAGTAAAGGTAGTGACAAGGATGAAAAGAATAGTGAGGCTGATCAACACACATTCTTTACTTTGGAGGCTATGCAACATCAATTCCAAAGGATTGAGAACATGTTCAGGGATGTCAGTGATAAATTTGATAGACAAGATCAAGCCATTAGGAATTTACAATGAGAGGCTTCATCTAATGGTGCAACAAGGAGGCAAAATGCTAGGGAGCCAACTCCTGTGCGCTATGAGTATGAAGATGAATCGGATGATGTGGAAGATGAAGAAATTGTGTCTGAAGATGAAGAAGATGATTTGGCTTCCATGTCTGAGTTGGAAGATTGTTCTGATGTGGAAGTTGAGGATGCACCTAGGGGTGAATTACTTGTTACTAGGCGAGTTTTGAATGCTCAAGTGAAGGAAGATGGAATTGAGCAAAGGGAAAATATTTTTCATTCCAGATGCCTAGTGAATGAGAAGATTTGTAGCTTTGATCATTGATGGGGAAGCTGCACTAATGTGGCTAGTACATTGATGGTAGAAAAACTAGGGTTGGAGTGCTTGAAACACCCTAGGCCATCAGACTACAATGGCTGAATGACATGGGAGAAATCAAGGTAAATAAACAAGTCCTTGTATCTTTCTCCATTGGAAAGTATTCTGATCAAGTACTTTGTGATGTTGTACCTTTGCATGCTAGTCATTTATTGCTCGGTCGACCTTGGCAATATGATAGAAGAGTATTACATGATGGTTTTAAGAATAGATATTCATTTACTATGGGAGATCAGAAATTTGTTCTTGCTCCATTGGCACCAAAAGAGGTATATGAGGACCAAATGCAATTAAAAAGGAGTATGGAGGCAATGCTACAAAGACAGGATGAAAAACTTCTAGAAAAGCATGATAATACAAAAAATGAAGGGAAGGTTGAGAACCTTGCAATAGGGGAGCAGAAATCTAAATCAAAAGAAAAGAGAGAAAGCGAGGCTGAGGCTGAGAGAAGAAAAGTGGGGAAAGAGGCCTCAAAAGAAATTAAATTAATAGGCCCAAATGAGAGAAAGGGTAGAAAGAAAGAAAACTTCTATGCAAAAATGAGAGATGTAAGGGTTGCTTGTGTGGAAAGGAGATGTTTGTTTGTACTTTTGTACAAGCAAGCTTTTTTTAGTGAATCTGACCTTGACCCTTGTTTGTCTAGTAGTGTTGTTTATCTTTTGCAGGAGTATAGAGATGTTTTTCCTGAATTCTTGATTCACACTGATCATGAGAGTTTGAAGCATCTTAAAGGCCAAGGTAAGTTAAATAAAAGGCATGCTAAGTGGCTGGAGTTCATAGAGACATTTCCATATGTTGTGAAATACAAGCAAGGTAAAGAAAATGTGATCGCTGATGCATTGTCTAGGAGGTATGCTCTAATCTCTTCTCTTAGTTCTAAGTTGATTGGGTTTGAGTATATAAAAGATTTGTACAAATTAGGTTCTGACTTTGCTAATGTGTATGATGCATTTGAACAAGTTGCTTTTCAAAAGTTTTATAGGAATGATGAATATTTGTTTAGAGATAATAAACTATGTATTCCTACTTGTTCTATCGTGAGATGCTTGCTAGGAGTCTCATGATGGAGGTTTAATGGGACATTTTGGTATTGCTAAAACACTTGACATATTACGAGAGTATTTTATTGGCCTAACATGAAAAAGGATGTTGAAAGAGTTTGCTCTAGTTGTGTAGCATGTAGGCACGCCAAATCCAAGGTGCAACCACATGGGTTGTACACGCCTCTACCTGTCCCTATTAGTCCTTGGATTGATATATCTATGGATTTTGTGTTAGGATTGCCTAGGACTAGGAAAGGACGTGATAGCATCTTTGTTGTAGTTGATCGATTTAGTAAAATGGCTCATTTTATTGCATGTCATAAATCTGATGATGCTACACATATTGTTGATTTGTTTTTTAGGGATGTTGTTAGATTGCATGGCATTCCTAGAACCATTGTTTCAGATAGGGATTCTAAGTTTTTAAGTCACTTTTGGCGTGTTCTATGGAATAAATTGGGAACAAAACTTTTGTTTTCTACAACTTGTCATCCCCAAACAGATGGACAAACTGAAGTAGTTAATAGAACCTTAGGATCTTTATTGCATGCTGTTGTGGGTAAAAATTTGAAAGCTTGGGAAGATTGTTTGCCTTTGATTGAGTTTGCATATAATAGAAGCATTCATTCTTCTACAGGTTATTCTCCATTTGAGATTGTGTATGGTTTTAACCCATTAACTCCATTGGATTTGTTGCCTTTACCCTTGAATGAGATTGTTAATGTAGATGGGCAGCAAAGGGCCGAATTGGTTAAGACAATACATGAGAAAGCTAGGCAGCACATTGAGGAAAAGAACAAGAAGTATGCTCAAAGAGCCAATCAAGAGCGTAGGGAGATGAAGTTTGAACCTGGAGATTGGGTTTGGGTGCACTTCAGGAAGGAGAGATTTCCTAAACAAAGGAAGTCCAAGCTTGATCCTAGAGGGGATGGTCCTTTTCAAGTGCTTGAACGCATCAATGACAATGCCTATAGGGTGGATTTGCTAGGAGAGTATAGTGTTAGTGCTACTTTTAATGTTTCTAATTTATCTCCCTTTGATAATGTAGGTCTTGATTCGAGGACGAATCCTTTTGAGAAGGGAGGGAATGATACAACTCACCAAGGCAATGGAAACTTGAGGATGCCAATGGGTCCAATTACAAGGTCATGCTCCAACAAGCTTAAAGCACAATTTCAGATTTATGTACAAGCTTTTGTTTCACAAGAACTTCAAGAAGTTTTGTTGATCAAGCTTAGGAAAAAGCTTAATAAGACACCTAAGTGTGTGTGCACAATGGAGGCATCAAACCAAGAGGGCTAACACTTAGCCAATTTTCACAAGCACAAGTCTAATCAATGGGCTTGGGCTTATTTTATCTTATAAAGGGCATGTGGACTTCTTTTAGATTTTTTCATGGGCTGATTTGCATTAAGTGTGCATGTGCTTTATTAAAAAAAGTCATGTGTATGTTTTATTTTAAGGAACCAAGCTTGTGGGCCTAGTTTAAAAGCCTAATTCGCCCCTCCTAAGTTAGTCTTCTATTTTGTAGTTTTCTTATCCTATTTGGACAGGGACTAGTAAATTTTAATTAGTTTTGAAGCCCAAATCCATGTGGGATTTATTCTTGGGTAGATTTGTTTCAAGAAGGCCTTTTTGATATTTTGGGCTTTCTTTAGGGTTTTTAGGTTATCTTTGTTAGGGTTTACATTGCAAAAGGTATTTAAACCCTTGCTTTAGCCATGAACACGAGTTTTAGAGAGATCAATAAAATTAGAAAGCATTCTTCAAGAGAGAATTGAGATTCTTGCTTGTTTGACCTTAAGGGTTGATTCAACTTATCAAGTAAGTTCTAACTTGTGGCGTTAATTCAATTCCTACAATCTTATACTCTTTGTTACCAATTCTTTGCTGTTTTGGGGGTGAAGGGTCTTGTTAGATTGATTGAATTTAGGTTTGGGAACAATCATTGAAACGGAGGTGATCTAGACATTGATTCTAGGTTGTTGCCGTATCAAATTTGGGCAAACTAAGAGACAAAGCTAAAAATGCTAGGTTTGGGTACAACAACTGCCGGCATTGAAGCTTCTCTTGGAAATTGATGATCCTTCAGACATTGAAGCTTCTCTTGGAGGATTGTTAGTACTTACTTGTTATTCCTAATCAGTGGTTTCGCAGTGGCTCCTGCATAATCTGCAATATCACATCCATTTGAGGGCGTCGACATTTACTATAGTGGTGTTGGTCTTCTCAAAGGCAAAGCTCTCATGACAAGACTTTGTTATATCATCTCTCCACGTCGAGCCCTGTCCTACAAACAAATTTTTTTCCGTCTTTTTTGACTGGTTTCTCTTCTCTACTTTTACTCATTTTTAAATTATTCAAGTGTGGGATGCTCTCAGCATTCTTGATGCTACAAATGTTTATTGCCTTGAAATTTCAGAAAATGTGTATGTATATAATGCATTTACAACTCAGTTTGCTTGTTGGTCAATTATACTACACCTTAGTAGATTGGCCTTTCTTTTCATAATTGAAATTTACTCCTTGAAAGTTGTTTCAAAGTGCTTAGCTGGAAAATTGAAGGGTGGAATAGTGAGTCTATGATTATGTCCTTTTGCATTTGTATTTTAGCAAATATATATACTAAGCCCAAACCTACTTCAAAACTCATAAGCTTGGTTATTAGAGAATAACAGGTAATTGTAACTTCATTGCATGTTAATTAGAGGTTTGTGAGACGATTGTTTGGTAAATATGAAAATATGTGGAGTTAGTGTGTAAGGATATGCTCAAATTGAGACTTTACTCATGAGCAAATTTCTCATCTTCTTAACATGGTGACATAGCATTCTTAATTCTTTGGGTTTGATTCTTTGAGTTGACGCTCTATCTTATGTAGCCTGTTGTAATGTTTTAGGATTTCTTTGTTATTATTGATCAAATCATATCATTTTAATGTTTTAGTCTTTTTGATTGGAGAACCTATTTTGCTTTTGGGTTAAAATAATTGTATTTGGAATTCATGAACGTTGCCTTTTGGTGAATTATGAATTCATTTGGCTAACAAAAGCTTGGCCTTGGCACTTATGTATAATTATAGTGCTCTATTATCTTATTTTACCATTTTAATGCGAAGCATGAAGCTCTTGTTGGTTCTTATTCTTATGGAAGTTGTTAATTTATTTAATTTGATTTCATCACTTATTGATTTGCAGCGATGGTGGAATTTTATTGCTTTGAAACAACCAGTTATATACACAGAGACATATTATATATACATGTATATATGTACTTATGTATAAACATAATGACAGAAAGGGTTTGAATCCTTGGTGTTTATTATAGTGCAACAAGTGTCTTTTTTGGATGTGCTTGTGGTGAATTTTTTGTTTTTTACATTGTATAAGCAACCAATTCTTGATCTCGAATGTTAACATCAATCATTGTTTATTTTGGGTGCCTTCTTTTCTATTGGAATTGGCACTAGCTTAAGGTATAGTTGTGCCTTTCATCTACTAGAATTGATTTTTCACAAAAAAGAGGAAAAGGAATTGGTTTTCAACTTAATTGTAAATAATGTATCAATTTTTTGCAAGAAAATAGATTTATTGATGGAATAAAAAATTTATTTGATTAATTGGTAGTCAAAATATATAGTTCAAATGAGTAAGCCCAAAAAAGATGTTGATTCAAGATAACTCTTTTTAAGTTGTCTTTCTTTTAGAGGACAATATGAATATTCTATCATGCTCCATCAACACACTAAATGTCAATTTTTGTATAATATGGAGGGCTTTGTAGGGGATGGCATTTTATTCCTCCCAATTTGCAAAGAACAAAATTTAATAGGACTCGAGAAATGAATATTGAACTAGGACAGATCCTATCAAGGCTAATAAAATCCTTAATCTTTTTATCTTTGTAATAGCAATATATGTTCGTGCACTTGGTGCTTAAAACTCTAAGTTGTACAAATTTGTTGTTATTTAAGTATAAAAGTACTATGTGTATAACATAATTGAATACATGAAATCCAATTGTATTACCACATACCTGTAGAGATTTTGTTCTGTCATACTTGTTCCTCGAGTTCTTAATGCTTCAAAAATTTTCTTTGTTTCAGTGTTAACGATGTGCTTGTAACTCTTTCCTATACAATTAAATGAAGAGAATATTTGTAACATATCAGGAAAGTGACAATATCTTGTCCATTGTTAATAGTTGTATTTTGAAGTAGAGAAAAAGATCTCCCTCTAGCCCTTATACATGTTTTACGAATATCTATGCCTTCAAGATTGTTGACCATCATATTGAATGCTCATTTATGTGACTTTGACTCTTTTTATAACTAAAAAATGGCTATTGGTTGGGCAAGCTTCTTCATCCTAGAGTGCGAAATTTTCAATCTTTGATTGCTTTAATTTGCGTACTGGAACCTTAACATGCATAGTAAATGAGGGTGTAAAGCTCCATGTCTGTAACATGAGATCCATTCATGTTGAGCAAGCTAGGAATCTTGCAATTAAAGGTGAAATAATTGATGCAGTGGGACAAGGAATCCCTAGAAAAGATGCAGCAAAACTAGCACAAAAAGAAGGGGTAAAGGCAGCAAAGCTTGCAAAAAGGCAAGCTAAGCGAATAATTGGTCCCATCATATCTTCTAGGTGGGACTTTTTTTGAAGGTATTTACTATGGTGGTACCATGATTGAAGGATCCCTAAGGGGGCAGTGTGTTGGACCCCACCCCCCACACCTGGGCTAATATTTCCCACCCAGCGTGTGTTTGCGGGTTATACCACGGCGGGTGTTTGCGGGTTATACCGCGGCATCCAACTTAATCAGTACTGTCCTCTTTGGTCAAGGGTGAGGCCACGACTCGAACCCATGACCTCAAGGTTTTATAGCTTCCATGCTATAAAACCTTGAGGTCATGGGTTCAGTCGTCGTTCACTTCTTCAAAAGAACGACAAGATTGATGTTGATGACATGCTCAGCATGATATGTGGAACTGTGTGATAACCAGTGTAAGGGGGTCCACATTAAAAGCGCTTTAATGTTGGACCCCACCCCCCACACCTGGGCTAATATTTCCCACCCAGCGTGTGTTTGCGGGTTATACCACGGCGGGTGTTTGCAGGTTATACCGCGGCATCCAACCTTAATCAGTATTGTCCTCTTTGGTCATGGGTGAGCCACGGCTCGAACCCATGACCTCAAGGTTTTATAGCTTCCACATGCTCGCCTCTTACGCAGCGGAAGCGTGGTGGGCCCATAACCCACAGGTCCCAGGATCGAAACCTGACTCTGATACCATCTATGTTGGATCCCGTTTTCGAAATCCAACTATGCATATAGATTCCCGCCTACGTACGCATGATTCCTTATAAACTCTTCTTGCTCTGATACCATAAATGTTGGGACCCGATCCGGGAACCGGATCCCAACCGAAAGACGGAACGGAAAAATAGAAAATCGAAAAGCGAGAAATCGCTAATCGGAATACAAATCGAATCATCGGAGCGAACCAAATACTCGGAAAGTTTCGACGGATCGAAAAATTGCATACTTTATATCGAAATAAAGATCAAAACAAATCCTTCAATTTTCATGAAAAACATCAAAGCTCAATTAACCTCTAACTAGGTTAATTTCTCAGTCAAAGTTCCAACCAATATAAAAGTCAAACCCGATCAAACATAAACTTTGACTGATCATAACTTTCACTCCCGATATCGAAAAATTACAAACTTTATGTCCACAAAAATATCTGAACATAACCTACAAGTTTCCAGAAGACCATTTTATCAAATTTTGCCTCAATCAAAAGTCAACCTCCAAAGGCCAAAAAGTCAACTATTACACAATTTTTTTTCATATTTTCACTCTTTCTCGTTTTAATCATGATCTTCAACTTAATTTCAATTAACTCATCCACTTGATCATAGTCAAATTGTCACTCAAGGTTCGGGGTCCAACACAGTGGAACCTTAGTTGGTGCCTACGCTGTTGGTTTTTATGGTGAACAGAGCCTTAGACACCTAGGTTATCTTATAGGAAGTCAACTGTGTAGTTAGAATGGGGGTAGAATTGGAATAATGGTATATGATGTAGTTAATGGACTTGATTACTTAAGTTTGTTAAAGTAGAGCTTGAAGCCAACAAAACGACAGGTAATATTTATAACTTTATTTCATATCAATTTTTAGACTCCTGTTTTTGGTTTGTATTAAACAAGACAATTAAAAATATATAATAGGATTTTAGTTTTCGATTGCATTTGCATTCCAAAGGGTATTATTAGACGATCCAACTTACAATCTTGAAAATGTTATGGAGATCTACTATGCTCAGGCCTAATTTGTTTTGCTCTATGATCATGTTATTGTATACAAGCATTGCGTCGTGAATATGTATCTAAGCTTATTATATGTCATAAGCTTAACTTATTCTACAAACAAGTATAGGTGATTAGTATTAATAATACATGTAAGACTCTTGAAATTTATGCCTCATGTCTATCATATAGTTTAATTATTGTTTCTTGTATTTAATTTGTAATTTTATTTATTTTAAGCCTTTTTATTGATCATATGAATTATTTTTAGAGTGACAAAGAGAATGATTGAATTTTTAAAAGTGACATCGTTGATCATATGAGTGCTACTTATCAACTAATAGTGACATTTTTATTTAAATAATTTTATTTGATGGAAAAGAATGAATATCTAAAAATTTTATTTTAAAAATAAGAACTCCCAACATTTTTCTTTACAATTTTTTAATATTTATAACTCTATTTCATACCAATTTCTATAATACTTAGAACTCTATTTCTTATCAATTTCTAGTTTTGATAGTTGAGTTATATATACTCTTTCAACTATTCAATTTGTTGATCTAAAGCACCAAAATTGAAAACTAGCAATATTTCAATTAGGCTATTTGAAGTGGAGCAATTATTGCAGCAAAGTTTAATAAATGAGTAACATTTGTTGGTCTTTTATGAATCCATTATGCTACTGTTGGTCTTCTTTATTATAATTGATGATGAGAATTATTTAAGTTGTATACTTTTTCCATGACAATAGTATACCTAATTGTTTTTTTAAATAATTTTTAGGTTAAATTATAATGGAGAATATGGAATCATCCTCTACTCGTGGTAATTTCGATTTAACATGGAATTATTTTTCTTCTTCTCAAGTATCTGATGGGAATATCCAATATAACTGTATGTTTTGCAGCTGAATATTTAAAGGGGGGGGGATTTTTAAAATGAAAGAACATGTTGTTTGTGTTAAGGGTAATATTGGTTTTTACAAAAAAAGTACCATTTGATGTGCATGATATGATTGAAAAATATTTGCAGCAATAAGTAAAAAAGAAAAAGGAAAAAAAGAGGCTTATGATATATCTTTTGGAGATGAAACACCACAAGTATTAGATAAAGGAAAATGAAAAGCTACTTTTGACATAAATTCTTATTTTTCACTAAGAACTACTCCTTGTTCTCAACCTAGTCTAAAAAGTTTTATAGTTGATAAGGATCCATTTGAGTCTCCAACAATTATTCCAATAATTACATATCCGATTTGACCTATGGAAGAATATACAAGCATACGTTTCAAGCTTGTTTGAGTAATAGCAATGAGATTTCCCACTATCATGCTCAGAATATCTAGGATTTCCAGAAGAAGATGCCATTCATTTAATGAGAAATAAAAAGGAATATCGAAAATTCGAGTGACTGAAGGGGCGTATCTAAATAGATACTATGTTTACATATGGATTCCTCCATCGTTCCATTCCATTTAGGATTAGAAATAGGTGTAGTCGGACCTGTTTTTTTACATATTTATCTCCTTATTTGAGACCCTATTCTATTCACCTCTTTGGGCTCCTATTGAATCGAGAAATGGGTTTGATTGTCCATTTTCGTGTTGTGTAATGTAACAATTTAATTACTTTTTTTTGAATTAGGATAGATGGCTGAGTGGACTAAAGCGTCGGATTGCTAATCCGTTGTGCGAGTTATTCGTACCGAGGGTTCGAATCCCTCTCTTTCCGATTCCGTTGATAGATAATTTCATTACCCTCACGAGCAAGATCGCGTCCTTCGTTACGAGCTTGTACACCTGCTTCTAGAGCTACTCAATTAACTACGGCACCGGGTGCATTTCCCCAAGGGTGCCCTAAAGTTCCTCCACCAAATTGTAATACGGAATCATCTCCAAAGATCTCGGTTAGAGCTGGCATATGCCAAACATGAATACCTCCTGAAGCCACGAAATAACCCTTTCCTTTTATTTATTATACATTCACTTTGTCTTTTTGATTGTCTTATTTCCTATATCCATAGTCATAGAGATCGAATTCGTATCAGAATTCATGAACTAGGGTAAGGGAATGCCTAATTATTTCTCGTAATCGAAAACTATAGAATGAAGTATGTATTGGTATTTCTATAAGATGTATTTTATTGAGGGATTGAAGTTATTCCTCAATAAAGAAAAATAAAAAATGGAAATTCTTAAAGGATGAGATCAATTCAGAAGTACTTTTTCTATAATGTTAATATTGTTTTATAGTTGATAAGGATCTTGTTTTGCGATGCAAAATAGCATGGGCTAGATGGTTCCATCATTCATGTATTCCTTTAAATGCTTTAAATTCACCAAAATTTCAAGAAGAAATTGATGCTACAATAGCAATAGGTCCAGGATTTAAGGTACTATCTTATTATGAGTTACGTGTGCCTTTACTTCAAGATTTAAAACAAGAATGTTAGTCAATTTTGGATGTTGAGAATCAACAGGATGCACTATTATGGCAGATAGATGGACTAATCAAGGACAAAGAACCTTGATTAATTTCTTGGTTTATTGTAATATTGGAATAAATTTTATCAAGTGTGTTGATGCTTCTGACATGGTGAAAAGTGTTAATGCTTTATCTAAATTATTCTATGAAATTGTCGAGTGGGTTAGACCAAAGAATGTTGTGCATTTTGTTACAGATAATGCAACTAATTATGTATCAGCTAGGTACTTATTACAATCAAAGTATGATTATATTTATTGGTCTCCATATGTTGCTCATTGTATAAATCTTATTTTTAAAGATATTGGTGGTATGGACCATATTTCTAGGTTTGTTTCACGCGCATCTAAGATCACAATTTTTATGTATAATCATGTCACATTTTTGTCTTGGTTAAGAAATAAAAAAGATTGGATTGAGATTGTGCATCCCACTGCTACCAGGTTTGCAACTACATTTATTACTTTGAAAAGTGTTTATGAACATAAGCAACTACTTCAAATTTAGTGACAAGTAAACGCTTTTCAAGTCATAGATTATCAAAGAGTGAAAAAGGAAAAGAAGTTTGTGCTATTATTCAAGATAATAAATTTTGGGAAGCTTGCTTGATCATTGTGAAGATTGTGGCTTTGCTTATAAGGCTGTTGAGGATTGTTGACTCTGATGAGAAGCCATCTTTATATATATATATATATTGGTATGTATAGAGAGCTCACAAAACAATTATAAATATTTTTAAAGGGAAGGAGAAATTGTACAAGCCTTATATAGATATTATTGATCGACGATGGGATAAGCATCTTACTCAAAGGATCCACTTAGTAGCTTATTTTCTCAATCCTTATTGCTTATATAGTGGAGAAGAATGTACAATTAATATTATGGGTAGATTGTTTGAAGTGATTGAATGCAAAGGTGTTTTCTCTATTGAAGAGCAATCACAAGCGATAAATGAAATTAAATTATATTGTGAAGGTTTAGAGAGTTTTGCTAGATCATTAGTAAAGAGAGAACTTATGTTTAAAAAAATGCAGCCATGTAAGTTTTATACTTTTAATTCATTATTTACTTATTAATAATATATATTTTACCATAACTATTAATTTAAAATACAAATGAGTGGTGGAGATTATTAAGTGACAGTGCTCCAACATTAAGAAAACTCGTTATTAGATAACTCTGTCAAACAACTTCTACATTAGGTTGTGAGCGTAATTGGAGTATTTTGAACATATTCATATAAAAAACGAAATCGTTTGGAACATAAAAGACATAATGACCTTTTACATTACTTATAATCGAGAATGAAGAACATGTATTATATAATCTTGTTTTTATTTCAGTAATTTTATTATTATTATTTATTTTATAATTGTCTATTATGTATTCAGAGTGTTTAGTTAGAAGAGAACATATGATCTAGTTGATATTGATTGTATTGAACATACTGATTTTTAGATCGAAGAAGAAGAACCTTTGCCTTATCTTGATTATAATGAACTTGAAAAGATGATTTATGAAAAAAATGCACTTGTCACAACGAATGAATTAAGAACATCTTTCGATGGTTAATTCATATCTTATTTTGATCATATTTAAGTTAAAATTATCTTGTATTACAAGTTTACAATTGAGAATAATTTAATACATTACTAATTTATAATTTATTTTAATACTGATAGAAGAAGTTGATGCAAATACTTTGGATGAAAGTATAGTTTACGAAACTTTAAATAGCATTGAAGAATTTGAAACTTTTGACGATGGTGAGACACAACCTCCTTCAGAAATACAAATTTGATTTTTATTGTTATTTTAAGTTTTATATTAGACTTATATTTATTTATTATTAGTTCATTATATAATAACAAACATTGGAGTATTTTTTTATTTCAATAAAATATTTTATTTTTTATTTATAAGTTTTACCTCTTATTTATTATATACCGGTTTTATAGCGGTTCATTATCGGTTGAACCTCTTAACCTTAAACCTTTCCTTTAATCAGTTCAATGTTTGGTTTGATTTTTAAAACATTGGTAATATGTTTAAAGGCCACACGTTTACATGCATGAAAATCATGTCTTACTCTATGCAGAGGCAAGTGCTATGATGGAAAAAACTTAAGTTCTCCACATCCATTCTTTTGTTTTATGTTGTTTTAATTTTTGGATTCCTTTAAGTCTCTTCTTGAGCTTCGAGTGATCTTCCTTTTGAAACCAAAAGTTATCTTAGATGTTCAGAGAAGAGTAATCTAATTATGTAGTAAGTCAAATGAAATCATTGGTTTATATTCCAATTGTGTAATGCTTCATTGCCAATCTTATGATTCTCTTTGTAGAAATTGATGTAAAGTCTGGTTTGGTTTAGAATGCTTCATGTAGTCTCCTGAATAGATCACATAAGGGATTTAAAGACCTTGTTATTTCTCTCACCCTTGATACTATCGATAAGGTAAGCTAATGCTATGTGTATTATCCATTTATCTCCTTCCTGTATATGGGTTAGTTTGCTCCACTCTGTTATATTTGATCGAGATGAAGGCAGATTTTGTATACTATACTTTGTCATTATAAATCTCCAAATATTATTATAAGTAAGACATAGGAAAAAGAGGTGGTCATGAGATTCACCTTGCTTCTTACATAGTGTAGATCAATAGGGGATATGGAGAAATTTGCCTATCCTTTCTAAGGTGGATAGCTTTAGTTTGAAAACTTTCCATAGTGTATGCAAATGTTTATGACTATGGTTCTTGCACCAAACCACCTGATGCCATTCAACTTGAGGTTGCTCTTGGCAGTATATTAACTTAACTAAACGATTTAAGAAACAACCTGAGACTTCCAACTTCCATTTGATTTTATCTTCTTATCTTTCCAAAATTGGGATTAGATACGAACTGAACTACATTTGAAGATGAATTACAATTTGTGTAGCGCCCCCTTACCGCAAGGTACACACCGGACGCCTGCAGGTCATTCCGGTATATATCCTACGATAAAGTTGAGCTACGATCGATCACTACTTCACTTCACATGGCATCATATCATTTTTCATTTAGAAAGCATCAATAGAAAATCACAATATTTTTGAAATTAACTTTTCCCTTATTTCATTCCATCAAAATCAAAAGTTTACACGTCTTTCATCTTTTACTATCTGTACATCAAGCATAAACCTAGTACAAAGTTACTACATGAAAGAGGAAAAAGTAGCAAATCTATCTAGGTCATCCAAAGTCCCAGTTGACCGACCTTTGAGTCATGACTTCTCTTGCCAGACACAATCTACACGACTGGAAAAGTCTCTCTGTGGCTAGGAGTCTACTCTCGGTCTTAAAAAATAACATTGCAATTTTGGTGAGTTCTGCGAACTCAATGAGGTAACCATCATTAATGGTTCACTCAATTCATGCAACACTTCAATTCATATCACAAATTATATCACAATTTCACATTTAGCATAAGTAATACACTTTCACTTAAGCATAAGAAATTATGCTTTTCACTCAATCAAACACATTTAACAAGATGCATATGAAATGCTTATGAGACACGTTTTCAATTGTTACGGTGTTGTGACCGAGTGCCTGAACTATCCCATATAGGGCTCATTAAATATTGAGCCTTAGGCTCTAAATCACTGTTGAGCTCGAGGCTCAGATTCACTCGTTGAGCTTTCAGCTCTAATCGGTGGCTACTCTGGTCACAAATGCCATTATCTGATTATACATTCGGGAATGAAATGCATATGCCACAATCAATCACATTATTATGCATTCATGAATGAAATGCATATGTCACAATTAATCACATTATAAGCACGTAGGTCTCATATTCACATACAAGTAGCACTTCAAGAACGCAAACCCCAGTACACAATCATCGGACCTTCTGTCCGGAATCCATAATCCAATCACAATCAATCATTATTCAATATATACTCATAAGCATAAGCAAACAATAATTGAGAGAAACTGTCTAGGTTACTCACCAACTGCTTCCGAAGCTAGTGCCTGGAAGTCTCGGCAACGTCTGTGGGTTGACGTCCTAGTTGCACCTCTAAAAAAATTAAGATACACATATATCATAAGTTGTACAATCAGAAGTGTATAATAATGCACATGCAGGAATTGAAATGTGTATAATGCATGTTCCTGACAATCCCGGGTATCATTCAATAAATTTCTTCACAAAACCATTAAACTCACAATTTATTTCTCATAGACTTATTTCTACTGCTCGCGATCAATGAGAAAGTGAAAATGAGGTAAACGAGTCAACCTCTCTTCAATAAAAGTGTTCCCCTATGTTTTAGGAATCCATAGACACTAAAATTACTCAATTTGGATTTCTATAAGTCCAGATATTGCCAAAACACTGAAGTATGTCCAGAAAAATAACCAATTCATATTCTTATAATCGATCCTCTCACTTTGATTCAATCCATCATTTTTAATTTAATCTAAAAATTCAAAACTTCTCTTTAACTAAATGTCTTATGAATCCGATGCTTCAAAAATAAGGTCAATCGGAGGTCGGATGAACAAGTTATAAGCAAAAGAGTGGAAGGAGGTCAGGTGAGCCGGCGAGCCACGCCATATGCGCGAAGGCTCGCTGGCCGGCTCGCGAGTCAGCTCGCTCAAAAGGGTCGGCTCGCGATCGCGACGGCTTGCGATGCGACGACATTGTGGCCGCGAGGCTGTGATTTTCCAATTTTCTCATTTCATTTTTTCCTTTTTTTGTGAACAAAAGAAGAGAAAGCAAGGTGAAAGAGAGTATAAAAGATGGTCAAAAAATCAAAAGAAGCAAGGAAGATGAGAAGCTACGAAAATGACGGAGCAACCTAACATAACTCACCAATGATCTTTATAAAAGGAGAAGCATCGAGAAAGACTCAAAGAGAGGGTGTGGGTTTTAACAAAAGAACACATGTTGGCATGGTTAGGCAAGTGACACTTGTCACTTGCCACATGTCTCATTTTTAAGCCCTCACTTGGTTTCTTTCCAATTAAATTTCAATTTCTACTCCAATTTGTCCCCAAAATTCCAATGGCTCAAATTAATAAATTCGAAAATCATTTATCTAAATTTTCAGTGCCATTGGACAGTAATTTCTACTATCGGTAAACAATTTTTCTGCCCCTTGGCATTTTTCCTAGTCCAGAAAGTACCCCGAAATTTCAGAAAAAAATGGCTAAAATTCTCCAAAAATTTGAAAACCACATTGACCCTCTCCAACTCAATTTTTCATACACACAAATCACATTTTTAGTAACAATCACATTTATTAACACTTATACTAGGAAATGTCATGAAAACATGTATAATCATTTTCATGTGCAAAAATGTACTATTCACATGTATGCGGATGTGAGCTTATGCATGAACATATAAAGGCAATTTCTAAACGCTCATTAACCGCTCCGAATTTCTATTCTAACCTCCCCGTCGGTGATGGGATGTTACAATTTGAGCATTGTGTTAGGCTATAGTCTACTTTGACATCATATTTTATACTGCTTTTGAAGGGCTTTAGTTTAGGAATGTGATAGAGAGTGCCAAATAGGGACCTAGGATCAAACCAAAAGTTGAAGGAACTCCTATTATCAACTTGATGTTCACATTGCACTTTTAAAAGGTCCTTAATTTTGGTTTATTCAGTGCTGAGATATTTCTAGGAACTTTGAAATTCCACAGGGATATTCCTTTGATGTAATAAGCATTGACCCACCTAACTTATAGGGATTGTTTGTCTTGAATCAACCTCCAAGCTTGTTTAGTGAGTAGGGATTGGTTCATTCTCCTTTCTTTTAAGGGTGGCAAATTTTAGATCATTTCACTCTATTCCCCTTAGATTCCAATTTGTGACCAATCCACAGGAAGTTTTTGAGTCTATCATCTTAGAAATGCTTTTAGGAAAAACCAGGTGGGATCCCCAGTGAACAACAATGGATGATGATTTAATTAACTAAGTTCTGCATGTAATGGATAGTTGTCTATGACTCCAGTTGTTGATTTTGCTGAGGATTTTATTTATCAAGGGTTTGTAGTCTCCTTAGGTAAGATTAGCTGAGGAGATGGGGCTTCCTGGATACTGAATAGGCAATTGTTGTACTCTGAAGCTCATAATGAAGGCTAATAATGGTTTCATATTGTTTGCGCTTCTAGATACAAATAGGGCACTCTTATCATTGTTAATTGATAAAACCAATGTTCTGTTAAACATTTCTAAGACTATGTTGGGAGATGAGATAAAATTGTTATTTTCTTTGGAGAAAAGGATAAATCATCAACAAAGTTTAGGCTTATGATTTTTAATTTCTTACATTTCCCATGGAATTTGAAGTTTAGTTTTCTTTCAACTACCCTTACTAGTAGTTTGTTAAGAACCTCCATTAATAATGAAAATAAATTGGGGGGGGGGGGGGAGAGGAACCCTTTTGGCTGATTCCTCTTGCACCTTCAATTGATTTTGATGGCTCACCATTAACTAAGATATTTTAGGTTACAATGCTCACACATTGTTGTATCCATGTAAATAATAGAGTTGGAAATCCATAAGCATGCAAAATGTTAAATAAAAAGGATTATTCCACCATATCATAAGCTCTTTGGAAATCAACTTTTATCGAACAATTTTTGTGACCTACCTTTCTTGTGTAGTGTTTAAGAAGCTCCTGCACAATGGATATACTGTCACTTATGTATCTTTCAATAATGTAGGATCTTTGAGCATGATCAATACGACTTAATAGTATGGTCTTCAATATTTTTTAGAGTACTTTGGAGATGACTTTATTGAATGTGTTGCAGTAGATTATAGGTTAAAAGTCTCCAAAGTTTGTTTGATTTTTTCTTTAGGAACTAAGATGATGTAGGTCTTGTTTATTTCTTTTAGTAGCTTACCTATATTAAAAAATTCCAAGGCTACCTCCACTATCAGTTCATTGGTGATTTGCCTTGTTTGAAGAAGAAATTGGCATAGTACCTATCTAGACTAGAATCCTTCTTTGGATGAAGGGATTTAAGAGCTTTGTTTATCTTTTGAACAGTTTTAGGTTCACATAAGAACTTGACACCCTAAGATGATAATTCACCTTGTACGATTTCCTGCTGCGATCTTGGTGAAAAGTGAGAGTTAGAAGTAAAGTGTAGGCGATTGGAAAAGTGCACCTCTGCATCTTTGGGCATATTAGTTTGTGATGTTAGATTGTAACTAAATGGCATATGGATACTATTCTATTGGTGACTTGCTTAAAAATGATTGCTTTTTGGGAGAATGTTAAATTCTTGTCTCTATGATATAAATAGGTCACCCTTGATCTTTGTTTCAACAAGAAGTGGTTAAAAGTCAAAGCTTGAGTCAATGCTCTTTTGCTGTGTTTATAAGGTGGTGAATATTACCTATGTTTTGCTTGTGAAATATTTTAAATTCCTCCTTGGTTATTTGAAACTTTCTCATGAGAGTGAACTACTTAGCACCCTCAACATGGTAATTGAACCCTTTCTCAATCGTATCCTAAAAACCTGCAAGATTAGCAAGGAAATCGTTAAATTTGAAAGGGTATTGATGAATTTTTTGGAATTGTTTAGGGAAACAAAAATGAGGATATGGTGAGAAAGCTTTATGTTGAGGAAATAAGGTTGAGTGTGAGGGAATTCCTACATCCACTCTATGTTGTTCAGACTCTTGTCCAACTTCCTTTTAATAAAACTACTCTCCTTTTGTTTATTAATCCTAGTGAAAAATTTCCCTCTACAAGGGAGGTTAGTGAATTTTATATCATCAAGGAAATTTTTAAGGTCTTCATAGAAGGTTTTATGGGCAGTCTTACCCTCTGCTTCCTCAACATAAGTTATGGCTTTGAAGTCACCTGATAGTAACCTGGGGTTCTTCATGAAGGAAGAAATGCTTGTAAGTGTAGACCATAGAGCAATCCTTTGAAAAGAATAGTTGAAAACATAAATCGGGGGAATGTGAATGTTGACCTTGATCTCTAGTAGATGAACCTTTAGGAGTATTAGTTGATCCTAAATTATAGAGCTGAGTATTGACATTTTTGCTTCATTATAAACCACCAATATTCTTGCATTAAGATGTGTATCATAATGTGTATTAACTTCCACTTACTTAGCAAAAAATTCAGAACATTGTAGTTGTAATGCTTCATTCGAGTTTCCAAAATTCCTAGTAGAATGGGCTTACTCTCCCAAATGAAGTCCTTTAACAATTTTTTTTCTTAAGGGAATTTAAACCCCTAACATTCTATGTTGAGATAATCTTGAGTCTTTGTAACATCCCGTCACCGATGGGATGGATACAGTTCATTGCATTCGTATTTGACATGCTCATGCATGATTTATTTATGTATAATTGGAAATGATTATATTGGCATTCGTACGTACATACATGTATGACATATTTTCGATCTGATTTGGATAACTTGAATTTGGAGATGATTAGGACATGTGTGATAATTTCGTCAAAATTGCCTCGAGGATTGAATTTGAGTTAGAAATGAAAGTTAGGAAGTTGAATTATGAAATTGGAGTATATGATAATGAGTTTTCTATTTTTGAGAATTTATAGGAATTTTTCAGGAATTTTCGGAGAAATAGGCCTGGACCGAAAAAATTGATCAATGACTGGTTAATTGGATTTTCGGTTCTGAAATTGATTATCCAATGGTACGGTCAGGTTAGAAATTTGAATTGAGGAATTAGGGTTTAGCCATTGGAATTCGGGAGAAATTGGAATTTGAAATTGGTTTGAGGTTGTTCGGATTCAAACTTGTGGCAATTAGATTTGCCAAACAAGCCTTTGCTTTCTTAATATATAAAACCTCTCTTTTGAAAACTTGTTTCCATGATACTTGCTTTCTGAGAAAGAAAAATTTGAAGTTTCTTCCTTCCTCCATCGTGATTTCTTTTTTGATTTGCTTCTTGATTCCTTCTTGTCATTTGTCCCTTCCTTTGCATTGAATTGATTTGTTGCTTTGGAGTGGGTAAAGAAGAATTGAAAATGGGTTTTATTTGGGTGATTGCCGTGGGTGTGTGAGTTGGAGTTTGGTGTGATCCTTGAAGATTTGAGGTTATAAATCAAGTAAGTCACTTCTTTCTCACTTTATATAGTTTGATTGGTTGGTTTATAGAGTTATTTGGATGATTTAATTTGTATATTTGAGGATTTGGTATGTAGGGTTTCCGATTGGGTATTTTCGTTAGTTTTAAGGTTGAATTTGGGAATAATGGTTGTTTAATGAAATAGAAGCTAAAGATTAGTTGTATGATGTGTATAGAATTATTTAGGAGTAGTTTGTAAGGAGAAAATCTGGATTTGGAGTGTTATCGATCAAAACTGAAATTTCTGGATTTTCAGGCGTGTTTGCGATTGATGCCATGCGCGTGAAAGTATTACTCCATACGCCGCGACGTCTTGAGAAGGCACACCGCGGCGAGGAGGAGAGGCGATTACATGACGTCGCCATGACGAAGAAGCGCGTGATTCACCGCAATGAGGCGTGTATATCTTGCATGGCGTGGCGTAGGGAAGGGAGCTCATGCATGGCGAGGGAGCGACGTCATTGCGGAATGCTGAATTCCGAAATTGAAGTTTGAGGTTTTAAACATTTGGGATTTAGGCAATTGATGATTCAATTAGTTATGGATTAAATTCAATTTGGAGATTTTGAATTCAGGAATTAGGATTTGAGATTGGGGAAATTCGGATTTGTGTCGGAAATGCCATAACATATATAGTACGTACATTATTTGATTCGTATGCATCATTGAACACTGAAATTGATACAATTAGTAATGTTAATTATATTTTGATTGTTATAGCGGCTCCAGTGGATCGCCGATCGTCCGACGTAGGCGAGACTTCCCGGCAGTAGCTCGGAAGTTCTGATGTGAGTAACCTAGTTGGTTTCTCAACCTTTATGTGTTTATTTTATGCACCGATGCCATGTGGAGTTAAGGATGGATTCTATGTGTTTGATTTGATTGATTTCGGACCACAGGTGTTCGAAATAATTGGACTGTGCTATAGAAGTGTTAATTGTGTATAAATTGCTACAATTGGTTTCAATTGGTGAGAATTAGGCATAAACAGATTTAGTGTGATGCATGTATGGTAATTGGACATGTGCATACATGCATATAAGTATGATCAGATAAAGGCAGTTGGGACCGGTGTAGCCATCGTATTCAAAGCTTTAAGCTCAACGTACAGGGCTTCGTGCCCAACGATTTTCAGAGCTTATGCTCAATGTATTAGGGCTTTTGAGCCCAATGTTTTCAGAGTCAATGGCTTAACGTATATGAGCTCAGGTGCATGGTCACAATAACGAAAGAAAAATGAAAGAGTCACATGCACTCTGCATATATGAATGTTTACATGTGAATTGTGTGAAAGGCTTATTGCCTTGTGAATGTGAAATTGATTGCATATGATTTCTTGTTTATTATATATATATATGATATTGTATGATTGTTTGGCTATGCATGAGTTGGGTGGACCATCGATGATGGTTTCTCATTGAGTTCGCAAACTCACCCAACATTGCATCTATTTTTCGGAGACGATGATAGTTTGACTTCTAACTCGATCAGTGAGACTTTTCCTGCTGTGAGTGCCGGCGAGAGGAGCATGGCCCACAGGTCTATCAGCTGGGGATCTTTTGGGTATTTTGTGGATGACTTATCTAGGAGTAGTACTAGTTCTTTTGGGCTTGTACAGGTGTATATATATATGACTGATGATGTACTAATGGTTTTATGAAATGAAATGAGAAGTACTATTTGGTTTTAAAATTTAGTGAATGTTATATTAATGCTTTATTATATTGATGCCATGAAGTATATAGAATTGATCGAATCGTAGTGCACTCTCGTCGTAGGTTATGCATCGGTACGACCTACAGACGTCCCGGTGTATACCCTACGGTGAGGGGGCGCTACAGTCTTGGTCCTTAGGTGGGGAGCTTTTCCTCCTCTTAGATCTTCTTCTACTAGTAGGTATAGAACTTGTTTCCTCATTATTACATATATTAGTGTTTGAAGTTACGTTAGTAAGAGTGCATATGGTGATACTATCAGTTGCTACTTTTTAGGGGTTTTTTTCATTTTGTGGCCCTTCATTGAAATATGTGTTGATTTTTCCATGATGATCTACTGATAGAGCATGCTCCTTATTGCTGATTACTTCTGCTGTTAATTCTTCATTCAAATTATTTATATTGTCAACATCTACTAGGTCTTGGGAAAATCTAGACTTTATTAGACTGCTTGTGGCCTTCCAGGTTTTCCTAGGTGGTGTAGTTGGAGGCTTCCATGCATAAGATACTGATCGCGACTCTGTCGATTCGACCTTACGATCGACCCTCAGAAACCGGTCAAAAATAATAATTTCCAAGATTGCGATATAGGTTGCAACCTTAGGTCGTCTCACTTATTTGGAACCAAAAGAAAAAGATCTAATCTAGCCTAAATGTCAAAAATTTGCAATAGAAGTTGATAAAATGGGGTTTGGTCATTGAAAGAACTAGTGACAGTAATTAAAATTGGAGAAAAAGTATAAAAGAATGTTTTTGGATTTTTAATAAAATAAATGAACTTGAAATTCTTGGTAATGAGCAAATGATAATAAATTCTCTTGAAAATGGGCGCAGGCTATCACAGTTCAAAAATGAGTTTTCGGGGATAGAATCCACTAAGTTTCGAAAGATCAACCCTAAAGGACTCTTTAGGTCCAAAGATTTAATTAATGAACTCTATTATTTAAATCTTTGTTGAAAACCTTAGTGTGAAAATTGGACAAGTAAATGCAATCGGTCAATCGGATAAAAACACAACCATCTAAACCAAACACAACTAGGCAGATTAAGAGAGTAAATGTAATATCCGAATGACATATATGAGACTTCATATATTAAGCATCAAAAGTTCTACAAATCACTTTGTCCAAATCGCAACATAGTGTTCAACACACGGTTAAACTGTTAACCATGCCAATCTAGCCTTACAGATGCAATCTCTAACTCAGAGTTTACACAAATATAACTAAACTTCAGACACTATATGATTACTCCCCTTTGAAGCTTCCTGTGAACTCAAGCCATTGCTACATCTTCAAGAGGAAATGTGACTTAGCTACGCATACCTCCGGTCTGTCTCTCGACTGCTGAAGATTGAGTGATACTCATGGTGGCAGAAGATATTGACGGTGGCGATGATGGTGGTGATGGTCGACGACGATGAAAACTAGAAATGATGGTAAAGTAGAATGTTGTCTTTGCTGCCTCAAAAGAGTCTCCCTCTCTGTCCAAGTCTCTCTGAGAAACTCCTCTGACCTAAAAATAGCAAAGTTTTTATATGGTGGGTGCGGGTCGGGTCAGAGCAGTGAGACAAACTTTTCATTTAAGGTCGGATATCCGCTCGTACGTCGCGACGTGTAAATAAAAATTCGTCGCGACGTGTAGAATTGCCTGCTCGTCACGTCGTGCGAATTATCATACGTCGCGACGTGTGGAAGTGATTTGCTCGTTGCGACGTGCGGATTAATATTCGTCGCGACGTGCGGATAGGACCTCATGATTGTTGACTTCCTGATGTGTTGATTCCTTTGCTCCTGCAATAAAAATAACAATTTGCAGTATCAATTGTCCTCATGAAAATTATAGAGAAAGTAGTATCAAATCATGGCAATTTACTGACAAATTGTGAATTAAAAGAGATCGGTATGAGGAACCAATTTAAGCACAAAAATCATCAATTAGGAGTCAACGAATGCATAAGTAGCTATGAAAATGCAACCAATTTATAATGTAAACTTGGCTCAATCAGATACCTTAACAACATCTTCTATCAACTCCATGTTGTCATTTAGCCTTAGTATTAGGATTACTTCTAGTAATTATTTCATGGAATTAAGTACAACACAAACTTTTGCATAGTTTATTATGCTACTTTTTATTGTGGCTTGATCTATGTAGATAGACTTATTTACAAAACTTTCTAGGTAACTTAAGGTAGTTGTTGTCCAATACTCCAAAGGAATTCCATAAACACACATTCATGTAGCTATGTTAGCTTGTTTGATCTCCTCAAATTTTATACTTGGCCTCTAATTTTGTAAAAGCAGTGGCTTGTTATTCACATGCCAAGGGCTAGATTCAAATACTTCTCTAAAATTTGCTGTGCTATGGAACTTGAATAGGTAAATATCTTGATCATTTAAAAGTGTATCTTTGAATACTAATGATTTCTAGTTTTTTAATACCTAGGCTTTCATGGCAGGGAAGGACATTTTTTTATCCAAAAAGAAGCCTTTTAATGTAGCATTCCAGAGCTCATCTTCTACCTTCAATGCTATAACATATAGTGTAACAATTTAAGAGTTGTCAATGTTATTAGGGGGATAATATGATGGTTTTATCTACGTATTGGAATCTTTAATAACTTGAGTCCAAATGTTCTTCGTTTCCTGTAGATTTAGGGATGTTGGTTGCAGATTCATGACCAGGAATGAGGTTAAGGGATGTAGTACATAGAGGTGGAGAGGTTGTTGATTTGTGAAAGTTAAAATTTGGAGCCTTGGAGCTTTCCCCTAATTTTAGTACCCACATCTTGGAGGGTAGTAAAGGAAAATTCTCAAGAGGGGATTACTCAAGGTCTGCAACCTTTCCAATCTAGTGCAAGATGGAGTATTATGGAAAAAGCTTGCCAAAAGTAATTACCAGAACAATAACTTGCCTTAGTGGGAAAGTGGTAATTATAGT
Organism: Erythroxylum novogranatense; assembly: GCA_029891385.1. Taxonomy (NCBI): domain Eukaryota; kingdom Viridiplantae; phylum Streptophyta; class Magnoliopsida; order Malpighiales; family Erythroxylaceae; genus Erythroxylum; species Erythroxylum novogranatense. Next base: position 57,714,463 of record CM057228.1, on the reverse strand, counting down.
TTAACCCTTAGAGTGATAATAATGATTGGGTACGAGGATAAGTAGCAAAACAATAGGATGAAGAAGAGAAAGAGTGTTGTAGTTGAGAACTTAGTTTAAAAGAGATTACATAACCAGCTTTTGAAGCAGGTGAGTCTTGTTTAAGGAGTCAAGGAAGTTTAAAACATAAGCAAAAAGCAGAGAATAGGATGACTAAAGCTAAGTACATGAGGATGAAGGAAAGATGAGTGTAGCTGAGAGTAGCAAGGTAAGGTGAAAGAGAAGACCTAAATAATAAGACCAATAAAGATAACATGAGGAAGGCAGCTAGAGGTAAATTGTGAAGGAAGCCATGGTAGTGATAGATGCTCTCACACTAGCCATCTCACACTAGCTATGCATTTGATCATTTTATAATATATTTATTGGAAATTTAGAATCTATAATTTAATATAAGAGAAAACGTATAGATTATACTAGTGCTTGATAAGATATAAGATTTCAATGACACTATCATAAATAATAACTTGAGACTTTTTGACTATTCGATCTATAAAATGAATTGCCTTGAACAATAAGAATTATATCAATAGTTTAAGATCTAAAATAAAGATATTAGTTTAATCATCTTTTCTTTTCCAATTTCTTAAACAAAGGTATCGATGATTGCATGATTTTAAAACGTTCTCATTTCTTAAAGCTATAAAAGAGATGCCAATAGTTTTAAGGGTAAACAATACCGTTTATATAGTTTAAGAAATTTAAAAGAAATCTTTAATTTTAAAATTTTAGAGATCTCTATAATTTTTAATTATTCTTGATAAATACTTAGAATTATGTTAAAATAATAGTTGATGTCATTAAAGCAGAGAGAAGAAGAAGAAAGAGGAGATACCCTACCACTAGATGTCGAGGTGTTCTAAAAAAGTTTGCAATCGAATAAATAACTCCATGAATGAATGGATAAAATCGAATTAGAAAATGGAAAGATTTATAAAAGATACCAATTATTGTTTAAAAAACACCATTTATTTTCTATTTATTTATTTTAAAAAGCTAAATGTATAGAATAGAGATATTTCGATCACCCATGTAAAGAACTGTTACAAATAATTAACAAACTAATAAGTTTAAATAAGAAGCAATATAAAATAAACCAAAATTGATACCAGAATATTTGGTTTGATGATCTTAAGTTACTCGCAAACTTCTTTTTCAAGATTGGAGATAGGTCTAAGGTGAGCTATAGGAGGGCCAGAACCATTTTGGCTTTTTTCTTCTTATGGGTTGAGGACTTCTTCCTCTTCCCCTTCTTCAAACTTTGATTCAGATTTTCATAGAAAAAAATAAAAACAAAAAACCGTATAAAAACATACAAAATTTAAAAGTATATTGATTTTCCCTAATAATTGAATACTTTTGTCAGTAAATGCTGCACATTTGATTCCATCCATAAATCTATTTTCTTCCTTATGAGTTCTAGTTTGGAAGTCTTTTTGAAAAAAAAAAATTTAGGAACAGATAGAACGTTTTTTCACTTCAAGAGAAAGTATAAAAAAATTGATCCCTCTTAATCTAGATTATAATCCTTAAAGTACTTATTTATGTGCCATAAATACTATAGATCAATCAATCAAATGCTACTAACATAAAACTTAACTCAGTACTTAAACTAGTTAGGTTTAATTAGTTTAGGTCAAGTTTAAAAACAAAATTGAGTCATCACATCAGTAGCATTTGATAGTTCTTCAAAAGTTATCTAAATTAATGGAGAATCTCATATCTTTTATCCTAATTTTAATTAGAATTATAGTATTATAATTGCTTAAATTTTGGGAGGGCAAAATGGCAGATTTTCCGGCCATAGTCTTGTTTTTTTTGGGTGTGACAAAAGGAATATAGTGGGGACAATTCTTTAATTCCCTCTCATATAGACACTAAACCTTATTTTTTCTGTTCCATTTCCTTGTGAGAATCACAACAAAGGTAACCCCCTCTTTTTCCGCTTCTGCTGAAGGCCTAACTTCATTACGTCACTGCACATTCGAAAACACAAGGAGTGATGCTAAGGAAGTGTTATTATTATTATTATTATTAATGCAAGTTTCATATGAATTAAGGATTACACTTGCCTTTACGGTTGTTTTTTTTAAAATGTAAAGATGGGATTTATCTACCTTAGATCACGTTTGAAATTGTGATAAATAATCAGATGCTGTCCAGTCAATCAATTACTAATAAACAATTTTAGTAAAAGTGGAGTACAAGTAGCATTCTTAAACCGTATGAAGAATAGAAATTTATGTAAAACAAGGAATTAATACCGACTTCCAATTGTAGTTCAATTCTAATTCTTTTGAAGGATAGATGCCAAAATTAAACATTAGTAAATTGATTGTTAACAAGAAGGAATTAATGCAAATGGAAGAAGATTGGTTATCGTGGTATATGTTTGACGTCATACCTTGGCAAAGTAATTAGTGTCAAGAAAACAATGATTATGATCTTTTCAAAGCGGTACCCTATGCCCAATTAATTTTTCTAATGTAATGAAACAAAGAGCCATATAAGAAACATTACGTCAAAAGCAGAAAGCATATGTACTGTAATAACATTTTGGACAATTATCAACAAAGTAGCTGCCCACAGGAACCCAGATCTAGCATGGTAGGGAATAAAAGGTATTTAGGGAGGTAAAGTAGATTAGGTATTATTATTAGTAACAAAGAGCACCGCCACAATCTCATTATACAAAAGTTGAATATTTAATAAATTCAACGGCTCCAGGACTTTTTTATGTGCTTCTTATAATATATGCCATAATATTCCCATTCAGGAGGAATAATTAAAGTGCAAGATTAGAACATGAGATTCCTTATAGCTAACTTTATTTTTATTTAACAAAATCTTGTAATTGGTGATGGTTTTCCTCCCACGTATATGAAAAGATTTTGGGGTTGAAAATGATGTATGATGGTACTCAGCAGCTGTTAAATTAAATATCTACTCAATTATTAATTTCATTTCTAAATGTTTTCAATTAATAAAGTTAAATTCATCATAATTTTCAATGTCAAGTTTTCTATTAGGACATTATCTTTATTAAAATTTTAATTTAATATTTTATTATATATGTAGTACTTTCCTTTTATTTTTATACGGGAAAACTAGACGTTAAACTATCATATCAAACTATATACTATTATTTATTAGAGTTATCATTGATACCTCATTTACTTGATAATCAAAATTTAATCTATTTAGGTGGCAATCAAGGTTCAACTTTAGCCATTTTTAATTCTTTCATACTATATCGTTAATGGAGTTAAACATAAGAAAATTAAAAGTATTTATATTTCCTACTTGATAATTCAAATTTTTTCATACTAACATAAAATTATATTTACCAAAAAAAATCAAAGAAATTTACGTCCTTTGATGCTCATTTCAAATAGATTCAAATTGAATTAATAATTCAAAATTTCTTAAAGTTTTTCAGACTTTTTAATAGGTACTAGTGTCTCTTATTATAATTTGATAAGATAATGGTAGAGTTCAACAATAAGTTTACTTTAACATAATTACAATATGGTGAGATTAAAATATTCTCATTGATTTTTATTTAATGTATATTAATAATATTTTCCTTCTAATTATAAAAGATCAAAATTTCTTTTTTTAATGTACCTAATGAAAGTATTTGAAATTTACTAAAGATAAAATAATATCTTATGTATAATTTAAAAATTACTTCTCAAGTTAAGGTGGTTATATCTTAATTTGATAAGTTTGATAAAATTGTTTGTCCTTAAAGCATTAAGATGGGAAGAGTAAGAATAACTTAAGTCCAAATGTATGTAGATTCCTAACACGAGTATTCAATATGAGAAAGCTACTAAACTGGCCTAAAATAAGGTTGTTGGAGATCTTGTAGGGTCAACAATTTGTGATACATTCACCAAATAAAGAAGGCAAACCTATGTCTCCTCTTGAGGAGATTCTTCAACTGGGAGCCATAAAGTGGAGGACCTCCCTCATTGGATACTTCCTTGTCAAAAGGCCTATCCTCCCCTTAGTTCAACAATTGCCTTTAAGGTATGGAAAAATATGAGTAACATGAATATCTTGATAAGTGAAGATAGCTTTTTTTTTCTTTAGGTTCTCCTTTGAGCAACCGATGCCAAGAATTATAAAACTAGGGTTTTGGAACATCCAAGGTAAACCAACATTTATCAAGAAGTGGTATCCAAGAGTTACACTGTAAAGGGACAAGCTGAAGTCCATCCTTATTTGGGTTCTCCATAAAGTCCCCTTGGAATATTAGCTAGCTAAGGGGCTAAGATACTTGTTAGCTACCTGGGGAAACTAATTAGCTTAGAAGAAGTCACAACTCTCCTTAGTAGGATTAGTTTTCTGTGAGTTTGTATAGAGATCTTAATGGAAAGAGAACTTCTAGAATCCTTTAAGTTGTTCAGGCTTTCAAAAGAGGAAGGCCTTTCGCAATATGTAATCAAAGTCACCTACCTTGGGAGACCTTTGAAAAAAGGCACGAAGAAGGTCTGATTGAAGTGAAACACACGTCAGTATACGATATACAAAGTGCACAAGAAGGGTGGTTGAATTCTGTATTTATATTTTTTAATACAATCCCCTTTTAAAAATTTGCTTTCTTAAAACGATTGACAAACAATATTAAAAAATATTTATGTCAACAATAGAAACAGGAGTTAAGAGTTGAGAGAGAATTGATACAACAATTTTATACTGGTTCAACCCAAATCGTGGGCTATGTCCAACCCTCAGAATCCCTTCTGAGATTTCACTATACTTCACAACAGTACAAGTATTATTTTTACCGAGCCTCTTTAGGTCAAGTACAGCAAGTATTCTTTTTCTCACTTAGCCTCTTCAGGCTCTCAGCTATTCTTCTTTCTTACAGAAAGATATTGCGAGTTTTGTTATAAAAAATATAGCTCTTGTGTTTTCGCACAAATATAGTGTTTAGCTTTTGAATATCACTAAGAAGAAAAATTACTAACTCTTTCAGTCTTCAAATTCAACTCATATTTATAGTTTTCGTCTTCAACTGCTTCTTTCTTTTTGATTCTTGATCTTTAAAGAAACGGTTAATTAGTTGAGTTCTGTAACTAACTCAAACTAATTTGATTCTGCATCTACGACTCTTTCGTCTCATTTTCGCTTCGCTTCCGTCTCATTTTGCTTCCCTCTCATTTTGCTTTAACTTTCGTCTCATTTTGCTTTAATTTCCGTCTCATTTTGCTTCCATCTTATTTTCTTTAGCTTCTGTCTCATTTTGCGTCCATTTCATTTTTGGCTTCCGTCGTATTTTGCTTCCGTCTCATTTTTGCTTCCATCTCATATTGCTTTAACTTTTGTCTCATTTTGCTTCCGTCTTATTTTTGGCTTTTGTCTCATTTTGTTTCCGTCTCACTTTGCTTTTATCTCCGTCTCATTTTTCTTCAGCTTCATCCTTATTTGGTTTTCATCAAAATTAATTGTAAAGTCATTTTGACTTAACAATCTCCTCCTTTTTGATGATAACAAATAATCACAAAATTTTTTTTATCTCCTATCTTCTATTATGTTCTCCTTTTCTTTTCTTCTTCTCCCCCTATCTTTGTCATTTCTTCTTCATCTTCTTTCTCCCCTATTTGTTATTGATAAAAAAGAATCATGATTGCAGATGCTTCATAACTTCAGAAAATATTTTTCTCATCTCAATGTGAAGTGACTTGATATCTTGACGAATATCTACTACTTCTTTATGCAAGTCACCCATAGAAGCACACAGATAATCAACTTTCTCTTCAATATCTTCATCTGACTTCTGTTGTACAACTCCAACACCAACAGTCATAGTATACGCATCTGTAGATGTAACATCTGGTTCAATTATTGTAATGATAAGAGGTTGAACAGATAGGTTAAGTTCTGGAAGATCAAGATCATTAGGGCCAATTAGACGTAGAACTTGTCTTCCCAATAGGTGTAGAACATCACCAAATGAAGACACAGTTGATAAAGATCTAATGTACATAATGAGATGCACAAAGAACTCTACTGAGTAGCTTTGGTCTCCAACCTTAATGGATCTGTACGGCCCTTCTGAAAGTCTTCCACCTACTTAAAAAGATTCTTCAGTGGTTTGCTGACCACACTTGCTTCCTGACGCTGTTGAAATGAAATGGGAAACATACGTTCTAGTCTGCTGGTCTGCATGACATGCTTCATCAATGTTTCTCACTTCAGCTTCAATCTGTTCATCTGTCAGATCATTTATCCTTTCATGATACATTTTCTTCTTCCCTTTATCCTCATTGCGAACAATGAAAGGTCGATGTTGAATATCAGGCACAACCTTGATCACAGTTTTCCTTGTGATTGAAAAAATAATGTACTTCTGTTTTGTCATTTGTGTGGGGTATGGTCTGGTTCCTTCATCCTTCAGCACATTTGTTGGGACCCGATCCAGAAACCGAATCCCAATCGGAGAAACGGAAAACGAATACGAATCACGAAGTGCGGAAGCAAAGCGAAGTCGAATACGAATACGAACCAATATGAATCGAATCAAAGAAAGGAAACGAAACATAAGGCGAAATCAAATCAGATACGAATCAATTGTCAAATCGGATAAATCGAATCCGAAGGCGAATCGAATAACACAAAGCGGAAGCAAATCGAAAAGAAGCAAACTTCGGATCAAAACGAATCGAAATCAATTTCCGACATCCGTGAACAAATATCAAAGAAAGCGTTTGCGTTGGAAACCTTAAGACTATCAGTCGAAACTAATCCAATCCGTGTACATTTTTTTCTTTCTTCCTTTCTTTCATTTTCATTCCATCTCTTACAAGTGACTTCAATATCCTCAATCCAATAACATTCACATACAATCGCACTATCCAATGTCCAATACCCATTCATTCACATTTTTCCATATACAAATCATGCTTATATCTCAGTTGAACATACAAAAGTTATATAACATATCCATGTGCAATACCATAACTCAATAGCCTCATCCAAATCTCATAATTCAATTACAATTTATACACCCTTTCATAAATCAAATCAATCCAAACCCAATAATCAATCATCTCTCTATCCAGATCCCATTCATAACTTAAATCAATACACACGTCCAGAATTCATAATACAATCCCGTAATAATACTTGTAATACAATAATTGACAAAACCAGTCTTATACAAACCGATACAAAAATCCCATTTTTCACAAAATACAAATGATACAAAATCGAATAACACGTCTTGACATTCTTTCATCCGATCTCCCGCTCGAAAACCTGGAGATGGGGATGAAAGGGGGTGAGCACAAAGCTCGTGGATAATACGTTTATAAAACGAATAGATAAGCAAAAACCCTTGAAATCTTTTTTTCCTTCTCTGGTCTTAGAAAAACATTTCTTTGAAATCCGTAAAGCACGTTTTAAAAATTTCTTTTCTTGCTGTAGTCAAACTCGCAGTTTGTAAAACGTATGATTCTTAGGCTTTCAGCCATAAATCCATAGATTACAAAACATGAATGCATCAACTTGACAATTTATAGATGCAATGTCATATCACATATGCAATGCACACAAATGGCTCGAGAGTTCCGTAAACACGAAGGATAAACCGAAGTTTATACCATAAACACAACGAGTCCGATTTCGGATCTCGTAGGCCCACAAGCAGGCAGCTGGGATAAGGCTAGACGTCGACGTGCACGTGACTAACACAACGTTCCTCTCTCGCCCATACAAAAGCACATATCATGCTCAAAATCATTTATCGCATGATCTTTTCCGAATATACGAAATGCCATATAATCTTTCGAGGCATAACACAATGTATGTTGCAATTCATCCAAAGTCCATGTATTGAATCAAAAATGATTTTTCAAATCATTCATACAATGATGCAACATTTATGATGCAATTGAAATAAGAAAAATCTCTTTATTTAAAGAAAGCAGTAGTGGCTTATAAATTCAAATTATAAACACATTACCCACCTCAAATCGATGCTAGAAGCTTGTCCTTAGCTTCAATTTGATCCTTGCTTCTTTCTTTCTTCCAATTGAAATTTTCCTAAACCATAAACATCATAATCCTCAAAATTAACTATAGAAAACCCAAATTCATCACTTTTTCAAGCTATCTAAAGCAAGAATTTCCAAAATCCCCAAATTCTAAAATTTGGCATAAACCCTAATTAATTTTTACCCAAAATTAAACCCATAATACTTAGCAATCACATAAAATTGACTCCATAATACACAAACCTATATCATTTTCTATGATTCTAAACCAAAAATTTTCCAAAATTCACAAATCAAAATTTCGAGTCTTACCTCATCCTTCACCATTTTTGGATATATCTTAGTTTGGAAGGAAGCTTTCATCATCTTCCATCCTTTTTCTCTTGAAACAACTCAAAATCCCCTTGAGATCTCCCAAAAATCGAAAACCCTATGCTTTCCCTCTCTTTCTCTTTCATTTTCTCTCATCCGAAAGTGCTCTCCCTTCTCTCTTCTTTCTCTTGTTCTGTTTCTTCTTTTGTCTCTTAAGTGTCGTGGATTCTCCTTCGAAAATGACAGCCCTCTTGCTTTTATATTGTCATGTCATTTAATGAATGAGGAATGACCCATATGCCCCTCCATTTAAGCCTATAAACTTAACCCTTTAAGTAAACTTCCAAAATTGCCCCTTCATTAGTCTTTAAAACTGACATCTGGTCTGATTATTTCGATCAGGTAAATGAAGCCATTTGACAAAACTTTATTCTATAGATATGCTCCCCTATATCTTACAAATCCATCGATTCAAGAATCAGGTCGATCGGAGCTCTATATCTCAAAATATCTCAAAAATACTGAAGTCTGTTCTTCAGACCCGAAGCTGAATACTACACCTGAATTCCGACCTGAATTTGGAAGTCTTAGAGGCTAAATTATAGATCGGCTCCTTCATAACATTTGACGCCCCATGTCTCTATTTTAATTAGAAACAAGAATCAACTCAATCCGAGCTCTAGTGATCGAGATATATCCAAAATACTGAACACTGTTCAGCCACTACAACACCGGGACTGAACACTACACTAAACTTCCGACCTACATTTGGAAGTCTTAGAGGCTAAATTATAGCTAGGCTCCTTCATAAAATTTGTAGCCCCATGTCTTTATTTTAACTTTCAAAAAGAATCAGATTGATCGGAGCTCTACCGATCGAGATATCTCCAAAATACTGAACACTGTTCAGCCACTACAACACCGGGACTGAACACTACACTGAAATTCCGACCTGTATTTGGAAGTCTTAGAGGCTAAATTATAGCTCGGATCCTTCATAACATTTGTAGCCCCATGTATCTATTTTAACTTTCGAAAGGAATCAGATTGATCGGAGCTCTATCAATCGAGATATCTCCAAAATACTGAACACTATTCAGCCATTACAACATCGAGACTGAACACTACACTGAACTTCCGACCTGTATTTGGAAGTTTTTAGGCTAAATTATAGCTCGGCTCCTTCATAACATTTGTAGCCCCATGTATCTATTTTAACTTTCAAAAAGAATCAGATCGATCGGAGCTCTACCGATTGAGATATCTCTAAAATACTGAATACTGTTCAGCCATTACAACACCAAGACTGAACACTACACTGAAATTCCGACCTGTATTTGGAAGTCTTAGAGGCTAAATTATAGCTCGGCTCCTTCATAAAATTTGTAGCCCCATGTCTCTATTTTAACTTCCAAAAAGAATCAGATCTATCAGAGCTCTACCGATCGAGATATCTCCAAAATACTAAACACTATTCAGTCATTACAATACTGAGACTGAACACTACACTGAAATTCCGACCTGTATCTGGAAGTCTTAGAGGCTACATTATAGCTCGGCTCCTTCATAACATTTGTAGCCCCATCTCTCTAGTTTAATTTTCAAAAGGAATCAGATTGATCGGATGTTGGACGAAGAATTTATGACCAAAAGAGTGAAGGGAGGTCAAAACTCGGCCAGAATGAAGATCTGTCAGCCAACAGAGGTCGGTCGGCCAACAGAGGTCGGTCGGCCATCAGAGGTCGGTCGGCTAAAAGAGGTCGGCCAACAGAGGTCGGTCTGCCAACAGAGGTCGGCCAGCAGAGGTCGGCCAGCAGAGGTCGGCCCACAGAGGTCGATCAACAGAGGTCGGCCAACAAAGGTCGGCCGATACCCAATCCGACCTTCTAACTTCCAACTCTCATAACTTTTAACTCCGAGCTCTAAATTGGACAAACTTGGTACCGTTGGAAAGATAAAAGAGAGATCTACAATTTTCAAGAAGGACTCATAAACAAGCTCGGTCTTTAAAGGGGTCAAAAATGAGCTCGAAGATAATCGATCGATAATCTCCTCAAAATTTTACACAGCACCTCAACTTGAAAACATCATAACTTTTGAACCAGAACTCCAAATTTGACAAACTTAGTGTCTATAGAAACGTAAAAGAACCCTATACAACTTTCATTAAGGCCTTAAACATCATATTGACCTATAAATGGGTCAAAAACTCCACATAAAGTGATTGGTCGATCAGCTTCACACTAAACAGCATCAACACTTCTAACAATCATAACTTTCTACTCCCTTGTCCAATATTTTCGTGCTTTATATCAATGGAAATATAAAAACAAGCTCTACAATTTTCATGAAGAACTCCAAAACAACTTCAACCTCTATATAAGTCAATGTTTCAATCAAAGTTTCTGCCTTGATAGCAATCACCTAAGCAATATCCAAATTTCACATTATCATATCTTTCAACCTCCACAACTAAGAATCGCATATTATACATCATTTTAAAGCTATTCAAATTCTCTATAACTTTCATGTAGACCATTTACTCCAATTCAAACCACATCAATACAGAAATCGCCTCAAAACACAACATGTACAATCCTACACTAAGAGTATTTTCCAAAACCAAAGCAAAATACACTTAACTTTCAAAGATCATAACTTTCAATCCTGATATCGAAAAATAGCGTACTTTATGGCTACGAAAAGCTCTCAACATAAGCTACAATTTCATGAAGATCATTTTCTCAAATTCTGCCTAAATTAAATGTCAACTTTCAAATCAAACTTTCTATTTTCTTCAAAATATGACACTTTCACTAATTATTTCTTGCTTTTTAACTTCCATTTCAATCAACTAGTTCATTTTGACTTTCATAACTCATACTACTCTACTCAAATTTCAAAGTCATCAAAACCAATAAATTATCTTTCTCATCAATTTCCTCAAGGCATAAAAACTTCTATAACACAATTCATATCCGAAAACACTCATTGAATTCATTTTAATACTCCTAATTTCTACCGAAAGTTCGAGGTCCAATAACATTATACATACTTTTCTCGTCCTCACTCATCAGATGCATGGTACTACTATTTACCATTATAGGTTAAAATTGTAACTTAACTGACCTTATTGGTATTTCTATGATTATTATTGAATTGCTACTCCTGACAGGTTGAATTTCTTCAATAATCTTGACTCTCAAGTCTTCTTTTCTCAATAGTCGAGAAATATTGACCTGTCCTGGACTGCGTTCCACTGTCTTCTTCTTCTTCTGAATAGTAGTAGGAGTGCTCTTCTCAATACTGGTTTTCTCCTTTTTATTTTCCTTAATCAGTCTAAAAGTCTGCTGAAATTTAGGTTTTACTTTCTCAAACTCCAATTTTTTCCTTATTTCAGTCACTTTAGCCAATTTTAGTGATTCTTCTCTCAAAATTGAAACTAAGGACCTGGTAGCTTGAGATGTTGTCTTCTCATAGTTTTCACCATGAATCAAATCTTTTCTTTTCTTTTTCTTCTTGTTGACGCAAGGTTCGAACTCTAGGTGACTTTTTTGCTTGTTTCGACTTCTCCGAAAGTAACATATCCCCTTTTCTTTTCAGGGTTACTATCTCCTTTTGTTGCACCTGGCTTCCTTCTTTAAGAGATATCGTCCTTCCCATTGATTGTCCTGACGATTCCTTTTCTCCTTCTGTAGGTATCCTCTCAACAGATCGAGGTTTTGATTTTGTTGAGGGAGATTCTTGTCTAGCACTCTCCCCCTCAATCCTGGCTTTCTTTTTACAATCAGCTTCTACTTTCTCCATATTCTTCAAGCCCATTTTGCCAATTGTTGTAGAGTTGATGATACTTTTGATATTCATCATCATCCTGTTTCCCCTATCCAGACGTACTCTAGAGTCTCTAAATATCCTTGTTAGTATCATTCTGTATGTTAGAGTAGTCGAGTCTTTCTTAGACTTTACCATATAATGAAAGATAAGGAATGGTAGGTTGATAGGCTGACGATTTAGTAGATGAAATAGGCATTGTTCATCTAGTGTTTTTACCAAATGCCTTGACCCTGTTCTCAGTAATACACAATGAAAAAGAAGTGAGTGTAATACCCTAGCCTTTGGAACAAGATTGGACGCCTTCTTTTCCCTTGGATCATTGCCTCCATATAATTGCAAATTGATCTGGGTTTCCTTCATGCTGGCTTGTGTCATCCATCTAGCTTTGCTTGTGAGCTTCTCTCCTTCAAATGGACACTCCGTGACCTTCTCAATCATCTTCATGGTCACAACAATCGACAAGTTATCCACCGAAGATACAAGCATATCGGCTATCAATTCCATATTCTTTCAAAAATCATAAACTTCGTTCATGTAGACTGTCTCTCGAATTTGAAAGAAATTCCTCCATCCGGCTGCTACAATCTCTAGTTCAATATCCATGTTTTACTGCTTCAGGGATTCAAAGTTAACAAGTCTTCCACTTGTCATGGCTGTCTCCATTTCTTGTAGTTAACAATGAACTAAAAACAGAGAAGTTTTTTAAAGAAGTGAAGTTGGTTTGTAAGGTTGAGAGTGTGAACAAGGAAAGTTTGAAATCCAAACGGAGTAATGAAAGGTTTTTTATGAGGGTTCTTCAAAGGTTGGTTGTCAAAATATATCATGAGTGTTCTAGAATATGTGGTGTTCTCAAGGCTATGAGAAACCTTCCTTCCAAAACTTTCTTCTAATGGATGTTATTAGCTGTAACTCATAGTTACGGTTATCGTTAACTCTTTCAACATTTTCATCTGGGTCATGACTTGTCAGACGGTTGATTACTTTACATCACCATGTTAAGGTTTCATCTTATTTCTTTGAATCTTTCTTCACTTAATGGCTTAGTGAAGATGTCCGCCCATTGATGGTTCGTCTCAACAAACTGAAGACTCACGATCTTCCTCTGAACGTAGTCTCGTAGAAAATGGTGTCTGACTTCGATATGTTTAACTCTCGAATGTTGTATGGGATTCTTCAACAGATTGGTGGAACTTGTGTTGTCACAGTATATTAGGATTTATTATTTTTGTACTGCGTAGTCCTTTAGTTGGTACCTAATCCACAACGTTTGTCAACAGTAACTTGCGGATGACATATACTCGGCTTCCGCTGTTGATAGAGCAATTGAGCTTTGCCTCTTACTTGACCATGAAACTAAATTATTATCAAGAAAGTGACATCCTCCACTCATACTTTTTATATCAATCCTATCTCCGGCATAATCCGCATCACAGTAGCCAATCAACCTGAAATCTTTACCTTTCTCATACATTAAGCAAAGAACAGTAGTACCTGATAGATATCTCAACATTCTTTTCACAACAATATAATGAGATTTTCTAGGATCTGCCTGAAATCTTGCGCACAAACAAACATTGAACAAAATGTCAGGTCTGCTTGTTGTAAGGTAAAGTAAGGAACCAATGATCCCTCTATACAGAGTTTGATCAACCTTCTTGATAGATTCATCTTTGGACAAATGGTTTGAAGGATGCATCAGAGTTGACATTGATTTTACTTTTCCCATATCTTACTTTATCAAAAATTCCTTCACATACTTCTGTTGATGAGTAAAAATCTTTTCTTCTGTTTGCTTATCTTGCAACCCAAGAAAGAATTTTAATTCACTCATCATGCTAATCTCAAATTTATTTTTCATCAAATTTTCAAAATTAGCACATAACACTTCAGAGGTAGCACCAAAAATAATATCATCAACATAAATTTGAAAAATAATAAAATCATTCTTTATGCACTTTCTAAATAAGGTTTTATCCACCTGACCTCTAGTAAACTTATTCTCAATAAGAAAAGAACTCAGACGATCATACCAAGCTCGAGGAGCTTGTTTCAAGCCATACAAAGCCTTATGAAATCTATAGACATGATCCAGTTTCTTGACATCTTCGAAACCTGGAGGTTGCTTCACATAAACTTTTTCATCTATAAAGCCATTTAGAAAGGCACTCTTCACGCTGATTTGAAATAGCTTTATATCGTGACAGACAGCATATGCAAGCAATATTCTAATAGCTTCTAGTCTTTCTACAGGAGCATAAGTCTCATTGTAGTCTATTACTTCCTGCTGATTATAGCCTTATGCTACTAATCTTGCTTTGTTACAACTCACTCTACCTGATTTGTCCAGCTTATTCTTAAAAACCCATCTAGTTCCTATGATGGATTTTTTCGGTGGTCTGGGAACTAAGGACCAAACTTTATTCCTAGTAATCTAATTCAACTCCTCTTCATTGGGTAAAATCCAAGCTTCATCTTGAAGAGCTTCATCAATTTTCTTAAGCTCTATTTCAGAAATAAATGCACTATTTGCTTCTCTTCTGGATTTGGACCTAGTCCGCACACCTTCTGAGGTCTCTCCTATAATCAACTCTTCTAGATGAGAACTCTTATATTTCTAATATCTCTTCAAATCAAGAGTGTTAGGAATATCTTCAACTTTGTCTAAGGAAATTTTTGATGGTGATACTTCTTCATTATCAACCAAGGGTATTGAAAGGGTTTCATTATCAGGATCATCTCTCCTACTTGGTTGAGAACTATCATCAAACTTGACATGAATGGTTTCCTCAACAGTCTTAGAGGTAAGGTTGTAAAACCTATAGGCTTTTGATGATAGAGAATAGCCCAGAAAAATTCCAGAAGAACTCTTAGAGTCGAATTTATCCAGACTTTCCTTTGTATTTAATATAAAGCACTTGCAACCAAAAGGATGGAAGTAGGATATATTTGGTTTCCTGCCATTCCATAATTCATATGAAGTTTTCTTCAACAAAGGTCGCAGAAGTGTTCTATTTTGAATATAACATGTTGTATTAACATATTCTACCCAGAAGTACTTAGGAAGATTCATCTCACATAGCATAGTCCTAGCCATTTCCTGAATCGTCCTATTCTTCCTTTCAACAACTCCATTCTATTGTTGGGTTCTAGGGGCAGAGAAATTCTAGAAAATTCCATTCTCTTCACAGTACATTCTGAACTTCTCATTTTCAAACTCACCACCATGATCACTTCTAATACTTGCTATAGACATTCCTTTCTCAACCTGTAACTTTTTGGATAGGACCTTAAAACATTTAAAAGACTCATCTTTATGTGATAAAAATAATATCCAACAAAATCTAGTGAAATCATCAACAATAACAAGACCATACCTTTTTCTGTCAAGACTCAATGTTCTAGTTGGACCAAATAAATCCATATGTAACAACTCTAGAGATCTAGAAGAAGTTACAACATTTTTAGAAGAAAACATTGTTTTAACTTGTTTTCCTTTTTGACAACTTTCACAAAAGAAATCCTTATTAAAATATATTTTTGGTAAACCTCTTACCAAATCATGTTTAATCAACTTGGAAATATGTTTAAAACTGATATGACCTAGCTTTTTATGCCAAATCAATTTTTCTTGATCAGTAGATATAAAACAAGAAATATTTTGATTTTGAAAATCTTCTAAATTGATTTTGTAAGGATTGTTTTGTCTCTTGGCAGAAAAGAATATGGACCCATCCTTGTTTTTGACTTCACAAAAATTTTGATTAAAGGACACTTCAAGTCTAGAATCACATAATTGACTGACACTAATCAAATTGTGTTTTAAACCATCAACTAGCAACATATTATCAATACATGCAAAGGAATCTTTACTTATTTTATAGATTCCAATTATCTTGCCCTACTGGTTGTCTCCAAAAGTTACCGATCCTCCCTTCTTATACTGAAGATCTAGGAACATAAATCTTCATCCCGTCATGTGTAGAGCATCCACTATCCAAGTACCAATGGTGCTGGCTGCTTTTTCCAAGGAAGGATATCTGCAAGTGGTATTATTTGTCTCTTAGGTACCTAGATTTTCTTGGGTCCTTTAGGGTTAGTCTGTGCATAATTCATAGTATGATGATGCAATTGATTATATCTCCGATAATGATTCGATTGATGAAATTTCTTCCTAAAAGGAGCAGAAACCTTTTTATGCTGAGAATGGTTTTTACTAAAACCTAATCCTGTTTTATCATTAGGGTGTCTGTACTTTCCTAGCATATCATTCATCTTCCTCGTACTCTCCGTAAATGTTGATAGATCAGCTGAAAGACTATTTATTCTCTGCTTTAGCTCATTGATTTCTTCAGATCTATCTACTACACCCTTTTTCTTCAACTCATCTACTTGTTTCTTTAGGCAGACATTTTCCGTTTCTAATGCTTGCGTGTTTCTCAAGTTTTCTACATACTTCTTTTTAAGCAACTTATACTACTTTAGAAATGCATGAGAATCTTCCAATAGTTTTGACTATGCATCTTTTAATTCATTAAACTTTGA
The DNA here is from genome assembly GCA_029891385.1 of Erythroxylum novogranatense. Classification (NCBI taxonomy): domain Eukaryota; kingdom Viridiplantae; phylum Streptophyta; class Magnoliopsida; order Malpighiales; family Erythroxylaceae; genus Erythroxylum; species Erythroxylum novogranatense. The sequence goes on along the minus strand of CM057228.1, from coordinate 57,697,730 downwards.
GGTTACCTCCTCTTCACTTTCTTCCTTAGCTACAAGGCAGATATTTGCTTGCACTGATTCTTCTGAGTCCGTATCTGATTCAGACGAATCTAGATCTTCCCAGGTTGCCATCATACTTTTCTTGCCTTCTCTACTCTTCTTTGTATTTTTCTTTAACAATGGACACTCAGACTTGTAATGTCCTGGTTTATTGCATTCGTAGCATGTAATAGATGTTTTCTCATTCTTCCCTTCATCTTTGCTATTCTTCTTGAATCAGGATTTTTTTATTTCCTTTAGCCTTTTTCTTCCACAAGCGTCTGATCTTTCTTGAGATAAAGGATAGTTCATCATCTTCCTCGCTTGAAGTATGATCTGAGTTACTGGAATCATCATCCTTGACTGCCTCAATCTTCAACGCTTTTGACAATGAGCTTTTCTTCCTTTGATTCTTCTAATTCTTCTGTCCAGTCTTCAATGCTATGGATTTGTCCCGTATGGGTTTATCTTCAGCATCGAGTTCAACTTCATATATTTTTAGAGATCCAAGTAATTCATCAAGCTTTAATACGCTTAAATCCTTGGCTTCTTGTATGACTGTAACTTTTGGTCTCCATCTCTTCGATAGGCTTCTTAAGATCTTTCTAACGTGATCTTGATTGTCGTACGTTCTACCGAGAGCTTTAAGTCCATTGATGATAGTTTGAAATCTTCCAAACATTTGATTGATAGATTCTTCTTCCTTCATTTTGAACAACTCATACTGGTGTACAAGAATGCTTATCTTAGACTCCTTTACTTGATTTGTGCCTTCATGTGCGATGGATAGTGTATCCCACATCTCCTTCGCAGTATCACATCTGTGAACTTTATCGTACTCACTTTTGCTTAGGGAACAACTCAAGAAGAACTTGACCTTTGAATTCAGTTGGAATCTTGTTTTATGTTCTGCAGACCATCTGATTCGTGGAATGACATTTCCTTCTTCATCTACCGGTGTGTAAGGTCCATTTTCTATTATCTCCCAAAGATTGATATGAGTAGATTCAATGAAGAGCCGCATCCTATCTTTCCAATAATGATAGTCTTCTCCATTGAACGCTGGAGGTCTAGTTACCGAGGCACCTTTAGCTATGTATATGTGTGACTCTGCCATGGATCTTTATCCACACTTTGTTACGGTGGTTCCTGGACACCGATCTCTGATACCAATTGAAGTGAATCACACATTAGTATACGATATACAAAGTGCACAAGAAGGGGGGTTGAATTGTGTATTTGGATTTTTTTAATACAATCCTCTTTTAAAAATTTGCTTTCTCAAAATGATTGACAAACAATATTAAAAAGTATTTATGTTAGCAATAGAAACAGGAGTTAAGAGTTGAGAGAGAATCGACATAGCAATTTTATACTGGTTTACCCTAAACCATGGGCTACGTCCAGTCCTCAGAATCCCTTCTGAGATTTCATTATACTTCACAACAGTACAAGTATTCTTTTTACCGAGCCTTTTCAGGTCTTGTACAACAAGTATTCTTTTTCTCACTTAGCCTCTTCAGGCTCTCAGCTATTCTTCTTTCTTACAGAAAGATATTGCGAGCTTTGTTACAAAAAATATAGCTCTCGTGTTTTCGCACAAATACAGTGTTTAGCTTTTGAATATTACTAAGAAGAAAAATCACTAACTCTTTCAGTCTTCGAATTCAACTCATATTTATAGTCTTCGTCTTCAACTGCTTCTTGATAACTGCTTCTTTCTTCTTGATTCTTGATCTTTAAAGAAACGGTTAATTAGTTGAGTTCTATAACTAACTCAAACTAATGTGATTCTGCATCTACGACTCCTTCGTCTCATTTTCGTTTCACTTCCATCTCATTTTGCTTCCGTCTCATTTTGCTTTAACTTCCGTCTCATTTTTCTTTAACTTCCATCTCATTTTGCTTCCGTCTTATTTTTCTTTAGCTTTTATCTCATTTTGATTCTGTCTCATTTTTGGCTTCCGTCTTATTTTGGTTCCGTCTCATTTTTGCTTTCGTCTCATATTGCTTTTGGTTCCGTCTCATTTTGCTTTAGCTTCCGTCTTATTTTTGGCTTCCGTCTCATTTTGCTTCCGTCTCACTTTGCTTTTGTCTCCATCTCATTTTTCTTCAGCTTCATCATTATTTGTCTTTCATCAAAATTACTTAACACTGACTTCCTAAAACTAATAATGGAGAGATAATTCAAAGTGAAAAGGAGATAAATAAAACTAGAAATGCTAGAGAGGATGAGAATGAAACCTGACTTGGAGACACTTCTCCCTATTACCATAAGTTTAATATAAGAATAACAGGGAACCCAAGTTTAGGGTGGCCCTACAGCCCTATCAAACAATACAAGCTACAAAAAATTTGGAAAATACCAATTAGGTAGTGTAGGAACCAAATCTAACCTCAAACTATCCTAACAATGCCAATAAAACTAATGAAGCAATGTTTACATCCAATAAGTAGACCACAAACTCTTTTCTCACTACCCTCTTGATCTTTATAGAGGAAGGCAAGTCCTAAGCTCCTAAAAATTCTATGAATAAATCTAATATTAGGTGAAAAACCAAAAGAAAGAATGTGGATGCTTCACCCATTCAATGAAGATCTTGATTTGAAATATTAGGGGTATTAATTCCCTAAATCAACAATTGGCCCTTAGTGACCTTTTACAACTGAGGAAGCCTAGTTTTTTTAGTTAATTGAAAGAAGTATAAAGTTGGAGGAATCTAGGAAGGGTCTTTGATTCCTCAATAAGCATTGCAATACAATTAGCAATCATCTGGCTCATCCTAATGATAGAATCATTATGTCTTTTGATCTTAAAATATGGAATCTAAACAAATGGACCTGCTATGATCAATACCTGCATTGTGAACTACTCTTGAGAGGCTTTTAGAAACAAATATACATCACTATGGTTTATGCAACTAATTGGGAATATGATAAGACTCAACCTATGAAATGATATGGAAGCTTTAAGGTATTCTTTGTAGGCACTTTAGATTGTTCTAAGGGATTATAAATGCATCTTAAACCTAATAAAGCTTAGGTTAATACTTAAAGTCTTGCAATAGTACTAGACTCCTATAATCTAGGTTTCATAAGCTAAGCTCCTTTGTTAGCTCCTCAGGAATGGTGGCTCTAAAATACTTTTCACCAATTTAACTGGACTAACAAACAATTTGATTCTAAAGTTATTTAGAATTAATATAAATGATAAGGCCAGCAGGATGCAATCACCTTTTAAATTTTATAATAGCTTCCTTAAGCACCTTTGCTCCAACTCAATAATTCTAAAAGGCACGAGTTTGCATGTTGTAGGACCTCTAACCTTTCAACTTGTGCATTATCTAAAGAAACTAAGAAAGGAACTAACAATCCTGCAGAAGTTTCAGATGATATAGCAGAGCTATGGGTCAATCTTGAATTTGTTCCTATTAGAATTAAAGAAGACATAGAAGGCAATGCTGAGACATGGGTGAGTTTTAAAACCTCTCACAATGAGAATTCTAGTGTGGGGAGTAATGAGCTAATGTTAGACACCATCTCAAAGGATAATTGTATCCATCTGGTCAATACTTCTACTTTAGAATATGAGGAATTTAAGATGATGTCTAACTCTTCCAAAAGAAGATTAGCTAGGAGAAAAGGGAAGCAAACTATAAAAAAAGGGAAATCCCTTTTGAATTGTAACATCCCACCCCCTACTGGAAGGGTAGAATAGTAAATAGGCATAGGATGTGCTAGATTGGGATTTCATGGGACTGCTCATGTATAATAGGATTGCTACATAGTCACAATTGTGCACATGAAATTACTGTGCATGCATACATGATATTCCCGGTTTACGTGCCTAAGATAATTTTATTGGGATTAACGTGGTTAATGGGTTTGAAAAATTATTCTGAGTACGCCATAAATTTTTTTTCTATTTTACTGGAATTATAGGAATTTTTCTGGAATTTTCTGGAGAAAATTCTCGGACCGGAAAAAAATCGCCAAGTGGCGAACCGGTTGAATTTCTACTGTTATTTGATCTTAAAACTCTTGCATATTTTGGTGGGACCCTAAAGTAGACCCTTAAACCATGTAGTAACCGAAATTGTGGGTATATAAGTTGGATATTTATTGATTAAAGTGATTAAAGTATAATATTTTAAATCTTTTGACTTTTCCTTATATTCTCCTCCAATTGCCATGTGTTCCTTCATTTAATGCATTGTTATCCATGCATTTTCGGTGACTTCTTTATAAAGGGATGAAAAGATGAGTTGTTGCTTTTAAAAACAACCAAAGCATCCGAAACCTCCTCCCTTTTGGCATGCCTCTATCGATTTTCTTCTCTTTTAAGTTCTACTTCCTCCAAACTCAAGAGTTTCCCTTCATGCAATTAAACCACCTTCCTCTCATGATAATAAACTCCTTGTGTGAGGTTTAGAAAGTAAAGAAGTGAAAGGAATTCAAGGTTGGAAAAGCTAATAGGTAAGTTTTATTGTTAAGCTTTCTTTATGATTTGATTTAGAAATTGAATGCCATGGTAGTTAGGAGTAATTAATGGGAGGTTTGGTACATTTATTATGATTATTGATGCCTTAAATTAATGACTATAATGGTTTGAATTAATGGGTATAAGGTTAGGTTGAATTATGAATTGAAAGTAGTATGTTAGAAGTGGTTTTAGTTTGATTAGTGATGGCATATTGATGATTGATTTTACTTGGAAAGAAAGAGTTATGTGCTGCAATTATTTTTGTATATTAGCCCTAGTACATGTATAAATGGTATAAGAACTGATTTGTGTTCATTTGGATGTTTAATGATGTGTTAATGGTATTGGAAATGATAGAACTAAGGTTAACACCAAATCTGGAAAATTAGGGTTTTCACTGATTGTACTGTTGTTAGCATAACTAATTGTGTAGGAATGCAAATGAGGTGCGGTTTGTGGCCACTTAAACTTTGAGATGTTGGATACAATTTTGTGTGAAATAGGTGTTGTTAAATGGTAATGCTAGAAGGTTGAATTTTTACATGGAAAGTTTTTGTTTTAGTGTTTGTGAACAGTACCTGCAGTTATGACTTGATTACTTTGTTGATTTTTCTAAATTAATTGATATGGAATTAGGGAAAATGGTCTTCATGAGAGTTGAAGCCTACATTGTTAGATTTCCATTTCCACTGATCTTGTAATTTTTCGATCAGTATATTGGGAGTTATGCATTGTGAAATGTTGACTGATTTTCTGTCATTTGTGGAAACCTAGCCTAATTGTCGATTTTGTGAGCTTTCTGATTGGAAACAATTTTAGCAATTTATGTGACTTGAATTGGTGTGAGTGATCTTCTGAAACGTTGTAGAGGAAGAAATTATCTTGAAAATGGTATATAGCATGCTATTTTTAGATACCAGAATTGGGACTTATCCTTTTTCAAAGATTGGACTGAAGTTAGGTCATGGGCTGCTGATCAGGGCAGTAAATTGCAAGACTGTTTTAAATTGGTTAATGATGGAATTTGATTCTGAGCCCTTAATGAGAAGTGTAGTACTCTGTTTTATCTTTTCATGGGTATAAAGTATGCAATTTTTCGACATTTGTACAAGGAGTTGTACTGTTTGAAAAATCACTGTCCAGATTGGTTGATTTCAGAGGGCTGATGCATTGGGTGAATTGTTTGACTTAGTTAGCAAGTGAATTTGATTTTGGGTTGTTCATGAAAGTTGTTGATAACATTGTGAACTTACTGAGAATATTTATTGTGTTATTTTTGACTGAAGAAATGAGTAGTTACTGAATTTGCAAAGTATTGCACTGTTTGAGAGGTTTTGAGTAGACAGTAGCTTTGATGGGATTTTTGACACCCTTAGGGATGAAATTGATTTTTATAGTCTTCATGAGAATGGTAGAGCTTTTCATGATCTTTCCAACAAGCTATGGTTTGTATTTTTCCGATTTGTGTGCTAAGAATTATTGTTGTTGGAAATTCGGATTGGAAATAGAAAAAAAGGGGAAGGAAGTGAGTAGAACCTCGCCGGGTCGCGAGGGCGACGCCTCGCCCTCGCGAGGCGAGGTAGGATGGCCCGGTCGCGAGGGCAACGCCTCGCCCTTGCGAGGCGGGGTAAGTTGGCCCGGTCGCGAGGGCGAGGCCTCGCCCTCGCGACGAAGCGAGGTAAGTCGGCCTCGCGAGGGCGACGTCTCGCCCCTGCGAGGCGGGCACATATATATATATATTATTTTTTATTATTTGGCATTAAGTGACCTAATTGTTTCTTTTGTCAATTTCTTTTCCTTCCGACGTCCGATTGACCTGATTCTTGAGGCATCGGATTCGTAGAACATTTAATTTCATTTTGTGAGAAATTGGGAATTTTTAGACGGAAAATTGACGTGGCCCCGGGTAATTGTTCTGTGATCACTGTTTTATTCATTTTTGGACCGACTGAGGTCCAAATTGGGTGCTGTCAGTGGCTATAGTTTTCTAATTTTAGATGGAATTTTTATTTTGGGAAAATTTTGGATTAGAGCCGGGAATATCATGAATATGCATTTCCCTTATTCTATATTTGTGCATAAATGAGAATTCTTATACAAAGTAATTAATGTGTGTATATGGCATAAATTGGTAGTGCAGGATAAATGTCCGCACTCAGGCGTTCTCAGAAATTGGAAACCAATGCAAATCTGGAGCGTACTGTGAGTAGACCTAGATGGTCTTATTTATTGGTTATTTGCTTTTGTTATATATTGAATGAGTATTGATTTATTTTATTAATTGTTATTAAATATGGGTTTCGGACAGGAGGTCCGGTGATTGATTATGTATTTGGAATTGCGTTATTGAAGTGCTCCTTGAAGGTGAATGGGATGACCTAAGTGTATATATTGAGATTGTTAAAATTTCTTGCATGCATAATTGCACATAAATGAAATGTGACTTCTTAATTGATGTCGAATGCCGGACTACGGTCCGATGATTGTAACTATGATTGACTGAGTGCATGCAAATATGCATAAGATATTCCACTGCATAAATACATGAAAGATAATGAGAGTTGTGACCAGAGTAGTCAACAATGAGTAAAGAGCTTCGTGCTCAGATACTGATTCAGAGCCTCAGGCTCAACGACAATGAGCCCTTTATGGGACAGTTCACAATGAGCCCTATATGGGACAGTTCACAATGAGCCCTATATGGGACAGTTTCAATGAGCCCGATATCTATGGGTACGGGACAGTTTAGACACTCGGTCACAACAAAGTAATTCAATGGAAAGTGGGTTTCATGCACATATGCATAACATGATTGATTTGATTGTACGGAATGTGATTGGTTGAATTACTTGTATTGAATGGGACTGCAACACTGTATTGAATGGGAATGTGACATTATGTGTTGAATGAGAATGATAAACTTGATTGAATGATCGATTTGATTATATTGAATATGACATTGTATCATCATAATGAAAATATGAAACTGTATATGAATGTGAGGTGTGATAGGGAATATGAAATGTGACTTAATGGAAATGAAAGTATGTGTTATATGTTATGTGATTGGATGGACCATCGATGATGGTCACTCACTGAGTTCGCAAAACTTACCCAAAATTTGCATATATTTTTCAGGTCTTGAAGAATACCCCGTTTGACACGGAGTATAGATACAAGTAAAAGAAAAAGTCGGGATCGGTTTAAATGCGCATTAGTGTATTTCTATTCTACGATTTTCAGTATTATTGCTTAAGCCAGTTTGTAAAATCAACAAACTGGAGTTAATTGTATTTATGAAAAGGGCCTCGAGTCCATTGAATGGTGTGTGTAAACTGTTTCCGTATATGTTAATTTGTATGTGTGTGTGAAGGAAAAAAATGTATACTGAGTTTTAATCGATTGATGTAGTACGCCACCCTTGCGGGGCACGGACTCGGATATCACCAACGATATCAGGTTCGGGTCACTCGAGAGTGGGGTGTTACATGAATGGTGGTTCTAATATGGAACATGAGAGGGCTTAATGACCCTCTAAAGAAGTCATTGGTGAAAGAGATGGTGAGGGACAAGAAATCTATACGTATAGGTCTTTTTGAAACTAAAATAAACAACAACCTTAACCTTACGGGCTCAAAATTTTTAGGCACCCTTGGGGACTTATTTCCAATCATTGCTCACATTACAATGGTTGAGTAATTTTCCTATATAATGCTAAACTAGTTTGTGTGATATAAGTCACCGATCACATGTGAATTATGTTTGGCTGAATCAATTTCCTCATTCCTTTGTTCATTTTGGGGAGAATTTGCTGTTTGATCACTCTTACATATTTATATAGAGATTGAAAAATACTAGAATAGTGAGTGCTCCATTTAGAGTCTTCATTACTCTTACTAATTTGGAAGATTTTCTTGAAATAATCATACGGTGTTAAAGTTCAATAGTTAAAGGTTATAAGTCATTTCAGCTAATAGTTAAACTACAATTGGTAAAGAAGGATACAAAGTCTCTCATGCGTAGTCGAAACACTAAACTCACAACTCTTAAGGACCAGCTTGCCTTAAAGCAAAAAGATTGTTATGAATCTCCTCATAACTTTGTTTTAAGATTAACAAAAGTTTAAAAGGTCCAAGAGTACTAAGATGCCCTTAAATTTCAAAACCCAGTCCTCCATTAGAAGGCTCAAATCAATTAAATCAAGGTTGGTGACACTAATATGAAATTCTTCTACTCTTCATTACTAGCTGGAAGGAATGTTAATACTATCTCAATGCTTTAAGATCATTCGGGGAGGGATCAAACAAACTTGGAGAATCTTAAAGAAATTGTAAGAACCTACTTCATTGAACTGATGGGAACAATAGATTCTTCCACTCCGAGTACCAATATGCAAAGACTATTTGAGTGTCTAATTAATCATGAAAACATAGAGATAATGATATCCCTAATATATAAACAAGAAGTCAAAATAGTCTTTTTTAATCTTCACCCTTCTAAGGCTCCGGGACCTAACACTTTCACTAAGTTGTTCTTTAAAAGTATTTGGCCATCACGATTAGGCTATTTACTGAAATAGTTTAAGAGTTATTTTGCTCCTCTTATCTACTTCATCAAATCAATCATACATTTATTTTTCTAGTGCCTAAGAAACATCGTCCATTGAACATTAAAGACTTATGACTTATTACTTGTTGAAATACTATATAGAAAGTGATGTCAAAACTCCTAGTCGAAAAACTTAAGCTGGCAATCTCAGATATTACAAGTACTACAAAAGAGCCTTTCTTCCTAACCGAAGCATTGGGAACAACATCATATTATTGCAAGAATTGTTGAAGGACTACAACTTTGATAAAAAACTTAATAGTTATCTTATGAAAATTGATTTTTTCTATGCATTTGATAATATTAGTTGGATTTTCATTTGGATTTTCCTTAATGCTTTGAATCTTCCTAAACAATTTGTCAATTGGATCATAGATTATATCCAAACTCCTTATTTGGGTGTGCTTATAAATGGTAGTTTATTAAACTATTCAAAATAGCAAAAGGGCTTGGGTAAGGTGATCCATTATCTCCTTATTTGTTTACCTTGGCTATGAAGGGCTTATGAAGGTTACTACATAATATAATCTTGTACAAGTGAAGATTCCAACTTCATATCAATGTAATCACCTAAATCCCACTCATTTGATGTACGTTGATGATTTGATACTCATATGTGGTGTTGATGTTCATTCAATTAGCATAATGATGCATGCACTTAAGATATTTGTTAAATGGTTAGGGCTACATTTAATATCTGAGAAGAGCTGTCTCTTTCTATCAGCTGATGTGAGGAATTTAGCGTAGATTAGAAGAATTACAAGTCTTTAGGTTCACCCTAGCCCCTTCTACTATCTAGGAGTACCTATCTTGCATGTAAGCCTAAGTACAATGATTGCTTGCCTATCATTAAAAAAATAAAATCTAAAGTTAAAGCATGGTAGAAAAAATTCCTCTCATATGCTGCTAAACTTACATTCATTGGACAACCTATATTGCTTTGACAAAGCAAACTATTAAGGATATTGATATAACACTTAAAGCCTTCTTATGGATAGGCAAAATAGATTACTCTAAGAAGTTTTAAGATAAAATAGAATGAAGTGACTAATCCGAAGAAGCATGAAGGACTTGGTATTATTTCCATCATAACAATGCAGAAGGTTTTCATGTGTAAAAGAATTTGGACACTCTATGTAAATCAATAAGCATTATAGATCAAATGGACGCATGAGTAACACCTTAAAAATGTAAATTTCTGGTAGGCTGATTATACAAGATATGGCTCATGGATTCTCAAGTAGATGATGAAGATGAGGGTTACTAGCTACCCTTACATTAAACAACTTATTGGGAATGGAGAAGCAATGTGGTTGTGGTATGATAATTGGCTTGAGGTTAGCCCTCTTATAGTCAACTCTGAATTCCTTAACCTAAGGAATTGATTGCCTCTTGATCGTAAAGTATCTTTACTATTCTATAATGGAGATTGAGTGGGTAATTTTAGAGGATTTAACTCTCTAGTTACACATCTACCCCAATTGAACAATGTAAGATCTCCATAAACTATCATTTGGTAATTTTTGTTTAAGAACCTTGGAAGTTAAGGACCTAAGATATAATGGGAATTATTGTATCTAGTTTAGCAAACAATATAGGAAGTGGCATCTCAAAAGGAAACTAGATAGGGCATTGTTGAACCAAGCTTGGCTGGTTGAGTTTCATGGTAGTAAATCTAACTTCAATATTCCTATAATCTTAGATCATTCCCTGATTGAAATACAGAGCCTAGTTAATGCAATAATTACTCCATTAAGATTTCTTAACATTTTAGCCAAGCATGAGGGATTTCATGAGTTGTTGTTTTGGGATCTAAACACTGAGGTGTAAGGATATGAGTAGTTAAAATGTGTAAGAAAGCCTTGAGTTGTGAAGGAACCACAAAAAATTTTCTATAGGACTTTGACAGAAAGCAAAAACTTAAATACCGAAGAGACTAAGAGAAAGTTAGATTTGACATAAATCAACATCTATATAGATTCTGGGAATAATAAACTAAGAATAGATGAGGGATAGATGTAAGAGAACTACATAAAAACATTAAATGCTCATAACTTGACTCTAAAATAGAATTTAAAGATCTTTTGACTTAAACAAAGGGATAAATTCAAATCCTTCTATTTTTAAAATATTCTAACTAGAAGAAAAGAAATGTCATTCCTAACTAATGATGTTGGAGACAGAGTATAGGGACAAAAGAATATCAAGCATATGACTCTAACGTACTTCAGAGAATTTTTAGGCTCTAATAAAGACTGAATATTGTGTATAAACTTAAAGAGTTTATTTCTTCTATTATCTCCATTAATCAAGCTCACAATCGCACCAAGCCAATTACATTTGAAAAACTAGATTCAAAATTAAGGAATCTAGTCCAAATGGATTTAAAGCATACTTCTTTAGAGAAACCTAGCATTTGACTAAACACTATGTATAAAAAACAAATTTGGAATTTTTCAATAGTGGAATCATTATAAAGGAGATAAATTAGGCCCATATTTTTTAGTCCCTAAAGTACCTAACCTAAGTAGATGAAAGGACTTTATACCAATCTTATTTTACAACACTCTATATAAAATTATCTCCAATATTCTAGTGTAGAGACTAAAAGCGGTAATTGACTCATTTATATGCAAGACACAGGGAGCCTACATCAACGGTAGGAATATAGTGGGATAATTTCCACCTTACGTAAGAGTTGCTATAGGGATATGAAAGGAAAGGGTCTATGGCCTAAATATTAATTTTATAAAGGTTTTTGACTCAGTCAATTTGAACTTCCTACTCCTTTGTTTCTTTTGCAGGTACTTAAACTGGATAAAGCAATATGTAACTACTACTTCCTTCAGTGTAATGGTAAATGGAGAACAAAGTCATTGGTTCCAAGGTAAAAGAGGGGTAATTAAGTAGACCCCTTATCCCTATACCTTTTTCTCAATTTTTATAATGGTATTAATTAGGCTCACAATTTCTAACAATTAGGAGAATCCAATTTTGAAATTCCATAGAAAATGTGAAAATCTTAAACTTTTTAACTTAGCCTTTGTTGATGACTTGCTAATGTTTTATAAAGTAAACCGTTAATTAGTCTCAACCATTTTGAATTCCATCTAAAAATTCAAAAAATTATCAGGGATTGAAATGAACGTTAGTAAAATCTTCCTTAGGCTTTCCAAAAGCTACATTTAGGCTGTGGAAATCTCCAGTGGCAGTAGCTACGTTAGGGGGGGCATGAGTGTTGAAGTCAGCTGGTGGAAGCAAGGTGGATATGCTGGCTAGAGTCTCACGTTGGCAGCTGGTGGACGTTGAATGAAGGAAACTGGTGGCTTGAGAACAAAAGCAGCAGCTGGGCGTGAACAAACGGAAGTAGTTGGTGGCAAAAAGAAGAAGGAACGAAGCAACTGCAGTGGAGGAAGTGCTATACGTGAATAAGGAAGCAGCTGGTGAGTGAACCAAGTGCGTAAATGATTAAAGGTGGACCAACACTTGGAGAATTATTCCATAATCCACCCACGTTGTTGAAGACAGCTGGTGTGTTTTTTTTTTAAATAATAACAACAAGCTAGTGGAGCAGGTACGTTGGAGGAGACCAAAATGAAGAAGTATGGTTTGTATATATAAATTTTATTTGTCACATCAGCTATAGTAACAAAGGAAGGGAAGTAGCTTTACCGTGGAACAAAGACAAAGAAGAGGCAATATGTGTCTTTGAAAAGGTGTCCCATCGATGAGCTTGAATAAAAGAAGGTGAAGTTAGTGGCGTGAGAGAGCGAAGCAGACATGAAAGCGTGGCGTGACGAAACAAGAAGCGGGGGTGTTTTAAATTTGATTTCTTTATTTTATTTCGTATTTATTTTAATTGTGTGGATTTAATCAATGCAAACATATGTTATGACCATGATTTATGTTACATTGATAAATATGTGTGATTAAATTTTTCTTTTCGGTTAAGGTTAAGATTGATATTGGATTAGGACAATTTTTGTGGTGTTGATTTTTGCTTGATTAAATGCATATTTAATCTTAATTTAGATTGATCAACTAGATTAAGACCTTAGATGATTGAATGCCACAACCAATGGGATTTAATTTGTCGAAAAATTAATCAAGAGACATACTTGAGTCTAAAGTGTAGACCAACCTTAGGATCTTGTGTGAGGATACCTAGAATTAACGAACTTAATTTTAGGCTTCTTGTATTTAACGCCTTTTATTCCGAATTTTCTATGAATCAAGTAGTGACTCAGATTTAAAAGAGAAGGGAACACCATGAACATTGGGTTCGATTTGTTTAAGTGAAGTATTTCCTAAATCAATCCACTGTTACAGTTTTATTTTAAATGTCCAATCCAATTGAAATCTAATACCTTAACCGATTTTTGTCATTTGATTAAATCTCGTCGTTTTAATTCATACTTTACATTTTTCATATTTTCTTAATTTGCTTACTTTATTTTATTTTATTTTCAAATCAATCAATTTTAGATCGTCTGAGTAATTTTTCATTGTTTAATTTAATTGTCTTACGTGTTGAAATTTTTTCCCTTGGGTACGATATCCTGTTCTTACCGATTTATATTACTTGTCGACGGGGTGCACTTGCCTCTAATTGGTCTAGGTAGAATTTAATTTATAATTTTCTGTTTAGACCGCAACAAGTTTTTGGCGCCGTTTTCGGGGAAAGAAAATTTCTTATTGTGAGTCATTAGATTAGACGGTGTTAATTGTCTCAAATTTAATTCTTGCCTTGTTGTTTATTTGCATATTTTAATTATTTGTTTGATTGCTTTACGTCGGTGTGTTTTATTTTTCATTTTTAGCTTAGTATTTATTTGCTTTTTAGTTATTCCATTTTGTTTATGCTCACTTGTGGTCAAAAGCCCGAGAATTTGCTATTAGATATTGATATTGAAAAAATTGCTCGTAGGTTGCGTAAGGAAACCAGATTGGCTCGGAGTAGTACTTCAGCAGAAAGGACTAGAGAAGAGCAATTTTCAGAGATGGATCAGCGCGAGGAGAGGTTGATGCCACATACTGAAGAGAGAAGGGAGTTAACTATGATGGATTTGACAATGGGGCACAACAATAGACCCATGCCTCCCATTATAAGACCGACGATCACAACTGCTAGTTTTGAAATTCCTCACAGCATTACGTCCATGGTGAGAGCATCTCAATTTGGAGGATTACCTTTGGAGGATCCCAATACCCATTTGGAGACATTTTTGGATATTTGTGATTTATTCATGCAGAATGGAGTATCGGAAGACGCAGTGAGATTAAGGTTATTCCCATTTTCTTTAAGGGATAAGGCCAGAGCATGGTTGGCTAGTTTACAGTCAAGATCGATTACCACATGGGATGAGATGATGAGGTTATTTTTGGAAAAATTTTTCCCTCCTGCCAAGGTTGCAAAGATGAAGAATGAGATCACTTCCTTCACTCAATATGAAAATGAAAGTTTATATGATGCATGAGAGCGATTTCGGGATTTGTTGACACAATGTACTAGTCATGGGTTATCTACATGGCAGCAAGTTAATACTTTTTATACAGGAATGAACCCATCGACTAGGAGTACCATAGATGCTGCCGCAGGAGGTAGTTTAATGAGGAAAACGCCAGATCAAGCCTACAGGTTGATTGATGAGATGGCCACTAGCAGTTTTCAATATCATACAGAAAGGCATCCCAGGCGACCTACAGGAGCTCGTGTAGTCGACAACACAGTGGCTTTATCTGCCCAGATGGATGTTTTGACGAAGAAATTGGATAATATGATACACAGTGTGAGAGGAGGAGCTAGTTCTTCATTAAGGAGTTGTGCTGTTTGCGAGCATTGTGGTGGAGATTCCCATGCATCTTCTGAGTGTCAGGTTGGGAATCCTTTTGCTCAAGAGTCAGAAGAGGCCCATTATGTGGGCAATTATAATAGACAGCTCGGAGATCCCTATTCTAACACTTATAACCCAGGATGGAGGAATCATCCAAATTTCTCTTGGCGGAACAATAAGGTGGCACAACCACAGTCATCTAATGTTCAGAGACAACCACCTCCACCTCCAGGTTTCAAGGCTCCTAATCCTGCACCACCAGAGAAATCTAATCTCGAAGATTTACTCTCGAAGTACATTTCCACTACCGAGGTTAGGATGCAGAACCAAGAATCTTCTATTAGACATTTGAAGAATCAGATGAGCCAGATTGCAAATTTGTTGAAGGAAAGACCTTCGGGTTCATTGCCTGGTACTACTGAGACCAACCCGAGAGAACATGCAAAGACAATTTTATTGAGAAGTGGCAAACAACTTGAAGAAGTTAAGGAGAAGCAGAAGGATAAAGAAGTGGAAAAGAGTGAAGAAGATGAGAGTCGGGAAAGTGGCAAGGAGGCCACAGAAGCACCAGTTGACAAGGAGGACCATCCAAGGTTATTTGCTGATCCCATCACACATCCGGTAAGACCTCGGATTCCTTATCCTCAAAGATTGAAAGGTACGCAATTAGATAAGCAATTTGGTCGTTTTCTTGAGATATTTAAAAAGTTGCACATAAACATTCCTTTTGTTGAGGCCATTGCACAGATGCCTTTTTATGCTAGGTTTTTAAAAGAAATTTTATCTAATAAGAGGAGGCTTGAGGAGTATGCCACGGTGAAACTGAATGAGGAGTGCTCGGCCATATTGTCGAGAAAGCTACCACCGAAGCTTAAGGATCCAGGGAGTTTTACTATTCCTTGTCTTATTGGTGATTTAAATATAAATAAAGCTTTAATGGATTTGGGTGTGAGTATTAATTTAATGCCTCTTTCTGTTTTCAGGAAATTAGGATTGGCGGAGCCCAAACCCACAACTATTTCGATTCAGCTGGCAAATAGGTCAATCACCTATCCGAGGGGAATCATTGAGGATGTATTGGTTAAGGTTGAGAAGTTCATCTTCCCGGTGGATTTTTTAGTCATTGATATGGAGGAAGATATAGACATCCCCATCATTCTTGGGAGACCTTTCATGGCTACTGCACGGACCATCATCGATGTACAACGTGGAAAACTCATCTTGAGACTTCAAGATGAAGAACTAGTGTTTGATGTGTTCAATGCTATGAAGCATCCTTCTACTCTTGACTCTTGCCATTTTATTGATATTTATTCTTCTGATACTGATGACTCTTCTATTGTTTGTGTAGATTTGTTGGAAAGGGAAGCGCAAGGAACGATTGAAGAGCTAGGGGAAGAATTGCAGGAAGAGTTAGAGGAAATTGCAGATGAGTTGGAGCAGGCATATTGTGTAACATCCCACCCCCTCCTGGAAGGGTAAAATAGTAAAATTGGCATAGGATAAGATTGATAAGGAATATTTATTACTGTTCATGCATAATAGGATTGATACACAGTATCAATTGTGTATATGGAATTACGGTAAATGCATTCATGACATTCCCGGTAATTGGGCCTAAAGCAATTTTATTGGAATTAATGGGATAATTGAGTTTGGAAAATTGATTGGACTGCACCATAAATGGTTTTACATTTTAAGGGATTTTTAGGAATTTTTCTGGAATTTTTTTCGGAGAAAATTTCCGGGCTGACAAAATCGTCGGTAACTGGCCTAAACATGTTTTGGGGTAGAAAAGGTGATTTTCGTGATTGAAAAATTATTTGGAGTACACTGTTACATGTTTTATAATTTTGGGGAATTTCATTAATTCTCAGAAAAATGATTTAGGGGAAATTCCCAGAAATTCCCGGACCGGATAAAATCGTCCGATGGCGAACCGGTTGAATTTCTACTGATATTTGGTACTGATCTATTGCATATTGTGTTGGGACCCATAAAGGGACCCTTAAAATTTGGTAGGAACCGAAATTGGGTGGAAATTATTGTGAATTGGATCAATTTATATTTAATCTCCTTCTTTGACTTTTCTTATACACTTGGCCAAATAGCCTTTTGCCACCTTTTCCCCTTCTTTAATGCTCATTCTCGGTGATTGCTTAAAGGAAGGAATAAAGTGGAGATTTTGATTGTTTCCTTGAAATTTCACCATCATCCGAAACCCTCTTCATGCTATCCTCCATCGAATTTTTCATCTTCTTCATTAACTTTCCTCCAAATTCAAGAGCTCCTCTTCATGCAACCAAGCTCCTTCCTTTCTAAGAGGATCTTACACTTGCATGTGTTAGAATAGAGTGGAGAAGGTGTTGAGTAAGAGTAGTAGCTAAAGAATTGAAGAGTTTGAAGATGGAAAAAAAAGCTTGAATTGGTAAGTGTTTAATTATGCTTTGATTATGTAGTTCATAAATCATGATTAGTGGGTGCATTTAAAGGGGGTTATTGTTCATTTATTTTGAGTGATGATGGTTAAATGTTATGAAAAAGATAGTTTGAATTGTTGAGTTATGATTTGAAGAAAAGGGGATGAGGCTAGATGAAGATGCATTGAAGTTAATGATATGGTTTGATTTTAAATTGAATAGGGATAATTATTTGAGTCCTTGAATTGAGGAAGTTGATGCTACCAATTTTTCAGTATTAACCCTAGTATATGTATGACTGGAGTGATATTTAATTTGTATTTATTTTGATGTCTAGTGATGTGAAAAAGGAATTAGAAGTGGGTGAACTAAGGTTAACATTAAATCTGGAAAGTTAGAGTTGAGATTGATGTTACTGTTTTATTCATAACTTATTGTGTAGAAATGCAAATGAGGTAAGGTTAGTGGCCACTGAAACTTTGGGATGTTGGCTTCAATTTAGTGTGAAATGGGTGTTGTTGAATTCCAATGATAGAAGGGTGAAATTTTGAATGGGAAAGTTCCTGTTCCATTGCCTATGAACAGTAACCGCAACCATGACATCTGAGTTTTGTTGATTTTTATGAATTAATTGAAAGGGAATTAGGGAGAATGGTCTTCATGGAAGTTGTAGCATATTTGATTATCTTTCCATTGATACTGATATTGCTATTTTTGGAATTGTGTATTAGGAGATATGAATTGATTACTAATGACTGGTTTTGAGCATTTTGGATGAAACCTAGCTTAAGTGTGATTTTGTGAGTTTACTGATTGGAGGCAATTTTAACATTTTAAGTGGACTGAATTGGTGTGAGTGAGCTTCTGAAAAGTTGTAGAGGAAAAGATTACCTTGAAAATGACATATGGTTTGTAATTTTAGAAGTCAGAATTGGGAGTTATGATTTTCAAAACTGACCCTACATTAGGTTATGAGTGGCTGATCATAACAGAAACTTCCATAACAATTTTTAAATTGTTAGAGATCGAATTGGATGTTGAGTGCTTCATGAAAATTGAAGTTTAAGATGTTATCTTTACAAGGATATAAAGTTCTGATTTTATTGACTTATATACTGGAAGTTATGCTTCTTGTAAGATTACTGCCCAAAGTGAAGGATTTCAGGGACAGTGACATTGAATGAATTAATTGACTGGCTTAGCAATAGAATTTGATTTTGGGTTGTTCATGAAAGTTGTAGAGGACATTGTGAATTTATTGATCATATTTTTGTGGTAATTTATTACTAAGGAATCAGTGAGTTATGAAATTGCAAATGGACTGCCCTGTGTTGAGGGAAATTGTGAAGGCAGAAGGTTTGATGGATTATTTGACACCCTTAGGGTTGGAATTGATTTTTATGGTCTTCTAGAGAATTGTAGAGCTTTTCATAAGCTTTCCAATGAGGTATAGTGGGCATTTTTCTGATTTGTGTGCTAAAAGTTAGAGTAGTTGGAAATTAGGAATTGAAATCTGGAAAAAAAAGAAAAGGGCAAGCAGGGGAACTCGCCGCCTCGCGAGGGCGACTTCTCGCCTCGCGAGGGCGACTTCTCGCCTCGCGAGGGCGAGATAATTGGCCTCGTCGCGAGGCGACGGATCGCCTCATGACGAAGAAGGTGATTCAGCCTCATGAGGCGGCGTCTCGCCCATGAGGAGTTCCGTATATATATATATATATATATATATTTATTTTGATTATTTTTGATATTAAATGGTACAATTGTTCTTTTGTCAATTTCTTTCCGTCGGCGTCCGATTGACCTGATTCCAGAGGCATCGGATTCGTTGAATATTTAATTTCATTTTCGAGAAAACGGGAATTTTAGGCGGAATTTGACGTAGCCCCTATCGATGAACTTGTAAACACTGTTTTATTTAATTGGGGACCTATAGAGGTCCGAATTGCGCCGTCGGCGCTTATGGATTTCTAATTTTTCATAGAATTTCATTATGGGAAAATATTGAATTAGGACCGGAATTCATGAACATGCATATTTCATCAACATGAGCACAAATTTCATATTTAGTGACTCGTACTTTTCTCGATTCATATAGAGGTCCAATTGGAGCGTCGATTGACCGACGTCACGAGGCTTTCGGCATTAGCTCGGAAGCAATAGGTGAGTAACCTAGTTGGTTTCTCAAATTTCGGTTGTTTACATGCTCAACGTGAATTACGTGCAAAGATGAATTGTATGATTTCGGCATGTATAAAAGTGGATGATTGCATGTTTAATGGTTTCTTGTCTTGAATGACACCGATACCAATATCTTGGGCTTTATAGCTACCATCTTGAACCTTGCTTTTATAGCCATATTGTGGATGGACCGATACATTTGGGCTTTATAGCCATATTGTGGATTCTTGATACATCGAGCTTTATAGCCAAATCTTGCATAGTTACTAAATCTTGCCGCATGCATAATTGCATGATCGGATAATGGGCGTGCCCAGTTGCTATTTTTACCGATAAGAGCTTCTAGCTCTCATCTTTACTATTTAACCGCCACGAGCCCGAGGGAGAAATCACACGCGTCCCATCGAACAATCGACCGAGCACTTGGGCACAATACTGAATAACTGGAAAGAGTCACATATGCATTGCATTCGCATAAATGACTGTTTTGTGACAAGTACTACTTTCGTGATGGTATGTGTTACTGTGAATGGTTTACTGTTACTGGATATGGTTATTGACTATTTATTGGAAATTGATGATTACTGTACTGTACTGTACGCCATGGGCGTAATGCATGATTTGAGTGAACCATCGATGATGGTTTCTCACTGAGTTCGCAAAACTCACCCAAAATTTGCATCTATTTTTCAGGTCCTGAAGAATACTCCGGTTGACACGGGAGTATGTCTACTATAGACGAGTAAAGGTTAGAGGTCGGGATCAGTTCGTGTCTGCATTAGTGTTTTAGTAAATTGTATTCCGCAATCACTGTATAGCAAGGCTTTATATTTTTACTGAGCCATTGTGGTATTAATGCTTTACTGCATTGACTGATTGTAATTATTACTGGATGACTGTAATAACTGAAACTGGTGTATATTGAACACGGATTTTATTTACTTACTGTGTTTGCCGTATGAACGTGGAGTTAATGGCTCCAAAAAGAAAAAAAAGTGTGTACTGAATTTTAAATCGACTGATGTAGTACGCCACTCTCGTGGGACACGGACTCGGATATCACCAATGATATCGGGTTCGGGTCTTACGGGAGTGGGGTGTTACATATTGGACACATTATAGAGCATACGAGCCTCTCCAACGTCCAGCCAAGCTATTTCTGAAGCCTTCGATTGAAGAGCCCCTTCTTGACCTTGACCTCTTCCAAGTCATTTGAAATATGTTTATCTTAACCCACCCGAGCACTTACCGGTTATCATTTCTTCTTGTTTGTCGGTGCTATAGAGGAGCGATTATTGAGGTATTGCGGGACCACAAAAGGCAATTGGGTGGTCCATTACGATATCAAAGGTATAAGCCCTTCCTTTTGCACACACACATTTTCATGGAGGATGGAAGCAAGGCGATAGTCGACCCCAAGGAGACTTAACCCACATATGAAGGAGGTAGTGAAAGATAAGGTAGTAAAGCTTCTGGATGCAGGTATTATCTACCCTATTTCTAATTCTGGTTGGGTTAGTCCTGTGCATGTTGTGCCAAAGAAAGGAGGCACCACTGTGGTTGAAAATGAGAAAAATGAATTAATAGCCACTAGGAAGGTAACTGGGTGGAGAATGTGCATAGATTATAGAAAGTTGAATGATGCCACCAGGAAAGATCATTTTCCTTTACCTTTCATTGATGAAATGATTGAGAAATTAGCTAGACATGATTTTTATTGTGCCTTAGATGGATATAGTGGATATTTGCAGATTCCTGTAGCCCTGGAAGATCAGGAGAAAACAACTTTTACATGTCCCTATGGTACATTTGCCTATAGATGCATGCCCTTTGGGTTATGCAATGCTTCAGCTACATTTCAAAGATGCATGATGGCTATTTTTTCTGATATGCTTGAATCTTGCATCGAAATTTTCATGGATGACTTCTCTATGTTTGGAACTTCATTTGATGCATGTTTGGATAACCTTGAGAAAGTCCTGATTAGGTGTGAGGAGACCCATTTAGTGCTTAATTGGGAAAAATGTCATTTCATGGTAGAGGAGTGCATTGTTTTAGGTCACAAGATTTCTAGCAAGGGTATAGAGGTAAACCCAGCAAAAATTGATGTAATTAAGAAACTTCCACCACCGAACAATGTTAGATCCATTAGAAGTTTCTTAGGCCATGCTGGTTTTTACCGTAGGTTCATTAAGGATTTTTCCAAAATTGCTAAACCTTGGACTGAGTTACTTGAAAAAGATGTTGTGTTTAATTTTGACGATAAATGTTTGACATCTTTTCAGTTGTTGAAGGATATGCTTGTGACAGCACCTATTCTTATATCTCCTGCTGGTCTCTTCCTTTTGAATTAATGTGTGATGCAAGTGATTATGCAGTGGGTGTTGTTTTAGGCCAAAGACGAGGTAAGATCTTTCATCCCATTTTTTATGCAAGTAGGACACTAAACTGTGCACAACGCCATTATACCACCATAGAAAAAGAGATGTTGGCGGTTGTGTTTTCTTTTGACAAGTTTCGCTCATATTTGGTTCTGTCTAAAATGATTGTGTATACTGACCATGTAGCTTTGAAATACTTGATGAAAAAACCTGACGCTAAACCAAGATTAATTCGTTGGGTGTTACTTTTGTAGGAATTTGACATTGAGCTGAGAGATAAGAAGGGGACCGAGAATTTTGTAGCTGATCACCTATCGAGGTTAGATGAAGTTGCCATAGAGAGTGCAGCAAAGAAGGACATTCAGGAGACTTTTCCTGATGAGCATTTGATGGTTATGACTGTCACTCCATGGTTTGCAGACTATGTAAACTACCTTGTTGGTAATATCTATCCTCCTGATTTTTCTTATGCTCAAAAGAAATTTTTTTTGTCTGAGGTAAGATACTATCTTTGGGATGATCCTTTGGTTTACAAGATTTGTGTGGATGGTATTGTTAGGTGTTGCATTCCTAAAGAGGAAATGTCTTCTGTGTTACATCATTGTCATTCTAGAGAGGCTGGGGGACATTATGGTGCATCTAGGACAGCTCATAAAGTTTTGGAGTGTGGTTTCTATTGGCCCTCTTTATTTAAGGATGCATTTACATTTGTTAAATCTTGTGATAGGTGTCAAAGGGTTGGAAACATTAGTCGGAGACATGACATGCCATTGACTAACATTCTTGTTTGTGAAGTTTTTGATGTTTGGGGAATAGACTTCATGGGAACATGCCCTAAGTCTTTTTCTAATCAATATATATTGGTTGCTGTTGATTATGTTAGCAAGTGGGTGGAAGCAGAGGCATTGCCTACAAATGATTCTAGACGTGTTGTTAAATTTTTGAAGAAGAATATTTTTACACGTTTTGGCACACCTAGGGCTATCATTAGTGATAGGGGGTCACATTTTTGTAATAAAATTTTTGATTCGTTGTTAGCTAAGTATGGGGTGACCCATAAGGTTGCTACTCCATACCACCCCCAAACTAGTGGACAAGTTGAAGTTTCAAACAGGGAATTAAAGAAAATATTAGAAAAAACTCTTAATGCTTCTAGGCAGGATTGGTCTTTAAAGCTTGATGATGCACTTTGGGCATATAGGACTGCATTTAAAATACCCATAGGCATGTCTCCATTCAATATAGTATATGGGAAGTCCTGTCATCTTCCTGTTGAGTTAGAGCATCGTACATACTGGGCCACTAAATTTCTTAACTTTGATTTGTCTGCTGCAGGTGCTAAGATACTTATGCAACTTCATGAGCTTGAAGAATTTCGTTTGGATGCTTATAACAATTCGAAGTTGTATAAGGAACGTGTGAAGAAGTGGCATGACAAGAAGATTCTCCACCGAGACTTTAAGGTAGGCGACCAAGTATTGAGCTACAACTCCCGTCTTCGTCTTTTTCCAGGGAAGCTTAAGTCGAGGTGGTATGGTCCATTCACGGTGATCCAAGTCCTTCCTTTTGGGGTCCTTGAGGTAAAAATAGAAAATGAAAATTCGTTTAAGGTAAATGGACAACGCGCTAAATTGTATATGCCCAGGTTTGTGGATAACTCTGAGGAGCGATTGTCTCTTCATGACACTTCGCCTCCTTGATCGCGGTGCAAGTTTTCTAGTAGGATTGTAGTTTTCATTTCTTTTCTAGTTGTTTCCTTTGTGTTTCTTTTAATGCATTTCTTTCAGTTGTTTTGAGTTTTCTTTAGGTTTGCGTGGTTGGTGGCAAAAGGTTTTTGGCTGATTCTTTTTCAGGGAAGTTCCTTCTTTCTCTTTCCCCTCTTTGTGTTTGATTGTTGACTACTTGAACATTAGGGACAATGTTCATATTAAGTGTGGGGGGATTGAGCTTATGTGCTTGCTGATGTTTATGATATTGATGTTGATGTTGAGAAATAGACACTTGAATGGTTGCGACTCTTCTGGTAGCTAACTTAGGTCATATTTGTTATGAATTTGATCATAAGATTATGTCAAAGTAGTTGGATGGAAAATTGAGCTGTTTGTATGAACTTGGAATAGGCAACTTGAGAGGATAGTGAACCATGTGGATTGATTTAAGTAGTCAATTGCATAAGCTTAGTCAATAACTGATGTTGAGTGACGAAGTAATGTATGAAATTTTGATGGATTTTCATTTAAACATATGTGAGGTTTTGAGCCATATGACTACATTTCATAGTCATTTATTTTCTTTGTCATGTGTGATGCTTCCCTATGTGGATTACCTTTAGAACTTGCTCTGAATCTGTTTGATACTGCTAGTTACATGCTTTATGGATATGATAAAGGCCTTCTTTGTTTTTACCCTTTAGCTTAAATAACCCACCAAATCATTTTTTCCTTGTTACCCCCTTTGAGCATTTGACCTTTTTGTTTTCTTATTAATCACTTTGCATTGAAACTTGAAAAACTTTTACCCTTACCCTTTCACAAGTTGTATGAAGTACTAAGTATTTGAAATCTTTGATTTAGGGACTTTTTTTTATACGCTATTCTGAGATGTTTTAGAGGTACATCTACTCTGTTGTTGTTGATTTGTACTAGTACTATTTTCTTTATATGTATTGTTACACCAAAAAATAATAATAATAAAAACAGAAAAAACAAATCAAAGAAAAAAAATAAAAAAATCAAAGCAAAAAAGGAAAAGAACAAAAAGATAAAAAAATAGCGTTTGATAGTGATGAGTAGTTGTAGTCCTGTGTTTTTGTATGTACATTTCAGAAATTCTTTTTGATTGTCCCACGTCACTTAGTACTTTGTGAATACTTGTGAGTAGCCTTTGTTCTTTTTATCTCACCTAAACCTAAACCCCATTACACCCCTTAATAAAAGCCCTTTTGATCCATGATGGCATGTACTCTATGTAGTGAAAAATAGGTAAATTTGCAAGCCTATGGTAGTGTAATCTCTTAGTGAAAGTTTTGAGCGAAACACAACCCTTATACACTTGAGCGACATGAGCGAATATCGTGAGGAAAATTCATTTTAATTTTGTGCTTACTTTTGATCAAAGGTATCTATCTTTGACTTTGTTTATGTGTATTGATGAAAATATTATGATATATGTAGTAGCTTGATACTTAAGTTCGCCGAATTTTAAGGGATTGCAAATACTTAATTTTCGTTGAAAATAAAATGACAGAATATGTTGGTTGTGACTTAAGTAAGTTGCTTGAGGACAAGCAACAATTCAAGTGTGCGGGTGTTGTTAATAGGCATTTTATATTAATTTTAGAAACATAATGTGCTAAACTGTTATCCATTTAATGTTTAAATTGCACTAATTAAACGTTATTTATTTTAATTTTAGGTACAAATTGGATTTGAAATGCCTAATACCATAAAGCAAGAAAAAGGTTTTTAAAGAAAGCAAAGGTTTGGCATGAAAAATGGAGGGTTAGGCGTGAATGAGAAACTTTATATTAAAGACATAAAAACAAGAGGGGCTGGCGAAAATCAAGGAACAAAGATCAGATGGCGGCAAAGAAATAAAGAAGGATTCTGGTTAGACGTGAAACAAAGTATGACATTCATTAAACTACAAACAAAAAAATGGAACTTCAGCTACAGTAAAAAGGAGGTATCTTCGTCAGTTTTGGTGGCTTAGGCGTGGGCTGTGTGGAAAGAATAGAAGACAAAAATCAAAGAGCAAAAGGAGGCTTGTGGCGGCTGAAGCAGAAAATGACAAAAGAAGGAAGCAGCCTCCACCGAAAAAAATCTTGCAATATTCACACTTTTGCAGATGAATGGGAGACTAAAATCTTCGCAGCACGTGGAGATAAATAGAAGCAGGTGACTTGATGAAGACATGAAAGAGGGGGGACTTTTCCTTGAAGGATTGGCTCCATACAAACACGCAGAAGTTGACTTAAAAACACACCCCATTGCAGCCTCAAGGGACGATTATTCTCCACTCAAGAGGACGTGAGCTGCTGCTTGAGGAGAGAACGTTTTGAACTGAAGAATTTTTACACTACACGTTAGCTGAATAGGATGGAGTCTTGCGTGAAGAGGGACCAGCTAGAGAGGAAGTAAGCAGACACTACACTTAAAAAACGATAACTGGTTGGGGGAGTTGGAAAAAAGAAACCCCTCACATTTACACAACCCTTACTCCATACTCATTCACGGCAACACTAGGGGGTAGAAGCAGCAAACGAAGACGTTGAAGAAGCTACATTTAGGCTGTGGAAATCTCTACTGGCAGCAGCTACGTTAGGGGGGCATGAGTGTTGAAGTCAGCTGGTGGAAGCAAGGTGGATATGCTGGCTAGAGTCTCACGTTGGCAGCTGGTGGATGTTGAATGAAGGAAACTGGTGGCTTGAGAACAAAAGCAGCAGCTGGGCATGAACAAACGGAAGTAGTTGGTGGCAAAAAGAAGAAGGAACGAAGCAGCTGCAGCGGAGGAAGTGTTGTACGTGAATAAGGAAGCAGCTGGTGAGTGAACCAAGTGCCTAAATGATTAAAGGTGGATCAACACTTGGAGAATTATTCCATACTCCACTCACGTTGTTGAAGACAGCTGGTGTGTTTTTTTTAAAATAATAACAACAAGTTAGTGGAGCAAGTACGTTGGAGGAGACCAAAATGAAGAAGTGTGGTTTGTATATATAAACTTTATTTGTCACATCAGCTATAGTAACAAAGGAAGGGGAGTAGCTTTACCGTGGAACAAATAAAAAGAAGAGGCAATATGTGTCTTTGAAAAGGTGTCCCATCGATGAGCTTGAATAAAAGAGGGTGAAGCTAGTGGCAGCGAGAGAGCAGAAACGAAGACATCGTGAGCAGCGACAGAAACAAGAGCAGGGGGTGTTTTAAATTTGATTTCTTTATTTTATTTCGTATTTATTTTAATTGTGTGGATTTAATCAATGCAAACATATGTTATGACCATGATTTATGTTACATTGATAAATATGTGTGATTAAATTTTTCTTTTCGGTTAAGGTTAAGATTGATATTGGATTAGGACAATTTTTGTGGTGTTGATTTTTGCTTGATTAAATGCATATTTAATCTTAATTTAGCTTGATCAACTAGATTAAGACCTTAGATGATTGAATGCCACCACCAATGGGATTTAATTTGTCAGAAAATTAATCAAGCGACATACTTGAGTCTAAAGTGTAGACCAACCTTAGGATCTTGTGTGAGGATACCTAGAATTAACGAACTTAATTTTAGGCTTATTGTATTTAACGCCTTTTATTCCGAATTTTCTATGAATCAATTAGTGACTCGGATTTAAAAGAGAAGGGAACACCATTAACATTGGGTTCGACTTGTTTAAGTGAAGTATTTCCTAAATCAATCCACTATTACAGTTTGATTTTAAATGTCCAATCCAATTGAAATCTAATACCTTAACCGATTTTTGTCATTTGATTAAATCTCGTCGTTTTAATTCATACTTTACATTTTTCATATTTTCTTAATTTGCTTACTTTATTTTATTTTATTTTCAAATCAATCAATTTTAGAGAGTCTGAGTAATTTTTCATCGTTTAATTTAATTGTCTTACGTGTTGAAAATTTTTTCCTTGGGTACGATATCCGGTTCTTACCGATTTATATTACTTGTGGACGGGGTGCACTTGCCTCTAATTGGTCTAGGTAGAATTTAATTTATATTGTTCTGTTTAGACCGCAACATACACTTAAGAGGGGATAGATTTTGGAACTTTAAGTAAAGCTAAAACATATCCTAGACCTTTCACTAAATACTCAAGCTTAGGGAAACTCTTTGTAAGGAGATTAAAATCTTGATAAGCAATGGAAAACAATACATCTCATGGTTTGACAATTTGAGTGAAAAGGGTCCTTTTTTCCTGATACCTAACATCTCTTAGGCTAGGAATATGTTGAAGTTTAATGCTATAGTTGAAGAACTAGTTAAGGATAATGTTTGGTTTATTACATATATGGTTTTGATTGTTTAAGAGGGGCCATACCAAGTTATAGCTCGAGAAGAGAGATAGGGAATAAGGTCATTTGGTTTAGACATAGGTTGGGAAATTTCACTAACAGGTCTGCTTATAAATTGTTAACAAAAACCACAAAAGTAACTAGTATAAGGTCATATCGTTCAAAGGTCATATTCCAATAATGGGTTTCATTATGTAGCTTACAATGCTTAATAAATTATACATAGCTGGTAAGGTAAAATTGGTTTGAAGATAAACTTGTAATGCAATCTACACAATATGAAGCTAAAAACCCAAGATTATCTCTACTTTTAATGCACTTTTACTAGAGATATTTAAGGAATTATTTGGAGGACATATAATTTCTCAAGTAAAAAAATTATATGCAATAACATAATAGCTGAAATCTCCAATGGTTCATTCCCTAAAGATGATAAAATGTTACTAAGGCTAGCTTTGTGCACAACTGTTTATGAGATATGGAAGGAAAGAAACCAAAGAAGATTTAAAGGAAAGCAAATTGTCTTGAAAATATTCAAATTCAACATATTATTTAGGATAAAAGAGTAGTTATTAATTAACTTTGGCAATGTGAGATTCTCCTGAATAGTTACAACTAGGTGGGGATGAAACTAAGTAATTGGTATTCGAATGTAAAATATTGCTATATAGTTTTCTTATATGCTAATGATCTTTCCCTAGTTTCTTTTAAATGATCTAGGCTATCAATCAGATCTAATTCTTGTTAGATATCTTGATTGAACTCATGTACGGATATGCATCACTCTTTTGGAATGGAATTCTTTTAATTTTTGAAAAATTATCCATGTAGGTTACATTATGAAGCAGAAACACATTCCAAAGTGATAAGTTAGTCCTTAAGAGTTAAATTTTAGAACATAAATTATTCAAACATCTAGATTCATCCTTAATTACTTTAGAGGGGTCATTATAGCTAAAGGAATTCACTGAAAACTTAGTGATTCATCTTCTCTTAAATAAAGATAACATAAACTCACCTAAGATAGTCCCTTTAGCTAAATTTTGTGCCCTACATCCACTCTAAGAAGCTCCTTAGTAGGATTTCCATTTGTTAGCCCTTGAAATATCTCTAAAACATTAGCTTAGAGTTTTGTTTCACTACATTATTTAGCCTAAATAGATTTTTAACTAATTTTTTAAAGTTCTAATTGCTCAACTTTTATTGTAAACTAATTTTAACTTTTGACCTTACTGGGAAAGTTTTAAAGACCATGTCATCAATAAGTTCTAACAGCTATATCGTTCTTTATCACCTCCGCCAATTCTTCTTAGGCCTTTCTTTTTTTCTCTTACAGTCTCTAATTAAAATCTTCTCGCATCTTCTCACTAAAGTGTTAGGTGTCTCCTCTTAACATGTTTGAACCACCTAAGCCTTGTGATATCCTATTTTTTTGTATATGTTTAGGGTATAACCCTAGATTAAGTATTGCATATACATGTATAAAATTAGCATTCATACATGAATTTATGTTTGAACACATTACAAAGACAACATATGCGCTCAATTGACTTATTCCGAGGTATGAAAGAAGTTAAGTGAACATGATGTGAATTGTGATTTGGTACGTCTTGAATTTTGATATATTTGGATTTCAATGAGTAAATTGGGATTAAATGTTATTGATTGGGAGATTAATGAATTAAATGTACATTTGGTCTAGAAAAAAAATCCAAGTGGCAAGAAAAATTGATATATGGAAATTAGGATGATTAAGTTTAAAATTGAGTGACATTTGGTATAGTTAAATTAGTGATAAATGGACTAGCAATTACATGAAAATTGAATCAATTATTATGTGACAAGTGGATCAATCTTAGAGTGCCATGTGGATTGATTAAACGGTGACAAATGGCAATATACTGAGTGGATTAGTGGCAGCATAATTATTGAACAAATGGCTAGCATGTTTTAAGAAATATGCCTTTAGAAGTTATTGACAACTAGCATATTGATGAAGCAAATTCTAGCAACAACATTTTTGTTGTTTTCCTCACCTCTCTCCACCAAAATTGCCTCAAAATTTTCTCTATATTCTAGTTTTTACTCTAGCTAAATTGGGACACGGAAGTCACACCTTAACCTCTCACAAAACATCCAAGAAACTAGCTATTTTTTGTCTTATGTTTTTACTGAAACTAACTCATGTTGACCTTGAGTTTGTGATGAATTTTGGTAGCTTGGAGGACTAGAATAATCTGGAGTTTTGAGCTAAATTGTTAGCCTAATAAGTAAGTGGCAATCTAATCTTTATGGAATGCTTAGTATTATGCGAATCATGCTTGAATTGGAATGAAATGTATGTAATGTTGGTGGTGATATGTGCTAGAAATATGTTGATTGAACTTGCAAGTTTTCTACGCTAGCTCTTGGGGGATGAAAACCGTGAGATATAGATTGATTCATGGATGAATTAGGTCTATATTTCAAGTATAATGAAGGTGGATTTAATCTAAATAAAGATTTTAATTGGGTGTTCTTGAATTGAGAAATAACTAGGACTATATACATAATAATGTAATAGTTTCTGATTTGATTTTTGATGCATGAAAGACAATGAGTTGTGAGCTATCAATTGAATAATTTTTGAACTGGAATTGGAGATGTTATTTATGAGGAATTGGAGTATGATTAAGGCCTAATAGGTATAATTGATGAACTATAAAGAGGTTGTTTTAACTTTGGTATAAAGTGTAAAAACATCTGGAAAAGTGAAAGAAGAATTGTTGTAATATGTTAACTGTAGTGTTTTCACTTAACATACATCTATATTTTAGACATATCTTGATATGTAGACATCAAAATGGGATGATTTTAAGTTTATATTAAATTAGAGACACATGGATATATTTTTGATGCAGGAATTGAATTTTAATTCTATCTCTAAGAGTTTTAAAATTTGGCTTGAAGTTGAGTTTTTAGGTTCTGTCATTGTTTGAGAACATTCTGTAGTATTTTGGGTATAACTCTAGGAATAATGAACCCAATTGAATGAATTTTAGTTCATTAGAAATTTAAGACATATGGGAACATTTTTTTTAGAAGAATGTATGGCAAAAAGGGAACATTAGGGGGTTCCACGATCATGCTCAAGCATGATCGTGATAGGGAGGTAGCATTAGGAATTGCATGATTATGCAGAAGCACGATTGTGACAGTGAAGGTGCACAACTGTTTGACAACTTTCGACCATAACTTCTTCTCTAGATCTTTGATTGACTTGAAATTTTAACCATAAGCTCCTCACCATTTTCATTCCTCTCTACCAAAATTCGTTGCCATTTGAATTCACTAGGAAAGGATCGATAAATGATTGATTGATGATGATATAATAATCAAATGTATTGAGCTATGAACCTTAGTGCATGATTGAGTGATGACCTTAGAATAAATTTGTATTGTTGAGGTATAAACCTAAGTTCAAATTAGACATATATGAGTTTTGAAGTATGAATGATCATCAGATGTGAATAAAAAAAAATCTAAAAAAGTCATTGGGCATGCATTGAATATGACATATGTATATATATGTGGAAAACATGAAGAAGTATTTGATTAATCGACTTTATAATGTGAATTATGTGTGAATTGTATGATTTTAGACACTCAAGTCAGACACCATTTAGACATTACCGGACCATCTTGGGAACAGCATAAACTAGAGCGTACTATGATTTATTCTGTTTAACTTCTAATTATTGAACTGTTTGTGATTTGTTTGTGAATTCCAGACTTTAATGGTTTAAGGAGTTTGATATTTGAGAATGTATTAGAAGTGTTCTATTTTCATCTAAATTCTGAATGATATCTGTATGCTCAATAAAAGTTGAATGTCAGATTTGGGTTCGATGAATATGAGATTCTGTTTGTACATCATAAGTGAACACTATCGTGGCATATTTTGTTATTTGATGCATTTAATAAAATGCATGTTCAGATAAAGGCATTGTGATCAAAGTAGCCTATCTAAAAGAGCTTTCAACTTATAATACTACACGTAGGGCTTTGCTTTTTGATTTCTGTATCTGATTAAGCCCAATGGGCCAATATCTGTATCTGTATCTGAAAGTCGCTAAGTCACATAAAATAATAACGAATCTAGAATCTCTTATGTGTCTGCATTTGTATATTTATGATTATGAAATATATGATTATGAAACCTTTTTTAAAATTGTGATGATAAAGTGATGTGCCAAGATAATGTGATTGATTGGGTTATACCTGTTCTGAAAGAATGTACGTGAAATGTGAGTCATTCATTCTGTCTTATTGAAATGGAAAATGTCTGTGAAAATGGTTGGTTCTATGATAATTGCGTATTTGAACAGAGTGAGATCATCAATGACGGTTCACTCATTGAGTTCATAAAACTCATTAAAAATTGCAACGTGGCTTTTCAAGTATGAAATAGGAGACCTAGTTCCTAGGATTTTCTAGAGGAACATTTTGGATTACAATATAGCTCAAAGGTCTATCAGTTGATAATAGAGGAGTTATAGATTGCATTTTGTAGTTTCTTTAACATATAGAACTTTTTTTATAAGGATTGTAAATGTTCGTTTCAATGCCTACGATTTAAACTTTGTGAATGAATGAAATGAAGTGTTGAGCTTTTAAGTATTGTATATTCTTTATGATTCCATTTAAGAGATTATGTTTTCTATAACATACCATTGTCATAGGATATGTACTTGAATGTCCTCTGGATGTTTGGGTATATACCTTGATTTTATCTCTTATAGTAAAGTAGCAAATCTAACATAGCATCCTCATCTTCGCCACTATTAACTTATTACTATACACTTTTTTATTGGGACAACACTTCACCTAATAGGTTTGTTTGCTTAAGGAAAAGAAATAAGTTAAGTGTAGGTGAGTTTGATAGGTTAATATTTTACTTATTATTTGGGGTTAATTTACTTGGTATCTAGAACCTGTATAACATATTTTATATGTATTTTTATTTTTTTCGTTGTTTTCTAGAAAATGAATTTAAGGAGATAAAATGAGACTTAGTGCAATTTCCCTCGTAATTGTAAATTCAATGATATTTCAGTCATTTGAAAGATAAAAAAATGGGAAAACAACTTTGTAGAAGGCTTTGTGAGATAATTCTAACTTGAAGATTTTACAAAAAAGAAGAAATTGATGAAGTAAAGCATAATAGATGCCAGACTTGTTGAGAAAATATGCATTTACCTTTCTTGATGGTCTGAGAAACTAAGAAGCAAAATATGACTGGCATTAAAGTTGGTTTTAGATTGGCACTAGAATCATCTTGAATCTATAAAGAGAAGAAAAGTAAAATTGTTACCAATTATATCTTAGTATTAGACATCTTTTACACCATGACTCATGAAGATTAAAATTTCTAGAGTAAGACCAACATGGGTGTTAGAGTTGATCCAATGATTTTTTGACAGATTTTATGAGTACACCTTAATCTTCAAGTTCAAGTCATTTCGATCTTTATTTTTGAAACGATATCTATAAATACTTGTATTAGAGTTAACTTTTTTAGAAATACCTTACATTACACCTCTTCTTAACATCTTTCGAAAGACTTCTGGTTGAGTTTTTCATAGGTTTTTTCTTCTCATTTGAAGAAGAATTAGAGCAACGATTGGAAGAGCTTGGGATATCTTCTTGTATTCTTTTTGTTTAATATTTTCTTTTATGTTGATATTTAATTGTTTATATTTATTTTTCATGATATTAATGGCTAGAAACATTTTTTAGGGTTAAGGATTAGCTTGTAAGTATTTATTCAATTATTTACACATAAGTTCATTATTTCATTTGTTGAATGTATCTCTTGATCTTAATGTTGAATATTGTATTAGCCACTATAGATTCAATCTTAAGGATTTTATAAAGGACTAATAGGTGAAGTAGAATTTGTGCACTAAGAGAATAAATCCTTTAGTGCTAGAAAACCATAGTATTTTATACTTTAGCGAAAACCATATAAATTAACTAAATATGTTTTATTCGGTTAAATTCAGCATCAATAAAAGTAGTTACCTTAATAAATAATGAGGGTAAACTAAACTCACATATAGGGCTAGTTTATCAATGAATAGTCTCAAAACTTGTTTGTATAATAAAACATTATTTGTGAGTCGAAGTGGTATAATTCCTATTCCCCCTTCCTCTCTTAGGATTTAGAACTTACACCATTTAACCTTAGATAGAGAATGAGTGGATTTGTCACCTACCCAAAGGAATTGTCATAATTTTTTTTATTTTTTTTGTTATGTTTAAGGGGATTAAAAGGTGTAGAGATGAATATATGTAAGATATTGATGGCAAAGTTATGCTTTTTTAACACCAAAAGTAGGCTTCTATTACATCAATGTGAGAGTCTTTTACGAACTTTGAAATTACTATTTAAGAGCTTCTTGGAAGATGATAGGGATCCCTAAAAAGGTAAATGGGGGCTTTAATGCTCTCAGCCCTATGATAGAAGAGAGCATATTGGATAAACTATAGGCACTTGATGAAAGGATGATGTGACTTTTGTCTTTATTTACTTGAAGCCTTGAAACATTGCTAAAAGTGTTTAAACATGTCATTAAAGCACTCACTGATCCAATTTTTTCAAAGATGATAAAATCATCTATAGAAGATAGGCTACATAACTTTAGCTTTTGGCATGTGGTATGATACTTGAAATTCTCCTCATGATGAAACATTAGATTAATGTATCTAGTTAATATTTCTATACCTTTAGTGACGAGGTAAGTTGATAGAAGGTCCCCTTGCCTCAACCCTTTGGCACTTCTAATAATGTTAATGGCCTCCTTTTTTAACTATGACATTGTATAAAACTATGGAGATGCACTAGTTGATCCAGGTTATAAATATACAAAAAATTTTATCCCTTTTTCTTTATAGCCTCATTAACCTTTTTGCCTCATTACAATCATGATCAAAATTCATTTTCTATTTTTTCTTATACATATATATTTTAGTAATGGACACTAAATGGTTTTCAAGCTTATGATAAGAGCACTAATAATAGAAGATGATAAGAGTATCTCACCAAAATTTAAAAATTTAAATGAATGGGTGATATATTATGAGAACCTAACAATTTATGGTATATGAACTTAATGAAGGAGGTGAAATAGTGTTTATTATGTCTTATTTGTATTATGATTTACTTATGAAATATTATGTGTTAAATGCTTACAATTCTTTTGATACTTTAATTTTATAACTTATGTTGTTGTTTTGAAGTTAAATAATGGTTTTAGGTCAATGTTTATGAGTGACTTTTAAATAAACCCTTAGGAGAATATAAGTCCACACTAAGAACACTTATGAGTTTAAATGCTTTTAGTATCGTACACTTATGAAAGTGGAAATATTCTTATTTTAATTTGTTTAGTCTAGGTCACTAACTTGGGTTTGTTTCCTTAATAGCAATAGCAACAATAACCTACAAAAGTCAAGCTGGTATGCAACGTCTTAGGAGATCTAGTAGCATGTAGTTTTACCCCTAACTGATAGAGAGGCTAATTCCAATTGACTCACATGAGAAACGAATTACATATATATATATATGTACATATTAAAATAATAAAAATAATAAATAAAATAAAATAAAAATAGACATAAAAGATAATAAAAAAATAAAAAAATAAACAAGCCATCACATGAAAATATTTAAGCTTTGGAAATGTTTAGGCTAAATAACTAAGAGGGAAGTACTACATATTAAATTTTAGGCTAAATACAAGACATAAGACCAGAAGAAAATTTTTAAAATACATATAAGAATAAGAAGGACCTCTTTATGTGAGATCCTTTATCTATATCCTAGTACACCAAAGTTTTCTGTTGAAAGCCATGTCCTCGATAAGTTATAGCACAACCATATCATTCTTGATCACCTTCCCCCAATTCTTATTAGGCTTTCATTTTTCTTCTTACAGTATCTAAGTAAAATCTTCTCTCATCTTCTCACTAAAGTGTAAAGGTGTCTCTTGTTAACATGTTTGAACCACCTAATGCTTGTCTCCCTTAATTTTCGAATAATATTAGCTATTGTTAATTTGTCTTTTACCATTACACTCTTGACCTTATCTCTTCTAATAAGATTGCCCATCCAATGGAGTATCCTCATCTTCTCCACCATTAGCATATAACTATGTACTTATTTATTAGGCCAACACTCCACCTTATATGTTTATTTACTTGAGGACAAGAAATGAGTTAAGTGTAGGTGAGTTTGACAAGTTAATATTTTACTTGTTATTAAGGGTTAACTTACTTAGTTTTTGGAATTTTTATAACATGTTTTATGCGTAATTATGTTTTGTTAATTGTTTTATGGAAAATGAATTTAAGGAGATAAAATAAGACTTAATGTAATTTTCCTTGTAATTTTAAATTCGATGATGTTTCTTAGTAATTTGAAAGATAAAAAGATGGGAAAACAACTTTGTAGAAGACTTTGCGAGGCAATTCTAACTTAAAGATGTTACAAAAGAAGGAGAAATTAATGGAGTAAATCACAATAGGTACTGGACTTGTTGAGATAATAGGCACTTATCTTCTTAAAAATTTGAGAAGCTAAGAAGCAAAATAAGACTAACATCGAAGTTGGTTTTAGATTGGCACTAAAATTGTCTTAAATTTACAAAGAGAAGGAATGTAAAATTTGTACCAGTTATAACTTAGTATTAGACACCTTTTACACCTTGACTTATAAAGATAAAATGTTCTAGAGTAAGACCAACATTGGTGTTATAGTAGATCCAAAGATTTTTTTTACACATTTTATAAGTACAAGTGAATCTTCAAGTTTAAGTGATTTCAAACTTTACTTTTGAAATGATTTCTATAAATACTTGTATTAGGGTTACCTTAGGTATTTTTAGATAGACCTTACGTTACACGTCTTCTTAACATCTTTCCAAGGACTTTTGATTAAGTTTTTCATAGTTTTTTTCCTTCTCATTGTAAGAAGAATTAGAGCAATGATCGGAAGAGCTTATGATAGCTTCTTTTATTCTTTTTGTCTAATGTTTTCTTCTATGCTGAGATTTAATTTTTTATATTTAGTTTTCATGATGTTAATGGCTAGAAACACTTTTTAGGGTTAGGGGTTAACTTGTAAGTATTTATTCAATTATTTACATGCAAGTTCATTATTTCATTAGTTGAATTTATTCTTTTAATCTTAATGTTGAATATTTTATTAACCACTTTAGATTCAATCTTAAGGATTCTAAAGAGGACTAACCAGGCGAAGTAGATTTTTTGCACTAGGAGAATAAATCCTTTAGTGCTAGAAAAGTATAGTATCTTATACTTTAGTGAAAACCATATAGATTAACTAAATAAGTTTTATTTGGTTAAATTCAACATCAACAGAAGTAGTTACCCTGTTAGACAATGAGGGTAAACCAAACTCACATATAAGGCTTGTTTATCGATGAATAGTCTCAAAATTTGTTTGTATGATAACACATTATTTGTGAGTCAAAGTGGTATAATTCCTATTCCCCCTTCCTCTCTTAGGATTTAGAACTCACACCATTTAACCTTATATAGAGAATGAGTGGAGTTGTCACCTACACAAAGGAATTGTGTTATAAGTCTTTCAATTTCTTTTGCTATGTTTTAGGGTATTAAGAGGTGATAGAGTCAATTATATGCTTTTTTTACACCAAAATTAGGCTTCTATTACATCAATATGAGAGTCTTTTTCGAACTTTCTTTAATAAAGGTTGAAATTACTATTTCAAGGCTTCTTAGAAGATAATAGGGATCCCAAAAAATGTAAAAGGGGGTTTAATGCTCTCAAACCTGTGAAATAAGAGAGAAAAGTGGATAAACCATAGGCACTTGATGAGAGGATGATGTGAATTTTTTTCCTTACTGACTTGAAGCCCTGAAACACTATTAAAAGTGTTTAAACATGTCATTAAAGTACCCAATAAACCTAATTTAACTATTAAGAGGAAGATAAAATGATCTATAGAAGATATGGTACATAACTTGTTTTGCATTTGGAATGATACATGAAATTGTCCTCATGATGAACCATTAGTTTGATGAGTTTAGTTAATACTTTCATACTATAGTTAAGAGGTAAGAAGATAAAGGTCCCCTTGCCTCAACCCTCTGGAACTTCTAATAATGTTATGGCCTCCCTATTAACTAGGACATTATATGAAACTGTGGAGGTGCACTTGTTCATCCAAGTTATAAAAATTACCAGGAAACTTGAGCGCCCTTAGTCCATAATAAAAATCTAGTTAATAATATCAAAATCCTTGCAAAAATCAATCTTTAAAGCACAATCCTTACTAGAATGCTTCGTATTAAGTTTCTAAAGGGCTATTAGGTTAACAAGATGTCATTCCTAATGGATTTCCCTTTCATAATGGCACTTTGGAAAGAATTAATAAGATCATAGAGGAAAATCTTTAACCTTTTAGTAATAAGCAAAGATATTAAATTATAAATGGCATTGAAGTATGATATAGTTCTAAATTTTTTTAAGGTTTTGGGAGAGTGTACTTTAGGAAAGTAAATAAAAGTTTTGTTAGGCTCTTTAAGCAACCTTCCATTCTTTAAGAATTTCAAAACTACATTAGTAACTAGATCTTTGGTTACGTGCTAGATTTTTTTTAAGGAAATGAATAATGAGACCACTAGGTTTTCGAGCTTTAACGAGATTAAGAAAGAAGACAATTATTTCCACATCATTAGGGTAAAGGTCTAATCGATTATTCCTTTTAATCAATTGTGATATGATTTTTATGGATTGGTTGTAATAGATTCACTAAGAAGGGTCCTCAAAACTTTACACCATATCATAATGAAAATTATTGTAGGCTTCTAATTTTGTATCATATTGAGATATAATTATTAGGTCATTCTTTATTAGTAGTAAGGAGATTATATTAGTGTTTCTTTTGGACAACATAGATCTACAAAAAAAAAACCTTGTGTTCCTATTTGTATATTTTAACAATGCAACCTAGACCTTTGTTTAAGGAGTGATTGGTTGATAGCAGTTACTTGATTGTAGCACTAAAGAGCTATTTTTTCATTCTCAAGCAATTTTTAATCAAAGAGATTAGTGTATAAGAAGGTTTGAACTCATAATAGATTATCCCTTATAATGGAAATAACTTTTTGAGTGTTGCTAAATTTAATTTATTTGAGAAAATTTTACTCCTTCGTTATCTGTTGATTTTTTCTCCTATAGACAAATTGTTTATGTCTATATGTATGGATGCTTATCCCTTTTCGAACAACATCTTCAAACCCCTCTATCTCTTTCAAATAGTTATTAAATTGAAAAGGATGATAAGCCCTTTGTTGAGGTTAAGTTATAGATTAATGAGGGTTTAAGAATTTTGTTGTACCCCCTGGGAATTCAGAGATCCATTGTGCATAACTATAGCTCTATCTAGCTTTTTTTTAATTAAAAATCAATGTCCCTTTTTCTAATTTCCCTCCTTGTTGAGATCTGTCATTTATAAGTAGCAAGTACAATCTTTAAGATATTTTAAACAATTCCTTAAGAAAAATTACCTTTAGCTTTTGATGGAGGGAACACAATATTGAAACCTCTTAAAATATCCATGAGAGTTAATGGAGGCACTAAGAGCCTTAATCTTATTCCACAATTCAGTTTTCTAAAAAGAGTGATGAAAGGCATGTACAAAGGAGGCATTGAAGGAGAAATTCTCCTACTTAATTTTAATTGTAACATGAATAAGTTAATATGTGCATATAGAGTGGCTTATTTCAACTTTATCTAGGTCAAAAAAACTAACACTGTAACATAAAAATGGCACTGAAGATTTGTAATGACTGACGAATATTTCTTTAAGATGCTAAGGTTTTTACATTTATTCTTAACCAATTTAGTTTCTATTAATCCAGTTATGGAAGGCATAATAAAATATAGAAAAACATTATAAAAAGCCTTGCTTATAAGGGTTATAAATTCCTCAAATGTTCTAAGCAAAAACTGACATTATACAGAAGGTAAAGGCTTCTTCTCCTTGTTTGATTTCCTCTTTGCTACTTTCTTAAATTATGAAACCTTAAAATAAACCATTTGCTATTTAATTGGGACCTCTAAGGGAGTAAGTTCCTAAGAGCAATGCTTATTACCAGTGACTTAAAATTTAGTGAGGTTTTCTTTCCACCCAAAATTTATTATCATGGGATTAGGAGTATCTTCGATAATATATTTACTAGATAGCTCCTTTTTATGAAATTTTGGTTGCTTCTAATATATTATCTATAAAGGTTTAGATGCTCTTACAAATAATAGCCTCATTATACTTCTACATCTCAGGTTCATCTATTACATCTCCTTTAAGTTTGTCCATCAAAGCCTACCTAGACAAGGTATCTTAGTGGATCAATTCTTTGTAATCACTCAACAGAAAGGTTATTCTAGTTGGCTTTCAAACTTCTTTTATCTTGGTGATTTATGATCTACAAGAGTAGGAGATAGTGACTGCATCTTCAAACAAGTTTTCATCCTCATCTAGTCTCATCAAAAGGATAACTTAAAGTAGTTCCTTATCTATGTCAACTAATACATATAACCTAGAATAGTCGATTCTCCTTATCACTATAGTAGCTCCATCAAGACAATTTAGTGTCCCATCAAAGCTTCTCAAGCAACTAATACCATCTACGATTCATTATTCCAATGAAATATTGTGAATTTTAATCCAAATGGGTACTTGGTTTTGCTTTAGGTTATGTAGTTGTAAACCTAGCCTTCACTTTTGTATAAAAGTTAGTTTTGAATTAATATGTCAAATCCATGTTCTAGAAAATTTTAAGCCCAATAAGGTTAACCAAATTTGAATATGAAGATGACATATTTATTAATGGACATCATTGCCAATCCTAATTGGTCTCATTAATTTAAGGCCCATATGGTCATTACTAGGTAGGATGGTATCTTGTTATGAAAGATTTCTATTAAGGTAACATCCCATTTGGATTCTCTTTCCCTAAAAATCTAGATTGGATGAGTAACTATAGGTTTCCTATATATGTTCTCTAGAGGATGGAATAATAGTTTGGATCATAGAGAAGTGTCATTCAAAACTTATCACTAGTCCATCTTACTAAAAAAAGGATCTTGGATAAGGTGAGGATTAGGCTGAAAGGAAGTGCAAGCTAAGGGAGAAGTAAAAGGGAGGGAATATTATGTAATCTGATTTGGTGTTTGGAAAATCTAGATGCTTGTAAAGGTTATTGATAGTTTTAAATAGAAAATTTTTTTATTACAAGGCTGCAAATCATAATGACAAGTGAAAATTACATCGTGTTTAAAGGCATAGTTTGATATGTGTTTAGTCGTTAATTTGATCATTTAGCATGTGTTTAGGTTAGAATTGAGTTAGTTTGTTAATTATTTATGTTTTTAAGTATTTTATAGGTTAGTACAAAGCTTTTGAGCTCAAATATTATGTTTTTTTGAGGTACCTTGATGTGTTTGCTAATGTTTCAGGGTTAGTATCAAAGAACGGAGAAGTTTTCGAAGAAATTTGGGATGAACCAATGGCCCAGGCCACCATCGTGATTGAAGGCTCAGATGTAGGTTACGATCATGGCCTGCTTTAGGAAGACGCATAGATTTTAGACCCTGAAAAAACCTTAAGGTTGCTCAGAACATAAAATATATTTAGAGAACAAGACAAAAAGGTAGAGGGAGCTTTTGCATTAGCCACTTTTGAGAAACCCTATAGAGAATTCATCAAGAAATTAAGAAAGAGAAGAAGGAAGAGAGAAGTGGAGAAGAAGCTGACTCAACATACTTCCCGAATTAGAGTTTTCCTATGTTGCTACCTCCATCATATTTCCTATTTATTTTTTATTTTATTATTGTATATAATTGGGAATAACAATTTGACGATAGGATTTTTGATTGTTGGGATGTTCTAAACTCACCTTTAGAGTTTTTATATTTGAATTAATGAAATCTGAATGTTTATGTGATATTTGGATTTGTTGTGATTTAATTATGCAAGTCCATGATTCGATAACAATCTGAGAGGGTGAATCGAATGAAAAATTATTAAATTGAGCAAACGAGGGTTAGGTCACTTAATAGAACAAGAATTAAATCAAATCAATAAATTGTGTGAAGAGAGATCTTGCATAGTTTTCGATAATTTATTAGACAACTTTTGAACAAATTAGGGTTTTGGATAGGTTGTTGATTGAGAGATTGCAACTTTCATAATCTGATTATGGTTTATAATTTAGGTTTAATGGTTATAACTCGAGAGAGAGTAGTCAACCCTAGGAATGTCTAGAATCAATAATCTAGTAATTCATAATCAGTTAGG
Organism: Erythroxylum novogranatense; assembly: GCA_029891385.1. Classification (NCBI taxonomy): domain Eukaryota; kingdom Viridiplantae; phylum Streptophyta; class Magnoliopsida; order Malpighiales; family Erythroxylaceae; genus Erythroxylum; species Erythroxylum novogranatense. Next base: position 57,655,389 of record CM057228.1, on the reverse strand, counting down.
TTAACATTAAGGATAGGTAAAATTTCCTTTCTCGCAATTGGTAATTCCCTTAGGTTGAATCAAGTATGTGTGTTCTAACTGCTGAACTATTAATATTTTCGTGTTTAATTGTTATTTTGAGTTGATTGATTGAATTGAATTCTCAATTTAGTTTCATTATATTTGAAATTCTGCGATTTTTCCTAGCCTTAGATTTAAGGATTAGATTATCCTTGCTCTTGGGATTGACACCTTAGGTACTACGCTAACGAATCGTGCGATTGCAGATTATCAAGAGTTTTATTAAAACTTACACACATCAACACCCAATCAAGTTTTTGTCACCTTTTTCTGGGAGGCGATTAGTTTAGCTCTTTAGTATAAGGCTTTTCATTATCTTTTGTTTTTTAAAATAAAAAAATAAAAATAATAAAGAAAGAAGTTTGAGGCATAAAATAAAGACACATCAAGACATCTTAGAGTGAGAATGTGACATCTGAAGAGTTAGTGCCAAGAAGAAATGGACAGAACAATGATGGAAGATACATATTATAGGGAGCAAGGAGCTTTTGCGAACTACAATGAGGCATAGTATAGTTGGGGAAGTAACAATCCTTATTAGAACATGTACACTCCGAGGTGCCAGAACCACCCAAATTTTTATTGGTCCAATAATGTAAAGACTCACATAGGACATCAAGACTGATTTGAATTTCAACAAAATGAGTCCAGTTGATAGGATTCTAAATTGTACAAAATCATGGATAAGCTAACATACGTGGAAGAGAAACAAAAGAGACTAGAAGAGCAATTTGATCGAGTAATGGAAAATCATGCCGCTTCTATACACAATATGGAAATTCAAGTAAGTCAGCTTTCCTGTGAATTTCATAAGAGTAGTGTGGAAGACTGTCTGAGCAATATGGAATTATATCAACGAGAGCAATATGAGGCTATCACACTTAAAAATGGGGAAGAACAAAAAGAATCAATAGAAGACCATGCTGAACCCTATCTTATAGAAGACCAAGAGACAAGGAAAGAGGATGAAGAAAAGAATGCAACTCTCCCTATTATCCACCAGTTCTTGATATAACATGTTTGAACATTGAAAAAAATTAGGTAGGTGTCCATTAAGAGAACCTCATCATTCAGATTAGTGACTAATTGACATTCAACATGAATGATGTACTAAAGAATCTAAAGGAGGGAAATCATTTTAAAAAATGATGTATTCGAATCTTGAAGGAATGAGAGGACAAAGAATAGTTGACATCGGACATCAAGTTTGAAGAAGTTATGGAAATCTTTTTTCAAGAAGCTAGAGAATAAGAGGAGATGAGGGTGAATGAGGAAGAACCAAGAAGAGAACAACTTGCCCTCTTACTGGTCAAACTGTTGGATTCCATCCCTCTTTAAGCAAAACACAATAACTTCTTCTTTTTATACCCTTTAGTAAGTGTGAAATGCCCAATTTTCCCTTCCATTAAACCTTATAGCCTTATAAGCTTAAGTGACTTGCCTAAAATGCCCTTATGCATTCTTACCACTTTTAATACAACCAAACCATATAATAAATTCTACTAACATGTACATAAAAAATAGCTCCAAAACTTTATCCATCAAGCCTCATAATTTATTTAAATCATGCTTTATTTAACAAGAAAAATTCGGGGCCAACAATATTGGTGTTAAAGTTAGTGGCTCCTTTAAAATGTTAAAAGTAAGTAAACAATTATCATAAAATATAAAAGGCAAATATTTAAGTAAAAGGTTAGTTAGAGGTCTAGCAATGAGAGAAAAGTCCTTAACAAATTGACAATAAAATTATGCATGTCCTAAAAATGCACAATTGCCTTTTAAATAGATCAGTAGTGAAAACTTCTCAATGACCTTGATTTTGGTTCTATCTAATTTTATACCTTGGCATGATGTCTTATGTCCTAAAACTACACCCTCATGTACCATGAAATGGAATTTATCCTAGTTTATAACTAAATGCAATTCTTCACATATTTAAATAACTTTATCCAAATTTGTCAAGAAGTGATCAACAGAATTTCAAAAGACCAAAAAAATCATCCATAAAAAACTCCATTATATCCTCAATCATATTTGAAATAATAGACATCATGCATCTTTGAAAACTTGTTGATATGTTACATAACCTAAAATGCATCTGTCTATTGGTAAATGTTCCATAAGGACATTTGAAAGTGGTCTTCTCTTGATCTTCAAAATATATGAAAAATTGATTGTATCCTGAGTATCTATCAAGGAACAGTAGAATGTATTGTTAGCAACCCTTTCAATCATTTATCCATGAATGGTAGTAGAAAGTGATCCTTCTTAGTCACTATGATGAGCTTCCTATAATCAATATAAGCTCTCCAACCTATGACTATGTCAGTAGAGATAATCTTACCACTTTTACTCTCCATCACTATTACGCCTCCTTTTTTAGGTATGTATTGTACCATACTAACACATTCACTATCAAAAATTGGGTAAATGATACCTACATCTAACAACTTCACTACCTATTTCTTGATCACTTCTTTCATATAAGGGTTTAACTTTATTGTCTTTCCCTCATCTCCTTACTCCCTTCTTCTAAATTAATCATGTGCATCACCACATTGGGATTTATTCCTCTTATATCTGTTATTTTTTTGCATCTTATGGATTTCATCCTCATCTTGTTCATCTCTACCACTCTCTTCTTTTGTTCCCCATCAAGGTACTTTGAAATGATGATGGGTAAAGTATGACCTTTGCCTAAAAAGGTATATCTAAGGTGTGTAGATAGGGCCTTTAACTTAAGAGTTAGTGGTTTTACAATGGAGCGTGGCACATGTGCTTCCATTCTCGCTAAAATCTCTTGATTTAATTGAACACCCAACTCCTCCTTTTCCTTCATTTTTAACTTTTCCAACACTCACTTCTTCATTATAACTTTCCTCTTGCTTTTTTATGCACTCGTCCACTGTGTCTATATTCATGCAAGAGCTTCCTTCCTTTGGATTCTTCAACACTTTATTTATATTAAATTCTACTTGTTTATCATATACTTATAGGATGAGTTTCCCTTCAATGGCATCAATTACAACTCTTCTCTTATTCATAAACAACTTCTCAAGAATAAGTGAGCAATTTTTATCCTCCTCAAAGTTTAACACAAAAAAGTCCATCGAAATAATGAATTTTTCCACCTTAACTATGATGTCATCCACCAAATGAATAAGCATGGAAGTTGGCTTCACATCACTAGCCCCAATTTCAAGAAAATTAATAAAGGCATAAGGTTAATACTAACACCTAAGTCACACAAAAATTTAGTATAGGCAAAATAAGGGAGTATACTTACAAAGGCAATTCTAGATTTGGAGAATAGTTATAAGAGGCAATATTGATCTAGAGACATGGAAAATGTGAAGAAATCATAGACAAATCCAATAGATTACATTATCAAACCTCTACCTTGCAAGAACATTTAATAGAAAAGAAAGAAGATTTATAATTATAAGCTCTTTGTTTTCTATTCTTTTTTCTTTTTATTTATGTTTGATTTCATTTTCCATCATATGTAACTAAACATCTTTAGTGTCTAAGTGCGATGAACCCTAGTTTGAGCTATAATATGTTTTATTTCTTTTATTTAATGTACTTGTTTTGATTGATCTATTTTGATTCAATTTGTGTTTAATATATGTTCAAATATATCCATAATATTAGCATATAATCCAATTTCATAGCATAGAGAATGAGAAATCATATGTATGAATAGATCTACCATAATTGAAAGGAATTTATTACAGATCGAGAGTTAAGTCAATATAAATCTTCTAGATTAGGGTCAAACCTAAGAGTGGACTTCACAAATCAGTAAAGCAATTGTAAAAAATTTAACCTGAGTACATTAATTAATAAAGCTAATATTAGTTGTTAGTAGTCTCAAGTGAATTATTAACATAAGATAGAAATTTTCATAGACTAATAGTCAATAAAAAATTGCATAATAAAAGGTCAATCATCTAATAGTTTTGGGGAGATTCATCACTTAGGCACTAATTCTTAATATTGATTGTTTTCTAAGTGATTTTCTTTGTTCTTTGCTCATTATTGTTTCCTACTTTATTTTATCTACTTAAGTAAAAATTTTAACTAAAAACCAGTACTCAATTTGTAGTCTAGACAATAGGATAATGGTAATTACTAATATTCATTGTCTTTATGGGATTCGACCTGTACTTGCTTATGCTAGCTACAACTATGTCGTGCACTTGCTGTTAGTTTAATATTGACACACTAAATTGAGTGAATGAAGTTTTTAGCTCCGTTGCTAGAGACAGTGATATTAGGAACACCTAGATGCTATTACTTTAGCCATTATTTTTGTATTTATTTTATTTTATCTTTTTATATTCTTGGCTTATTCATTTAATTATCTTTGAACTTTTCTACATTACTAGTGTGTTTGTGTTTTATTTTAAGGATTAAGGTTTAATTTCATCACCACAACTTACAATAGAACGATAGAGTATATAGTACTTTTACGGAAGTTATGACATGTCTTACTAATACGTAACTGATCGTGGTTCGGTTATGTGTAAGTTTTAATTATTGACTTTTGATAATTTGCAATCGTATGATTCGTTAGCGTCGTACCAAAGGTGTGGTTCCCATAAGGAGGGAACTAATATAATCCTAAAATTTAAGGCCAGAAATAAATATCAGAAATTCAAAATGCAACAAAACTACAACAAGAATTAATTCAATCAATCAAATTACTAATCAAACACGAAAATACTAATTACTAAGCAATTGAAACACACCCAAGAGTCAACCAAAAGAAATTACCAATTGAGGGAAAGGGAATTTTATCAATCCTTAATGCTAACCTAACTGACTATGAATTTTCAAATTGTTAGTTCTAAACTATCCTAGAGTTGATTACTCTCTCTCAAGTTATAACCATTAACTCTAAATCATAAAACATAATAGATTATGGAGGTTGCAATTTCTCAATTCACAACCTATCCAAAGCCCTAATTAGTTCTGAAGCCCTCTCTAATAAACTATTATAAACCTATGCAAGATCTCTATTCACATAAATTATCGATCTGATTCAATTCTAGTTTCTATTAAATCAAGTAACTCTCATTAGTTCAATTTAATCATTTTTTTCATTCAGTTCAATTTGTTATCGAATTATGCAATAGCATAATCGAACCACAACAACATCAAATAAACATATAACAATCAAATTTTCACTAATTCAAGGATAAAGTTTCAAAGGTGATTTTAGAACATCCTTGACATTCTAGATCCTATCATCATCTGTTCAATCCAATTCCATACAATAATAAAACTGAAGTAACATAAAATACAATCGAAAATTGATGACGGGAGGCAGCGATGTTAGGAAACCTCCAGATCTGACAAGTACTTCGAGTCAGCTTCTTCTTCTCTTCTCTCTTCTTTTTTCTCTTCCTTTATCTCTTGATGATTTCTCTCTAAGGCTTCTCAAGGTGGCTGATACAAAAACACTCTCTTTGCCTTTTTTTGTTCTTTAAATATCCTCTTGTGTTTTGGGTAACCTTAGAATTTTTCTCGGGTTCAAATGGTCCAAAAAATCCCTCGAAACTTTACGTTCTTGAGTGTTTGTGCTTCTGCCCAACGTAGGCCATGATTGTGGGCCATTCCCTAGGCTTCTCTCACGATCGTGGCATGGGCCAAATCTGGTGCTTCTGTCATGATCGTAGCCTGACATGCCACGATATTGGGTCATTGTTTTGACCTGAACGTCTCTGAAACTCCTCTGTTCTTCGATGTTGACCCTAAAACACTTGCAAACACATTAAGGTACCTCAAAAATATAACATTTAAGCTCAAAGACTTGTACTATCCGATAAAATACTTTAAACATAAATAATTAACAAACTAGCACAATTCTAACCTAAACATATACTCAGTGATTGAATTAACGACAAAACACATATCAAACTATGCCTTAAAACACGATGTAATTTACACTTATCAACATTCCCACACATAAACATTTGCTTGTTCCCAAGCAAATAAAACAACAAACAACATAAAATCACAAAGCACGCAATGCAGTAATGAGACAATGACTTCAATTTCATGAAATAAATTTAACTTTAAAGATAATCATTCAAGTTATTTTAAATCATTAATAGGCAAAATCCGCATCTAGGAGCTCTAGACTAAATATAAATATTAATCAAGATCCAAATGTTAAGTTATTCACCATTTTCAATTATACACACACATTAATAATTATTTGGTCTTTCAAACTTTGTAACTACTCCTAAGTACGTTTTCATGAAAAGTCAAGTTATTTACAAGTTCAGTAGGTACTTATTAGAAAACATTTTTATTTACTTTTTGTGGACATGGGCCTAGTCTTTTTACATAGAGGCAAACATTGGCGATGAATGTCAATCTGGTTATTTGACTAACTCATGTTTTTATGAAGTTGCTTGGTTAGAATATCATTATAGTCTTTTAACGTAGAGGCACACATTTGTGATGCGTGTCGATCCGGTTAATCGGCTACACCATATTCTCAACTGGCTACTGGCTCTATTCATAACTCGAAGGCTAGCGTAATAGTTATTTATTTAAATTTAGCAAACACTTTTTTAATTAATACCTACTTTGTTGCTTTAGCTACTTGTTTTCATGAAAAATACTAGCTAAGTTACTTAACCGAAAGGCCTAAAATTATGAATGAATGTGACAACTTATAGGGAGATAAAATAACACTAAATCCTAATTAAATTGCATATTTTAGCCAAAGAACCCAAATTACTAATTTTTCGAGCTATTGACTCTTAACAACCTAATAGATTTTGTTCAAAATTAAATCGATTTCAATCCATCTAAGCCATCGACACATTCAGTCAATTCACAAAATACAACCTTACAAACTATCTTACAATATGCAAATTTCACACTCAAAGCAAAACACACATCCCTCCCCACACTTGAACACCACATTGTTCTTAATGTGAGTAGGATACAAATAAACACAAGGAAGGAAGTAACATAAAATAAAATAAAAACAAAAATAAAGACTAAATAAAAAAAGGGTTAGAAACAAAGCCTCACGATGATGGAAGTGGGGATGGTGTCGAAGGTGGTAGTTGGATGCCTTAAGCCTCGAAGTATCAATGAATTTGGTGTATATATCGGCTCTGGCATCGTTGTGTTCAGGCCATCTCCTTTATCCTTCTAGATTTCTTCACAAACGTGTTAGTAATTACCTTGGTGTTGCGGAGACTGCATCGAGAACTTTCTTCCAACTAGGTTCTTCTTTGCCTTCTTCCTCTTTGGACTCCTTGCTAGTCGAGTCCTCTTTTACCTATTAAGGCAGCGTTGTGCTAGAGCTCGCCTGAGTAGCCCTGATCTTCATATGAGTTTATTGGATGATCTCCCAAAGTTTCATGTTATGGGAATTTAGGATTTTAGCATGCCACAAGTTATGGTGATTTAGAAAACCTAGGAGGTAAACAGTTAAACCACTACCATCCTTTCCATAGTACTCAGCAATAGTAGAAACCAAGTACCCCATATCCAAATTGTAGCTCCTCTTATATAGAGTCGCAAAAATAGCATCCATCATATATGTGGAGGTGCACATTTGGAAGCTGTGATCCATGCACCACAACAAGAAAATTCCTTTGTTGAGCACTTGTTGGTTTCTAATTTGTCAAAAACCATTTGACACATGAAGTTATGAAATAAAAAATGCTCATGGGTTCGTATAATATTGTTATGGTCATTTTTAGCGTTGAATCTGTAGCGCCCCCTTATCGTAGGATACGCACTGGGACGCCTGTAGGTCATTCCGATACATAACCCACGACGAGGGTGCACTATAAACTATCATTTTTATAATCCACATGACATCATTATAATAAAACCGTAATATAAAATCACTAAATTTCAAACCAAAATACTGATCTCATTTCATTTCTTAAAAACCATAAATGTACAAGTCTATCTGATTTCCAAAGTCTAAGTACAATACTCCAAAAGGAAACTGGTACACAACTAACTAAGTCACCCCCAAAAATCATCCCAGCTGACCGACCTGTAAGCCATACTTCTCTTGCCAACACGCTCAGCAGGAAAAGTCCCTCACTGGAGCTAGGAGTCTACTATCACTGCCCTAAAAAATAAATGCAATATTGGGTAAGTTTGCGAACTCAGCGAGAAACCATCATCGATAGTTCACCCAACTCATGCATATCTAAATAATACACATAATATCACATATTAGCATATTCAGAAATGTCACATGCATTCTATTTCACAGATATCAGGTGTCTTGCCTTTCATACAATTCACAATTTATCAATCACATATAAAATACACATGTGACACTTTCCATTTTATTACGTTGTTGTGACCGTGCGCCTGATTACGGTGGGCTTGAAGCCCTGATACGTTGAGCCTGTGGCTCTAAAAATTTCGTTGGGCTCGAGGCCCTGATGCGTTGAGCTTAAAGCTCTGAAATACGTTGACTGCTCCAGTCAAAACTGTCATTATCTGATCATGTCTTTATGCATGAATGCACATGTCTCATATCGCACTAAAATCAATTCATTTCCATGCATCACAATTTACACTTCTAATACAAGATCCAAATATTTCGGACACCTATGGTCCGAAATCAATCAAAAGCAATGACAATTAAACCCTCCATTGTCTCCACATAGCATGAGTGTATAAAATTAAACATATAAAGGTTGAAAAACCAACTAGGTTACTCACCTCTAAACTTCCGAGCTACTGTCGGGAGGTCTCAGCTACGTCGAAAGATCGACGCTCCACTTGAGCCTCTAAAACAATCAGAATATACAATATTACCAATTGCACAATTTCAGTAATCAGTAATGCATATGCAATGAATGAATTATGTACTATACATGTTCATGACATTCCCGATCCTATTCCCGGATCTTTCCAATTCAACTCTTTATCCTATAAAAGATAGCAATTCCTAACACCATAACTCACTTGACTAAATTCTGGACTCTCAAAAGTCACATTCCAATTATAAATCACATTCACTATTCAATTTCCATCCGATTTCAAGACTCCTCGAAAATAATTCAAAAATTCCATTCTTATAAATTCACAATTCTTAGTCTCTAATTTCAATCACTCATGAACCAATTCAATAGGAATAAAACCTCAAAACCATCAATTAAAACACTCAACTTCAATTTCAAAAAAAGGGGCGTCCTCGCCGCGGCGCAAGATCGCTCACCGCAGCGAGATACCTCGCCTACGTCGCGGAGAATGCGATGAAACGCGTCGCGGCGTGCCTGCCTTCGCTCGTCGCGACGTGCATCTTCGTTCGTCGCAGCGTGCGAAAGAGGAACGGCTCGCCGCGACGTGTTCTTCATCACACGTCGCGACGTGCAAACCTAGAAAATGCCCGAAACACAGATTTCTCAGATCTGTCGATTTTTCATCCATCTATTCTCTTTACAAACACTCCAAAACAACTCTATATACTCTAAACTACTAACCCTTAAACTCAATTCCATCTAAAATCAATTATCCTTCAAATACCCAAATCAAAATCAAGAAAATTCTCAAATCGCTATCATCCGAAAATTCATACTATTTCTAAACAATCATAAACTCAAATCAATCTTCAAATCAAACTATCCAAAACATAAAGGAGTAAGAACTTACTTGATTAATGCTTCAAATCTTCAAAAATCATTCAAGATTCTCCAACCCTCAAGCTAAGCATACCCACGGCAATCACCCATAAAAGCACCAAACATTTTCTTCTCCAACACCCAAGCTTAAAACTAGGTTAATGATGATGAAAGGAGCAATTAATAAGAAGAAAATGGAAGGAAGCAAGCAAAGTGGAAGATCCACGAAGGAGGAGAAGAAGAACAAGGAGAAATTTTCTTTCAAAAGCAAGGGAGGATCGTGGGAAGCAAATTTCAAAGGGTAAGGGTTTTATACTAGGGATTTAAAGCTAAGGGCATGTTTGGCAATTCATTTGTCACATGCCCACTTCTCAGGGTCTAAAAATCCAATTCTTATTCTAATTTCTCCCAAATTTTGCCATAACTCTAATTAATAAATCCTGAAATCATAACTCTAATTATCTCGTGCCAATATGCCAATGAATTTCGGAACCGAAATCCAATCAATCAGCCTTTAGGTCATTTTTTTCGGTCCGGACCCATAACTCTAAAAAATCCAGGAAAATTCCTATAATTCCTAAAAAATAAGAAATACATGATCCTACACTCCAATTTCATTTTTCAAACCCCTAGCATTTAAATTTTCACTTCAATTCACAAATCAAAGGACAACCTATGTACAAAATTTCATAATTTCGATTTCTGCAATTTACCTGGAAAATGTTATACATGCATGTACATGCATATGCTAGTGCAACAATAATCATTTATCTATAATATAGAGGAAAATGCATGTGCAGGTCACTATATATATGCACTCAAACCTAACCCATCCGAATTACCAATATGCCCATCACATCAGTAACGGGATGTTACAGAATCACTCTAACCCAGTGAGCTAATTACAATAGCAAGAAGCAAGAAAATCGGCATGCTGATCGATAATGGAAGATTTGAGGAAACTGTAAATATCACACGTGATTTCAATGTTCAGCTCATAAGTTCATCCCCACAACTTAAACTGTATTTCCTTAGGGTTACTATGTTTGAAATTTAGGGAAGTGAAGAATTCGAGAGTGAGCTCCTGGTAGACAGGATATTGGAAGCATGTAACCTTGGTCCATTGAATTCTTTATGCTAGATTCTCTACCCTATCTTGCAACTCTAGCCTATTAAGCGTATCAAAATCAAAATATTTCGAGACTACTATTTGTTTACATTAAGGGATTGAAAACAAATACCTTCCTCCTCTGTGTAGATTAGGAAGGGTGCTATGAAATCTACCACCCAGGTCCTTCGTCCTTGGCCTGGGACTTAATTTGTTCCCGATGATTGGTTGCACTTCGCTGACTGCTTAATGCGCGGCATGCTGGATTGTAAATTGGTGGAAGTTAGAATAAAGTGGAAATTTGGAAGTTGGTTAGAGAGAAGTGAGAGTGTATGGAGGTTTTAAACTTAGAGAGATAAAGTTAAAATGAAAGTGAGTGAAAAAATGAAGGACAAAGTGAATATATAGGCGAAGGAAGGTAAAATGGTAAAAATTTTAGCTGAAAATCGTATGGACAATTTTAGCCTACTGTAAGCTACAATTGTGACCTACAATATTTTCACTAATTTCTAATTTTTTGTTGTCCTTTTACACATTCCTGAGATCACTTCCTTACTCTTTATAGCTCTTTCACCTCTTTTTTTTGCTTACTTCTGCGATCATCTAACTCATGTCAAAGTCTTATTCCTTCTTGACCTTATTTGGAAATGAAATAACCTAACTAGGGATTTTAAACCCTCTAAATGCTAAAGGAAATAACATGGAATTAATAATGCATGGGTTGCCTCCAATGCAACACTTCTTGTAATGTCGATAGCTCGATGCTCTTCTTGTGCTCAAGGTGGTTCAAATAAATAATGTAATGGTAGTGCAGTCATCGATCTTACCATTTACACATGAGCCACCATGCCCTGGGTTCCACCTTCCTTCTACTTTACTTTCCTTTGCTTTCTCCTCTATGATCATTTCTTTCTAAATGCATTCCTAAGATCCTCAATATCTTCCCATTTTCCTCGATTTTCAGTTTCTTTGATGTTAGTTGGAATTAAGGGAGAATTGTTTTCATTCTTTAATACAATGAAGGTTCTTTGATGCTTTCTGAACCCTTAGAGTTAGCTCACCCCATCAATGTCAATTATTGAGCGAGTAGTAACCAAGAATGGTCGTCCAAGAACCATAGGGGTTTCCACATCTTCTCCAATATCTAATACAAAGAAGTCTATGGGGAAGGTAAAAATATCAATCTGTACTTGCACATCCTTAATAATACCCTTCGGCCGATGAACTGTTCTGTCCGTCGTCTTCACTAGCATTTTATTGGGTTCTAACTCTTCTAACCCCAATTTTTGACTAAAGTTATAAGGCATCATGTTAATACTTGCTTCCAAATCTGTAAATGCCCTATCTATTTTAACTCAATTGATAATGCAAGGAATGTAAAAATCTCCTAGGTCCTCTTTCTTTTGTGATATATTAGGGTTTTCTTCCACTATGTGCTCTTAAACCTTCTTTTTGATTGATTCCTTTAGTGTGAGCCTTGTGTTATGTTAAGTCCTCAACATTGTTTAATACAACCTATTAGAATTCCTCATCACCTTACTTGAATGTGACTTCCGCTGAGCTATAATAGGGTATGGAAATTTCGGTCAAGGTTCCTTGATTGGCTTAATTACAAGCCCACATGGAAGGAATTCCATATTTGTTTTTCCTTCTCCATTGTCTCCATCTTCTTTCATATGTTGGAGTTTCTCTTTCTGGGTTTGAGTAATGGCCATGATACATTCCTTTAGGTTAGATTCGGTATTGCTTGGAATGGTTCCTGCATTTCTAGTTGAAATTGCCTTTACTAGTTGACCTACTTAGACCTCCGGACTGTGTATTAAAGAGGCGTGGTTCTTAGTGACTTGCTCGAAATTGCTTTCAAGCCTCCTATGTGCATCCTCCATGCCTCCAATTTTATCTAAAGTCCTATCCAACTTGGATTCCATTGAGCTTAGTTTATCTTGTTGGAAACTTGATTGTCCATAGGGTCTGAATTGTCCTCCAGCATTATTTGTCCAAGAGAAGTTAGGGTGATTCTTCCACCCATTGTATGTGTTATAGTAGGGATTATTTCCCCCTCCTCATCCATATTGAGTTCCCATATAATTAACTTGGTTTGGATTGTTATCCTTTATCAAGAAGTAGTTCATCATATCATGGTCTATCTATCTATAGGGTTCACACTTTAGTTGCTTTGATTGACACTGAGCACCAAGCCTTCATGTTGTTGAGTTGTCAAGTTAAGTTGTCAATTTTTACCTTTATCTCTGTCATTCGATCAATACCTACAACTCAGGTAGTGGGTTGACTACTTCGCTTTTTCGTCCATAGGAAGCGATTACTCACCATCTCCTCTATCAGCTCTTTTGATTTATCCATTGTCTTTCTAATTAGTGATCATCCTGAAGTTTCATCAATTGTTACTGTCGTATATAGGGTTACTCCGTTATAGAATGTTTGCAACAAGAACTCATTAGGTAAGTTATGGTATGGGTATTTTCGTTGCAAGTCCATGTATTGTTCACACGTTTTATATATTGATTCACCATCACTTTACTAGAAGTTATAATCTTCTTAATAATCTTCATAGTCTTGTTAAGGGGAAAATACTTGTTTAAAAAGGCACGAACTTGTTGATCCCAAGTGGTGACCTTGGTTGGGTTAAGGGAATGGTACTCCACCTTTGCTCTATTTCTTAGGGTAAAAAGGAAAAACCTAATTCTAACTAAATCCTTTGACATCTTATAGTACTGAAAGGTATCGTAGATTTCAAATAAGTTTACTATATATGCATTGGGATATTCATTCTTTAGTCCATAGAATTGCACATTCTGTTGAAGCATGTTTAAGAGGGCTGGTTTAATTTCACAAGAGGCTACTTGTACGAGTGGCCTAGCTACTCCTTAGTTAGCTGCATTGAACCCTGGTCTTTTGAAATCCATATGGGTTCTTTGTTGACGTCCTTTGTTCACTCCTGATCCAAATCTTGCTAAAATTCCTCGACCATTATTGCTTTTGTGATTTCTTGTTCTTTTCACGCTGAGCTTTCCTAATTGATTATTTTAATTGAGTGATATCTAGCTCTAAGGTTTTAGCTGCGTAGCTCAAACTTCTTACGACTCTTGTGTTCATACAAGAGCACAAATTCAGAAATAGAAAGAAAGAACAAAAAAAAACTAAAAAGTCTTAAACTAAAGAATTAAACTAATCACCTCTCCAGCAATGACGTGAAAAACTTGATTATGGTTTGGTTGTGTGTAAGTTTTGAAGTGAATCACACGTTAATACAATGCTGAGAAAACGATATAAGAATGCACGAGAAGGGGGGGTTGAATTGTGTATTCCCCTTTTTGAAAATCTTTCAAAACTACTTGTTAGAAATAAAATACTTTTATAGAATTTCCGATAGATTCTAATTAATCAAAAACTTTGTTTCAAACCAAGTAATGATAAAACTTGAATCTAAAAAAGAGATAGAGTAAGAATAGTTGACACAGCGATTTATCCTGGTTCACACCAAGCTGTGGGCTACGTCCAGTCCTTAGAGTTCTTTATGAGATTTTCACTATCTCTTCAACTTTACAAGTATTCTTTGGGAGCCTCTTCAGGTCTCTACAACTAGTATTCTTTCACACTTAGCCTCTGCAGGCTATATGTACTACTTTCTCACAGATAAGTGTTTAAAAATTTGTTACAGTAAAAATAGCTCTCGGCTAATTTGCACAGAATGCTTTTACGATCACGTAAATGTAATTCAGCTCACGTTTCAACTAACTTTGCAATCTTCGACTTCGACTTGTATTTATAGCCTTCGTCTCCAAATGCTTCTTGATTCTTGTTTCTTGAATCTTGCTTCTTGAATCTTTAACAGAAACGGTTAATCAGTTGAGTTCTGTAACTAAACCGAACTGACTCTTGCGTCTGCTTTTCTGTTCGTGTCTTCGTCTGTTTTTTTGTTCACAACTTCGTCTGTTTTTCTGTTTGCGTCTTCGTATGTTTTTCTGTTCGCGACTTCGTCTGTTTTTCTATTGAGTCTCTGTCTGCGTCTGTATTTCTCTTTTGCATCTGCGTTGCTTCGTCTTTGTTTATTTTGTGTCTGCGTTTGTTTATTTCTTCTACGTTCTTCGTCTACGTCTTATTGTGTGTTTGCGTCTGTGTTGCTTCGTCTGTATTACTTCGTCTGCTTTACTTCGTTTGTTTTGCTTTTCTTTTATTTTGCTCTTTGTTATACATCAAAATTATATCTGAGTAAAGTCAGTTTGACTTAACAAGTTTATTGTTAGCCTTCAATAATTTGCAAGCGCATGATTCATTAGTATAGTATCAATGATGTTAATCCCACGAGGAGGGAACTAATTTAATCCTAAAATCTAAAGTTAGAAACAAATATCCAAAATTCAAAATGTAACAAAACTAAATTGAGAATTTAATTCAATCAATCAAATTAAGAATCAAACATGAAAATACTAAGTACTAAGCAATTACAACACACCTAGGAATCAACCAAAAGAAATTACCAGTTGAGAGAAAGGGAATTTTACGTATCTTTAATGCTAACCTAACTTATTATGAATCATAAACCTCAATAAAAATTATGGACGTTGCAATCTCTTAATTCACAACCTATCCAAAACCCTAATTAGTTTTGAAGTTCTCTAACAAACTATCAGAAACCTATGCAAGATCTATCTTCACAAAATTATCAATATGATTCAATTTCTGTTTTTATTAAATCAACTAACTCTCGTTAGTCCAATTTAAACTGTTTTTGTTCGATTCACCCTATCAGTTTATTATTAAATTATGCAATAGCAGAATCAAACCACAATAACATCCAATAAACACATAAACAATCAGATTTTCATTAATTCAAGGATAAAATTCCAAAGGTGAGTTTAGAACATCCTCAAAATTCTAGATCCTATCATCATTTGTTTAATCCAATTCTATACAATAATAAAATTTATATAAGAGGAAATACAATCTATAATGGAAGAAGGGAGGCAGCGACATCAGGAAACCTCCTTATCTGGGAAGTACTTCCCGTCAGCTTCTTCTCCTCTTCTCTCTTCCTTTTTCTCTTCCTCTATCTCTCGATGATTTCTCTCTAGGGTTTCTAAAGGTGGCTTATACAAAATCTCTCTCTTTGCCTTGGTTTGTTATTCTTTAAATATCCTCCTATGTTTTGGGTAACCCTAAGGTTTTTCCAAGGTCTGAAAGGTCCAAACAATCCCTAAAAATTTGGTGTTCTTGAGTGTTTGCACATTTGCTTGATGCTGGCCACGATTGTGGCCATTCCCTGGGCTTCAGTCATGATCGTACCATATAGGCCATGATTGTGGGTCAAATTTGGTGCTTCTGACCGTTGTTTCGGCCTGAATGTATCTGAAACTTCTCCATTCCTCGATGTTGATCCTGAAACACTAGTAATATATCATGGTACCTCCAAAACATAATATTTAAGCTCAAAGACTTGTACTAACCCATAAAATAATTAAAACATAAATAATTAACAAACTAACACAATTCTAACCTAAACACATACTCAATGATTGAATTAAAAACTAAACACATCAAACTATGCCCTAAAACACGATGCAATTTACACTTATTAGTAACATCAATATATAAGAAAGAGAAGTTTCCATATATGTTTTTAAAGGCTTAACTAAAGTTTCCATATATGTTTTTAAAGGCTTAACTAACATCCATACCATATTGTAACATTTATGGCAGTAACCATTACAATTAGGAATGATGAGCACTAACCTATATGTGGGAGTGACTAGGCATGTACAATTAACCTTAAGGTGCACCATACGAAAATAGTTACAATTCAGAATGGAGCAACTCTTAAACTTATAGACAAAATGACTACACTCTAACTAAATATTTACAGTACCAAGCACCTCAAGTTAAGGAGCTAACGCTGGAAGATATGATGGACAATTTATTCAAGAATCAATCATGAGGCATCAGGAAATAGAGGCTTATATACAAAATATGGTGAATCGGATCGAACAGTTGGTAAAGATAATATCTAACGAGATATAACAGTCTATTTGGTTGAGGGTAATAGCATTTCTATTACCTATCTATTCCTACGTATTAAGTAATCATTGTTTGGTTAGAGAAATAGCAAGGGAATAACCATTACATAGATTAAGAATTCATCGACATAGGGGAATAGCTAAAGATGCTACCACCCCGTCTTTACCTATTCTGCACACATTCGAAATAGGTAAATGGAAGCTTCATTTTTTTGGGACAACTTTTATCCCTCTCTCTTATGCAGCAACACAGCCATCTTTCTCACTCATATAGCAACACACCTCTCTCTTGACGACTCTCACTAATGCTCTTCGTCTTTGGTTTAGTGGCCCTCTTGCGCTCTTTATGCTCTCATCTCTTTTCTCCACTCATGGTCTTCATCTCTAGCTCATATAGTTATAGAAGGTTTCGTGTCTAGATTAGTTATAAAGAGAGAGAGAGAGAGAGACGGGAGACCTGGAGAAGGTGAAAAACAAAACAGTTTAGATAATAGGGATGTTTTAAGTATTGCCTAGAATGGCGGTCTTCGATCTTGATTCCACTCTCTGGCCTTTCTATTGGTATATTGCTGCTCTTCTCTTTTTCTTCGTTGTCATGTGTGTTTGTGTTTTGCAATACTCTTATTCTTATAGTGTTATATTAATCTCTTCAATTTTCTTTCTTTTCTTCTTTCTAGATTTTAGGTCTTATCAAATTTTGGGTTCATTTTTGCAATTCATAATAAGTTATGCCTTTGGTTGTCTTCTCCTTTTGTTTTCTTGTACTCCATACAATTGTTGTTAAAAGCATATTATATCACCATGAAATTGTCAAAGATTAGATATTTGCCTCTCAATAGTGGGGCTTTTGCTGTTTTTGGGTTGGGACGTGTTGGTAAGAGGATATGGGTCGATGGTATGGAGTCTTATTCTTGCTCTTTCCTCTTATTTGTAGGTTTATCTAAACTCTGAATTGAACCGAGTAATATGAGCAAGTGATTAATAAATGAGTATTGGTTTAGGAGATTTATTGGGTTTTCCCATGAATTTGGATTCTTAAATTTGTTCAAAGACTTGTATTAACTGTGAGCTTTTCCTGTAGCATACAATATGAACAGCGAACTCAGCAATTCTTTGTTTCTAATGGGTTACTATGTTGTATGCTTATAAATAATAGCCTATAAATGAAGCAAAAGCAATGAATATCATGCTGCCTGGTTCTCGTCATGTGGCAATCCAATTTGAACCTTGGTGCGAGGAGAAAGCACATATGTTTGGAGCAAAGGACCCATCAAAGAGCCCTAATTTTGTCTCTGGCATGAAGACCAGATTCTTGTGTAAGATATGTTTGTTTCTAAAGTGTTAGGTGGAAATGACATGTTCAATGTGGGCAAAACCAACAAGGATCATTAAAGGATTTAAACTTCAAATTTTTCTGTTCATCAAATCAAATGTTATATTGCTTAGTGAGCATGTTCAGTGGACTTAATTCATTTTGAAGGTTTTTTTTCCTATTTTAAATAGCATCTTCCATATACAAAAAGCACCTTGTTCTTTTACCTCCTTCATATAACTTCCTCCCTAAATGTAAGATGGGAGGGTAGTCTAATGTGTTGTTTAGTCTTTTTTGCTGCGAAACCTTTTTAACATTTTATGTTTATGAAAATAAATGTATAAGAAGGAAATGAACTTTAATACATTACAATTTTTCGGATCTAATGCAATGTCCCTTGGTATCAAGTATTGTTTTACTTTTCATTTCATTGGTTTATGTAAATATTTTTGAGTTAGAACCACTATATGGTTTTGTAGTGTAGATAAGAGTTGTTTTAGCAAGGATATGCATCGTTAAAAACCTAATGGACTGGTTTGTTCCTATGGACAGTAGTCATTTTTAGCTATCGAAATATGCCTTCTTCATTTCTATTTACCAGGAGTTTGGAACAATGTCACAATCCTTTCGTATTGTCTTCAAAAGATTATTCTAAAGTTATACCAACTAATAATTTCACCCTTTTAATTGTTCAAGCATTAAACTTGCTTTAGTTTGTCATTTTTATCCCACAATCTCAAACATAAAAGTAAGCTACATGATGGCTTTTGCGTACTTATATCACTATTAGTTATATATGTCTTTGTCTAATATAGAATTGCTGACTTCTACTTTAGATTGAACCCTTAAATCAATTTTCTAGCTCTATGATAGAGGGTGCGACAAAGTGGAATCCTATTTGTGTGGGGGCGTCTATTGGCCCCCAAATTTTTTTCTCTCTAGTTAAGCATGATCTAAAGGAATTTTGAGGTTTTGATGGATTTAATTATTTTGGGAGTTATTATTATGGTAATGTTAGCAAGATTATGTGACATTGGTAAATTGAATTAAAGTGTTAAGGTAGTAAGATTACTTGAAGGGCATTTTTGAAAGACCAGTTAAAGATAAAAGATACAAGGCATATAAGGAAGGGTATAATGGACTTTTTGGGCTTATTAAAAAGTAAATAGGAGAAGATAGAAGATAGGCTTTGATGTGAAGAAGCAAAAAACAAAAATTAGAAGGAAAGAAGGAGAGAGTTTTTGTTTTGAGAGGAAAGAAACAAGAAAAGCTAGATTTTGATTTTTCTTGGTCCTAAAGAGAGATTTTGAAGTTATTCAGGAAGAGAAAAAGGTAGAAGATGATGAGAGCTTCCATTAGAGCCAACAAACTCTTCATTTGGTAAAGATTCAAGGTAAGTTGAATTTTAATCTTTGGACTTTTGAAAGGGTTTTGATTCATACAGCTTAAGAAACATATGGGTTTAAGGATTCTAGGATCATATTAAGTGAATATGTGTTGTGGGTTCTCCAATTTGAATCCCTATTACTATGAGAATTTTTGTCTTTGATAAAGGAAATCAAAGGAGGCAAGAGGAGTAAGAGTAAGGGCATTTTGAGCAAAGTTTCAAGCAAGGAAACCAAGGTGGGTATATGTTTATAATAGAATTAATAAGCCAACAAATGTTTTCTTTGAATCAAGGAAGTTTAATGTTTTTAAATTGCATCATAAATGTTGCATTTGGTGCTTTTTGAATGAATTGAGAATTTGCTATATGTTTGATATGTGAATTGGGTTGATGATTTGTGAAAAGAATTTGAAAATGATTCTTTTAAAAAGATACATGCTTATGAAATTATGTTTTTGGAAATAGTTTTCGAAATATTTCATGTTCATGAAAATCAAGTTTCGAAAATGTGCTATTTTGGGCAATAAGTTTACAAGTTATGAAATATATGTTATGTGGGTTTGGTTTGGTCCCTTAAGTATGTCAAGTGCACTTGATTAAAAATGCTTCTCCTGCCTGCCCGTTGCGGACTCCCATAAGTTCACGGTCATACAAGACCATTTTGTAGGATTGTGATAGTACGTTCTGTTCACGGCTACACAGGACCCTTATTGAAAATGTGTAGTACGTTTTATTTTGGACCTTCCAAACCATTTTGATGTGCTTATGTGCTCATGATATATTGACAAGTTTGATGCATTCATGATTTAAAATTTGTGAATTTCAGTTATGAAATTGAGAATGATACTTTGATGAATTTAATAAGAACTTTGTATATGGCAAATGAACATTTCAAAGGTTTTGCTTAATCTTTCAGTTATAAACTGTTACCCACGAGCTTTCAAGCTCACCCCCTTTCACTCCCATCTCCAGGTGATGAAAAAGAGATCGGTTGAAAGAGAGTCAAGGCATTCATTCCATTATGCATATTTTTGTATTTTAAGTTAGATTGATGTAAAAACAAGACTTTGGACGTATGTCAAGAATTATGGGATTTTATATCTTTTGTTGTATTTCGAATTTTTGATATTGATGATGTAATATGGCTTGGAATGCCATTAAAGTTTTTTAAACATTTATCTTATGAAGTTAATGAAATATGGATTTGTGTATGGACATGGAATATGAATTTGTATATGGATGATGATGATGAATGTTGATCAAAAAGGGTTGGTATATATATTTACATAAGTGAGACATTATGGAAATGAAAGATAGGATTTTGTGGATGATGAGAATCAGATGCAAGTGATGAATGAAATGAGTAGATATTAGAGAGCTTAATGGAATAATATTGATAGTTGAAATCGTTATGAATGATATTGTAATAGAGGAAGTGAATTTGGGATAATTCTTAAGTTTTTCATGAGGGTAAATGTGTGTTCTGATTTCCAAGAGAAAACTGGACTAATTTAGGTGTAATTAGATAAAGTGGTATTGATGAAAGTTGTAGCTTGTCTTTTGATCTTTCCAACGACATATAGTATGCCTTTTTTGGACATGGGAGTTGAAAGATGTGATTTTTAGAAGTTTAAGATGTTGTTTGGGATGACATTTTCAGACAACCACATTGATGTGGAATTTATACCCTTATAGAAGTAGAAATTGTCTTAAAGTTCTTCATAGAAGTTGTAGAACTTCCTTTTAACTTGTCATTGGTACCAAATTTGTAAAATTTGGAGTTCTGAGTCAAAAGATATAAGATTTAGAAGTTAAGATGTCGGAAGAAGAAATAGCAAGAGGAGAAGCGCAAAAAGTCGGGATCGTGCTTAAGCACGATCGCGACTTTTGCGGCCACGCTTCATCTCGCGATCGCGACCCGCTGGTTTCCCCCTCCAACTGAACATGTTTTACTCTTTTAATCATAATTTTTTCGTTCGAATTTCGATTAATCTGATTTTTGAAGTGTTGGATCCCTAAGACATTTCTCTATCTCTCCATAAATGATTGACAGCTTTTAAAATTAATTTGAAAAGATGGATTGAATCAAAATAAGAGGATCTGTTGGAAGAATATGAGTTGGATATTTTTCACTGAACATGCTTCAGTATTTTAGTGATACCTTGAACTGTAGAGCTCCAAATGAGATTATTCTTGTTTCTAAATAAACTAGACGCATATAGATACAGATATTATGAAGAGAGTAAATTTTTATTCTGCCTCTAATATTTCCAATTTCTGGAAGGAATTTGAGCGTAGTGTACAGTTTTAGTTTAGTAGCAGCCTGGAAATGTTCGGGCTATAACTTTCAAATTTATGCTCCAAATTGCATTATTTTGGTGTCATTGGAAACTTAAGACAATGAGAAACAAATGTTCTGAAGAAGTCAAATTGAAATTATAGTTGGAAGTTTCCCAAAATCTGTTCAGAAATAGGAGAAATGAGTTCATTTTTTATGATTGACTTGTGTGGGCACGCCACCCATATGGGACGATGGCTAATGAGGGTTCATTGGAACAACCCTACAAGATAATACACACACTCACATCTTATGATATTTAGAGCAAAAGTTGGGTTCCAAAATTTCCTATGTTGATAACACATTCATCAGATCTTATTTGTGTCTCTTATACTTAATGTCACCTCAAATTCAGAAATCCACTCATATAGTTGGATGCTTTACATCAGATAAAATGAATAAATTGAAATGATTGGAGAAATTAGTATGAATGAGTAGACAGTATAAAAATTCAGTGTGAAATCAAAGGAAAATTAATGAATTGAGAAAAGCATTCAAGGAAGGAAGTCATTTGGGAAATTGAAAATAAAGTGAGAAATAAGGAATCAATTATTTAAGGAATTATGAGAACCAATTATGGGCATATAGAGCTTTGGAAACATTTGTTCAAGTTAACAAATGCCCCGACAGTACGATGGTATTAAAGATTAAATTGATCCAAACAAAATGGATCAATTCGTGATTATGATCATAGAGGATATTTGGAGTGCATTTGAAAAGTGAAGAGAATATTTTTGAACATTGAGATTAATCTTACATATCGTGGATGTAAAAACAATTTTGAGAAATTATAACACTGATGTTAATTATATCGTCTGGATTTGAAGATTTTATAGTATATAATGATGTTGTATAAGAGATTTGGATAAAATCCAATGCAGCATAATAAAGCGATTTCATATGTATAGAGACAACGAAAGTCCTATGGGTTGATTATTCGATACATGATTTAGAACAACTATAGTAGTGATTGTTCTGAAAGTGTGGGGACAGTATATGTTTAAGAACATCGTGGATATATAAAAATATATAGATCATTAAAGTTGAGGTAATTATTGAGTTGAGAGAATTGAACACTACATTGAGACAATGGATAGAAGTACTGAAAGATTATGACGATACAAATGAGTATTTTCTAGTAAAGTTAGTGTGGTATCTGATACATTAAGCAGAAATCCCAATAGCAATAAAGAATGAATTCAAATATTGAGGTTGTCAGATCTAGTGCAAAAAGAAGCATAGAAAGTGGAGTTGAATTTTAGGAAAATCAAGTATAATTTACTATGGAATTAAAGATTAGTTTCACATGAAAGGATTTACTAAGCCCAAATTGAGGATCTAGAAATTGTGAATCTTACAAAGAGGTCAAAAGGGAATACAAATTTTGAGTTCGAATAGGAAAAATGATACTTTGTGTTGGAAATAAGAAGTATGTGTATCGATAAAGATGTTTAAGCAAAGAGATTTTTAGATAAGCAGAAATAACAACCCATGATATACATTCTAGTAGGAATACGCTGGAACACCATTTAGCGGCTAAGAATTTAGAATCAAGTGACTGAATGTTCGAATTGTCGACGGTCTTAACTGTTGGGCCCCGATTCGCATGAAGCATGTTTAAATTATGTTGAGGTATGTTTAATTTATTTTGCGATTTTAGTTTGAGAATTTTTATTTGGTAGGAATAAATTGAGGATTTTATGGTGTAGGTTATGATTATTAAATGAAGGGATTTAGTGAAATTCGATTTGTTGAGAAATTTTTATTTTGTGATGTATGGTTAGTAGTAAAAAGAATTATATGAATTGAGGGTTTTACGCATTTAGGTGATTGAGATTGTGTGGATTTAGTTCAATTAGAGCTTTAATAAATTGTTGATAATGAGGAAGATGTAAATGTTTTAAGGCTTAAGGTAATCAAGTGGGCTTTTAGCCTTTGATATAGCTTTAAAGAGTAAAGGAAGAAAATGGGGTAAGGTCCATTTAAATAGTTATTAAATGAGCAAGATGGAGTCTTGGGCTTAAGTTATTAAGTTAAAGAGTTAGGTTAAGAATTAGGGTTTTAAAGGAAAGAAACCAATTGAGCTAGGGTTTTTAAGGTGGATTAAATGAAAAAGAAAGGAAGCATTTGGGTTTTTAAGTGGGAGCCCACGAAAATTCAAATGGGAAGGAGGGAAAGGAAAATTTGGGAAAGGTTATAAGGAGGGAAACTACTTGGGCTTGAAGACTTGGGCTTAGAGTTTAAGTTAAAGGGTGAGGATAATGTAAGGAAGCTTGGAATTGTTCTAAAGAAAGGAAAGTTTCCTAAGGCTTGTAAGAGAGAAAATTTTCGAAATTAAAGAGGAAGAAAGCCTTTGGGCTAGAGCCCAATTAGGTGGATAAGTAAGGGAATAAAATAGGCTAAAGGAAGGAAATAAGAGTAGGGTGAGAAGTTGCCGTGAATGAAGGAGGGAAAGTTAAAGAAAAAGAAAAGAAGAAAAGTCAAGGAGAGGGTTAGGTTAGTGAGGTGTCGTATTTTAGCTTAGGTTAAGTGAGAAAGGCTTTTGGTTTTAGGTCATTTCTAGCATCATCCGAAACACACAAGAGAGAAGAGTGTCGAAAAGTTCCAAAGGAGAAAATAGAAGAGATGGGTTTCAGCTAGTGGAGAAGAAGGAGAAGAGAAAGAAAAGCTTAGGTCTTTGTGTTTTATACAAGAAGAAAGTGTAAAGGGAGAAGCTATCCTCCATTAGAAACAAGAAGAGAAGTCGTGGGTCATCTTCAAAGGTAAGAAAATTTCAAATTTTCGTGGATTTATAGTTAGGATTTGTTGTCTTTCTTGCTTAAATGGTGGTTTGAAGAATGATTTATGAAGAAAGAAAGGAAAGAAGAAGAGTTATGAAGTTGAAGCAAAAATCTGATTCTCGTTAGTTTCTTATTAGGTAGAAGATTTTCAAATTTTGTTGGCTATTTAAGATAAGTGTTGATGTTAATGGTTTAGATAAAATATAAGTAAGATTATGTATTTTCCCATGCCTTAGAATTTTTCAGCATTGTTTCTTTTGCTAATTAGGGCTTGATTGTTAAGGTTTTGTATTTCATGCTTAACAATGGTGATTGGAAGCATTCTTTGAGAGGGAATAAGAAAAATCTGATTTTATGGAAGTAAAAACCTGATTTTCGTGGGTTAGGGATTTCGAAACTTCTTGATTGTATTGTTAGGTTTTATCTTTTCTTGTTCGCAAATGATGGTTGAAGAATGATTGTATGAACGAAAGGAAAAAAAATTAGGTGAGACTAGGTGGTTAAAAGTCAAGTTTTGTACCCTTCTTTAAAATTTCAGCATTTTTACTTTTTGTTAAATTGAGATTATTGTGCTTATGAAGGTGAAGTGAGGCATTGAAGGAAAAGGGAAAGAAGAGGGTTTATAGAGGTTTAAGAAATCAGCATTTGTGAGTCTCTTTAAGGCATGAGATGTTCAAAAATACTGCATTTAATTGAGCGAGGTTATGATGGTTATAGTTTAGGAATGGCATAGGCAAAGTTAGGTAGGTTTTAATTCATGTTTTCCATTCTTACGAATTTTCCAGCTTTGATGTTTAGTGTTACTTAAGGCTTTTATACTTTGATTAAGGACAAATAAGGTAATTGGAGGTATAAGAAAGGTATAAGTGAGAGTAGGTCGGGTTAAAGTCAAGTTTTTGCATTCTTGCCAATTTTCCAGCATAGTGACCCTTTGGTAATTAGACTTTTTGTGCTTTGATTAAGGTCCAATAAGGCACTTAGAGATTGAAGGAAGACATGTTGACCAATCCTAGAGCTAAAGAACTCAAGGTGGGTAATGCGTTTATACTTTGAATTAGAGGCCAATTTGTGTGATTTTGGAAAATCAAGAAACAAAGTATTTGGTTGAAAATTATGATTTTCGAATGACTAAATCAAATGTTTTTGAAATGATTTGAAGTTATCATTATCTGAAATGTTTTGACCAATTTGAGAAAATTGAAGCATATGTGATGAATTCGAAAGTGTTGCATTCTTTGTGTGATTAGATTATGTGTGATTAGATTATGCAATGTGCATGTTATGTGAAATTGTATGGCAAGTAAATGTTATGTGAAATTGTAAATGTCATTTTACGATATGACATAATATGCGAAAGTTAAGTTTCGAAATGTGCCTTCGGGCAATCCGATTTGCAAGCATAAATTACATGATTATGTGTTTTGTTTGGGCGAGAGAGTAACGTCCTGTTAGTCATGTGCACGTCGACGTATAGCCTTCTCCCGGCTGCCCGCTTGTGGGCCTACGAGATCCTGAGAAATCGGACTCGTCCTGTTTACGGTATAACCTTCTGGTTATCCGTCCTGTTTACGGTATAATCTTCGGGTTATCCGTCCTGTTCTACGGAACTCTCGAGCCAATTGATTGTGCATAGCATCTTTGCATGATTATGAATAGTGCATGCATTGATATATGTATTATGTGTCACATTCGAAAAAGGTGCTGCATGCACATGTTGAATTGTTCCAATTGCGAAGAATTTGAGATTTTGAAGAACTAAGTATTTGAGGTTTTCGCCTGGGGAATTATGAAATTGTTTATGATTATTTTGGGAAGTTGAAAATTTGAAAAAGAGACTTTGATGAATTTCTACTGCGAAATGTTTATACATGGAAAATAAGTTTAAAAGTGTTTTTGCTTCTGTTCTATTATAAACTTATTACCCACAGAGTCGTCGAGCTCACCCCCCATTTTTCCCCTCCACAGGTTTTGAGCAAGAATCTGGGTCATCGCATCGGGATTAAGGCAACTCCGATGCATTTTGATGGTTTTGGAGTCATATGTTAGAACATTTGATTTTAGATAGCATTTTGAAACTAAAGAAGTACTTTGTGTTTTGTTCTTCTAGACTTTGATGTATTTGGGCTAAAATGCCTTTGAAGCATTGTACTTGCTCATTTCTGTGAAAATGTAAGAGTTTGAAGTGAAAGTGTATTGTATATGTCTCCTTTAATATTTGAGGTGTCAAAGATAAAGTGTATTTAAGCATGTATGATTGTATGTTTGGAATTGATAAAAAGCAAAGATGAGATTGTATTTCAATTATGAGTTGGAAGTGAGTTGATGATTAGTTTGAGAAATGTTTAGAAATCTAAAGATTTTTATGTTGTTGCCCATTTGAGATAATTGAGTTGTTTTGGTAGTTGAATGATTGAAATTATGGAAGATTGAAGTGGTTTTATGCAGGTTTGTAGTTTGGATATATGAATTTGAAGATTTTGGCTAGATGCATTTTTAGGGGAGGTGCTGTCAATTTTTTTAAAAATGGGCAACCACTTGCTTTGGAGTTTTAGACCATGTTAGGATGTGAATTTGAATGGGAAGTCTTCTAGAAGTTCGTAGAGAATGTTAAGATCTTTAAAATGGTATAAAATGGGTCATTTCAGGACTTAAAATGAAGAAGTTATAGGGTTTGAAAGTTTTCAGATTTCTATTTGCGGATATTGTTCATTCTGCATTTTTGCAAAAATTTTAGAGGCGTTTTTCACCTTCTTAGAGACAGTTTCAAGTTTTGCTTTCTTCATAGAAAATGTAGCTTATCTTTTCCTCTTACAATTTGATGTATGATTTGCGATGTTTGAATATGGGAGCAAGAAGTTATGAGCATTTCAAGATTGCTATTACTGTTCATGCTGCAAAATTACTGTTCCATTGGTTTTTCATTTTAGCTGAAACTTTAAGTGTATTTTTTACCTCTCCTAATGATTGATTTGGCTTTTCCTTCCTTCATAAGAGTTGTAAATCATCTTTTTCCCTTTCCAACGAGGTATGATATGTCTTGTGCGGAGTTAGGAGTAAAAAGTTATGAGAGTCGGAAGTTGACTTTTTACTATTCATTTGGTCAATTCAAATTTTCCTCCTCTAACTTTTGCAATTGACTTCCGATTTTCCCAGTTTTCGAACCATTGGTTTTCTCAACAAATTTTCTACCCGCTCTCACGAAAATGTAAAATTTTCGGATTAGTTGAATTTTGTCAGAAAATTACTCGCAAGTTTGTTTGAACCATTTGTCAGATTTGCTTTCGTTTTTGTTCTTTCGTTTCGTTTCGTTTTCTGGTTGGAACCCGATTCATGTATAAGTATGAAGGTTTCAGACTAAGTAGTTGGATTCCGGTAATGAGTTCCAATATTTATGGTATCAGAGCCCAGTAATAGGATCTTACTTGGGCGCATGTAGTTGAGTTACACACATAAGTTTTTGAGGTGATTAAACGAGTGAAGAAAAGGATGATACTCTTTCAGGATATGAAAAAAAAACTTTATGGATGAATAGAGAAGCCCAGTAGTAGGATTTTACTTGGGCTATATGTTTGTTAAGATTGAATTTGGGAGAATGTGCTAAGTGATTGTTTGATTTAGATGACGAGAATGATGATTTTACATGGGCAATCTTCGGATAGGTGTCAGAGCGCCAATATTAGGAGCTTTCATGGGCACATGTGTATAAGTTACACACATAAGAAATTGTTAAAAGTTTCAGTTGATAGAATTAGTAGAAAGGAGAATCAGTGCATGGGTAAATATGGTAATTAGAGATTCAATGCCATTATATTGAAGGTGTCGAAAGTCTTTGGTTGAGAATTGGAGTCTCGGATTGTTAAGTTGATGTCCTTAACGGTCGGATGATTTCGATCTCGATCAGAGTACGTATCGACATTCCTTTCGATGTTTGGAATGAACTGAGCACAGAGTTTGATAGGATTAGGCATCGACGATTTCAAATTGATTGAGGAAAAGTAGGGGGACAAGTGGAACTTCATGACAATAGTAAATTTTTGGGTTTTACGAAGATGAAATTGGAACCTATGTGGGTATATGTTTATAATAAATGCAGTAAGCCATTTTGTTTTCGATACAAGAAAAAGTTAATGTTTTTCATTGCATCATGATTTTTGCATAAAGTGTGCCTTAAATGCATTAAGAAATTGTTACCTAATTGATATGTGATATATGATTCACGCAATGAATTTTCATGTACACAATTGAATTAATGGCTTATAAATATATATATGCGAAGTTAAAGGGAAGCTAATATGAAGAGTAATGATATTAGTATAAGTTCAAGAAGGTTAAATGGGTTGGTTATTGAGAGTATTTATGGGATGGATATTTGCGGTATCACCATATGAAAGTGAGTGTATTAAGCATTAAGGTAATTCATGTGTGGGCATGATAGATGGCGAAATTTGTGATATAAGGGATAATTTGTTAGCTATAGTTTTCCATAGTTTAAAGTTGAGATAAGAACTTCAATAATAAAGAAAAGAATAATATCTAGGATTAATGGAGTCTAAGTAGCAAGTATGTTTTAATAAGTGGACAAGAAGGGATAAATTTGATGATGTCACCTAAGTATATACGGCAATAAGTAAGGTCATTTCTCCATTGAGTTTTGAATGATTTGAGCATTTTTAACTTTGTGAGGATGATAGAAATAGGTCCTCTTGAGATATTAAGAATAGCCAATACTGTGATGATGATGATAGGTGATTTGATCAGGATTGCATAAAGAGTATAGATGATAGTACAAGAAAGCCGTTTTTCAAGAAGAATTTGATTAAGTTAGAATAAGTAGATCAGATATTTTTATATTAAAGATGATCATTGGAAGAACTGATCGGAAAGGAATAGTTAATGATCAGGAAGTGAGTGCACTCCTGAACGGAGATTTAAGTAAAGAGGTCATTAAAAAGTATGTATTATGATGACGTAAAGATCGCATGAATGAAGTTTTGAAATTGAGAAGACATTGATTTCTAATACGAGGAGTAATCATGTGAATTTGCAAATAAACTACAATATGAGGAGAAATTAGTATGAATAAGTCAACATGAGAATAAGTCCAAGTGAGTTATGAGGGAATGCAAGAAATAGAGAAAAATTATTTGAGGAAAGAAATCTTATGGAAAAAAAAGAAAGAAAGTGAGACAATGTATGGTATGAAGGAATCAGTTATTTAAGGAATCATGAGGGCTAATGAGGAGACACATGGAAATTGCTACAATTTGTTTATGATAACACATGTTCAATAGCACTATGGTATTGAAGACCCACATGATCCAAGATTTGATGATGTATGGAAGAATACATGAAGAAAAATGTTTAAAGCTTAGTAGGAATGTAAGTAAGACAAATTTCGAAGGATTCTATTGATGTAAACTATGCCATATGGATTTGGAGATTTTTATAGTGTGCATTGATGATGTATAAAGGATTAGGATAAAATCCAATACAGCATGATAAAGTGAGTTTGTATGCATGGAGGCAATTGCAACCGCATGAGTTGATAATTTGATACATGCTTTAGAATTGCTACACGAATAACTGTTTTGAAAGTTGGAGGCCAATATATGTACAGGAACATCTTAGAAATGAGCATGCAAGCCCAAATCGTAAGTACAAATCGTAAACGTTTGGGACAATTATTGAAGTGAGAAAATTTCATATGAGAATCAGGAGATTTACATAAATATCAAGGAATGATGATTGTACAAGTAAGAAATTCCAAGTGAAGCTAAGTGTTAGATTAGATGCATTAAGCATAAATCCGATGTTGGGATTACTAGAACTAGAGCAAAAAAAAGCATAGCATGTGGGACTTAGCATATCCCAAATTAAAGAGTATATTGCGAGATTAAAATCAGATTTGAATTTCGAGTTCCAATAGGAAAAATGATACATGGTGAATGAAATAAGAAATATATGAAATCAAGAAAGGTGATTAAGAAAGGGAAATGTTAACAAGTACAGTTGGTGATATACGTTACGCAACCTAACAGGAATACATCGAAAGATCTTTCAGTGATTAAGAATGTCGTGTAAGCAGGCGAATGTTTAAATTGATGGTTTTAACCATCAAGAATATGCTTAAGGCTTATCGTTGAAGTTCATAGGACCATGAGATCTAAGGGTAGTTCTAGCTGATAGAAGAAGTCATCGCTTTCATATTATGATGATGAGTAAGGCCTACAAGTTATAGAAGGCCAGAATTGAGAATGTTATTAGTAGGTGAATATGATTGAGTGATAAAACTTCTGTGAATTATGAAAGATGCATGTGTTTAAAGGATCAATGTCAAGAGCATGAAAATTAGCAAGAAGAGGTATAAGAGTTAAGTGTGTTAACACATAGTCATTTAGCACGACCCCAATGTAAATCCTCACATATAGGACAAGTTACCTCTGTGATACTCGAAGAGCTACATGTTTATACTCATTATGAGTACAAGCTTATGAACACATGGATATGAGTACTTGTTAATGAATACAATCATGCTAAGTTATGCTCAAGATCAATCAAGCAGGGTCAGGATGATATGCCATCTGAGCAAGTCATGAAAGGATTGATTGAATCCGTTAACTGAGTTCATTGAAAAAAAATTGAATTGAGTGATAAAGTAAAAGGGAAAAATAGAAGAGTATAAGAGGAAGTAAACCCTTCCCCATTAGATCCGTAAGATATGAATTTCGAGGACGAAATTCTTTATGAGGGGGAGAAATGTTGGGCCCCGATTCGCATGAAGCATGTTTAAATTATGTTGAGGTATGTTTAATTTATTTTGCGATTTTAGTTTAAGAATTTTTATTTGGTAGGAATAAATTGAGGATTTTATGGTGTAGGTTATGATTATTAAATGAAGGGATTTAGTGAAATTCGATTTGTTGAGAAATTTTTATTTTGTGATGCATGGTTAGTAGTAAAAAGAATTATATGAATTGAGGGTTTTACGCATTTAGGTGATTGAGATTGTGTGGATTTAGTTCAATTAGAGCTTTAATAAATTGTTGATAATGAGGAAGATGTAAATGTTTTTAAGGCTTAAGGTAATCAAGTGGGCTTTTAGCCTTTGATATAGCTTTAAAGAGTAAAGGAAGAAAATGGGGTAAGGTCCATTTAAATAGTTATTAAATGAGCAAGATGGAGTCTTGGGCTTAAGTTATTAAGTTAAAGAGTTAGGTTAAGAATTAGGGTTTTAAAGGAAAGAAACCAATTGAGCTAGGGTTTTTAAGGTGGATTAAATGAAAAAGAAAGGAAGCATTTGGGTTTTTAAGTGGGAGCCCACGAAAATTCAAATGGGAAGGAGGGAAAGGAAAATTTGGGAAAGGTTATAAGGAGGGAAACTACTTGGGCTTGAAGACTTGGGCTTAGAGTTTAAGTTAAAGGGTGAGGATAATGTAAGGAAGCTTGGAATTGTTCTAAAGAAAGGAAAGTTTCCTAAGGCTTGTAAGAGAGAAAATTTTCGAAATTAAAGAGGAAGAAAGCCTTTGGGCTAGAGCCCAATTAGGTGGATAAGTAAGGGAATGAAATAGGCTAAAGGAAGGAAATAAGAGTAGGGTGAGAAGTTGCCGTGAATGAAGGAGGGAAAGTTAAAGAAAAAGAAAAGAAGAAAAGTCAAGGAGAGGGTTAGGTTAGTGAGGTGTCGTATTTTAGCTTAGGTTAAGTGAGAAAGGCTTTTGGTTTTAGGTCATTTCTAGCATCATCCGAAACACACAAGAGAGAAGAGTGTCGAAAAGTTCCAAAGGAGAAAATAGAAGAGATGGGTTTCGGCTAGTGGAGAAGAAGGAGAAGAGAAAGAAAAGTTTAGGTATACAAGAAGAAAGTGTAAAGGGAGAAGCTATCCTCCATTAGAAACAAGAAGAGAAGTCGTGGGTCATCTTCAAAGGTAAGAAAATTTCAAATTTTTGTGGATTTATAGTTAGGATTTGTTGTCTTTCTTGCTTAAATGGTGGTTTGAAGAATGATTTATGAAGAAAGAAAGGAAAGAAGAAGAGTTATGAAGTTGAAGAAAAAATCTGATTCTCGTTAGTTTCTTATTAGGTAGAAGATTTTCAAATTTTGTTGGCTATTTAAGATAAGTGTTGATGTTAATGGTTTAGATAAAATATAAGTAAGATTATGTATTTTCCCATGCCTTAGAATTTTCCAGCATTGTTTCTTTTGCTAATTAGGGCTTGATTGTTAAGGTTTTGTATTTCATGCTTAACAATGGTGATTGGAAGAATTCTTTGAGAGGGAATAAGAAAAATCTGATTTTATGGAAGTAAAAACCTGATTTTCGTGGGTTAGGGATTTCGAAACTTCTTGATTGTATTGTTAGGTTTTATCTTTTCTTGTTCGCAAATGATGGTTGAAGAATGATTGTATGAACGAAAGGAAAAAAAATTAGGTGAGACTAGGTGGTTAAAAGTCAAGTTTTGTACCCTTCTTTAAAATTTCAGCATTTTTACCTTTTGTTAAATTGAGATTATTGTGCTTATGAAGGTGAAGTGAGGCATTGAAGGAAAAGGGAAAGAAGAGGGTTTATAGAGGTTTAAGAAATCAGCATTTGTGAGTCTCTTTAAGGCATGAGATGTTTGAAAATACTGCATTTAATTGAGTGAGGTTATGATGGTTATAGTTTAGGAATGGCACAGGCAAAGTTAGGTAGGTTTTAATTCATGTTTTCCATTCTTACGAATTTTCCAGCTTTGATGTTTAGTGTTACTTAAGGCTTTTATACTTTGATTAAGGACAAATAAGGTAATTGGAGGTATAAGAAAGGTATAAGTGAGAGTAGGTCGGGTTAAAGTCAAGTTTTTGCATTCTTGCCAATTTTCCAGCATAGTGACCCTTTGGTAATTAGACTTTTTGTGCTTTGATTAAGGTCCAATAAGGCACTTGGAGATTGAAGGAAGACATGTTGACCAATCCTAGAGCTAAAGAAGTCAAGGTTGGTAATGCGTTTATACTTTGAATTAGAGGTCAATTTGTGTGATTTTGGAAAATCAAGAAACAAAGTATTTGGTTGAAAATTATGATTTTCGAATGACTAAATCAAATGTTTTTGAAATGATTTGAAGTTATCATTATCTGAAATGTTTCGACCAATTTGAGAAAATTGAAGCATATGTGATGAATTCGAAAGTGTTGCATTCTTTGTGTGATTAGATTATGTGTGATTAGATTATGCAATGTGCATGTTATGTGAAATTGTATGGCAAGTAAATGTTATGTGAAATTGTAAATGTCATTTTACGATATGATATAATATGCGAAAGTTAAGTTTCGAAATGTGCCTTCGGGCAATCCGATTTGTAAGCATAAATTACATGATTGTGTGTTTTGTTTGGGCGAGAGAGTAACGTCCTGTTAGTCACGTGCACGTCGACATATAGCCTTCTCCCGGCTGCCCGCTTGTGGGCCTACGAGATCCTGAGAAATCGGACTCGTCCTGTTTACGGTATAACCTTCTGGTTATCCGTCCTGTTTACGGTATAACCTTCGGGTTATCCGTCCTGTTCTACGGAACTCTCGAGCTAATTGATTGTGCATAGCATCTTTGCATGATTATGAATAGTGCATGCATTGATATATGTATTATGTGTCACATTCGGAAAAGGTGCTGCATTCATATGTTGAATTGTTCCAATTGCGAAGAATTTGAGATTTTGAAGAATTAAGTATTTGAGGTTTTCGACTGGGGAATTATGAAATTGTTTATGATTATTTTGGGAAGTTGAAAATTTGAGAAAGAGACTTTGATGAATTTCTACTGTGAAATGTTTATACATGGAAAATAAGTTTAAAAGTGTTTTTGCTTATGTTCTATTATAAACTTATTACCCACGGAGCCGTCGAGCTCACCCCCATTTTCCCTCCACGTGTTTTGAGCAAGAATCGGGTCATCGATCGGGATTAAGGCAACTCCGATGCATTTTGATGGTTTTGGAGTCATATGTTAGAACATTTGATTTTAGATAGCATTTTGAAACTAAAGAAGTACTTTGTGTTTTGTTCTTCTAGACTTTGATGTATTTGGGCTAAAATGCCTTTGAAGCATTGTACTTGCTCATTTCTATGAAAATGTAAGAGTTTGAAGTGAAAGTGTATTGTATATGTCTCCTTTAATATTTGAGGTGTCAAAGATAAAGTGTATTTAAGCATGTATGATTGTATGTTTGGAATTGATAAAAAGCAAAGATGAGATTGTATTTCAATTATGAGTTGGAAGTGAGTTGATGATTAGTTTGAGAAATGTTTAGAAATCTTAAGATTATGATGTTGCTGCCCATTTGAGATAATTGAGTTATTTTGGTAGTTGAATGATTGAAATTATGGAAGATTGAAGTGGTTTTATGCAGGTTTGTAGTTTGGATATATGAATTTGAAGATTTTGGCTAGATGCATTTTTAGGGGAGGTGTTGTCCATTTTTTTAAAAATGGGCAGCCACTTGCTTTAGAGTTTTAGACCATGTTAGGATGTGAATTTGAATGGGAAGTCTTCTGGAAGTTCGTAGAGAATGTTAAGATCTTTAAAATGGTATAAAATGAGTCATTTCAGGACTTAAAATGAAGAAGTTATAGGGTTTGAAAGTTTTTAGATTTCTATTCGCGGATACTGTTCATTCTGCATTTTTGCAAAATTTTTAGAGCCGTTTTTCACCTTCTTAGAGACAGTTTCAAGTTTTACTTTCTTCATAGAAAATGTATCTTATCTTTTTCTCTTATAATTTGATGTATGATTTGCGATGTTTGAATGTGGGAGCAAGAAGTTATGAGCATTTGAAGATTGCTGTTACTGTTCATGCTGCAAAATTACTGTTCCATTGGTTTTTCATTTTAGCTGAAACTTCAAGTGGGTTTTTTACCTCTCCTAATGATTGATTTGGCTTTTCCTTCCTTCATAAGAGTTGTAAATCATCTTTTTCCCTTTCCAACGAGGTATGATATGTCTTGTGCGGAGTTAGGAGTAAAAAGTTATGAGAGTCAGAAGTTGACTTTTTACTATTCATTTGGTCAATTCAAATTTTCCTCCTCTAACTTTTGCAATTGACTTCCGATTTTCCCGATTTTTGAACCATTGGTTTTCTCAACAAATTTTCTACCCGCTCTGACGAAAATGTAAAATTTTCGGATTAATTAAATTTTGTCGAAAAATTGCCCGCAAGTTTGTTTGAACCATTTGTCTGATTTGCTTTCGTTTTTGTTCTTTCGTTTCGTTTTCCGGTTAGAACCCGATTCATGTATAAGTATGAAGGTTTCGGATTAAGTAGTTGGATTCCGGTAATGGGTTCCAACATTAACTGTCAAAGATATGTTTAAGGCTTGTAGTTTGGAGTCCATAGGAGCATAAGAACAATGTATAGTTCTATTTGACTTTAAGCATCACAATCATTATCGTGTTGATTTCATTAGAACACTATATGAAGAGTTAGATGACAAAAAGAGTCATTCGCCTCTTTATTTGCATGAATAAGGCTAAAGATGGTTGAAAACAAGAGTTAATTGGGGATGAAATGTTTATGAAAGTATCACCTTCCCAAGATGTGCCTAGATTGAGTGCAAGATGTCAAGTATGCTAGGAAATATTGATATGATTTGATATTGGTGTTAGTGCAGAAAGTGGAAAAATTTTGTTAGTAATATGAAATATATTGAGGAAACAGTTAAGATAATGTGATATCTGAATAAGTCATGA
Organism: Erythroxylum novogranatense; assembly: GCA_029891385.1. Taxonomy (NCBI): domain Eukaryota; kingdom Viridiplantae; phylum Streptophyta; class Magnoliopsida; order Malpighiales; family Erythroxylaceae; genus Erythroxylum; species Erythroxylum novogranatense. Next base: position 57,619,030 of record CM057228.1, on the reverse strand, counting down.
AAGGATTGATTAAATATGTTAACTAGAGCCATTTGAAAGAAATTATACGAGTGAAGAAATCACATGAAAGACTGAGGAAAACATAAGACAACTTTACCTTCATTTGTTTGATTAGTCAGGTAAGAATTTCGAGGAAGAAATTCTTTTAAGAGGGGGAGAAATGTTGGCCACCATATATTTTTTCTCTCTAGTTAAGCATGATTTAAATGAATTTTGAGGTTCTGATGGATTTAATTATTTTGGGAGTTATTATTATGGTAATGTTAGCAAGATTATGTGACATTGATAAATTGAATTAAAGTGTTAAGGTAGTAAGATTGCTTGAAGGGCATTTTTAGAAGACCACTTAAGGATAAAAGATACAAGGCATATAAGGAAGGGTATAATGGACTTTTTAGGCTCATTAAAGAGTAAATAGGAGAAGATAAAAGATAGGCTTGGATGTGAAGAAGCAAAAAACAAAAATTAGAAGGAAAGAAGGAGAGAGTTTTTGTTTTGAGAGGAAAGAAACAAGAAAAGCTAGGTTTTGATTTTTCTTGGTACTTAAGAGTGATTTTGAAGTTATTCAGGAAGGGAAAAAGGTAGAAGATGATGAGAGCTTCCATTTGAGCCAACAAACTCTTCATTTGGTGAAGATTCAAGGTAAGTTGAATTTTAATCTTTGGATTTTTGAAAGGGTTTCGATTCATATAGCTTAAGAAACATATGGGTTTAAGGATTCTAGGATCAATTTATGTGAATATGTCTTGTGGGTTCTCCAATTTGAATCCCTATTGATATGAGAATTTTTGTCTTTGACAAAGGAAATCAAAGGAGGCAAGAGGAGCAAGAGTAAGGGCATTTTAAGCAAAGTTTCAAGAAAGGAAATCAAGGTGGGTATATGTTTATAATAGAATTAATAAGCCAACAAATGCTTTCTTTGAATCAAGGAAGTTTAATGTTTTTAAATTGCATCATAAATGTTGCATTTGGTGCTTTTTGAATGAATTGAGAATTTGCTATATGTTTGATAGGTGAATTGGGGTTATGATTTGTGAAAAGACATTGAAAATGATTCTTTTAAAAAGATACATGTTTATGAAATCATGTTTTTAGAAATAGTTTTCGAAATATCTCATGTTCATGAAAATCAAGTTTCGAAAATGTGCCATTTTGGGCAATAAGTTTACAAGTTATGAAATACATGTTATGTGGGTTTGGTTTGGTCCCTTAAGTATGTCAAGTGCATTTGATTAAAAAGACTTCTCCCGCCTGCCTGCTAGTGGCATGGAGCTCCCTTGCGAACTCGCATAAGTTCACGGCTACGCAAGACTATTTTGTGGGATTGCAATAGTACGTTCTGTTCACTGTTACACAGGACCCTTATGGTAAATGTGTAGTATGTTTTGTTTTGGACCTTCCAAACCATTATGATGCGCTTATGTGTTTATGATATGTTGACTAGTTTGATGCATTCTTGATTTAAAATTTGTGAATTTTGGTTATGAAATTGACAATGATACTTTGATGAATTTAATAAGAACTTTGTATTTGGAAAATGAACATTTCAAAGATTTTGCTTAATTTTTCAGTTATAAACTATTACCCACGAGCTTTCAAGCTCACCCCCTTTCACTCCCATCTCCAGGAGATGAAAAAGAGATCGGGTGAAAGAGAGTCAAGACATTCGTTCGATTATGCATATTTTTGTATTTTAAGTTAGATTGTTGTAAAAACAAGACTTCGGACGTATGTCAAGAATTATGGGATTTTGTATCTTTTGTTGTATTTCAATTTTTTGATATTGATGATGTAATACGACTTGGAATGTCATTAAAGTTTTGTAAACATTTATCTTATGATGTTATTGAAATATGGATTTGTGTATGGACATGGAATATGAATTTGTATATGGATGATGATGAAGAATGTTGAGTAAAAAGGGTTGGTATATATATTTACATAAGTGAGTCATTATGGAAATGAAAGATAGGATTTTGTTGAAGATGAGAATCGAATACAAGTGATAAATGAAATGAGTAGATATTAGAGAGTTTAATGGAATAGTATTGATAGTTGAAATCGTTATGAATGATATTGCAATAGTGGAAGTGAATTTGGGATAATTCTCAAGTTTTTCATGAGGGTAAATGTGTGTTCTGATTTCCAAAAGAAAGTTGGACTAATTTAGGTGTAATTAGATAAAGTGTTCTTGATGAAAGTTGTAGCTTGTCTTTCGATCTTTCCAACGATATATAGTATACCATTTTTGGATATGGGAGTTGAAAGATGTGATTTTTAGGAGTTTGAGATGTTGTTTGGGATGACATTTTCGGACAGCCACATTGATGTGAAATTTAGACCCTTATAGAGGTAGAAATTGTCTTAAAGTTCTTCATAGAAGTTGTATAACTTCCTTTTAGCTTTCCATTGGTAACAAATTTGAAAAAGTTGGAGTTCTAGGTCAAAAGATATGAGATTTAGAAGTTAAGATGTCGGAAGAATAAATAGCAAGAGGAGAAGCACAAAAAGTCATGATCGTGCTTAAGCACGATTGCGACTTTTGCGGCCGTGCTCCATGTCGAGATCGCGACCCGTTGGTTTCCTCTTCTAGTTGAACATGTTTTACTCTTTTGATCATAACTTTTTCGTCCAACCTCTGATTGACCTGATATTTGAAGCGTTGGATCCCTAATACATTCCTCTATCTCTCCATAAATGATTGAAAGCTTTTGAAATTAATTTGAAAATTTTGGATTAAATCAAAATAAGGGGATCGGTTGGAAGAGTATGAGTTGGATTTTTTTCACTAAACATGCTTCAGTATTTTAGTGATATCTTGAACTATAGAGATCCAAATGATATGATTCTTATTTATAAATAAACTAGACACATATAGGTACATATATTATGAAGAGAGTAAATTTTTATTCTACCTCTAAGATTTCCAATTTTTGGAAGGAATTTGAGCGTAGTGTATAGTTTTAGTTTAGTAGAAGCCTGGAAATGTTCGGGCTAATACTTTCAAATTTATGTTCCAAATTGCATGATTTTGGTGTCATTAGAAACTTAAGACAATGGGAAACAATTGTTTTGAAGAAGTCAAATTGAAATTCTAGTTGAAAGTTTCCCAAAATCTATTCAAAAATAGGAGAAATGAGTTCATTTTTGATGATTGACTTGTGTGGGCAAGCCACCCATGTGGGACGATGGCTAATGAGGGTTCTTTGGAACAACCCTACAAGATAATACACACACTCACGTCTTATGATATTTAGAGCAAAAGTTGGGTTCTGAAATCGGGGACCAACAGCATCGGATGAGGCACGCCAGATATACAGCAACATGAAGTGTCTCAATTAATAGGTGAGTGCTGTATCAGTAGTTTCTGCACTTAAAGCTGAACTGGAGTAGGCACGACAACCCGTTCAGGATTTGGAGACTGAGCGTCGGTCCTCAAAAAAGAAATTAGAGAATGTCTTGTAGAAAGTGAGGAAAGGGCTGCTTGGAGGAGTAAAGAGCATGAGAAAATTCTTATATTTATAGATGATGTCAAATTTGACTTGAACCATGAAAAGAAAAATCGTTAAAGACTAGAAATAATCAATTCAAAATTGATTAATGAGCTGGCTGATGCAACAGCATCAGCAAAGCGATACATGTAGGATTATGAAAAGGAAAGAAAGGCAAGAGGACTCATAGAGGAAGTATGCGATGAACTTGTTAAGGAAATTGGCGAGGATAAAGCTGAAGTTGACACATTAAAGAGGGAATCAATGAAACTTCAGGAAAAAGTGGATGAGCAGAGGAAGATGCTACAGATGGTTGAGGTTTGGCATAAAGAGCATGTTCAAATGAAGTTGGCTGATGCAAAGGTGGCTCTTGAAGAGAAGTATCCACAGATGAAGAAGTTTGTAGCTGATTTAAAAACTTTCCTAATATCAAAAGGCACAAATTTAGATGTGAAGGAAATGAGAGAAGCTAAATTGCTTATGTAGGTAGCAACCTCTATGAATATTCAGGACATAAAGGCATTTGTGTATGAACCCCCTAACTCGAATGATATTTTTTTTGTTCTTGAAGATGTTAATCTTGGTGAAGCCAATGAACATGAGATTGAACCTTGCGTTGCTTATAGTCCTGCAAGCCATGTCTACAAAATTCACACTATTAGTAATAATAATAATAATAATAATAATAATAATAATAATAATAATAATAATAATAATAGTAATAATAATAATAATAATAATAATAATAATAATAATAATAATAATAATAATAAGGATAAGGATATTTTGGTCTTTTTGTAGGTTATTCCTTTGTTATTCCAAGTTCATATTTTCAAACCAAACACTGGCATAGAAATTCTTCAGTAATAAACCAAACAAAGTAATACATATTCTATTCTATTCCTCATCTTTTCTATTCCTAAGAATAACTATTCTATTCCATTCCTTAAACCAAACAGACTGTAAGAGAGTTTGCTTATTCCTATTGAAACAGATCCTAAAGAATATGGAATGGCAATCACCCTTAGGTGTAGAAATGATCTCCCAGAAGAAGAAGCAGAAGAAGAAGAAGAACAAAAAGAGGAAGAGAGTATTATACCCAAAATAATGGAACTCCTAGTTGGAATGAAAACTAGCTGATGTGAATTCAATGAAATATTTTCTTTACTTAAATATATTAAGCATAAAAAGTAAGATTTTCTTCACCTAAATATCTTAAACAGAGTGAAGAAAAGAGCCTATTAACGAAGAAGAATGAAGAAAAGACAAGGGTTAGCCTAATGAATGGATTGACATTCCAAGAAGAGCTTTTAGAAGAAGAAGACGAAGAAACATCTATCCAAGAAGAGGAAGTAGAGAAGTGGCAGGAGAAAATTGAAGAGTGGATAAAGGTAGTTGAGGAAGAACTGGAGTAGGAACCATATAAGGAAACTACCGATCAATCATTGATAGTCACCTTAAGTCTAGAGGGTTCCTAGTTCCTCAAAGAAAAATTGTTTAAGTTACTTGATAATTTAGGGAGTTTTATTATCCCTTGTTTTAATAACATTTTTAATTAAAAAGGGAATTAATTCATATGATTGAAGTGAATCACACGTTATTACAATGCTTATTATACGATGTATAAATGCACAAGAAGGGGGGGTTGAATTGTGTATTTCCCCTTTTTGAACAATCTTCAAAATTGTTTTGTCAAAAGAAAAACATATTCTTTTCACAAGAACTACTGCAAATCAAAGTTAATCGTATTCTTCGAAAACTTGTTTGAAAATTAAGTAAAAACGAAACTTTGAATGATGAGAGAGATAAGGATAGAGAGAAGTTGACACAGTAATTTTTATACTGGTTCACCCCAAACCGTGGTCTACATCCAGTCCTCAGATGTCTTTCTAAGATTTCACTATCTCTCAACAACTTTGCAAGTATTCTTTCTTTTTGAGCCTTTTTAGGTCTCTTTACAGTCAGTATTCTTTTACTCTTAGCCTCTGTAGGCTATCTGTACTACTTTCTTACAGAAAGATGTTTGAGCTTCGTTACAGTAACATATCTCCAGCTATTTGCACAATAAACTCTCAAGTAATCTTTGTAACGTTCACGTATGTATGTAATGTATGTGTTTGTAACTTTTTGTGTTGTGTGTGTAACTTTGTAATCTTCGAATTCGACTCATATTTAGAGGCTTCATCTGTAATTGCTTCTTGAATCTTGAAAGAAATGATTATTCAGTTGAGTTCTGTAACTAACTCAAACTAACTCTTGATTTGCTTCCATCTGCTTTTGCTTCTGTCTGCTTTTGCTTCCTTCTTCTTTTCAATCTTCCATCTGTTTTTCAATCTCCGTCTGCTTTTCATCTATCATCTGCTTTTCAACTATCGTCTGCTTTTCTATCTTCCGTCTGCTTTTCTTCTTTCGTTTATTTTTCTATCTCCATCTGCTTTTCTTCTTTCGTCTGTTTTTCTATCTCCGTCTACTTTTCATCTATCGTCTGCTTTTCAATCTTCCTTCTGTTTTTTTAATCTTCGTCTGCTTTTCATTCTTCCGTCTGCTTTTCATCTCCCATTATTTGTACTTCATCAAAATCATTAATGTAAAGTCATTTTGACTTAACAATCTCCGCCTTTTTGATGATAACAAATAATTATATGATGAAGGTGAAAAACATATCTTCATACTGTCTTCGTCTGACTTTTTCATGTTCTGCTTATTCTTCCTCCCCCTATCTTTTTCTTTCTTCTTCAAAAATTCATCTCCTTCGTTCACCGCCGTTGATTTCTGCTCTCCATTCTCTTCTCCCCCTATTTGTTATAATAAAAAATGATTACGACCGATGATGTTTCAACAATTCTTTCACCATATCCTTCAATTCCTTGACTTCTCTACGTAGGTGCATTACCTCTGCTTGCAAGTCAAAAGAAGATGTTGGTCGATCATCATTCTCCGGGTGTTCTTCTTCAAAGGCAATTGTTGTAACATATGTGTCTGAAGATGGAACATAGTCTTCAAAAATCTCAAAGGTAGGAGGTTGAACCTATAGGTTGGGTTCAGGAAGGTCTAAGTCAAAAGGAATAGGTAGCATTAACACTTGTCTTCCATGCAAGGGTAGGGCTTCTTCTTTAATTGACAGTGTATTAGATAGTGGCCTAATACGCACTATTGTCTACACAAGGGATTCGGTGAACGTCCCTTTAAAAAGCTTCCCCCTACTGGACATTGTTCATCTTTAGTTGTTGCACTACAACTAGCTCCTGTAAACGTCTTCTTTGAAGTGCATGCTTCATCTATTCTTCACACTTCTTCTGCAATCTGATTTGCAGACAGATCATCAATTACCCCTTCTGGGTATAACTTCTTCCCCTTATTAACATCCATGCGATATCTTGGTTGAAGGTCTGGTACAACCCTTATCACCGTATGTTCTATAATAGGGTAAATAGTGTAGGGTTGACTGGTCATTTTTGTAGGGTATGGTTTTGTGGCAGCATATCTCAAGGGTTCATAGAAATTCCTTTCATCTTCATTCAACATGTTGGACCCCGAACTTGTTTTAGATTTGTGAGTTAAAAATTTGACACAAAAAGAGAAATTAATGGTGAATTAGTCTTGTGAGAATGTGAATGGTTTTATGAGATTACGATAGGAAAAATGTGTGTAAACCTTTGTTAGTGATGGTTATGATTCATAATAGCCTAAAATGGTGTTTTGAGTTATATGGAATTGGAATTGAATAAATTGTTTTGAATGGAATTGAAAAGCAAAAAAAAAAATGATTTAGTGAAGTGTTAAATTTTGGAGAATTTAGATAGTTTGATTTTTTGGAGTAGAGAGATGACTTTTTGATTTGGTTAGAATTTGAGAAAATGCTCTTCATGAAAATTGTAGCTTTTGTTGAAAGCTTTCTGTCGCTATAAAGAATGAAATTTTTTGATATCGGGAGAAAAAGTGTGAAAATTTATAGAATTAAGGAAAGTTTGACTTTTTGAGAATGAGAGTTGACTCTTTAATTTAGGCCAAATTTGAGAAAATGATCTTCTTGAGACTTGTAGTGTTTGTTGAAAGCTTTCTGTCGACATAAAGTATGCTATTTTTTGATGTCGGGATTGAGAGTTATGATTTTCCGAGGATAAGGTTATTTCACTTGTTTTTAGAAAATGATCTTAAGGGAAGGTTTGCGTGTACTATGTTGGACCCCGAACCTTGAGTGACACTTTAATTTAGTAATATGAATGATCAAGGGGATGAGTTGATTGAACTAGAGTTGAAAAAAAAGAATTAAAAAGAAAAAGTGTGAAAATTTGAAGAATTTAGAAAGTTTGAATTTTTGGAGAGAGAATATTTGACTTAAGAGTTGACTTTTGTTTGAGGCAAAATTTGAGAAAATTGTCTTCTGGAAACTTGTAGTTTATGTCAAGAGCTTTTCGTAGACATAAAGTTTGATATTTTTCGATATCGGGAGTGAGAGTTATGATCAGTCAAAGTTGGTTTGGAAGTTTGGCGTTTAGGATAAAAAGTTGACTTTTTTGATTTAGGTCAAATTCGAGAAAATGATCAACGTGAAACTTGTAGCCTCTGTCGAGAGCTTTTCGTGGACATAAAGTTTGCTATTTTTCGATGTCGGGATTGGGAGATATGATTTTCAGAATATATGCTTTGTTTTGAAAATGTTATTAAGTATAGATTTGCATGTGCTATACTTCGAGGCCACTTGTCGTATGGATTTAGTTTGAATTGGAATAAGTGGTCTTAATGAAAGTTGGAGCTTGTATTTCGATCTTTCCGACGCCATAAAGTATGTAATTTTTCGAGATCGGGGCAAGGAGTTATGAGCGATTAAAATTTAGAAGTTGTTTAGGAAAAGCTGATTACGACAGAATCTTTGAGTGGAAATTTGACTTTTTTGGAAGCCAATTGGATTTTTCTGTTCTTCAGGGAAGTTGTAGAGCTTCCTTTTACCTTTCCATAGACACCAAATTCGTCAAATTCTGAGTTCGGAATTAAGAGATATGATTTTTGAAAAATTCAGTTATAAGTGGGTATTTAAGGTTTTGTAACTTTTTCTTGAACTCCGACCCTTTTGCAATCTTTTGTTATAAATCTTTCGTCCGACATCCGATTGATTTGATTCTTGAAGCGTTGGATTCTTAAGACAATTACGTCATTTTTATGAAGAATTATGATTTTTAGGAGATTAAATGGAAAGAGATTTATTGAACCAAAATAAGAGATGGGTTATAGGTTATAAGTGGGATAATTTTCTGAACATGGTTCAGTACTTTGCGATTTTTGGTAGTTATACTACTCCGATTGAGGTGATTCTTGAGGGAAAATAAATTTAAGATATAGGGCTACAAATCATGTGAAGGGATCAAAATTTAATTTCATCCCTACGATTGTCAAATTCTGGACTGAAGTTATGTTAAAGTTCAGTTTCGGATTTTGTGCAGGTCAGTTAGTAATTCGGCCATAACTTCTTTTTTTAAGATCCGAATTGAGCGCCGTCAGTGACGTTAGATTCGTAAGATGGAGAGGAAAAAGTTTCAAGAAGAAAGTTTGTTCAAATTATTTCTTTTAGTTGCTCGAATTCAGGTTGCAATGTATCAGTTTTTCAAAATCCTGTGCAGGGGCAATGGTGAAATATTGCTCAAATGGAGGGGCAATTGGGTAATTGGCCACCCATTAATGAAACACCAAAGTGGATGTCGTTTTAAGCCAAAGAAAGACACGAATTGTCTGGAAAAATTAGAACAAAATAAGAGAGAAAAAGAGAAGAGAAGAAACGTAGAAGAAGAGAGAAGAAGGAGATGAAGCAATCGGTTATGGAGGAGAAGGAGGAAAGGTGGAAGTTGCGATTTTTCCTTGGGTTTTTCAGCCATTTTCGTTTGTTTTTCAAGGGGGAAAGAGGATGAAAGAAGGTGAAAGTTCCATAGCTTCCAAGAATTTGAAACTTAGAGAGAAGGTAAGAGAGAAAATTTTATGTTTGAATTTTGATGAGTTTATTGGTTGATTTAGTTTAATATGATTATGAATTGAAGTTTCCTATGATTAATTGAAGAGATTAGGCTATGATTATGCTTAATTTTGGATTAGGATGAAATGGAGTTTATGTTAAATTTTGAAAGTTGGGGTTTTCAAATTGATGTTGTAGATAGTTTGAACTAGTGATGAATTTGAGATATCCTAAGTTAATTTTGATGTTTATGTTTTAGGTGAAGTTTAATTTGAAAATTGTAAATTTGAGTTTAGGCCAAATTAGAAATTTGGGGTTTTTGTGAATTATTGGGGTTTTGTGAATTAATGGTGTAGAATCATAATTAAGAGTAGGAATTGATGAAATGTGAAATCAATTGTGAAGAATTTATGTTTTATGAGATTGAATTTGGGTGTATTGGTTTAGGCCAATTTTGAAAATTGGGGATTTTCAAAATTGGAGATTGAAATAGCTTGGAATTATGGTAAATTGGTGAATTCCTAAGTTAATTTTGAAAATTATGCTATTTATGATGTGAATTTGGATGATTATGGTTTAGGTTTTGTTAAATTGGAAGAGAGAGAAGCAAAGTCAAATTGAAGCATTGGACAAGTTGCTTGCATGAAAATAAGGGGTAGCATATTTATATTTTGATTTGTAAGCTATATGTGAATTTTGAAAAATTAAAGAAAGCAATTTGAAAAAATAAAGAGAGCAAAATTGGATTTTGATAGATTATTGTTTTGTAAATATTTGAAATAAAGATGATTAATGTTTGAAATTATGATTTTGTGAATGATTTCGAAAAATTATTACAAGTTTAAATTCATTGTTTCAAATGATATATAAATCGATAGAAATTTCGAAAATTCATTTGTTGTGTATGCATTGATAAATATGCAAATTGTTGAATTGATTGAATGGATTGACTTATTTGAATTGTGTGTATTATGTGACTGTGTGACAAAGCAAGATTTTTGAAAAATGCCTTCGGGTAATTGAACTTCATTTTCGTTTATGTGCAATATGGGTTTGGTAAGGTCCTTTGTGAGTCAGTGCTTTGTCTCTATGTGTATAGCCTTCGCCCGGCTGCCCGCTAGTGGCACGGAGCTCCGATTTCGGACTCCTTTCACGACTACACTGAACCGCTTTGCGGGAAAGTGTAGTACGTTCTGTTCACGACTGCACAAGACCGCTATGCGGGAATGTGCAGTACGTTCTGTTTGGACCGAACCAGACCATTATGATATGTTATGTGTTTTCAATTTTGTTTCTGAATGTTGCATTCATATTTATGAAAATTCGAGAATGTTTGAAAAATAAGAAAAAGTAAGATTACTATGAAAAGTTTGAAAAAAAAAATTAAAAAATTATAAAGTTTGAAAAATTCGTCCTTTTTGGCAAAAAGATTATTAAAAATGATTTCAGCTTATTTATCAGTTTATAAATGTGTTATCCACGGAGCTGTGTAGCTCACCCCCCCTTTCATCCCCATCTCCAGGTTTCGAGCAGGAGATCGGATGAAAGTATGTCAAGACATTTGGTTTGATTTTGTATCATTTGGATTCGTGAGTTGATGTGTATATGAGTTAGATAAGTTTGGATAAGTAGATTTGCGTAGAAAGATGAGTATGGTGTATGTACATAAATGATTGGGTTGTGTTTAGATTGAATTAAAGCATTGTATCTGGTATAAGAATAAATGTGAATGAGTTTTGGATATTAAATTGCGTTATGAATGTATATTGAGATTTATGGAAGTGTTAGATTTAGGTTTGCATTTTGCTGGTGTTTGGATTCCGGACGGGAGTGTTCGATGATTCTGAGATCTGTTTGGGATTATAGAAGTGGTTATTTACCTTTGCAGGTTTTGGGTTAGGATAAATGCAGCCGTTATGCTGCCGAAATTTCGTTAGAAAATAAAGTGAAAATGAAGAAAAATAAGATTTAGATATATGAAAGATGGATTTATGAGATTGGTATAAATGTAAAGATCTTTGTTATAATTTGAGTGGGATGATGAAATTGATAAATATTGCTTTGTATGGGTTTGAGTAAAAATGGTCATAAGAGATGGAATATAAAAGAAAAGAAAAAAAAATACCGGATTTCGGGATAGTTTGAGTCTAAGGAATTCCAACGCAATTATGTTCATTTGATCGTTTGCTTTGATTTTTGTGCTCGGATGTCGGATCTGTTCTACTTGATTTCGTTTCGCTTTGAAATCTATTCGTTAGGTTCTATACGACTTCGATTTGTTTTGGTACGAATTGATTCCGAATTCGACTTTCGAAATCTGTTCGTTTAATTCGTTTTCGCTATTGGCTTTCGCATTTTGTTTTCGATCCGAAATTTTCGTTTCCATCCGTCCGCTTCCTTCGTTCGGTTTTCTCTGTTCTTTATTTCCGGATGTTGGATTTGTTTGCGCTTAGCTCTGTAATTGAATTGCCTTATTATTTGTTACTATTGACTATTCCGATTTGCTTCTTTCAATTTTCGCTTTGCTTCCGTTTTATACCTTTCGGTTCGCTTCGCCTTCGGTGCCGAGCCTTCGATTTGTGTTTGTTTCCGCTCTTTCGCTACATTTTCCGGTTGGGATCCGGTTCCTAGATCGAGTCCCAACATTGATGGTATCAGAGCCCAGTATTATGATCGTACTTGGGCGTTTGTGTCTAACTGATTTGTATAAGAGTGTTCAAGCATAAGATTGAATTTGTGAGATTGTGATAAAGATAAAGTGTATACTAAAGTGCTTGATAAATGAAGATGATAAGAATGTTAAGTGATTTTAGGAAATTGTGCATGAAATTGAGATTTGAAGTTCATGAGGAATTAGGATGATTTGATTTTATATATCCATTTGTGAGTGAAAGATGAACATGGAGATAGATTTTTATGAATTATGTGAAGACCTAATTAAGTGTTCGATGAGGGTTAAGAACTTTAATGCATTTTAGGTTTGTGATGATGGAAAATTGAGATTTGAACTGAATGATAACATTTGGATGAAATTGATTTGATTATACTTCTTTGAGATGAAAGTATGACTATTTGAAAGATGTCATGATGATAAAGATTAAATGATGATTGAACGATATTAGGGTTCTTTAAGAAATGGACCATTGACTTGTGTCCATAAGTGTAGAAACAATGAGTTATGACTATAGTGATTTGATATGATTTGAGTGGTATGTGATTTAAGGAAATGAAAATTGTGAAGAGATTGAGAATATGTATGATGAGTAAAAAAAAATAAAAAAATAAAAAAATAAAAAATAAAAAATATATGCTTGATGATCTTTGTTTAGAAAGACAGTTATGCAAGGATGAGGTACTTAGAGTTTAAGTAAATATGAATTTCGAGGACGAAATTCTTTTAAGAGGGGAGAAATGTTGGACCCCGAACCTTGAGTGACACTTTAATTTAGTAATATGAATGATCAAGGGGATGAGTTGATTGAACTAGAGTTGAAAAACAAGAATTAAAAAGAAAAAGTGTGAAAATTTGAAGAATTTAGAAAGTTTGAATTTTTGGAGAGAGAATGTTTGACTTAAGAGTTGACTTTTGTTTGAGGCAAAATTTGAGAAAATTGTCTTATGAAAACTTGTAGTTTATGTCAAGAGCTTTTCGTAGACATAAAGTTTGATATTTTTTGATATCGAGAGTGAGAGTTAAGATCAGTCAAAGTTGACTTGGAAGTTTGGCGTTTAGGATAAAAAGTTGACTTTTTTGATTTTGGTCAAATTCGAGAAAATGATCAACGTGAAACTTGTAGCCTCTATCGAGAGCTTTTCGTGGACATAAAGTTTGCTATTTTTCGATGTCGGGATTGGGAGATATGATTTTCAGAAGATATGCTTTGTTTTGAAAATGTTATTAAGTATAGATTTGCATGTGCTATACTTCGAGGCCACTCGTCGTATGAATTTAGTTTGAATTAGAATAAGTGGTCTTAATGAAAGTTGGAGCTTGTATTTCGATCTTTCCGACGCCCTAAAGTATGTAATTTTTCGAGATCGGGGCAAGGAGTTATGAGCGATTAAAATTTGGAAGTTGTTTAGGAAAAGCTGATTACGACAGAATCTTTGAGTGGAAATTTGACTTTTTTGGAAGCCAATTAGATTTTTCTGTTCTTCAGGGAAGTTGTAGAGATTCCTTTTACCTTTCCATAGACACCAAATTCGTCAAATTCCAAGTTCGGAATTAAGAGATATGATTTTTGAAAAATTCAGTTATAAGTGGGTATTTAAGGTTTTGTAACTTTTGCTTGAACTCCGACCCTTTTGCAATCTTTTGTTATAAATCTTTCGTCCGACATCCGATTGATTTGATTCTTGAAGCTTTGGATTCCTAAGACAATTATGTTCATTTTTATGAAGAATTATGATTTTTAGGAGATTAAATGGAAAGAGATTTATTGAACAAAAGTAAGAGATGGGTTATAGGTTATAAGTGGGATAATTTTCTGAACATGGTTCAGTACTTTGCGATTTTCGGTAGTTATACAACTCCAATTGAGGTGATTCTTGTGGGAAAATAAAGTTAAGATATAGGGCTACAAATCATGTGATGGGATCAAAATTTAATTTCATTCCTACGATTGTCAAATTCTGGACTGAAGTTATGTTAAAGTTCAGTTTCGGATTTTGTGCAGGTCAGTTAGTAATTTGACCATAACTTCTTCGTTTTAGATCCGAATTGAGCGTCGTCAATGGTGTTGGATTTGCAAGATTGAGAGGAAAAAGTTTCAAGAAGAAAGTTTGTTCAAATTATTTCGTTTAGTTGCTCGAATTCAGGTTGCAATATATCAGTTTTTCAAAATCCTGTGCAGGGGCAATGGTGAAATATTACTCAAATGGAGGGGCAATTGGGTAATTGGCCACCCATTAATGAAACACCAAAGTGGATGTCGTTTTAAGCCAAAGAAAGACACAAATTGTCTGGAAAAATTAGAACAAAATAAGAGAGAAAAAGAGAAGAGAAGAAACGTAGAAGAAGAGAGAAGAAGGAGATGAAGCAATCGGTTATGGAGGATAAGGAGGAAAGGTGGAAGTTGCGATTTTTCCATGGGTTTTTCAGCCATTTTCGTTTGTTTTTCAAGGGGGAAAGAGGATGAAAGAAGGTGAAAGTATTGGACCCCGAATCTTTTGGTAAGCTAGGATTATTAAATAAGGATTTTTGAATGATTATTCATGAGTAAAGAAGTTAAGAATACTTGAAATTGAAATGAAATGGAAGATATGGTTTAAATACGAGATGGATTAATGTGGAATTAATTGACATGCAAATATGCTTAAGGTAAGGTGTCATGAAATTAGGTGGCATGAATTAATACAATTAAATGTGTTAGTTAAATTTAAGAGTTTAGAGTTTAATTGGGCCTAAGAGAATAATGGGCCTAAATCAAATGAAAAGAAGAAGAAATAGTTTGGACTTAAGTGATTTAGTAGGATGAGAAGAAAGAAGGAAGAATGAATTGGGCTTTGGGTCCAAATGAAATGAATAAAGAAGAGAGGATATAAATGAAATGGGCTTAAGTTGTAGTAGGAAAATAAGAAGGAAGGAATAAAATGAAGTGGACTTGGGCTTGAGTAGTAGGAGTTAAATGCAAAAGGAAAAGAATGGAAACAAAATGAAGAGGGAAGGAATTGGGCTTAAATGAAGAAATGGGCTTGAGTAGTTTAATGAGGTAGGAAAAGAAGAAAAGAGAAGAAAGGAGTTAGGCAAATGGGCCTTAGGGCTTGATGGGCTTAAGTTATTAAGTAAGAAGTATAAAAAGGGAATGAAATAAGTGAGTTGTAGTAGGAAAGAAGAGGAAAAACGAAATTAGAGAGGGAGAGAGGGAATTTTCGGCCATGGAGGAGAGAAGAGGAGAAAAAGAAGAAGCTTGGCTAGGGTTTGAGATTCCAAGAGATTCAAGAGGTTTTTGAAGAAAGTTCAAGAAGGAAAAGTGTGAAGGAGAGTCTAAGCTTCATTTTGAACCAAGTCTTCACTTGGTTGGTGGAAGTTTAAGGTAAGCTTCTTAATTAAAGTTAAGATTTTAGTTGGGTTTTTGGTTAGAAAGACTAAGAATGGAATGGGTTTAGTGATTTCAAAGCTAATTTCATGAAAGAGGTTTTACGGAATTTAAATCAGATTTGTGTTGAATTGGGTTTTATTTTCTCTTGAATTAGAGCAAGAAGAAAGAGAAGAGCAAGAGGAGGAACTCCATGTAGCAAGGAATCATAAGGTAGGTTTTATGTTTATAGTTAAATAATGGGCCATTAACAAAATTTTCAAAGAAATTAAGAATGTAAAAATGCTTTTAAACTCATTGTTTTTGAATGCCTTGAGAAATTGTTATCATTGATGCATAATGGTATGAATGATTTGAAAATGTTATGTGAATTGGATGATTGATGATTGGATATGTGAATGTGATTTTGTTGAGGAATGATGATGCATTGCATATGAAATGATTTATGAAAATTTGCATGATTTATGCAAAAATAAGATTTTCCAAGATTTCCAAGATTTTTGCCATAGGGCAATCAAGTTTCAAGTCATGATTATATGTTAAGTGGGTTAGGTTAAGTCCACCCAAGAAACGTCTCGTGCACGATGACCATGAAAAGCCTTTGCCCGGCTGCCCGACTGTGGCATAGGATGATCCAATATTTGGACTCCTCAAGATTTGCCCATATAAGATCATTAAATGAGATTATATGGTTGCTAAGAATTGTGGACTTGCCAAACCATTATGATGTGTTAGGTGGTATGTGTTATATGATGTGAATTGTGATAAGTTGAATTGCATTCATGATTTCATGAAAGATTGAAAAATGCATGAATTGCGTTTATGATTTTACGAACCTTTGAAAAAAAATGAATGATTTGTGATTTCAAGAAAATGACAAGAGTTCCTTAGTTTATGATTTATAAATCTTTGAAAAATATATGATTTTTGTTTTCAAGAAAAGGACAAGAGTTTTGAAGAAAACAATGTTTTATGATATAAAGGAAATTTATATGGAAATGGACTTCTAAAATTTGTTTTGTTCATTATTTGGTTATAAGCATAGAACCTTCTGGGCTCCCCAAGCTCACCCCCCTTATTTTCCCAATTTTCAGGTTTTTAACAAGAAATCAAGTGGAAGTGGATCAAGACAGCTTGTGCTTGTTTTATTGTGTATTTGAAGTTTGGTTATGTAAATGTATAGTTGTAATTCATATGAGCAATTGAATAAGGTTATTGGTTTTGGATTTTGGCTAGGAAATGCCAATGAAATTGTAAAACTCTTATGTATGATGATTAATGCAATATGGACTTGAGTATGGTTGTGAATGTAAAATTGCATATAAACGAATATGGAGCAATGGTTGAAAGTTAGCATGATGCCTAAGTCTTGTTGATGAGGATAGCTTTGATGGTTGCCTAGGAATTTAGGGTTTGATGAACAAATTGAATCAAGAATTTATAGAATGATAAAATAAGTGTGATGTTTGAGTCGTTATAAAGTATGTCAGCATGAGAGGGCATGAATATCATATAGATAGGTAAATGTTATGAGGTTGGGATTGATGGTCATGCATGTGTAATGAAGGTGAGAATGAGGCTTGTATGAGGTTGATTGTGCAAAGTCATGTTGAAGTGTTAAATTATTGAATGAATGAGTTTGACATAGAAATGGGTAGGTTTAAAAAGGTTAGGAGTGGTCATGGTGTTTGGGTTAGGTCAAGAGAGCGTATAGAGGGTTGGAAACGAGCTAATAATAGACATAGCTCGAGTTATTGTCTCCATAACTCGACTTATGAAGCATAATTTGAATAATAAGTCGACTTGTTAGTGATAAGTCGAGTTATTTGTCTCGATAAGTCGACTTGTTAGTGATAAGTCGAGTTATTTGTCTCGATAAGTCGACTTGTTAGTGATAAGTCGAGTTATCCATCAGCAGACCTCGAGTTACGGTAAAAATGGCATATTGGACATTGTTAGAGGCCGAATTTGGTTTTGTAGTCTTAATGAGAGTTGTAGATCTAGATGTCTACTTTCAAATGGTGAAAGAAAGAACATGATCCGACCTCTAGATTAAAATTTATGGCAATCGTTCCAAAAGAGTCTCAATTGGATTTTTGAAGTGAGCATGGTCGATTGTTTTGGGTACAAATCCCTCATACGACCTTCAAATGAGGTGAGGCTTGAACCATTGGATTTATAAGACATATATATTTCTTACTACAGAAATTGGTATCATTTGGAGTTACATTGAGGAAGTTCTCATTAAATAAAGTGAAAGGCCGGTTAAGAGAGCATGTTTCCGGTATGAACTCTTTCAGGTTATTGGAGTATATCTAGAGTTATATAACTCCGATTGAAGCAATTCTTGTCTTAAATTAAACAAGAGTCATAAGGCTATGATTTACAAGAAAATTCCAAATGAATTTAAGATTTTAAGTTTTTCAAATTCGGTGAACGCGTAGAGAAAATAAGTTCAAGTAAGATGATTAGGTACATGGGCACATTACGGAACTTTGGTAAGTGAATTTTGGGAGCGTTTTGATCATGAGAATGAATTCATGATTTCTTTAAGGGTTCAAGGGATTAAGAATGAAAAAAAATTTAAAACCCTTCAAAGTAATACGCACGCTCAGGTTTCACGATCTTAAGCAAGAGAGTTGGGTTTCGGTAACGGGATCCAACAGTTGGGGTCCGGTCTCCGGGTCGGGTTCTGACATTTTGTGGTATCAGAGCGCCGGAATTGAGATCTTATATGGGCGCATATGTAAAAGCTACATGCAAGAGCAAATTGTTAAGAGTTTGGGCCAATCGAATTAGCGAATAAATTGAAGTTGTGGATTAGTGGAAATGAGAAATAGTACATGGTCAAGCATGACCGGTAATGAGTCAATGCATCTGTTGATGAAATCGAATATGGTATCAATGACATATTATGGTGCTTATCCTTGAATGTGGGAAATATGTGAATTATGAGTATGGATTGTTTGAGGAAAAGTAGGGGGACAAGGATTAAGAGGTTCAAGTAGAACTTCATGAAAGTCGAAATTCTTATGGTTTTAAGAAGATGAAACCGGAGCCCCAGCGGGTGCATGCTTATAATAAATTTAATAAGCCAAGTTTTTTTTCATTAAATCGAGCAAGAAATTTTCATAATTTAAATTGCATCATAATTGTTGCATCAGTTGTGCATTGAGTGCATTATGAAATGTTGCATGTTTAATATGTCGATTATGTGAATGATTGATGAAATGACTTTAAAAAGGGGTTTTTCTTTTTAAGAATACAAGTTTATGAAATTATGCTTTCAGACATGATTTGTACAAGGATATCACGTTGTGAAAAGCAAGTTTACAAGAAAGTGCCATTACGAGCACCAAGATTACAAGTTTTTGAAATCTATGTGCTGTATGAAATATGTGATGATTTTATTTCCACAAGTTTAAGTCAATGGCATATATATATATATATATATATATATATATATATAAGATGTGAAGTGAAGGATAATGGGACAATGAGATGATTGATAGTAATGTATGTATAAGTTCAAGAAGGTCAAATTGGTTGTTGTTAGGAGTATTTGTATGGAAATCCATAATTATGCACAAATGAGTGTATTAAGCACATAAGTAGAATATGTGTAAGGATGATAGAGGAAGAAACCTATGATTTAGTGAATATTATTAGTCATAGCTTCCCATAGTTTAAAGCCTAAGTGATCAAGTAGACATAGATTGAGAGTTGTTGATGATGTTACAATGAGGAATAAATTCTAAGATCAAGCGAAGAATATTGTCTAGGATTAATGAAGATCAAAGTATCAATCATGTAAGAGATTGAATTATGAATTGATGAAGATAAGTTTGTGAATAAAATATGATGATGATAATAGGAGATTGATTAAGATTGCAGGAATAGTATAGATGATTGCAGCAAAAAAAAAATCCTCTTTTGAAGAGTGATTTCATTAAGTTAGAATAAGCAGATCAAATGGTTCATGTTAAGAGTAATCAATGAAAGAACTAATCAGAAAAGAATATGTGATGATTCGAAAGTGAGTACACTCACTATAGAGACCTTGATTGTTAAAATGAGGAGTATGTAAGTCTATGTTATATATTACTTAAAGGTATGTTTGGGAGATATTGGTATGACTTGATGAATATATTAAAATCACCCTAATTAAGTTTGCAAATAAGCTGCAAATTGTGGAGAAAAATCATTCGAGGAAGAAAGTCAATAAGAGGAATCGAAAGGAAACTGAGTCAATATACCTCATTGAGGAATTAGTTAAGTAAGGAATTACAAGGGCTAATCGAGAGATACATGAAAATTGATAATGATTGCTTAAGTTAACAAATGCTCAATAGCACTATGGAATTGGAGACTATTTGATGATGTATGAAAGGTATTCAGAAAGATGCTCAAAATTTTTTTTGAGAAGAATGGTTTGAATACATGAAGAGAAATGTATAAAGCCCTATGAGTGAATTTTGATACATGACCTAGAACTGCAACATTGATGATTGTTTTGAAAGTTTGGAGACAACATATGTACAGGAACATGTATGAGCATGCAAATACAGATCGTAAAAGTACAAGGCAATTACTGAATTGGGAGAATTAAATATGAAAATCAAGAGATTGAGATATGTATCAAAAGACTATGATTGCACCAGTAAGAGATTCCAAGGGAGGCTAAGTGTTGCATCCGATACATTAAGCATGAATTCGATACTATGATGTCCAGAACTAGAGCAACAAGAAGCATAGCAGGTAGGACATAGTTTATCCCAAATTAAGGATAAAAAGATTGTGAATCTTATTAAGAAATTGATACGGATCTGAATTTCAAGTTCAAATAGGAAGAATGATACCAGGTGAATGAAATAGGAGGTATATGAAATCAATAAAGATGATTAAGTGAAAAGGTTGCTAGCAAAGTACAAATGGTAACATGAGGTATGCATCCTAGCAGGATTTCATCGAAAGATCTCTTAGTGATCAAAAATGTCAAATAAGCAAGTGAATGTAGGAATTGATGGTCTTAATTGTCAAGAATATGCTTAAAGCATAAAGTTAAAGTTCATAAGATTATGAGATCCAAGTATAACTTTAGTTTATTTTAAGTACAAAATCACATTCTAGTGAAATTCAATCAAATGCGGTATGAAGAATTAGATGATAGAAAGATTCATCTTTTTTAGCATTATGATGATAAGTAAGTTCTACAAGTTATAGAAGGCTAGAATTGAAAAGGTTATGGACAGGTGAAATGAATGAGTGATAAGAATCAAGTGAAGTAAGAAAGATGAATTAGAAGAATCCAAGAATAGGCATGGAAGTGGTGTGTTAGCTCACAGTCACTTACCATTATTATGATGTGAACATCAAGCATAAGACGAGTTACCCCAATAATGCTCTCAGAGTTACATGCTTTTACTCTCACGAGTACATGATTATGAGTACATGTTTAAGAGTGCCACCGTGACAAGGTGCACTCAAGATCAAATAAGCAGGGTCAGGATGGTGAGCTATCTGAATAAGTCACGCAAGAATAAGTTGAATCTGTTAATTAAGGATTTAAACCCTTGCCACTAGATCAGTAAGATAGGAATTTCGAGGACGAAATTCTTTTAAGAGGGGGAGAATTATTGGACCTCGAATCTTTTGGTAAGCTAGGATTATTAAATAAGGATTTTTGAATGATTATTCATGAGTAAAGAAGTTAAGAATACTTGAAATTGAAATGAAATGGAAGATATGGTTTAAATACGAGATGGATTAATGTGGAATTAATTGACATGCAAATATGCTTAAGGTAAGGTGTCATGAAATTAGGTGGCATGAATTAATACAATTAAATGTGTTAGTTAAATTTAAGAGTTTAGAGTTTAATTGGGCCTAAGAGAATAATGGGCCTAAATCAAATGAAAAGAAGAAGAAATAGTTTGGACTTAAGTGATTTAGTAGGATGAGAAGAAAGAAGGAAGAATGAATTGGGCTTTGGGTCCAAATGAAATGAATAAAGAAGAGAGGATATAAATGAGATGGGCTTAAGTTGTAGTAGGAAAATAAGAAGGAAGGAATAAAATGAAGTGGACTTGGGCTTGAGTAGTAGGAGTTAAATGCAAAGGAAAAGAATGGAAACAAAATGAAGAGGAAGGAATTGGGCTTAAATGAAGAAATGGGCTTGAGTAGTTTAATGAGGTAGGAAAAGAAGAAAAGAAAGAAAGGAGTTAGGCAAATGGGCCTTAGGGCTTGATGGGCTTAAGTTATTAAGTAAGAAGTATAAAAGGGAATGAAATAAGTGAGTTGTAGTAGGAAAGAAGAGGAAAAACGAAATTAGAGAGGAGAGAGGAATTTTCGCCATGGAGGAGAGAAGAGGAGAAAAGAAGAAGCTTGGCTAGGGTTTGAGATTCCAAGAGATTCAAGAGGTTTTTGAAGAAAGTTCAAGAAGGAAAAGTGTGAAGGAGAGTCTAAGCTTCATTTTGAACCAAGTCTTCACTTGGTTGGTGGAAGTTTAAGGTAAGCTTCTTGATTAAAGTTAAGATTTTAGTTGGGTTTTTGGTTAGAAAGACTAAGAATGGAATGGGTTTAGTGATTTCAAAGCTAATTTCATGAAAGAGGTTTTACGAAATTTAAATCGGATTTGTGTTGAATTGGGTTTTATTTTCTCTTGAATTAGAGCAAGAAGAAAGAGAAGAGCAAGAGGAGGAACTCCATGTAGCAAGGAATCATAAGGTAGGTTTTGTGTTTATAGTTAAATAATGGGCCATTGACAAAATTTTCAAAGAAATTAAGAATGTAAAAATGCTTTTAAACTCATTGTTTTTGAATGCCTTGAGAAATTGTTATCATTGATGCATAATGGTATGAATGATTTGAAAATGTTATGTGAATTGGATGATTGATGATTGGATATGTGAATGTGATTTTGTTGAGGAATGATGATGCATTGCATATGAAATGATTTATGAAAATTTGCATGATTTATGCAAAAATAAGATTTTCCAAGATTTCCAAGATTTTTGCCATAGGGCAATCAAGTTTCAAGTCATGATTATATGTTAAGTGGGTTAGGTTAAGTCCACCCAAGAAACGTCTCGTGCACGATGACCATGAAAAGCCTTCACCGGCTTGCTGATGTGGCATAGGATGATCCAATATTTGGACTCCTCAAGATTTGCCCATATAAGATCATTAAATGAGATTATATGGTTGCCAAGAATTGTGGACTTGCCAAACCATTATGATGTGTTAGGTGGTATGTGTTATATGATGTGAATTGTGATAAGTTGAATTGCATTCATGATTTCATGAAAGATTGAAAAATGCATGAATTGCGTTTATGATTTTACGAACCTTTGAAAAAAAATGAATGATTTGTGATTTCAAGAAAATGACAAGAGTTCCTTAGTTTATGATTTATAAATCTTTGAAAAATATATGATTTGTGTTTTCAAGAAAAGGACAAGAGTTTTGAAGAAAACAATGTTTTATGATCTAAAGGAAATTTATATGGA
Organism: Erythroxylum novogranatense; assembly: GCA_029891385.1. Taxonomy (NCBI): domain Eukaryota; kingdom Viridiplantae; phylum Streptophyta; class Magnoliopsida; order Malpighiales; family Erythroxylaceae; genus Erythroxylum; species Erythroxylum novogranatense. The sequence goes on along the minus strand of CM057228.1, from coordinate 57,596,049 downwards.
AATGGACTTGTAAAAATTGTTTTGTTCATTATTTGGTTATAAGCATAGAACCTTCTGGGCTCCCCAAGCTCACCCCCCTTATTTTCCCAATTTCCAGGTTTTTAACAAGAAATCAAGTGGAAGTGGATCAAGACAGCTTGTGCTTGTTTTATTGTGTATTTGAAGTTTGGTTATGTAAATGTATAGTTGTAATTCATATGAGCAATTGAATAAGGTTATTGGTTTTGGATTTTGGCTAGGAAATGCCAATGAAATTGTAAAACTCTTATGTATGATGATTAATGCAATATGGACTTGAGTATGGTTGTGAATGTAAAATTGCATATAAACGAATATGGAGCAATGGTTGAAAGTTAGCATGATGCCTAAGTCTTGTTGATGAGGATAGCTTTGATGGTTGCCTAGGAATTTAGGGTTTGATGAACAAATTGAATCAAGAATTTATAGAATGATAAAATAAGTGTGATGTTTGAGTCGTTATAAAGTATGTCAGCATGAGAGGGCATGAATATCATATAGATAGGTAAATGTTATGAGGTTGGGATTGATGGTCATGCATGTGTAATGAAGGTGAGAATGAGGCTTGTATGAGGTTGATTGTGCAAAGTCATGTTGAAGTGTTAAATTATTGAATGAATGAGTTTGACATAGAAATGGGTAGGTTTAAAAAGGTTAGGAGTGGTCATGGTGTTTGGGATAGGTCAAGAGAGCGTATAGAGGGTTGGAAACGAGCTAATAATAGACATAGCTCGAGTTATTGTCTCCATAACTCGACTTATGAAGCATAATTTGAATAATAAGTCGACTTGTTAGTGATAAGTCGAGTTATTTGTCTCGATAAGTCGACTTGTTAGTGATAAGTCGAGTTATTTGTCACGATAAGTCGACTTGTTAGTGATAAGTCGAGTTATTTGTCTCGATAAGTCGACTTGTTAGTGATAAGTCGAGTTATCCATCAGCAGACCTCGAGTTACGGTAAAAATGGCATATTGGACATTGTTAGAGGCCGAATTTGGTTTTGTGGTCTTCATGAGAGTTGTAGATCTAGATGTCTACTTTCAAATGGTGAAAGAAAGAACATGATCCGACCTCTAGATTAAAAGTTATGGCAATCGCTCCAAAAGAGTCTCAATTGGATTTTTGAAGTGAGCATGGTCGATTGTTTTGGGTACAAATCCCTCATACGACCTCCAAATGAGGTGAGGCTTGAACCATTGGATTTATAAGACATATATATTTCTTACTAAAGAAATTGGTATCATTTGGAGTTACATTGAGGAAGTTCTCATTAAAGAAAGTGAAAGGCCGGTTAAGAGAGCATATTTCCGGTATGAACTCTTTCAGGTTATTGGAGTATATCTAGAGTTATATAACTCCGATTGAAGCAATTCTTGTCTTAAATTAAACAAGAGTCATAAGGCTATGATTTACAAGAAAATTCCAAATGAATTTAAGATTTTAAGTTTTCAAATTCGGTGAACGCGAGAGAAAATAAGTTCAAGTAAGATGATTAGGTACATGGGCACATTACGGAACTTTGGTAAGTGAATTTTGGGGCGTTTTGATCATGAGAATGAATTCATGATTTCTTTAAGGGTTCAAGGATTAAGAATGAAAAAAAATTTAAAACCCTTCAAAGTAATACGCACGCTCAGGTTTCACGATCTTAAGCAAGAGAGTTGGGTTCCGGTAACGGGATCCAACAGTTGGGGTCCGGTCTCCTGGTCGGGTTTCGACAGAAAGTTCCATAGCTTCCAAGAATTTCGAAACTTAGAGAGAGAAGGTAAGAGAGAGAAAATTTTTATGTTTGAATTTTGATGAGTTTATTGGTTGATTTAGTTTAATATGATTATGAATTGAAGTTTCCTATGATTAATTGAAGAGATTAGGCTATGATTATGCTTAATTTTGGATTAGGATGAAATGGAGTTTATGTTAAAATTTGAAAGTTGGGGGTTTTCAAAATTGATGTTGTAGATAGTTTGAACTAGTGATGAATTTGAGATATCCTAAGTTAATTTTGATGTTTATGCTTTAGGTGAAGTTTAATTTGAAAAATTGTAAATTTGGAGTTTAGGCCAAATTAGAAATTTGGGGTTTTTGTGAATTAATGGTGTAGAATCATAATTAAGAGTAGGAATTGATGAAATGTGAAATCAATTGTGAAGAATTTATGTTTTATGAGATTGAATTTGGGTGTATTAGTTTAGGCCAATTTTGAAAATTGGGGATTTTCAAAATTGGAGATTGAAATAGCTTGGAATTATGGTAAATTGGTGAATTCCTAAGTTAATTTTGAAAATTATGCTATTTATGATGTGAATTTGGATGATTATGGTTTAGGTTTTCTTAAATTGGAAGAGAGAGAGAAGCAAAAGTCAAATTGAAGCATTGGACAAGTTGCTTGCATGGAAATAAGGTGGGTAGCATATTTATATTTTGATTTGTAAGCTATATGTGAATTTTGAAAAATTAAAGAAAGCAATTTGAAAAAAATAAAGAGAGCAAAAATTGGATTTTTGATAGATTATTGTTTTTGTAAATATTTGAAATAAAGATGATTAATGTTTGAAATTATGATTTCGAATGATTTCGAAAAATTATTACAAGTTTAAATTCATTGTTTCAAATGATATATAAATCGATAGAAATTTCTGAAAATTCATTTGTTGTGTATGCATTGATAAATATGCAAATTGTTGAATTGATTGAATGGATTGACTTATTTGAATTGTGTGTATTATGTGACTGTGTGGCAAAGCAAGATTTTGAAAAATGCCTTGGTAATTCAACTTATTTTCGTTTATGTGCAATATGGGTTTGGTAAGGTCCTTTGTGAGTCAGCGTTGTCTCTATGTGTATAGCCTTCACCTGCCGCCCGCTAGTGGCACGGAGCTCCGATTTCGGACTCCTTTCACGACTACACTGAACCGCTTTGGGAAAGTGTAGTACGTTCTGCTCACGATCGCATAAGACCGCTTATGCGAAAATGTGCGATCGCTTCTGTTGGACCGAACCGCACCATTCGATATGTTATGTGTTTTCAATTTTGTTTCGAATGTTGCATTCATATTTATGAAAATTCGAGAATGTTTGAAAATAAGAAAAGTGAGATTACTATGAAAAGTTTGAAAAAAATTAAAAATTATAAAGTTTGAAAATTAGCCTTTTTGGCAAAAGATTATTAAAATTGATTTCACTTATTTATCGGTTTATAAATGTGTTATCCACGGAGCTGTGTAGCTCACCCCTTTCATCCCCATCTCCGTGTTTGACGGTGAGATCGGATGAAAGTATGTCAAGACGTTTGGTTTGATTTTGTATCATTTGGATTAAGTGAGTTGATGTGTATATGAGTTAGATAAGTTTGGATAAGTAGATTTGCGTAGAAAGATGAGTATGGTGTATGTACATAAATGATTGGGTTGTGTTTAGATTGAATTAAAGCATTGTATCTGGTATAAGAATAAATGTGAATGAGTTTTGGATATTAAATTGCGTTATAAATGTATATTGAGATTTATGGAAGTGTTAGATTTAGGTTTGCATTTTGCTGGTGTTTGGATTCCGGACGGGAGTGTTCGATGATTCTGAGATCTGTTTGGGATTATAGAAGTGGTTATTTACCTTTGTAGGTTTTGGGTTAGGATAAATGCAGCAGTTATGCTGCCGAAATTTCGTTAGAAAATAAAGTGAAAATGAAGAAAAATAAGATTTAGATATATGAAAGATGGATTTATGAGATTGGTATAAATGTAAAGATCTTTGTTATGATTTGAGTGGGATGATGAAATTGATAAATATTGCTTTGTATGGGTTTGAGTAAAAATGGTCATAAGAGATGGAATAGAAAAGAAAAGAAAAAAAAATTATACCGGATTTCGGGATAGTTTGAGTCTAAGGAATTCCAACGCAATTATGTTCATTCGATCGTTTGCTTTGATTTTTGTGCTCGGATGTCGGATCTGTTCTACTTGATTTCGTTTCGCTTTGAAATCTATTCGTTAGGTTCTATACGACTTCGATTTGTTTTGGTACGAATTGATTCCGAATTCGACTTTCGAAATCTGTTCGTTTAATTCGTTTTCGCTATTGGCTTCCGCATTTTGTTTTCGATCCAAAATTTCCGTTTCCATCCGTCCGCTTCCTTCATTCGGTTTTCTCTGTTCTTTATTTCCGGATGTCGGATTTGTTTGCGCTTAGCTCTGTAATTGAATTGCCTTATTATTTGTTACTATTGACTATTCCGATTTTCTTCTTTCGATTTTCGCTTTGCTTCCGTTTTATACCTTTCGGTTCGCTTCGCCTTCGGTGCCGAGCCTTCGATTTGTGTTTGTTTCCGCTCTTTCGCTACATTTTCCGGTTGGGATCCGGTTCCCGGATCGGGTCCCAACATACTAAGTTTTGAGGCCACTCGTCGTATAAATTTAGTCTGAATTAGAGTAAGTGGTATACATGAAAGTTTTAGATGATGTTTTTATCCTTTTATTGATGTAAGGTATGCAATTTTTCGATATCGGGGCTAGGAGTTATGATCGACTGAAATTGGAAGCTGTTTAGGAAGAATTGATAAGGACAGAAATTTTAAGTGGATTTTTGACTCCCTTAGAGGACAAATTGATTTTTTTGTTTTTCAGGGAAGTTGTAGAGCTTCCTTTGATCTTTCTATTGACACTAAATTTGTCAAATTCTGAGTTCGAGATCTAGAGTTATGATTTTTGAAAAATTCGATTATATTTGTATAATTGAAGTTCTGTTCTTTGGTTTTTGATCTGAGTCGTTTTCAATCTTTTGCTCATAATTCCTTCGTCCGACATCTGATTGATTCGATTTTTGAAGTAATAGATTCCTAAGACTTTTACCAACTTCTTCATGAAAAATTATGAATTTTAGGATATTAAATGGAAAGAGATTGATTGAACCTAATTGAGAGGATTGGTTAAAGGTTATGAGATAGATAATTTTCTGAACATGGTTCGGTATTTTTGCGAAATTCGGGAGCTGTAGAGATCCGATTGAGTTGAATCTTAAGGAAAAATAAAATTGAGATATGGGGCTAAAAATCATGTGAAGGGATCAAAGTTCAATTTAGCCCCTAAAATATTCAATTTCTGAATTGAAGTTAGGTTTTTAATTCAGTCTCGATTTTGTGATGGTCTGATAGTATTTTGGCCATAACTCCTTCGTTTTTTATCCGAATTGAGCGTTTTTGGTGGCGTTGGAAACGTAAGGCATAGGGGAACATTTTCTAGAAGGAAGTTTTAGCAAATTATTTTGTTTTCCCACTCAAAATTAGGAAGCAAGATGGCTGTTTTTAAAATGAAATGTGCAGGGGTAGATTTGGAACATCACTTAAAGGGGTAAGAATGTAGGCTTTGATGGAGGGGCTTATTGGTATTTTTGCCATCATTTAATTACATGGAAAGGGATTGAAGGGTGCTGTCGTTTTTGTAAAAGGGGAAGCACGACACTTGCACAAAATAAAAGAAAGAAACAATGAAGAAGAGAGAAGAGAAGGTGAGAAGCATTCGGTGGAGATGGCAAAGGAGAAGAAGAAGACAGCTGCATATGGGTTCAATTTTTTGGGGGTTTCCTAGAGGATTTCGATGCTTTTCAAAGGGTAAGGAAGAAGGAAGAAGATGGCTTCCTTTGGAGCTTGATAAATTCGAAAATGGAGGAGACAAAAGGTAAGAGAGAGAAAGTTTTGATTTTGAATTTTTTTGATGAAGTCTTGGTTTAGATAGCTTGATATTGTTATGGATTTGAGATTTATAAGGTTGTTTTTAGTGATTATGCTATGATTGCTGGTTAATTTTGAATTTTATGAATTAGGGTTATGCCCAATTTTGTAAATTATGGATTTTCGAAATTGTTGAATTAGATAGCATGGAAATATGATCAATTGGTGAATTCCTAATTGAATTTTGATGATTATGATTTTTATGATGTTGAATTTGGGTATTTGAGGTGGGTATCATATTTATATTTTGATTTATCATATTTATATTTTATTTATAAGCTATATATGAGTTTTCTAAAAATAAAGAAAGCAAAATTAGATTTTGATAAATTATTGTTTATATGAATGCTTGAAAATTATGATTAATGTTCGAAATTATGATTTCCGAATGATGAAAGTATTATTCTAAAATGATTGTGAGAAAGTGAGAAAAATTCTGAAATTCGTTGTTTATGACTGTTTTGATAAAAATTGAAAGTTGTTACATTCTTTGATTTCAAAGGTTTTGATTAAGTGGAAAGTATTGTTAAATTCATTATGTTTGAATGTTTTAATCCTTCCTATGATTGTTGCATCCTTGAATGATAAAAAAATGTGTGATGTGAATTGATGTGATTTGTGAAATTGTGATTGTTACCGTGTCTAATAAGACACCACACGAAAAATTGAATTTTTCGAAATGTGCCTTCGGGCAATCTGAATTTATAAGTATGAATATGTGTATTATGTGGGTTTGGTTAGGTCCCCTCCGTAAGAGTCAGTGCACTGGTCTCCCTTTGATAGCCTTCTTCCGGCTGCCCGCTAGTGGCATAGGAGCTCCGATTTCGGACTCCCCTCCATTCACGGCTGCACATAACTGCTATGCGGGAATGTGCAGTACATTCTATTAGGACCGACCGAAATCATTTGATGTGTTATGTGTTTTTTTTTGTTTATCTTTGTGATGCATTCATGTTTTCGAAATTGTGCATGATTTGTGAGAACAATTGTGATTTTTGAGAAATGTGTTTTGAAATCATGAGAATTTTGGAAAATGATTAAGAATGTTTTTGAGTGTTTTGAAAGGCTTGAGAACTAAGTTTTGAAAAGTTTACTGCTGTGAAATGCTTATAAATGAAAAATGTTTTAAGAAATGATTTTTTTTCTTATTTTCGAATATAAATATGTTATCCATGGAGCGAAAGCTCACCCCCTTTCATCCCCATCTCCAGGTTTTCGATCAGGAGATCAGATGGAAGACGATCAAGATGTCAGTTCGATTTTTGTATGCTTTTGTTTTATGTGTAAAGTTTGAGTTTAGTATTGAAGTTGTATATGGCTTAGAAAGCCATTAAAGTTAGAAGTGTATTCATTTCGGAATGTAAATAAATGCTAAAATTGAGTATGGATTTGAGTTTGTGTATGATTATGAAATCGGAATAGGTAAGTAAATTATGGAATTGTACATTGTATTGAGGTGAATATGAATGGATTTGTATATAAATAGTGAATGTGTATTGAATATGTTTTGATCGTGTTCGGATTGAGTTATGAATTATGGATGTATGAGTTTGTTTAGGAATGAGATTTGATTTTGATCATGGATTGTAAATTGTATATGAAATATGATGGTATTAAATTATGATTGGGATTGATGGATGGAGAATTACGAAGTGGTTTAGGTATAGATTTGTGTTTGCTGGTGTTTCGGATTCCGGACGGGAGGTCCGATGATTCTAAGTTGTGTTTGGACATTATAGAAGTATGTAAAATCTTTTGCAGATTTTTGGGCTGTATAGAATACAGCCGTTATGCTGCCCGATTTTCGATAAAATCGGGTTATGGCAAAGTAAGAATTAGAATAGGTTTTGTTATAAATGAGATAAGAATTTGGTTTATGGATGAAATTTTAGGGCATGTATGTATGTGTAAGATAATTTGAGATTCGCATGAGGATGAATTTCCGAATAGGGAAATTATATTTTTTGATTGTATAAGGTTGGTAAAGATGAAAAAAAAAAAATACCGATTTCAAATTTATACCGGTTTTGAGTAATCTATACCGATTTTTCAGATTTGCTTTAGTCTTAGGGTTCCAACGCGACGAGAATTTTCAAGAATTTTTGTTACCGAATGTCGGACTTTGTTTTCTTCGATTTCGATTTTGATTCTTCCGTTTTCAATTTAGTCCATTTCCGGGTTCGACCTTCACATTTTGTCTTCCGTTTTTTGGTTGGGGTTCCGGTTCCGAGATCGGGTTCCAACACAACAGATGCCATGTCTCACTATTTATCATAATAGGTTGTAAGTATGCCTTTACTAACCTCCTCGGTGTATCCCTGATGATTATTGAAGTACTCCTTTTAGTCACAGACTCAACTTCTTCAATCAATTTGACTTCCAATTCGTCTTTCCTCAGAAATTCAGAATAGTTGTATGGAACCAGACTGAGTTCTTCAGATTCTTCATGTTGAACCTGTACCAAACTAAGTTTTGTTGCTTCCTGATGATTAACCTCTGTAGGAATAACACTTACCAGACTTAGTTCTGCTGTTGTCTCTTGTGGAACAGCAATAGGAGTATTCTTCTTCTGACTAACGTCCTTAGCAGTGGAAATACTCTTCTTCTGACTAGCTTCCTTAGTCATTTTCACTGCCTTAGTCAGTCTTGGAGTTTTTTGAGGTTGGGGTTTCTTCTTCTCATACTCCAATTTTCTTTTTCTCTTAGTCTCCTTAGCCTGATTGGCTGATTCTTCGCTTAAGATTGAGACTAGAGATCTCATAGCCTTCCGTGCGCGAGTCGCAGAGACTTCTGCCTGACTTCGTTCTTTGGACCTCTTTTCTTCTTACTGTCTCAAGGTTCGAATCCTGGGTGATCTCTTCACCTTCTTAGGAATATCACTCAAAAGCTTCTCCCCTTTTCTCTTCAATACACTTTCATCTGTACTCCAAACTTGGTTACTTTCTTTTTGAGAAATCATCTTTTCCGTCAAAACTTCTTTAGATGATTTTCTTCTTTCATTTATGGGCATTCTTCCACTATCTTGAGATTTAAAACTCTTTGTGGGAGACCTCTTTTGTATCTGCTCCCCCTCATTTCTAGCTTTATTTTCAAAATCTGCTTCTGCTCTGTCCAGATTCTTCAAGCCCATTTTCCTTATAGTACCCGACTCGATAACACTCTTAACAGGCATCATTCATCTGATTCCTCTATCAAGACGGACTCCAGACTCCCTGAAAATCCTTGTTAACAACATTCCATACGGGTAGCTTTTAGTATCCTTCATCCCCTTAACCATATACTGAAAAATTAGAAATGGTAGGTCAACTAGTTGGCGATTCAGCAAGTAGAATAGGCATTGTTCATCCAGAGTAGTCACCAAATGCCTTGAACCCACTCTCGGTAAGACGCAGTTAAACAGAATCGCATGTAAGACCCTCGCCTTCAGCACCAGACTCGAGGTCTTCCTCTCTATAGGGTAATTTCTCCATACAACTGTCTACTGACTTCGTCTTCCTTTAAACTGACCTTTGTCATTCATCTAGCTTTGCTCGTCAGCTTCTCTCCAATAGATGGACATCAAGTCACCTTCTCGATCAACTCTGTTGTTACAATAATAGACAGTCCGCCTACTGTAGAAACAATAGCTTTATCTACCATCTGCACATTTTTCCAAAACTCATATACTTCATTTTGATGAACATACTCCCGCACCTGGAAGAACTTCCTCCAGCTGGCTTCTACAATCTCTGGTTAGATGTCCATATCATCTTTCCTCAGAGATTCAAAATCCACATGCCTTTCGTAGATCATCGCTGGCTCCATTGATTCTGAGTAGAAACTGAATTAGGTAATCTGTTCTTTAAAGGTAAGGTTGATTTCAGAGGTTTGAGAGGGCTGAAAAGTTTGTGGGTTGAGAGTATTCGAAAGGTTTCTGATTTGAGGCTACTCAAAATGTCTTATCAGGCGTGTTCTAGAATCGGTGAGGTTCTCAAGACTATGAGACTTTCCATCCAAAATTTCCTTGTGATAGAAGTTACCAGTTGTAACTCACTGTTTCTGACATCGTTAACTTTGACGACCTTTTAACTTGGCTGTGAAATGTCAGGCGGTTGGTCATTTAACATTACCATGTTGAGGTTCTGTCTGATTTCATTTAACCGTTCTTCACTTAATGGTTTAGTAAAGATATCTTCCCATTGAAACTCTGTCTCAATAAACTGTAGACTCACAACCTTTCTCTGAACATAGTCTCCCAAGAAATGAAGTCTGACTTCTATATGTTTTACTCTCGAATGTTGTATAGGGTTCTTCGATAAGTTGATGGCATTGGTGTTGTCACAGAAAATTGGGATCTCCTCTTCTTGAACTGAATAATCTTCTAGTTAATATTTAATCCACAATGTTTGCGAACAACAGCTTATGGCAGACATGTACTCGGCTTCGACAGTTGATAGCGCGATTGAGTTTTGTCTCTTGCTTGACGAGGAAACTAGGTTTGATCCAAGAAATTGACAACCTCCACTCGTACTCTTTGTTGGGACCCAATCTCAGGAACCGGATCCCAATCGAAAAACCGAAACGAAAATGAGCAAACAGAATCGAAAGTAGACATCGAAAGAACGGATTCTTTTCGAATTCGAAACGGAACGAAACGGAAACAAATGCCGACATCCGAAAGCGCAAATCTTAGGAAATGAAAAGTTGCGTTGGAACCTTAGACTAAGCCAAACCGAAATCCGATATAATTTTTTTTCATATATTTCTATTCTCTTTATTCAAACTCATTCAAAACATAACCAATCCATACAATTTCCTTTTTGGAAACTCATCCTCGCACAAATTTCAATTCACTTAATTCTCAAACAATGTTTCGATTCATATTATTTTTCTTAACGAATCACACAAATCCCAAAAATTTCATCTTCTTAACTAAAAACTCATCTTTAACAAACTAACTTCTTATTCTTATCTTAACCCGATTTTTATCGAAAATCGGGCAGTATAACGGCTGTATTTTGACAGCCCAAAAAATTTCCGCAAAGGCAAAAATACACTTCTAAAACACATATCCAACCGTACAACCATCATCGGACTTCCCGTCCGGAATCCCCAGCAGAAACAAACGCAACCCTACAACTAAACACTTCAGTAATTCTCACAATCATACTCATAAATCAAGCCCCATTCATATCCAAAATCCATGATCATACATAAATCCAATCCCATAACTTAACTCAAATACATACGCTCAGAATTTTCAATACATTCTCAAAATAAAATACACAGCACACTTTAATGGCATAGCAAGCCATTTACACTATCAAAATCTCAATTTGCACCAAAATACGAACGATGTAAAAATCAAACTTGGCATTCTTTCAACCGATCTCCCACTCGAATACCTGGAGATTGGGGATGAAGGGGGGGTGAGCACAAAGCTCGTGGATAATATATTTATAAACTGAACGATAAGCGAAAACATTTTTGCAAAACTTTTTGCCATTTATTTCTAAAAATTTCACAGTCGAAAATCTAACAAATATCTTATTTCTCAAAACATTGTTAAAATCGATTCAATCAATTCTCGGTTGAAAATCCGTAATAATAGATTTCTCAAACTTTTCACATCTTTCAAGATTTCATGAAGAACTTCCAAATTTCTTAAACTTTCTCAAAACATGCAACGCATAATACAGTACAAAATAAAAACACAAACACATCACATGGTTTGGTTTGGTCCAAAACAGGACGTACTGCACAGTCCCACATAGCGGTCCTGTGCAGCCGTGAATGGGACGTACTACATTTTCCCTCTTAGTGGTCTAGTGTAGTCGTGAAGGGAGTCCGAAATCAGAGCTCCATGCCACTAGCGGGCAGCCGGGAGAAGGCTATAAAACGAACAAGTGTGCATTTGTCACACATATGGGACCTGACCAAACCCACATAACACATAAGCGAAAACGAAAATTCAGGTTGCTCGTAGGCACTTTTCAAAATCTTGATTTTTTTTAAATTTTTTCATATTTCCATACAATGTCAAACTTGACATACTCACATACATAAATCACACCAAATCATGTTGGAATGCACATTCAATTTACATTCACCAATTTAATCACATATCAATGCACAACAATAAATGCAATTTCTTTCTTTCAAACATATATCAGAACACATTGCTTAAACTTTTCATATAATTCAAAAACATGATTTTCATAAATCTTGCATTTTCTTATAAACCTTCCAAAAGCATTAACTTCAATCATTCAGAAATTTTATTTTTCAAAACATTTATCTAAACATTAAGTTTTCAACAATTGCTTCTTGAATTTTTCGAAATTTGCTTCTTGAATTTTTCGAATAAACATGCTTAACTTAAAATTCAATAAATAAATATACTACCCACCTCGAAATGAAGCTAGGAACTCGTCCCGATCATTAATTTGACCAAAGCGCCAGTTGTTCTTCTTCGCTAAAATTACCTAAACATATCCATCCAAAATTCAATATCATAAACAACATGATTCCTCAAATTGGGCTTAGAAAATATCAATTCCCCACATCTTCAAGTTATCTAAATTACAAATTCTTGAAAACCCCAAATTCCACAATTTGCCTAAACCAATTTATCACAATTCAATATCATAAATCACAATTTCTTCAAAATTGATTTCATATTTCATCAATCCATCATATTTGCCATGATTTTAAGCTATTAATTTCCAAAAACCTCAAACCACCAAATTAGGCATAAACCTTAGTTAATCAATTTTCCAAAATTAATCATCATCTAAACATAATCTCTAAAATTAACTTCATAAAACTCAAATCCATAACAATCTAAAGCTAAATCAACTAACAACTCTCTAGAAAATTCAAAAATCAAAGCTTTCTCTCTCTTACCATTTTCTCCACCATTAACGACATTATTGACCTCCAAGACAAGCTTTCATCTTCTTCTACCTTTCCCCCTTGAACCAGCTTGAAAATGTTTCTAAGAAACCCAGAAAAGAAGACCCAACCTTTGCCTTTCTTCTTCTTCTTCTTCTCCTCATCTCCACCGTCGCACCTCTCCTTCTTCTCTCTTCTTCATCTTTTCTTTCTTTTATTTTGTCTCATTTTCGTGAGTTTCAGATGTATAAATGACAGCTCTATGTGTTTTCTGCCATGTCACTTAAATGAGGGGTAAAAGACCAAAATGCCCCTCCTTTTAAGCCTATTTCCAAGTTTGTCCCTGCACTTGATTTGAAAAATCTGATACCTTGCGTCCAGAATTTGAGCTGCTAAACGAAACAATTTAGACAAACTTTCTTCTTGAAAATTTTTCCTCTATTTCTCCTCTATAAAAAAAAACAAAAACCACTCAATTCGGATCAAAAACGAAAGAGTTATGGCCGAAATACTATTGGACTTGCATAAAATCCGAGATTGCACATTAAGCCAACTTAATTACATAAATTGACCATCTTAGGGATGAAATTGGAATTCGATCCCTTCATATGAGTTGTAGTCCCGTATCTTAATTTTAATTTGCCTCAATAATCACCTCAATCGGAGTTCCACAGCTCCCGAATTTTGTAAAATACCAAACCATATTCAGAAAGTTATCTAACTTATAACCTTTAACCCATCCTCTCACTTAGGTTCAATCAATCTCTTTCCATTTCATCTTCTAAATATCATAATCTTCCATAAAAATGAAATTAAATGTCTTAGGAATCCAACGCTTCAAAAATCGAATCAATCGGATGTCGGACGGAGGATTTATAAATAAAAGATTACATAAAGTAGGATCAAAAGCAAAGCAAACCGAACGAATTTTTCAAAAATCACAACTCTTGATCCCGAACTCGGAATTTGACAAATTTGGTGTCGATGGAAAGATAAAAGGAAGCTCTAAAACTTCCATGGAGAAGTCAAAAAACAAATTAGGTCTCAAAAGAGGTCAAAAACTCAACCAAAGATTCTGTCCTAATCAACTTTTCCTAACCAACTTCCAAATTTCAATCGCTCATAACTCCTAGCTCCGATATCGAAAAATTGCAAACTTTATATCAATGGAAAGATAAAAACATCATCTAAAACTTTCATGAAGACCAATTACTCTAATTAAAACTAAATCCATACGACGAGTGGTCTCGAAGCATAGAACACATAAATCTATACTTAATAGCATTTTCAGAAGAAAGCAAAAGAACCTTATCTTTGGAAAATCATATCTCTAAATCCCAACATCGAAAAATAGCATACTTTATGGCCACAGAAAGCTTTCAACAAACACTACAAGTCTTACGAAGATCATTTTCTCAAATTCTCTCAAAATCAAAAAGTCAACTCTCAAGTCAAACTTTCTATCTCCAAAAGTCAACTTTCCTAATTTTCAAATTCTCTCATTTTTTTTCTTTATTTCCTGATTTTCCACTCCCATTTCACTCAACTCATTCACTTGGACTTTCATAAATCATACAAATTTTCACAATTATCAAGAAACATCAAAACTCAAAATTCTTTTCTCATAATTTCCTTAAAGCATAATTACTTCCGTAATGTATATATAACACACTGATTTTCTATCATTTCTTATTTCTAAATTCCACTGAAAAATCGGGGTCCAACATTTCTCCGTATCTTAAAAGAATTTTGTCCTCGAAATTCATACTTATAGTAACTTATCTTTCTAAACAAAGATTCATCAAACACTTTCTTTCTAATTTCTTTCCAAAAATCATAATCAATCACTTTTTCCTCATCACACATAATTCTCAACTTATTTTCCCTTATTCACTTCTTATGTCGAATACTAATATCATATCCAAAATCACTATCTCCTCAAATCAAACATTTCTTAACACATTTTCACAGTTCGTATGCCCAATAAAGACAATAATCATTCCGAATTAACCAATGGATCTTCAATATTAATCCCATCTTTCAAACCTTTCTCATTTCATCTCACACATAAACATTCAACATCTATTCATCCAATACATCATGAACTCTCAATTTTATGAACTCTTTCCTTAAATTGCTCAAAATTCTTATCATCTTCATCAAATAATCACTTTTATTCTTAACATAATTCATGACAAATCATTCATATCAATTGCACATTCCTAAAGTCATTCATACTTATTGTTATCGAAATCAAACGATTTATCCTTACACACTCTTCTCAATCTTATATGCCCAGTTAAGATCCTATTACTGGGCTCTGATACCATAAATGTTGATACCCAATCTCAGGAACCGGATTCCAACCGGAAAACAGAAACGGAAACGAGCAAACAGAATCGAAAGCAGACATCGAAAGAACGGATTCTTTTCGAATTCAAAACAGAACGAAACGGAAACAAATGCCGACATCCGAAAGCGCAAATCTTAGGAAATGAAAAGTTGCGTTGGAACCTTAGACTAAGGCAAACCGAAATCCGGTATAAATTTTTTATTCATACATTTCTGTTCTCTTTATTCAAACTCATTCAAAACATAATCAATCCATACAATTTCCTTTTTGGAAACTCATCCTCGCACAAATTTCAATTCACTTAATTCTCAAACAACATTTCGATTCATATTATTTTTCTTAACTAATCACTCAAATCCCAAAAATTTCATCTTCTTAACTAAAAACTCATCTTTAACAAACTAACTTCTTATTCTTATCTTAACCCGATTTTTACCGAAAATCGAGCAGCATAACAGATGTATTTTGACAGCCCAAAAAATTTTCGCAAAGGCAAAAATACACTTCTAAAACACATATCCAACCATACAATCATCATCGGACCTCCCGTCCGGAATTCACAGTAGAAACAAACGCAACCCTACAACTAAACACTTCAGTAATTCTCACAATCATACTCATAAATCAAGCCCCATTCATATCCAAAATCCATAATCATACATAAATCCAATTCCATAACTTAACTCAAATACATACGCTCAGAATTTTCAATAAATTCTTAAAATGAAATACACAGCACACTTTAATGGCATAGCAAGCCATTTACACTATCAAAATCTCAATTTGCACAAAAATACGAATGATGTAAAAATCAAACTTGGCATTCTTTCATCCGATCTCCCGATCGATTACCTGGAGATTGGGGATGAAAGGGGGGGTGAGCACAAAGCTCGTGGATAATATATTTATAAACTGAACGATAATCGAAAACATTTTTGCAAAACTTTTTGCCATTTATTTCTAAAAATTTCACAGTCGAAAATCTGACAAATTTCTTATTTCTCAAAACATTGTTAAAATCGATTCAATCAATTCTCAGCTGAAAATCCGTAATAATAGATTTCTCAAACTTTTCACATCTTTCAAGATTTCATGAAGAACTTTCAAATTTCTTAAACTTTCTTAAAACATGCAATGCATAACACAGTACAAAATAAAAACACAAACACATCACATGGTTTGGTTCGGTCCAAAAGAGACGTCTTGCCCCGATCCGCATAGCGGTCTGTGCTTGTTGTGAATGGGACGCACTATACTTTCCCGCTTAGCGGTCCAGTGTAGCCGTGAAGGGAGTCCAAAATCGGAGCTCTATGCCACTAGCAGGCAGCCGGAAGAAGGCTATAAAACGGACAAGTGCGCACTCGTCCCACATATGGGACCTGACCAAACCTACAAAACATATAAGCGAACACGGAAATTCATGTTACCCGTAAGCACTTTTAAAAATCTTGATTTTCTTTAAAATTTTTTTCATATTTCCATACAATGTCAAACTTGACACACTCACATACATAAATCACACCAAATCATGTTGGAATGCACATTAAATTTACATTCACCAATTTAATCACATATCAATGCACAACAATAAATGCAATTTCTTTCTTTCAAACATATATCAGAACACATTGCTCAAACTTTTTATATAATTCAAAAACATGATTTTCATAAATCTTGCATTTTCTTATAAACCTTCCAAAAGCATTAACTTCAATCATTCGGAAATTTTATTTTTCAAAACATTTATCTAAACATTAAGTTTTCAACAATTGCTTCTTGAATTTTTCAAAATTTGCTTCTTGAAATTTTCAAATAAACATGCTTAGCTTAAAATTCAATAAATAAATATACTACCCACCTCGAAATGAAGTTAGGAACTCGTCCCGATCATTAATTTGACCAAAGCGTCAGTTGTTCTTCTTCGCTAAAATTACCTAAACATATCTATCCAAAATTCAATATCATAAACAACATGATTCCTCAAATTGGGCTTAGAAAACATCAATTCCCCACATCTTCAAGTTATCTAAATTACAAATTCCTAAAAACCCCAAATTCCACAATTTGCCTAAACCAATTTATCACAATTCAATATCATAAATCACAATTTCTTCAAAATTGATTTCATATTTCATCAATCCATCATATTTTCCATGATTTTAAGCTATTAATTTCCAAAAACCTCAAACCACCAAATTAGGCATAAACTTTAGTTAATCAATTTTCCAAAATTAATCATCATCTAAACATAATCTCTAAAATTAACTTCATAAAACTCAAATCCATAACAATCTAAAGCTAAATCAACTAACATCTCTCTAGAAAATTCAAAACTCAAAGCTTTCTCTCTCTTACCATTTTCTCCACCATTAACGACATTATTGATCTCCAAGACAAGCTTTCATCTTCTTCTATCCTTTCCCCCTTGAAGCAGCTCGAAAATGTCTCTAAGAAACCCAGAAAAGAAGACCCAACCTTTGCCTTTCTTCTTCTTCTCCTCATCTCCACCGTCGCACCTCTCCTTCTTCTCTCTTCTTCATCTTTTCTTTCTTTTATTTTGTCTCATTTTCGTGAGTTTCAGATGTATAAACGACAGCTCTATGTGTTTTCTGCCATGTCACTTAAATGAGGGGTAAAAGACCAAAATGCCCCTCCTTTTAAGCCTATTTCCAAGTTTGTCCCTGCACTTCATTTAAAAAATCTGATACCTTGCGTCCAGAATTTGAGCAGCTAAACGAAACAATTTGGACAAACATTCTTCTTAAAAAATTTTCCTCTATTTCTCCTCTATAAAAACAATACAAAAATCACTCAATTCAGATAAAAAACAAAAGAGTTATGGCCGAAATACTATCGGACCTGCATAAAATCCGAGACTGCACATTAAGCCAACTTAATTCCATAAATTGACCATCTTAGGGATGAAATTGGAATTCGATCCCTTCATATGAGTTGTATTCCCATATCTTAATTTTAATTTACCTCAAGAATCACCTCAATCGGAGTTCCACAGCTCCCGAATTTTGTAAAATACCAAACCATGTTCAGAAAGTTATCTAACTTATAACCTTTAACCCATCCTCTCACTTAGGTTCAATCAATCTCTTTCCATTTCATCTTCTAAATATCATAATCTTCCATAAAAATGAAATTAAATGTCTTAGGAATTCAACGTTTCAAAAATCGAATCAATCGGATGTCGGACGGAGAATTTATAAACAAAAGATTACATAAAGTAGGATCAAAAGCAAAGCAAACCGAACGAATTTTTAAAAAATGACAACGCTTGATCCCGAACTCGAAATTTGACAAATTTGGTGTCGATGGAAAGATAAAAGGAAGCTCTAAAACTTCCATGAAGAACTCAAAAATCAAATTAGGTCTCGAAAGAGGTCAAAAACTCAACCAAAGATTCTGTCCTAATCAACTTTTCCTAACCAACTTCCAAATTTCAATCGCTCATAACTCCTAGCTCCGATATCGAAAAATTGCAAACTTTATATCAATGGAAAGATAAAAACATCATCTAAAACTTTCATGCAGACCAATTACTCTAATTAAAACTAAATCCATACGACGAGTGGCCTCGAAACATAGAACACACAAATCTATACTTAATAGAATTTTCAAAAAAAAGCAAAAGAACCTTATCTTTGGAAAATCATATCTCTAAATCCCGACATCAAAAAATAGCATGCTTTATGGCCACAGAAAGCTTTCAACAAACACGACAAGTCTTACGAAGACCATTTTCTCAAATTCTCCCAAAATCAAAAAGTCAACTCTCAAGTCAAACTTTATATCTCCAAAAGTCAACTTTCCTAATTTTCAAATTCTCTCATTTTCTTTCTTTATTTCCTGATTTTCCACTCCCATTTCACTCAACTCATTCACTTGGACTTTCATAAATCATAGAAATTTCCACAATTTTCAAGAAACATCAAAACTCAAAATTCTTTTCATATAATTTCCTTAAAGCATAATTACTTCCGTAATGTATATATAACACACTGATTTTCTATCATTTCTTATTTCTAAATTCCACTGAAAAATCGAGGTCCAACACTCTTCCTTTCAACTTTATCTCCAGCATAGTCCGTATCTCAATATCCAATCAACCTGAAATCTTTACCTTTCTGAAACATTAAGCAAAGATTAGTAGTACCTGCGAGATATCTCATAATTCTTTTAACAACTATGTAATGAGACTATCTAGGATCGGCCTGAAACCTTGCACACAAACATACACTGAACAGTATGTCAGGTTTGCTTGCTGTAAGATAAAGTAAAGGACCGATCATCCCTCTATACAGGGTTTGATCCACCTTCTTACCAACTTCATCTTTCGACAAAAGGTTCGAAGGATGCATCGGAGTTGCCATAGACTTCACATTATTCATATCAAATTTAAACAACAGTTCTTTCACATATTTTTGTTGATGGATAAAGATATTCTCTTCGGTTTGCTTAACTTGCACCCCAAGAAAGAACTTCAACTCACCCATCATACTCATCTCAAACTCATTTTTCATTAGACTCTCAAAACTCATACATAAATTCTTTGAGGTAGCACCAAAAATGATATCATCAACATAAATTTGCACTAAATTAAACTCATTCTCAAAATTCTTTCTAAAGAGCGTCTTATCTACCTGACCTCTACTAAAACCACTTTCTAAGAGAAAGGTACTTAGACGATCATACCAAGTTTTAGGAGCTTGCTTCAAGCCGTATAAAGCTTTATGAAGTCTATAGACATGATCTGGATGCCTAACATCCTCGAAACCAGAAACATACACCTTTTCGTCTATAAAACCATTCAAAAATGCGCTTTTCACATCCATCTGAAAAAGCTTTATATCATGACAGACCGCATATGCCAGCAGTATCCTAATTGCTTCAAGTCTCGCTACTGGAGCATATGTCTCATTGTAGTCTATTCCTTCTTGCTGAATATAGCCTTGTGCTACTAATCTAGCTTTATTCCGACTCACTCTCCCTGATTCGTCTAACTTATTCTTAAAAACCCATCTAGTTCCTATAATGGATTTCTTCGAGGGCTTGGGAACCAAGGACCAAACTTTATTCCTAGTAAATTGGTTCAGCTCCTCTTGCATGGGTAAAATCCACGCTTCATCCTGAAGAGCTTCCTCAATCTTTTTAGGCTCTATTTCAGAGGCAAAAGCTACATTAGCTTCTCTTTTGAATTTGAACTTTGTTCTTACTCCTTTAGAGGTCTCTCCTATAATCAACTCTTCTGGATGAGAACTCTTATATCTCTAATCTCTTTTTAATCCAATAGTTTTTGGAATATCTTCAACCTTGTCTACCTAAGTTCCTGACGATGAAGCTTCTATTGTATCACCTAAGAGCTTTGAAGGGACTTCACTCTCCATGTCATCTTCCTTACGGGGTTGGGAACTATCATCAAACTTGACATGAATGGTCTCCTTAACCGTCTTCGAGGTAAGATTATAAACCCGAAAAGCTTTGGATGATAAAGTGTAGCCTAGAAAAATTCCTGAATAGGTCTTTGAATCGAACTTATCTAACAATTCCTTTGTATTCAGAATAAAGCACTTGCAACCAAATGGATGAAAGTAAGATATATTCGGTCTCCTTCCATTCCATAACTCATAAGGAGTTTTCTTCAGCAATGGTCACAGCAATATTCTATTATGAATGTAACACGCTGTATTCACAGCTTCTGCCCAGAAGTACTTAGGAAGATTCATCTCACACAGCATAGTCCTTGCCATCTCTTGAATCGTGCTGTTTTTCCTTTCAACAACTCCATTCTGCTGCGGAGTCCTAGGATCAGAGAAATTGTGGAAAATTTCATTCTCCTCATAGAATATTCTAAACTTCTCATTCTCAAATTCTCCACCATGATCACTCCTGATACTGACTATAGACATTCCTTTTTCATTCTGTAACTTTCTGGAAAGGGTCCTAAAACACTTAAAAACTCATCCTTGTGTGACAAAAATAATATCCAACAAAATCTAGTAAAGTCATCAACATAACAAGTCTATATTTCTTTTCGTCAAGACTTATTGTCCTATTTGGACCAAACATATCCAAATGTAACAACTCTAGAGGTCTAGAAGATGTTACGAAATTTTAAGAAAAAAAAGATGTTTTAACTTGTTTCCATTTCTGACAGCTTTCATAAAAGAAATCTTTGTCAAAACTTATTTTTGGTAAACCTCTTACCAAATCATGCTTTAACAACTTTGAAATATGTTTAAAACTGACATGACCTAGCTTTTTATGCCAGATTAGTCTTTCTTCTTCAATTGATAAAAAACATTAAACATTTTGATTTTGAAAATCTTCTAAATCAATCTTGTAAAGATTATTTCTTCTCTTGGCAGAAAAGAATAAAACCCATCTTTATTTTTGACTTCACAAAGATTTTGATTGAATGTAATTTCAAAACCAGAATCACACAATTGACTGACACTAATCAAATTGTGTTTCAGACCATCAACAAGCAGCACATTATCAATGCATGCAAAGGAATCTTTACCTATTTTATCGATTCCAATTATCTTGCCCTGCTGGTTTTCTTCGAAAGTTACCAATCATCCCTTCTTATACTAAAAATCTAGGAACATAGACCTTCTTTGTAGCGCCCCCTGACCGTAGGGTACACATCGGGACGCCTGAAGGGTCGCTCCGACACATATCCCACGATAAAGGTGCACTACCAGAAAATCCAACTGTTAATCCACATAGCATCGCGATAATTTAAAACCATAATATATATCAGAAATCAGTAAATTTTAAAATCCAAAATATTAATCTGGTACAATCATCGAATAGCAGAATAGACAAGTCTATCAGTCCCCTAAACAAAACCAAAAAAGAAACTGATACAAACGTCTATCCTAAGTCATCCTCAAAAGTCCAACCCAGCTGACCGACCTGTGTGTCATCGCTTCTCTTGCCAGCACGCTCGCACGACAGGAAAAGACTATCTCTAGAGCTAGGGGCCTAATCTATCAGTCCTGAAAAATTAGATTGCAATTTTGGGTGAGTTTGCGAACTCAATGAGAAACCATCATCGATAGTTCACTCAAATCTTACATTACGCAGATTGCGTACAACATAGCACAGTAATATTCAATTAACAGTATCATATAGCAAATTACACTATTATACAACAATTCACAGTAGTATGTAACAAATTGCAATCTCTCATGCCATCACATAATTCAGTAAGTGTCACAAATCAATCAGTCATGTGAACAATGCATACGTGACTCTTTTCCAGTTATTCAGTGTTGTGCCCAAGCACTCGGTCGATGTCGATTCATTGGGGGGCGCGTCGGGATTTCTCCCCTCGGGCTCGAGGCCCGGTCAGTACAGTATTAGAGCTCGAGGCTCATTTCAGTAAAAATCGCGACTTGGGTCACAACGTTCATTATCTGATCATGCATTTATGCATGTAATGCGATGTTCAGTAATTTACAGTGTACGGCTATAAAAGCCCAGTATTGCAATTCCCAGTTTCATACAGTAGTCCAATCCAATACAGTAAAAGCATGAAATTCGCTTCTATACATTTCAGTAATCATGTAGTTCATACAGAGCATTTAAGCAATCAGGAATTTGAGAAACTAACTAGGTTACTCACCTGTAACTTCCGAGCTACTGCCTGGAAGTCCCAGCAATGTCCGTGGAATGACGATCCAACGGTGCCTCTATAATAGTTAAATACAGTCCCATTACTAAATGCTCAATTAAACAATTCAGAGATGTATATGTCTCAATGGAATTATGTACAATGCATGTTCATGATTTCAGGCGCTAAAACCCAATTTTGAACTCTTATGCCTCATTCTAACTCTTCGCTCAATTGATCGACAATAATTGATCCATTCCTAAAAATTCAGTTCAATTTCCTCAATTCATACTCCCTATAGCAATTCCCTATTCATTGGGTCAAAACCTCTATTGAAAATCCCAATTAAAACTCCAATTGAAATTCCAATTGTCACAATTCAATACTTAGGTCATTATAGGAACCCTAATTGACCTTAATCTCGATAAATCAATACCATTTAAATTAAATTCTAACTTCCATAAATAACCTCAATTGTAGACCTCTTTCCCTCGTTCATAACGAATCAGGAATCACCTCAATCGGAGGTCTACACCAAAAGTTATTCCCAATAAACTAAAAATCAATCCAATCAAAATTGTTCCTAACTGCGGCCTATCCTTCCTCGCCGCGGCGCACAAGAGGTCGTTCGCCGCGACGTGAAGGACGCTCGTCGCGGCGTGCATCCTCTTCGCGGCTCGCCGCGGCGTAAACGAAAACATTCGCCGTAGTGTGAAACCATGTGCTCGCTTCGTTCGTCGCGGAGAGTGCGTAATTACTCGCCGCAGCGAGGCTGGCCCAGACATCGCGACGTGCGGGTCGCGGCATCGTCTTTTCCTATCGCTTTCCGTCCATTTCTCTCTCTAAAACCCCCATTAACACTCTCAACTACCCAAATCAACCATAATAAATGCCATAAATGCAACAACTAACCATTAATAACAACATTAAAGCCATTAACTTACCAAATCAAGCCTTAAACTATTTTAAATCAGTACCATACGGTCAATCGGTCTGTCACTCCAAAATTTCCGGTCCGGGCATTTTCTTCCGAATTTCTCAAAAATTTCCTATAAGCCACTATCAATTGCCAATCACTCTTAAACTATTCTAAATCAGTCATTCGAGCCCACTTACTCCAAATTTCTCAATTAATCACGATCCAGTCAATTCAGTCAGTCCATGCTCAATTAAATTACCGGAAACCATGAATGCATATACCTATGAATAAATGCACATGCAATAAACCTATTCCTCTATAATTAGAGGCCAATAACTTGCTCAATCAGTGAATGCAATGAAACCTATTAGTCTGACCCAATATTACCATAATGCCCTTGCTAACAGTAACGGGATGTTACAATTCACCCCTCCTAATAAAAATTTCGTCCCGAAATTTAATACCTGTCCGATTGAATAAATGAGGATACTGACTCCTCATATGCTCCTCAGTCTCCCATGTAGCTTCCTCAGAAGAGTGGTTCTTCCAAAGGACTTTCACCAATGGAATCACCCTATTCCTCAGCTGCTTGACCCGTGATCCTATAATCTGTACCGGCTCCTTGACATAACTCAAATCACTGTCTACCTCAATCTCCTGAGCTGGAATCACATGCGTCGGGTCTGAACGGTACCGTCGGAGCATACTAACATGAAACACGTCATGCAACTGGGACATTTCACTCAGTAGCATGTCAGAAGCCAACGGTCCTATCCTCTCAAGGATCTCATACGGACCAATGTACCGAGGGCTCAACTTGCCCTTACGGCCAAACCTCAGTACTCCTTTCCAAGGAGACACTCGGAGAAACACTCTGTCACCTACACTGTACTCCATCTCTCGCCGATGCTGATCCACATAGCTCTTATGTTTGTCCTAAGCTGCCTGTTAGAGTAGTGCCCTAAAGGCAATCGCTTTTAGCGCGTTTTGTACAAAATTGTGTACATTCTTTGTAAATAAATAAACAAAGGCATATTTCATTAATTTGATGTTCGTTATTTATGAATGCATATTGATCTATAAGCAAATTAATGAAGTCCTTGATATATGACATAGCATGAAGGAAATTATGATGTGATCATACCACTGAGATTCCTATCATGTTCAATTATGTCAGTATCTAAATTATCCCTAGTCATAGGATTACTGAGACTGGACATCGGTAATCCGGAAAGACTAACACATCTCAAGCTCCTTGATTTGATCAAGCAGTGGATCTCAGAAACTATACATATGAGATATTTAGGGTTGAGATGTGGATGCTTACTAGAGGTAGTAAGTACATTGGTTGACCTACTATGAGATCATCACATGGATGTACTATTCTAATGTCAGTGATAATCTCATCATAGCAATGGTGCAAGTATCCTTAGACTTGAGGTACTCAAGGATATCTTGGATGTTGATTCTGTGCTTTGACTCCATTTCTTGTTGCCTCAAAGAGGTCGCTCATAGGGTGGTGATTGGGTACAGTTTGAGGTATTCGAAGGTAATTGAGTAGCCAATAGAGGATTCACCACTTCTGTGATAGCAGAAGATGATACCCATGGCCTCTTGTCAGGGTCATTACTTGGAAATCTCTGATCAGAGTACATATGTCATGAAGAGTGTCTTCGTTGACATATTAAATATAAAGTAATGAGTCCCAAGACAAGAACTGAAATCACTTGGACTAGATTTGATGTAGTCAGTCTAGTAAGAGTTGACACTTTGCCCATACTCATAACCAAGTGGGGTATAGCATGGTGAAAGGACGAATTGCACGACAATTATCTATGGAAAGGTTCGTGATATGGTCCATGATGAATATATGTTTCTTCGTCAAACCAATTACTTTTCGGTCAATTGGGGGTCATGATGTGTTGCTAGATACCGCTCATGACTTGCTTAGATTAAGTGTTGATCTAAATGGCCAACATAACCGGGAACCTAATGGGTCACACGCATAAGAGTGTCTCGGAGAACTCTTAAAATAGTTTAGATAGAGATTCAATAAATGGAGAGCAATCGGATTAAATGGATCCCGATGAGATCGAGATATGTCCCGATGAGATCGGGACATCGATATTACTGAAAAATATTTCTAGAGGTTTTTTCCATACCGAGACCCGGTAGGCTGGTAGAACCGACCCCAGTGTGACTGGACCACTTCAACATTTATTTATATATATATATATAATTAATTAATTAAAGAATTAATTAATTAATATATATATATGTGTTATAAGTGGAAAAAGGAGGAGAGGAAGCTTTAACTTTATATATATATATATATATATATATATAATGAAGCTAACGTGGATGGATGGAAGAAGCTTCCATTTTGCTTAGTCATTAAGTATATTTAATGGCTAGAAGACAAACTTGATGTAGAGATGAAAGATGGTCGTTGGTTTAGATATAAAAAGAGAAGTTTTGTAAAAACCTAATAGATTTTGATCTCTCTTCATCGATCATCAAGTTCTCCATCTCCTTCAAGCTTCCCATCCTCCTTCTTCATCGTTATTCTTCAAGCTCTCCAAGAACAAGGTAAGATCTAGCAGTCTTCAACTTGTTCTAGCTATTCTCGGGTCAAAGGGTTTGTCCCGGTTAGGTTCTCCGATCTCTGCGTGGATACCGTTAGAGATGGTCTCCTTTGGTCGTTTTGGTTTGACTTTGTTATATAATCATATGGATCTTGGCTTTCGGGAAGGTCCCGGAACAAAAATTTTTGTTTTCCGCACCGTGGGCATGTGATGCTCACACCGGGATTTTCCTACAGTGGTATCAGAGCCACCTGTGTCGTATATAACGAAGAAACCATGACTAGGTCGGAGTTCCTTATTGCTTGTGACGATGATGCATGTTAATTGAGTGAATTTCGAATTCAGTATAGAAATATAGTTTTCAAAATTTTCTTTCCCATATATGTTCACAAGATGTTGTTGCATATTTCTGTGGAAGCTTGGGATTTATCAATGTGATTTGATATCGTTTTGCTAATTTATTCCCTAATGTTCTGGTTGCTATCTTTGTGCACATTCCTTGAACAGGCATGCTTATAAATTCGAGAATAAATTGTAGAATTTTTTTTTTCAGATTTTCTTTCACCGAAACTCTCTAAGATGTTTATTAATGTCTATGAGAAAGGAAAAATCTTTTCGAGGTGATTTACTATTTATTTGAGAATTTATTGTGTGCTGCTGGGAATAACTGTGTTGAGGAACACAGATTCTACATTTGTTTAGTTGCTGAGGTTGAATGAGTTTTTGATGGAAATAAATCCTGAAAACATTCATGGAGCATGTTGTGAACATTTTGTAACCTCTGTAATTTTCTCATAATTTATTGAAATTGTTTCAATGAGTTTTTCAAGCAAAACACAGAGATTGGCAGTTTTGAGAAAGTTACTGGAGCTGTTTTGTTTGGAATGAAAAATTGTGTAGATTTCCGTTCCAATGCCTTGGATCATTTTTAATGTGATTGAAAATGTGTTACATTGATGTTGCATGCTTGCCAAACTGATTATCTTGAAATTGGGTTTCCAAACAATTTTCGGATGCCAAATGTGTCTCATTAACGTCTCGTTAGTATATTCCCTTATCTTGATTGTTTTGGCCGTCACAAATTTTGTGACCAGTGCCGAAGTAATCTTGATAAAGTGTAGACTACCTAGAGATACTTAGGGTGATAGTTTGATATTCACAAAATTATTTTAAAATCTAAATGAATAAGAGTGTATTCATCGATTTCAAGTTTTTCATGTATAGTTTGACTATATATGGTAAGCAACAATGAAAGTGTTTCATTGGTACATCATAATAAAAGATATTACACTTGATATTGTGAATTTGACGGATTGAGAAATTAGCCGATTAGATAGCAGGCCAAAACCAGGTCATCAAGACATCCATTCCAATCATTGGAACATCACCGATCATTGGAAAGTGCGATAATCCATCCCAATCGACTGGAACATGTTCTAGTCATTGGACGTGCTGATAACTTTTAATGTCGACTAGCACAAGTTCCAGTCGACTGGCACATGCACCAGTCGACTAGAACATGCACTAATCGACTACAATAACATGTATAGGTGGGATGATGGATGATTTTAGGTATAGATTCAATGTGATTGATAAATTGCCCTAAATCATTCCATATAGTCATGGTGACTATAATCCTACGGCTTGGAGGAGAAGAAGATGAGACCTGAAAACCCTCAAATCATATGAAAACTAACGCCTTCCATTAATATAGGGAGAACCAGAGTTCTTATAGAGTTGGGTTGTTGGGTAAACCCAAGCTCACTCTATACGAATATGTTCGAACCATGAAAATAAGATTTTGATTAATGGGTCGGTTTTCACTAGAAGCGTTGATTTGTTGAGTAAACTCAAGGTCAGCGTGGACGAGGCGAAATGGGTAGTGTACATCGGATGTGCAGCGCATCAAGAGTTGATAACCCAATGGGTGTGCATACATCACGAGTTGATAGCACTAGTCGATAGTTGCATCTATAAAGTAATTGGTATGACCGATACCTGCCGATTGATCTAAGGTGGCTTGTTGGGTAAACCCAAGGTTATTTTTAGTAATATCGGATATCTATGATGCAATTGGTATGAATGATACCTACCGATGGACCTAAGGTGGCTTGTTGGGTAAACCCAAGGTCATTGTTAGTAATATCAGATATCGACCCACTAGGACATTTTGTCATAATGTTTATTGGATTCGTACTGAGGGTTATGGATTCTTTGAAACTAGTGGGAGCCATATGCATGACATGCAAGTCCTTATGATCATGCATTTAATTCTATTCTAACATTCTTTCTCTCTTTCTCTTTAGGTTGATTGAAGATGACTTCAAGTGTGAACTTGCGCTCGCTTATGGACTCAAACAAATTAACTGGACCAAATTTTCTCGATTGGCTGAGAAATCTGAGAATTGTTCTCAGATCTGAGGAACTGGGATATGTCCTTGATGTTCCACTTCCTGATCCACCTGCTATTGATGCTTCTGATGAGGATCAGAAAGTTTATCGAAAGCATCTCAAAGACAATGACATAGCAATCTGTATTATGCTTGCCTCGATGTCACCAGAGCTACAGAAGCAGCATGAGTCTATGGATGCTCATACCATAGTGTTTCATCTTAGGGAGCTGTTTGATGAGCAAGCTCGGTCTGAAAGGTTCGAGACCTCGAGGTTACTCTTCACTACTAAGATGACTCCAGGTTCATCTGCAGTGCAGTATGCACTGAAGATGAATGGGTATATTGAGAGGTTGGCTGTCTTAGGTTTTGTCATGGATTATGAATTAAGTGTTGACTTAATTCTAGTTGGATGTCGATAGTTATTCACGGTTTGTGTTAAAATATCGGATGAATCAAATATCCACGACAATCCACGAGCCGATTAATCTGCTTTCGAGACAATGAGAGCAAGCTATCAAGAAGGATAGCAAGCAAGTGCTTATGGTGGACTCTTCTTCGGTTCCAAGAAAAGAAACGCGAAGAAGAGGTCTAAGAAATCGAAAGGAAGTATAGCCAAGAAGAAAGCCAAAGAGATCGCACTAAAAGAACTTGCTTCCATTGTGGCAAGGCCGCCACTAGAAGAGGAACTATAAAGTCTACGGAAGAATTGAAGCGAAGAAGGCATCGGATGCCTCGACTTCTTCGGTATGTTTGTCATTGAGGTTAATCTTGTTTCGATCATAACATATGGGTATTAGATACGGTTGTGGCTCACACATATGCAATGATATCACGAGGCCTCGGGGACGATGAGATGCTCGTGAAGGAGAACTAGACTGCGTGTGGGAAATGGAGCAAGAGTTCTTTGCATTAGCCGTAGGCACTTACTTTTGTCACTCCCCACCGGGCTTGTAATTAAATTGGATGAATGTTATTTTGTACTGTATTAACAAAGAACATATTATCTGCATTTCTTGTTTAAATAGAGTGGTTTCCATTTGACTTTTAGTAACAATGGTTGTTCTATTAGTTTGAATAGAATGCTTTATGGTATTGGTGTAGGTGTAAATCGACTTGTATGGAGATGTAAGTCGACTTATACCGATTCGATACTAATAAGTCGACTTGTATACTCGTGTAAGTCGACTTATGCGTATCTGATCTTAGTGAGATTGTTAGAGTAATGCCCTAAAGGCAATCCCTTTAGCGCTTTTGTTCATAGTCATGTATGGACTTTATGAATAAATAAAGAAAGACATGTTTCATTTATTTGATGTTCTTTATGAATTGATATTGATCTTTAATCAAATTAATGAAGTCCATGATATATGACATAGCATGAAGGAAATTATGATGTGATCATAATCACGAGATTCCTATCATGTGCAATTATGTCAAGATATCTAAATTCTCCTAGTCATAGGATTAATGAGGCCGGACATCATTAATCCGACATGATTAACATATGTTATACTCCTTGATTGGATCAGCGGTGGATCTCGAAGCCGTAAATATGGGATATTTAGAGTTGACATGTGGATGCTTACTAAGGGTAGTAAATACATTGGATGACCCGCCATGAGATCATCACATGGATATCCTATTCTAATGTCAGTGATAATCTCATCATAGCAATGGTGCAAGTATCCTTGACTTAAGGTACTCAAGGATATCTTGATATCGATGTTGTGCTTTGACTCCATTCCTTGTTGCCTTTGAGAGGTTACTCATAGGGTGGTGCTTGGGTGCGACTTGAGGTATTGAAGGTAATTGAGTAGCCAATAAAGGATTCATCACTACGTGATAGCGAAAGAGATACCACAACCTCTTGTCGGGATCATTACTTTAAGTCTCGGTCGAGCATAAATATGTCATGAAGAGTGTCTTCATGGACATATAAAGTAATGAGTCCTAAGGCAGAACTGATATCACTTGGGCTAGACTTAGTCTAGTAAGAGTTGACACTTTGACCATACTCATAACCAAGTGGGGTATAGGATGATGAAAGGACGAATTGCGGTAATTGTCTATGGAAGGGTTAAGTGATCGGTTCGTGATGAATTCATCAAACCAATTACTTTCCGGTGAATTAGGAGTCATGATGTGTTGCTAGACGCGCTCATGACTTGCTCAGATTAAGTGTTAATCTAAATGGCCAACATAACCGGAACTAAAGGGTCACACGATAAGAGTGTTTGGAGAATCCATAAAATAGTATTGGACGAGTTCCAATTATGGAAACATTAGGATTAAATGGATCCCGATGAGATCGAGATATGTCCCGATGAGATCGCGACATCGATATTGCTGAAAAAAGTTTTCGGGGGTTTTTCCCACACCGGGACCCAAGAGACCGACCCAGGTGTGTTGGACTACTTGACAATATATATACATATATATATATGATTAATTAATTAAATAATTAATTAATATATATATATATATATGTGTAAAAAGCGTGGATGGAGGAGAGGAAGCAAAGAAGCTTCTTTTGGAAGCCTTGTCATCATGCTTAGTCATTAAGTAATTAATGACTAAAAGACAAAGATGAGTGATGAAAGAAGATGATGCTCGTAGATGATGGTGAGGAGGTTTAAAAGTGTTTTAAACCTAAGTGAAAGAGAGCTTTATCGTGGGTTGAGAAAGAAGATAGAAAAGTGTTTTCAAAGGTTCTTTTACTCTTCTCCAACGATCTCTTCATCATCTCAAGCTTCATCCCTTCTCTCCATCGATTTCTTAAGCTCTCGAGACGAGAGGTAGGGTCTAGCAGCCTTTACTTTGTTCTAGCTATTCCGGGTCAAAGGGTTTGTCCGGTTAGGTTTCGATCTCTGCGTGGATACCTTTAGAGATAGTCTCTATTATATTCGGTTTGAACCTTCATCTGAACACATAGATCCTGGCTTTGGGAAGGTCCGTGACAAAATTTTTGTTTTCCGCACGGTACATGTGATGTACCTCCGGGATTTTCCTACAAAGTGGTATCGAGCCACTTGTGTCGCCTATGAAGCTAAAAGCCTAGCTAGGTCGGACTTCCTATTTGAATTTGGCGTTGAAGATGTCTTCGGTGTGAACTTCGCTCGTTAATGGATTCCAACAAGTTAAGCTGGACCGAATTTTCTTGGTCGCTCTGGAATCGAGAATTGTTCTCGGATCGAGGAACTGGATACATCCTAGATGTTCCACTTCGGATGCACTGCTTGTCGATGCTTCGATGAGAATCGAAGGCATATCGTAAAATATCTAAAGAGCGATGACATGGCTACTTGCATTATGCTTGCCTCGATGTCACGAGGCTGCGAAGCGCGAATCCATGGATGCTCACACTATAGTCTTTCATCTTAGGGAGTCTGTTTGATGAGCAAGCTCGATGCGAAAGGTTCGAGACCTCGAGGCTTCTCTTCACCATTAAAGATGGCTCGTGGACATCTGGCATGCGTTATGCCACAAGATGAATGGCTATATTGAGAGATTAGCCGTCTTAGGTTTTGTAATGGATTATGAGTTAAGTATAGACTTAATTACGGTTGGATTGTCCGAGAGTTATTCACAATTAGTGTTAAACTATCGGATGAATCAAATATCCACAACAATACCGAGTTGATCAATCTGCCAAGACGGTGACGAGACTATCAAGAATGATAGTAAGCAAGTCTTGATGGTGGTCGCTTCTTCTTACGGTTCAAAAGAAAAAGAACCCAAAGAAGAAGAAGGCCAAGAAACCAAAAGGAAGTGCCATCAAGAAGAAGACCAAAGAAGGCGCCCGAAAGGAACTTGCTTCCATTGTGGTAAAGATGGCCATTGGAGGCGCAATTGCAAAGTCTATCTGAGTCATTTGAAGCGTAAGAAGGCATCGGATGCCTCAACTACTTCGGTATGTATGTCATTGAGGTTAATCTTGTTTACGATCACAACATTTGGGTATTTGATCTTGGTTGTGGCTCACACATATGTAATGATATCACGGGGCCTAAGGGACGATGAGATGACTCATGAAGGAGAAGTAGACTGCGTGTTGGAAATGGAGCAAGAGTTCTTTGCATTAGCCGTAGGAACCTATGTTTTGTCTCTCCCACCGGGCTTGTACTCGAATTGGATGATTGTTATTTTGTACCCGTTTTGACAAAGAACATATTATGCATTTCTTGTTTAAATAAATTGGTTTCTATTTGAATTTTAATAGCAATGGTTGTTCTATTAATTCTAATGGAATGCTTTATGGTATTGGTACATTATGCAATGGAATTTACATATTAGATATGTCTCATCCAATTATGAATGTCAATGACACCAAGCGGCATAAAAGAGATAATTTAAAGTCAACTTACTTATGGCATTGTCGAACAGCCATATAAATGAGACACGCATCGCTAAACTCCATAAGAGTGGCGGTTTAGGGTCATTTGATTATGAATCATATGACACATGCGAATCTTGTTTATTAGGCAAGATGACTAAGTTACCCTTCAAGGAAAGGGTGAGCGAAGCGATCGAGTATTAGACCTAATACATTCAGATGTATGCGGTCCGATGTCCATCCATGCTAGAAGTGGTTGTCGTTACTTCATTACCTTTATCGATGATTATTCTCGATATAGGTACTTGTATCTGATGAGATACAAATCTGAAGCGTTTGAAAAGTTCAAACAATTCAGAAATGAAGTAGAAAACCAGCTTGGTAAAAGTATCAAGGCATTACGATCCGATTGTGGTGGAGAATACTTAGACCAACAGTTTCTGGATTATCTCAGAGATAATGGCATTTTATCTCAGTGGACTCCTCCTTACACACCACAGCAAAATGGTGTGGCTGAAAGGAGAAATCGAACCTTGTTGGACACGGTACGATCAATGATGGGTTTCGCAAAGTTACCAAAATCATTTTGAAGTGCAGCTAGAGACAGCTGTTTACTTGCTAAACAGAGTTCCCTCTAAGACAGTTGATGTTACTCCATATGAGATGTGGACTAACGAAAACCTTATCTTTCTCATTTGAAAGTTTAGGGTTGTCACCTTCGTGAAGCGGATTGATCGAGATAAGCTTGAAGCAAAGTCGACAAGTGTTTGTTTGTAGGATATCCTAAAGAAACCATGGGATATCAATTCTACCTTCTTTGAGGAACAAAAGGTGTTTGTTTCAAAGCATCTGTCTTCTTAGAGAAAGAGTTTCTTCCGCAAGAAGGCGGTGGGAACAAAGTTGAACTTGAAGAAGTTCAAGATGCTAATGAACCGAGATCAATGCTGAACTCGAGGCATCACTCATTCGGATGAAATAATGATTCAACCTTCTACTACACACGAAGTTAAGTAGGTCAAGTAGGATACGCCTTGTTCTCGAGAGATATGGATTTCTCGTAAGTGAGCAGAATGACGTGTTGCTCATAGAAGAAGATGAGCTCGCTACCTATGAAGAGGTTACGAAAAGTTGAGTCCGAAAAATGGCTTTGTGCCATGAAAGTGAAATGGATTCCATGTACCAAAACAAAGTATGGACTTTGGTTGATGCACTGAAGGATAAAACCTATAGGGTGCAAATGGGTTTTCAAGAAGAAAACCGGCGTGGATGGTAATGTGATTACTTATAAAGCAAGGCTTGTGGCCAAAGGATTTCGTCAGAGACAAGGAGTTGACTATGACGAGACCTTCAGCCCCGTAGCAATGCTTAAATCCATTCGGATACTCCTAGCTATTGCCGCTCATTATGATTATGAGATATGGCAAATGGATGTGAAGACAACTTTCCTTAATGGAAATCTGGCCGAGGATGTGTACATGACACAACCAGAGGGCTTCACTTCCATCGATGGCGAAAAGGTATGCAAGCTTCAGAAATCCATTTATGGATTGAAGCAAGCATCCAGGAGTTGGAACATCCGTTTTGATGAGTCAATCAAAGAGTTTGGTTTCTCACAAAATCCGGATGAACACTATGTGTACAAGAAGGTTAATGGGACTGCAATCGTATTCCTTGTGCTATATGTGGATGACATATTATTACTAGGAAGCGATGTCTCGATCTACAATCACCAAGATTTGGTTATCCAAACAATTTGCCATGAAAGACCTTGGTGAAGCAACTTTTATCCTCGGGATAAAGATTTATAGAGATAGATCGAAGAGGTTGCTTGGTCTTTCACAACCATCGTACATAGACAAGATGCTAAAGAGGTTTAGCATGGAGCAATCCAAGAGAGGTTTCTTCCCATGTCTCATGGGATAACACTCTCGAAATCTATGTCTAAGACACAAGATGAGAGGATGCGCATGGATCGATCCCGTATCGTTTGCGATAGGATCGATCATGTATGCTATGTTATGTCACGAGGCCCGATGTATCGTATGCTCACGAGTGTCACGGCGGATACCAATCGGATCTGGTGAGGGTCCTTTGGGTGGTCACAAGAATATCCTCAAGTACTTGCGAAGGACTAAGGATGTTTTCTTGATATATGGAGATGGAAATCTCCAAATGAGCGGGCATCGGATGCGATTTTCAATCGATAAGGATGATTCAAAATCCCGTTAGGTTATGTTTTCACACCGAAGCGGCGGAGCGATCGGTTGGAAGAGTTCAAACAAGAGGCGACGGTTGATTCAACGGCCGAGGCGAGTACATTCTTTGCATCGAGGCGCAAAGGAAGCTCGTTGGATCAAAGTTCATCATCGAACTTGGTGTGGTTCCTAGGCGTGATGGGCCCATCTGTTGTATTGTGACAACAATGGGGTTATTGCTCGAGCAAAGGAACCAAGGTCTCACCAACGATCTAAACACGCACTCGCAGATATCATCGATTCGAGAGATCATTGCGGAGGTGATGTCACGATCG
The DNA here is from genome assembly GCA_029891385.1 of Erythroxylum novogranatense. Lineage (NCBI taxonomy): Eukaryota > Viridiplantae > Streptophyta > Magnoliopsida > Malpighiales > Erythroxylaceae > Erythroxylum > Erythroxylum novogranatense. The sequence continues at coordinate 57,560,693 of CM057228.1, read as the reverse complement.
AGAGAATTCCTGAAGCGAGAACATTGCGATCCGCTGACGAAGCCATTGTCATAGAAAATTTTGATTCTCATATACTAAACTTATGGTATTAGATACCAAGGCGATTGCCTTTAGGTCAGTGGGAGATTTGTAGGTGTAAGTCGACTTGTATGGAGATGTAAATCGACTTATACCAGTTCGGTACTAATAAGTCGACTTGTATACTCGTGTAAGTCCACTTATGCATGTACAGTACCGTGAGATTGTTAGAGTAATGCCCTAAAGGCAATCCCTTTAGCGCTTTTGTTCATAGTCATGTATGAGACTTTATGAATAAATAAAGAAAGGCATGTTTCATTTATTTGATGTTCTTTATGAATTGATATTGATCTTTAATCAAATTAAAGAAGTCCATGATATATGACATAGCATGAAGGAAATTATGATGTGATCATAATCCCGAGATTCCTATCATGTGCAATTATGTCAAGATTCTAAATTCTTCTAGTCATAGGATTAATGAGACCGGACATCATTAATCCCACATTAGCATATGTTATACTCCTTGATTGGATCAGCGGTGGATCTCGAAACTGTAAATATGGGATATTTAGAGTTGACATGTGGATGCTTACTAAGGGTAGTAAGTACATTGGATGACCTGCCATGAGATCATCACATGGATATCCTATTCTAATGTCGGTGATAATCGATCATAGCAATGGTGCAAGTATCCTTAGACTTGAGGTACTCGAGGATATCTTGATATCTTGATGCCGTGCTGACTCCATTCCTTGTTGCCTTTCGAGGTTACTCATAGGGTGGTGCTTGGAGTGCGACTTGAGGTATTCAAGGTAATTGAGTAGCCAATAAAGGATTCATCATACGTGATAGCGTAAGAGATACCTAACCTCTTGTCGGATCATTACTTTAAGTCTCGGCGGAGCATAAATATGTCATGAAGAGTGTCTTCATGGACATATAAAGTAATGAGTCCCAAGACAGAACCGATATCACTGGGCTAGACTTAGTCTAGTAAGAGTTGACACTTTGACCATACTCATAACCAAGTGGGGTATAGGATGATGAAAGGATGAATTGCACGGTAATTGTCATGGAAGGGTTCGTGATCGGTTCGTGATGAATTCATCAAACCAATTACTTTCCGGTGAATTGGGGTCATGATGTGTTGCTAGACGCTCATGACTTGCTTTCGAGATTAAGTGTTAATCTAAGTGGCCAACATAACCGGGAACCTAAAGGGTCACACGCATAAGAGTGTTTCAGAGAATCCGTAAAATAGTATTGGACAGAGTTCCAATTATGGAGAGCATTAGGATTAAATAGATCCCGATGAGATCGAGATATGTCCCGATGAGATCGCGACATCGATATTGCTGAAAAAGGTTTTCGGGGGGTTTTTCCTACACCGGGACCCAGTAGGACCGACCCCAGTGTGACTGGACTACTTCAGCAATATATATACATATAAATATATGATTAATTAATTAATATATATATATATATATGTGTGTAAAACGTGGATGGAGGAGAGGAAGCAAAGAAGCTTCTTTTGGAAGCCTTGTCATCATGCTTAGTCATTAAGTAATTAATGACTAAAAGACAAAAGATGAGTGATGAAAGAAGATGATGCTCGTAGATGATGGTGAGGAGGTTTAAAAAGTGTTTTAAACCTAAGTGAAAGAGAGCTTTATCGTGGGTTGAGAAAAGAAGATAGAAAAGTGTTTTTCAAAGGTTCTTTTACTCTTCTCCAACGATCTCTTCATCATCTCCAAGCTTCATCCCTTCTCTCCATCGATTTCTTAAGCTCTCCAAGGACAGAGGTAGGGTCTAGCAGCCTTTACTTTGTTCTAGCTATTCCCGGGTCAAAGGGGTTTGTCCCGGTTAGGTTTTCTGATCTCTGCGTGGATACCTTTAGAGATAGTCTCTATTGGCTATTCAGGTTTGAATCTTCATACAGACACATAGATCCTGGCCTTCGGGAAGGTCCCGGCGACAAAAATTTTTTTTTTCCGCACCTGGTACATGTGATGTACCTCCCGGGATTTTCCTACAGTGGTATCAGAGCCACTTGTGTCGTGTATGAAGCTAAAAGCCTAGCTAGGTCGGACTTCCTATTTGAATTTGACGTTGATGCATGTATGCTGTCCAAATTTCGAATTAATATAGGGATATGTTTTTCGAAATTTTTCTGCCCAGAATTGTTCATAACATGTTATAGAATATTTCTGTGAAAGATTAGAATTTATCAATTTGATTTGATATAGTTTTGCTAATTTATTCCCTAAGGTTCTAGATGCTGTTTTGTGTCACATTCTGTGAACAGGCATGTGTATAAATTCGATAATAAATTCTAGAAAAATGGTTTTTCGGATTGGCCTTCACCAAAATGTCCCTAAGATGTTTGTGAATGTCTATGTGGATGTAAATGTGTTTTCAAGGTGATTTTCTATTTATTCACGAATTTATTCTATGCTGTTGGGAATAGCTGTGTTGATGAACACAGCTTTTGAATCGGTTTTGTTGCTTAGGTTGACTGAGTTTTTGATGGCTATAAATCCTGAAAAAATTCATGAGGCATGTCCTGAACATTTAGTAACCTGTGTAATTTTCTCAGAATTTATTGAAATTTTTTCAATGATTATTTCGAGCAATGTGTAGTACTTGGCAGTTTTGTGAACATTGCTGGGACTGTTTTGCTTGGCATAATTGAATGTGTATTTTTCAGTTCCAATGCCTTGGACTATTTTTAATGTGATTGAAAATATGTTATATTGATGTTGTATGCTTTCCAAACTGAATTGCTTGAATTTGGATTTCCAAGAATTTTCAGATGCCGAATAGGTCACATTAGCGTCTCGTTAGTGTATTTCATTATCTTGCTTGTTTTGGCCGTCATAATTTTTTGTGACTTGTGCCGAAGTAATTTGATAACGTATGGACTAGCTAGAGATGCTTAGGGTGATAATTTGGTGTTTCCTAAATTGTTTGGATATTTATGAGTAATGACTCATTTTCAAGCTTTTCTTGTATGGTTTGACTGTATATGGCAATCATGTAACAATGAAGTGTTCATTGGTACATCAAATTAACAGATATTACCCTAGGTATGCTGGTATTGTGAATTGGGATTACATGGATTGTCCGTGCACTGTAGACGCATAAGTCGACTTGCACAATGGTACAAGTCGACTTGTTCGTGCACAGTTGCACAAGTCGACTTACACATGCATAAGTCGATTTACACAGAGGCATAAGTTGACTTATACATACACAAGTCGACTTATAACATGCAAAGGAGGGATGATGGATGATTTTAGGTATAAACTCAATGTGATTGATCATATGCCCTAAATTATTCCATATAGTCATAGTGACTATAATCCTTCAGCTTGGAGTCTAGAGTTCGAAATCCCTCCTCGGTATATGAAAACTAACGCCTTCCATTAATATGGTAAGAACGAGTTCTTATAGGGTTGGGTTGTTGGGTAAACCCAAGCTCGCTCTATACTGGATATGTTGAACCATGAAAATGTGATTTTGGATTCATGGGTTGGTTTTCACTAGAAGCGTTGGTTTGTTGAGTAAACTTCAAGGTCAACGCGACAGAGGCGAAATTGGGTAGCATACATAAGATGTATGCGTATCAAAGAGTTGATAACCCAATGTAAGTGCACACATCAACAAGTTGATAGCACGGATCGATAGTTGTGTCTAAGATGTAATTGGTATATCTGATACCTCCCGAGACATAAGGTGGCTTGTTGGGTAAACCCAAGGTCATGCTTAATGTCGGTTATCGATGATGCAATTGGTATGTTCGATACCTACTGATTGACCTAAGTTGTGGCTTGTTGGGTAAACCCAAGGTCATTCTTAGCAATATCGGATATCAACCCACTAGGACATTATGTCATCTTGTTTCTTTGGATTCAGAATGAGGGTTATGGATTCTATGAAACTAGTGGGAGCTTTTGCATATCATTCAAGTCCTTATGATTATGCATCTATTCCTATTTTAACATTCTTTCTCTCTTTCCGTTTAGGTTGGTTGAAGATGTCTTCGGTGTGAACTTACGCCGCTAATGGATTCCAACAAGTTAATGGACCGAATTTTCTTGATCGCTACGGAATCGAGAATTGTTCTCGATCGAGGAACTGGATACATCCTAGATGTTCCACTTCCAGATGCACCTCTCGTCGATGCTTCGATGAGAATCGGAAGGCATATCGTAAGCATCTAAAGGACGAGGACATGGCTACTTGCATTATGCTTGCCTCGATGTCACCAGAGCTGCGAGAAAGACGAATCCATGGATGCTCACACTATAGTCTTTCATCTTAGGGAGTCGTTTGATGAGCAAGCTCGATCTCGAAGGTTCGAGACCTCAAGGCTTCTCTTCACCATTAAAGATGGCTCCAGGGACATCTGGCATGCAAGATGCCCTCGAAGATGAATGGCTATATTGAGAGATTGGTCGCCTTAGGTTTTGTAATGGATTATGAGTTAAGTATAGACTTAATTCTGGTTGGATTGTCCGAGAGTTATTCACGCTTCGTGTTAAACTATCGGATGAACCAAATATCCACAACAATACTGAGTTGATCAATCTGCTCAAGACAATGAAAGGAACTATCAAGAATGATAGTAAGCAAGTCTTGATGGTGGTACTTCTTCTTCCGGTTCAAAGAAGAAAAGAACCCAAAGAAGAAGAAGGCCAAGAAACCAAAAGGAAGTGCCATCAAGAAGAAGACCAAAGAAGCGCCCGAAAGGAACTTGCTTCCATTGTGGTAAAGATGGCCATTGGGGCGCAATTGCAAAGTCTATTGGAGTCATCAAGCGGAAGAAGGCATCGATGCCTCAACTACTTCGGTATGTATGTCATTGAGGTTAATCTGCTTACGATCACAACATTTGGGTATTTGATCTTGGTTGTGGCTCACACATATGTAATGATATCACGGGGCCTAAGGGACGATGAGCGACTCATGAAGGAGAAGTAGACTGCGTGTTGGAAATGGAGCAAGAGTTCTTTGCATTAGCCGTAGGAACCTATGTTTTGTCTCTCCCACCGGGCTTGTACTCGAATTGGATGATTGTTATTTTGTACCCGCTTTGACAAAGAACATATTATGCATTTCTTGTTTAAATAGAGCTGGTTTCTATTTGAATTTTAATAGCAATGGTTGTTCTATTAATTCTAATGGAATGCTTTATGGTACTGGTACATTATGCAATGGAATTTACATATTAGATATGTCTCATCCAATTATGAATGTCAATGACACCAAACGGCATAAAAGAGATAATTTAAAGTCAACTTACTTATGGCATTGTCGAACAGCCATATAAATGAGACACGCATCGCTAAACTCCATAAGAGTGGCGGTTTAGGTCATTTGATTATGAATCATATGACACATGCGAATCTTGTTTATTAGGCAAGATGACTAAGTTACCCTTAAGGAAAGGGTGAGCGAAGCGATCGGAGTATTAGACCTAATACATTCGGATGTATGCGGTCCGATGTCCATCCATGCTAGAAGTGGTTGTCGTTACTTCATTACCTTTATCGATGATTATTCTCGATATAGGTACTTGTATCGATGAGATACAAATCAAGCGTTTGAAAAGTTCAAACAATTGAAATGAAGTAGAAAACCAGCTTGGTAAAAGTATCAAGGCATTACGATCCGATTGTGGTGGAGAATACTTAGACCAGCAGCTTGGATTATCTCGAGATAATGGCATTTTATCTCGGTGGACTCCTCCTTACACACCACAAAGAAATGGTGTGGCTGAAAGGAGAAATCGAACCTTGTTGGACACGATGCGATCAATGATGGGTTTCGCAGTTACCAAAATCATTTTGGGGTGCAGCTGCTAGAGGCACTGCTTACTTGCTAAACAGAGTTCCCTCTAAGACAGTTGATGTTACTCCATATGAGATGTGGACTAACGAAAACCTTATCTTTCTCATTTGAAAGTTTAGGGTTGTCACCTTCGTGAAGCGGATTCATCGAGATAAGCTTGAAGCAAAGTCGACAAGTGTTTGTTTGTAGGATATCCTAAAGAAACCATGGGATATCAATTCTACCTTCTTTGAGGAACAAAAGGTGTTTGTTTCAAAGCATCTTTGTCTTCTTAGAAAAGAGTTTCTTCTGCAAGAAGGCAAGGGGAGCAAAGTTGAACTTGAAGAAGTTCAAGATGCTAATGAACCGCGATCAACCGCTCGAACTCGAGACCGCCACTCATTCAGATGAAGTAACAGTTCAACCTTCTACTACACACGAAGTTCGTAGGTCAAGTAGGATACGCACTGTTCTCGAGAGATATGGATTTCTCGTAAGTGAACAGAATGACGTATTGCTCATAGAAGAAGATGAGCCTGCTACCTATGAAGAGGTTCTGAAAAGTTCAGAGTCTGAAAAATGGCTTTGTGCCATGAAAGCTGAAATGGATTCCATGTACCAAAACAAAGTATGGACTTTGGTTGATGCACCTGAAGGGATAAAACCTATAGGGTGCAAATGGGTTTTCAAGAAGAAAACCGACGTGGATGGTAATGTGATTACTTATAAAGCAAGGCTTGTGGCCAAAGGATTTCGTCAAAGACAAGGAGTTGACTATGACGAGACCTTCAGCCCCGTAGCAATGCTTAAATCCATTCGGATACTCCTAGCTATTGCCGCTCATTATGATTATGAGATATGGCAAATGGATGTGAAGACAACTTTCCTTAATGGAAATCTGGCCGAGGATGTGTACATGACACAACCAGAGGGCTTCACTTCCATCGATGGCGAAAAGGTATGCAAGCTTCAGAAATCCATTTATGGATTGAAGCAAGCATCCAGGAGTTGGAACATCCGTTTTGATGAGTCAATCAAAGAGTTTAGTTTCTCACAAAATCCGGATGAACACTATGTGTACAAGAAGGTTAATGGGACTGCAATCGTATTCCTTGTGCTATATGTGGATGACATATTATTACTAGGAAACGATGTCTCGATGCTACAATCAGTCAAGATTTGGTTGTCCAAACAATTTGCCATGAAAGACCTTGGTGAAGCAACTTTTATCCTCGGGATAAAGATTTATAGAGATAGATCGAAGAGGTTGCTTGGTCTTTCACAATCATCGTACATAGACAAGATGCTAAAGAGGTTTAGCATGGAGCAATCCAAGAGAGGGTTTCTTCCCATGTCTCATGGGATAACACTCTCGAAATCTATGTGTCCTAAGACACAAGATGAGAGGATGCGCATGGATCGAGATCCGTATCGTCTGCAGATAGGATCGATCATGTATGCTATGTTATGTACGAGGCCGATGTATCGTATGCTCTGAGTGTCACGGCGGATACCAATCGGATCTGGTGAGGGTCATCGGGTGGTGTCAAGAATATCCTCAAGTACTTGCGAAGGACTAAGGATGTTTTCTTGATATATGGAGATGGAAATCTCCAAATGAGCGGGCATACGGATGCCAGTTTTCAATCTGATAAGGATGATTCAAAATCCCAGTTAGGTTATGTTTTCACACTGAATGGCGGAGCAGTCAGTTGGAAGAGTTCCAAACAAGAGACGACGGTTGATTCAACGACCGAGGCAGAGTACATTGCTGCATCAGAGGCAGCAAAGGAAGCTGTTTGGATCAAGAAGTTCGTCACTGAACTTGGTGTGGTTCCTAGCTGTGATGGGCCCATACAGTTGTATTGTGACAACAATGGGGCTATTGCTCAGGCAAAGGAACCAAGGTCTCACCAACGATCTAAACATCGCATTCGCAGATATCATCGATTCGAGAGATCATTGCCGAGGTGATGTCACGATTGAGAGAATTCCAGAAGCGTAACATTGTCGATCCGCTGAAGCCATTGTCATAGAAGAATTTTGATTCTCATATACTCGCTTATGGTATTAGATACCAAGGCGATTGCCTTTAGGTCAAGTGGGAGATTTGTAGGTGTAAGTCGACTTGTATGGAGATGTAAGTCGACTTATACCAGTTCGGTACTAATAAGTCGACTTGTATACTCGTGTAAGTCCACTTATGCGTGTACAGTACCGTGAGATTGTTAGAGTAATGCCCTAAAGGCAATCCCCTTTAGCGCTTTTGTTCATAGTCATGTACAGACTTTACGAATAAATAAAGAAAGGCATGTTTCATTTATTTGATGTTCTTTATGAATTGATATTGATCTTTAATCAAATTAATGAAGTCCATGATATATGACATAGCATGAAGGAAATTATGATGTGATCATAATCCTCGAGATTCCTATCATGTGCAATTATGTCAAGATATCTAAATTCTCCTAGTCATAGGATTAATGAGACCGGACATCATTAATCCCACGGACTAACATATGTTATACTCCTTGATTGGATCAAGCAGTGGATCTCAGAAACTGTAAATATGGGATATTTAGAGTTGACATGTGGATGCTTACTAAGGGTAGTAAGTACATTGGATGACCTGCCATGAGATCATCACATGGATATCCTATTCTAATGTCAGTGATAATCTCATCATAGCAATGGTGCAAGTATCCTTAGACTTGAGGTGCAAGTATCCTTAGCAATGGAGGAGAGGAAGCAAAGAAGCTTCTTTTGGAAGCCTTGTCATCATGCTTAGTCATTAAGTAATTAATGACTAAAAGACAAAAGATGAGTGATGAAAGAAGATGATGCTCGTAGATGATGGTGAGGAGGTTTAAAAAGTGTTTTAAACCTAAGTGAAAGAGAGCTTTATCGTGGGTTGAGAAAAGAAGATAGAAATGTGTTTTTCAAAGGTTCTTTTACTCTTCTCCAACGATCTCTTCATCATCTCCAAGCTTCATCCCTTCTCTCCATCGATTTCTTAAGCTCTCCAAGGATAGAGGTAGGGTCTAGCAGCCTTTACTTTGTTCTAGCTATTCCCGGTCAAAGGGTTTGTCCCGTTAGGTTTTCGATCTCTGCGTGGATACCTTTAGAGATAGTCTCTATTGGCTATTCAGGTTTGAATCTTCATACAGACACATAGATCCTGGCCTTCGGGAAGGTCCCGGCGACAAAAATTTTTGTTTTCCACACCTGGTACATGTGATGTACCTCCCGGGATTTTCCTACTACTGGTATATTATGCAATGGAATTTACATATTAGATATGTCACATCCAATAATGAATGTCAATGACACGAAAAGACATAAACGAGATAATTTAAAATCAACTTACTTATGGCATTGTCGCCTTGGCCATATAAATGAGAGACGCATGGCTAAGCTCCATAAGAGTGGAAGTTTAGGGTCATTTGATTATGAATCATATCACACATGCGAATCTTGTTTATTAGGCAAGATGACTAAGTTACCCTTTAAGGGAAAGGGTGAACGAGCGACTGGAGTATTAGACCTAATACATTCAGATGTATGTGGTCCGATGTCCATCCATGCTAGAAGTGGTTCTCTTTACTTCATTACCTTTGTCGATGATTATTCTCAATATGGGTACCTGTATCTGATGAGATACAAATCTGAAGCATTTGAAAAGTTCAAACAATTCAGAAATAAAGTAGAAAAACAACTTGGGAAAAGTATCAAGACATTACGATCAGATCGTGGTAGGGAATACTTAGACCAAGAGTTTTTGGATTATCTCAGAGATAATGGGATTTTATCTCAATGGACTCCTCCTTACACACCACAGCATAATGGTGTGGCAGAAAGGAGAAATTGAACCTTGTTAGACATGGTACGATCAATGATGGGCTTTGCAAAGTTACCAAAATCCTTTTGGGGGTATGCACTCGAGACAGTCGTTTACTTGCTAAACAGAGTTCCATCAAAGACAGTTGATGTTACTCCATATGAGATGTGGACTAACAAAAGACCCTATCTTACTCATTTGAAAGTTTGGGGTTGTCACCTTATGTGAAGCGGACACGGTCGAGATAAACTTGATGCAAAATCGACAAGTGTTTGTTAGTAGGATATCCTAAAGAAACAATGGGATATCAATTCTACCTTCCGAGGAACAAAAGGTGTTTGTTTCAAAGCATCTGTCTTTTTAGAGAAAGAGTTTCTTTTACAAGAAGACGGTGGGAGCAAAATAAAACTTGAAGAAGTTCAAGATGCTCGAATGACGCAGATCAACTGTTCGAACTCAAACCGTGACTCATACGGATGAAGTAACAGTTCAATCTTCTCCAAAAGACGAAGTTCAGTGGTCACGTAGGATACGCCTGTTCGAGAGATATGGATTTCTTGTGAATGAACAGAATGACGTATTGCTCACGTAAGATAATGAGCCTACCACCTATGAAGAGGTTACGAAGAGTTCGAGTGCGAGAAATGGCTTCAAGCCATGAAGTCAGAAATGGATTCCATGTATGAAAACCAAGTATGGACTTTGGTTGAGGCACTCGAAGGAATAAAACCCATAGGGTGCAAATGGGTTTTCAAAAAGAAAACCGACATGGATGGTAATGTAATTACCTATAAAGCAAGGCTTGTGGCTAAAGGTTTTCGTCAAAGACAAGGAGTTGACTACGACGAGACTTTCAGCCCAGTAGCAATGCTTAAATCCATTAGGATACTCCTAGCCATTGCCACTCATTATGATTATGAGATATGGCAAATGGATGTGAAGACAGCTTTCCTAAATGGGAATCTAGTTGAGGATGTGTATATGACACAACCTGAGGGCTTCATCTCCTATGATGGCGAAAAGGTATGCAAGCTTCAAAAATCCATCTATGGATTGAAGCAAGCATCCAGGAGTTGGAATATCCGTTTTGATGAGGAAATCAAAGAGTTTGGTTTCTCACAAAATCCGGATGAATACTGTGTGTATAAGAAGGTTAATGGGACTGCAATTGTATTCCTTGTGCTATATGTAGATGACATATTATTACTAGAAAACGACGTCTCGATGCTACAATCAGTCAAGATTTGATTGTCCAAATAATTTTTCATGAAAGACCTTAGTGAAGCAACTTATATCCTTGGGATAAAAATCTATAGAGATAGATCAAAAAGGTTGTTTGGTCTTTCACAATCAACGTACATAGACAAGATGCTAAAGAGGTTTAGCATGGAACAATCCAAGAGAGGGTACCTTCCCATTACTCATGGGATAACACTCTCAAAATCTATGTGTCCTAAGACACAAGATGAGAGGATGCGCATGGATATGATCCCGTATGCATCTGCGGTAGGATCTATCATGTACGCAATGCTATGTACGAGACCCGATGTATCATATGCTCTAAGTGTTACGAGTAGATACCAATCGGATCCTAGTGGGGGTCACTGGGTGGCTGTCAAGAATATCCTAAAGTACTTGCGAAGGACTAAGGATGTTTTCTTAATATATGGAGATGGAGATCTCAAAGTGGCGGGTATCTGATGCCGCTTCAACTGATAAGGATGATTCTAAATCCCAATCAAAGTTACATATTCACATCGAATGGCGGGCGATCGGTTGGAAGAGTTCCAAACAAGAGACGATCACGATTTAACGATCGAGACAGCAGTACATTGCCGCTCAGACGCAAAGAAAGGAAGCGGCTTGGATCAAGAAGTTCATTATCGAACTTGGTGTGGTTCCTAGCGATGATGGGCCCATACAGATTGTATTGTGACAACAATGGGGCTATTAAGCGCAGCGAAGGAACCAAGGTCTCATCAACGATCCAAACACGTACTCATGAGATATCACCCGATCAAGGAGATCATTGGTCGAGGTGATGTGCGAGATAGAGAGAATTCCGACGAAAGCGTATTATTGATCCGCTGAAAAGCCATTATCACGTAAGAGTTTTGATTCTCATGTACTACTTTATGGTATTAGATATCAAGGCGATTGGCTTTAGGTCAAGTGGGAGATTGTTAGAGTAGTGCCTAAAGGCAATCACCTTTAGCGCGTTTTGTACCAAATTGTGTACATTCTTTATAAATAAATAAACAAAGGCATATTTCATTAATTTGATGTTCATTATTTATGAATGGATATTGATCTATAAGCAAATTAATGAAGTCCTTGATATATGACATAGCATGAAGGAAATTATGATGTGATCATACTACTGAGATTCCTATCATGTGCAATTATGTCAAGATCTAAATTATCCTACTCATAGGATTATTGAGACCGACATCTAACTGGAAAGACTAGCACATCTCAAGGTCCTTGATTTGATCAAGCAAAGGATCTCGTAAACCTGCATATATGAGATATTTAGGGTTGAGATGTGGATGCTTACTAGAGGTAGTAAGTACATTGGTTGACCTGCTATGAGATCATCACATGGATGTACTATTCTAATGTCAGTGATAATCTCATCATAGCAATGGTGCAAGTATCCTTAAACTTGAGGTACTCAAGGATATCTTGGATGTTGATTATGTGCTTTGACTCCATTCCTTTTTGTCTCACAGAGGTCGCTCATAGGGTGGTGATTGGGTACAATTTGAGGTATTCGAAGGTAATTGAGTAGCCAATAGAGGATTCACCACTTCTGTGATAGCAGAAGATGATACCCATGGCCTCTTGTCAGGGTCATTACTTAGAAATCTCTGATAAGAGTACATATGTCATGAAGAGTGTCTTCGTTGACATATTAAATATAAAGTAATGAGTCCCAGGACATGAACTGAAATTACTTGGACTAGATTTGACGTAGTCAGTCTAGTAAGAGTTGACACTTTGCCCATACTCATAACCAAGTGGCGTATAGCATGGTGAAAGGACGAATTGCACGGCAATTGTCTATGGAAAGGTTCGTGATATGGTCCATGATGAATATATGTTTCTTCATCAAACCAATTACTTTCCGGTCAATTGGGGGTCATGATGTGTTGCTAGATACCGCTCATGACTTGCTTAGATTAAGTGTTGATCTAAGTGGCCAACATAACCGGGAACCTAATGGGTCACACGCATAAGAGTGTCTCGGAGAACTCGTAAAATAATTTTGGATAGAGATCCAATAAATGGAGAGCAATCGGATTAAATGGATCCCGATGAGATCGAGATATGTCACGATGAGATCGCGACATCGATATTGCTGAAAAATGTTTCTGGGGGTTTTTCCCATACCGAGACCCAGTAGGCCGGTAGGACCGACCCCAGTGTGACTGGACCAATTCAACATTTATTTATATATATATATAATTAATTAATTAAAGAATTAATATATATATATATATATATATATGTTATACGTGGGAAAAGGAGGAGAGGAAGCTTTAACTTTATATATATATATATATATATATAATGAAGCTAACGTGGATGGATGGAAGAAGCTTCCATTTTGCTTAGTCATTAAGTATATTTAATGGCTAGAAGACAAACTTGATGTAGAGATGAAAGATGGTCGTTGGTTTAGATATAAAAAGAGAAATTTTGTAAAAACCTAATAGATTTTGATCTCTCTTCATCGATCATCAAGTTCTCCATCTCCTTCAAGCTTCCCATCCTCCTTCTTCATCGTTATTCTTCAAGCTCTCCAAGAACAAGGTAAGATCTAGCAGTCTTCAACTTGTTCTAGGTATTCCCGGGTCAAAGGGTTTGTCCCGGTTAGGTTCTCTGATCTCTGCGTGGATACCGTTAGAGACGGTCTCCTTTGGTCATTTTGGTTTGACTTTGTTATATAGTCACATGGATCTTGGCTTTCGGGAAGGTCCCGGAACAAAAATTTTTGTTTTCTACACCGTGGGCATGTGATGCTCACACCGGGATTTTCCTACACCACCTTGATGCGACTCTGGATCAACTGTACCTTATCCACTGTATTTTGAATAAGTTCGGGACCCTTAATCGATCTCATACCCTCTTCATCCCAATACAGTGGTGATCTACACGGCCTCCCATATAAGGCCTCATACGGTGCCATCCCGATACTACTCTGATACTAGTTATTATATGCAAACTCGATTAGTGCCAAATACTGATCCCATGCTCCTCTGAACTCCAATACACACGCCCAAAGCATGTCCTCAACAGTCTTAATCGTGCTCTCGCTCTGTCCATCTCTCTGAGGATGAAACGCTGTACTGAAATTTAACCTCGAACCCATAGCAGTCTGTAGGCTCTTCCAGAACCTCGAAGTGGACCTGGGATCCCTGTCTGAGACTATCGACAACGGAACCCCATGCAATTGTACAATCTCTGCTACATACTTCTGGGCCAACTGATCGAGAGTATTGCTCTCCCTCACTGGCAAGAAGTGAGCCGATTTAGTCAATCGGTCCACTATGACCCAGATAGCATCATGCTGCCTCGGTGTCCTAGGCAACTGCATCACAAAATCTATGGTAATTCGCTCCCATTTCCACTCCGGAGTGGGCAACGAATGCAACTTCCCCACTGGAGCCTGATTCTCTGCCTTAACCTGCTGACAAATCAGACACCTGGAGACATACTCTGCCACTTGCCTCTTCATACCAGGCCACCAGAAATGTTGTCTCAGTGAATTATACATCTTGGTCGAACCAGGATGCATAGCATAGGCAGCTACGTGAGCCTCCTCCGAATCTCACGCCTCAAATCATCTACATCCGCACACACAGCCTCGTCCCATCCATAATGTCTCATCTCTCAACTCAAACTCTGAATTAGTACCACCGACTCTCTCAATCAGCCTCACTAACACCGGGTCTTGATCCTCGAACTCTCCGGATCCTATCATGCAACATCGGCCTCGACCTCGAGTAGCAATCAAAGCTCCATCCCACCCAAATCCATCAGACATTAAGAGCTCTCAACCGAATCGCACTGTAACCTAGAAACTCGAACTCGAGCCGCACTACCATGCGATCTCCTACTCGATTGCATCGCCACCACATTGGCCTTCCTGGATGATACTCAATCGCAAATATAGTCCTTCAAGAACTCTATCCATCTCCTCTGTCTCAGATTGAGCTCTCTCTGACTCAATAGATACCTCAAACTCTTATGATCAGTGAAGATCTGGAACGTCTCCCCATACAGATAACGTCTCCAGATCTTCAGAGCAAACACAACTACGGCCAACTCCAAGTTATGTACCGGATAATTCACCTCATGAGACCTCAACTATCTCAAGGCATAAGCTATAACTCTCCCATGCTGCATCAATACACATCCCAATCCCTGATGCGAGGCATCAATGTACACCACAAAGCCTCCAGTCCCAGATGGAATGCCTAACACCGGTGCAGTCGTCAACTGATGTTTCAGCTCCTCAAAGCTCTTCTGGCACTCCTCAGTCCATCTGGACGACACATTCTTCCTCAACAGCTTCACGAAGGGCGGAGATCAACGAAAACCCTCGGCGAACCTCCGTAATATCCGCCAATCTTAGAAACTCCGCAACTCGCACACTCGCCGGAATCTCCCAACTCATAACCGCCTCTATCTTATGAGGGTCCACCAATACCCTCACCGACACCACGCGCCCCGAAATACAATCTCATCAAGCCAGAATTCACACTTAGTGAATTTGGCGAACAGTTGTCTCTCTCTCATGACCTGAAGGACAATCCTCAGATGCTCAGCGTACTCTTGTCTACTCCTCGAATAAACCAGAATATCATCAATAAATACAATCACAAACCGATCCAGGTAGGACTGAAAAACTCTATTCATCAAAGCCATGAAGGCTGCTGGGGCATTAGTCAACCTAAACGGCATCACTAAGAACTCGAAATGCCCATACCTGCTCCTGAAAGCACTATTAGGCACATCGGCCTCTGCAATCCTCAATTGATAGTAACCTGATAGCAGGTCCAACTTAGTGAACACCTGAGCTCCCTGTAACTGATCAAATAGATCATCGATCCTAGGCAGTGGATACTTATTCTTTACTGTCACTCGATTCAACTGCCTATAGTCAATACACAATCTCAGAATCCCGTCCTTCTTCTTTACAAACAATACCGGAGCTGCCCATGGCGAAACACTCGGTCTAATGAACCCCTTATCCAGTAGCTCCTGCAACTGAGCCTTAAGCTCTCTCAGTTCCACCGGTGTCATCCTATACGGAGGGATCGATATAGGAGCGGCACCTGGAACGAGATCAATCTCAAACTCTATCTCCCGCTCTAGCGGCAATCCCGGTAGCTCCTCGGGAAACACATTTAGAAATTCTCTTACTACGGGAACATCCTGCAATCTCCGCTCGACTCGGGAATCCACTACGTGAGCCAGATAGGCCTCATAACCTCCCTGCATCAACCTCAGGGCACTCAAGAAGGAAATCATCCTCACTGGCACTGCCTGACTAATTCCTCGAAATACAACTCTGGGCTGACCAAGAGACTCCAATACAACCTCCTTGGTATAATAGTCCATAATAGCCCTATGTGTAGTCAACCAGTCCATCCCCAATATCACGTCAATCTCCCTCAGAGGCAAAACAATCAAATCAGCACTCAAAACGGCTCGGTCAATCTGAACCGGACACCCTATACAGACCTCTCCCAATACAGTCGTACTACCTAGAGGTGTACTCACCTTTAACCCATACTGCAACCTCTGCCTATCCCCATGCAGTCTACACGCTAAATGCGGTGCAATGAAAGAATGAGTGGATCCAGGATCCAACAATGCATATGCTTCAAAACCAGAAATCAGAAGCATACCCGCAACAACATCCGGGGAACCCTGAGCCTCCTGTCGAGTCATGGCATAGACCCTAGCCTTTGATCGCTGCTGCCGCTCGGTCCCTCGACCATCATGACCCTCTGCTTCGGCCTCGGCCTCTCCATCCCGATCCACCTCCACGACTCTGCTGCACTGTGGTATGATCTTCCACCATAGTAGAGACTGGGCTCCTAAAGTCTCTGGGGCCTTAACCAGTGGTCCATCGAGCTGCACCTCGGATAAGCTCCGCATACCACCGACACTTCCATCGTGCTCAGACATAATGCTCACATACGGAAACAGATCGTCTCAACCTCCGCACCGCCGCTTCCACTACCGGTCTGTGCAAATCTGCCCCTCTGCCCATGATAAGTCTGTCTAGTCCCTCCTGTGGACCTGAAGGGCCTACTCTGACGCTTGTTGCACCTCCTGCCAAAGACCGCTCGATCACTAGATCTCTTATGCTCGTCCCCCACCGGTCTCATTTAGTCTCTCCTTAGTAATGCTTCTATCCTCACTGCTGCAGCCCTCAACTCAATAAAATTACCCATGTCGGACCTAGCCAATCGGGTACGGATCTCTAGATTGAGTCCACCCTCAAAACGCCGACACCTGTCAGCCTCAGTAGCAACCAATGTAGAAGCATAGCCCATCAGCTCGTTGAACCGCACCTCATAGTCGGCCACGGTCAACTGTCCCTGTCTCAGCTCTAAGAACTCCTGCATCTTCATTTCCAGATAGACCTTGGGCATAAAATTATCCTTGAAGGCCCTCAGAAAGTCATCCCATGTCAGTGTACAGGGCCTGGTGGTACTGCCCGGGACAGTTTTCCACCACTGATATGCAGGACCGAGAAGGAGAGAAACCGCGTAGTCAAAACGCTCATCTGGGTCACAGTCCATCTGATCGAGGACTCTCTCAGTCCTCTCTATCCATCCCTCAGCCTCCGTAGGGTCGGTGCTGCCATAGAAGTCAACCGCCTCCTGCTTACGCAGTCGATCGTATCTCCGTTCTCGTCTCACAGGAACTCGAGGAGGCAACTCCTCTGAAAGAGGCATCGGGGACTCCCTACTAGCTCCTACCGATTCCAGGTCAGTTGGTAGCTCAACTCGATCTCCAAGGACGGATGACCTAAAATGCATAAGAAATTACGATCGCTTACGCTATTCTTACAAAGGATTCCACCTTAAAATACACTATGCCCAAAAGATGCCAAACCATGTTCTGATACCACTTAATGTAGCGCCCCCTCACCGTAGGGTACACATCGGGACGCCTAAAGGGTCGCTTTGACACATATCCCATGATATAGGTGCACTACCAGAAAATTCGACTGTTAATCCACATGGCATCGCGATAATTTAAAACCATAATATATATCAGAAATCAGTAAATTTTAAAATCCAAAATATTAATCTGGTACAATCACCCAATAGCAGAATAGACAAGTCTATCAGTCCCCTAAACAAAACCAAAAAGGAAACTGATACAAACGCTCATCCTAAGTCATCCTCAAAAGTCCAACCCAAATGACCGACACATGGTGCCATCGCTTCTCTTGCCAAAGACGCCGCACGACAGAAAAAGACTATCTCTGGAGCTAGGGGCCTAATCTATCAGTCCTGAAAAATTAGATTGCAATTTTGGGTGAGTTTATGAACTCAATAAGAAACCATCATCAATGGTTCACTAAATCATGCATTACGCAGATTGCGCATAACACAAAGACAAGAATATTCAATTAACGGTATCATATAGCAAATTACAGATATACAACAATTCACAAGAGCATGTAACAAATTGCAATCTCTCATGCCATCACATAATTCAAGAAGTGTCACAAATCAATCACCATGTGAACAATGCATATGTGACTCTTTTCCAGCTTATTCAAAGGTTGTGCCCAAGCGCCACCGTAATCAGATTTAGTGGGGACGCGTCGTGATTTTCTCCGCCGGGCTCGAGGCCCGTCCAAGATCTGATATAGAGCTCGAGGCTCATTTCAAGTAAAAATCGCGACTTGGGTCACAACGCTCATTATCCGATCATGCATTTATGCATGTAATGCGATGTTCAAGAATTTATGATTACGCTATAAAAGCCCAAGATTGCAATTCTCGCCATATCTGAGTCCAATCCAATACAGTAAAATCATAAAATTCGCTCCTATACATTTCAGTAATCATGTAGTTCATACAGAGCATTTAAGCAATCAGGAATTTGAGAAACCAACTAGGTTACTCACTTGTAACTTCCGAGCTACTGCCTGGAAGTCCCAGCAATGTCCGTGGAATGACGATCCAATGGCGCCTCTATAACAGTTAAATACAGTCCCATTACTAAATGCTCAATTAAACAATTCAGTGATGCATATGTCTCAATGGAATTATGTACAATGCATGTTCACGATTTCCGGCGCTAAAACCCAATTTTGAACTCTTATGCCTCATTCTAACTTTTCGCTCAATTGATCGACAATAATTGATCCATTCCTAAAAATTCAGTTCAATTTCCTCAATTCATACTCCCTATAGCAATTCCCCATTCATTGGGTCAAAACCTCTAATAAAAATCCCAATTAAAACTCCAATTGAAGTTCCAACTGTCACAATTCAATACTTAGGTCACTATAGGAACCATAATTGACCTTAATCTCGATAAATCAATACCATTTAAATTAAATTCTAACTTCCATAAATAACCTCAATTGTAGACCTCTTTTCCTAGTTCATAACGAATCAGGAATCACCTCAATCGGAGGTCTACACCAAAAGTTATGCCCAATAAACTAAAAATCAATCCAATCAAAATTGTTCCTCGCCGCGGCCTATCCTTCCTCACCGCAGCGTGAAGGACGCTCGCCGCAGCGTGAAACCATGCGCTCGCTGCGCTCGTCGCGGTGAGTGCATAATTACTCGCCGCGGCGAGGCTGGCCCAGACGTCACGACGTGCGGGTCGCGCCACCGTCTTCTCCGATCGTTTTCTGTCCATTTCTCTCTCTAAAACCCCCATTAACACTCTCAACTACCCAAATCAACGATAATAAATGCCATAAATGCAACAACTAACCATTAATAACAACATTAAAGCCATTAACTTACCAAATCAAGCCTTAATTCCACAAATCTTCCAAAACCCTAAAACCTTCGAAACCAACGATCAACCACTCTCAAAGTTCCCCATCCTTCATCCTCCACAAGAATCAAGTTAGCCATACACAATAAGAGGAAAACCACAAGAAATAGTCAAGATCTCTTACCAACGAAAGGGATCGACGTTCACCTTGGGAGGAGGAAGAGAAGAAGCTAGCTTTTTACCTTAGGATAAAAATTCCCAAATTTCAAACCTATCTATTTATAGACATAGGTCTCCAAATCAGTTCAAATTTTAGTCTCTAAATTTCAATGGCTCAACATTTTTATTTCCTAACAGTATAACTCTAATTTTTTTCCATTGCCATTAGACAATTCTTTCAGTACCATACGGTTAATTGGTCTGTCACTCCAAAATTTCCGATCCGGGCATTTTCTGTTGGGACCCGATCCGGAAACCGAATCCCAACCGGAAAACGAAAAACAGAAAACGAAAGTACCGGAGCAAAACGAAGCGAAGCGGAATCGATACTTAACAAATGGCGCCGACATCCGAGAACAATCAAAAACACAGAAACACATTCGAATAGATGAACATAATCGTGTTGGAAACCTTACGACATTTCAAATCCAGTATAAATTTTTTCTTTCTTTCTTTTATTCATTCCTTTTATCTTTAATCAATCTCATTCAAATCATAACCATTCCATACAATTCCCTTTTTGGAAACTCATGCTCACCAATTTCAAATCACTTAATTCATCTTAATCATTTCTTATACAATCATATAAATCCTTAAACTCATTTCTTTAAACCCATTTTACCAAAATTTTACCAAAATTTCGGCAGCATAGCAGCTGTATTTTGACAGCCCAAAAATTTAAAAACCAAGGAAACGAACTTCTAATACATAATCCAATAGCACAAGGCAACATCGGACCTCCCGTCCGGCATCCAAACACCAGCAGAAACACAATCTTAGTTCTAAACACTTCATCATTCCAATCCATAATACATCTCAAGTCAAATATTCACACATTCCAATCACAAGCCATTCATATACATTCCAATTGCCATTTATATCCATCTCAATTCAGATTTACGTACAAAATCTATTCCATAATCATACATAACTCATAACTGAAATACATCATGAATTTACATAATCACTTTTCAAGCCATAAACAAAAGCAATACATAATCCAATAAACCTTTTTCACAACTTCAAAACTAAACTCCAACATTACACATAAAACAAAGCATATAAAAACTATCGGGTTGACATCATACTCGTCTTCCATCTGATCTCCTGCGTGAAAACCTGGAGATGGGGATGAAAGGGGGGTGAGCTCGGAAGCTCGTGGATAATACATTTATAAACTGAACAAGAAAAAGGTTTATTGGATTATGTATTGCTTTTGTTTATGGCTTAAAATGTCATTATGTAAATTCATGATGTATTTCAGCCATGAGTTATGATGATCGTGGAATAGATTTTGACGAATCAATTAAGATGGATATAAATGGCAATTGGAATGTATATGAATGACTTGTGATTGGAATGTGAATATTTGACTTGAGATGTATTATGGATTGGAATGATGAAGTGTTTAGAACTAAGATTGTGTTTCATTGGTGTTTGGATGCCGGACGGAGGTCCGATGTTGCCTTGTGCTATTGGATTATGTATTAGAAGCTTCTTGGTTTTTAAATTTTGGGTTGTCAAAATACAACATATGCTGCCAAAATTTTGGTAAAATTTCGCAAAATGGGTTTAAAGAAATGAGTTTGAGGATTTATATGATTGTATAAGAAATGATTAAGATGAATTAAGTGATTTGAAATTGGTGAGGATGAGTTTCAAAAGGGAATTGTATGGAATGGTTATGATTTGAATGAGATTGATTAAAGAGAAAAGGAATGAATAAAAGAAAGAAAAAAATAGACCGGATTTGAAATGTCGAAGGTTTCCAACGCGATTATGTTCATCTATTCAATGTGTTTCGTTCTCTTGATTGTTCTCTGATGTCGGCGCCATTTGTTAAGATCGATTCCGCTTCGCTTCGCTTCGCCCGATGATGCGATTTGTATTCGATTAGCGATTTCGCCGATTTTCCATCTTTCCGCTCCGCTTTTCAGTTGGGATCCGGTTCCGGATCGGGTCCCAACATTTATGATATCGAGCCCAAGATATGATCGATTTCTTTGGGCGTTTGTTCAACTTGATTTGTATAAGAGTGTTCAAGCATAAAATTGAATTTGTGAGATTGTGATAAAGATAGAGTGCATACTAAAGTGCTTGATAGATGAAGATGATAAGAATGTTAAGTGATTTTAGGAAATTGTGCATGAAATTGAGATTTGAAGTTCATGAGGAATTAGGATGATTTGATTTTGTATATCCATTTGTGAGTGAAAGATGAGCATGGAGATGGATTTTTATGAAGTATGTGAAGTGTTCGATGAGGGTTAAGAACTTTAATGAATTTTAGGTTTGTGATGATGGAAAATTGAGATTTGAACTGAATGATAACATTTGGATGAAATTGATTTGATTATACTTCTTTGAGATGAAAGTATGACTATTTGAAAGATGTCATGATGATAAAGATTAAATGATGATTGAACGATATTAGGGTTCTTTAAGAAATAAACCATTGACTTGTGTCCATAAGTGTAGAATCAATGAGTTATGACTATAGTGATTTGATATGATATGAGTGGTATGTGATTTAATGAAATGAAAATTGTGAAGAGATTGAGAATATGTATGATGAGTAAATTGCTTGATGATCTTTGTTTAGAAAGACAGTTTTGCAAGGATGAGGTACTTGGAGTTTAATCTAGTATGAATTTCGAGGACGAAATTCTTTTAAGAGGGGGAGAAATGTTGGACCCCGATCTTTGAGTAAAATTTGAATTATAAAAATGAAATTTAAGGAGTGCTTGGTGAATGTATTGTATAATAGATGGCTTAAAATTTAAAGAATATTGAGAAGAAAAGAAATGATTTGATTTTGATATCTTTGGGGTTTTGAGTGGATTGGTATGGTTTATGAAATTAAGTAGATGAGTTGATTGAAATTAAGTTGAAAATCATGACTGAAAAGAGAAAGTGTAAAAATATGAAAAATTGTGAAATAGTTGACTTTTTGGCCTTTGAAAGTTGACTTTTGATTTAGGCATAATTTGAGAAAATAGTCTTCTGGAACCTTGTAGAGTACGTTAAGAGCTTTTTGTAGCCATAAAGTTTGCAATTTTTCGATATCGGGAGTGAAAGTTATGATCAGTCAAAGTTTATGTGTGATAGGGTTGACTTTTGACTTTAATTATGATTGAAACTTTAACTGAGAAATTAACCTAGTTAGAGGTTAATTGAGCTTTGATGTTCTTCATGAAAATTTAAGGATTTGTTTTGATCTTTATTTCGATATAAAGTATGCAATTTTTCGATCTCGGAATAATAAGTTATGATTTTTACAAGTTTATATTGTGGTTTTAGCATGATTATTAGAGGATAGTATCTTTGACCGAAAAATGGACTCCTTTATGAGTCGAATTGATTTGTATGTCCATCATGGAAGTTGAAGAGCTTCCTTTAAGCTTTCTATAGAGACTAGGTTTGTCAAAATTGGAGTTCGAGAGTAAGAGTTATGAATTTTGGAAGTTTCGGGTTTTTGTGAAAAAAAAATGAAAATGAAGTTTCCCAGTCACTAGGGTGACTCATCGCCCTAGCGATGGCTCGCGTTTGGCTCGTGTCGCTAGGGCGACGCGTCGCCCGGGACGAGCGAGCCTTCGCCTCGCCCAGCGCGCGCCCGTTTCACTCCATACGGTGCCGTTTTTGTTTCTCCAATACGACGTCGTTTTGATTTTTCTTGCTTGTTATTTCCTCCAATCCGACCTTTGTTCACTATTTTGCTTATATCTTTTCCGTCCGACATCCGATTGAGTCTATTCTTGCGGCGTTGGATTCCTAAGACAATTATCTACATCTTCATAGAAATTTTTGAATTTTTGAGATTAAATTAATGGAGATTAATTTAATCAAATTGAGTTGGGAAATTTTCTGAACATGGTTCAGTATTTTGTGAAATTCGGGATCTGTAGAGATCCGATTGAAGCGATTCTTGAGGCGAAATAAAGATATGACAAGGGGCTACAAATCATATGAAGAAATGAAATGTCAATTGTGCCCCTAAGACTTTTAATTTCTGAATTTAAGTTCGGATTAGGGTGTAAATTTTTGATTAGGAACATCTGAGAGTATTTGGAGCATAACTTTTGATCTGGGAATCGAAATGAGACGATTCTTGTTTTGAATTAAACTAAAGACATAAGGCTACAATTTTTATGAAGACATTGAGTTTCAATTCTGGGATTAAGAATGTGAATTTCTGGACGGAAATAATAGTACATGAAAAATGTGTTAGAATATGGTTTTATCCGAACTGTTTTACGCATAACTTTTGATGTAGTGATCGGAATTGAGCTTGGTTAGTGGCGTTGGATTTGTATGATTGAGAGGAACATTTCTCGAGAAGAAAGTTTTAACAAATTCCTTCAAATTGATAGTGCGAATCAGATCCGAAATAAATTATGACATAACGTAACATGTTAGGGGCATTTTGGTCTTTTAATCAAATTTTTAATGACATGGCATTAGATATTACATATGATTGTCGTTTATAAAGGCTGAAGATTCACGATTATTCTAGAGAATTAAAGAAGGGAATAAGAAGAAGAAATAAAAGAAGAAGGGAGAAGTGAGGAGCCGATGGTGAAGAGAGAAGAGTGGGTTATCGATTTTTGATGGGTTCCAAGGAGACTTTTGATGCTTTTTCAAGAGGAAAGAAAGGGAAGAGCATGGAAACTTGTTATGGAGCCAATAAATCCGAAAGTTGGAGAAGAAAGAGGTGAGAGAAAATGTTTAAGTTTTGAATTTTCTTGAATTTTTGGTTTGAAAATATGGAAAATGATATGTGTTTATGATTTATGAAGCAAATTTTGATGTATAAGCCTTAGGTTATGTTTAAATATTGGATGAAAAATTAATGACGGTTTAGGCTTAATTTTATGATTAAGGATTTTCTGAAATTTTGGAGTAGAATTATAGATAATGAGATGGGTTTGTGGATTGTGGAGTTAATTTTGATGTTTATGCTTTAGGTGAAGTTTAATTTGAAAAATTGTAAATTGGGGGTTTAGGCTTAATTTGGAATTTGGAGATTTTCCCAAATTTTGTGAATTAATGGTGTAGAATCATCAATAATAGCATGAATTGATGAAATATGTAATCAATTTTGAAGAAATTATGTTTTATGATATTGAATTTATGCAAATTGGTTTAGGCCAATTTTGAAATTTGGGGATTTTTCAAAATTGGAGATTGAAATAGCTTGAATATGAGAGGAATTGATATTTTCTAAGTTCAATTTGAGAAATTAAGTTAATTATGATATTGAATTTGATTGGATTGATTTAGGTTCAATTTGTAATTTGGGGGTTTTTGAAATTAGTGATGTAACTATCTTGGAATTAGTAAGAATTGATGACTTATGCATCAAATTGAAGGATTAAGTTATTTATGAGATTAAATTTTGGATGAAATTGATTTAGGGAATTTTCAATTGGAAGGAAGAAAGGAGAAAAGGTCAAATTGAAGCATTGGACAAGATGCTAGCATGGATATGAGGTGGGTAGTATATTTATTTATTGAATTGTAAGCTAAGAATGCGAATTTGAAAAAAATTCAGAATCAAAGTTTTGATAAATGATTTTATGAAAATGATTTTGAGAAAATACAAGATTTATGAAATTCATGAGTTTCAAATTATTCGATTTATGATTTAAATGATTTAAAGAAATTAGTGCATGTTTGGTCATGAATGTGATTATTATGTGATTAATTTGGTGATGTGCATTTCATTAGATTGATTAAGTGAATTCATGTAAATATATGCTTGTGTCATTTATGACACAATTTGATGTTATGAGATGAAAAATGTGAAAAGCAAGATGTTTGAAAAGTGCCTTCGGACTATCTGAAATTATGTTTTGCTTATGTGCTATATGGGTTTGGTAAGGTCCTTTGTGAGTCAACGCTGTCTCTACTTGTTATAACCTTCTCCCAGCTGCCCGCTAGTGGCATAGGAGTTCCGATCTCGGACTCCCCTCATTCACTGTTTGCCGATGAACCGCTTATGCGGAATGTGCAGTACGTCTTGTTTTGGACCGAACCAAACCAATTCTGATGTGTTAAGTGTTTTTAATTTGATTATGATGTGATACACTATGATGTGATGCATTCATGTTTAAGACTGTGCATGTTTTGAAAAAGGTTTGAGATTTTGAGAAACGAGAAAGTAAATTTTCAAGCATGAAATTCTGGCTGGATATAAATGTTTTGAAACAAATGAAAATTTTGAGAAAATTTTAGAAAGTGTTGATGAAATTGAAAAGTTTGAAAATGAGTTTTGGAGAAATTCTTAAATGGGAAATGTTTGAAAAGTTTGAAAATAAAAGATTTTTCCGCTTATTGTTCAGTTTATAAATGTATTATCCACGAGCTTAGAGCTCACCTCCTTTCATCCCCATCTCCGTGTTTTCACGCAGAGATCGGATGGAAGACGAGTATGATGTCAACCCGATAGTTTTATATGCTTTGTTTTATGTGTAATGTTGGAGTTTAGTTTTGAAGTTGTGAAAAAGGTTTATTGGATTATGTATTGCTTTTGTTTATGGCTTGAAAAGTAATTATGTAAATTCATGATGTATTTCAGTTATGAGTTATGTATGATTGTGGAATAGATTTTGTACGTAAATCTGAATTGAGATGGATATAAATGGCAATTGGAATGTATATGAATGGCTTGTGATTGGAATGTGTGAATATTTGACTTGAGATGTATTATGGATTGGAATGATGAAGTGTTTAGAACTAAGATTATGTTTTTGCTGGTGTTTGGATGCCGGACGGGAGGTCCGATGTTGCCTTGTGCTATTGGATTATGTATTAGAAGTGCGTTTCCTTGGTTTTTAAATTTTTGGGCTGTCAAAATACAGCTGCTATGCTGCCGAAATTTTGGTAAAATTTTGGTAAAATGGGTTTAAAGAAATGAGTTTGAGGATTTATATGATTGTATAAGAAATGATTAAGATGAATTAAGTGATTTGAAATTGGTGAGGATGAGTTTCCAAAAAGGGAATTGTATGGAATGGTTATGATTTGAATGAGATTGATTAAAGAGAAAAGGAATGAATAAAAGAAAGAAAAAAAAAATATACCGGATTTGAAATGTCGTAAGGTTTCCAACGCGATTATGTTCATCTATTCGAATGTGTTTCTATGTTCTTGATTGTTCTCGGATGTCAGCGCCATTTGTTAAGTATCGATTCCGCTTCGCTTCGTTTTGCTCCGGTACTTTCGTTTTCCGGTTGAGATCCGGTTTCTGGATCGGGTCGCAACATTTTCTCCCGAATTTTTGGAAATTTCCTATAAGCCACTATCAATTACCAAATACTCTTAAACTATTTTAAATCAGTCATTCGAGCCCACTTACTCCAAATTTCTCAATTATTCACGATCCAGTCAATTCAGTCAGTCCATACTCAATTAAATTACCAGAAACCATGAATGCATATACCTATGAATAAATGCACATGCAATAAACCTATTCCTCTATAATTAGAGGCCAATAACTTGCTCAATTATTGAATGCAATGAAACTTATCAGTCTGACCCAATATTACCATAACGCCCTTGCTAACAGTAACGGGATGTTACATTCTTCCCATCATATGTCGCGAGCATCCACTGTCTAAATACCAACGGTGCTTGTCGCATCTTCCAAGGAAGGATATCTGCAGGAGAAGCTATTTTATTTTTTGGTACCCATATTTTCTTGGTCCTCTTGGGTTAGTAATATACACAGAATGATTCATTTGATAAGTTTGTTGATGAACACGTTTTTGGTGATACTTCTTTTTTTGAAAGAAAAACTTTCTTTCATGTTGAGGCTTATTTCTCGTAAACCCTAATTCGGTTTTATCACTTGGACGTCTACTTTTACCTAACATCTCATTCATTTTCCTTGTACTCTCAGTGAAGGTAGCTAAATCAGTTGAAAGACTCTTAATCCTAAGCTTCAACTGATTGATCTGTTCCGATCTATCTACAACTTTCTTTTTCTTATTCTCCTCTACTTTCTTTTTCAAACAAATATTTTCTCTCTCTATTTCTTCTGTATGTTTGAGGTTTTCTACATACTTTTTCTTTAACAGTTTGTACTGTTTCAGAATAGCATGAGAATCTTCTAGTAGTTCTGAATATGCATTATGCAAGTCATCATATTTAGAAGTTAACTTGTTGGGACCTAATCTCTGAAGTAGACCCCAACCGAAAAAACGAAAATACAAATTGAAAAACGAAGTGGCGGAAAGCGAAAATGAAAGGAATCGAATTGTTCAATCGAAATCAAATGCGAACAACAACAAATCAGATCGGAATCAAAGCGAAACACAAAGCGGAAGATTAACAAAAGCGAATCGAATTTACAAAAGAAACAAATTGCTTAAGAACAAAAACTTACTTCGACATCCGAAAACAAAAAGCGTAGAAAACTATCGCGTTGGAAACCATAAGACATTTAATCTAAGTCGATCAATTCCGGTATAATTTTTTTTTCTTTTTCTCGTTCATTCATTAAAAACTCATACAAAGCAACTTAATTTTTCCTAATTGGAAATTCATCCTCAAATCCAAAACTCAAATCATAAGATTCTTCTTATACATTCATACATATCCCATAATTCATCTTTTAACTAAATCTTATTATCTTCTTTTTTTTTCAAAAATTAGGCAGCATAACGACTGTATTTCATTAAACCCAAAAATCTGCAATAGATTTAAACTCACTTCTATAAATCATATCAATCCACACAAGTCATACACAATCCAGCAAAACAATTTATCAGACCTCCTATCTGGCATTCCAGCATAAACAAACACAATCCTATACCTAAAACACTTCAATAAGTCTCAATCAAATCTCAATTCGATTTACAATTTCATAAATCAATCCAAACCCAAACCAATTATATTCATATACAATCACAATTCAAATCCGATAATCATACACAAATTTTGTAACTCAAAATCAATACACAAATCCATAATTCATACACCTAATGAATGAATGATTACAAAAAATCTTAATGGCATTCCATGTAGCGCCCCCTTACCATAGGGTATACACTGGGACACCCATAGGTCATACCGATACATAACCTACGATGAGGGAGCACTACGATTCGCTCATTTCTATATTCCACATGGCATCAATTAAATAAACTCGAATATCAAAATCGTTAACATTTAAAACTAAAAAGATACTTCTAGATTCATTTCTTAAAAACCATAATCACACCAATTTCTGATCATGCCTAGCATGCGTTCACAATTTCACAATAATACATCTCATGTAGAACATTCAATTATATTCACAGATAGTTCGCACAAAGCATTTAACAAATCCGAGATCGAGGAACAAACTAGGTTACTTACCTCTAAACTTCCGAGCTACTGCCGGGAAGTCTCTGCTGCATCGGAGGATCGACGCTCCACTTGAGCCTCTATACAATCAGAATGAATATAACATTACTAATTGCACCAATTGCAATAATTAATAATGTTTATGTATCAAATGAATTTCGTACAACACACATTATGACATTCCCGATCCTATTCCCGAATCTTTCCAATTCAACTCTTTATCACTCAAATAGCAATTCCTAATACCATAATTCAATTGACTAAGTTCTAAATCCTCTAAAGTCAAATTCCAATACGTAGGAATTATCTTTAAATCGAAATCAAATTTATTATTCAATTGCCATCCGATTCGAGAACCATCGAAGTAAATTCCGAAATTCCATGCTTCTAATTAGAAATTCTTAGTCCCTAAATCACGATCAATTAATCACTCACCAATCATTAAGAATTTAACCTCAAAATCATTTTATAACATAAAATTCTCCTTCAAAAATGTACATCCCGACGGTGGCGTCCGGTCCTCGTCATGGCGTACACCTCACAGATCGCAAAGCACCTCTTTCACGCTTCGTCACAAGGCAAGCGATTTTGCTTCGCCGCGTCACATGGAGCTAATTTGTTTCGCCACAAGCGTGTTCATCACACGTCGCGGCGTGCAACATCAGTTTCACGCCCGAAACCCAGAAATTTTCCAGATCTTCCTGTTCAAATCCATTCCTTTCCATTCTAAATACTCTCAAACAACTCCAACTACTACATACAACTCATTCCTAACCTTAAATCCATCCAATAGTCATTATTTCACAAATACCCAAATCAAAAATCAACATTTTCTCATAACCCTGTCTACCGAAACTTCTAAATTCTCAAACAATTTATACCTTAATTCAATGCTCAAATCTAACTATTTAAAATATAAACAAGTAGAAACTTACTTGATTCAAGCTTAGATCACCAATCCCTCAAACTCTCACACACCCACGGTTTCACCACAAGCCAAACCCATCATCATCTTCTTCAACACCAAGCCAAAGGGAATTTATCAAAGACAAGGGAAGGAGCAATTTGCAAGAAGGAAATGGAACCAAGCAAGCAAGAAGAAGATCACGTGGAAGGAGAAGAAGAGAAGAAAAACAAGCAAGTGTCGTAGAAAGCCAAACATTCAAAGGATTTAGGGTTTTATAATAAAGGATTAAGGCTTGTTTGGCAATTTAATTGCCACAAGTCCAATCCGAACAACCTCAATCCAATTTCTAATTCTAATTTCTCCCGAATTACAATGGCTCAAAACCCTAGTTCCTCAAATTAAAATTCTAATCTCCATTGCCATTGGTTAATCAAATTTCAGAGCCAGAAATCCAGTTAATCGGTCATTAGGTCAATTTTTCGATCCGGATCTATTACTCCGAAAATTCCAGAAAAATTCCTATAAATCCTCCAAAATGTAAATTGCATGATCCCATACTCCAATTTCCTAATTCAAATCCATAAAATCCAATTCGACACTCCAATTAACTAATCCAAGCACAATTAACGTTAAAATAACAAACTCTCCAATTTCACAATTAAATCGGAAAATTGTCATACATGCATGTACATACATATACTCGTGCAATAATATTCATTTATCAAAAAGGTATAGAGGCTAAAAATGCAAATGCAAGTCAAATAATGCATATGCAAATCAAATTATAAATGCACCCAGTCTGAATTCATCCGAATTACCAATATGCCCTTCACACCGATAACGGGATGCTACAATTCTCCCCTCCTAATAAAAATTTCGTCCTGAAATTTTTTTACCTGATTGATCAAAAAAGTGAGGGTACTGCCTCCTCATGTGCTCCTCAGTCTCCCAAGTTGCCTCCTCAGTGGAGTGGTTCTTCCAAAGGACTTTCAGCAATGAAATCACCCGGCTCCTCAACTGCTTGACCCGTGATCCTATAATCCGCACCGGCTCCTCCACATAACTCAAATCACTGGCTATCTCAATCTCCTGAGTCAGAATCACATGGATCGGGTCTGACCTATACCATCTGAGCATACTCACGTGAAACACATCATGCAATTGCGACATCTCACTCGGTAACGCCAATCTATAAGCCAATGGTCCTATCCTCTCAAGGATCTCATAAGGACCAATGTACCGAGGAATCAACTTGCCCTTACGGCCAAATCTGAGAAATCCTCTCTACGGAGACACTCTGAGGAACACTCTATCACCCACATCATACTCTATCTCTCTCCGATGTTGATCCACATAGCTCTTCGGTCTATCCTGAGCCGCCTTGATGCGACTCCGAATCAACTGTACCTTATCCACTATATCCTGGATCAACTCGGGACCCTCTATCATCCTTATACCCTCTTCATCCCAATAAAGAGGTGATCTACACTGCCTCCCATACAACGCCTCATATGGTGCCATCCCAATACTGTTCTGGTACTGATTATTATACGCAAACTCAACCAGAGGCAAATACTGATCCCAAGCACCTCGGAACTCCAACACACAGGCTCTCAACATTTCCTCAACAGCCTTAATAGTCCTCTCACTCTGTCCATCTGTCTGAGGATGAAACGTTGTGCTGAAGTTCAACCTCGTACCCATAGTCGACTGCAAACTCCTCCAAAACCTCGAAGTAAACCTGGGATCCCTATCTGAAACTATAGACACCGAAACCCCATGCAGTCGCACAATCTCTACCACATACTTCTGGGCCAACTGATCGAGAGTATTGCTCTCCCTCAGTAGTAAGAAGTGAGCTGATTTAGTCAACCGGTCCACTATGACCTAGATAGCATCATGCTGCCTCGGCGTCCTAGGCAACCGCATAATAAAATCCATCGTAATTCGCTCCCATTTCTACTTCGAAATGGGCAACGAATGCAACTTCCCAACTGGAGTCTGGTGCTCAGCCTTAACCTGCTGGCACGTCAGACACTGAGAAACAAATTCTGCCACCTGCCTTTTCATACCTGGCCACCAGAAATGCAACTTAAGAGTGCGATACATCTTGGTTGTACCAGGATGCATAGCATAGGCGGCCACATGAGCCTCCTCCAAGATCTCTCGTCTCAGGTCATCCACATCCGGAACACATAATCTCTGTCCCATCCACAATGTCCCATCTCTCAACTCAAACTCAGAAAGCCATCCAGATCTGACCCTATCCATCAATCTCACTAACACAGGATCCTGGTCCTGAACCCTCCTGATCCTATCCTGCAACATCGGCCTAAGCCTCAGAGTAGCAATCAAAGCTCCATCCTGAGCCAAATCCATCTGCACGTTTAGGGCTCTCAACTGAACTAAACACGGCAACCTCGAAACCTGAATCTGAGCTGCACTATCATGAGATCTCCTACTCAACGCATCAGCCACCACATTGGCCTTCCCTGGGTGATACTCAATCGTACAGTCATAATCCTTCAGCAACTCTATCCATCTCCTCTGCCTTAGATTCAGCTCTCGCTGACTCAGCAAATACCGCAAACTCTTATGATCAGTGAAGATCTGGAACGTCTCACCATATAAATAATGTCTCCATATCTTCAAAGCAAACACAACTGCAGCTAACTCCAAGTCATGCACTGGATAATTCATCTCATGAGACCTCAATTGTCTCGAAGCATAAGCTATGACTCTCCTATGCTGCATCAGTACACATCCTAAACCCTGTTGACAAGCATCACTGAAAACCTCAAAGCCTCCAACTCCTGATGGCAGAGCTAACATCGGCGCTGTAGTCAACCGATATTTCAGCTCCTCAAAACTCCTCTAACATTCATCTGTCCAACTGAAGGCCACACTCTTCCTCAGAAGTTTTGTCAAAGGGGCTGAGATTACTGAAAACCCTTCGACAAACCACCGGTAATAACCAGCTAATCCGAGGAAACTCCTCAACTCTGACACATTCGTCGGAATCTCCTAACTCCTCACTGCCTCAATCTTGTGAGGATCCACCCGGATACCCTTACCAGACACAATGTGGCCTAGAAACACCACCTCATCTAGCCAAAATTCACACTTAGTGAATTTGGCATACAGCTGCCTATCTCTCATAATCTGCAGCACTATTCTCAGATGCTCCGCATGCTCCTGTCTATCTCTCGAATACACTAGAATGTCATCAATAAATACTATAAAAAATTGATCCAAGTAGGGCTGAAAGACCTTATTGATCAAGGCCATGAAAGCTGCCGGGGCATTAGTCAACCCGAACAGCATCACTAAGAACTCGAAATGCCCATACCTCCTCCTGAAAGCACTCTTAGGCACATCGGCCTCTGCTATCCTCAACTGATAGTATCCGGATCTCAAATCCAACTTAATAAACACCTGAGCTCCCTGCAACTGATCAAATAAGTCATCGATTCTAGGCAGTGGGTACTTGTTCTTGATCAGAACCTGATTCAATTTTATAATCGATGCACAACCTCAAAGTCTCGTCCTTCTTCTTCACAAACAACACTGGAGCTCCCCATGGCGAAACACTTGGCCTGATAAATCCCTTATCTAACAGCTCCTGCAGCTGAGCCTTAAGTTCCCTCAGTTCCACCGGTGTCATCCTATATGGAGGTATGGATATAGGAGCGGTACCTAGAACGAGGTCAATCGAAAACTCTGTCTCCCGATCCGGAGGCAAACCCGGTAACTCCTCGGGAAACACATCTGGAAACTCCCTGATCACGGGAATATCCTGCAATCTCTGCTCAATCCTAGAATCCACCACATGCGCCAAATAGGCTTCACAACCTCCCCGCATCAACCTCAAAGCACTCATAACCGAAATCATCCTGATTAACACCTCAAAAAATTGCTCTCGGCTGACCAGGAGACTCTAACATGACCTCCTTAGTATAACAATCCATAACAGCCATATGGGCAGTGAGCCAGTCCATCCCTAGAATCAAATCTATCTCTTTCAGAGACAACACTATCAGGTCTGCACTAAACTCCTAGTGATCAATCATAATCGGATACCCCTTGCAGACTTCTCCCAAAACTGTAGTACTACCTAGAGGTATACTCACCTCTAGCCCATACTGCAACATCTCCCTGTCCACATGCAATCTACATGTCACATGCGGTGCAATAAAAGAATGTGTGGACCCTAGATCTATCAATGCAAAAGCCTCAATATCGTAGATCGAGCGAACTCGCACTACATCTCAAGAATCTGGGCCTCTGCGCTTAGTCATGGCGTAGACTCGGCTGGACCATGGTCGATCGCCACGACCCTCGGTCCCCACTAAGGAATCTCCACCTCTACCTTGGCCTCTGCCTCGACCCCTAAATCCAGGTCCACCACTGCGACTCTGCTACACTGTGGAACCACTACCTGCTCTCCCACTCACAGCAGACTGAGCTCCCAAAATCTCTGGACAGTTCCGGATCTGATGCTCCATAGAGCCACACCTGAGACAAGCTTCGGTAAATCTCTAGCACTCTCCACTATGCCTCCTCTCACAATGCTCACACAACGGAGGAATCTGACTGGAACCTCTACCACTGCCATTGCTACTGCCAGACTGTCCAAATCTCCCCCTCTGAATTAAACCAGACTGTCTGGATCCTCCTGAAGATCTGAACCTGCCCTGGAGTCTGCTAAAGCTCCTATCAGAGCTACCCTGACTGTCACTAGATCTCTTACTCCTAGATCCCTAACCAGTCTCTGCCTGACTCTGCCTCAGAAGCTGCTCAATCCGTACTGCAGCAAGAACTCTCAACTCCACAAAGGTGCCCATATCAGACCGGATTAACCTGGTACGGATCTCCAGATTAAGCCCTCCCTCAAATCTTCGGCACCTATCAAACTCAGAGGCAACCAGAACAGAAGCATACGCCATCAGCTCATTAAACCGCACCTCATACTCATCCACTGACATCTGACCCTGTCTCAAATCTAAGAACTCCTGCATCTTCATCTCTAAATAAACCTTGGGCATGTAATTATCCCGAAAGGCTCTCAGAAAATCTGCCCAAGTCAAAACACAAGGTCTGGTGGAACTACCCAGGACAGTCTTCCACCACTGATATGCTGGACCCTGAAGCAAAGAGACGGCATAATTAAAGCGCTCATCGGGGTCGCAGTCCATCTGATCTAGGACTTTCTCAGTCCTCTCCAACCATCCTCACCTCAGCAGGTCTGCATCTTTGCCATAAAGTTCATACTCCTCGCCACGCAGACGATCATACCTCCGCTCCCGTCTCATGGGAACTCTAGGAGGCTGCTCCTCATACAGAGGCACGAAAGACTCCCTACTCGCTCCGACTGATCCTTGGTCAGCTGGTTGATCTACCTGATCACCAAGAACGGATGACCTATAACAAAACAACAAATTCGATCAACTTCTACTTTTCTTACAAGAATTCAAGCCTAAGATATACTATGCCCAAAAGATGCCAAACCATGCTCTGATACCACCTAATGTAGCGCCTCCTTACCGTAGGGTATACAACGGGACACCCGTAGGTCATACCGATACATAACCTACGATGAGGGTGCACTATGATTCGCTCATTTCTATATTCCACATGGCATCAATTAAATAAAATGCAATATCAAAATAGCTAACATTTAAAACCAAAAAGATACTTCTCGATTCATTTCTTAAAAACCATAATTACACCACTCGATTATATTTACAATTGTACAAGCCCAAAATAAATAGTAACAACTCCTAACTAGGTCATCCCCAAAAGATCCCAGCTGATCGACCTGTGAGCCATACTCCTCTCACCGGCACTCACATAGTAGGAAAAGTCAAACTCTGGAGCTAGGAGTCACCTATCGCTGCCTGAAAAATAAAATGCAATTTTGGGTGAGTTTGCGAACTCAATGAGAAACCATCATCGATGGTTCACCCAATTCATGCACTACGCATAATTGCGTACAGATCAATACAATCACACATCCATAACAACAATCATAAACTCACATCATACGGTGCAATCAGATACTTAATGCATGATGATTTCATTTTATTCCAGTGTTGTGACTGAGCGTCAGAATAGTCGCGTTTTAAGGGTAGGAGAGCCCTCAGGGTATGCACTACTGCCCACGCGTAATAGGGATAGGAGAGCCCTCTAGGTATGCACTATTCCCCTTTTCGCAGTAATTGAGCTTATAGCTCCGATCAGAAATTGCTCCAGTCACAACAGTTAATTACCAATTTCTGATCATGCCTAGCATGCGTTCACAATTTCACAATAATACATCTCATGCAGAACATTCAATTATATTCACATATAGTTCGCACAAAGCATTTAACAAATCAGAGATCGAGGAACCAACTAGGTTACTCACCTCTAAACTTCCGAGCTACTGCCGGGAAGTCTCTGCTGCGTCGGAGGATCGACGCTCCACATGAGCCTCTATACAATCAGAATGAATATAAAATTACTAATTGCACCAATTGCAATAATTAATAATGCTTATGTATCAAATGAATTTCGTACAACACACGTTATGACATTCCTGATCCTATTCCTGAATCTTTCCAATTCAACTCTTTATCACTCAAATAGCAATTCCTAATACCATAATTCAATTAACTAAGTTCTAAATCCTCTAAAGTCAAATTCCAATACATAAGAATTATCTTTAAATCGAAATCAAATTCACTATTCAATTGCCATCCGATTCGAGAACCACCGAAGTAAAATTTGAAATTCCATGCTTCTAATTAGAAATTCTTAGTCCCTAAATCACGATCAATTAATCACTCACCAATCATTAAGAATTTAACCTCAAAATCATTTTATAACATAAAATTCTCCTTCGAAAAACAGGCATCCTGGCCGTGGTGCACTTCTCTCTCACGCCACAAGGCGTCTGGAGCTGATTTACTCACCACAAGCGTGTTCATCACACGTCATGCAAGGCAACATCAATTTCATGCCCGAAACCCAAAAATTTTCCAGATCTTCCAGTTCAAATCCATTCCTTTCCATTCTAAATACTCTCAAACAACTCCAACTACTACATACAACTCATTCCTAACCTAAAATCCATCCAATAGTCATTATTTCACAAATACCCAAATCAAAAATCAACATTTTCTCATAACCCTATCTACCGAAACTTCTAAATTCTCAAACAATTTATACCTTAATTCAATGCTCAAATCTAACTATTTAAAATATAAACAAGTAGAAACTTACTTGATTCAAGATTAGATCACCAATCCCTCAAACTCTCACACACCCACGGTTTCACCACAAGCCAAACCCATCATCATCTTCTTCAACACCAAGCCAAAGGGAATTTATCAAAGACAAGGGAAGGAGCAATTTGCAAGAAGGAAATGGAACCAAGCAAGCAAGAAGAAGATCACGTGGAAGGAGAAGAGAAGAAGAAGAACAAGCAAGTGTCGTAGAAAGCCAAACATTCAAAGGATTTAGGGTTTTATAATAAAGGATTAAGGCTTGTTTGGCAATTTAATTGCCACAAGTCCAATCCGAACAACCTCAATCTAATTTCTAATTCTTATTTCTCCCGAATTCTAATGCCACAAAACCCTAGTTCCTCAAATTAAAATTCTAATCTCCATTGCCATTGGTTAATCAAATTTCGGAGCCGAAAATCCAGTTAATCGATCATTAGGTCAATTTTTCGGTCCGGATCTATTACTCCGAAAATTTCAGAAAAATTCCTATAAATCCTCCAAAATGTAAATTGCATGATCCTACACTCCAATTTCCTAATTCAAATCCATAAAATCCAATTCGACACTCCAATTAACAAATCCAAGCACAATTAACCTTAAAATAACAAACTCTCCAATTTCACAATTAAATCGGGAAATTGTCATACATGCATGTATATACATATGCTCATGCAATAATATTCATTTATCAATAAGGTATAGAGGCTAAAAATGCAAATGCAAGTCAAATAATGCATATACAAATCAAATTATAAATGCACCCAGTCTGAATTCATCCGAATTACCGATATGCCCTTCACACCAGTAACGGGATGCTACATTCCAAGCCATAAACATTATCAATATCAATAATCCCAAATACACAATACACAACATAAGCCTAAAATCTTATCTATACAAAAATCTAACTTAAAAAACATATCATAAACAAACGTAACGGATGAACGTCTTGACTTTCTTTCATCTGATCTCCTTTTTGAAATCTGGAGATGGGGATGAAAAGGGGTGAGCTTTACAGCTCGTGGATAACATGTTTATAAATCGAAAGATAAGCAAAAATCACCTTTTTCAAAACTTTTACTATTTTCTAGCAATTTCACAATAGAAATTCTTCAAATCTTATTTCTTAAACTTTTCAACTTTTCAAAATCAATCATAAACAATTTCCAAAATTTCATGGTTGAAAACTCACTTTCTCATTTTTCAAATTTCTCAAATTTCTCACAATTCATAAACAAATTCAAAGCATGAATGTATTAAAAATATAAATATATCACATTATAAACAAAATCAAAAACACATAATCACATCACATCATAAATGCATCACACATATAAACAAAAACAAAATCACATAACACATCAAAACGGTTTGGGTTGGTCCAAACGAAGCGTCTCGCACATTCTCAGATAGCGTCCTGTCTAATCAGAATAGGCGTACTACACTTGCCCGTATAGCGGTCCAGTGTAGTCGTGAACTTATGGGAGTCTGAAATCGGAGCTCCAATGCCTTTAGCGGGCAGACGGGCGAAGCCTTTGAAAAGGAGGCAAGTGTACTTGACTCATACTTATGGGACCTAACCAAACCCACATAACACATAATTCACACTTGAAAATCGAAATGCCCAAAGGCATATTTCAAAACTTAATTCTTTTCATGATCGTGTCACACTCAACACAATAACTTTCACAATTTCACAAAACCAATCGAATACACATAACATAATCACAATCATTCAAGAATGCAACGATTTTAGCAATAATCAAAATTCACATAACAAAACAAAATTATATAGTAATTCTTCAATCATTCAAAACTAAAGAATGCTACAATCATTCGAAAACAATCAAATTAACAATTATAACAATTTCTTAAGTCATTACAAAACCAATGAAATTAACGATTTCCATAATTTTCAAAATTTTCTTAATTTATCAAAACATTTAAAACTTGTAACAATTTTTCAAAACATTCAAAACTATTGAATGTAACAATTAAATCATTATATTAAATTGTCCAAAACAATTTCGCCAATTATTCAAAACATTCAAAACAGTAATTTCAAACATTTTAATCTTCTTCTTGGCTTTTCAAAAATATAAACAATAAATTTTCAAAACAATTCACTTCTTGAATGTAAACTTTCCATAATTAGCAAAATCATTCAAAACAAATGAATGTAATGATTGTATTGATTTTATCAAATCATCCAAGTGAATTTTAACAATTTATCCAATCATTCAAAACAATCAATTTAACAATTGGATCAATTTCTCAAATCATTACAAAATCAAAGAATTTAAGCATTCAAAAATAATAATTTTGAAACCTTTATGCATACTTGATTTTAAAAATCCAAAATAAAGAATTTCATAAATTTCCTTAATTTATCAAAACATTTAAGGCTTGGAACGATTTTTCAAAAACATTCGGAATTAAATAAAATCTTAGCAAAATCATTCAAAACAAAGAAAGTAACAATTACATCGATTTTATCAAAAACATCCGAAACAATTGTAGTAATTTTTTTCCAATCATTCGAAAACAATGAATTTAACGATTTGTAAATCATTCTAAAATCATTTAATTCCATCATTCGAAAACAATAATTTATAAGCATTTTTTCTTTATTTTCCGAAAATACACAATTAGCTTATAATTCAAAATATAAACACGTTACTCACCTCAATTTCATGCTTGAAACTTGTCCAAAGCTTCAATTTCTCCATTCGTCACTTCAATTCCCTAGTTCAAGACATAAATCCTAATTCATAATCATCCAAAATTGAACCAATTAAACGATGCAATCATCAAAATTGACTTCATAATTCACAAACCCATCACATTTCCAAGCTATCTAAACCAGAAACTCATTAAAAATTTAAAGCTCAAAAATCACCTCTTACCTTAATCTCCACCATTTTTGAAATTTCTTGATTCTTTAGGAAGCTCT
Organism: Erythroxylum novogranatense; assembly: GCA_029891385.1. Lineage (NCBI taxonomy): Eukaryota > Viridiplantae > Streptophyta > Magnoliopsida > Malpighiales > Erythroxylaceae > Erythroxylum > Erythroxylum novogranatense. The sequence goes on along the minus strand of CM057228.1, from coordinate 57,520,311 downwards.
CAAGCTCTTACACCTTTTCCCTCTTGAAGCAACATCGAAATCTACCTTGGAAGCTCACAAAATCGAAACCTGACATTCCTTTCTCTTTTCTTCTTCTCCATCACCGAAGGCACCTTCTTCTCCCCTCTTTCTTCTTTTGTTTTGTTCTTTTCCTTGTAAGTATCGTGCCTCTCTTTATGAAAAATGACAGCCCACTTAAAATCCATTTAATGAAATCCAAATGACCTAATTGCCCCTCCATGTAAGCCTACTAACTTAACTCTTTAAGTAAACTTCTAAATTGCCCCTTAAATTCTTTTTAATTCAAGCTTACTTTAGGACATTTTTTCTAACCATCAAATTGAAGGAATTTGCTAAACCTTCCTTCTATAGAAATGTTCCTTATTGTCTCAATTTCATAACAACACCAAAATAATTTAATTTGGGTCACTACACCAAAAGTTATACTCTAAACATTTCAGACTTGTCTTGTGCTAAAATATTTTCCAGCAATTTACTTCCATCCGAAAATTTACATTCTTAAAGACTGAATTAAAATTCACTTCCTTCAGACAAATTGTAGCCTTATCTTTCTAATTTAATCCAAACTAAGAATCACTTCATTTGGATTACTAGACCAAAAGTTATAGTCAAAATACTTTCAGATTTTTTCTAATCCAAGACTGCACACTAAACCCGAATTCCATTTAGAAATTGGAAGTCTTAAGGGCTAAATTGAAATTTAATTCCTTCTTAAGACTTGTAGCCCCATGTCTCTATTTTAATTTTCCACACAAACCAACTCAATTGGATCTCCACAGATCAAGCATTTCTCAAAAGACTGAACCATGTTCAGAAAAATATCTAACTCAATTTGATTAAATCGATCTTCCTCAATTTAATCTCAAAAAATCACAAATTTCCTATGAGGATGTAGATAATTGTCTTAGGAATCTAACGCTTTAAAAATCAAGTCAATCGGATGTTGGACGAAAAAGATATAAGCAAAAGATTGGACAAGTGTCGGATTAGGGGAGGAGAATAGCAAAAACAAAAGGATATTTCATATATATATATATATATATATATATATATATATATATATATATATATCCAAATTTTCAAAATTCATAACTCTTGGTCTAGAACTCCAAAGTTGACATATTTAGTATCAATAGAAATCTCAAGGAAGCTCTACAACTTTCATGAAGAACTCAAAAATCAATTCCGTCTCTAAAGGGATCAAAAATCCACTCAGTTTTTGTCCAAAAATCATGTCACCCTTAAAACAGTAACTCACTTCTCAAATTTATATATTTCAACTCCAAGGTCCAAACATGTCATATTTTATATCAATACAAAGATCAAAATGCAACCTGCAACTTTCATGAAGGACAGAAAAATCAATTTGGCCTCTAAGGGAGTCAAAAACCACATCAAAGTTCCTGCCTACCAATACTCTTCCCAAACAGTAACTGCAACTTGTAAAAATCATAACTTCCTATTTCATAGCCAAAAAATTGCATACATCACATCAATGGAAAGATCAAAACATAATCTAAAACTTTCATGAAGAACTTCAAAGCAATTTAAACCTTTAGGTAAGTCAATTTTTCAATCAAAGTTTCTGCTAAAAATGTGTCATCCTAAAACAACATCCAACTTCCAAATTTCACAGCTTCCAATTTCCACAATAAAAAATTGCATACTTTATAGCGTAGGAAAGATTGAAAGACTAGCTACAACTTTTATGTAGACCACTTTGTCTCATTCAAACCACATCAGTACAAAAATTGGCCTCAAAGCACAACATACAAAATTCTACTCTTAAGAACATTTTAAAAAACAAAGTAAAATAATCTTAACTTCGGAAGATCATAACTTTCAATTTTGATATCAAAAAATATCATACTTTATGGCGATAGAAAGCTTTCAACAGAAGCTACAAGTTTCATGAAGATCATTCTTTCAAATTCTGCCTAAATCAAAAAATCAACTCTCTACTCCAGAAAGTCAAACTTTCTTAATTCTCCAAAATATAACACTTTCACTAATCATTTCTTGCTTTTCAACTTCCATTTCAATCATCTCCTTCACTTTTTCTTTCATAACCCAAACAATTCTACTCAAATCTCAAATTCATTAACACCCATCAATTCTTTTCTCATAACACAATAACATCTTTAACAAAGTTCATATACAAAAACACTCATTTAATTTCATGTAATAATTTCTAATTTTTACTAAAAGATCGGGGTTCAACATTACTCCTCATCACTTTATTCTTCGGCTACTAGGAAAATATTCACGTGTTTTGATGTCTCGGAGTTTGTATCTGATTCAGATGAATCTAGATCCTCCCAAGTTGTCATTATGCTTTTCTTGCCTTCTCTACTCTTCTTTGGTTTCTTCTTTAAAGTAGGACACTCAGACTTGTAATGTCCAGGTTGGTTGCACTCGTAGCATATGATGGATGTATTTTATACTTTTCCATCATCTTTTCCATTCTTCTTGAAGAACTAACTTCCTTTGGACTTCTTTTTCTACATCCTTCTGATCTTCCTATAAATGAAAGATAGCTCGCCATCTTCATCACTGGAATCTTGTTCTGATTCGCTGGAGTCATCATTCTTTGATTCTTCAATCTTTAATGCTTTTGATGACTTTCTCCTCCTTTTATTCTTGTGATTCTTTTTTCCGACCTTCAGTGCTATTGAATTGTCCTGTTTAGGCTTGTCTTCAGCATCGAGCTCAACTTTATAAATCTTCAGCGATCCAAGCAACTCGTCAAGCTTTAGCACACTCAAATCCTTAGCTTCCTGCACAGCAGTAACTTTTGGTCTCCACCTCTTTGGTAGACTCCTTAGGATCTTACGAACATGATCTTAGATGTCGTAAGTTCTTTCGAGAGCTTTCAATCCATTGATATTTGAAATCTTCCAAACATTTGATCAATAGATTCTTCATCTTTCATCTTGAAAAGCTCGTACTGGTGCACAAGATTACTTATCTTGGACTCTTTGACTTGGTTTGTACCTTCATATGCGATGGACAACGTGTCCCACATCTCCTTCGTAGTATCGCATCTGTGGACATTGTCATACTCACTTCTGCTTAGCGCACAACTCAAGAAAAACTTCGCTTTAGAGTTCAGTTGGAATCTTACCTTTTGATCAGCCGTCTATCTGATCAGTGGAATAAGATTTCCTTCTTCATCTACTGGTGCGTATGGTCCATTCTCTATCACATCCCAAAGGTCAACATGAGTAGATTCTATAAACAGCCGCATCCTATCTTTCCAGTGGTGGTAGTCTTCTCCGTTGAATGCTAGAGGTCTAGTGACTGAGGCACCTTTTGCAATGTACGTATGTAATTCCGCCATAATCTTTGATCCATAATTTGTTACAGTGATCCTTGGACACCAAACTCTGATACCAATTGAAGTGAATCACACGTTATTACAATGCTTATTATACAATGTATAAATGCACAAGAAGGGGGGCGTTGAATTGTGTATTTCCCCTTTTTAAAAAACCTTCAAAATCGTTTTGTCAAAAGAAAAACTTATTCTTTTCACAAGAACTACTGCAAATCAAAGTTAATCGTATTCTTATAAAACATGTTTGAAAACTAAGTAAAAACGAAACTTTGAACTATAAGAGAGATAAGGATAGTGAGAAGTTGACACAATAATTTTTATACTAGTTCACCCCAAACCGTGGGCTACGTCCAGTCCTCAGATGTATTTATAAGATTTCACTATCTCTCAACAACTTTACAAGTATTCTTTCTTTCTGAGCCTCTTCAAGTCTCTTTATAGTCAGTATTCTTTTACTTTTAGCCTCTGCAGACTATCTGTACTACTTTCTTACAGAAATATGTTTGAGCTTCGTTATAGTAAGATAGCTCTAGCTATTTACACAATAAACTCTCAAGTAAGTTTTGTACCGTTCACGTATGTATGTAACGTATGTGTCTGTAACTTTTTGTGTTGTGTTTGTAACTTTGCAATCTTCGACTTCGACTCATATTTATAGCCTTCGTCTATAACTGCTTCTTAAATCTTGCTTCTTGAATCTTGAAAGAAACAGTTATTCAGTTGAGTTCTATAACTAACTCGAACTGACTCTTAATTTGCTTTCGTCTGTTTTTGCTTCCGTCTGCTTTTGCTTCCATCTACTATTGGATCCTGCATTCGGAACCCAACTACTCATACAGATTCCCTCATACGTACGCATGATTCCTTATAAACTCTTCTTGCTCTGATACCATAAATGTTGGAACCCATTTATGGATATCCAACCTCTTACAAAAAACTAAATTGGAATCCGAATCCGCGTTGAAAACCTTAGACTACTCCGAAAGTCCCGATATATATAATTTTTAATTCATCTTAAAATCCATTATCCTACTTATACATGGTTCGGGTCTTAACCGGAGAACGAAACGAAGAACAAAAACAAAAGTAAATCGAATGGAATGGAAGAAAAGCATACGGCAACGAAGAAACATACTGAAAACAAATTACGAAGCACATGAAAATCAAAGACTAAAGAATTGAATCCGAAGCAAATTACAAAGCAAATCGAAGGCTCGAAATCGAAAGCAAAACAGACTGAAATGAATCGAATCGGATAACAAAGTGTGGAAACAAACGAAAACGGAAGCCAAAGCAACTCGAACTGAAAAGTATAAGGTGGAAAGAAACAAAACAAAAGCGGAAACAAAAGCACATCGGTTCGAAAGGCATAAGGGGGAAGCAAAGCGAACATCTCGAAGTATAATTCAAATAGGGCAAAGCAACAAGACAAACGTGAGGGCTAATTCCGACAAAATTCAATTAAGCTAACAATTGGACATTTTTGCGAGGAAAGGTAGGAAACTTGATGAGAAATCACTGGTTCGAATTTCGGGTGAATCGGAGGCCAAACGAGAAAGTTATAAGAGAAAATGCAAAATGACCAAAAGAATAGTAATTGACCATATGAATAGTAACCGGCCAATTTCCGACCCTTATAACTTTTTACTTCTAAGTCATCTAATGGCCTATTTTATACCGTTTTCAAGATCTTAACATGGTCTACAATTTTCTAGAAGACTTCCAAAGCTAATTCCCTCATTAGGAGGGTCTAAACCTTAAGCGAAATTGCTGCCCAAATTTAGGAAAATTTGGACAGTATCTCCCCTAAAAATGCTCTAGCCAAATCCTAAATCTAAACCATCAAAGCTCCAAACCTGCACAAAACCACTTCAATCTTCCCAATCTTCAATCATCTAACTACAATCCAATCTAACAATCTCAACAAAAATGTCAATTTAATTATTTCAACATCAAGTCCAAAACTCAATCATAGGCATTTATCATTTGAATTCCTAAAGGAATACCATCTCGTCCTTGTTTTTATCATTTTCAATCTTACAAACAATACACTTTAACGTCAAAACTCTTACATTTTCACGGACATAAGCAAATACAATGCTTTCAAGGCATTTTAACCCAAATACAACCAAAAAGATAAAACTGCATTTACAAAGAACAAACTAAAGCTTTGAGACTTCTAAACCAACAAAAATGCATCGGATTTTCCTCAATCCCGATGCGACGACTTGAATTCTTGCTTGCTACCTGAGGAGGGGAAAATGGGGGGGTGAGCTCGACGGCTCCGTGGGTAATAACTTAATAAAAAAGAAATAAGCAAAAACCATGTTCAAGTTTCATTTATTCATTTACAAAATACCACACATCAAACAATTGGCAAAGTCAATAAATATTCAACAAGATTATACGAAAAAACATAATCGCATATCAAACTATCATAACATAACAGCACATAATCACATACAAGTGGTTTGAGTGATCCTATCAGAGCATTACACATGTCCCATAAGCGACCATGTGTAGTCGTGAATGAGGGGAGTCCGATTTGAACTCCCGGCCACTAGCGGTAGGCGGCGAAGTTTATATAGACAAGTGCACTTGCTAAACGGAGGGATCACTACAAACCCAAGAAATCATGTACTTTCACATAATTCACACATAAGTGCCAACCATGCCATTTTTCTTTTGCAAACATTTCCATATGTATTTCCATACAAAAAGACATCTCATCCAAGTTCAAATCATCTTACATGATAATTCATTTAAAAGTCACAAATCATCCGAAAGCATTGAATGACATTTATTCCAAAACAATTACTGAACTTATAACTCAAATATTAAAGAGTCACCCACAAATGCTGATTTTCTTACACCTCCTTTACCTTTCTCATTTCTCTTTTCCTTTAATGCCTTTAATTACCTTATTTAACCTTAAACAAAGCATAAAATCCTAATTACCATAAGATACACATGCTGGAAAATTCTAAGGTTTGGGAAAACTTGCATTTAACCTATTCTAATCTTCCCTATACCTTCATATTCACACTACAAACCACCATGTTTGAACAAAATGCAAACTCTCACATATTCTCTATGCTGAAATTTTCAAACTTCATGTATTCTTCTTCTTTCCTTTTCCTTCCTAAATAATGTCTTCTTTAAAGCCTTAACTAAATAAATTCTTAAACTTTACAAATCTCACAATAAAATCATGAATTAGCTAACATTACCAATGCTGGAATTTTAAACCATCAAGGAAAACATGAAATTTCTTTGCTATCATCTTAGCTATACTTTATCTAAGTCATTGTCATCAAAACCTATCTCAATAACCAACTTTCACAAAACTCATGCCTAAAAGTTGCCTATCACAATCTGAATTTTTTTTTCCTTGATCTTTCTTTTCTTATTCTTTCCTTCTTCCATCATACATCATTCTCCAACCACACTTTTGAACCAAGCAAAGCAAATTCCATCTTTAAGCAAACCTCTAACAATAGAATCATAATTAACAAAACCAACTATGCTGGAATTTTAAAAGGATGTACTAACTTCCATTTAAACTAACCTAACCTACCCTTTCCTTCATATTTACTCTTCAAAACATCATTTTTAGCAAAATTCTAACAATAAGATCATAATTAACATAAGGTACATATGCTGGAAAATGTTAAAGAATACAAAATCTGGGTTTAACACCCATCTCACTTGACCTATACCTTATTTAAACAATTAACATCATAACCCTCTCTAAACCAAGCAAAATCCCATCTTAGATTCACAATTTAATAAAACTCAAGTGCTGGAATTTTCCAAGAATGGGAAAACTTGAAATTCATGCAACATCACCTTACCTATACTTTAACCTATCCCTTAACATCAAAACAATCATTAAAGACACAAATCCTAACAAAAACACTAAGGAATTTCGAAAACCCTAACCCAATGAAATCTGATTTTTCAACCTCCATTAATCCTTCTTCTTTTTTCATCAATCATCTTCCAATCTCCATGCTTAAGCAAGAAAGGCAAGAACTATAACAAGAAACCATGAAAATTTCGAAATCCCTACCTTGAAAAGTGACCCACGAAATCTTCTCTCCTTCTTCTTCTTCTTCTTCTTCTTCTTCTCCTAGCTTGGCCGAATCTCACTCTTCTTCTTTCTCCCTTTGGAATTTTCGAAATCCACTCATTCTCTTCTCTCTTTGGTAGGTTTTCGGATGGCTTAACCAAAAGACCTCTTCCTCTCTTATTTTCTAAGCAAAACGACATCACCTTATTTAGCCTCCCTCCTTGCATTTTCGTTTGCCTCTTCTTTTCTTTAAAACCTAACTCTTCTCTTTAACTTAAACCTAACTCTTACTCTTTAACTTAAACTAAGCCCAACCTTCAAGCCCAAAGTTTCCCACCTTTCCCAAATTTTCATTTCCCTCCTTCTCATTTGAAATTTGTGGGCTCCCACTTAAAAGCCCAAATGCTCCCTTTCTTTTTCATTTAATACATGATCAACTACTTGCTAATGGACCTAGCCCAATTACTTCATTCTCCTTCATTTAACTACAATTTAAAAGGGCTAAAGGCTAAAAGCCCTCTTTACTTAGCTTAAGCTTTAAAAACATATATCATCTTCCTAGTGGGCTCTTTCAAATTACAATCTACTCATTTAACTAAATTCTTCAATTTAATTTCTAAAATCCATACAAGCTCTAATTAAATAATCCCCCATTTAATCTCAATCACCTAAATTCATAAGACCCTCAAGCCATATAATTCTTTTCAATACTAACAATATATCACAAATAATAATTTCTCACCAAATCACATGTCACTAAATCCTTCATTTAGTATTTCTTAACTTAAGCAATAAAATCCTCAATTTATTCCAACCACAATTAAAATTATCAAACTAAAACCTCATAATTTAAACATGCCTCAAAATAATTTCAACATGCTTAATGCGAATCAGGGCCCAACATTTCTCCCCCTTTTAAAAGAATTTTGTCCTCGAAATTCCTACGGAATAATCATCAACAATATTTGCTTTAACTCTTCTCATTCAATTCTTCATCTTATTCATACGGAACAATCTAGCTTGTATGCATTTCTAACTTTCTCCATACTACATATCATTTCATTCATATTATGAGAAGTCATTTATGTCTATTTCACTTTCCCATTGTCTAATCATCATAACATTCTGATTGTTATCACCTCAATTAAACCATCATGTTCAATTCTTAATTCAACCTTTCAATTCTCCTTTTCATTCTCGTCATCTAACTCAAACAATCACTAAAGTCATTCTTAATAACCATATTGCCCAAGTATGATCATAATACTGGGCTCGACATTCTCACAAATTCAATTTTTTATCCTTATACACTCTCATCAATCTTATATGCCCATTCTGCACTATAGTATCGGGCTCGATACCATAAATGTTGGATCCCGCATTCGGAACCCAACTACTCATACAGATTCCCTCATACGTACGCATGATTCCTTATAAACTCTTCTTGCTCTGATACCATAAATGTTGGAACCCATTTATGGATATCCAACCTCTTACGAAAAACCAAATTGGAATCCGAATCTACGTTGAAAACCTTAGACTACTCTGAAAGACCCGATATATATAATTTTAAATTCATCTTAAAATCCATTATCATACTTATACATGGTTCGGGTCTTAACCGGAGAACGAAACGAAGAACAAAAACAAAAGTAAATCGAACGGAACGGAAGAAAAGCATACGGCAACGAAGAAACATACTGAAAACAAATTACGAAGCACATGAAAATCAAAGACTAAAGAATTGAATCCGAAGCAAATTACAAAGCAAATCGAAGGCTCGAAATCGAAAGCAAAACAGACTGAAATGAATCGAATCGGATAACAAAGTGTGGAAACAAACGAAAACGGAAGCCAAAGCAACTCGAACTGAAAAGTATAAGGTGGAAGGAAACAAAACAAAAGCGGAAACAAAAGCACATCGGTTCGAAAGGCATAAGGCGGAAGCAAAGCGAACATCTCGAAGTATAATTCAAATAGGGCAAAGCAACAAGACAAACGTGAGGGCTAATTCTGACAAAATTCAATTAAGCTAACAATTGGACATTTTTGCAAGGAAAGGTAGGAAACTTGATGAGAAATCACTGGTTCGAATTTCGGGTGAATCGGAGGCCAAACGAGAAAGTTATAAGAGAAAATGCAAAATGACCAAAAGAATAGTAATTGACCATATGAATAGTAACCGGCCAATTTCCGACCCTTATAACTTTTTACTTCTAAGTCATCTAATGGCCTATTTTATACCGTTTTCAAGATCTTAACATGCTCTACAATTTTCTAGAAGACTTCCAAAGCTAATTCCCTCATTAGGAGGGTCTAAACCTTAAGAGAAATTGCTGCCCAAATTTAGGAAAATTTGGACAGTATCTCCCCTAAAAGTGCTCTAGCCAAATCCTAAATCTAAACCATCCAAGCTCCAAACCTGCACAAAACCACTTCAATCTTCCCAATCTTCAATCATCCAACTACAATCCAATCCAACAATCTCAACAACAATGTCAATTTAATTATTTCAACATCAAGTCCAAAACTCAATCATAGGCATTTATCATTTGAATTCTAAAGGAATACCATCTCGCCCTTGTTTTATCATTTTCAATCTTACAAACAATACACTTTAACTTCAAAACTCTTACATTTTCACGGACATAAGCAAATACAATGCTTTCAAGGCATTTTAGCCCAAATACAACCAAAAAGATAAAACTGCATTTACAAAGAACAAACTAAAGCTTTGAGACTTCTAAACCAACAAAAATGCATCGGATTTTCCTCAATCCCGATGCGACGACCCGGATTCTTGCTTGTTACCTGAGGAGGGGAAAATGGGGGGGTGAGCTCGACGGCTCCGTGGGTAATAACTTAATAAAAAAGAAATAAGCAAAAACCATGTTCAAGTTTCATTTATTCATTTACAAAATACCACACATCAAAAAATTGGCAAAGTCAATAAAGATTCAACAAGATCATACGAAAACACATAATCACATATCAAACTATCATAACATAACATCACATAATCACATACAAGTTGTTTGAGTGATCCTAACAGAACGTACTACACATGTCCCATGCGACCATGTAGCAGTAAATGAGGGAGTCCGATTGAAACTCCCGGGCCACTAATGGCAAAGGTAGGCGGTTTATATAGACAAGTGCACTTGCTAAACGGAGGGGATCACTACAAACCCAAGAAATCATGTACTTTCACATAATTCACACATAAGTGCCAACCATGGCATTTTTCTTTTGCAAACATTTCCATATGTATTCCCATACAAAAAGACATCTCATCCAAGTTCAAATCATCTTACATGATAATTCATTTAAAAGTCACAAATCATCCGAAAGCATTGAATGACATTTATTCCAAAACAATTACTGAACTTATAACTCAAATATTAAAGAGTCACCCACAAATGCTGATTTTCTTACACCTCCTTTACCTTTCTCATTTCTCTTTTCCTTTAATGCCTTCAATTACCTTATTTAACCTTAAACAAAGCATAAAATCCTAATTACCATAAGATACACATGCTAGAAAATTCTAAGGTTTGGGAAAACTTGCATTTAACCTATTCTAATCTTCCCTATACCTTCATATTCACACTACAAACCACCATGTTTGAACAAAAATGCAAACTCTCACATATTCTCTATGCTGAAATTTTCAAACTTCATGTATTCTTCTTCTTTCCTTTTCCTTCCTAAATAATGTCTTCTTTAAAGCCTTAACTAAATAAATTCTTAAACTTTACAAATCTCACAATAAAATCATGAATTAGCTAACATTACCAATGCTGGAATTTTAAACCATCAAGGAAAACATGAAATTTCTTTGCTATCATCTTAGCTATACTTTATCTAAGTCATTGTCATCAAAACCTATCTCAATAACCAACAACTTTCACAAAACTCATGCCTAAAAGTTACCTATCACAATCTGAATTTTTTTTCCTTGATCTTTCTTTTCTTATTCTTTCCTTCTTCCATCATACATCATTCTCCAACCACTCTTTTGAACCAAGCAAAGCAAATTCCATCTTTAAGCAAACCTCTAACAATAGAATCATAATTAACAAAAACCAACTATGCTGGAATTTTAAAAGGATGTACTAACTTCCATTTAAACTAACCTAACCTACCCTTTCCTTCATATTTACTCTTCAAAACATCATTTTTAGCAAAATTCTAACAATAAGATCATAATTAACATAAGGTACATATGCTGGAAAATGTTAAAGAATACAAAATCTGGGTTTAACACCCATCTCACTTGACCTATACCTTATTTAAACAATTAACATCATAACCCTCTCTAAACCAAGTAAAATCCCATCTTAGATTCACAATTTAATAAAACTCAAGTGCTGGAATTTTCCAAGAATGGGAAAACTTGAAATTCATGCAACATCACCTTACCTATACTTTAACCTATCCTTAACATCAAAACAATCATTAAAGACACAAATCCTAACAAAACACTAAGGAATTTCAAAACCCTAACCCAATGAAATCTGATTTTCAACCTCCATTAATCCTTCTTCTTTTTCATCAATCATCTTCCAATCTCCATGCTTAAGCAAGAAAGGCAAGAACTATAACAAGAAACCATGAAAATTTCGAAATCCCTACCTTGAAAAGTGACCCACGAAATCTTCTCTCCTTCTTCTTCTTCTTCTTCTTCTTCTCCTAGCTTGGCCGAATCTCACTCTTCTTCTTTTTCCCTTTGGAATTTTCGAAATCCACTCATTCTCTTCTCTCTTTGGTAGGTTTTCGGAAGGCTTAACCAAAAGACCTCTTCCTCTCTTATTTTCTAAGCAAAACGACATCACCCTATTTAGCCTCCCTCCTTGCATTTTCGTTTGCCTCTTCTTTTCTTTAAAACCTAACTCTTCTCTTTAACTTAAACCTAACTCTTACTCTTTAACTTAAACTAAGCCCAACCTTCAAGCCCAAAGTTTCCCACCTTTCCCAAATTTTCATTTCCCTCCTTCCCATTTGAAATTTGTGGGCTCCCACTTAAAAGCCCAAATGCTCCCTTTCTTTTTCATTTAATACATGATCAACTACTTGCTAATGGACCTAGCCCAATTACTTCATTCTCCTTCATTTAACTACAATTTAAAAGGGCTAAAGGCTAAAAGCCCTCTTTACTTAGCTTAAGCTTTAAAAACATATATCATCTTCCTAATGGGCTCTTTCAAATTACAATCTACTCATTTAACTAAATTCTTCAATTTAATTTCTAAAATCCATACAAGCTCTAATTAAATAATCCCCCATTTAATCTCAATTACCTAAATTCATAAGACCCTCAAGCCATATAATTCTTTTCAATACTAACAATATATCACAAATAATAATTTCTCACCAAATCACATGTCACTAAATCCCTTCATTTAGTATTTCTTAACTTAAGCAATAAAATCCTCAATTTATTCCAACCACAATTAAAAATTATCAAACTAAAACCTCATAATTTAAACATGCCTCAAAATAATTTCAACATGCTTAATGCGAATCGGGGCCCAACATTTCTCCCCCTTTTAAAAGAATTTCGTCCTCGAAATTCCTACGGAATAATCATCAACAATATTTGCTTTAACTCTTCTCATTCAATTCTTCATCTTATTCATACGGAACAATCTAGCTTGTATGCATTTCTAACTTTCTCCATACTACATATCATTTCATTCATATTATGAGAAGTCATTTATGTCTATTTCACTTTCCCATTGTCTAATCATCATAACATTCTGATTGTTATCACCTCAATTAAAGCATCATGTTCAATTCTTAATTCAACCTTTCAATTCTCCTTTTCATTCTCGTCATCTAACTCAAACAATCACTAAAGTCATTCTTAATAACCATATTGCCCAAGTATGATTATAATACTGGGCTCTGACATTCTCACAAATTCAATTTTTTATCCTTATACACTCTCATCAATCTTATATGCCCAGTTAAGACTATAGTACTGGGCTCTGATACCATAAATGTTGGATCCCGCATTCGGAACCCAACTACTCATACAGATTCCCTCATACGTACGCATGATTCCTTATAAACTCTTCTTGCTCTGATATCATAAATGTTGGAACCCATTTATGGATATCCGACCTCTTACGAAAAACCAAATTGGAATCCGAATCCGGGTTGAAAACCTTAGACTACTCCGAAAGTCCCGATATATATAATTTTTAATTCATCTTAAAATCAATTATCATACTTATACATGGTTCGGGTCTTAACCGGAGAACGAAACGAAGAACAAAAACAAAAGTAAATCGAACGGAACGGAAGAAAAGCATACGGCAACGAAGAAACATACTGAAAAAAAATTACGAAGCACATGAAAATCAAAGACTAAAGAATAGAATCCGAAGCAAATTACAAAGCAAATCGAAGGCTCGAAATCGAAAGCAAAACAGATCAAACGAATCGAATCGGATAACAAAGTGTGAAACAAACGAAAATGCGAAGCGAAAAGCAACTCGAACTGAAAGGTATAAGGCGGAAGGAAACAAAACAAAAGCGGAAACAAAACCACATCGGTTCGAAAGGCATAAGGCGGAAGCAAAGCGAACATCTCGAAGCATAATTCAAATAGGGCAAAGCAACAAGACAAACGTGAGGGCTAATTCTGACAAAATTCAATTAAGCTAACAATTGGACATTTTTGCAAGGAAAGGTAGGAAACTTGATGAGAAATCACTGGTTCGAATTTCAGGTGAATCGGAGGCCAAACGAGAAAGTTATAAGAGAAAATGCAAAATGACCAAAAGAATAGTAATTGACCATATGAATAGTAACCGGCCAATTTCCGACCCTTATAACTTTTTACTTCTAAGTAATCTAATGGCCTATTTTATACCATTTTCAAGATCTTAATATGCTCTACAATTTTCTAGAAGACTTCCAAAGCTAATTCCCTCATTAGGAGGGTCTAAACCTTAAGCGAAATTGCTGCCCAAATTTAGGAAAATTTGGACAGTATCTCCCCTAAAAGTGCTCTAGCCAAATCCTAAATCTAAACCATCCAAGCTCCAAACCTGCACAAAACCACTTCAATCTTCCCAATCTTCAATCATCCAACTACAATCCAATCCAACAATCTCAACAACAATGTCAATTTAATTATTTCAACATCAAGTCCAAAACTCAATCATAGGCATTTATCATTTGAATTCCTAAAGGAATACCATCTCGTCCTTGTTTTTATCATTTTCAATCTTACAAACAATACACTTTAACTTCAAAACTCTTACATTTTCACGGACATAAGCAAATACAATGCTTTCAAGGCATTATAGCCCAAATATAACCAAAAAGATAAAAGTGCATTTACAAAGAACAAACTAAAGCTTTGAGACTTCTAAACCAACAAAAATGCATCGGATTTTCCTCAATCCCGATGCGACGACCCGGATTCTTGCTTGCTACCTGAGGAGGGAAAATGGGGGTGAGCTCGACGGCAAGTGGGTAATAACTTAATAAAAAGAAATAAGCAAAAACCATGCTCAAGTTTCATTTATTCATTTACAAAATACCACACATCAAACAATTGGCAAAGTCAATAAAGATTCAACAAGATCATACGAAAACACATAATCGCATATCAAACTATCATAACATAACAAAGACATAATCACATACAAGTGGTTTGAGTGATCCTAACGAGCAGACTACATGTCCGATGCGACCATGTGTAGTCAGGAATGAGGGGAGTCCGATTTCGGAACTCCTAGGCCACTAGCGGGCAGGCGGGTGAAGCCTATATAGACAAGTGCACTTGCTAAACGGAGGGGATCACTACAAACCCAAGAAATCATGTACTTTCACATAATTCACACATAAGTGCCAACCATGGCATTTTTCTTTTGCAAACATTTCCATATGTATTCCCATACAAAAAGACATCTCATCCAAGTTCAAATCATCTTACATGATAATTCATTTAAAAGTCACAAATCATCCGAAAGCATTGAATGACATTTATTCCAAAACAATTACTGAACTTATAACTCAAATATTAAAGAGTCACCCACAAATGCTGATTTTCTTACACCTCCTTTACCTTTCTCATTTCTCTTTTCCTTTAATGCCTTCAATTACCTTATTTAACCTTAAACAAAGCATAAAAATCCTAATTACCATAAGATACACATGCTGGAAAATTCTAAGGTTTGGGAAAACTTGCATTTAACCTATTCTAATCTTCCCTATACCTTCATATTCACACTACAAACCACCATGTTTGAACAAAAATGCAAACTCTCACATATTCTCTATGCTGAAATTTTCAAACTTCATGTATTCTTCTTCTTTCCTTTTCCTTCCTAAATAATGTCTTCTTTAAAGCCTTAACTAAATAAATTCTTAAACTTTACAAATCTCACAATAAAATCATGAATTAGCTAACATTACCAATGCTGGAATTTTAAACCATCAAGGAAAACATGAAATTTCTTTGTTATCATCTTAGCTATACTTTATCTAAGTCATTGTCATCAAAACCTATCTCAATAACCAACAACTTTCACAAAACTCATGCCTAAAAGTTGCCTATCACAATCTGAATTTTTTTTTCCTTGATCTTTCTTTTCTTATTCTTTCCTTCTTCCATCATACATCATTCTCCAACCACACTTTTGAACCAAGCAAAGCAAATTCCATCTTTAAGCAAACCTCTAACAATAGAATCATAATTAACAAAAACCAACTACGTTGGAATTTTAAAAGGATGTACTAACTTCCATTTAAACTAACCTAACCTACCCTTTCCTTCATATTTACTCTTCAAAACATCATTTTTAGCAAAATTCTAACAATAAGATCATAATTAACATAAGGTACATATGCTGGAAAATGTTAAAGAATATAAAATCTGGGTTTAACACCCATCTCACTTGACCTATACCTTATTTAAACAATTAACATCATAACCCCTCTCTAAACCAAGCAAAATCCCATCTTAGATTCACAATTTAATAAAAACTCAAGTGCTGGAATTTTCCAAGAATGGGAAAAACTTGAAATTCATGCAACATCACCTTACCTATACTTTAACCTATCCCTTAACATCAAAACAATCATTAAAGACACAAATCCTAACAAAAACACAAGGAATTTCGAAAACCCTAACCCAATGAAATCTGATTTTTCAACCTCTATTAATCCTTCTTCTTTTTTCATCAATCATCTTCCAATCTCCATGCTTAAGCAAGAAAGGCAAGAACTATAACAAGAAAACATGAAAATTTCGAAATCCCTACCTTGAAAAGTGACCCACGAAATCTTCTCTCCTTCTTCTTCTTCTTCTTCTTCTTCTTCTTCTTCTTCTTCTTCTTTTTCTTCTCCTAGCTTGGCCGAATCTCACTCTTCTTCTTTTTCCCTTTGGAATTTTCGAAATCCACTCATTCTCTTCTCTCTTTGGTAGGTTTTCGGATGGCTTAACCAAAAGACCTCTTCCTCTCTTATTTTGTAAGCAAAATGACATCACCCTATTTAGCCTCCCTCCTTGCATTTTCGTTTGCCTCTTCTTTTCTTTAAAACCTAACTCTTCTCTTTAACTTAAACCTAACTCTTACTCTTTAACTTAAACTAAGCCCAACCTTCAAGCCCAAAGTTTCCCACCTTTCCCAAATTTTCATTTCCCTCCTTCCCATTTGAAATTTGTGGGCTACCACTTAAAAGCCCAAATGCTCCCTTTCTTTTTCATTTAATACATGATCAACTACTTGCTAATGGACCTAGCCCAATTACTTCATTCTCCTTCATTTAACTACAATTTAAAAGGGCTAAAGGCTAAAAGCCCTCTTTACTTAGCTTAAGCTTTAAAAACATATATCATCTTCCTAATGGGCTTTTTCAAATTACAATCTACTCATTTAACTAAATTCATCAATTTAATTTCTAAAATTCATACAAGCTCTAATTAAATAATCCCCCATTTAATCTCAATCACCTAAATTCATAAGACCCTCAAGCCATATAATTCTTTTCAATACTAACAATATATCACAAATAATAATTTCTCACCAAATCACATGTCACTAAATCCCTTCATTTAGTATTTCTTAACTTAAGCAATAAAATCCTCAATTTATTCCAACCACAATTAAAAATTATCAAACTAAAACCTCATAATTTAAACATGCCTCAAAATAATTTCAACATGCTTAATGCGAATCGGGGCCCAACATCTACTTTTCAATCTTCCGTCTATTTTTCAATCTTCGTTTGCTTTTCATCTATCGTTTGCTTTCCAACTATCGTCTGCTTTTCTATCTTCCGTCTACTTTTCTTCTTTCGTCTATTTTTCTATCTTCGTCTGTTTTTCTTCATTCGTCTGTTTTTCTATCTCCATCTACTTTTCATCTATCGTCTGCTTTTCAATCTTTCGTCTGTTTTTTTAATCTTCTTCTGCTTTTCATTCTTCCATCTGTTTTTATCTCCCATTATTTTTACTTCATCAAAATCATTAATGTAAAGTCATTTTGACTTAACAATGATTAGATTGGTTAATTTTATAAATTATATCACATTCATTATTTTACAACATGTGGTTTGTTTATAGGCTAACAAATTGCCATGTGAAGAAACGAGTGGAAGCAAACCATTAATCATAGGCCCAAAATAAGGTTAATGTGTAGGGTACATCAAGCTACCGACGTTAAATCCATGAATTATGATAGTTTTATTTTAAATTTCATTTTTTTTAATTTTCAGATTTTTATTTTTGTTATTTTTATTTTTGTTTTATGTTTTTATCCCTTTTTCTTTTGTAAAAATGTAGTCTAGTATGAGATAGATTAGAATAAAAAAATTCATATTTAGGAAAGTACTATAAACCTTCTCACTTATCATATATACTCTGTTGTACATTAAAAACAATGTACAACTTTAAGTGTGGGAAGGAATTAGCAATTTTTTTTTATTTTTCTTAAGCTTATTATAATCTTATTTATTAAATTTTGTAGACTGATATTGTAGCATCCCACTCTTGCAAGTCGTGTACTCGACATCCTAAGTGATGTCTGAGTACATAACCTCGCAAGGGTGGCATGCTAAAATAGTCAAACACTCGAAACTCAGTACAAGTTTTTAATATATCATATGCTTATGCAGAAATCAATAATCAAGTATTTTTCTAATTTCTCATTTACCTCACTTGTACGCTATTTTAGACTTATCATGATTAACATGATGTTACAATTCTCCCCTCCTGATAGAAATTTCGGCCTCAAAATTCTTACCTGATTGTTCAAATAGGCGGGGATATTATTTCCTTATATGATCCTTTGTTTCCCAAATTCTTTCAAACTCAATAATTACCTCAAACTTTAATGATTTGTATATTTATATATAGATCCAAAATGTTTTACTGTATAAATATTGCAACAAGTTTCTAATCATGTATCAAATATTCAACTAATGAGACTTTAATTGTCTCTATGCATACAAAATCACTTTATTATGCTACAATAGATTGCATCTTAATCTCAAGTGCGAAATCCTCACTATATACTATATAATCTCCAAATCTAAATGACATGATTAACATAGGTGTTATAATTCCTCAAAAATACTTTTTTTACATTCATCAGTCTATACGATTTACATGTTTTTCCTCAAACACTTTTTTCAAAGAGCTAAGGTCAGTAAAAACCCCTTAATAACTTCTGGTAGTGTCCAATTTCTAGCTAGTTCCAGAAAACTTTGAATCTCTTATATATTCCTTGTAGATTCTCACTTCATCATTACCTCTACTTTCTTTGGGTCTCCCAATATGCCATGTTTAGATAATATACGATCCAACATTTTATTTGATGAAGCTAAGATTCACTTTTATGGAACTTGGCATATATTGTTTCTACCTTCATGATATGTAAGATTTCCTCAAGTATTCAAAATATTCTTCTTAACTTTTCGAATACATTCAATATATCTTCTATGATCATAGTCACTAATTGATCCAAGTAAAATTTGGACACTTTATTCTTCAATGGCATGATACTTTTGAGGGAATTGTTAACTCAAGCAGATATAGCCAAGACTCTATATGCCCATGATAAGTTCTCGTAATTCCTTAAGTAACTAATTCCTCAATTAGGTAATATTATCATATGTTATTTTTGGTTTCCCAATTGGCTTCTTTTCTTGAACTATTTTTTCCTTTCATTCAATTTCTTTTGATTTCACATTGACTTATTCTAATGTATGCTCATTCATACTAATTTCTCCACACATTTCAATTTATTTACAATCTTAACTTTCTATGTTGGTAACACATTCATCATATCTGATTTGTATCTCCTGTACATATTTACTGTGGACCTAAGTTCTCCTCACATTAGCAATAGTGTCACCTCAAATTCAAGAATCCACTCACATAGTTAGATACTTTACATCAAACAAAATGCATACACTCTCAGTAGCATATTTGTTAGTAGTGTGCCCTAGGCCAATGGATAGTTGTGATTCATGTATTAACATTATGATTTGTTAATAATATATTATGAGGTATTCCATTCATATATGCATGTATTTCGTTTATGTAATGTGATTTGCATTCCATGAATGGTTTTAGAATTATGTCATCAAGTATGTGACTTGATAATAAAACCATAAGCGTTATAAGACTATTCTAGACTGTCCCTGGTCGATCATTATTGGTGGAACAATAATGAATTAAGGCTAGTATGTATTCTTGTTGATGATCACGTTTTATTGATCATGGATATGAGATATCAAATCAGAAACATAGATATATGTTAGAGAACATATATTGGACCGACCCACATAAAGAATACTACATGGTTTCATGTCATTAGTGATTCTTAATATGGTTTGACTTTAGTCCTTTGACTTGAAGTCATCATGGTTCCCTACATTAGGAATTCGATGTTTTGATATTAAACGAAGTTATTCTTAACCAAATAACAAGTAGTCTTATGTTGGACATCAAATGAATCATGTGGAGGGATGAGAATGACGTAGATGGGATTTGTACCTCTCTTAAATGAGAGAGATATCATTTGGGCCTCTTGACAAGTGTGACTGAAGAAATGCATGGTCGTGCTCAAATGAATTGATGAGGAGTCATCAATGTCATTTGTTATAATTAGTCAACTTGGGGATCAAGAAACTATGATTAATCAAAGGTTGACATGTACCATGCCTTGTGATTAATCTTGATATCGTGTTACAAAAGGACTGAGCTTATAACCATAGTTATAGGTTAAATCAGATTATCTATCCTCATTTGATTTGGGTAGTCATAATGTCTTGCTAGAGGCCGCTTATGAATTATGGGCCTTAAAGTGTGATCAAGCCCATTGCCAACATCAAATGAGCCTATAGGGTCGCACAAAAAGAGTGATGTGATCTGGGCTTATTCTCGCAGATCTAATTTATTCGGTATTGAATAAATATATGTAGATATATTTATTGGCTGGATTGAATTAAGTTGTCGGTCTTTTATTATATGAGATATAATGGCCGAAAACTTATTGGGGCCTTAATGGGATTAGACTTTCTCTATAAATAGAGAAGCTTAGGTCTCATTAGAGGCGAGACACCATTGTCACATGAAACCCTAGCCACCATCCGAGAGGAAAATTGTGCAACGTTCGGGAAGAGTTTCAGGATGTGCTAGCACACCATAGCCGCATCCCGGATCGTGCATACTCGTGTGGATACTGGTAAAGGGGATTCGCGTTTTGCAGTGTCTTGGAATATGAAAAAGAAACAACCTATCTACGGCAATAAGGTATTTTTGTACATCCTTGGTATTTTCGATTATACTTTATGTTGTTGTATGGTCTTTTTCTGCAGTTTATTGTGAATACTCGGACCATACGCGATCCTACAATATTCTACCTCTTATGCCTAAGTCTTCGTCATAAACGGGACTTTAACATTCACTTCCGAGTTACTCCATCATCATTCTTTCTTAGAAGTAAACCATTTGGTCTACTTAACCTAATTTGGTGAAATTCTTCTTCAAAAGAAGGTTTCTTGCTACTAGCATCTATATTGTTCATGTAATCTTTATCAATCAACTTTTTTCATTATTGCTTATCAGTCATTCTTAGTACCTTAAGAAAATCAATTTCAACTATTCATAATACATCAATAAGATCGATTTTTGTCATAACTTATATGATCATAATATCCTTTATAATAAGGCTCAGTGAAGTATTAAGCATATTCATTTACTCATATACCTTGGTATATACCATCAAGATCATTACATCTTATCTAAAGATGTATTTACGACAATTCACCAATTAATAACTTATGCTCAAGATACCTTAATCTCATTTGATTCTGGATAACACTTCTCCTTTTACGCCTGTCCTCAATCGTAGGGACTATGCCACGATTGTGTCCTTCTTCCTTTTCCTCAAATTCATCACATATAGTAACATCATTTACAATCTCAATATATCTTCGATTGATCACTATAAACACTTTCATGTATTACTTTAATTCATCTTAGACTTTGAACTATGGGAACTATGACTAACAAATATTCAATAAGTCATAGATTGCTTCATATATCATCTCCACACATATAATACATAAGTGCTCAATATTCTCACTTATCATGATGACCCCATTATTAGATATGTCCTCACAAAACTTAACCTTGACAACTTTTACATATATTGCTATCGTTATCTCACCTTCCAATTACCATTATATCATCATACATACGTATGTTCACAATCAATTCAGAATTATAAATGTATAATTATCCTGAAATTTCGATCTCAATTTCACAAACATACTCTTATGCTAAATCATAACTCTGATCATATTTATCCAACAATCATTTCAAGTCCAAGTTCAACCTCTCAAGGCTATAGAAAATTGTGTTTTCTTTCAACTTGGCTTGCACACTTTAAATCTCTTCACTCATATTTATATCTCTACTTTCCATAATCAGTCCATGAAAATGTACTCACATGTATTTTACATTCGAGGATATACCATCACATTATAATATTGATGTCATATTCAATAATACATCCACCAATACAATTGCATTGAATCTTTATCTGTCATATCTAACCATATACTATTTCTCATTTCTAGATATCCATAAACTTTCAATTTCTCATATTTTGAAAGATCATCATTCTCATTACTTCTAACAGATTAAATGCTTAACGAATGCTCATGCGTGTGTCTCCTGTAAATGTAACTCAGATTAGGGATCAGTTGTCACTGCATGCTAAGACATGTCTAAAATGCATGTAACTTGACACATTTTTCAAAAATACCCATGAAGATACTAAATCTCGGCTCTAATACCAAAATGTAGCATCCTACTCTAATAAATCACGTACCCAACATCCTAAGTAATGTTTGAGTACGTAATCTCAAAAGGGTGGTATGCTAGAACAGTCAAACACTCGAAACTTAGTGCAAGTATTTTTCTAAAAAATATATCACACGTGTATGCAGAAATTAACAATCAAATTGGGTCCACTTTATACATAAAATTTTTCAATCACAAGAGTTTCAACTCTTATTATACATATCATCAAAATTCCAGTAGTCATTTAGGTCCATTTCATTTACAAACATCAGTTGCCACAATTGATATTACACTTAAAATTGCGCACATACATTGCACAATATTTGCGGAAATATAATTCAAAACTAAAATCACTGAAGACATATGTAGGTGCAAACTGATCCCAACCCTTATTCCATATCTGGTTTCAGTGGCGATACTCCAATTAGCCTAACTGGATATCTCCTCTGAACCTGAAAATTTAATGTTGTAATTTTGATGAGTTTTGCGAACTTAGTGATATAACCATCCTCAATGGTTCACCCAATTCATACCACATAACAAATCATATAAGCAGATACTTTCACATTTTTTCATTTAGAAAATTGCACCATATATCATTTACTTCACAAACCCATTTTCATACAAATACATGTCCACACTATAATTCAATCAATCAAACACACACTCAGTAACTGTATATGCAATGTTCATATGATCCATTTTCAATTATTACATTGTTATGATTGAGTTCCTAAACTGTCCCACATCTATTGTGGATACTGAGCTCATTGATACTGTCTCTTACCCGTTGCAGATATAGGGCTCATTGTACATATCGAGCCTTTGGCTCTATGCCACATTCTAAAGATTTAAGCTCTTATTTGGTGGCTAATCATATCACAACTATCATTATCTGATCATTCATTTGTGTATGAAATGCATCACATTCATATTCAACCATTCATCGTTTTAAACATTCCCATTTACAATGTCATTCAAACACATTTACAATCCTATTTCTATTTATCATTGGACCTTAGTCCGGTATTTAACAAACATGTTGAGAAACATTTATTTCACCAAATTCACATTCAAAGAATACTTCAATATCACATTTATAAGTCAAAATCTTCAGACCTTCATGTCTAGAATCAATACAAATAATCCACATTCAGATTATAATTTCACCAAATTTAACATTCCAGGAACACTTCAATACCACATTCATAAATCAAAATATTCGGACCTTCATATCTGGAATCAGTACAAACAATCCACATTCAAAACATAATATTTAATAGACAATATTAAGTGAAACCATCTAGGTTACTCACAGTATGCTCCAGATAGTTATTACCTTGAAGTCCTGGTAAATGTGTGGATGGTGACGCTCAACGTGCTCCTTTATATCATACTATACATACACATATCACTTTTTTACACAATGATACACATACTCATTTATGTATGTATATGTATAAGAATACGTACAATGCATGTTCATTACACTCCCGAGTTTCTTATCATTATTTTTGTCACAATATTCATTCATATATCGATACTCAGTTGATCAATCCAAATTTGTATAAAAACATACTTTCAGGTCCACTTTGCATGATTATTTTCATCAAGAAAGCGAAGTAATTTGATAATACTTCCTTACAGAAAATTGTTCTCCCATGTATTAAGTTTCTAATGATACTAAGATCATACAATTTAATTTAGTATTCCAGAAGTTATACTAAATATACTACAAACTAAGTAAATTTGAAATTTTGTCTAGTGCATGATCATGCACTCAAGTTGTACAACTCATATCTCTCAATTCCAATATCCACAAATTATAAACTTTATACCAATTGAAAACTAACAGAATAAGCTACAATTTTTGTGAAGACAACTGTGTCTAGTTCGGCCTACATCAATACAGTTTATTCGATAATATCAGGATATGATTTCTGTCTCCAATAGTACTGAAGTAAATCATTTGTTAATATAGAAATCTGATATAATATGTAAACTAAACAAAAAAGGGGGTTGAATTGTGTAATCTTTTCGAAAATATCAATCTTTTGAGACTTCTTAATTTTTTTTACAAAATTCAAATGATCACTAAACACTTTATTAAAGTTGATAAGCAATGTAATCGCAAGTAATATTATCTACTTGTCTAATACAAGAAAATTAAAGATAAGGGTTAGAGAATAGACACTGCGATTTTATACTAGTTCACCCTAAATCTTGGGCTACGTCGAATCCCAGAGTATTTCTGAGACTTCACTATACTCTTTCAACTTTACAAGTATTCTTTCACACCTAGAGCCTCTTCAAGTATCTCTCACAAAGTATTCTTCATGAGTTGTATTAGCCTCTCTAGGATCTAGCCTTCCTTTCTCTCCAAAAAAGTATTTTTGAGCTTTCATGTTATAGATGTGTTTGCTCACTTCTTTTTCACTTTGAATACAGTTTTTTTGATAAAAATGTTCACAAGTAATTCTCTATCTGTTTCTCTGTATGTATTCGTATGTGTATATCTTTAGTTTTCGACTCGAACTAATATTTATAGCCTAAGTCTCCAACCATCTTCTTGATAACTGCTTCTTGAATCTTCTAGAAACAGTTATTAGTTGAGTCCTGTAACTAACTCCAATTAATTAACTGACTGACTTTCTAGCATATCTTCCTTTTGTATCATCTAGAATAACTCTTCTTCTATTACTATATTTTTTTTCTGTTATTCCCCTTCGTCTTATGTTGCACTTCATCTTATGTAGTGTTGCTTCGTCTTATATAGCATTGCTTCATCTTATCCTTTGCTTCGTCTTACATTGTAACTTTGTCTTATATTGCGACTTCGTCTTATATTGTGACTTCGTCTCATATTGCAACTTCGTCTCATGTTGTGACTTCTTCTTATATTATGGCTTTGTCTTATGTTGCAACTTCATCTCATACTGTCGTGCTTCGTCTTATGTTGTCTTAAGTGTTACTTGCATTTATCTGTACACTTAACAAAATCATAAAAAAGTTCATACATTTTTAAGATTATTGTTATTTAATTGTCATCAAAATTAATAAAAGTGAAGTCCTCTCGACTTAACAATCTCCCCCTTTTTGGTGATAACAAATAATCATAATTTTAGAAGGTAAAATGAACTTTATAATTTTTTCGGCAAATAATAAACTAAAGAAAAAATTGCATACAAGACATATACAATGCTCTCTATCTATTCTTCTTGTTCTCCTCTATATCTCCTTCTCCTTCTCCCCCTATTTTTTATCAATAAAAAAATTTCTCATTGTAGACGCATTAGAACTTCAGAAAACATACGTTGCATTTTAGTGCGAATCATCTTGAGGTCTTGTTCACTAGTAACCCATAATAGTGCTACTTCCTCATGAATATCACCCATTGAGTTAGCGAGTTCATCTACCTTAGAATGAACTTCCTCAATTTCTTTTGCTAACGCTTTCTGAGCTTCCCTCTGACTGTGACTTGCTTCCATACAATTTATGAAATGTTTCAAGAACTTCATATTAACATCAGGATCTTGGTGTATTTCAATAAGTGGATGAAGATTGTCAATAGTAGATGGTTCTGAAGGTAAAACATCTATCTCTATAATTTTGATAGAGGGTAGATTGAAGAGTTGTTTTCCTTTTGGAAGATCAAGATCATCAGGTCTAGGTAGTTTAAGAATTGGTTGCCCAAGAAGATGTAACACATCCTTGACTGAAGGTATGAAACCTAAAGTTCTGAAATGCATGACCAAATGCACAAAGGTTTCTAAATTGAAATTGATACCTTCAACCATGATACATCTGTACTTCCCTTCTTACACTTTCCCAATTACCATGAAGTTTCCATTTGTAATTGAAACTCCAAAATTACTTACTGATGCTTTAGAAATGTGGTGTGAAACATAGACACCTCTAGGTTGAGCTATATTGCATGCATCATCTATGTTCTTCACAGCTACTTGAATCTTCTATTCTGTAAGATCATCTTTATTTCCTTTAGGAAACATCTTGTTTTTCCCTTTATCTTCATTTCTCACAAGGGTTGAGCATATTGGTTGTACATCTAGCAAAATTTTTGTCCAATTTCTACTCGTAATTGGATATATTGTATACCGATCCTTTGACATCTTCAATGGATATGGTTCTACCTTCTCATCTCGTAGAATACCATATAATCTCCGTTCTTCATGGCATAGAAGATGTATCGTTTGATCATTAATCAGTATCGGTTCAACTAGTACCTTAATTGACTTCTTCGAAGGTTCTCTGATAATAATTAAGCTTCTACTTCGAATAGGTGTTGGTTCTTTTATAATCTTCATTCTCAAATCCTTTTTATTAAATGGTTAAGTAGGATTATAATATTCCAATTGATGTTCATCTTTTTTTGCCTTCTTTTGAAACTCAGACGAAGAAACCTTCTTTTGACTGGACTTTACTTTCTTTTGTTCTTTTGTTGGTTTAGAAAAAAATTGTTATTCAGGCTTCTTCCTCTCAAATACTAACTTTCTTTTAATTTCAGTCTCTTCAGATGATTTTGTTGATTGGTTTTGCAAAATAGAGACAATTGATCTAGTAGGCTATTGTCTTTTCTCTTGCTTTTCA
This sequence comes from Erythroxylum novogranatense, assembly GCA_029891385.1. Taxonomy (NCBI): domain Eukaryota; kingdom Viridiplantae; phylum Streptophyta; class Magnoliopsida; order Malpighiales; family Erythroxylaceae; genus Erythroxylum; species Erythroxylum novogranatense. The sequence goes on along the minus strand of CM057228.1, from coordinate 57,492,936 downwards.
GAATCGTCATCACAAATTAGAGATGTCCTTTTCTTCTGTTCTCATTGTCGTAAGGTCAATAGTCTTGGTGACCTTCTTGACTATTTGGATTTTTCTGATTGAAGTGTCTCTGCCTTTCTCTTCAATGACACTTGTTGTGATGATTGTTGAAACTGGTTTTCCTTTTTTTGTAGTCTTCGGTTTTATTGATACACCAGATGATTTCTTAGTCTTTTTTTCTACAGATGTTCTTCCTATTAAACAAGGTTTTGTTGTTCTTGCAGTTATACCATGTTCACTTCTGCCCCGTCTTACTATGAGCTCCCCCTCAGACCTTACTTTGAGAGTAAAAATACTATCCGTCTCTTCATCAACCTTTATCCCTATTTTGTTAATACTTGAAGCATTAATAACACTTTTCACATCCATATTTACCCTGTTACCTCTATCGAGAAAGATTTCTGATTCTCTAAAAATCCTTGTCAACCGTATTCCATATGGTAAAGAACTAGACTCACTCTTTGTCTTCATCAGTACTCCAAAATCATGTACGGAAGATTAATGGGTTGGTGATTTAGTAAGTGATACAGACAATGTTCATCATTCATTATCATAAGGCCCTTCGAGCCTACTCTTGGTAGAATACAGTGAAGAAGCAGCGAATGAAAAACACTAACCTTCGGAAAAAGAGTTATCGCCTTTTTAACTTTAGGATCACTACTTCCATAGAGTTGTCGATTGATATGCATTCTATCTACACGTCTTTGAGTAATCCATTTTGTATTGTTAAACAACTTTACTCCAATACTAGGACACCCATCGACCCTTTCGATAGTATCTTCTTTCACAATAACTGACAATCCATCTACCATTGATACTAAGGTATCATCTACCACCTTTGCATTCTTCCAAAATTCATATATCTCATTCAAATAGACCTTTTCACGAACCTTGAAAAAGTTTTTCCAGCCAACTGCTTCAATATATGGTTCAATATCCATCTGATTTTCTTTTAATGAGATGAAATCAACGTGTCTTCCATAGATAAGCGATTGCTTTATTCTGATCTATAACAAATAAAGACTAAACACACAAAAGTATTTCGCTCAAAGTAGCGATGTTAGTTTCTAAAAGTAAGAGTATAAGATGAAATGAACTTGAAACTTAGAATAGAGTATGAATCATCTTGGTTGAGAGTACTAAGCAAGTCGGTTTCAAATTATTTTTAAAAAAAATTAGAGTAGAAGGTATTTTAGAATCTTGAGAAGATCTCCTTCTTATACTTACTCTTGAAAAGTTACCGTATATAACTTACCATTACTATTTCCCTGAAAACTTACAACTTTTTATCTTCTTCTTGTATGAAGCATCTGGGTCATGACGTGATAGACAAATGGTCATTCAGTATTACCATATTCAAGTTCTTTCTAAATTCCTTGAATCTATCTTCACACAAGGGTTTAGTGAAGATATCTGCCCATTGCTGATTCGTCTCAACAAATTGTAGACTAATGATTCCTCTCTGTATAGAGTATCTTATAAAATGATGTCTAACTTCAATATGTTTTGCCCTCAAGTTTTGTATTGGAATCCTTGATAGATTGATAGCACTTATGTTGTCACAAAAAATTGGAATTTAATCTTCACGTATGGAGTAATCTTCCAACTGATACTTAATCTATAATGTCTATGAGCAACAACTCGCAGCTGATATATATTCAGCTTCTACAGTAGATAGAGCACTTGAACTTTGCCTCTTGCTTGACCATGAAATTAGATTATGACCAAGAAAGTCACAACCTCCATTGTACTCTTTCTATCAATTCTATCTCCAGCATAATCAGCATCACAGTAGCCAATTAACCTGAAATCTTTACCTTTCTCATACATTAAACAAAGATTAGAAGAACCTGCCAAGTATCTCAATATTCTTTTAATAGCAATATAATGAGACTCTCTCGGATTTGCTTGAAATCTTGCATACAAACAAAAACTAAACAATATATTAGGTCTGCTTACAGTTAGGTAAAGTAAAGAACCAATAATACCTCTCAAAAGGGTTTGATCAACCTTCTTACCTGCTTCATCCTCAGATAAGAGGATTGACTGATGCATAGGTGTAACACCCCTCTCCCGTGTGACCCGAACCCGACATCGATGGTGATGTCCGAGTTCGTGCCCCGCGAGAGTGGTGTGCTACATCACTCAGACGAAACCCAGTATCAAAATTTTTTTTTATAAAGACATTCATACGCGCGAAAAACAGTAGACAATTTGAGCCCACGTTAATTTGTAAACATTTTCAGTCATTAGAAACATTCAATAATAATTTAACGTAGCCATTTAATGTACACAAATCCACAACCAAATTGGGCCCACTGTAAATACAAAGCATTATTTTATAGAGATTGCGGAATACAATTTTATGAGACACTAATGCAGACGCGAACTAATCCCGACCCTTATCTTTCCCTGGCATGCAGTAGGCATACTCCCATGTCTAACGGAGTACTCTTCAAGGCCTGAAAAATAATTGCAAATTTTGGGTGAGTTTTGCGAACTCAGTGAGAAACCATCATTGATGGTTCGCCCAATTCATGCATCACTCAAGCATATTACAAAGTATATACAATAACACATTCAGAAGAAACAAATCAAAATTGTGTAATGCACCCTTGCCTTTTTCCCACTTACTGTATTCAATCAAAATGTGTATGCAATGCATATGTGACACTTTTCCATTTCATTACAGTGTTGTGACCGAGCGCTTAAACAGTAAACAACAGGCAGTAGACGCGTCTAGGGAGTAGGAGAGCCCTCTGGGTATGCACTATCTCCCTTCGAGCTCGAGGCTCTTTTTCAGTATCAGTGGCGACTCTAGTCACAAATATTATTATCCGTTCATGTGTTTGGGTATGAAATGCAATATGCCCAATATATCACAATCAATGTAAAACAGCCTGTCACAGTAGATGCAACGCAATGAAGCACAGTAATAGCAAGCAATTTGTCAATCAGCACATAAAGGACACTTCTATGTCAAATCTCTCAATTCATTGGACGATCTGTGTCTGGAACCCATTCATAAACAAACACAGTCACTAATCCACCATTATTCTCCACAGTTGTATAAGTGCAAAATATAAACAGACAATAATTGAGGAATCATTTAGGTTACTCACCTGTATTTTCGAGCTAATACCTGAAAGTCTCAGTAACGTCGGTGGATCGACGCTCCAAATGTGCCTCTATAACAGTTATAGTATAAACATTACTAATTGTCCAAATTAGAAATATTTATGAATGCACATGTAGCGATTTAAAATGTGCACAATGCATGTTCATGATATTCCCGACGTTAATCCAATATTTACATCACAAACATTCCATCTAAAAATTAGAAATCTAACGGCACCGAAATTACTCAATTTGGGCCTCTATAGGTCCAAAAATAAATAAAACAGTGACCAAAGAATCATTACCCGGACCCACGTCAATTTCTCGTCCAAAAATTCCCAATTTCTCATAAAATAAAATCAAATATATCACGATTCCGATGCCTCAAGAATAAGGTAAATCGGATTTCGGACGAAAAAGTTATAAGCAAAAGAAGGAAAAATACATGTCCTAGTCGACTAGTCAGAGGTTATAGTCGACTGGAAGCTATATTCTTTCTTTTTGCCGACATCCCAACTTTTACAATTCATAACTCCTTGCTCCGAACTCCAAATTGGGCAAACTTGGTATCCATTTCAAGATAAAAGAGAGATCTAAAAGTTTCATGAAGGATAAAAAAATAATTTCACCTTTAAGGGTGTTAAAAATACACTCAAAGTTACAGACTTCACAATGCCTCTCAAAACAGTGCAACATTTTTTCAAAACAGTGCAACATTTTATAAAATCCATAAATTCTCATTCCCTTTGCTAAAAATTACAAGATTTATTCCAAAAGAAAGATCAGAATGTGACCTACAACTTTCATGAAAAAAATGAAATCAAATTCAATTGCTAAGTAGGTCAAACAATTCAATGATTGATTCTGCCCACTGAAACCACCTGAACTGAACAGCAATTTTATAAAAAGCATAACTTGTTTCACAATGGTCAAAAAAGTGCATACTTTATACTTATGAAAAGATGACACAGAATACTACACTTCTCATGAAGGGATTAACAGCCAAATCCATCTTTAACTAACTCAAAACTGTCATGCAAGTCCTGATCACTAGTCAATGACCTAACTTAAGTCCAATCTTTGAAAATTCATAACTCCCAATTCTGATATCCAAAAATAGTATATTATATCTCATTTTCAACATAATTTCTTCCTATACAACGTTCCAGAAGATTACTTGAGACAATTCAAATCAAATAAATCTCTAAATTTGCTTCAAATCACAACACTCACAAAACCTACACTTATGGCTAGGTTTCACCAAAATGCACATAGCCAGTCAATAGTCAACAATTCATAACTCCCAACATACATATCGAAAAATTGCAAAATCAGTGGAAATGGAAAGACAACAAGATAGGCTTCACCTTTCATTCAGACCATTTTCACCAATTCCTCCTAAATCAATCTAGAAAACGCATCAAAGTTTCAGGTCATCTAATTCAAATACTGCTCACACAGCCAGTGTAGTTCACTTTCAAGGTAGAAATTCAACCTCTTCAAGTTACAAGTGGACAACACTTATTTCACAAGAAATTGAACCCAAATGTCTCAATTTTAATTGAGAACAAACCTCACCTCAATTGCTTAAACACACAACTAGTTATAGCAAAAACATTAAACCATGTACAAATGACAATTTCCAACTTTGATACTCAATTCAATTCCTTTCATTCCCTTGTCAATTCTACTTCAATTAGCACTCAATTTACCCACCTATTCAACCTAACTTTCATCAAACACTTCAGTTCAACAAAAACCCTCAAAATTGCAGCATCCATACTCAATCAATTTCTTTTGAATATTAGTCATCTAACATTGCTAGAATCACTTCAACATACACAATTTACACACTAATCATATTCAATCTCATTAACTCTTACACAAACGTAAGCTTATACCCAATAAATCAAACATAGGTTTCATGAAATTAGTGCATCATAAATCATAATTAATTCAGCAAAATTCCCAATTAATGCATCACCTACCAATTAAAGGACATATAATTCAATTCTTACCTAACCAAGCTTTAACTCTTCACTTCTTCAATTACTTCAAACTTTTCCAATTCTCTACCTCATACGACCCTCACTTACACAAGGCTTAAGGTGGATATTTTTCCTTGTCAACACACAAGAGGAAGCAAGCAAATAACAAAGAAGAGCCTTAGTTTTAGCTGAAGAAGAGTAGCAATTTTACAAGGAGGAGCAACTAACGAAAGAAGAAACGAAAGAAGGAGAAGAGGAAAAGAAAGTTTCGGATGAATGGAAGTAATAAAGCAATTAAATCATCTTTTCATTCAGTCAACTAGAAGAACCGAGAACAACTCAAGCATTTAATGTGTTGAAGAGGAGTCATCAAGACACTTGTCATAAAAATGGGAAAAAAGACAAAATCCATTATCCATTAATATAATTTAATAAAAGAAATCCTAATAAAGGAAATCTTTAACCCATTCAATTCCTATGGTTCCAATTTCAATCCTAAAATAATGTACCCAATATTCTAGTGCCATTGAACAGAAATTTTCAGTACCAAAAACTAGTCAGTTCGCCACTTGGTGGTTTTTTCGGTTTGAAAATTTTTTTCTGAAAAATTCCAGAAAATTCCTATAATTCCCGCAAAATGTAAAACCTATAATGATCCATTTCGAATAAATTTTTAAGCCCATAAATCACATTTCCAACAAAAAATCCCACGTAGGCACAAATACCGGGAAATATCTTGAATGCATGGACAGTTATTTTTCATGTGCAACAATTCCACTATTCACAAATACCAGTATGCATAAAAATGTCAAATCAGTCCTAACCACTCTCACCCCTGATCAAATTACTATTTTACCCTTCCCGTCGGGGGTGGGATGTTACAACTCCCCCCTCCTAATAAAAATTTCGTCCGCGAAATTCATAGTCGAAGGGTCAATATTGTACAAAATGATCATTTGTCATAACCCCCTACATTTCCCATACACCTCATCACTCAATTACTCATTTTCCGAAAGATCACAGTAGACAGACTCAATAAGTTTTTTAGTCACTTATTTGGCTGTCTCACTATCTTAACTATCTCACTTGACCATTTCAGAGTAGACACCAACTTTATTCCGTATGCTATGGATCAGATCATTATTTCTGAACCTATTCACTTATCACGTTTTATAAATCCAATACCTCTTTCACCAGTAACATACATACCAATTCATATAGCTTCATTGGTACTTTTTTCCAATTCTGAGTACACCTTGCCAAGGTGATACTTACAAAAACCCTTCACCTCGTCTTCGATTCTTCACTTTCCTTTGGTGCTAACCCATTGACACTTATGTCCATTTCACTATACCAGGTGTTCATTCACCTAACCCATTGATCCTTCATATCTCATTGACTATTATTTCAGATCCATTTCTTCTTTAATAATTCATTGTGTTTTAGTGTTCACGCACTCAATGCAAGAATGTACAATCCTATCATGTGATCACCATTGTTATCAAGCTCATATTCCTATGAATTCCAAAACCTTTGAGCACTCCCCACAGTTGGAAATTCCAACATGTAATCACAGAGTTCTATATCCTTCGTCGCTAAAATACACTTTTAGCGTATTCCGTAAGTACGCTTCTCGAGCAATTCCTTTGCTCAAGACACTTTTGTCGGGTGCACATACTTCTTTAAATTACCAAATATCGTTCTTTCGTTGTCACTGGAACAGTCCGATTCATTATGGAACTCACCAGTTTGACACCTGACCTCTTAAACTCTCTTACCTCTTTCCAGTAGAGCTTAATCTAAACCTTCAATACACTAGTAACATCTCAGTTTACCCCATCTTTTGCTTGACATTTTACACTCTTTATTTTCCTAGATTTGGAAACCCAATATCTACATTCGTTCTGTTTACTTCAGTATTGTCTGTTCACTGTTTTAGACTACACTCTACCTTTACCAGTATAGTATTGATTTGTGCATGCCTTTCAAACTCAATAATGTTCTCGAAATTACACAATTTATGCATTATAGGAATGCCTTAGCATATCTAAGGTCTCCAAAGCTTCGAACAATTTCTATTATAGCACCAATACCACTTAGTGAAACTTTAGTATACACTGCCCAATCTCCAAAGGATATGCTTATCATCAGTGTCAGATTTCTCCATGATTCATCTCATTTATGATCATAGTCACCAATTGATACCATTTACTTACCATGCATAAATTTCTATTGGGGTATTGCTAACTTCAACAGACATCACTCAATTCTGTTTCCATTGAGTCTACAATTGCTTTATTTACGATCCCTTAACGAAGGTGACATTACCTCACGTCATTTTCAGTTTCCCCCTTAGGACTTCTTGTCTCTATTTCTCTTTTCATTTAATTTCCTTTCAGTCACATCGACATATGCCAATGCCTATTCATTCGTATTCATACCTCCATACATTCCATTTCATTGAGTATTTCACTTTGTGGGTTGGTATTATTTTTCTTAGCTTCAATTTAGATCTCTCCTTGCATGAAATCTTATGGAGACCGATTTTCTTCACATTGCAATAATTCCACTCACGTAGTTGAATACTTTACATTACTGTACACATAATGCATATAATCTCAGTAGTATATTTCACTTGTTATGCCTGAATCTCCTCTCGAAACATGAATCCATTTCACTTTTGATTTAGTACATACTTATTTTCGATTTGTTCCCATCATGACCGCTATTAACTTGACTCGTCTGTTCATCTTAACTTAATTTCTTACTACAATCATCGATACAGTTCACGAAATTCTCATCAACCAACTATTTTCCATAATTGCTTTTCAATCGTTTAATTGTTCGTAGTATCTCACAAGGATCAATTTCAACTATACTTGTTGTCTCCAAGTTTATGCCATAACCTGAATGCATAACTTGAATGATCGGAACATTCTTTGCACTAAGGTTCTGTGAGGCACTAAACAATTTCTTTGACACTTCTTCTTGATATATACATCACCAAAATCATTTCATTTCATCCGGGGACCAATTAGTAGCTTATACTACTAAGGATTCTACAAAACTCTTTTCTGTTTGTGTCAATCTTCGAACAGAGGAAATATTTCATAATCGTGTCTTTCTTCTTTCCTCGAATTCTTCACGTATGTTACATCATTTGAAATTTTAATTTCCTCCCAAACGAGCACTATAAATTATGACCCTTGCACTATAGGAACTATGATTAGCACTTAGTCAATAAATCACCGATCGTTTCCTCTATTATTTTCACGTATACTTTTCACATAAGCTCAATTGTTTCACCAATCATGGTGAACTCACTATCCAATGTATACTCACAAAGGTGAACCAACCTAAACGCAACAATTCGTTTCATATATCCACTTGTCATTAAATTTCATTTCACATCGCTTTATTCCCATATCAAAACATAATTCTTATGTCAATAAGTCATACAACCATTTTAAGTTCAAGCCTGACCTTTTAAGGTCATGTCAACCTGGCATATACACTTTAATCTCATTATTGCTACTTAGCTCTTTATCTTTCCTCAAACAATCCATGATAGGATATTCACATTTATATCACATTCGAAGACATATCCCCAAAACACAACAAAATATTACATTGATACAGATACACTGCATCTTTATCTGTTTATCCATCCATTTACCATTTCTTTTTCCCTTAGATATATATATATATTCAACCACTCCAAAATTTTTGATGTGCAATCAGTAGGAATTGCCAGTCTAAATTTTCCCTTAATATCCCCTTATACTGATTTACAAACTCATAGCACAAGATTAGCATAACCATTTTAGGTTCCACGCTCACGTGCTCATGATCATAACCATTTGACGAGTTCATTTCATTTCATCTATACACCTTAGTCTCCCTTTTTCTCATATGCTCATTTCCCTCAATCAACCCTCAACAATATACCTATTATCACCTCTAAGGATCCATATCCCAGTTGAGGTGAACCTGTTTCCATCATACGAGACCAGATACATTTCTTATTTCCAAAATATCCATAACCCTCTATTTTCTCATATTCTGTCAAACCACCAATTAGTCACTTACATTAAGATACCTTGATCTCATTTGATTTTTGAAAACACTTCCCTTTTTGCACCTGTCCTGGATTGTGAGGATTATGCCATGATCATATCCGTTTTTTTATAAGAATCTCAATTCATTCCCAATTGATCACTATAAGCACTTTCACTTCTTATTCTAACTCATATTGAACTTTAAATGATCTGAACCATGACTAGCAATTGTTAAGTCAAACCAGACTTCACGTATTAAATAGTTTTGATAATAAACAAAGAGAAATATACGAAAGTAAAAACAGACGGAAGAAAAGGTATTTATACAAAAGGCATTTAAAGAAAAGCGATTTATACAAAAGCGTATTTGAAGGAAAAGGCACGGAAGAAAAGCGATTTATACAAAAGGTATTTCAAGGAAAAGCGAGGCGATACAAAAGGCATTTAAAGAAAAGGTATTTATACAAAAGGTATTTAAGGAAAAGGCGGAAGAAAAGCGGGCGATACAAAAGGCATTTGAAACTTTACGAAGACAAAAATGAGGCGATACAAAAAGTAGACGGAAGCTTTACTAAGAAAAAGCATACGATTCAAAATAAGACTAAGAAAGAAACATCGCTTTAAGACGGTTCTGAGTTAAACCTGAATAACCGCTTTTTAAAGATTCAAGAAGCGATAGACAAGAAATAGTTGAAGTTTCACTATAAATAAGAGTCGAGATTGAAGAAGAAATAACTTTTGGAAAAGTGAATGAAACTCTGTGTATTCAATATCTCGCTGTCTGAGAGAAAATTGCGAACTATTTTCGAGTGTATATTGTGAAGAGAAACTCTTTTGTAAAAGCTCTTTATCGCTTTTCATTTTGAAAAAGTGCTGAGATAACTTTGAAGAGGCTAAGAGTAAAAGAATACTTGCATTAAGAGACTGAAGAGGCTCGATCTAAAGAATACTTGTAACCGTTTGAGATAGTGAAAATCTCGGAAGAATATCGAGAGGATCGGACGTAGCCCACGGTTTGGGGTGAACCAGATAAAATTGTCGTGTGTTTCTCTAACTCTTACTTTTCTTAAATCATAGTTTTCATTATTAACAAAGTTTTCAAACTAGTTAAGAATTGATTTACGATAAGTTTTCGAAAGAACAAGCAATTGTTATTAAAGGGATTGAAAAAGTTTATCACAATTCAACCCCCCCTTCTTGTGTATCTTGGTCATTTTATTACTCAATATATTAACGTGTGATTTACTTCAATTGGTATCGAGCAAGGTGTTCAAGAATCACTCTAATAAAGTGTGAACTAAAGAAAATGGTGGAATCACACACGATATTGCGTAGGAGCCTCTCGGTCACGGACCTTCAAATGCTCAATGGTGAAGACTACCACTATTGGAAGGATCGGATGAGATTGTTTATCGAGTCTACTCACATTGACCTTTGGGACATCATCGAGAATGGACCTTACACACCAAGATGATGATAAAATCCAATTCCACGAGAAAGATGGACAATGAAACGTAAAGCAAGATTTCAACTAAACTCCAAAGCGAAATTTTTTCTTGAGTTGTGCATCGAAAGCGAGTATGACAAAGTGCATGGATGCGATATCGCCAAAGAAATGTGGGATACATTATCAATTGCACATGAAGGAACAAATCAAGTGAAGGAGTCCAAGATAAGTATTTTGGTGCATCAAGACGAGTTATTCAAGATGAAAGAAGAAGAGACCATTGATCAAATGTTTGGAAGATTCCAAACAATTGTTAATGGGCTAAAAGCTCTTGGAAGAACGTCATAATAGTCAAGACCATGTTCGAAAGATTTTGAGGAGTCTCGCCAAAAGATGGAGACCCAAAGTGATCACTGTCAAGAAGCCAAAGACCTAAGCGTCATCAAGCTTGATGAATTGCTTGGATCGTTGAAGATACACGTAGAGCTTGATGCGGAAGATAAGCCCAAAAGGAGAAGTCCATAGCGCTCAAAGCAAGTCAAAAGAATCACAAAATCCGGAAGAAGAAAACAAAAGGAATAGATCAAAGGCATTAAAGATTGAAGAAGCAAGGATGATGATTCCAAAGAAGTCGATTCTCAATCAAGTGATGAAGACGATGAGCTATCTTTCATTTCAAGAAAGATAAGAAGAATGTGGAAAAAGAAGTCCAAAGGAAATTCAACATTTAGAAGGAACAATGACAAAGACGATGAAAAAGTCGATAAAGCATCCATTACCGTTATGAATGCAAGAAGCGGGACATTACAAGTCCGAGTGTCCAATGTTGAAAAGACAACCCGTAAGGAGTAAAGATAACAAGAAAAGCATGATGGCAACGTGGGAAGATCTGGATTCATCGAAATCGATACAAGTTCACAAGCGTCGAACATGCTAACATATGTCCGTAGTCAAGAAGAAAGTGATGAGGAGGTAACTTCCAGCTATAATGATATACAAGATGCATATTCGTAATTGTTAGAGGATTCTCATGCTATTCTCAAACAAAGACAAGTCGTTGAAGAAGAAATATGTAGAAAACCTCAAACATACTCATGAGATAGAGAGTGAGAATATAAGTTTGAGAAAGCAAGTTGAGGAATTGAATAACAACAAAGTTGTAGATAGATCTCAAGAGATTAATCAATTGAAATCGAGAATTAATAATCTCTCAATTGATCTAGCTAAATTTACGATAGTACAAAAGGATGAATGAAATAATAGGAGAATACTGTACATCCGAGAGATAAAAGCAGATTAGGATTTACTAAAATAAGCCCCAAATCACGTAGTAAAATCGGTTGCTCGTAAAAATAAGAAAAGATATCAATCGATTTTCAGAAGGACATCAACATTATCATTCTACACATCATTATCATTCATTACATCGATTAACCCTAAAGGACCCAAGAGAATCTGGGTACCTAAAATAAAATAATATCTCCCACGAAATCCTTCGTTGGAAGAACCAAGAAGCACCATTGGTATATGGACGGTGGATGCTCGCGTCACATGATGAGGAAACAAGTCTATGTTCCTAGATCTTCAAAGATCTGAAAGGAGGATCAAGAACTTTTGGAGACAACCAACAAGGAAAGATAATCGGGTTTGGTAAGATTGGTAAGAATTCTCATGCATGCATTAATAATGTACTACTAGTTGATGGTTTAAAGCATAATTTGATAAGTATTAGTCAATTATGTGATTCTGGTTTTAAAGTTTCTTTTAATCAAAAATTTTGTGAAGTCAGAAACAAAGATGGTTCCATCTTCTTTTCAGCCAAAAGACGAAACAATCTTTATAAAATTGATTTAGACGTTTTTCAGTCTCAAAATATTTCATGTTTTTTATCTACTGAAGATGAAAGACTGATCTGGCATAAAAAACTAGGTCATGTCAGTTTTAAACATATTTCAAAACTTTTGAAACATGATTTGGTAAAAGGTTTGCCACAAATTCGTTTTGACAAAGATTTCTTTTGTGAAAGTTGTCAGAAAGGGAAACAAGTTAAAACCTCTTTCTCTTCAAAACATTTCATAACTTCTTCTAGACCACTTGAGTTGTTACATATGGACTTATTTGGTCCAACAAGAACAATAAGTCTTGGTGGAAAGAAGTATGGACTTGTGATTGTTGATGATTTTACAAGGTTTTGTTGGATACTTTTCTATCATATAAAGATGAGTCTTTCAAGTGTTTTAGAAACCTTTCCATGAGATTACAAAATGAAAGAGGAATGTCTATAGCAAGCATAAGGAGGATCATGGAGGAGAATTTGAAAATGAGAAGTTCGAGTATTCTGCGAAGAAAAGGAATTTTCATAACTTCTCGCCCAAGGACTCCACAAGAATGGAGTTGTTGAGAGGAAGAATAGGGCGATTCAAGAGATGGCAAGAACAATGTTGTGCGAGATGAATCTTCCTAAATACTTCAGGCGTAAGTCATCAATACAACATGCTACATTCGTATAGAGTCTTCTTGCGACCAATGTCAAGAAAACTCCCATGAGTTGTGGAATGGAAGGAGACCAAACATTTCTTATTTCCATCCTTTTGGCTGCAAGTGCACTTTTCTCGAACACAAAGGAAGCTCGGACAAATTTGATGCGAAGACACTTTCAGAATTTTTCTAGGCTATTCTCTCACTTCAAAGGCATTTAGAGTCTTCAACCTCACCTCAAAGACATTGAAGAAACTATTCACGTTAAGTTCGATGATAGCTCTCAACCCAATAAGGAAGAGGAATCAAGATGATGTCATTAAAGTGCCCTTGACGCAGTTGTAAGGAAGTATCTTCATCGAGAACACTTCATGATGAAAAGATGATATCTCTAAGAATTTTGAGTTAAAGAAAGATTGGAGATACAAAAGCTCTCATCCTAAAGAGTCAATTATCGGAGAAACCTCGTAAGGTGTAAGAACAAGGTCCAAGTTCGTAAGAGAAGCCAACGTGGCATTTATATCGAAGAAGAACCTAAAAGATTGATGAAGCTCTAAAAGATGAAGCATGGATATTAGCTATGCAAGAGGAGTTGAATCAATTCAAGAGGAATAAAGTCCGGTCCTTAGTTCCTAAACCCGAAAAGAAATCCATTATTGGTACTAGATGGATATTCAAGAATAAGCTAGACGAATCAGAAAAGTAAGTCGCAATAAGGTAAGATTAGTAGCACAAGGCTATAATCAATGTGAAGGAATAGACTATAATGAGACATATGCTCCAATGAGCAAGACTTGAAGCAATAAGGATACCGCTTGCATATCTTGTTTGCCATGACATAAAGCTTTTTCAGATGGATGTAAAAGTGCATTTCGAATGGCTTTATAGATGAAGAAGTCTATGTCGGGCAACCTCCTGGATTTGAGGATATAAAGTATCCAGATCATGTCTCATGCACTTCATAAAGCCTTATATGGATCAAACAGCTCTAGAGCATGGTATGATCGTCTGAGCTCATTTCTTATTGAAAATGGATTTACTAGAGGTAAAGTTGACAAAACTCTTTTAGGAAGAACTTGTATAATGATTTTATTATTGTGCAAATCTATGTTGATGATATTATTTTGGTGCCACCTCAAAAAGTTATGCATAAGCTTTGAAAATATGATGAAAATGAATTTGAGATGAGCATGATGGGTGAGTTAAAATTCTTTCTTGGATTGCAAGTAAAGCAAACTAAGGATAAGATTTTATCCATCAACAAAAATATGTCAAAGAATTGTTGTCTAAATTTGATATGTGCAGTGTTAAAAGTATGTCTACACCGATGCATCCTTCAAACTTGTTTTCAAAGACGAAAGTGGTAAGAAGGTGGATCAAACCCTATTTAGAGGATGATTGGTTCTTTGCTTTATCTTACGCAAGTAGACCTGACATTCTATTCAAGTGTATGCTTGTGTGCAAGGTTTCAGCCGATCCTAGAGAATCTCATTACATAGTCAGAAACGAATTTTGAGATATCTCGCAGGTACTACTGATCTTTGCTTAATGTATGAGAAAGGTAAAGATTTCAGGTTGAATGGATATTGCGATGCGGACTATGTCGGTGATAGGATTGAAAGGAAGAGCACGAGTGATGGTTGTCACTACCTTGGACCAAACCTGGTGTCATGGTCAAGCAAGAGACAAAGCTCGATTGCATTATCAACCGCAGGTTTAATATATGTCCGCCGAAGTTGTTGTTCACAATTATCGTGGATCAAGTATCAATTGGAGGACTACTCAATACAAGAGGAAGAGATTCCAATATATGCGACAACACCAAATACCATCGACTTGTCAAAGAATCCAATTCAACATTCAAGGGTGAAGCACATTGAAGTTAGACATCATTTCTTGAGAGATTACGCTCAAAGAAAGTTGTCACCTACAATTCGTGGAAACGAAATTTCATGGGCGATATCTTCACAAAACCACTAAGTGAAGATCGCTTAAAGAAATCGACGAACCTCAATATGGTGATGTTAACGAACCAATCATCCGGTTTTTCGCAAAGAAGAAACCGATAGAGCGGAGGAGTTAACGGACCAATCATCTGGTTTTTCGCAAAGAAGAAACAGATAGACGGAGGAGTTAACGGACCAATCATCTGGTTTTTTCGCAAAGAAGAAACAGATAGACGGAGGAGTTAACGGATCATTCATCTGATTTTTAAAAGACAAAGACGAAAAGATTTACGAGTTAACAGATTGATCATCTGATTGTTCAAAAAGAAAGACAATGAAACGGTGGAGTTAAACGGCGTTGACGGTTTCAGACTTAAAACTTCTTTCACAAAGAAAATTTTAGAGGGAAAAAGGCTGTCAGATCATCGAGAAGTACAATTGTTCTAGAATTTGTTATAAAATCCCTAAAACTGACGTTTGGGATCTCTAACAAATTCGAAATTGCTAGTTCTCTCAAATCTCTCTCGAAAATTCTTCAAGCGAGTTCCTATTCACCGTAATCTACAAGATGAATGTCAAGCCCATTTTGAGTTGATCCAGAGCAAACCGGGAAGATTGGTAAACTTTGAAGATCTAAGAAGGAACAAATGGATATAGAGCCGAGATAATAGCGGCGGGATGGAGAAACTTCTTTCAAATACGAGAGCAAGTTTATCTCAATGAAGTTTATGAGTTCGAAACATACTAAAACCGTGGATAATACAATCGATCGTATGTAGAAACACTCCTGTGATAGTAACCAAGGAGTTACCGGAAAGAGTCACCAATGTCCGAGTAGTGGAGTTCAACCTACTAACATGGTGAAATGGATGACTAAGTCAAGTTGAACGAAGATGAAGTTACTCGTCAACTTTATGGTCGAAACAACCCAACCGAAAGAAGAGCTTCTTGGCTTGTACCAAAGGCAAGGGTTTTGTTTGTTGTTTTGTGTGACCGTGTGTTACCTAGGATAGGTTCAAGACATCAAGTCACTACTTTGATGAACAATGTATCCTTCATCTCCTGAATCACCAACCAATAGATTTACCATTTTGATTTATCAATATATGGTTAAATCAATAAAGGATACAAACACTCTCCGTATGGGATGTTGTTGACAAGGATGTTTAAAGAATCGGGAATCGATTGAGCCGGAGTCGATGTAAGGTATCCGTAAGAAGTTATATAGACTCTACATCGATTGCAAAATGGGTCCGAGATTTTCGGACAAACAAGGAGCGAAGAATCAAGGAAAGCAACAACCGAGGGGAGCCTAAACCAAGAAATCCTCTATGAAGGAGAGAAGATCACACTCGTGAGTCAAGTCAAGATCTGCTCGATTTTTGAATCAGTGACTTAAAGCGAAAAGGGAATCTTTGGTGAGTGACATTCATAAGCAAGCAAGAACGCCACCCAAAAGGAAATCGTGCGATGAGAAAGAAGCGACCCTTCCAGAGAGTCAAGCAAACCAAAGCATTATGAACGATGAGATCAAAAGCTACAAAATCATCATCATCAATCCTCGAGAAAGTTTCGTAAACACAATCTCAAGGAAATGAAGGAAAAAGGAAAGTAGAAGAACCTGAGAAGAAGAAAGTTCAATCCAAGAGGTCACCCAGGTTAAAGAAAATAAGTGCATGAAAGGAAGAAAATCCAACAACAGAGGCAAAGGCTAAGAAGACAAGACTAGAAGAAACTGTTGTTGACATTTCTAAAAAATCTGCTACATGTGCTGTTAGTGCTGTTGACAATGCTCAAGTTAATATGGAAGCCTCTTCGAAGCGATTGTGGAAGTCATTAAGGGTAATATTAAGGATTCTCACAAAATTTTAATAATCCAATTTTGAAGAAATAGTTCCTACTACTTTTCAGTCCACACTTGTCCATACACAAGTTGCTACATATGTTTTGGGACAGAAGTCTACTTCAAAAGTTGTAAGTGTGATGACTAATGTTCCATCCAAGTATTTAACTTTTCAAAGAGAAAGATGGGAACATAGATTGGTTGTAAGAGAGAGAAGAAGACCAAGTCACCATCATCGAGACAAACCCAAGAGATTTGTCAAAGCATTCTTCAAATCAGAGAATATGATAATGGCATTTCTCATCCGTTGGATAGGGTTATAAAATTTCTATGATCAATCAAGAGAGTTGAGAGAACCATATCCACCAGAGCCATTTGGAGAGCGATCACTTCTTATCCTATATCGAGCGAAGACGATAATCAAGGTGGTACCGATCTTCAACCACCAAATTTTGTTGAACTCACTTATGAGAAGCTAAAGTCGAAAGTTCAACCTGAGCCAGTATTGGATGACATGTCTTCTGATCAGATTGAAGAGGCAGTAAAATTGATTGATGAAGCATGTAAGGAGAAAAGGAGTGGTAAGTCCATCTGCGTGTATCAAGATCCGGGATCAAGTCTAACTAAGGCCACAACAGATGATCCACGGGGAGGCAATATCGAATGGGTCAAGATTGTTCGCTCTAATTGGCAACTCGTAATGTTGTTTTACTATAATACGTAACATTCTGCTAAATCGACCTCGTGGGAGATCACTTCAATTGCGAAGCTATGCCATGGTTTGGGCGCACTTATCAACGAATAAGAGATCCCTATGATCTTGATATCAATGAACAAGTCAGATTTGTTCCTCCTCCTCTTCTCGCAAATCATTGAACCAAATCTCTTTAACAAGGAAGCTTATACAACAACGGAGCTATCGTTGAAAAGCAAGTTGTTAAGACAAGACTCTCATTGCGCAGATGAAACATCAACTCTAAAGAAGCATGTTCGAAGCTTGATAAAGATATGAAGAAGATTAAGAAGATGCTGAAAAGTTGGTGAAGCAGATTGAAAATAATTTTTGATCAATAACAAATAGGGGAGAAGGAGAAAGAAGAGAGAGGAGAAGGAAGAAATGGAAGGATGAAGTCCAGATAATGGAAGGATGAAGTCCAGATGAAGATAATTTTTATTATCTCAATACTTCAGATAATTCATAAGTATATGATACTTTTCATATTTCTCTAAATTACAAGTATTTGTTATTATCAAAAGGGGAGAATGTTAAGTCAAACCAGACTTCACGATTAAATAGTTTTGATAATAAACAAAGAGAAATATACTGAAAGTAAAAACAGATTTAAGAAAAGCGACGATACAAAAGGCATTTAAAGAAAAGGATTTATATACAAAAGGCGGAAAGGAAAAGCGTTTTAAGAAAAGGTATTTATACAAAAGGCATTTATACAAAAGCATATTTAAGGAAAAGGCAGGCGATACAAAAGGCATTTAAAGAAAAGGGCGATACAAAAGGCATTTTAAGGAAAAGCGGCGGAAGAAAAGCGGGCGATACAAAAGCGATTTGAAACTTTACGAAGACAAAAAATGATTTATACAAAAAGTAGACGGAAGCTTTACTAAGAAAAAGCATACGATTCAAAATAAGACTAAGAAAGAAACATCGCTTTAAGACTTACATGAGTTAAACCTGAATAACCGCTTTTTAAAGATTCAAGAAGCGGATAGACAAGAAACAGTTGAAGTTTCACTATAAATAAGAGTCGAGATTGAAGAAGAAATAACTTTTGGAAAAAGTGAATGAAACTCTGTATTCAATATCTCTCTATCTCGAGAGAAAATTGCGAACTATTTTCGAGTGTATATTGTGAAGAGCAACTCTTTGTAAAAGCTCTTTATCGCTTTTCATTTTGAAAAAGTGCTACAGATAGCTGAAGAGGCTAAGAGTAAAAGAATACTTGTTGTTAAGAGACCAAGAGGCTCGATCTAAAGAATACTTGTAACCAGTTTGAGATAGTGAAAATCTCGTAAGAATATCCGAGGATCGGACGTATTACGGTTTGGGGTGAACCAGATAAAATTGTTGTGTTTCTCTCTAACTCTTACTTTTCTTAAATCATAGTTTTCATTATTAACAAAGTTTTTCAAACTAGTTAAGAATTGATTTACGATAAGTTTTCTGAAAGAACAAGCAATTGTTATTAAAGGGATTGAAAAAGTTTATCACAATTCAACCCCCCCTTCTTGTGTATCTTGGTCATTTTATTACTCAATATATTAACGTGTGATTTACTTCAGCAATTAGTCACTAATTCACCGATTGCTTCCAATATCATCTGCACACAGATAATACATATATGCTTCATATTTTCACTTGCTATGGTGCTCTCCTTTTCAGATGTGCAGTCACCTAGGCAAATCAACTGAACCTTGACAACTATTTCATCAAACCCATGTATGTTCACAATTAAGTCAAAATCATAGATGTATAATCACTCTTTATTTCCCACTAACATATTCTGACTCTAAGGTATACACCCTTATTCATAACTCTCATCACGGTAATCAAACCCAATTGTAGCCTCTCTAGATCATAGAACATTTTATTTTCATCCACGTTATACACTTGGAATCTTGCCATTTCTAACATATCTCTATTTTCCTCTATCAATCCACAACTATAACTTCATATCTTGTAAGTGATCTAGAAGGGGGGGGGAGGGGGGGGTTGAATAGATCTTTAAAATTCTTTGTAAATTTCTACAAGAAAATCAGAAGTTAAAACACACAAAAATAATTTTGATAAACTTAATAGAAAAGTGTAGGGAAGAAGATCAAACACTCGTTTTTATAGAGGTTCAGTGCTAAGACCTACGTCCTCTACCTAAGCTCCCACTTAGGATTTTGTCAACCACTTTATTGTACACTTTGTAGTTGAGTGTGAACTTTTTACAACGCCACTTGAATTCCGGCTCAAGTAACCTTTTACACTCGATTTGTCTTCCGACACAAATCCTACCTCACGTGACCTTCTCACTCGTCACTCAATTGTAACAAAACAATACAAATATTGAAGAACAAATGCTCAATACAATTTGTAACAAAATAAGAGCAATAGTGAGCAATTTGAAGCAATATGAGAGTATTTGAACTTGTAGAAGTTGTATCTACTCTTCTTCCATCATCCTCTATTTATACTTGAAGAAATATAGATGTTGGAGCTCTACTAGCCGTTGCTTAATTGGATATAGCCGTTCCTTGATAATCTCCATTCCATTTTTAGCAAATTGGACCGTTAGAGCTGAATCTGTGCATCCATAAGTCGACTTGTCGAATGAATAAGTCGACTTGTTTCAACCATTTACGTAAAACTTGTAACTCCGCTCTCCAATAAGTCGACTTGTGATGTATAAGTCGACTTGTCTTCCTCGATAAGTCGACTTGTGTGTTATAAGTCGATTTTTCTTAATACATCTTCATATAAGTCGACTTGTACTGTTCTAGTTGACTTGTTATATTCAGACCTTGATGTAAGTCGACTTGTACTGTTCTAGTTGACTTGTTATATTCAGACCTTGATATAAGTCGACTTGTATTACCAAATCCTTTATTATCCTTAAGCTTCATGTCATTTTTACTTTGTAGATAACTCCCAACTTGATTCCTCATTGATTAGACACTTGCTCATCTTGATTTACTCAATCCTTTCACTGAATAATACCTAAAATAATTTCTTAACTATTTCTAGATATTTTATTATTATCAAAACATAAAGGGATTTAATTTGTCAACCCCCATTGGTCCAACAATCTCCCCCTTTTTGATAATGACAAAATATTTAAAAATTGATAAGAAAATTGAAAGACATAAAATTTGATCAAGGTTTCCCTTGTCTTGATTGGTTAGGTTAACTCCCCCTTAATTCATAAATCAATGATTATAATAGAATTCAATAAAATTGCAAATCAATGAAATGTTCAATTTCAAATGAAATTTTCACTCCCCCTTAATCAAATATCAATTTCAATCTTACTCCCCCTTTTTGTCATAACCAAAAATCAATGGAGAAAATAAACTCAATTGAAGATTAATGAAGATTGAAAACCAAACAACAAACACAAGTAGTAGTCATTACAAGAAAATGTCAAACCAACACAAACACATAAACACACATAAAACAAACAAACATAAGTCGAAATGTTGGTCAAGGCATAAAAGGTGTGTCCAAAACTCCAAATAAGTCACTTATTCAGCCCAAGTAATTAACATGATGAATGTATCTTCGGATGTGATTGCACAAATGCCTTAGATTTTGACCATTTGATATATGAATGTAGCCAAACATAAATTCAACCAAATGAATTTAAATCACACATGCCTAGTCTCAATTTAATATTCACAAACACATCTTCCTTAAAAGGTTTAGTAAAAATGTCAGCTAATTGATCACTAGTAGAAACATGCTTCAAGCAAATGTCACCTTTTAGACAATGATCACGAATAAAATGATGTCTAATTTCTATATGCTTTGTTCTACTATGCAAAATTGGATTTTTACTTAAACAAATTGCACTTGTATTATCACAATAAATAGGAATATTTTTGACCACAATACCATAATCAAGCAATTGATGTTTAATCCAAAGAACTTGGGCACAAGCACTCCCAGCTGCTACATGTTCAGATTCAGCAGTGAAAATTGCTACACTAACTTGCTTTTTACTAGCCCAAGATATCAAAGATGATCCTAAGAAATGACATAAACCACTAGTACTTTTTCTATCAATTCTACAGCCACCATGATCAGCATCACTATAAGCATACAAATCAAATGAATCACAACTAGGATACCATAAACCATGATTAATAGTTCTACTCAAATATCTAAAAATTCTTTTACAGGCACTCAAATGAGAAATCTTAGGACAAGATTGAAATCTAGCATAAAGACATGTGGCAAACATTATATCGGGTCTAGAAGCGATTAAATACAAAGAGAGCCGATCATACCTCTATAGAGTTTTGATCAACGCCTTCTTCATTTTCATGTTTTTCCAAGACCAGATTTGTCACCATTGGTGTTGCCGCCACTTTGCATCCATCCATTTTAAACTTCTTAAAAAGTTCCTTGGTATACTTCGATTGGTGGATAAAGATGCCATTTTTGTGTTGCTTGATTTGCAATCCAAGAAAGAACTTGAGTTCTCCCATCATACTCATTTCAAACTCACCTTGCATTAAATCACTAAATTCTTTGCACAAAATTTATTAGTGGCACCAAACACAATGTCATCAACATAAATTTGACAAATAAGCATATCATTATCAACATGTTTAATAAACAAAGTATTATCTATCTTACCACCTAACATAACCATGTTGAGTTAGAAAAGTACTTAACCTCTCATACCATGCTCTAGGTGGTTGCTTTAGTCCATACTGAGGCCTTTTGAGTTTGTAGACGTAATCGATGCTCGTGATCTTCAAATCTGGCGGTTGTTTGACATAGACTTCTCTTGAATATACCCATTTAGAAATGCGCTCTTGACGTCCATTTGATTTAATTTGATCCTTTTATGAGACGCGAATGCACATAGTAGCCTAATTGCCTCCAAACGAGCCACGGAGCGTATGTCTCATTGTAATCAAGGCCTTCTTCTTGATAAAATCCTTGAGCCACTAACCTTGATTTATTTTGATCGCTTCACCATTCTCATCATATTTAATCCGATTTACCCACTTGACTCAATGATGGTCTTGTCCTTTGGTGGAGCTACCAAATCCCAAACATCATTTCGCTTGAACCGATTAAGCTCCTCTTACATAGCTAAAAGCCGCCATCTTTAAGAGCTTCTTCTATATTTTTGGGTTCTACCAACGAGATGAAGGCTGAATTACTCATATTCTCATAGATATTTCTCCTAGTTCTTACACTAACATTTAAATCTCCAATGACTTGCTCCATAGGATGATTCTTTGCTTCTGCCCATGATTTAATGTCGGGTATATGTTTTTCTTCGTCTAGCTTCAATTCCTCAATCTTGGATTCAATTTCTTCAACTTTATTACCTGAACTCCCTGCATCATCATCAAAACAAACCTTTCTCGGGGGTGAAATTATTTCATCAATTTTGACATGAATACTTTCTTCGACACATTTAGTTCTATTATTATAAACTCTAAACGCCTTACTAGTTTGAGAATAACCAATAAACACACCAATATCGAATTTAGAGTCGAATTTTCCTAAATTGCTCTTTCCATTATTATGAATGAAAACTTTACAACCAAAAGGATGAAAATAAGAGATATTAGGTTTCTTACCTTTCCATAGCTCGTAAGGTGTCTTATTTTTGTCTCTTCGTAAGTGCACCTTTTGATGACGTAATGTTGGTGTTGATCGCTTCGCCAAAATGATTTAGGAAGATTGTACTCATTCAAAGATAGTCCCGCTCATTTCTTCAAGTGAGCGATTTTTCTTTCTACTACACCATTTTTTTGCGGAGTCCTTGGTGTCGAGAAATTATGTTCCATTCCGTATTTGTCACAAAGATTTTTGAAAGGTTCACATTCGAATTCTCCTCTATGATCGGTTCTAATTGCAACGATAGACAAATTTTTCTCATTTTGAACCAATCTACACCACTTGGTAAATTCATTAACGGCATCATTTTTATTCGCAAGAAAACTTACCCAAGTAAATCTAGAGAAATCATCCACAATAACAAGTACATATAATTTACCACTAAGACTAGCATGTCTAGATGGACCAATCAAATCCATATGCACAAGTTCAAGAATTCTAGAAGTACAGATTTCTCTCTTTGGTTTAAAAGATTCTCTAACATGTTTGCCTTTCAAACAAGACTCACACAAATGATCTTTAACAAATTTAATCTTAGGCAAACCTCTTACAATGTCATTCTTTAAAAGCTTAGAAATTAAAGGCAATGGTGCATGTCCTAATTTTCTATGCCATAAAATGCATTTTCTTCCAATGTCACCAAGCATTTTCATTAAACGAACTATCATCATGCAAGTCAACAATGTATGTGTTCCCATGTCTCAAACCAATAAAGGCAACATGATCATCCTTCTTAACTAAGCAATGTGATGATTCAAATGATACAATATAATTCATATCACAAAGTTGAGACACACTTAGTAAGTTATGTTTCAAGCCATCAACAAGTAACACATTGTCAATGGTAGGTAAAGGTTCCTTACCCACTTTACCAATGCCAATGACCTTACCTTTGTTGTTGTCTCCAAAAGTGACATAACCTTGATTCTTTGGTCTAATTTATACGAATAAACTTTTGTCTCCACTCATGTGCCTTGAGCATCCACTATCAATATACCATGTGTTTGGAGGTTTTTCATCCCTTGCTTGTACCTGCAATAGACACATTCTTTCTTCTTATAGGTACCCAAGCTATTTTGGGTCCATTTTGGTTAGTCAGGTAAATCACATTAGAAGGTATATTCCCTTTTTCTACCCAAATTTTCTTGACCTTAATGCATCTCGAGTACTCTTGCATGCAACTTCTATATGCCCATCTTTCAAGCATCTAGCATATTGAGCAATTTTTCCATCCGTAGTGAACTTTGAAATCAAGGAACAATCTCTGTTAAACAGATCATATCCTAAACCATGTTTAGAAATTGAGTATCTTTGCAAAGATAACAAGTTCTCAAACTTTTCGTTTCCATTAGCAAATTTTCCAACCACGTATGAGAATTCCTTTCTAACTCTATCAAGTTCACAAATAAGATTTTCTTTTCAACAAGACATGCAGAATGATCTTCTTTTGACTATCTAAATCATCAATCGCTTCATGTAAAGCACTATTTTCAGCAACCAACTCTCGTATTTTCTTTCTTAATTTTTTGTTAATCTCAATAGCTTCTTCAAAATCAGCTTGTAAAGCATCAATGGAATCTCTTAGATCTTGGTCATTGAAAGTTACCTCATTTTCATCATCACTTGATGAACTTTTTTCCATAAGTGCCAGATTGTTTTCATCATTGCTTTGGTATGTATCCTCTTCATCACTCCAAGTTGCCACCAAGCTACTTTTCTTTTTACCTTTGTCGTATTTACCATTTTTCTGAAAGTTTGATGTTGATGATGAGCTTTTGCATTCTCTAGCAAGATGTCCCCGTTTTCCACATCTCTAACATTCTTCGTTGCCCTTCTTTTCGTCATAGCCTTTAGATTTTCTTTCCGCGCCAAACCTCTTTCTTTCTACCTGTTTTCTGCCATTTAATTCTTTCCTTCGATTTTTGAGAAGTCCCTTGAACTTCCTTAAGTTTCTAGCGTACATAGTGATTTCTTCATCTTCCTCGTCTTCATCTAATTCCTCATCACTTTCATCAACAAAAGTAGTGTTAGCTTTAAAAGCAATAGATTTTTTAGGCTTACCTCTACCTCCTCTGGATTTGAGAATAATCTTATAGTTGATGAGTGATCCCACCAAAGCGTTGAATTCCAGATGGTTAAGGTCCTTTGACTCCATGATTGCGGTGACTTGAGAATCCCATTCCTTCGGCAGTGAACGAAGAATCTTCTTCACCTTCTCGCTATCCGTCATGTGCTTTCCCGTGTTGCCTAATCCATTTATGATTTCGCAAACGGTCAAGCATTGTAGAAATTGACTCACCTTCTTTCATGACGAACATCTCGTAGTCGTGGAGAAGCATGTTGATTTTGTCTCCGAACTTGATTTGTCCCTTCATGAGTAACTCAAGTCTCTCCCACATTTCCTTGGCAGTGGTGCAAGAATTTACCCGGTTTCTTTCCTCAACCGTTAATGCATAATATATCAGCTTCATAGCTTTGGCATTGATGTACGCTTGCCTCCAATCGTTATCATCATACTCCAGCTCCGTTTTCAACTCACCATTTTCTTTCAGAGGGGCTTGAAGTCCGAAGATAATGATCTTCCAGTATTCAACTCCCTCGCTAATGATGTGGTACTTCATAGGATTTTTCCAAGAAGAATAATTAGTACCATTAAACAATGGAGGACGATTATTAGTGTTACCTTCTTCGGCAAGGTTGTTGTGTGCCATCCCGTATACTTCGCTTCGATACCAATTGTAAGTGATCTAGAAGGGGGTTGAATAGATCTTTAAAATTCTTTGTAAATTTCTACAAGAAAATCGGAAGTTAAAACACACAAAATAATTTTGATAAACTTAATAGAAAAGTGTAGGAAGAAGATCAAACACTGCTTTTATAGAGGTTCATCTAAGACCTATGTCCTCTACCTAAGCTCCCACTTAGGATTTTGCCAACCACTTTATTGCACACTTTGTAGTTGAGTGTGAACTTTTACAACGCCACTGAATTCGCTCAAGTAACCTTTTACACTCGATTTGTCTTCCGGCATAAATCCTACCTCACGTGACCTTCTCACTCGTCACTCAATTGTAACAAAACAATACAAATATTGAAGAACAAATGCTCAATACAATTTGTAACAAAATAAGAGCAATAGTGAGCAATTTGAAGCAATATGAGAGTATTTGAACATGTAGAGGTTGTATCTACTCTTCTTCCATCATCCTCTATTTATACTTGAAGAAATATAGTTATTGGAGCTCTACTAGCCGTTGCATAATTTGATATAGCCGTTCCTTGATAATCTCCATTCTATTTTTAGCAAATTGGACCATTGGAGCTGAATCTGTGCATCCATAAGTCGACTTATAGAATGAATAAGTCGACTTATTTCAACCATTTACGTAAAACTTGTAACTCCGCTCTCCAATAAGTCGACTTGTGATGTATAAGTCGACTTGTCTTTCTCGATAAGTCGACTTGTGTGTTATAAGTCGACTTGTCTTAATACATCTTCATATAAGTCGACTTGTACTGTTCTAGTTGACTTGTTATATTCAGACCTTGATGTAAGTCGACTTGTATTACCAAATCCTTTATTATCCTTAAGCTTCATGTCATTTTTACTTTGTAGATAACTCCCAACTTGATTCCTCATTGATTAGACACTTGCTCATCTTAATTTACTCAATCCTTTCATTGAATAATACCTGAAATAATTTCTTAACTATTTCTAGATATTTTATTATTATCAAAACATAAAGGGATTTAATTTGTCAACTCCCATTGGTCCAACATATCTATCCCACATTTAAGGATATACCCGGGTATAACACTGATGTAGTATTTCATAATATATCCACCAATACCAATACACTTAATCTTCATTTGTCACATCGAACCATACATTTTTTCTTATTCCAAGATATCCACAACTTCCATTTTCACATTCTATCATATCATCATTTTTCTCAATATTTCCAACCGCTTAAACAACTGATACATGCTCATGCATGTGACTCATATGCTAGACTGGGGATCAGTTGTCACTGTCTGCCGTGACATGACTTAAATGCATATAACTTGACCCATATTTCAAAAACAGCCTATATAAGATAATACTTCTGGGCTCTGATACCACCTAAATGTAACACCCCTCTCCCGCGTGACCCGAACCCGACATCGATGGTGATGTCCGAGTCCGTGCCATGAGTGGTGGTGTGCTACATCACTCGATTTAAACCCAAGATCAAATTTTTTATAAAGACATTCATACGCGCGAAAAACAGTAGACAATTTGAGCCCACGTTAATTTGTAAACATTTTCAGCCATTACAAACATTCAATAATAATTTAACGTAGCCATTTAATGTACACAAATCCATAACCAAATTGGGCCCACTGTAAATACAAAGCATTATTTTATAGAGATTGCGGAATACAATTTTATGAGACATTAATGCAGACGCGAAGTGATTCTGACCCCTATCTTTCCTTGGCATGTAGTAGGCATACTCCCGTGTGTAACGAAGTACTCTTCAAGGCCTGAAAAATAATTGCAAATTTTGGGTGAGTTTTATGAACTCAGTGAGGAACCATCATCGATGGTTCACCCAATTCATGCATCACTCAAGCATATTACAGAGTATATACAATAACACATTCAGAAGAAGCAAATCACAATTGTGTAATGCACCCTTGCGTTTTTCCCATTTACTGTATTCAATCAAAATGTGTATGCAATGCATATGTGACATTTTCCCATTTCATTACAGTGTTTTGACCGAGCGCTTAAACAGTAAATAGTAGGCAGTAGACGCGTCTAGGGAGTAGGAGAGCCCTCTGGGTATGCACTATCTCCTTTCGAGCTCGAGGCTCTTTTTCAGTATCAGTGACAACTCTGGTTACAACTATTATTATCTGTTCATGTATTTGGGTATGAAATGCAATATGCCCAATATATCACAATCAATGTAAAACAGTCTGTCACAGTAGAGGCAACGTAATGAAACATAGTAATAGTAAGCAATTTGTCAATCAGCACATAAAGGACACTTCTATGTCAAATCTCCCAATTCATCGGACCATCCGTGTCCGGAACCCAGTCATAAACAAACACAGTCACTAATCCCACCATTATTCTCCACAGTTGTATAAGTGCAAAATATAAACAGATAATAATTGAGGAACCATCTAGGTTACTCACCTGTACTTCCGAGCTAATACCTGGAAGTCTTAGTAACGTCGATGGTTCGACGCTCCAAATGTGCCTCTATAACAGTTATAGTATAAACATTACCAATTGTCCAAATCAGAAATATTTACGAATGCACATGTAGCGATTTAAAACGTGTACAATGCATGTTCAAGATATTCCCGGCCTTAATCCAATATTTACATCAAAAACATTCCATCTAAAAATTAGAAATCTAACAGCACCGAAAATACTCAATTTGGGTCTCTATAGGTCCAAAAATAAATAAAACAGTGACCAAAGAACCATTACCCGGACCCACGTCAATTTCCCGTCCAAAAATTCCCAATTTCTCATAAAATTAAATTAAATATATCACGATTCCGATGCCTCAAGAATCAGGCCAATCGGATGTCAGACGGAAAAGTTATAAGCAAAAGAAGGAAAAAATATATGATCCTAGTCGACTAGTTAGAGGTTGTAGTCGACTAGTGCAGGGAAAATACACGTCCTAGTCGACTAGTCAGAGGTTATAGTCGATTGGAAGCTATATTCTTTCTTTTTGTTGACATCCCAACTTTCACAATTCATAACTCCTTGCTCCGAACTCCAAATTGGACAAACTTGGTATCAATTTCAAGATAAAAGAGAGATCTACAAGTTTCATGCAGGAAAAAAAAATAATTTCACCTCTAAGGGTGTTAAAAATACACTCAAAGTTACAGACGTCACAATGCCTCTCAAAACAGTGCAACATTTTTTCAAAACAGTGCAAAATTTTATAAAATCCATAAATTCTCATTCCCTTTGCTAAAAATTACAAGATTTATTCCAAATGAAAGATCAGAATGTGACCTAAAACTTTTATAACAACACGAAATCAAATTCAATTGCTAAGTAGGTCAAACAATTCAATTATTGATTCTGCCCACTGAAACCACCTGAACTGAACAGCAATTTTATAAAATGCATAACTTCTTTCACAATGGTCAAAAAAGTGTATACTTTATACCTATGAAAAGATAAAACAGAATACTATACTTCTCATGAAGGGATTAACAGCCAAATCCATCTCTAACTAACTCAAAACTGTCATGCAAGTGGCTGCCCTGATCACTAGTCAATGACCTAACTTAAGTCCAACCTTTGAAAATTCATAACTCCCAATTCTGATATCCAAAAATAGTATATTATATCTCATTTTCAACATAATTTCTTCCTATACAACTTTACAGAAGATTACTTGAGCCAACTCAAATCAAATAAATCTCTAAATTTGCTTCCAATCACAATACTCACGAAACCTACACTTATGGCTAGGTTTTACCAAAATGCACATAACCAGTCAATAGTCAACAATTCATAACTCCCAACATACATATCGAAAAATTGCAAAATCAGTGGAAATGGAAAGAAAACAAGATAGGCTTCAAATTTCATTCAGACCATTTTCACCAATTCCTCCTAAATCAATCTAGAAAACGCATCAAAGTTTCAGGTCATCTAATTCAGATACTGTTCACACCGCCAGTATAGTTCACTTTCAAGGCAAAAATTCAACCTCTTCAAGTTACATGTGGACAACACTTATTTCACAATAAATTGAACCCAAATGTCTCAATTTTAATTGAGGACAAACCTCACCTCAATTACTTAAGCACACAACTAGTTATAGCAAAAACATTAAATCATGTACAAATGACAATTCCCAGCTTTGATACTCAATTCAATTCCTTTCATTCCCTTGTCAATTCTACTTCAATTAGCACTCAATTTACCCACCTATTCAACCTAACTTTCATCAAACACTTCAGTTCAACATAAACCCTCAAAATTGCAGCATCCACACTCAATCAATTTCTTTTGAATATTAGTCATCTAGCATTTCTAGAATCACTTCAACATACACAATTTACACACTAATCATATTCAATCTCATTAACTCTTACACAAACCTAAGCTTATATCCAATAAATCAAACATAGGTTTCATGAAATTAGTGCATCATAAATCATAATTAATGCACCAAAACTCCCAATTAATGCATCACCTACCAACTAAAGGACATATAATTTAATTCTTACCTAACCAAGCTTTAACTCTTCACTTCTTCAATTACTTCAAACTATTCCAATTCTCTACCTCATACGACCCTCACTTACACAAGGATTAAGGTGGATATTTTTCCTTGTCAACACACAAGGGGAAGCAAGCAAATAACAAAGAAGAGCCTTAGTTTTAGGTGAAGAAGAGTAGCAATTTTACAAGGAGGAGCAACTAACGAAAGAAGAAACCAAAGAAGGAGAAGAGGAAAAGAAAGTTTTGGATGAATGGAAGTAATAAAGCAATTAAATCATCTTTTCATTCATTCAACTAGAAGAACCGAGAACAACTCAAGCATTTAATGTGTTGAAGAGGTGTCATCAAGACACTTGTCATAAAAATGGGAAAAAGACAAAATTCATTATCCATTAATATCATTTAATAAAAGAAATCCTAATAAAGGAAATCTTTAACCCATTCAATTCCAATGGTTCCAATTTCAATCCCGAAATAATGTACCCAATATTCCAGTGCTATTGAACATAAATTTTCGGTACCAAAAATCGGTCGGTTCGTCACTTGGCAGTTTTTCCTGTCAGAAATTTTTTTTTCGGAAAATTCTAGAAAAATTCCTATAATTCCCGCAAAATGTAAAACCTATAATGATCCATTCTGAATAAATTTTTAATCCCATAAACCACATTTCCAACATAAAATCCCATGTAGGCACAAATACTGGGAAATATCATGAATGCATGTACAATTATTTTTCATGTGCAACAATTCCACTATTCACAAATACCAGTATGCATAAAAATGCCAAATCAGTCCTAATCACTCTCACCCCTGATCAAATTACTATTTTATCTTTCCCGTTGGAGTTGGGATGTTACAATAGGGGTTGACATAGGTTTAACCTTCTCCATTTTATATTTGACTAGCAGTTCTTTAATATATTTCTATTGATGAATAAAAATCGTTTCTTCAGTTTGTTTAATTTGTAGACCAAGAAAGAATTTCAATTCACCCATCATACTCATTTCAAATTCACTTTTCATAAGATTTTCAAAACTGGAACATAACTTCTTAGAAGTTGCATCAAAAATAATATCATCTACATATATATGTACTATAACGAAATCATTTTTGATACACTTTCTAAACAAAGTCTTATCTACTTGTCCTCTAATAAAGTCATTTCCTAAAAAAAAAAATTAGACGATCATACCAAGAAGAAGGTGCTTGTTTTAATCCATGCAAAGCTTTATGAAGTCTATAGACATAATCTGGTTTATCAGCATCTTCAAAACCAGGAGGTTGCTTTACATAAACTTGTTCATTTATAAAACCATTCAAAAAGGCACTTTTCACATCCATTTGAAATAGTTTTATATCATGACAAACAACATATGCAATCAAAATCCTAATAGCTTCCAATCTAGCTACAGGAGCATAGGTTTCATTATAGTCTATTCCTTCTTGTTGATTATAGCCTTGAGCTACTAATCTAGCTTTGTTACGATTTACCTAACCTGATTCGTCCAGTTTATTTTTGGATACCCATCTAGTTCCTATCAGACTTATTTGATGGTGTAGGAACTAAGGACCAAACTTTGTTTCTTATAAATTGATTTAACTCCTCTTGCTTGGCTAAAATCCAAGCTTCATCTTGAAGAGCTTCATCAATTTTCTTAGGTTCTAACTTAGAAACAAAAGCTACATTTGCCTCTCTTCTGAATTCAGACCTAGTTCTCACTCCTTCTGAAGTTTCACCTATAATCAGATTTTCTGGATGAGAAGATTTATACTTCCAATATTTCCTAAGACTAAAGTTTTCAGGAATAACTTCTATCTTATCAAGGGGATCAACTAGAGGTGACAAATCTAGTTTATCAACTAAAGGATCAGATAGAGTTTCATTATTAGAATCATCTCTTCTATCTGAATGAGAATCATCATCAAATCTAACATGCACAGATTCTTCAACAGATTGAGAAACAAGATTATAAACTCTATAGGCTTTAGAAGACATCGAATATCCTAGAAAAATTCCTAAATTGATCTTAAAATCAAATTTATCCAATTTTTCTTTTGTATTCAATATAGTGCATTTGCAACCGAAAGGATGGAAGTAAGAAATATTTGTTTTTCTTCCTTTCCATAACTCATATAGAGTTTTATTTAACATAGGTCGTAGAAATATTCTATTTTGAATATAACAAGCTGTATTCACATCTTTTACCCAAAAATACTTAGGAAGATTTATTTTACTTAGCCTAGTACTTGTCATTTCTTGAATCGTCCTATTCTTTCTTTCTACAACCCCATTTTGTTGTGGAGTTATAGGAGCAAAGAAATTATGGAAAATTCCATTCTCTTCACAAAACATCCTGAATTTTTCATTTTCAAATTCTCCACCATGATCACTCCTAATTCCAGTAATAGAATTTCCTTTTTCATTTTGTAATTTTTTGGAAAGAACTTTAAAACACTTAAGAGATTCATCTTTATGTGATAAAAACAATATCCAAAAAAAACTAATGAAGTCATCAAAACTTACGAGATCATACTTCTTTTTTTCAAGACTTAAGGTTCTAGTTGGACCAAACAAATGTATATGTAACAGCTCCAAAGGCCTAGATGTGGTTACAACATTTTTAGAAGAAAAAGATGTTTTAATTTGTTTTCCTTTCTGACAACTTTCACAAAAAAATCTTTGTTAAAACTTATTTTTGGTAATCCTCTTACTAAATCATGTCTAACCAACTTGGAAATATGTTTAAAACTAACATGACTTAGCTTTTTATGCCAAATCAATTTTTCTTCATCTGTTGATATAAAACATGAAATATTTAAATCAATCTTATAGAGATTGTTTCGTCTCTTGGCAGAAAAGAATACAGAATCGTCCTTATTTTTTACTACACAAGAATTTTGATTAAAGGGTACTTCAAAACTAGAATCACATAACTGACTTACACTAATTAGATTCTGATTTAAACCTTCAACTAGCAAAACATTATCAATAGACGCAAAGGAATATTTACCAATCTTGCCAATTCCAATTATTTTTCCTTGTTGGTTGTCTCCAAATGTTACTATTCTTCCTTTCTTATTTTGGAGGTCTAGGAACATGGACCTTCTCCCGTCATGTGTCACGAGCATCCACTGTCCAAGTACCATTGGTGCTAGCTGCTTTTTCCAATAAGAGATATCTATAATATATATTATATCTTTCTTAGGTACCCATCTTTTCTTGGGTCCTTTAGGGTTAAACTTACAATAATTCCTCGAATAATAAGAATATTGTTTCTTATACTTACTGCTAGAAACACAATTCCTATTATAATGAACATTACCATTAGTAAATCCTAAACCCTTCTTATCCTTTGGATATCTATATTTTCCAATCATCTCATTCATCCTTTTAGTACTAACAATAAATGTTGATAAATCTACTGAAAGACTATTAATCCTTTGTTTCAATTGATTAATTCCTTCAGATCTATCTACAGTTACTTTCTTTCTGATATCGTCTACTTGTTTCTTAAGACAAACATTTTCTTTCACTAACACTTTTGTGTTCTTCAAGCTTTCTACAAATTTCTTTTTCAAAATTCTATCTTTCTTAAGTATAGCATGCGAATCTTCTAATAATTCTAAATATGCTTCTTGAAGATCATTAAAATTAGAAGTTACCTCATCGTCGCATTCTTCTTCAACTACCAAGCATATATTTGCTTGTTCTGATACTACTGAGTCGGAATCAGATTCAGATGAATCCAAGTCTTCCCAAGTTGTCATCATGTTCTTTTTATTTTCTTTACTTTTCTTCTGTTTTCGTTTGAGCAATGGACATTCAGAGTTGTAATATCCTGTTTTGTTGCATTCGTAGCAGATGATAGATGTTTTTCTCATTCTTCACTTCTTCTTTGCTATTCTTATTAAAAGAAAAATCTTTATTTCCTTTCGTTTTCTTTTTCCACATCCTTCTAATCTTTCTCGAAATGAAGGATAATTCATCATGATCTTCACTTGAATCTTGATCAGACTCACTGGAATCATTATCCTTGATTTCTTCAATCTTTAATGCTTTTAAAGATGTGCTTCTATTTTTTTGGTTCTTTTGATTCTTCTGACCAGCCTTTAATGTAATAGACTTATCTCTCCTAGATTTATCTTCTGCATCAAGCTCTACTTTATGGATCTTCAGTGAACCAAACAATTCATCTAGCTTCAGCTTACTTAAGTCCTTAGCTTCTTGTATTGTTGTAACCTTGGGTCTCCATCTTATAGGTAGACTTTTGAGAATCTTCCTGACATGATCTTGATTATCATAGATTCTCCCAAGAGCTTTAAGTCCATTAACGATTGTTTGAAATTGTCCAAACATTTGATCAATAGATTATTTATTTCTCATTTTGAATAACTCGTACTGATTAGCAACAATGCTGATCTTGGACTCTTTCACTTGATTTGTGCCTTCATGTGCAATGGATAATGTGTCCCACGTCTCCTTTGTAGATACGCATCCATGAACCTTATCATATTCACTTCTGCTTAGGGCACAACTTAGAAAAAATTTGGCCTTTGAATTCAACTGAAATCGAGCTTTCTGATCGACTGACCATCTGTCATGAGAGATGATATTGCCTTCATCGTGTATTGATGTATATGGACCATTCTTGTGTAGGAAAATCCCGGCAGGTACATCACATGTACCAAAAGGAAAACAAAATTTTGTCACCGGACCTTCCCAAGGCCGGATCTATGTATTCAGATGAAAACTCAAACCTAAATAGCCAATAGAGACTATCTCTAATGGTATCCACGCAGAGATCAGAAAACCTAACCGGAACAAACCCCTTTGACCCGGGAATAGCTAGAACAGAATAAAGGCTGCTAGA
Organism: Erythroxylum novogranatense; assembly: GCA_029891385.1. NCBI lineage: Eukaryota > Viridiplantae > Streptophyta > Magnoliopsida > Malpighiales > Erythroxylaceae > Erythroxylum > Erythroxylum novogranatense. The sequence continues at coordinate 57,457,530 of CM057228.1, read as the reverse complement.
CCCTACCTCTATCCTTGGAGAGCTTGAGCTTGACGTTGGAACAAGCTTGGAGAAAAGAAGAATTCGATGGTGGCTTGGTGAAGAAGAGAGAATTAGAAACACTTTCCAAAGCTTAACATGCTTATATTCTTCTCTCTTCTCCTAAAAACTATATTACGCTCACTACCCAAGCATATATATATATACGTCTCTTTAACAATTAAAGAACATATAAATGCTTGGATGGGAGGAAAGCACGTGTATAGCACTTAACCATGAAATAACCATTGAATAATCAACAATTGACTTAGTCAATAGCTTCATCTTTAAGGCCACCGAACCATCGTCCAACCATCCACTTAAAATCAGCATATATGGTGTCTTTAACTAGTTTAAAGAGTCTAAATCAAATGCTAACAAGTGGATGGCACATGCTTTAAGGAATTAAATGATGCTTTGACTTTTTCAAAGCTTATCATTTACTCTTCTTCCAAATGTCCAACGTCCATGTGCTTTAATATATATAATAATTAATTAATTAATTTACTTAATTAATTAATTAGAATATAATTGCTAAGGTCCAGTTCAACTGGGTTGGTCCTACGGCATTTCTTCGGGCCCCTCTTGAAAAAAACTCCTAAATCTTTCTTAGCAATATTAATGTCGCGATCTCATCGGGACATATCCCAATCCCATTGGGATCCATTTAATCCTAATGCTCTCCATAATTGGAACTCTGCCCAATACTATTTTACGATTCTCCGAGACACTCTTATCGTGTGACCCTTTAGGTTCCGGTTATGTTGGCCACTTAGATTAACAATTAATCTGAGCAAGTCATGAGCGTCTGTGAACACATCATGACCCCCAATTGACCGGAAAGTAATTGGTTTGATGAATTCATCACGAACCCTTCTATAGACAATTACCGTGCAATTCGTCCTTTCACCATCCTATACCCCACTTGGTTCTGAGTATGGTCAAAGTGTCAACTCTCACTAGATCGAGTCTAGCCCAGTGATATTAGTTCTGTCCAGACTCATTACTTTATATGTCCATGAAGACACTCTTCATGACATAGTTATGCTTCGGCCGAAGACTTCAAGTAATGGTCCTGACAAGAGGCCAGGGTATCTCTTCAGCTATTTCAGAAGTGGTGAATCCTTTATTGGCTACTCAATTACCTTCGAATACCTCAAGTTGCACTCCAATCACCACCCTATGAAATGACCTCCTGAAGGCAACAAGGAATGGAGTCAAAGCACGAATCAAGATCAAGATATCCTTGAGTACCTCAAGTCTAAGGATACTTGCACCATTGTTATGATGAGATTATCACTGACAATTAAATAGAATATCCATGTGATGATCTCATGACAGTCATCCAATGTACTTACTACCCTTAGTAAGCATCCACATGTCAAATCTAAATATCTCAATATTTACGCTTCGAGATCCACCGCTGATCCAATCAAGGAATATGACATGTGCTAGTCTATCCGGATTAACGATGTCTAGTCTCATTAATCCTATGACTAGGATAATTTAGACATTGACATAATTGCACATGATAGGAATCTCGAGTAGTATGATTACATCATAATTTCCTTCATGCTATGTCATATATCATGGACTTCATTAATTCGATTAAAGATCCTTATCAATTCATAAACACTGCTCATGAATATCAAATTAATGAAATATGTCTTTCTTTATTTATTCATAAAGTCCGCACGACTTTGAACAAAACGCTTAAAGAGGATTGCCTTTAGGGCACAATATAAACAAGATCGTCCTTGCATAAGTCGACTTACCCCATGTACAAATCGACTTATCGATCTTGAATCACGTGTAAGTCGACTTACACAATGTACAAGTCGACTTGCACTTACAAATCTCCCACTTGACCTAAAGCCAATCGCCTTAGTATCTAATACCATAAGCGAGTACATGAGAATCACAATTCTCCCGTGACAATGGCCTTGTCAACGGATCAAGAACACTTTGCTCGTGGAATTCTTCTATCGGGACATCATCTCGACGGATGATTTCGAATCGATGGAATCGGCGGAGTGCGATATCCGGATCAATGATGAGACCTTGATTCCTTTCCTCACAAGACTAGCCCCATTGTATCACAATACAATCATATGGGTTCATCACAGCTAGGAACCACATCAAGTTCAGTAATGAACTTCTTGATCCAAACTGCTTCCTCTGCGCTTCTCATGCGGTAAAGTACTCTGCCTCGGTTGTTGAATCGGCAGTTGTCTCCTGTCTGGAACTCTTTCCAACTGACCGTCGTGCTATTCAGAGTGAATGTATATAACCTGATTGTGATTCAGAATCATCCTATCAGATTAAACATTAGCATTTGTAGGCCCACTCACTTGGAGATTTCCATCTCCAAAACTCAAGAAAACATCCTTAGTTCTTCGCAAGTACTTAAGGATATTCTTGACAGCCACCTAGTGACCTTCACCAGGATCCGATTGGTATCTGCTCGTAACACTTAGAGCATATGATACATCGGGTCTCATACATAGTAATGCGTACATGATATATCCTACTGCAGATGCATTCGGGATCATTCTCATGCGCATTCTCTGATGGATTGCTCCATGCTAAACTTCTTTAGCATCTTGTCCATCTTGTCTATGTACGTTGATGGTGAAAGACCAAGCAACCTTTGATGGCATTGCTTTACCAAGGTCTTTCATGGCAAATTGTTTGGACAACCAAATCTTTACGGATTGTAGCATAGAGACATCGTTTCCTAGTAACAATATGTCATCTACATATAACACAAGGAATACGATTGCAGTCCCAAGAACCTTCTTGTACAAACAATGATCATCCAAATTTTGTGAGAAACCAAACTCTTTGATTGTCTCATCAAAACGGATATTCCAACTCCTGGATGCTTGTTTCAATCCATACATGGATTTCTAAAGCTTGCATACCTTTTCGCCATTATAAGAGGTGAAGCCCTCAGGTTGTGTCATGTACACATCCTCGGATAGATTTCCTCTCAGGAGATCTATCTTCACATCCATTTGTCATATCTCATACTCATAATGAGAGGAAATGGCTAGGAGTATCCTAATGGATTTAAGCATTGCTACTAGGCTGAAGGTCTCGTCGTAGTCAACTCCTTGTCTCTGACGAAAGCCTTTAGCCACAAGCCTTGCTTTATAGGTAATCATATTACCATCCATGTCGATTTTTCTTTTGAAAACCCTTTTGCACCCTATGGGTTTTATTCCTTTAGGTGCAACGACCAAAGTCCATACTTGGTTTTCATACATAGAATCCATTTCAGATTTCATGGCATGGAGCCATTTGTCAGACTCTGAACTCTTCAGAACCTCTTCATAGGTAGCAGGCTCATCATGTTCCATGAGCAATACGTCATTCTGTTCACTTACGAAATCCATATCTCTCGAACAAGCGTATCCTCTTGACCTCTGAACTTCGTGTGTAGTAGAAGGTTGAATCTATTACTTCATCCGTGTGAGTCACAGCTTTGATTCGACGGTTGAGTCAGTGTTTGTTCGAGCATCTTGAACTTCTCCAAGTTCAACTTTGCTCCCACTGTCTTCTTGTAAAAGAAACTCTTTCTCTAAGAAAACAACATGCTTTGAAACAAACAACTTTTGTTCCTCAGCAAGAGTAGAATTGATATCCCATGATATCCTACGAACAAACACTTGTCGACTTTTACATCAAATGTATTTGATCGTCCGCTTCACATAAGCAGACAACTCAAACTTTCGATGAGAAAGATAAGGTTTTCTGTTAGTCCACATCTCATATGGAGTAACATCAACTGTCTTTGATGGAACTCTGTTTAACAAGTAAACAGCTGTCTCGAGCGCGTACCCCAAAACTGTGCAAAACCTATCCTTAATCGCACCATGTCTAACAAGGTTCGATTTTTCCTTTCAGCCACACCATTATGCTGCGGCGTAAAAGGTGGAGTTCACTGAGATAAAATCCCATTATCTCTGAGATAACCCAAAACCTGTTGGTTTAAGTATTTCCCACGACGATCCGATCGCAATGGCTTAATACTTTTACCAAGTTGGTTTTCTACTTCATTTCTGAATTAGTTTGAACTTTTCAAATGCTTCAGATTTGTATCTCATTAGATACAGGTACCGATATCGAGAATAATCAGCGATAAAGGCAATGAAGTAAAACAACCACTTTTGGCATGGATGGACATCGGACCACATACATCTCAATGTATCAGGTCTAATACTCCAATCACTCGTTCACCCTTTCCCTCAAAGGGTAACTTAGTCATCTTGCCTAATAAACAAGATTCACATGTGTCATATGATTCATAATCAAATGACCCTAAACATCCACTTTTGGAGCTTAGCGATGTGTCTCTCATTTATATGGCCAAGGCGACAATGCCATAAGTAAGTTGAGTTTAAATTATCTCGATTATGTCTTTTCGAGTCATTGACATTCATAATTGGATGTAACATATCTAATATGTCAATTCTATTGCATAATGTACCGGTACCATAGAGCATTCCATTTGAACTAATAGAACAACTATTGCTACCAAAAGTCTAATGGAAACCAGCTCTATCTAAACAAGAAACATACAATATGTTATTTGTTAAAACAGGTACAAAATGACAATCATCCAACTTGAATACAAGCTCACTGGGAATGACAAGACATAAGTGTCTATGGTTAATGCAGCAACTCTTGCTCCATTACCTGCACGAAGGTCAAGTTTTCCCTTTATGAGCTTTCTACTTTCCCTGAGGTCCTGCATATCATTGCATATGTGAGCCACATCGGTATCACATACTCATATGTTTTGATCGAAAATGATTCACCTCAATGACAAACATATCTGAAGGAGTTGAGGCATCGATGCCTTCTTCGCTTCAGAACTCGAATAAATTTACGCTTTTGCCTCCAGGTGGCCTGCCTTGGCACAATGGGAGGCCTGTCTTAACACAATGGAAGCAAAACCTTTTGGGGTAGATTCTTTGGTTTTCTTTTGGTCTGCACTTCCTACTTTCGATCTCTATCGAAACATCAACAACAAGTGGATCGGAAGTGGAACATCTAGACAAAGTCCAGTTCCTCAAATCGAGAACAATTCTCGATTTTTCAGCCTATCGAGAAAATTAAGTCCGGAAGAGTGAGCGTAAATCACAATCGAAAAACGTCTTCATCAACCTAAACGCGATAGAGAGAGGAATGTTTGAATAGAATTTCTGCGTGATCATAAGGACTTGCATGATATGCATATGGCTCCCACTAGTTTCTAAGAATCCATAACCCTCTTTCTAATCCAAAAAAATTATGACGAATGTCCTATTGAGTCGATATCCGATATTGCTAAGAATGACCTTGGGTTTGCCAAACAAGTCATACCTTAGGTCAATCGGTAGTATCGGTCATACCAATTGCATCATCGATAACCGACTTTGAGAATGACCTTGGGTTTGCCCAACAAGCCACCTTAAGTCTCGGGAGGTATCAGCCATACCAATTACATCTCGAGATAATAACTATCGCCCATCTTTATCAACTTGTTGATGTATGCACAAACATTGGGTTATCAACACTTGATCGCGTACATCTAATGTACACTACCCAACTTCCTCTTCCACGCCGACCTTGAGTTTGCTCAACAAATCAACGCCTGGGAAAACCGACCCATTAATCGAAAATCTTATTTTCATGGTTCGAACATATTCAGTATAGAGTGAGCTTGAGTTAGCCCAACAACCCAAATTTCTATAAGAACTCCGGTTCTTACCATATTAATGGAAGGCGTTAGTTTTCATATTCGAGGAGGATTTGAACTCTAGACTCCAAGTGAAGGATTATAGTCTCGGACTATATGGAATGATTTAGGTTTCATCAATCACATTGAATTCATCCTTATAATCATCCATCATCCAACTGAGATGTCACAAGTCGACTTACATAAGAATGCAAGTCGCCTTATGCTCCTTGCTTTCCATCAAGTCGCCTTGTATCCTACAAGTCGACTTACGATCTGGTCCTGTTCAAGTCGACTTACCAGTTGCACGTGGGACTTATACTCCTGCTCGCATAAGTCGACTTGTTCGATGTGCAAGTCGACTTTTACGATGTGCAAGTCGACTTATACTCCTCATGCAAGTCGACTTACACTAAGAATTGCTAATAAATCGGCTAATTTCTCAATCCGTGCATTTCCAATTCACAATACCAATATACTAAGAATATTGTCCTTTATATTGATGTGCTAATGAAACATTTTCATTATATCATGCTTGCCATATAGTCATACTATACATGAAAATCTTGAAACAGATTAATCCACTATTAATCACTTAGAATTCCACATAATTCAAAAACATCAAATAATCACCCTAAGCATCTCTAGTTAGTCTACACACTATCAAAACTACTTCGGCACTTGTCACAAAAATTTGTGACGGCCAAAACAATCAAGACAACGAAATATACTAACGAGACACTAATGTGACCTATTTGACATCTGAAAATTATTGGAAAACCAATTTCAAGAAATTCAGTTTGAAAAGCATACCACATCAAGATAACACATTTTCAATCACATTAAAAATGGTCCAAGGTATTGGAACTGAAAAATGCACATTCAATTATGCCAAGTAAAACAGTCCTAGCAATTTTCACAAAACTGCCAAGTTCTGTACATTGCTCGAAATAATCATTGAAACAATTTCAATAAATTCTGAGAAAATTACACAGGTTACTACATGTTCCGAACATGTTTCATGAATTTTTTCAGGATTTATAGCCATCAAAAACTCAATCAACCTAAGCAACAAAACTGATTCAAAATCTGTGTTCATCAACACAGCAATTCCCAACAGCATAGAATAAATTCGAAAATAAATAGTCAATCACCTTGAAAACCATTTTCCATCCTCATAGACATTCAAAAACATCTTAGAGACATGTAGGTGAAGGAAAATCTGAAAAAAAAATTTCTAGAATTTATTATCGAATTTATTCTCATGCCTGTTCCAGAAATGTTCAACAAGACAGCATCCGAAACTTTAGGGAATTAATTAGCAAAACTATATCAAATCATATCGATAAATTCTCATATTTCACAAACATATTCTATAACATGTTATGAACAAATCTGGGCAGAAAAATTTCGAAAAACATATCCCTGTATAAATTCGAAATTTGAACAGATCAGATGCATCAGCTACAAACTCAAATAGGAATTCTGACCTAGCTAGGGTTTTAGCTTCATACACGACACAAGTGGCTCTGATACCACTGTAGGAAAATCCCGGGAGGTACATCACATGTATCAGGTGCGGAAAACAAAAATTTTTGTCACCGGGACCTTCCCGAAGGCCAGGATCTATGTGTCTGTATGAAAACTCAAACCTAAATAGCCAATAGAGACTATCTCTAATGGTATCCACGCAGAGATCAGAAAACCTAACCGGAATAAACCCCTTTGACCCGGGAATAGCTAGAACAGAATAAAGGCTGCTAGACCCTACCTCTGTCCTTGGAGAACTTGAGCTTGACGTTGGAACAAGCTTGGAGAAAAGAAGAATTCGATGGTGGCTTGGTGAAGAAGAGAGAATTAGAAACACTTTCCAAAGCTTAACATAAGCTTATATTCTTCTCTCCTTCTCCTAAAAACTATATTACGTTCACTACCCAAGCATATATATATATACGTCTCTTTAACAATTAAAGAACATATAAATGCTTGGATGGGAGGAAAGCACGTGTATAGCACTTAAACCATGAAATAACCATTGAATAATCAACAATTGACTTAGTCAATAGCTTCATCTTTAAGGCCACCGAACCACTGTCCAGCCATCCACGAAAATCAGCATATATGGTGTCTTTAACTAGTTTAAAGAGTCCAAATCAAATGCTAACAAGTGGATGGCACATGCTTTAAGGAATTAAATGATGCTTTGACTTTTTCAAAGCTTATCATTTACTCTTCTTCCAAATGTCCAACGTCCATGTGCTTTAATATATATAATAATTAATTAATTAATTTACTTAATTAATTAATTAGAATATAATTGCTAAGGTCGATTCAATGGAATTGGTCCTCTACCATACGGACCCGTTTTTCTGGCTTGTTCCTAAATCTTTCTTGAATATTAATGTCGCGATCTCATCGGACATATCCCAATCCCATTGGGATCCATTTAATCTAATGCTCTCCATAATTGGAACTCGTCAATACTATTTTACGATTCACCGGACACTCTTATGCGTGTGACCCTTTGGTTCCCTATTATGTTGGCCACTTAGATTAACAATTAATCTGAGCAAGTCATGAGCGTCGCCTAGAACACATCATAACCCCCAATTGACCGAAAGTAATTGGTTTGATGAATTCATCACGAACCGGATCACGAACCCTTCCATGTATACAATTACCGTGCAATTCATCCTTTCACCATCCTATACCCCACTTGGTTACGAGTATGGTCAAAGTGTCAACTCTCACTAGACCGAGTCTAGCCCAGTGATATTAGTTCTGTCCAGGACTCATTACTTTATATGTCCATGAAGACACTCTTCATGACATAGTTATCTTCGATCAAGACTTCAAGTAATGGTCCCGACAAGAGGCCGATGTATCTCTTCACTATTTGAAGTGGTGAATCCTTTATTGGCTACTCAATTACCTTCAATACCTCAAGTGCACCCAATCACCACCCTATGAGCGACCTCACGGAAGGCAACAAGGAATGGAGTCAAAGCACGTAATCAAGATCAAAGATATCCTCGAGTACCTCGAGTCTAAGGATACTTGCACCATTGCTATGATGAGATTATCAACGACAATTAAATAGAATATCCATGTGATGATCTCATGACAGTCATCCAATGTATTTACTACCCTTAGTAAGCATCCACATGTCAAATCTAAATATCTCAATATTTACAGTTTCTGAGATCCACTGCTTGATCCAATCAAGGAATATGACATGTGCTAGTCTATCCGGATTAACGATGTCTAGTCTCATTAATCCTATGACTAGGGATAATTTAGACATTGACATAATTGCATACGATAGGAATCTCGATGGTATGATTACATCATAATTTCCTTCATGCTATGTCATATATCATGGACTTCATTAATTGATTAAAGATCCTTATCAATTCATAAACACTGCTCATGAATATCAAATTAATGAAATATGCCTTTCTTTATTTATTCATAAAGTCTCGCACACGACTTTGAACAAAACGCTTAAAGGGATTGCCTTTAGGGCCAATATAAACAATCATCGTCTTGCATAAGTCGACTTACCCCATGTACAAGTCGACTTATCGGTACTGAATACGTGTAAGTCGACTTACACAATGTACAAGTCGACTTGCACTTACATCTTGATGATATCCCAAAGGTCAATATGTGTGGATTCAAGCCGCATCCTATCCTTCCAATAATGATAATCCTCACCATTGAATGCAGGAGGTCTTGTGATCGAGGCACCTTCGGCTATAAAAACATGTGATTCAGCCATGGATCTTTTTCCTCACTTTGCGACAATGTTTCTTGGAAACCTTGCTCTGATACCAACTGAAGTAAATCACTTGTTAATATAGAAATATGATATAATATGTAAACTACGCAAAAAGGCGGGTTGAACTGAAGTAAATCACGAGTAATTCTCTATCTGTTTCTCTATATGTATTCATATGTGTATATCTGTAGTTTTTGACTCGAACTAATATTTATAGCCTAAGTCTCCAACCGTCTTCTTGATGACTGCTTCTTAAATCTTCTAGAAACATTTATTAGTTGAGCCCTATAACTAACTCCAACTAATTAACTGACTAACGTTCTAGCATATCTTCCTTTTGTATCATCTACAATAACTCTTCTTTTATTACTATATTTTGTTTGTTATTCCCCTTTGTCTTATGTTGCGCTTCGTCTTATGTAACGTTGCTTCTTCTTACATTTCACTTCGTCTTATGTAGCATTGCTTCGTCTTACACTTCACTTCATCTTACATCGTGACTTCGTCTTATATTGCGACTTTATCTTATATTGCGACTTCGTCTCATGTTGTGACTTCGTCTTATATTATGAGTTCGTCTTATGTTGCAACTTCGTCTCATGTTGTCATGCTTCTTCTTATGTTGCCTTAAGTGTTATTTGCATTTATCTGCATACTTAACAAACTCATCAAAATATTTCATACATTTGTAAGATTATTGCTATACGATTGTCATCAAAATTAATAGAAGTGAAGTCCTCTTGACTTAAAAATTACTACAACCTAAGCGAAGACTCAATTTCAAGTTAAATTTCTAGGACCCTTAAGAATAGAATTCAAATTCAATTTCTTCATAAAAATTGTATCCAAATGTCTCTAGCTTAATTTAAATTAAGAAACATCTCATTTTGAAATCTTTAGATCAAAACATAACCAAAATATTGAAGCATGATTAGTGAAATCATTCCAGTTAACAATATTCCATCACATTCACCATTTTCATCCTAAATTTATCACTCAATCTTTTTCTAATGGATTCAGATGTTCATATATTTTGGTGGAGATGAAGAAAAATGTGTTATAAGTCTATTGGTTCAAGTCTCATGTCATTTGTAAGTCAAGAGAAGAAGTTATAACAAAAACAACAAAGGATGTATAGAGAAAACACTACAGCTAAAATATTCTAGCAATTCTTCTTCACCGATATCACATGCATTTTCGTCCAATTCAAATGTCATTCTCATAGCATTTAACATGCCTTAAAGCTTATATTTTTACTTACCTACTAGGCTTCCAATCCAACACAAAACTTCATATTAAACTAAGTCTCCATGCAAGAAAATTCAACACAAACTTACAATGAAAGCAAGGTAATTGTTAAACAGCAATATGAAGATCATAGTCAGCTAGATTTCTTGGCAATTTGGTGAAGGATTTAGGTGTGATTTTCATGTACAAATTTAGCTAGGGTTAAGAACAAAACACAGAGAAAAGTTGGAGCAATTTCGGGGGAGAAAGGTGAGGGAAACAATAGAAACTTTCATGCTAGAATTTGCTCCATCATCATACTAGGTGTCAACTTGTAAACTCACCATATGTCTTAAGGCATGCTAGCCATTGGTTCAACAATTATGCTGCCACTAATCCACTCATTATGCTGTCATTTTTTACCATTTAATTAGTCCACATGTCACTCCAAGATTGGTCCACTTGTCATTTAATTACTAGTCCATTTGTCACACATTTAACTATGCCAAATGTCACTTAATTATAGGCTAAATCATCCAAATTTTTCATGTATCAATTTATCCTATCACTTGGCATTTTTCCTAGTCCAAATGTACATTTTAATCTATCAATTTTCCAATCCATAAAATTTAATTCCAAATTTTCTAATTGAAATCCAATCATATCAAAATTTAAGACATATCGAAACATAATTCACAACATGATCCTTTAACATTTTTTATACCCCAGGATAAGTCAATGAATGCATGTACAACCATTTTAATATGCGAAAATCCAATATTCAAGTGTATGTATATGCCACATTATGCATAAGCATGAAATACTCTTTCTAATTTCTCATTTACCTCACTTGTACGCTATTTTAGACTTATCATGATTAATCGGATGTTACAGATATTTTGACTTAATTGAAATCTGTTCATCAATACTATATTTCATTATTGAATATGGATTTGAATTAGTATGCAACAGGTTGATAGTTATAATAAAATTTGCTTTTATAAGTCATTTTATATCAATCATTGAGAAAGTTAAGTTGAATGAAATTTGCATTCTATTTACACACATATACCTATTTTTCGTGAGCTTTGGAGCCTAAAAGCTTTTAAAGCTCTTTTATTCTTTTCATTTGTGTTATCATGAATAGTGGGATGATTTTATAACTTGTTTTTATTATGCATATGGAGACATATTTGTTAAATTAGAAGCATTGAAGTAATAAAGGCACTTAGATTCAACAGTTTGTTTTAACCTATTTCTTTGATAATTACCTTATCTTAAATTTCTCTTTAAGAATAACCAAGTTGAGCCCAAGCCTTTTTCATTGATTATACCTAACTATTAACCTTTATCCTATTTTTGTTTGAAGCCTTTTATTGCTTTGTACCTTGATGATTATTTACATCATATGCTTATCTGAAACTTGAAAATCTTAAGAGGTCCATCATTTTTTTAAATTGGGGTAGTAAATACTTAAAATATTGTTTTGATTGATATTAAAAAATGAGCATAAGAAATATTGTGAATAAGTATATGGTATCAATAGAGTTGCAATAAAAGGGTCTGTTTATTTGTAAACAAGTTTCTTCTAATTTCTCTTTAGTAAATTTCCTTCAATTCAACTCTCTTTATTATCGCAACCATACTGTAGCTAAGCCCCATTACAACCTTTATAAAGAACTTTTGATTTTTGCTTCTAGTTTATACATAAGTGGCAGAGAAGTGACAATAATGCAAGTATATGGTAAGAGTTTTACTATGCATTGATTTGAGAGTTTGATACTTTTCACCCTAAACACTTGAGTGTGTTGAGTGTAATCTTGGTGAGGGTGTAAAGGTTTATGGTTTTGATTTCAATGTGATTGTCGATGTAATTACTATTAATATTAACTTGTGAAGTTAATTTTAGGATAATTTATTTCTAATTGTATGTTTTTGGATTCAATATGACATGATTAATAAAGGATGGATGTTATAAGATTTATAATTTTGATTATAGATTGCTCGAGGATAAACAAAAGATTAAGTGTTATAGATGCACATTTGAACATATTTGTACACTCTTATCTGATGTATTTTTCTTGATATTTCATACTTTTATTGTATATATTGTACTTAATTTGCTCCAAATACTTTTATAGGTTATAACTGCCTTTATAGACCAAAAGGAGAAGAATTTAGATGAAAACACGACAAAAAATGAAGATTTAAAGGAAAATAGAGATACAAGGTCGTGTTTGAGCCCATGTTCGTCTCACAATCAGTGTAGATTTGCAAATTTTGAAGATAATAGAATATACATGGTCTATTACACACCCATATATCTCATAGAATCCTAAAATTTAATATAAAAAGATGTAAGCAGAAAGAAAATAAGGGAGCAAACTTATAGAGGTGATTTTAGACATAGAGAATGTTCAGAAGGGGTGATATTGATCTAGAGATATGGAAAACTTGAAGAAAGCATCTTCAAATCCAATAAATTACAACATCAAACCTTTACCTTGCAAGAATAGTCGATAGAAATCTTTGCTTTCTATTCGCTTTTCTTCCTGTTTATGTTTGATTTTGTTTTCTATCATGTGTAACTAAACATCTTTAGTGTCTAGGTGTGATGAACCTTAGTTTGTGGTACAATATGTTTTAATTTTTTATTTAATGCAATTGTTTTGATTGATCTATTGTGATTCAATTATATGTTTAATATATGTTCTAATATAATTGAAATATTTGTACATAGTTTAATTTCATAGCATAAAGATTGAGAAATCCTATGTATGGATAAATTTACCATAATTGAAAGGAGTTAATTGCAAACTCAGAGTAGGTCGACATAAATTCTTTAAATTAGGGTCAAACCTAATAACAGAATTCTCAAGTCGGTGAAACAATCTTATATCCTGAGTGATTCGGTTAATAAACCTAACATTAGTTATTAGTAGTTTAAAGTGAGTTATTAGAATACGATAGGAATATTCATTCTTCAGTAGTCAATAAAACAATTGCATAATAAAGATTTTAGGGTGATTCATCACCTAGGCACTAAATCTTGATATTGATTATTTTTTAACAGGGTAGTTGGTTCATATGCGATAATGATAATAGAAATAGAAATGAATATAATGAGGAATAAGAATGGATATAATCATTATAGTTATATTGGATGGATAAGACCGAAGAATGATTACCATTACTATTTATAGTGGTTGGTTTGTTAAAAATCTTAAGAATTTTTTTGTTAAAATTTTGATTTACATCAAATTTTAATATATTATAATTAATTATATTGTTTTTCAAAAAGGAAAATATTTTTATATTAAAGTTTAATAATTAATTAATTAATTATATTAAATTTTCATATATTCTAATTAATTAATTATATTGTTTTGTTAAAAGAAAAAAATTTGTTAAATTTTTATATCAAAGTTTAATATATTCTAATTAATTTTATTTAATTATTTATATTGTTTTGCTAAAAATAAAATTGTTAAATTTTTGTTTTACATAAAATTTTAATATATTCTAATTAATTATATTTAATTTTAATATATTCTTACTAATGATATTTAATTAATTATATTGTTTTGCTAAAACAATTCAAATTTTTATATCAAATTTTAATATATTCTAATTGATTATATTTAATTTTAATATATTATAATTAATTATATTATTTGCTACATAAAGGAAAAAAGAACAAAAGCAAAAATAAGTGTCATGCACTCCTATGTCACGTTTGTGACACATTTCTTATGGTTATGACAGTGATCTGTCACGCCCGTGACACTAGCGTCTTTCTTAGAAATGACTTTCATTCTTCTTATATTTGGGAGGTATGGAGGAATCCTCAAAACTTATATATCATAATACTATTCATGCAATGGTAATGTATAACCAACTGGCTTTTTTCATTCCCAAACCCATTAATGTCTTCCAAACCCATGAACCAAGTATGCCCTAAGTAATTTTCTTTATTCTCTACTCATTATTATTTCCTACTTTATTTGTTTGCTTAAGTAATATTTTTATTATAAAATAACACCCAATCGTAGACTAGATAATAGGATAATGGTAATTACTAATAGTCATTATCTTCGTAGGATTCGATCTATAATTGTTTGTGCACTTGCGATTAATATATTGACAAACTAAACTAACTCAATTAGCATCTAATTTGTTCTTATATAGGCTTTGTGGGAATGGAATCTTTGGTGCATATAGGGGATGAGGAACTTGAGGAGTATCCTTTTTCTTCTCTTCATCCTTTTCCTCTTTCTCTTACTCTTCTACGTGTTGAGATTCAACTTATTTTTTAGATGGTTCTCCCAACTCTTTCCTACTCCTAAGTGTGATGGCTATCAGTTGCTCCCTTGGATTTGATTCTATGTTGCTCAAAAGACTTCCACACTTTGTGTAGATAATGAATTGGCTAATTGGCCTACATGTTTGGCCAAAAAAAAAAAGGCCTACTTGAACCTCTATATTGTGAATGGAAGATGGATGATTCTTTATAATTTAGTTAAACTTAGCTTCCATCCTCTTCTGTGTCTCATCTTGGCTCGTGAACTTGAAAATCAACACATTCCTTAACATGTTGAAATCTTAATAGGCTTGAGCTCTCATTTGATTTCTTAGACTCTTATATTAAGAAAAATTCAGGTGGTTCTTCACACAAGATTATAACTATTAAAGTAGAGATTATTACCTCCCTAACCATACTATGCTCCTATAAAATCAAGTTGCTCCATATTGTTATTTTTCATTAGGAAGCAATCAGTTGTGACATGGATTTCTTGTCTGCATAGTTCACATCCATACTGAATTGCCTTGAGTGAACTTAAAGATGTGACTTTCAAGTTGTTCAATTATTTGGCAGGTTACTACTTCAGCTTATAATTTTGTCACTGAATCTACAACAAGCACTCCCTTTTGATCTCTAAAGGTGATTGTTGTTTACTTCTTTCCAATGTCTATAGACAACTATTGTTTACCATCTCTTCAAATAAATCATATGCTGCCTTAATCATTTTCCTCATTAAAGAGCCATTAGTTGCTGTATCAATGGTGTAACACCCCACTCCCGTATGACCTGAACTCGACATCGGTGGTGATATCCGAATCCGTGCCCTATGAGGGTGGCGTGCTACAACACTCAGTATAAATTTTCTTTTCTATACTTTAACACATACACACACACATTATAATTTATGCGGAAGACAACTTACATAAACCATTCAATGGTCTCGGGGCCCTTTTCATAAATACAATTTATTTCAGTCTGTTGACTTTGCAAATTGACCTAATCTTAATACAAAATTTCATAAAATAAAAAAATACACTAATGCAGACGCGAACTGATCCCGACCACTCCTCTATTTCATTAACCAACAGATTCCATACGCTTGTTGCCTAACGGGGTATTCTTTTGAGTCCTGAAAAATAATTGCAAATTTTGGGTGAGTTTTGCGAACTCAGTGAGGAACCATCATCGATGGTTCTCTTAATTCATGTAACACATCGATTCACATATCATATATTTTCGCATTGTAACATATTTAAGCACATTGCACAATTTCACTTGAACATAGACAATGTGCCACATTTCATTCGCTGAAACATCTATAACCAATTGAATTCGTAAAACATGCAAACATAAGACAGTTATTTCCTAATTCACATTCAGAAATTACCAAAGAATCACAAGGCAGTTAGCCTTTCATTCATTCAAAGAAGTGCAATCCAACGCATGTGTAATGCGCATGTGACCCTTTCTAATTTATTTCGGTGTTGTGACCGAGCGCCTAAACTGTCCTAATATGGGCGCACTAATCGGTGATCCTGAGGCTCTGAACTGTCCCAGAATGGGCGCATTAATCGGTGAGCCTGTGGCTCTGAATCAGTGTGGGATCAGGGCCCAATACGTTGAGCTTTTAGCTCTCGGTGGCTGCTTCGGTCACAACTGTCATTATCTGATCATTCATTCATGTATGAAATGCATATGTCCCAATTTAGCAATAATTGTATCACAATTCATCCACATGTCATAATTAACATACTCCCGTGTCAACCGGGATATTCTTCAGGACCTGAAAAAATAGATGCAAATTTTGGGTGAGTTTTGCGAACTCAGTGAGAAACCATCATCGATGGTTCACTCAAATCATGCATTACGCCCATGGCGTCTGCGCGATCGAATAATCAATTACCGAAGGCGATCAATAACAATGTCCAAGAATGTAAAACCATTCACGATAATTCATGCCATTACAAAAGCAAGACATGTCACGAATCAATCATTTATGCGAATGCAATGCATATGTGACTCTTTCCGCTTATTCAAGATGTGCCCAAGTGCTCGGTCGGTGTTGGTGGGGACGCGTCGAGATTTTCTCCCTCGGGCTCGAGGCGTCGAAGACAAATATGAGAGCTTGAAGCTCTTATCAAGAATAATAGCAACTGGGGCACGCCCATTATCCGATCATGCAATTATGCATGCGGTGCGATATTCGATGAATGTACGGTGTTTGGCTATAAAGCCCAAAGTAGCGAGAAGTCAATGATATGGCTATAAAGCCCGATCTATCAAGATGTCGATCATTCAAGATGCGAAAATCATACAATACAATCCCATACATGCCAGTAGTCATATAGTGATCATTCAATTCACTTTTGCACGTAACTCACGTTGAGCATGTAAACAACCAAAAATTTGAGAGACCAACTAGGTTACTCACCTATTACTTCCGAGCTAATGTCGGGAAGTCTTTGTGACGTCGGTCAATCGATGCTCCAATTGGCCTCTATATGAATCAGAAAAAGCACGAGTCACTAAATATGAAATTTGTGCTCATGATGATGATATATGCATGTTCATGAGTTCCCGGCCCTAATCTCCCTTTTTTTCCATTATAAAAATTCATCAAAAATTCAGAAACCTATTGGCACTGACGGTGCGCAATTCGGACCTCTATAGGTCCCCAATTAAATAAAATAATGATTAAAAGTTCCGTCACCCGGCCACGCCAATTTCCGCCTAAAATTCCCAATTTCTTATAAAATGAAATTCAATATTCAATGAATCCGATGCCTCTAGAATCAGGTCAATCGGACGTCGGACGGAAAAGCTATTCACGAAAGAAATCAAAATTCAACAAGTAATATATATAAATATTGCCCTTATTTTTCCCTTTATTTTCTGATTTCCAACCAAACTTCCAACACCCATAACTCTTTCTACACATTTCTGAAAATGCAACTATACCTTGTTGGAGAGCTTATGAAAAGCTCTACAATTCTCAAGAAGACCATAAAAATCAATTCCAACCCTAAGGGTGTCAAATATCCCATCAAACCTTCTGCCTACTCAATTCCCATTAACACAGGGCAGTACCTTGACACTTTCATAACTCACTGATTCTTCAGAAATAAATTACCACAAAAATATGGTCAATAAGTTCACATTGTCCTCAACAACTTTCATGAACAATCCAAAATTAGATTCTATTTCTAAGCAAGTCCATTAATTCATTTAATGTTACTGTCCCTGCAATCCTTCAATTTGGGCAGTAACCTTACAACAAGCATATCTCCCTGTACACAAGTCAGTAAAATCAGAACTTTATATCCCTGTAAAGATAACATCTCAAACTTCAATTTTCATGAAGCACTCATCATCCAATTCGATCTCTAACAATTTCAAAACTGTTATGGAAGCTACTGTTATGATCAGTCATTCATAACCTAATGTAGGGTTCATTTTTGAAAAATCATAACTCCCAATTCTGAGTTCTAAAAATTACACACCAAATATCAATTTCAAGGTAATCTCTTCTTCTACAACTTTTCAGAAGCTCACTCACACCAATTCAGTCCACATAAAATGTTAAAATTGCCTCCAATCAGTAAACTCACAAAATCACACTTAAGCTAGGTTTCATCCAAAATGCTCAAAACCAGTCATTAGTAATCAATTCATATCTCCCAATATACAATTCTAAAAATAGCAAGATCAGTAGCAATGGAAATATAATTCCATATTCTACAACTTCCATGGAGACCATTTTCCCTAATTCCATCTCAATTAATTCATAAAAATCAACAAAACTCAGATGTCATGGTTGCGGTTACTGTTCACAGGCAATGGAACAGTAACTTTGCATTCAAAAATTCACCCTTCTATAATTGAAATTTAACAACACCTATTTCACACTAAATTGAAGCCAACATCCCAAAGTTTCAGTGGCAACTGACCTTACCTCATTTGCATTACTACACAATAAATTATGAACAAAACAGTAACATCAATTATAATTCCAATTTTCCAGATTTAAGGTTAACCTTAGTTCAACCACTTCCAATGCCTTTTTCACATCACTAGACATCCAAATAAATACAAATTAAATATTTCTACAGTCATACATATACTAGGGCTAATACTGAAAAATTGGCAGCACTATACTTACACATTTCCATACTTTATTTCATGTATTAGGCATCATAAACATCATTAATAACATCACTTATCACCTATTTTAACTACCATAACCAATTTCCTTACACAAACATACATTAAACCCATTCAAACCTACCCCTTTCATGATCAAATAAGTGCTCAAAGGAAGCCTATAAATGCTTCTAACTACCAAAAGGATAACAACAAATACAACTCTTACCTTAAATGAGTTACAAGCTCTACTTTCCTCCAAGCTCTAAGTTCACACCAACATCTTTTGTTTCAAACCTCATCCACGGTTATGACAAGCATCCCAAAGAGCATCATCAAT
Organism: Erythroxylum novogranatense; assembly: GCA_029891385.1. Classification (NCBI taxonomy): domain Eukaryota; kingdom Viridiplantae; phylum Streptophyta; class Magnoliopsida; order Malpighiales; family Erythroxylaceae; genus Erythroxylum; species Erythroxylum novogranatense. The sequence continues at coordinate 57,437,996 of CM057228.1, read as the reverse complement.
TCAAAGTTTCAACTTAGCTTGTGTATGAAGAAAAGCAAGCAAGGAACTAAGGAGAAGTGTCTTGTAGGAGATAAGTAGAAGAAAATTTCGAAGGAGGAGGAGGATGGTTTCGGAGGATGAACTTTTCAATTTTTAAAAACACTCTTGTTCAACTTTCAAGGAGATAATTTATACACTAAAGAATGATAACCGTATGACAAGGGAGGCTCCAACTTTGAAAGTCGTGGATGATGCATATAAAGAGACAAAATGAAGAGGACACTTGGCATTTTAATTGAGATAAGACAAACATCTAACTAATCTTAATCAATTTAGCACTAAACCCAATTAACCTCTAATCATGGCACTTAAATAATTCCCACAATTATTTATGCACTAATCTTATGCCATTAGGTAATTCCTTTTCAGTACAAAAGACTCACTCACCGTCATTGAATTTTCCTATCCGCAAGAACCCTAAAAATTCCAGAAAAATTCCATAAATTCCTAAAATGGGAAACAATTTATGACACACTCCAAATAATTTTCCAAATACTATTATCCCATAAAATTTCACAAAAGGTCTCAATTTGAAACTTAAGTTTAAAATGTCATGAATGCATGTTATCATGTGCATATGCAAAATACCATCACCATAAAGGCTATATGTTGTATGCACATGCCGAGCTATAATTTAATACTCCTAACCCGTCCCAATTTACTAAAATACCCTTCCCATCGGTGATGGGATGTTACATCTGAGCTGCACTACCATGCGATCTCCTACTCAATGCATCGGCCACCACATTAGCCTTCCCTGGGTGGTACTCGATAGTGCAGTCGTAATCCTTAAGCAGCTCTAACCACCTCCTCTGCCTTAGATTCAGCTCTCGCTGACTCAACAAGTATCTCAAACTCTTATGATCGGTGAAGATCTAGAAGGTCTCCCCATACAGATAATGTCTCCAGATCTTCAAAACAAATACAACTGCTGCTAACTCCAGGTCATGCACAGGATAATTACCCTCATGGGCTCTCAACTGTCTCGATGCATAGGCTATGACTCTCCCATGCTGCATCAGCACATAACCTAAACCCTGATGCGAAGCATCACTGAACACCTCGAATCCTCCTGTTCCAGATGGCAGGGCTAACACCGGCGTCGTCGTCAACTGATGTATCAACTCATCGAAACTCCTCTGACACTCATCTATCCAACTGAAGGCTACTCCCTTCTTCAGAAGTCTTGTCAAGGGGGCGGAGATCACTGAGAACCCCTCGACAAACCTCCTGTAATATCCTGCCAATCCGAGAAAACTCCTCAACTCGACACGCCTCGGAATCTCCCAACTCCTCATCGCTTCTATCTTGTGAGGATCCACCCGACACCCTCACCGACACTATGTGGCCTAGAACACCACTCATCGAGCCAAAATTCACACTTAGTGAATTTGGCATATAACCGTCATTCCTCATGATCTGCAGATTATCCTCGATGCTCCGCATGCTCTGCTCTAGACCTCGAATACACCGTAATATCATCGATGAATACGATCACAAACCGATCTGTATGGCTGAAAATCCTATTCATCAAGGCCATGAAGGCTGCCGGCATTAGTCAACCCAAACGGCATCACTAAGAACTCGTAATGCCCATACCGCCCTAAAAGCGCTCTTAGGCACATCGACCTCTGCGATCCTCAATCGATAATAACCGATCTCAAATCCAACTTGGTGAACACCGAGCTCCTCGCAATCGATCAAATAAGTCATCGATCCTAGGTAGTGGTACTTATTCTTATGAAGAACCTGATTAAGTCATGTGTAATCGATGCAAAGCCTCATAGTCCCGCCCTTCTTCTTCACAAACAACACCGGAGCTCCCCACGGCAAACACTTGGCCCGATGAACCCTTATCCAATAACTCCAAGTCGAGCCTTAAGCTCCTCGGTTCCACCGGTGCCATCCTATACGGAGGTATCGATATAGAGCGGTACTGAACGAGGTCTATCTCGAACTCTGTCTCCCGATCCGGTGGCAAACCTGGTAACTCCTTGGGAAACACATCTGGGAACTCCCTGATCACAGGGACATCCTACAACCTCTGCTGCACTCTAGAGTCCACCACATGCGCCAAATAAGCCTCACAGCCACCCTTCATCAATCTCAAAGCACTCACAAACGAAATCATCCTGGCTGGCACTGCCTGACTAACACCTCAAATCTGACCCTCGCTGACCAGAGACTCCAATACTACCTCCTTGGTATAACAATCCAAAATAGCCCTATGGGCAGTGAGCCAGTCCATCCCCAAAATCAAATCAATCTCCTGAAGGGGTAGCACAATCAAATCTGCACTCAATACCGCTGAATCTACCCGAATCGAGCATCCCCTGCAGATCTCACCTAAAGCAGTGGTACTACCCAAAGGTGTACTCACCTGCAACCCATATCAGAGATCTCCCTACCCACATGCAATCTACATGCCACATGTGGTGCAATAAATGAATGCGTGGACCCTGGATCTATCAATGCATACACCTCCATATCTGAGAGTAGAAGCAAACCTGCAACCACCTCAGGAGAATCTGGCCTCCTGCTGGTCATGGCGTAGACCACAGCACAGGATCAAGGCTGCGCTGTTGCCTCGCCCCTCGGTCCCCACATAGGAATCTCCGCCTCTGCCTTGGGCTCGCCGCCCTAAATCCAGTCCACTCACACGGCTCTGCTCACCGCTGAGCTACTACCACTCTCCCACTAGCAATCGACCGACTCCCAAAGTCAAAGGACAATTCGATCATATGGTCCATCGAACCACAAGCTAAACAAGCTCCGCCACTCGCCAAAGACTTCCACTATGCCTCTTATCACAATGTATACAGACCGGCAAAGCTCGACCGCCTCTCCGCCACCACTATCTGCGCCATCGCTAACCCGCCAAATCTCCTCTCTGAACCGAACCCGATCGTTCAATTCCCGGTGATCCGAATCGCTCGACGTCTGCTCGTGCTCCTCTTGAGCTACCTCGGTCCATCGATCTCTTACCTCCAGATCCTCGACCGGTCTCACCACCTGCCTCAAGAGTCGCCAATCCCGACAAAGACCGATCTCATCTCCACAAAGTGCCCATATCGTACCGAGCTAACTGATACGAATATCCAGATTCAGCCCTCCTCAAATCTCCGCACCTATCACCTCGGAGGCAATCGAAACAGACGACATCGACAAATTTCATTAATCGACCTCATAATCGCCATCACATCGATCCTGCCTCAACTCTAAGAAGTCCCGATCTTCATATCCAAATACTCCTTGGGCATGAAATTGTCTCGAAAGCCCTCGAAAAGTCAGCCAAGTCAACACACACTGCCGTGTAACTACCCGACAGCCTTCCACCATCGATAAGTCGGACCACGGAGCAAAGAAACAAGATAATCGAAGCGCCTCGTGGTCGCAATCCATCTTATCTAGACCCGCTCGGTCCTCTCCAACCAACCTCACCTCGGCAGGTCTCTTCGCCAGAGAAATCGACACCCGCCACGTGGCGATCATACCTCCGCTCCTGCCTCATGGGAACTACCGAGGTCGCCTCAAACATCGCACGTAAGACTCCCTACTCGCTCCGATCGATCTCGTCACCGGTTGATCAACTTGATCACCAAAGATGGATGACCTACAATAGAAATCACAATTCTGATCAATTTCTTGCTTTTCTTACGAAATTCAAGCCTAAAATATACTATGCTCAAAAGATGTCAAACCATGCTCTGATACCACCTAATGTAGCGCCCCCTCACCTAGAGTATACACCGGGTCGCCCGTAGGTCGTACCGATGCACAACCTACGACGAGGGTGCACTACAAAACGATCATTTCTATAACCTCATGGCATCCATACAAAGAAGGCAGTAATATCAAATTCGCTAGAATTTAAAACCAAAAGATTCATTTCCATTCATTCATGAAACCGTCAATACATCATCAATCATATATATATACATCTGTACGACCCAAAAAGGACTAACATAGCTCCTACATAAGTCATCCACAAAATACCCCCAAAAGATCCCCAATGACAGACACAGGCCAGCTCCTCTCGCAAGACACACAGAGGATAAATCTCACCGATCGGAGCTAGAAGTCAAACTATCTCTCGTCACGAAAATAGTCGCAATTTGGGTGAGTTTATAACTCAATGAGTAACCATCATCGATGGTTCACTCAACTCATGCATAGCCAAACAATCATATAATATCGTATAATATCACATTCAAGAAATCACATGCAATAATTTCACATTTATAAGGCGGTATGCCTTTCACACAATCGCATATAAACATTCATATATGCAATGTGCATATGACTCTTTCATTTTCTTTCATTGTTGTGACCGCTACCGAGCTCATATACGCTGAGCCATAGGCTCAGAAACATTGGGCTCAAAAGCCCTAATCCGCTGAGCGAAGCTCGCAAATCGTTAGCACGAAGCCTCGTGGCGTTGAGCTTAAAACTCTCATATACAAGTGGTTGCACCGTCACAACCGCTTTTTATCTGATCATATCATATGCATGTATGCACATGTCCACTTTACAATACATGCATCATATTAGAATCCCATATACCTAATTCTCACCATTTGAAATCAATTATGAACAATTTATGCACAATCAACACTTCTATATCACATTCAAATATCCCAACACCCGTGATCCTAATCAATCAAATCAAACACATATAATCCGTCCTTAACTCCACATGGCATATTTGCATAAAATTAAACACATAAAGGTTGAGAAACCAACTAGGTTACTCACCTCGTAACTTCCGAAACTATCGCCGGAAGTCTCGCCACGTCGATGATCGGCGATCCACTTGAGCCGCTATAACAATCAAAATATAAATAATATTATAAATGTACCAATTCTAATGTCCAATGATGCATAAGAATCGAATAATGTACGTCTTATACGCTTTATGACATTTCCACACAAATCCAAATTTCCGACCTCAATCTCAATTCCCAAATTCATAATTTCCAAATTGAATTTAATCCATAATTAATTGAACCATCAAATTCCTAAATCCCATTCTCTAAATCCTCCAATTTCAATTTTTCAGCATTCCTCGCCGCGGCGAGTACCCATTTCTAGCCACGTTCGCCGCGGCATAACTCGCCTCGCCGCGGCGCCTCACGCATCTCTCGTCGCGACGTACACATCGCCAGACGCTATGACGCGCGCCGTCCATCCTCGTCGCTGCAACGCTTTCCACGCACGTCGTCAAGGCATGGCATTCTGCTGCCACAAGCGCATGCATCAGAACACGCCTGTAAAACCCAGAAAATCTCAGATTCTCGACAGCAATCAGCACCAAATTCAGGTTTTCTCCTCACAAATCACTCCTAAATAATTCCACACATATCATACAACTAATTCTTAGCTTCTATTTCATCAAACAATCATTTTCCCCAAATCTAAACCCTAAAATCACCGAGAACCCCTATCGGAAACCTAACTCACAAATCCTTTAATATACCAACTAAATCATTCAAATAACTTTATAAATCAACTAATCAAACCAAAAGAGACAAGATAGAAGTAACTTACTTGATTTATAACCTCAAATCTTCAATGATTTCTCAACTCCAAGATCATCGACACCCACGGCTATCACCAAGTAAAATTCCATCAACTTCTTCTCTATTCTTCTCCAAGCCAAAGGAATGATCAATGACAAAGGAAGAAAGCAATTGGCACAAAGAAATCGAGTAGCAATCCAAAGAAAGAAGATCACGAAGAAGAAGAAAGCATCGTGGAAGAGAAAGATTTCAAAGGGTAAGGGTTTAAATATCAAAGGAACAAGGGCTTGTTTGGCTAATAGAATTTCCACCAGTCCAAATCCGAACAGCCTCAAACTAAATTTCGAATTCTAATTTCTCCCGAATTCCAATGACTAAGCCCAAATTCCTAAATTCTAATTTCTAGCCTGTCTGTGCCATTGGATAATCAATTTCGGAACCGAAAATCCAATCAATCAGTCCTCGATCAATTTTTCGGTCCGGGCCTATTTCTCCGAAAATTCCAGAAAAATTCCTATAAATCCTCAAAAATAGAAAACTAATTATCATATACTCCAATTTCATAATTCAACTTCTTAACATCCATTTCTAATTCAAATTCAATCATAGAGCCTATTTTGACCAAATTCTCACACCTGACCTAATCATATCCAAATTCAAATTATCCAAATCAAATCGGAAATGTGTCATACATGTATGTACGTACAAATGCCAATTATGCTATAAATAAATCATGCATGAACATGCCAGATACGAATGCAATGAACTGTACACATCCCATCGGTAACGGGATGTTACGCATTCAACCACTTTCCCATGTCATCAGACCTTAGTCCGGCATTCAACATTCAAGTTGAGAAATCATACTTTTAGTCATGCAAATGTGCATTCAGATCAGATTAACAATCACATTAAGTACACTTAGTTCAGCTCATTCATATACAAGTAGCACTTCAATACCCCATTCAAAAATCACATCTTCGGACCTTCTATCTGACAACCAACATAATCAATCACATTCAGAAAATCAATCAATAGTCAATTCATACACAAATTCAAATAATGAAATAAGATCATCTAGGTCTACTCATAGTACGCTCCAATTTAGCAAGTTCTTCCAAGATCTAGAAACTTCTTAATATGGGCGCGTATCCTGGACATTGACATTATGTCGTCCATACAATGCACATACATTAATACTTGCACAATTATAACCATTCATATATTGCACACATGTGTATGACAATGCATATTCATGACAATCCCGGGTATCTTCCCTCTAATACAGCCCAAAGTCATTCTTATATGAAAACTCGACTAAGTATAAATTATACTTAGGTTTATGCCTCACTAAACCTATTAAAATCTCCATTTCTTTCTCATTGATTCACTTCAGAAATTTCCAAATCATATTTTTGGGTCTATCTTTCACATCAAAATAGAAAGCGAAACTGATATGATTTTATCATACTCTTTTTGAGAAAAGTGTTCCTCTATGTCTTATATTTCTATAGACACCAAAATCACTCAATTCGGTTTAGTACTTTGAAAGATATGCCTCAATCACTTTTAGACTGCTCTAATCCAAAACAGTGTACTATATCCATCTTCAATCTAGAAATTCAATATTTTAGACACTGAATCAGAATTCGACTTCTTAAGACCATTTGTAGAGTCATATCTCTAGGTTACTCCAATTTAAAAATCACTTCATTTGGAATCCTATAGATCCAATTATAAGTAAAACATTGAAGTATGCTCAGTAAAACTAATCCCATTTACACTGCCCCTACAGACTCCCATACTTTCATTTGATCAATCTCTTCCAATTCAATATCAATTAATACCAATTTTCATGGAGATGTAGTAAAATGTGTTAGGAACTTATTGCTTCAAGAACCAAGTCATTTGGAGGTCTAGAGAAAGAGTTATGGTCAAAAGAAGCAACCAAGTTTAAGACCTCAATTAAATTGAACCTAGTTTGGCGTGAATGCCATAACGTTTTCCACAAATTTCTTATCCCTTTCATTGTTCGACCATTTGAAAGAACACATCTAGATCTAAAACTTTTATGAAGACACAAAGTCGATATTCGGCCTCTAAAATGGTCAAAAATCATGATTTCCCAAGTTGTCCCGTGAATGTCCGTTAAACAGACCTGCATGTCCGTTTAACGCACATGAATCGACCAAACAGCCCCATTTCATCCGAAAAATTCCGTTGAATGGACTTCCATTTCCATTTAACGGACATACACTGCCCCAAGGGTGTTTTTACACCCGATAAGGTCCGTTTAACAGACATATATCTCCAAAACCTTCCTCCAAAGCCTCTTCCAAGGTTCCTACACTTATTCTAACATCATATAAACCCATATACTTCTCAAATTCACCTCTTTTAGCACAAAACCACTTCATATCAACTCAAACACCAATTAGATTTCATTAAACTCTCAAATTTCACTTATTTGTTTCATCATTTCTATCATATTTTGCCATACAACAATTCCTATCCTTCTTTTTCCATAACCTATCTTATTCCTACAAATCAAGCGCTTCAAATTCAAAATCCAACATCTCAAGGTTATAAATTCTTCATGCATCCCTCAAGCTTAGTTCAACAACATCCTTACTTCAATTCAATTTCGTATTTGCTTGTAATCACCCAATGTACAACATAAACATAGACATTCATCCAAGTTTTTGCAACATTCAGTTCTCATTTTCACATCAAAATTTGAGACTCTTAGGAGCACAATTTATAATCGATGTCTTCATAAGAAAGATAGACAAATGACTCTAGTTTAATCCAAATAAAAATCAACTCAATTAGGTAACTACAGAACAATTTATGGCTAACACAAAAGTATATCAGTAAAATTTTTCCTGCTACAATTTTCCAGATTTTTTTCCAACTTCTAAGAAATTACCTCTAACTCATCTTATACCTAACTTTTCTCTTCCATTTCACTTCCTCATCACTCCCTCATCACTCCCTCATCACTCCCTATCCAAATCAATGTCATATATCAATCACAAACAAATTATGATCTAGCATGATCATAAAAAAAAAACAGAGCATATACATATATATCCATTCATAAGAAATTTTATATACTCATCCAAACATCCTTATATGCAAAAATTTAACTTCCATAGCATCTCTATAACACATTATATATATCATTAATCATCATACACAACCAAAAGCAAGAACTTTACCTAAGCTTTCCATCAATGATGACCTATATAGATACAATTCACATAATCAAATCATCAAAACTCCATTTACCCTCCATTCTAGCATAAACCAAACTCTTTATCAAGGTCATTCCACCTTTCTACTATATCTATAAATCATCACCCATCAATAACACAAATTTTTAAACCCCCCCTTCACTATACATGACACCCACATACCCAAAATCTCATCTCATGCAATTTAACATCTAAATATCTTCACAATAGCTTCATTTAACCAAAACCCATGATAATTTGGCAAGATACTTACTTGATTTAGCTTCCATCATTCAAACTCTTTAAGATCTCACTTAACCCTAGATCCCCCTCATACACATGCATCATCATTTGAGGGTGGTAGGGTTGGGTGTTTAGTAAGAAATGAAGAGGAAAATAATTCTTGAAAAAGCAAAGTGAAAAGCTCAATATGATGAGGGTGAGAATGAAGGGTCGTGAGGGAGAAAGAGAAAGAATGATGAAGATGAAGAAAGGAAGAAGAAGAAGGTGGAGGAGTGGGGCACGAAATTAACAAGTGAAAGACCATAAGTATTGGTCTTTCACTTAAGAATTTCGTGTGTGAAACAAGTGGTGTGGTAAGTGACACATGTCACTTGCCACATGTCGCTTTCTCATTGCTCCAATTGGTCCTCTATAATAACTATTCTATTTGTCTCCAATTTTTTTCTTCAATTGTCTCCCAAATTTTCAATGACACCTGTCAATAAATCCTATGATCATGGATCCAAAATTCCAATGCGATTTGACAATACATTCTACTACCATTTATTATTTAGTCTGCCACTCGACATTTTTTCTCTAGTCCAAAATTTCCCCCCAAAAATTTCAAAAAATTTTCCTAAAATTCTCTAAAAATTCTAAAACAACAATTTCACTCCCCAAATAAATTTTCAAAAACAAAACGAAATTCGCAAGAACAATCACATCTATTCACAATTATACCCGGAATGTCAATGAATGCATGTAGAATTTTGGTTATGTGCGAAGATCCACTATTTATGTGCATGTCCACCTTATGGAATGCATGAGCATGAGATGTGCTATCCCAATTTCTCCAATTAGTCTCACATGTACCAAATTTATAAGGTTCTAACCCTTTGGATGGAATCGGGATGTTACAACTCTCCCCTCCTTAAAGAAATTTCGTCCTTGAAATTAATATCTGAATAAGGAATAAAGTAGGGTACTATTAGCTCATATGCTCCTCCGTTTCCTATTCCACTACACCCCTCGAATATTTTCTTTCAAAAGACCACAGTTGATAAATTCAATCGGTCTCTCAGTCCCTTATTTAGATACTGCACTTAATTATTTTCTTGATATGCTTAAAATTACTCAAACTTTCACTTCCAATTTTAATAACACACATATCTCGAATCATAACAATGCTTTCTAACCATATCCATATAACACTGTGTGAATCCGAAACATCCTTTATGATTAAGACTAACTCTCAAATCCATAGTCCTATTCTCACCATAGTTTGGTATAGACCAATTTATGTCGAACTTAGTTTTCCCCTAACTATACCTTTATCTCCATCTTAGTGCACCTTGGCAGAGGTGATACTCTTCAAAGTATTTCATCTTTAGCTTACTGTTTTACATTTCTTTAGTGTCAGAACGCTTAGTTCTGATATTCATCTCATGATATTCCATAACCTCGATGTTGATCCACTTAACTCATTCGTCATTAACTGAGATCACTTAACCCTTATAACAAATTCCTTTCGCTCATCAATGTTATCTCACATCAATTATGGCCTTCTACCATTTTTAGGCCCTGTTCATTCCAATGTAGGGGTGAACGACTCCTTTTTGTTGTATAACAACTTATACACTATTCTAATTGTATCACCAAGATAACAATTGATCTATCTGCAGTCAATTTGAACTGTACATTAATCTCATATTTCTATGAACTCCAAAAATATACGCTTTACCCATGTCTCCATTAGTCAAGACTATTGGTAACTCAAACGTATAATTACTCAGTTTTTCATTCTTAGCCATCAATTGTACTTTCGATGTACTCCTCCTAGGACATATAGCTTCGATGGTTTCTTATGTTTTCTCTAATAGTCTCTTTATCAGATATTACACATACTTCTGGATCTATTTTCAATTCTTGGATAAGGTTCACAATTTTCTAAATCCTCAATTTGGGCTTTGCCAATCTTTTTATACCTTTCAATAGCTAAAAAAATAAAATACTTCCTTTTTGCCCCTTTTTTGGTCGACATTCTGCGCTCATTACATTGGGTTTGATAACCTCCAAATTTATGATACTATGCTATTGAATTTCCATTCAATACATTGAATTGCAACACTAGCTTCATTAGGAAGCACTCATTTACACCATCCCTTTCAACTCTATCAAACTCACTAATTACTTCAATCTTTACCGATTTGAATATTCATATATACCTCAAAAAGGTTTCTATACATATAGTGTCTCCACGCTTTTAAATCAATTACCATTACAGCAAATTCCAAGTCATACATCCAAATTCAGCCCATGAGGTTATAAGTGTCCCTAGGTACACAAAATCCCTTGATACTATTACAATAGATTGTATCTCAATCTTTACTGGAAACCTTCATTACGTACTACAAAATCTCCAAATCGGAGCGGTACACTTAGCATTGGGGTTCTAAAATTCCTCAAAAATTCTTTTTACATTAATCACTAATACGAATTACATATTTTTCCTCAAATATTTAAAATTTCCTCTCACTTTGTTTTCCAACACTGTCACAATACCATGTATGGTCATAATCACTAGTTGATAAAATTTTGTTTGGATCATTTGAACCTCTAATAACATAATGTCGTCGGGGACATCGTGTACTCCAACCGATATAACCTAAGACTCTTTATGCCCATAATTTGTTTTGGTAACTCTTTCAATAACTAAGTCATCATTACAATAATACTATCACATGTCATTCTCATTTTCTCAATTAACTCCCTTTCTCAAGTGATTTCCTCAATTCATTCGATTTCCTGTCATTCAATCTTGACTTATTCTAATGTTTGTTCATTTATACCAATCCCAAATCAAACATAACTTCCTTTGTTGGTAACACATCCATCATATATAATTTGTGTCTCCCAAACATATTTACACAGACTATAAAGTTAACCTAAATTCTCCTCACATTAGCGAGAGCGTCCCTTTCGAATTCAAAAATCCACTTATATAGTTGGGTACTTTACCACAACAAAATGCATTCACTATTGGACCCCGAACTTTCGGTGAAAATTTGAAATAATAAAATGAATTCAATGAGTATTTTCGGATATGAATTGTGTTATAGATGCTTTGTGCCTTAAGAATTTATGAGAAAAAGAATTGATTAGTTTTGATGACTTCGATGATTGAGTAGTCCTGTGTGGATTATGAGAGTAAAATGAATGAGTGATTGAAATAGAAGTTGAAAATCAAGAAATAGAAAGTGAAAGTGTAAAATTTTGAATAAATTAGAAAGTTTGACTTTTTTGAGTAGAGAGTTGACTTTTTGATTTAGGTAGATTTTGAGGAAATGATCTTCATGAAATTTGTAGATTATGTTGAGAGCTTTCTGTAGCCATAAAGTTTGACAGTTTTCGATATCGGAATCAAAAGTTATGGGATTTCGAAATTAAGTGTATTTGGCGTTGTTTTGAAAAGATACTATGAAGTATAGATTTGTGTGTATTGTGCTTTGAGGCCGATCGTCATACTGATGTTGTTTGAATTGGAGTAAATAGTTTACGTGAAAGTTATAAAGAATTAGAATAGCTTTAAATTGATGCATAATATGAAATTTTTAGGTGTGGAGGCTGAAAGATGTGAAATTGTGAAGTTTGAATGTTGTTTAGTATGAAAATTTTCAAACAGTTGCTTCGATTTGGATTTTGACCCTCATTGATGTAGAATTTGTTCATAGGGTCTTAATGAAAGTTGTAGCTCATGTTTCCAGCTTTCTAACACCATAAAGTATGCAATTTTTCGATATCGGGGAAAGAAGTTATGATAATTTGAAGTTTGGATATTACTTAGGTGATTGCTAACAGGGCAGAAACTTTGATTGACAAATTGACTTAGCTAGAGGTTGAAGTTGCTTTGGAGTTCTTCATGAACATTGTAGAGCTTGTTTTATCTTTCCATTGATATAAAGCACGAAAATATTGGACAAGGGAGTAGAAAGTTATGATTTTTGGAAGTTCTGATGCTGTTTAGTGTGAAGCCGATCGACCAATCACTTTTTGTGGAGTTTTTGATCCATTCAGAGGTCAATCTGACTTTTTGTGGTGTTTTCCAACGGTACCAAGTTTATCAAATGTGGAGTTCGGAGTCAAAAGATATGAAGGTCGGAAGTTAGGAGGTCGGATCGCTAAGTTTATCGCACCTCATACGCTTTTTCGAAGCGAAGCGCAGCCGTCGGCCCTTCGGTCGTTCGGGCGAGCGAGGTGCCCATGTACCGGTCGATCGCCCACGAGGTCGATCGGCCGCTAGGTAGATTTTCAAATTAATCGACCTCCCTTCACTCTTTTGGCCATAACTTCTTCGTCCGACCTTCGATCGACTCGATTTTTGAAGCGTTGGATTTGTAAGACATTTTTTCATATTTCCATACTAGATTGATCAGTTTTGGCATTAAATTGAAAAAGGTTGATTACATCAAAGTGAGCTGATCGGCTGTAAAAGTTTGAACAGGGTTCGGTATTTTGGAGATATCTCGATCAGTAGAGCTCCGATCGATCTGATTCTTTTTGCAAATTAAACTAGAGATATGGGGCTACAAATTTTATGAAGGATCCAATCAACAATGTAGCCTCTAAGACTTTCAATTTCTAATTGGAGTTAAGTGTAGTGTTCAGTCTCAGTCTTGAAATGGTCTGAACAGACTTCAGTATTTTGTAGATATCTTGAGCTATAGAGCTCCGATTGAGTTGATTCTTTTTTCCAATTAAACTAGAGACATAGATTTACAAATTTTATGAAGAAGCCAATTGACAATTTAGCCTCTAAGACTTTCAATTTGGGATCGTAATTAGGTGTAGTGTTTAGTTTCAGTTTTGTAATGGTCTGAACATCATTCGGTAGTTTGGAGATATTTCGAGCTATAGAGCTCCGATCGATCTGATTCTTTTTGCTAATTAAACTAGAGACATGGGGCTACAAATGTTCTGAAGAAGCCGATCGATAATTTAGCCTCTAAGGCTTTCAATTTCAGATCAGAATTTAGATGTAGTGTTCAGCCTCGGGTCTGAAGAACAGACTTCAGTATTTTGGAGATATCTTGAGCTATAGAGCTCCGATCGATCCGATTCTTGAAGCGATGGATTCGTAAGACATAGAGGGACGTTTCTATAAAGTTTTTAAGGCAAAAAGTAAGGCGCAATTTTAGAAGTTTACTTAAAGGGTTAAGTTTATAGGCTTAAATGGAGGGGCTTATGGGTCATTCCTCAGTCATTTAATGACATGGCAAGATTGTGGTCCTTTATAAGGAGAGAATGCACGACACTTAGATAGAAAAACAGCAAGAGAAGAAAAGAAAGAAGAGAAAGAGAGGAGAATGAGAGAAGCTTCGGTGATGGAGAAAAGAGAGAGAAAGCATAGGGTTTTCGATTTTCGGGAGATTTCAAAGGAGTTTTGAGTTGATTCAAGGGAAAAAGGATGGAAGATGATGAAAGCTTCCTTCCAAACTAAGATATATCCGAAAATGGTGAAGGATGAGGTAAGATCCGAAATTTTGATTTGTGAATTTTGGAAGATTTTTAGTTTAGAATCATGGAAAATGATATGGGTTTGTGTATTATGAAGTCAATTTTGGTGATTGCTTAGTATTATGGGTTTAATTTTGGATGGAAATTAATTAGGGTTATGCCCAATTTTGTGAATTGGGGATTTTGAAAATTGATGATTCAGATAGCTGGATCTTATGTGGAATTAGTGTTTTCTAAGTTCAATTTTAAGGATTATGTTATTTATGAGGTTGAATTTGTGTGACATTGGTGTAGGAATTTTTCAATTGGAAGAATAAAAAAAGAAATGGTCAAATTGAAGCATTGGACAAGCTTCAAGCATGGAAATGAGGTGAGTACCTGTTTATAATAGAATTTATAAGCCACTACTGCTTTCTTTAAACAAAGAGATTTTCTAATTTCAATTGCATCATAAATGTTGCATCATTGTATGAATGATTTGAAAAATCATTATTGATTCAATACATGAACTTTTGATGAATTGCAAAATACATTTGTGTTATGCCTCGAAAGATTTCATGGCATTTTGTATATTCGGAAAAGATCATTCGATAAATGATCTTGAAGCATGAAATTTGATTGTGATTGGGCAAGAGAGAACCTGTTTCGTTAGTCTTGTGCACGATGACCCGTAGCCTTCTCCCGGCTGCCCGCTTGAGGCCACAAGATCCTGAGAAATCGGACTCGTTGTGTTACGGTGTAAACCGTTTTCTTTAAGGAACTCTCGAGTCAATTGTTGTGTATTGTATATGTGATTTGCCACTGCATCTATGAATTGTCAAGGTGATGCATTTATGTTTTGTAACCTATACGTTTTTCAAATTGCGATTTTGAATACAGCAAGAAAAGAACTTTTTGAAAATGTGCTTTACGAATTTCAAAGAAACACTTTCTGAGACCAGAAAAGAAAAAGAATTTCAAGGGTTTTGCTTATTTATTTGTTATAAACTGTTACCCACGAGCTATAAGCTCACCCTCCTTCATTCCCATCCACAGGTGATGAGAAGAAGATCGGGTGAAGAAAATTGAAGGTTTTTGTTTGTATGTGTGCATATTGTTTTGTTTGTAAGATAGATTGTTGTTGAGAATTCTGCGATCATTGGATTTGTGTATATATTCGGATTTTGGATATTGGTATTGTATTATGGCTTGGAATGCCATTAAGGTTTTGTAAGTAATTAATTTATGATGTGTATGGATTATGAAATTGTGTATGGATATGGAATGTGGATTTGCATACTGAATTGAGATGAGATGAATATGAATGGTCTTGTATATAAATTGTGTTGTTGAATTTGAGTTTTGATTGAGATTATAGAATTGATGAATTCTAGATTGGAAAGGGTACGACTTTGTATGAGATTGAGTAAAATGGAAAAGAAAAAAAAAGTTATACCGGATTTGATTGGTTTAGAATAGATGTCTTAAGGTTTCCAACGCGATGCTTTTCCTAAAATATTTGTTCACGGATATCAGAAATTGGTTTCGATTCGCTTTGATATGATGTTTGCTTCGTTTTGATTTGCTTCCGATTCTTTCACTTTGAGATTGGATTTGCTTTTGTGTTGTAAATACCATTTTTCGCTTTCGCTTATCATTTTGCTTCCGCTTTATGTTCCTTTCTTTCGATTTTGTTAGTTTCTGTTTTCGTTTCGTTTTTTGGTTGGGGTCCGATCTCGAGATCGGGTCCCAACATTTATGGTATCAGAGTGCCAGTAATAGGATCTTACATGGGCACATGTGTATAAGTGATATGCATGAGGAATTGACCAGAGTTTGAAAGGATAAAATTTAAATTAGTAAGAATGTGATATTGATGTGAATAACCTAACATGTATTTGGAGTATAAGAATGTTTTGATTAAGGTGTCGAAAGCGTGACTGGTGATAAAAGAATGTGATAATGGAGATTAAGGTTCGAATTTCACGATGAATTTGGATGAATTCCTTTCGGATATATATATATATGAGATGTAATATAGGATACGTGAAAGATGAGTTGAATGATAGAGATATAAACATATATATGGAAGTTCAAAAGGATTAAATTGAAGGGTATTGATCCATATTAAGGTTATTAAGAATTGGACCATTGACTTGTGTAAATCTATTAAGAAATATTGATATGATATGATATTGGTGGTATTTGATACAAGAAGTGATAAATTGTGAGTAAGTTGAGAAATATATATGATGAGGAATTAGTTAAGAAAGTGATTGAATATGATTATATCGCAGAAATTATTTGAGAGAATAAGTTACTTGGTGATTATTCAGATAGGAATTTCGAGGGCGAAATTCTTTTAAGAGGGGGAGAATTGTTGGACCCCGAACTTTCGGTAAAAATTTGAAATATTAAAATGAATTCAATGAGTGTTTTCTGATATGAATTGTGTTATAGATGCTTTGTGCCTTAAGAAAATTTATGAGAAAAAGAATTGATTAGTTTTGATGACTTCGATGATTGAGTAGACTTGTGTGGATTATGAGAGTAAAATGAATGAGTGATTGAAATGGAAGTTGGAAATCAAGAAATAGAAAGTGAAAGTGTAAAATTTTGAAGAAATTAGAAAGTTTGACTTTTTGGTATAGAGAGTTGACTTTTTGATTTAGGCAGATTTTGAGAAAATGATCTTCATGAAATTTGTAGATTATGTTGAGAGCTTTCTGTAGCTATAAAGTTTGACAATTTTCGACATCGGATTCAAAAGTTATCAGATTTCGAAATTAAGTGAATTTGGCGTTGTTTTGAAAAGATACTATGAAGTATAGATTTGTGTGTATTGTGCTTTGAGGCCGATCGTCATACTGATGTTGTTTGAATTGGAGTAAATGGTTTACGTGAAAGTTATAGAGAATTAGAATAGCTTTAAAGTGATGCATAATATGAAATTTTTGGGTGTGGAGGCTGAAAGATCTGAAATTATGAAGTTTGAATGTTGTTTAGTATGGAAATTTCCGGGCAGTAGCTTCGATTTGGATTTTGACCCTCATTGATGTAGAATTTGTTTATAGGGTCTTAATGAAAGTTGTAGCTCATGTTTCCAGCTTTCTAACACCATAAAGTATGCAACTTTTCGATATCGGGGAAAGAAGTTATGATAATTTGAAGTTTGGATATTGCTTAGGTGATTGCTAACAGGGCAGAAACTTTGATTGACAAATTGACTTAGCTAGAGGTTGAAGTTGCTTTGGAGTTCTTCATGAACATTGTAGAGCTTGTTTTATATTTTCATTGATATAAAGCACGAAAATATTGAACAAGGGAGTAGAAAGTTATGATTTTTGGAAGTTCTGATGCTGTTTAGTGTGAAGTCGATCGACCAGTCACTTTTTTTGGAGTTTTTGACCCATTCAAAGGTCGATCTGACTTTTTGTGGAGTTTTCCAACAGTACCAAGTTTATAAAATTTGGAGTTCGGAGTCAAAAGATATGAATGTCGGAAGTTAGGAGGTCGGATCGCGAAGACGATCGATCTTCATGAAAGATGATCGATCCGCTACCATTCGGCGAAGCGCAGATCTCGATCGTTCGCCGACGTCGAGGCGAGCAAGGCGCCCACGCGTTGATCGATCGGCCCGCGGGGTAGATTTTCAGCCGACCGACCTCCCTTCACTCTTTTGGCCATAACTTCTTCGTCCAACCTCCGATCGTCCCGATTTTTGAAGCGTTGGATTCTGAAGACATTTTTCTATCTTTCCACACTAGATTGCGGAATACAAATTTACACAAAATACTAAAATACTGAATGCAGACGCAACTGATCCCGACCTCATCTCTCACTCATCAACAGATGTTATACGCCCGTTGCCTAACGATATATTCTTCTGAGTCCTGAAAAATAATTACAAATTTTGGGTGAGTTTTGCAAACTTAGTGAGTGACCAAAATCGATGGCTCACCCAATCATATAATACATATCACAACATTACACATTTTGCACTTATCGTTCAATACAATATAGTCCCTTATTTTATGCAGATACAGTGCACATGAGACTCACTTTCTATTTGTTATTTTGTTATGACCGAGTGCCTAAACTGTCCCTTGTAGGGTTCATTAATAACTGTCCCATATAGGGCTCATTAAACGTTGAGCCTAAGGCTTTGATTCACTTTTAAGCTCAAACCTCATTTTCACACGTTGAGCTTTAAGCTCTAATCGTTGGCTACTCTGGTCGCAACTACCATTATATTTCATGCATTCATGGTATGGAATGCATCACTCACATTTGCATAAACACATTCAATCACTTTCCCATGTCATCGGACCTTAGTCCGGCATTCAACATTCAAGTTGACAAACATACTTTTAGTCATATGCAAGTGTGCATTCAGATCAGATTAACAATCACATTAAGTACACTTAGTTCAGCTCATTCAGATACAAGTAGCACTTCAATACCCCATTCAAAAATCACATCTTTGGAACTTCTGTTTGGCAACCAACATAATCAATTACATTCAGAAAATCAACCAATAGTCAATTCATACCCAAATTCAAATAATGAAATAAGACCATCTAGGTCTACTCACAGTACGCTCCAATTTAGCAATTTCTTCCAAGATCTAGAAACTTCTTAATATGGGCGTGTATCCTGCACATTGACATTATGTCGTCCATACAATGCACATACATTAATACTTGCACAATTATAACCATTCATATAATGCACACATGTGTATGACAATGCATATTCATAACAATCCCGGGTATTTTCCCTCTAATACAGACCAAAGTCATTCTTATATGAAAACTCGACTAAGTATAAATTATACTTAGGTTTATGCCTCACTAAACCTATTAAAATCTCCATTTCTTTCTCATTGATTCACTTCAGAAATTTCCAAATCATATTTTTGGGTCTATCTTTCACATCAAATTAGAAAGCGAAACTGATATGATTTAATCATACTCTTTTTGAGAAAAGTGTTCCTCTATGTCTTATGTTTCTATTGACACTAAAATCACTCAATTCGGTTTACTACTTTGGAAGATATGCCTCAATCACTTTTAGGATGCTCTTATCCAAAAATAGTGTACTATATCCATCTTCAATCTAGAAATTCAATATTTTAGACACTGAATTAGAATTCGACTTCTTGAGACCATTTGTAGAGCCATATCTCTAGGTTACTACAATTTAAAATTCACTTCATTTGGAATCCGATAGATCCAATTATAAGAAAAACATTGAAGTATGCTCAATAAAACTAATCCCATTTACACTGCCCCTACAGACTCGCATACTTTCATTTGGTAAATCTCTTTCAATTCAATATCAATTAATACCAATTTTCTTGGAGATGTAGTAAAATGTGTTAGGAACTTATTGCTTCAAGAACCAAGTCATTTGGAGTTCTAGAGAAAGAGTTATGGTCAAAAGAAGCAACAAAGTTTAAGACCTCAATTAAATTGAACCTAGTTTGGCGCTAATGCCATAACTTTTTCCATAAATTTCTTATCCCTTTCGTTGTTAGCTCATTTGAAAGAGAACATCTAGATCTAAAACTTTTATGAAGACACAAAATCGAGATTCGGCCTCTAAAATGGTCAAAAATCAAGATTTACCAATTTGTCCTGTGAATGTCCGTTAAAGGGACTTGCATGTCCATTTAACGGATATGAATCGACCAAATAGCCCCATTTCATCCGAGAAAGTTCGTTAAACGGACTTCCATAACCGTTTAACGGACATACACTGCCCCAAGGGTGTTTTTACACCCGATAAGGTCCGTTTAACGGACCTAATGTCCGTTTAACAAATATATATCTCCAAAACCTTCCTCCAAAGCCTCTTCCAAGGTTCCTACACTCATTCTAACATCATATACACCCATACACTTCTCAAATTCACCTCTTTTAGCACAAAACCACTTCATATCAACTCAAACACCAATTAGATTTCATTAAACTCTCAAATTTCACTTATTTGTTTCATCATTTCTATCATATTTTGACATACAACAAATCCTATCCTTCTTTTTCCATAACCTATCTTATTCCTACATATCAAGCGCTTCAAATTCAAAAT
This sequence comes from Erythroxylum novogranatense, assembly GCA_029891385.1. NCBI lineage: Eukaryota > Viridiplantae > Streptophyta > Magnoliopsida > Malpighiales > Erythroxylaceae > Erythroxylum > Erythroxylum novogranatense. The sequence continues at coordinate 57,417,394 of CM057228.1, read as the reverse complement.
CCAACATCTCAAGTTGATAAATTCTTCATGCATACCTCAAGCTTAGTTCAACAACATACTTACTTCAATTCAATTTCCTATTTTCTTATAATCATCTAATGCACAACATAAACATAGACATTCATCCAAGTTTTTGCAACATTCAGTTCTCATTTTCACATCAAAATTTGAGACTCTTAGGATCACAATTTATAATCGATGTCTTCATAAGAAAGATAGCCATATGACTCTAATTTAATCCAAATCAAAAATCAACTCAATTAGGTAACTACAAAACAATTTATGGCTAACACAAAAGTATATCAGTAAAATTTTTCCTGCTACAATTTTCCAAATTTTTTTTCCAACTTCTAACAAGTTACCTCTAACTCATCTTATACCTAACTTTTCTCTTCCATTTCACTTCCTCATCACTCCCTCATCACTCCCTATCCAAATCAATGTCATATATAAATCACAAACAAATTATGATCTAGCATGATCATAAACAAAAAACAGAGCATATACATATATATCCATTCATAAGCAATTTTATATACTCATCTAAACATCCTTATATGCAAAAATTTAACTTCCATAACATCTCTATAACACATTATATATATCATTAATCATCATACACAACCAAAAGCAAGAACTTTACCTAAGCTTTCCATCAATGATGACCTATATAAATACAATTAACATAATCAAATCATCAAAACTCCATTTACCCTCCATTCTAGCATAAACCAAACTCTTTATCAAGGTCATTCCACCTTTCTACTATATCTATAAATCATCACCCATCAATAACACAAATTTTTACACCCCCCCCCCTTCACTATACACGACACCTACATACCCAAAATCTCATCTCATGCAATTTAACCTCTAAATATCTTCACAATAGCTTCATTTAATCAAAACCTATGATAATTTGGCAAGATACTTACTTGATTTAGCTTCCATCCTTCAAACTCTTTAAGATCTCACTTAACCCTAGCTCCCTCTCATACACGTGCATCATCATTTGAGGGTGGTAGGGTTGGGTGTTTAGTAAGAAATGAAGAGGAAAATAATTCTTGAAGAAGCAAAGTGAAAAGCTCAATATGATGAGGGTGAGAGTGAAGGGTCGTGAGTTAGAAAGAGAAGGAACGAAGAAGATGAGAAGAAGAAGAAGGTGGAGGAGTGGGGCACGAAATTAACAAGTGAAAGACCATATGTATTGGTCTTTCACTTAAGAATTTCGTGGGTGAAACAAGTGGTGTGGCAAGTGACACATGTCACTTGCCACATATCACTTTCTCATTACTCCAATTGGTCCTCTATAATAACTAATCTATTTGTCTCCAATTTTTGTCTCCAATTGTCTCCCAAATTTTCAATGACACTTGTCAATAAATCCTATGGTCATGGATCTAAAATTCCAATGCGATTTGATAATACATTCTACTGCCATTTATCATTTGGTTTGTCACTTGGTATTTTTTTTAGTCCAAAATTTACCCCCAAAAATTTCAGAAAATTTTCTTAAAATTCTCTAAAAATTCTAAAACAACAATTTCACTCTCCAAATAAATTTTCAAATACCAACAAAACAAAATTCGCAAGAACAATCTCATTTATTCACAATTATACCCAAAATGTCAATGAATGCATGTACAATTTTGGTTATGTGCAAAGATCCACTATTTATGTGCATGTGCACCTTATGGAATGCATGAGCATGAGATGTGTTGTCCTAATTTCTCCGATTAATCTCACATGTACCAAATTTATAGGGTTCTAACCCTTTAGATGGAATCGGGATGTTACATGCTGTATCCGAGTTTGAGAGGTATGATGTTGATGAATGAATAAAATTCCTTCTATGTGAATTGTTGTAAGTATAGTGGTTGAACGATAGATGCTACAACTTCGGTAGGACATGTTTCGGCCTTGAGCATTGAGAAATGGTTAAAGAAAGGTATGGAGAGCTATCTCGCTACCATATGTGAAGTCAGTGAAGACCACGTGGTGGAAGTCCCTGATGCGGTTGCAAGTTTGTTGAGGGAGTTTTGGGAGGTGAAGTTAAAAGAGTTGTCAAAAACTCTTTCCCCTCTTCGAGAGATAGATCACAGGATCGGGTTGGTTCCTGGAGCAATCCCACCTTTGCATGCCTTATATAAAATGTCCTCGATGGAATTGGCGAAACTTCGAAAACAACTTGGTAAGTTATTAAAGGTAGGGTTCATCCAACCATCCAAAGCTCCATACGGCACCCCGGTATTGTTTCAGAAAAAGCAAGATGGTACACTTCGAATGTGTGTGGACTATCGAGTGCTGAACAAGGTAACGATAAAAAACAAGTTTTTGGTACCTTTGGTTTAGGATTTGATGGACAAGTTGTTAAGGGCTGAGGTGTTTATTAAGTTGGATCTTTAGAGTGGGTATTGGCAAGTGCGAATAGCCGAGGGTGATGAGTAAAAGACAACGTGCGTAACTCGTATGAATCTTATGAATTTTTCATTATGCCGTTTAGATTAACTAATTCCCTTGCGACATTTTACAATCTTATGAATGATGTGTTGTACGATTTTTTGATGAGTTCATTATGGTCTGCTTAGACAACATTAGCACTAACATGGCAGAACATGTGGAACACTTGAGGCGAGTGTTCGAAAGACTAAGGTAGCACAAACTCTACGTGAAGATGGAAAAGTGTGAGTTTGCTCAGTTAGAGATCAGATTCTTGGGTCACGTGGTGAACAAGGGTTAGGTCAGAATGGATCCAAGAAAGGTGAAAGCAATATTTGAGTGGAAAGAGCCCACAATAGTATGAGAATTGCGAAGTTTTCTCGACCTGGCAAACTACTATAAGTGGTTTATTATGGGATACTCCAAGAAACCGGTGCCATTAACAGACTTGCTAAAGAAGAAGCAAAAGTGGTATTGATCGAATGCATGTGAGGAAGCGTTCAGAAAACTTAAAGCTGCTATCTTAACCGAGCGTGTGCTGAAGTTGCCCGTGTTCAATCTTCCATTTGAGGTGAATAATGATGCTTCGGACAAAGCCATTGGTAGAGTCTTTGTACAAGAGGGTCATCTGGTAGTATTTGAGAGCCGAAAGCTCAATGGTACGAAACATCATTACTCGATGCATGAGAAGGAGATGCTTGTTGTGATGCATTGTCTTAAGACATAGCGAGTATATTTGCTGGGAACTAGGTTCGTTGTCCGAATGGATAATGTAGCTAACACATTTTTTAGGATTCAAAAGAAGTTGTCCACAAAACAAGCCCGATGGCAAGAGTTTCTTGTCGAATATGACTTTATGTGTGAGCATAAATCGGGGAGGCACAACAACGTGACAGATGCCTTAAATAGAAAGGAGGTATTTGCGGCCCTTTATTCGGTCACGAGGGTGGAGTCCAACTTGTTGAAGCAAATCAAGGCGGCAGCTCCATTAGACATAATATACTATAAGTTGATTTCTCAAGTTAAGGAAGGTGTCGTACGCAGGTTTTGGCTCGACGATGATGGGATTTTGATGACTAATAGTAGTCAAGTGTATGTGCCGAGCTTTGGTGGATTGCAGAAACAATTGTTAAAGAAGATGTATGACTCGTAGTGGGCTGGCCACTCAGGAGTCCAACAAATGCTAGCGCTCCTGTCTCGTTTATACTTTTGGCTGAAGAAGGAGAATGGTATGGAATGTTACGTCAAGACGTGCTTCGTGTGTCAATTGGATAAGGTACAGAGGAAGAAGGAAGTTGGTTTGTTATAACCCTTATCTATCCCTGAGAGACAGCGGATCTCGGATTCAATGGATTTCATTAGTGGGTTTCCAAAGGTGGACAATATGGCATCAATCATGGTAGTGGTTGACATATTCTCTAAGTATGTGATCTTCATGTCGACTCCTATAACTTATCCTTCGGATGCTGCGACCGAGTTGTTCTACAAGAACATGGTCAAATATTTCGAAGTTCCTGTGAATATTATGAGCGACGGATACGCCATATTTACAGGTCGATTCTGGATGTCCCTTTTTAATATGATGAGTTGTGATTTGAAGTTTTCAATAGCGAATCACCCACAAACGAATGACCAAATAGAACGAATCAGTGGTTTGTTGGAGGAGTACCGGTAGCATTATGTAAGTGCAATTCAATGTAAATGGTTAAGTTTACTTGACACTGCACAGTTTTGCTATAACTTGCGTAGATCTTCGGCTACGAAGAAAAATCCCTTTGAGATTGTGTTGGGACGATAGTCTCTTACATCATTGGAGATTGCTCAACAAAGGATAGGTGGAAAATGTCTTATAGCACATAAGTTTGCAATAGAGAAACAAGAACTATTTGAGGGGACAGGAGACAGTTTTCGTAAAGCTTCTCAACAAATGAAGAAACAAGCGGATCTTTGGAGGAGACCGTTAGAGTTTGACGTAGGTAACAAAGTTTTGTTGAAACTAACCCCACATATTTGGAAGAAGATCTCGAATAAGCAAGTTTATAAGGGTTTGGTGCCGAAGTATGATGGATCGTTTGAAGTGCTACACAAAGTGAAAAACGTGGCGTACCAATTGAAGTTGCCTGAGTAGTTAAAGTACACCTTATTTTTCATGTTAGTTTTCTCAAGCCTTACTATAAGGATGCATCAAATCTGAACAGGAGTCAGGTGAAGCGAGCTCTACCGGTTATAAGGAAACAATTCGAGGATCAAGTGGAGATGATCCTAGATCACTGAACGATGGGCCAGTATAAGAAGAACCAACGAACCGAGTTTTTAATATAGTGGAAAGGTAAACCTGTCGTGGAAGTCAATTCGAGGATTAGGTGAATATCTACCTTCAGACTAATCCGACAAGGGCGTCAAATCCATCTGGTGGAGGTGGTTTGTTAGACCCTTAAGTTTCAGAGCACTTCTCAATAACCTTTGCGGAGGGCCTTAGGAGGAAGGTTAGCTGGATTCACGTATAAGGGAGGCACGTGAAAACACTTAGGCAAATACGGGTGATTGGGATCGAATTTGGTGCAATTTTTGGTAAAGACTCAGACCTGACAGAGATTGACTCGGCCCAGACTAAGGACTTGGCCCAACTTGGTTGAATGGACCACGACTAGTGGACTTATTGTGAGGAGCATTGGATCAGACCAATGTGCTATGGGCTTCGGCGAGATCACACTATATCATCAACGGATAGAGATTGTGGGATAATCTTGGATGATGTGGCGATAACTGGGAGTTAGAGTTACAGTGGAACTAAGCATCTAAAGATAGTGGAGATCTTTGAGGATAAAGATGCTAGTTTCTTACTCGAATGTGAACTCTATCTTTCTGTTATCTTATCTTATCATTTAGAGTCCTATTTAGATGAAAGTTTCATCTAATTGATCCACATGATGTAATCTAATAAAAATAGACATAATCTTAGGTAGTTCAGATTGAGTGAGATTCTAAATGTAACTTGACTTCCAAGTTAAAAAGGTTATATATATAGCTCATTCGAGCTTTGCTCTTCTCATTCAATCAGAGAAAGCATTCCTTGTATTCTTTTGAGGGAAAATAATATAAAGGTTAGTTTAACTGTATCTCTGTGCTCCCTTGTTGCCTTTGTTTCTTATTGCTTTCGTAGCATAGTTTCTTCGGGTATGCAAGATAAGTACTTTGAGAATCGTTGAAGGCTAAGTCTTGCTTAAGTGGACTTAAGTGAGACTGTAGCAATCAAATTTAGTAAAAGTCTTGTCCCAAAGGTGACCTTTTTATCACCAACTATTATGATAAGCAAGTACAAATGAATTTACATTATATAAGTAAAAACATTTTAGATATACTTGCCAAAAATTGAATCAATTTAAAGTTATAATTGAGGTTTAATTTATTGCTTAAGACAATCAATAAATTACATATCCACAGATATAGTTGTATTCAATTCCCATTCCTTATGTTATATCCTTTTTCCTATCTCCTTCCATAATTGGTTTGTCTTCTGGGGATGGTTTTGTTATGGCCTTGGTGCTTATTTAGGTTTCCAAACTTTAGGGGCACAATAGGCTCAAGATATTGTTTTCCTGGGAAGTTCCTCTTGTCTTTGGGCAGGTTCTGCAGTTGTGGTAACCAAAAGGATACATACTCTCCTTCAGGATCATACACTTGAGCCTGAAAAACATCAAGGGAAAATGTCTTACGTTGAAATGTGTACCTGAAAAGAGCATTATTTTAATGTGCAATTGGTTGTTCTATTTACGATCACTATTATTCCAAAATTGTTTCTATTCAAAAAGTTCAAAATGAATTTTCAGTTTTGATTCATATTGTAAAACGTTTAATCTCAACAGATAGAAAGCATTTGTACAGTTATAAGAAATCAAGTATTTGAAGTGGACTTAAACATATAGAAAGCATTTGTACAGTTATAAGAAATCAAGTATTTGAATTGGACTTACTTGCTTGGGGATGCTAAAGTAACGATCCTCCCTTGGATCATTCCCGACTCCTACGGAGGAAAGGACAATGAATGTCAAAAGCACTGATGTACCATTCTATCAAAGCTTTCCGAAATTTCATAAAAAAGACAAATCTTTAATCATGCAGACACAGAGAGACCGTCCCCTCTATCTAAAAAACACCCCCTTGTTTTCCCAATTGAACCCTCGCTTTTTCGGCTCTGTTACTTCTTTTGGTAACTTGCTTAGAACACTCTCTGTCCCACCCGCAACTTTACCCTGACAGTTTACTGCTAATGGCAAACTACAGCCAGCCTCCAACCTTACCCTCTCATGGAGTCCAACCTTCCCTCGTAACAGACCAGAAAAGCCACACAAACTCATCCCTCCATGCAACTCCAAACACTGAAACAACCACTCACCATACAAAGGAAGACTTCTCTCCGCTACCAGGAGCTCAGCCCAGGCAAACTCCAAACCAGACGCAAAAACTCTTATGGATTAAGGTTGCAGGAGACTCTAATGCATTTTGAAGGCTTCACTACATCCTGCCTTCTACCGACCAAGTTGCACCACCGACATAAGTTCTTAACCAAGGAGCACAAAATGGAATGCCTCTCCAATTACAGGGTTTATGGACAAGAGACTGCCTTACCCAGTTGTTAATCACTAGGCTAACACAAATTGGAGGAAACTGGGGGCTGGAAAATTGCCTTATCACTGAAGATGAACTCTTCATTTTCATATTTGCCAATGTGAATATGACAAGAAGGATTCTTGAAAATGGGCACATCCAAAGAAGGCCAATGATAATTCGAAAATGGGAACCAAGTTTCCATCTTGAAAGATCTAAGCAGCACTCAATACAGATCGTACCTATATCTCTAAACTACCTACGAAATAGGAAACAATAAACCGAAAATAAAAGAGAATATCAACTCTGCAGCTTTCCTTTTCTGGTATAAGATTTCCCAACGATGCCATCCACAACATTACCCCCGTCACGCAAAAGAAGCTTGTCCTCAAGCGCAAATTCTAGATAAGTATGTCATAATTGTTCCTTATCCTCCAGGTTCTTCATCAATTTCGGTAGTCACTTCCTCTACAATATCACTCAGCTCTAACCAAAATAGTTTTGCGCATTGATGAACAGGGAACGAAAACAAGTTTTGCATATAGTTTTTATTGACTTGGAGAAGGCGTATGATAGGGTCCCTAGAGACCTCTTATGGAGATGTTTGGAAGCTAAGGGCATCCCTATCACCTATATTAAAGTAATTAAGGATATGTATGAAAGCGTGCTAACTAGTGTTAGGACGGTTGGTGGGGATACAGAAACGTTCTCAATTAGTATGGGTCTCCACCAAGGATCGGCATTAAGTCCTTTGTTGTTCACATTAGTATTAGATGAGATTACTAAACATATTCAAGGAGAGGTACCTTGGTATATGTTATTTATGGACGATATCGTCCTAGTGGATGAGACCAAGGAAGGAATCAATGCCAAGTTAGACTGCTAGAGAGAAGCGTTAGAATCGAAAGGTTTTAAGATGAGTAGGTCTAAGACGGAGTATTTAGAATGTAACTTTTCAGGAAACCAAGTGGAGCATAAGATGACAGTTGCAATTGGTACCGACGTCATACCATAGAGGACGAGTTTTAAGTATCTCGGGTCTGTCATTCAAAGTGATGGTAATATCGATGTTGATATTGTACATTGTATTAGATCAGATTGGACCAAATGGCGAAGTGCATCAGGGGTTTTATTTGACAAGAAGATTCCTTTAAAACTTAAGGGGAAGTTTTGTAAAACGGTGATTCGTCCAACCATGTTATATGGGGCGGAGTGCTGGCCTACTAAACGTAGGCATATAAGACAGTTGTTGGTAGCAGAAATGCGCATGCTTAGGTGGATGTTTGGTTTTTTCAGGAGAGATAAAGTTAGGAACTGGATGGTGAGAGAGAGACTGAGGGTAGCCAGCTTTGCTGACAAGTTGAGAGAGACTAGGCTTCGGTGGTATGGGCATGTGCGGAGGAGGCCCGCTGATGCTTCGATACGGAGTTGTGAGGGCATAACACTTAGTGATTATAAAAGGAGGAGAGGGAGGCCGTACAAGAATTGACGGGAAGTGATCAAGGAGGATATGTCAGAGTTAGCCCTTAATGAGGTAGTTGTTCAGAATAGAAAAGTTTGGCGTGATCGGATAAGGGTAAAGGATTAACTGTTCCAGTTATCCAATCCCCTTACTTGGTGAGTGACAAAGAGGGATGAATTTTATATAATACTAGGTTTTCGCAGATCTATCCTCCTTCAGGTATTCCCTCTCTTTTTTCTTTTTATTGTTTCTGTATACCACATCATTCCTATATTGTCTCATTTGCAAGTGGGTCCACTAGAAACAGTCTCTCTACTATATAGGGATAAGGCTGCGTAATATCGGACCTCCCCAGACCATGTTTCATTGCAGGATTTCAGACTGGGTGATGATGATGATATAGCTAGAGGAATAAAACTCACAACTTAGACAAAAGGCAAGAATACACTGGTTGAAACAAGGAGATAAGAACTACAAGTTCTTTCACAATATAATTATAGAAAAGATCTACTGCTGATACTTAGAAATTATGGCAGATTCTTAGGAATTGATGAGTTGTAATTTATGCATAAATTAGTCAACTCCATAAAATAGGAAAATTACTTGTATGATTTTTTTTCCTTTTCTAGCATCTTGTACTGCCTATAAGATCTGTACATATACATTATTCAAAATATAGAATACTACTTTTTATCCATATGGTATCAGAGCAGGAACTTAATTTCTAACACTCCCCCTTCTCGAAAAAAATCTTCCAGGACTTATTCTGTGGAAAGATTGAAACCCTAAATGCTCACAATGTCAAAAGTTACTTCTGAACCAACCCCTATTTCCTCTGGGGTTGTTGAAAATCGTAGCCTCACCTCTAACTCCCATTCTGTCCAGATAATCACCATAGGTCTTAATGACAATTTCCTGCGCACTGGTCCCAATCAATGCGGATGTATATTCGAGCGAAAAGTAAGATTAGGTATTTGACTGGTGATAATAAGGCGCCAGATGTGAAGGACCCATCCTTTGCTACTTGGGATGCAGAAAATTCAATGGTTATGGCGTGACTTGTTAATTCCATGGATGAAGACATTGCTCCAAATTATATGTGTTATTCAACTATCAAAGAACTCTGGGATAATAGTCACTAGATGTATCCAAACATTGGTAATCAATCTCAGGTGTATGTATTGCAACTTAAACTTGGAGAAATTAAACAAGGGGGAGGCAATGTCACCAAATACTTCAATATCTTGAAAAGACTATGGCAGGATCTAGATGTTTTCAACGACTATGAAAGGAAATCTTCGGATGATTACAACCACCACAGGAAAATGGTAGAAAATGATCGCATCTAAAAATTTCTTGCTAGGTTGAATATAGAATTTGACGAATTAAGGGGAAATGTAATTGGTCGTGATCCTCTTCCTTCACTTGGAGAAGTATTTGCTGAAGTCTGAAGGGAGGAAAGTCGTCGGAGTGTTATGCTTGGTAAGAAGGAGTCTGGGGCATCAATTGAAAATTCTACCCTAGTTGTAGCAGATGCAAATGCAAGCAGAACAACCCACAAGCAGGAAACAACCAACAACTGGCATAGAGCAGAGGACAAGCCACGAGTATGGCGTGATTTTTTCAATAAACCTCGTCATACACGTGAGATTTTTTGGAGAATTGATGGTAAACCTGCCAACTGGAAGAGTAACAAGTCTAGAAATAGAATTGCTCGTGCAAATGAGGCTAATTCAAGTCCCTTTAATAGAGAACAAATGGATCATCTTTTTAGGCTGCTAAAGACCAATTCCCTTTCTAGTATTCCTAGTGTTTCTCTGGATCAAACAGGTTGAGAATCTAATGCCTTTTATTGCCATTCCACTTCCCACCTTGGATTATTGATTTAGGTGCTTCAGACCACATGACAAACCTTTCTCATGTTTTTCTTTCGTACTCACCTTGCTCTAATGATAAAAAAGGTCAGAATTGTAGATGGAAATTTCTCATCTATTGCAGGGAAAGGATTTGTAAAAATTCTGAAAAGAATCACCCTTAAATCTGTTATTTACGTCCCTAATCTTGCTTATAATCTCTTATCAGTGAGTCAACTATCTAAAGATACTACTTGCTGTGTTATTTTTAAAAATTCTGACTATGAATTTTAGGACCTGAACACGAGGATGATGATTGGCAGTGCTAGAATGGTTGATGGTCTTTATTACTTTGATGAAAACCTCAAGAATAAACAAGCTCAAGGTTTGAGTACTAGTATGAGTTCTCTTTCTACTAGTGAAAAAATTATGATTCGGCATCTTATATTAGGACATCCTAGCTTTTCATATTTGAAATCCTTGTTTCCAGATTTATTTTAAAACGTGGATTGTTTATCTTTTAAATGTGAAAGTTGTCTTTTATCAAAAAGTCATCATTCTACTTACAGTCCAAAAGCATATTGTGCCTTAAAACCATTTCGTTTGATTCATAGTGATGTATAAGGCCCTTCAACAATTGCCACATATTCGGGAAAAAAAATGATTTGTAACTTTTATAGATGATCACACTCGATTGTGTTGGATATATTTCATGAATGATAAATTTGAAGTAAAAAATGCTTTAAAAAACTTTTTTCATAAGGTTGAAAATCAATTTCAAACAAAAATAAAGATATTTTTTATGATAATGGAACATAATATTTCAATCATTTGTTGGGGAATTTTTTAAAAGAAAAAGGGATTCAACATCAATCTACTTGTATTGACACTCCTCAACAAAATGGCATTGTAGAAAGAAAAAATAAACACTTACTTGAAGTTGCATGTGTTATTATGTTTTCAATGAATGAACCTAAATACTTATGGGGAGATGCAATTTAACAACATCCTACTTGATAAATAGGATGCCCACTCATGTATTAAAATATACAACACCTTTAAAGTGTTTTAAAAAAAATTATCCAAAAAGTAGACTCTTTTCTGCTTTACCCTTAAAAAATTTTGGGTGCAATACCTAGCTGAATTCGATCTAAACTTGAACCGAGGGCAGAAAAATGTGTATTTATTGGATATGCACCAAATAAAAAGGGATATAAGTGTTATAATACTTGAAACAAAAAGGATTTTTGTAAGTATGGATGTCTCTTTTGTTGAAGTTCAACCATATTTTGAAAAAACTATCTTCAGGGTGAGATAGGAAATGAAGATCAGTTTTGGAAAACATTTATTCCACTGCCTAACATGTTTTTTCCTAAACACAATAATGAACAAGATGAAGTACTAATCTGCCAATGTCAAACATAGATTATTTACAAACAAGGGGAGAAATCCTAGCATAGGAACATTTAATCGTAGCTTAGAGCTTCGTGTTTATGCCAGGAGACGTACTCATCAAAATAAAGATCTATCCACTACTCTAGTGCAAAACCAACCATTATCTTCAGGAAATGGTTCATCCAACACTTCAGGTAATTCTGATCCTCTTCCTTTGACAAATCCAATTCCTACTATTGTTGATCTTGGTCCCTATAGCACTTAGAAAGGGAGTCTTAACCTATACCAAACATCCCATTGCTAAATATGTGTCTTACCACTGATAATCTACTTCTCATAAAGCCTTTACCTCAAATATCTCTAATTTGTATCCCAAGAACCATTCAAGAAGCCTTAGATAGCTCATATTGGAATTTAGCAGTTTTAGAAGAAATGGATGCTTTGGAAAAGAATAGGACTTGGGAGATTGTCGATCTACCAAAGGATAAGAAAGTGGTAGGATGTAAATGGGTGTTTACAGTTAAGTGTGAAGCTGATGGTAGTGCAGAGAGGTACATGGTACAATTAGTAGCAAAAGGATTTACACAAACATATGGTATTGATTACCATGCAACCTTTGTCTTGGTTGCAAAAATTAACTCAATCTGTATTTTGCATTCATTAGTTGTTAGCTTTGACTGGACTTTACATCAATTAGATGTAAAAAAATGCATTCTTTAATGGGGACTTGAAAGAGGAAGTTTTTATTAGTCTACCACCTGGTCTTGAAAAAATTTTTGGTGAAGTGAAAGTGTGCAGGATGAAGAAATCACTGTATGGACTCGAACAATCTACTAGAGCATTGTTTGAGTGATTTGGAAAAGCTATAAGGGCCTATGGATATACGCAAAGTCAAGCAGATCATACGATGTTTTATAAACATTCAAAAGAAGGAAAATTTGCTATTTTGATCGTTTACGTTGACGACATTATTTTAATAGGTGATGACTTTGATGAACTCAAAAGACTCAAGAAGGCCCTTGCCGAAGACTTTGAGATCAAAGACTTGGGAGCTTTGAATTATTTTCTAGGAATGGAGTTTGCTAGATCTAAAAAAGGTACCTTTGTCTCTCAAAGGAAGTATGTACTAGATCTTCTTAAAGAGACAGGTCTACTCAGATGTAGGCCCATTGAAATACCTATTGATCCCAATATGAAACTTCAACATGCCAAACTAGAAGAAGTGAAGAATAGAGAACAATTTCAGAGATTAGTTGGTAGACTGATTTATTTGTCACACACTCATCCAGACATAGCCTTCGCAATGAGTATGGTAAGCCAATTTTTGCACTCTCCAAGTCTAGAACATTTTGAAGTTGCATACAGAATCCTAAGATATTTAAAGAGTGCACCAGGGAAGGGCCTAATATTCGAAAGGCATGGTCACCTACAAATTGAAGTATACACAGATGCAGATTGAGCTAGAAGTACAATTGACAAAAGGTCAACATCTAGATATTGTACTTTTGTTGGAGGTAATCTTGTTACTTGGCAAAGAAAAAGGTAGAATGTGGTGGCAAGAAGCAGTACTGAAGCCAAATTTAGATCAGTTGCTCGTGGAATTTGTGAAGTGTTGTGGATTAAAAGGATCTTAGATGAATTGAAGTTCATAAGTATTTCTCCCATAAAGGTGTATTGCAATAATAAGGCTGCAATCTCAATAGCTCATAATCTTGTTCTCTATGATATAATCAAGCATGTTGAGGTAGACAAGCACTACATTAAAGAAAAGATAGAGAATGAACAGATTTGTATGACATATATATCTACTGGTGAACAGGTTGCAAATGTTCTTATAAAAGGACTGTAGAAGAAACAATTTGAGAAGTTAATTGGCAAGCTGGCTATGGAAGACATCTTTAGACTAGCTAGAGGGGGAGTGTAGAAAAGATCTACTACTAATACTTAAAAATTATGGCAAATACTTAAGGATTGATGAGTTGTAATTTATGCATAAATTATAGGCTTAGTCAACTCCATAAAATCGGAAAATTAGCTATATGATTTTTTCCTTTTTTAGCATCATGTAATGCCTATAAGATTTGTACATGTACATTATTCAAAATAAATAATACTATTTTTTTCTCCGTAATAATCAGGGGAAAAAGGAACAGGACTAATATAGTATACCTAAGGACTCTAGATGGCTCATTAGTTAATGTCCAGGAGAATCTAAAATCAATGGCTTAAATGTACTATGCAAAGTTGCTTGTAATAAGTCCCAAGGTTAATTCAATTCCATAAGACATTTGAGAATCCTTGCGGGAAACTATCACAATTCTACAAACTGTAGAACTAACAAGGAGAGTCACTCCAGAAGAGATAAGATCCACTCTTTTTTCTTTCAACCCTAACAAAGCCCCAATTCCAGATGACTTCAACGTAAAATTATTTCAATCCTCTTGGAGCACTACTAGTCTTTTATTCACGAAAACAACAGCAACAACAACAATAACCAGTATGAATCCCGTTGATACGCAGGGTCTAGGAAAGTCCAGTAGTACGCAGTCTTACCCCTAACTAATTGAGTTATTCATCAAAACAGTCCAAGAATTCTTTGAATCCAATTATATGTTTCTTGAGTTAAACAAAACATACACCAACCTGATTCCCAAAGTTTCTAATCCAAAAAACTTGAACGAATACAAACCAATTTCATGTTGCAATGTCATTTACAAGGTAGTCTCCAAGGTTTTTAGCTAAGAAACTTAAGGAAATTCTCCAAAGTTTCATCAATCGAAGTCAGGGAGCATATATAAAAGGTAAAAACATTGGTGATAACATCTACCTAGCTCAAGAGCTCTTTAGGGGATATTCCAACAATAAACATATCAAAAGTTATGCAATAAAATCCACTTCACCAAGGCATTTGATACAGTTAGTTGGGAATTTCTACCAGATACTCTCCAAACTCTCGGATACCCTCAAAGGTTTGTAGACTAGACCACTCAATGCCCAACAACAGTCTTGTATGCACTTGTCATTAATGTTGAACCATCCAATCTATTTAAAGTAGGAAGGGTACTAAGGTATGGGGCTCCCTTATCCCCATTCCTTTTCACTATTATAATGGAGATACTAAATAGAATTACCAGCCTTAAAAACAAGGGGGAATTTGAGTTTTAAGTTCCATTATAGATGTAAGAAACTCAAGATTTCGCAACTCGCTTTTGCTTATGATTTGCTAATGTTGTGTGGAGCAAATAAAAGTTAATTGACATAATGAAAAACTCCTTAAACTCCTTCAAAGAGATCTCCGGGATGGAGTACAAACCCGATAAGAGCTCAATTTATCTTTCATGCAATACAGGATTTCAGATTCTTGAAATTAGAAGCCGGAAGCTAAAATCACTTCCTTTCAAGTATCTAGGAGTTTCTATCTCCTCATTGAAAATTCCTTCTAAGGATTCCAAGCCTCTTATCAATTCCATAGAAAGAAGAATCAATTCATGGGACAATAAATGGCTTTGCTATGGAGGAAGAATCCAATTATCACTCAATGTGCTTAATAGCTTAATTGCATATTGGTTATCCCATGTGGTTCTACCTAGAGTTCTACTGAAAAGTATAGACAAATTGATAAGAGAATTCATATGGAAGGGCTCAACAAATTCTTCTAAATTCCCTAATGTAAAGTGGAGCACATTTTGTCTTCCTAAGAAAAACCGGAACAAGATCCAAAACATTATTGGCTAAAAAACTTTAGCTCATCTGTAAAGCAAAAGACAACCTGTGGGTCAAGTGGATCAAATGAATATTACACAAGGAATGAAAGCATCTGGTCCCTCAAAGTGAAAACAAATATATCTCACACAATGTAGGGAATCCTCACAACTAGAAGTTTTATGCAGGATCATGTTAAAAACAACATTAGAGATGGTTTGGAAACAAGTTTTTGGTATGATAATTGGCTCTTAATTGGCCCATTATACAAATTGCACAACCTTAGTACACTACAATCCATTATTCCTCCCTCAAATAAAGTAGCTCGCATGACCTCTAATGGTAAGTGGCATTGGCCATTCTATAGTTCTCAAGGCTCTTCTAGAGTTATACTACTGTTGAATGAGTGCTCTCCTTACAAAAAGGGGAATGGTTGGATCATATGGACAAAGGACTCCACCAAGTTATTCACCGCCCTTCATGTAGGGGACTCGTACAGGATTATAGTCAGAGAATTAACTGGACAAATCTAGTATGGGATACAACAACTCCACCATCAATCTCCTTCCTCTTATGGCTTGCAGTGCTCCAGAAACTTAACACTAGAGACATCATTAAGTTTGAAATAGAAAACAAAATGTGTGTGATGTGCAGACTATAGTGCGGACTATCTGAGGAAAACCATTACCACTTGTTACTTAAATGCTTTTACTCAAAATGTTTCTAGCTCACCCATTTGGATATGTTCAGTATTTCTTCACCATCTGTAGACTGCCCACAGATCATCAACTGGGCTATTGCACTCAAACTAGACACTAAATGGGACAAGAAGGTGTTCATTCACAATTATACAGCTAATATGGAGGTCCAAGAACAACATGATATGTAAACAGGAGCAACAAAAGTCAATAGATGAAGCAAAAGGTAAATGGTTCCATAAGAAGAGACAATTGGTTACAACAAATGACTTGAGGGACATAATTTCGTTAATTGTAAAATTAAAGCTCTTTTAGATGATTTAGTGACTAGCATTCTGCTTTAGCTAGATTCCTTTCCATTGTTATGTTTGGCAATTTGTATTACTTAGTCTACTTTAAATGAATTAATTACCTTCCAAAAAGAAAATTTTTAATCATGCCTATATGTGCATGCAGGGTCATAAGTTCAAATCTAAATTTGAACTACAAGCACAAGTCTTAAATAAGCATGAACAAACAACCATATGCATCACCTGCACCATAGGTCCAGTTCCCATAATTAGAACAAGGGTCATAATCCAAAAGGCATGTCTCAAACCATTCAGCTCCCATCCTCCAGTCAATGCCCATATCTCGAACGAGAAAGGAGCAAACAATCTGTAAAACGTTAGACAAGCATGTTCGTGGTAGATGATTAACGACCACGAACATAGTCACTTGTTGATAGCTAAGTTGTCCAGATAAAACATAATAGACCAGAATACTGCACATGTTATTTGTGGATAGTCATGTATACCTGCCTTCCTCGATTAGACATGAAGCCAGTAGAGGCTAATTCTTTCATATTGGCATCTATGAGAGGGTACCTACAAGTTCAAAAAGCTGACCATATTTAGACAGCTTAGGAAAAGATCAGATTGTGCTATTGTAAATTCAAAGTTATATCGTAAATGAGAATGTAAAGGAGTTAACAGATAACGAAGAATGTGATAAATCATACCCTGTACAGCCATCTCTCCAGGAGTCGAACAATTTCTGGTCTAGACTCCACGGACGTTCCACTTTTCTTGGTCCACCTACAGACAGAAATTGAATTCAGGAAATGAAATAGGAGAACTTCTGGATTCACTTTTATGCTATACGTTCTACTTCAATGCTTATCTGATCACTGCTTTTATTATTTTCAACAAGGCAAATTTAGTTTATAGTTGAGGTTTTAATAATGCGTATGTGAATTGAATTCAAAGGAGAACTTGTACCTAAATAGAAAAGAGAATTCCTATATTTGACCGAGAGAAATCTGAAGTAATCCCTCCATATCAATTCAAACAAGACCCTGAAACATAACTTGATTTCAGACATTGTAAAACGATACAGTGTGATGATGGAGAGTGCCAGCAAACAAAAGAAAACGCATTTATGATTTCTGGAGATGAGAGATAAAAACCAGTATGTGGAGTCATTAGCATGCCTTTCTTTCTCGTATCTCCTTACCTAAAGAAAGTCAATCCAACAATCTTATTAAACAATACACAGAATATTAAGGTAAAAGCTACCAAGCAGCAATATGGATCAGAAGTCATGAACCTCTTCATATACAAAACGGGGCGAAAGGCTTCCTGAAGCCAACCATGGAGAAAATTTTGTCGAGTAATCAGGTCCCAACATCCCATTTCTTGTCTCCTTGTATACCTTTAGCAAATCCTGTTACACAAATACAAGATACTGGAAATTACCAATTGCTTCAGAAAAAACATGCTGGTCCAAAACATTCAACTCCAAAGGAACGTAAATACTACACACCCTCAATGGTTGTCATCTAATCAAGCACTAAAAGGGAGAGTAGTGAGCAATTTCCACTTTACCTTCTCCCAAAAGTACTCGTACACTCTGCTCAGAGCCGCACTTTCGCCTCCTAAAAATTTCATTCCTCTGCTAACCTTTAAAAGGAGAAGCAAGATACGGAAAGAACTGAATCCCTTTCTATATATTTAAGATCCATATCACATTTGATCAACGTTGTAGATTTTGTTCGTAAGTGTAAACTGTAAAGTAACCCTTGCCTTCTGAGGTTGAAGACCAAGCTGATCAACTGATGGAACACCTCCCCAGTCCTCAACAGGAGGAGGTGGTGCAAGACACACTGGAGCTTTAACACACCCTCGCGGAGCTCCTTTCGCTTCCACAGACTGCAAAGTTTGGTAAGGTAGCACCATCCATAAACTAAATATAAAGAGTAAAGACCTTCGAAGAAAAGTTGAAATCGAATTAGAAGAGGCATGCCTTACGAAACTGAGTATACACATCAGGTACATTCTTGGCGCTGAATGGAAGGTCATCTATGTCGTACATTGTGCTGCCCCACACCAGCTGAAGTATAGGAATCCTTGTACCAGTCTGACTGCTTGACTTCTCTGGAATAGGTGGTAAATGTACTCGTTGAAGTGCTTTATTCACCAATTTCTCGACCATTAGCTCTTCACTACACGTTTCTTTTTGCGCAAACACCTAAATAGATTGTAGTTTGTGTATCAAATAACAGAGTTATGGATGCAGTAACATAAAATTCATATAAAGGAATACATTAACAGATTGATGAAACAACACATGTATTGAACTGCTCAACTGTGTGGGCTGCAAAAGCTTTGGCAAGAGAAGGGAGGACTTCCTCTGGTTTTCCTTGTTGAATGAGCAGGTTGAGTCCTTTCTTTATCAGATTCTTCCTCAAGTCAGCTAAACTCTCCATGAGAAACTGTGCTCGCAAAGCTGTTCAACCATGAAAACAGAACGTCACACTTAAGATTGTGCGCGCCCAATTACAAGAAAACCAAATCCGAAATTCAAACAGAACAGGGACAGCCACATTTCATTCTTATAAGAGTCAAAAACCATCCCGCCGAGAAGATCTAAATACAGTAAAAACAGGTTTAGTGTGGATGCGAATGTCATGCGTATACCTCCTGTTTTAGGGAATCCAAAATGGTAAGTAGTTTGGAAAAGTCGAGGGTCTACACAGTAAACAGGTAAAACCATCTCAGATGAAACCCAAGCCTTGTACAAAGCCTCATTGTCCAATACTCTTAAATCATTCCTGAACCAGACAATGGCAGTCCCTACACCATTCCTCTTCATCGTCTTCGATGTGTATCTTTCAAAGGTTTGTTCAACAACATGGTCTATCTGTTCAACGTCTACCCCCGGTACCTCATACATTACGGTACCAGATGATGTAGAATGCAAGCTCATGATCTTGAAGCAAGCACAAGGCTTGTGTTGGGTAAGGAACAAAAGCGTTAATGCGCGGTTAGAAGGCTGTAATAGCTTTTCCCCACGAAGAGAAAAGGAAAATAAAGAGAGACTGGCCATTCTTCCAAGTTGTTAAGAGTACAGAGATTTAAGCAGTTGAGAAGATGACACGTGGCATATGTTTACTGGTGATGACGTGGCTTATTCATAGCCCTGTAGCTGGCAGTTGGGTGGGATGGGCCTCGTGTCTTTTCGTTACCTGTGTACAATCTCTAGTTGACAGCAACATAAAAAGTACAAACTCGATTCGGATTGATTCCATGTAAAATTTTCTCAAATTGTAACATTACTGCCTCTGTACCATAATACTAACATCTTCAATTTTAAGGTTTTGAGTTATGATGATATAATGAAGAACATTCCTCTCTCTTCAATATAATAATATAAATGAAACAAGTACTGATGAGTTATAAATATATTAATCAAAACACAAGATATAATTATAATTTACCTCAGTAAGTGCACTTATCATTTCCTATAGTATAACTCAATGAATCGAGTGTTGATTCCATGAAGATCATAACTATTAGTACTAACTTTCTACCTATTACCTAATCTAATGAAACTAGTGAATGATTTATAGAAAATAATAAAACTAACTTAGATCACAAAATTAAGGCAATGAATAATGGTAGAGCAATCAATATTTAAGTAATATATATGTAAGAATTGCCTAGAACCTTTCCAATATCTAGAACTTATGTTGAATCAATTATCTATATTAATTCCTAAAACAAGTAAGAATTTCAATTCTACAACTGTATTGACTTTTGATAAATATAGCTCCAATCGTTAAGTTGATGAAAAATATCTTTCTAATTAAAATCCTTATGAACATATTAATTTGCTTTATAAATTCGTAATAGATTTGACCCTAACCTAGAATATTTATGTGGCCTTAATCTCTAAAGTTCCTTGAAACTATCATTTTATGTTGTAATATATTCATTGAAATAATCTCTCAATCCTAATATATGAAATCCAAAATTAAATTAAAATAATGACAAATTTTAATTTAACATAATAGCATTATGAATAAATCTTAAGAAATCAAAAATATTTCACTGAATCAATAAGTTAATTCAAAATATTAATCCTAAGGTCCATTCTACTAGATCTATATCCAAATTAGTTTATAATAAAACAAAGAAAACCCACAAAGAACAAGAACAACACTAAAAGCGAGTTTGAATTCTTATGGCTTAAATCTAATATGTTCTTAATGAATCTTCTTATTTTCCAATCTAATATTGCCTTTTCCTTAATTCCATCATCATCACACCCAGTCTGAAGTCCCGCAGTGAGGCGGGATCTAGAAAGGTCTTATAGTACACAACCTTATCCCTATACAGTAGAGAAGTTGTTTCTCGGTAGACCCATATGCAGATGTGACAAGTAAAAAATGATGCAAAAAAACATAAGCAATAATTAAAGAACTAACAAGCAAAAAAATATAGTGATTTGAAATGCACTACCTGACAAAATGGCATACCTGTTGGTTGGCCAGATTGGCCATTATCTCACCCTGTGTAAAGACCAGTTCTTGTTGTCACTATTCATACTAGAAGTCACCCCTTACCTACCCTGACAACTCCTACGATTTTAGGTGACAATTTTGGGTCACCCTTAACTACTCTAGACCTGAAGTCTAGACCACAACTAATTATTCGCAAAGGTGTAAAGGACATGGGGTTGGATGTCCTATCGTTAAAGTAAAAGACACGAGGATTTTAATGGGCATCGTTTACCCTTATTCTATCACGCCAGACTTTCCTAAATCTAGCAACTGCCTCAGTGAGATCCAACTTTGACATATCGTTCTTGATCACTTCCCTCCAGGTCTTGTAAGGCCTTTCTTTCCTCCTCTTGTAGCTACTAAGGTTTATTATCTCACTGCTTCGAACCGACGCACCCAAGGGCATCCTGCGTACATGCCCAAACCACCTAAGTCTTTTCTGGTGTAACTTGTCTGTAATGCTAGCAACCTGGAGTCTGGCCTACACTACCTAATTCCGTACCCTATCTGTCAGGGTAATGTCACACATCCACCTAAGCATACGCATTTTTGCTACTAATAGCTTACGCGTATGGCTACGTCTAGTAGCCCAACACTCTACCCTATATAACATGGTTGGTCGAATAACCATTTTATAAAACTTTCCTTTGAGTTTTATAGGGACCTTTTTATCACATAAAACACCTGAAGCACCCCACCATTTGGTCCACCCAGATCTAATACGGTGTAATATATCGTCATCTATGTTGCCATCTCCCTGCATAATGGATCCGAGGTATTTAAAACTCAATTTTTGTGGTATGATGTCAATGACAATCGTTATCGCCGTCCCTTGTGCCAGCTGGCTACCCGAAAAGTTACATTCTAAATACTCCGTCTTAGACCTGCTTATTCTAAAACCTTTTGATTCTAACATTGCTCTCCAACGTTCTAACTTGACATTAACCCCCTCCTTGGTCTCATCTACCAAGACAATATTGTTTGCAAATAACATAAACCAAGGTACCTCACCTTGAATATAGTTGGTGATTTCATCCAATACCACCGTGAATAGAAAAGGACTTAAAGTCGAGCCTTGGTGTAGTCCAACACTAATAGAGAACGCTTCTGTGTCCCCTCCTACTGTGCTTATGCTAGTCAAGGATCCTTCGTACATATCTCTAATCACCCTGATATATGTCCTAGGAATGCCCTTTGCTTCCAAGCACCACCACAAGAGTTCTCGAGGAACCCTATCATGCGCCTTTTCCAAATCGAAAAAAACTATATGCAGATCCGGCTTTCATTCTCGGTAGCCTTCCATCAGTCTCTGAAGTAGATGTATTGCTTTTGTCGTCGACCTACCAGGCATAAATCTGAATTGGTTGGCCGATATAAAAATAGCTCTCCGGATTCTCTTGTCAATTACCTTCTCCTATAGCTTCATGGTATGACTAAGTAATTTGATGCCTCGATAGTTTTGACATTGTTGAATGTCTCCTTTGGCCTTGTACAAGGGGATTACCCTACTCAATCTCCATTCATCTAACATTCTGGTTGACTCTAGGATCACATTAAAGAGCCGAACTAACTACTCAATACCGACAACTCCTATTTTCTTCCATATCTCCATCAGGATGTTATCCAGTCCTACCGCCCTTCCACTTCCCATCCCTTGCAAAGCCTTTATAATTTATCCCTTTATTATCTTCTCCCATGAGGCATCGTTTAAACTTGTACCCAACACAGGAGGTTCCCTGAGTGCGATGTTGACCAATATGTCCTCGTTATATAGGCCATAAAAGTATCTCTTCCATCTCCGCTTGATGTCTTGCTCATTTGTGAGTACCTGTCCTGCTTCGTCCTGTATACAACATACTTGGTTGAAATCTGTCATTGTACATGCCCTAGCTCTCGCTATTTTGAAAATACTCTGTGCTCATTTGACCGTATCCTTCTCCCTGTACAAATACTCGTAAGCTTCACCTTTAGCCATTGAGATAGCCTTCTTTGCCTTCTGTTTGGCTAGTTTATACCTCACTTTATTAATAATCTGCTCCTCCTCTATAGTACTTGTCAGAAGATCTTTAAAAGCCCTCTTTTTTGCCTTCACCGTCCCCTGTACCTTGTTCAACCACCACCAAGATTTCATCCGTCCCCTCCCCTGTCTTTTAGAGACTCATAGGAGTTTAGTGGCGGTCTCTCTCACTACCGGGGCTACTTCCTACCACATCCAATTTGCATCCCCACTCACAGCCCATGGTGCATTATTCCTAACCTGAGTCTTAAAAAGTGCCACCATGTCCCCTTTGAGTCGCCCCTACCTGATTTTGTTACATGGCTTGGTACAAAGCTGTGCTCTCCATTCCTTAATTTCTAGATCTAAAACCAACAATTTATGTTGGGTTGATAGGCAAGCTGCCGGAAGTACTTTGCAATCTTTACACCATGATCGATCAAATTTCCTAATAAGGAAATAATCAATTTGCGTCTTGGTTGTGTTACTCTAAAATGTCACCAAATGCGCTTCATTTTTCTTAAAGCAGGAATTTACTATTACTAACTCATAGGCTACTGTCATGTCTAATAAATCAACCCCACAAGCATTTTTAGTGTCGTAGCCGAAGCCCCCATGAAAGCCTGTATACCCATCTGAGTCCATCCCTATATGCCCATTAAAGTCCCCTCCTAGTATAATATGCTCAGCAGTAGAGATTTGGATAACCACCCCCTCTAGCGACTCCCAGAATGTCCGTTTGTGTTGTCTATCTACACCAGCTTACGGGGCATACGCACAAATTACATTGAGAACCACACTATTTAAAATAATTCGTGCCAACATTATCCTATCATTAACCCTGGTGATCTCCACTATCCTTAATTACGTATGCTTTAATTAGTTGCTAATTAATTTTTAGCTCCAAAATTGATCTTCAAGAAATCTCTTCTATTTTCTATAATCCTTCTCTTGAAATATGAAACCTTAGAATTTTCACCTAATAAAGCCCAAATACAAGACCATTTTAGGATTTTATGTTGCTTAAGACCCCTCTCAACTTCTTTTACATATTAAAAAACTACCAACATGAGTCCAAAATGAGTTCATATTTATCCTGTGTTGGCAAACATAACTAAAACACGGTAGGTTGTCGCTAATGTCTAAAAAAACAAAAGGAAGTTAGTACCGTATTAATCATATAAAAACTTCTATACAAATAAAATGTGGCATGAATGAATACAAGGAGCAACATGGCACTGTGTTGATACCATGTTCTAAGTCACTTTCTAAAAGTCTGCAAAAATAGGTACAACTTAACTCAAATCATCCCAAATCTAATATTTTTCCTTCAAGGGATTGAAATAAGACCTTAAATAAAGTATAAGTCATTTTGAATAATAAATCAATTAAAAAGCATTAAGACACAAGCATAATTCTCTCCAAATTCATGGTAAAGATATAATGGAAGTAACATTTATCAAATTCCCTAACATTTAAACATTTTCTTATCCTTAAGTAAATCAATTTCATTACTCAAGACTTAAAAAGGAGGAAATTCTAGAGAATAATTTAATTAATCAAACATATCCAATAATATTCTTAATTACCTATCCAAATCATAAAGTTCAAGAAGTTGTTAGACCTTTAGTCACTAGCACCAATTTATTAATCATTTTAATCTACTACAAAATCCTTTAAAATTTAACTCAATTCATAAAATTCAAATCATTGGATAGAATGAAAATAATTAAGAAAAAAGTATTTCCACTTTCAAACATCTTCATAACCTTTATTGAATAACAAGTAAAACAACAAATTTAAATCAACACAAGAGTATTTGGAACTTGATTGAAAAATCACCTAACCTTTTGACATAAGAATAACACCTTTTCATAAATACCCCTAGCATTTCAAATGGCTATTAGTACCATTCTTTAACTTCAACCTTTTTACTTAGAATGAAGGCAACAAAGTGAATTTATTTTATGCTCATTTACCACATAATTTTTTATATGGGAAAGTGAAAGTGCTGGAAAAGAATTCATATTTATCTCAATGTATATAAAATATATATAAGGAGCATTTTATGCAACTCAAGTATCTATGCTCAACATTAATTAAGCAAATTAAAACTAAATCATTAAAGATAATAATTAATTTCCTAAACATTTTGAATAGTAATAATAATAATTAAGCTCAAAGTGAATTATCTTAAATAATATACTTTTAAAGTTAAAATTTTCTAAAATAGCTCCCATTAAGATAATTATAATAATATTAATAAGCAAAGGTACCTAACTCCTTCCCTATACTTAAGTTATACATTATCTTTAATGTATATATCATACAAGAACAATGAAAATAAACAAACAAAGGGAGGGAAAAAATAAAATAACTAGTAATTCCTTGACATCAAAATAGAGGAATGTGCAAGACTTTTTGAATTCCCATCAATACTTATTTTTATTAATCGAAAGAGAACATGTGATATACATGGTTTTATGTCAAATGTTATGTTTTTGACTTAGGTTAATAATGATTAAGAATTGGGAAACATAGGATCAATATGGTGGCTATATAGGGCATGTTGTTACTAAACATTAGAATTAATAATGAACATAGGATGGCATTTAGTAGTATGTATCGTTTACATAATATTTTAAAAAAAAACATGGAAGTCATTTGAGACTATTTTACCCCTATATTTCATTAAGTTCCTCACTACTCCATTGAAGGATTAATTACGTGCGTGGGGTCCAAGAGGGCGTTTGAGAACATAGAATGTACCCATATGTTTAATATTTTCCCTTTATGGTATTATTAGCTTTTTAGCTACAATTTGGTATGCTCCAACGTAGATGAGGGATATAGAAGGATATTTGGGAATACGTGATGTGTATGGTTATATGTTTCCTACTATGTTCATTTATACTACTCTTATCTTCTCAAGTGTGGATAATAGCAAGATAAAATAGGGAAAATGGTATTGTGCTTCTTATAAATCTATATAAATTGAATGACTTTAATTTCAAGTAGAATGGAATGAGAAAGCACTTAGGCACCAATAGTTCATACTTTAATCGATGAGTACAGCAAACACTTTAACTCAAAATAAAAGCCTAAATATCAAAATGGAATAAAGAAATACTAAAAATAATGCTAATTAAATCATATTAAACTAAATACACCTAAAAATTGGGTTTCTTATCAACAAGTGCTTTTTTTGGGTCTTTTAAATGGACTCCTTACTTAAGCATTTTACTTATCCTTATGGTCATATAGTTTATAGAAATTACTCTTAAAGTCATTGGTACCACCTATTTAGTTTAACTTTATTCACTTTCCATTGACTTGGAATGTGTTTTGATCTTGATGCAAGATTTTTATCGCTCCATAAGGAAAGTCTTTGGTAATAATGAAAGGTCTTGACCATTTGGATTTAAGCTTACTTTAGAATATTCAAAGTTAATAATTGTAAAGCAAGACTAATATCTCAATTTAAACTCGATATTTGTAATGCCTCTTAATTACCTTCCTTTTTATATCCTTGAGTTTTCATATACAACATTGTGCCACTCATCTAGCATATTGATTTAGAGTATGCTTTTGTCAGTTGCATAGTCTAAATCATAGTTAAAAAAATTTATAGCACAAAATGTTTTATGTTTTAGTTCCATTGATAAGTAACATGATTTCCCATAAACTAGCCTAGATAGTGTGATGCCAATGAGTGTTTATAAGCAATCTTATAGGTTTATAGCACATCGTCCAACTTCATGGATTAATATTTCTATGATTGCTCAACAGTTTTTTTCGATATTCAATTTATATCTTTATTAATGACTCCCACTTGGCAACTTTCATGAGGATGATAAGGGGTAGATATTTCATAATTAACAATAAATTGTTTAACCACTTTCTCAAATTGATATTTACAGATGTGTGTGCTCCTATTATTAATTAGAGCCTAAGATATGCCACAAAATGTAAATAGATTCTTCAGGAACTTAATAACTAGCCTAACACCATTATTAGGTAAGGCTTGATCCTTAACCAATTTTAAGACGTAATCAACCATAACTAGTATATACTTGTTACAAAGGAAGTAGGAAATGGACCTATAAAATCCATACTAACACATCAAATACTTCACAAACATAAATGCTCAATAGGGGATGAAATATATTAGAAATATTACTTGTCCATTGGCACTTATTATAATACTACATCTACCTTTATGCATCTTTAAACAATGTAGGCTAGTATAAGCTTGCTTCTAAATCCTTTCTTATTTTTCCATTTGTATGGTATTAGCCTCTAACTGGTTTGTATAGTAGTGCTCTAAAATGCTAATTTTCATAGGGTATGCTATATACCTCCTAGTTAGCTGATATATATAAAGATGAAACAGGTTCGGTCCTCCCGAAGGTAATTTCTTAACTAAACGAAGAATCTTTTCTTTTGTTAATGAGTCAAAATATTTGGTAGAATTGGATCGACTTAATAATTAACAAGGTTAGCAAACCAATGTGCAGCTAAGCTAGTTGTATCAAGTTAATTATGTTATTTATCGGGGAAAGCATCAGTTATATCTTCTTCTCCTTGCTTCTCATTGTAAGATTATCAAGACAAGATATATGGTTTTCCACCAGGTTCTTTACTATTTTCTTATCTTTGATCTCATGATCAAACTCCTACAACAACAAAATCCATCTAATTAGCATTGATTTGGCATCATTTTTATTTAGAAGATAGTGTAGTATTGAGTGATTTGTATAGGCAGTGGCTTTAGATATAATAAGGTAGGATTTAAATTTATTATATGCAAAGACTACATCAAGCAACTCCTTTTCAATAGTTGTATAGTTCTCTTATGCATCTGTCAATGTTTTGTTTGCATAACATATAGGTTAAAAACTTTTATCCTTACAGTGTCTAAGTATTACATGAATTAAAAAATCACTAGCATCATATATTAATTCTAAAGGAAATATCCAATTTGATGCTACCATAATTACAATGTTGGTCAAATTTTAAAAACTTGGAAGCATACAAGCACTCATCATTAAAAATGAAATGCACATCATTCCTAAGCAATTTTATAAGAGGTCTAGCTATCTTGGGATAATCTTGATGAATTGCCTATAAAATCTAGCATCTCTAAGAAATTTTTTAATTGCCTTTACCAATGTTGATAGAGGAAAATTCTATATAGTTTTTATCTTAGCTCCATCAACCTCTATAACCTTACTTATAATTTTATACACTAATACTATCCCATTTTGTACTATAAAATGGAATTTCTCTTAGTTAACCACCAAATTAGTTTCCTCACATTGTTGAATGACTCTCTTTAAGTTTTCTAAATATGATTCAAAGGAATAACCACAATAAGAAAAGTCATCCAGAAATATCTAAAAGTTAGTAGCTTCATTGCATAAATCTAAGGGCATTCAATGATAGGCAAACGTATCAAATGGATATGTTAATGTTGTTTTATATATCATCTTGGCTATGTGAATATGAAAATAGTTCAATATTCCTTCAAAGAAGCATTAGTTCATGTGTCAGGAAAGTTGTTTCAACGTTGAGTCGATAAAGGGTAGTGGAAAGTCATCCCTAGATGTACTATCATTTAACTTCCTATAATTGATACATAACCTCCTGTAAGTGGTAAGTCGACTTGTACCATGTGTAAGTCGACTTATGCTTGCTCGGTACCGATAAGTCGACTTGTACATTGGATAAGTCGACTTATTCAAGGATCTTGTTTATTTGTGCCCTAAAGGCAATCCCTTTAGCGCTTTTTATTCACAATCGATATCTGCATCGAATGAATAAATAAAGAAAAGGCATAATTCATTAATTTGATGTTCATGAACATTGTTTATGAATTGATTGGATCTTTAATCGATTAATGAAGTCCATGATATATGACATAGCATGAAGGAAATTATGATGTGATCATACTCCGAGATTCCTATCATGTGCAATTATGTCAAGATATCTAAATTCTCCTAGTCATAGGATTAATGAGATCGGACATCATTAATCCGGATAGACTAGCACATATCATATTCCTTGATTGGATCAGCGGTGGATCTCGTAAACCGTAAATATGAGATATTTAGAATTGACATGTGGATGCTTACTAGCGGTAGTAAGTTCATTGGATGACTTGCCATGAGATCATCACATGGATATCTTATCTAGTGTCAGTGATAATCTCATCATAGCAATGGTGCAAGTATCCTTAGACTTGAGGTACTCAAGGATATCTTGGATACTGATTCTGTGCTTTGACTCCATTCCTTGTTGCCTTCCAGAGGTAGCTCATAGGGTGGTGCTTGGGTACAGCTTGAGGTATTCGAAGATAATTGAGTAGCCAATAAAGGATTCACCACTTCTGGATTAGCAAAGGAGATACCTATGGCCTCTTGTCAGGATCATTAATTGTTAATCTAAGTGGCCAACATAACCGAGAACCTAAAGGGTCACACGCATAAGAGTGATTCAGAAAATCTGTAAAATAGTAATTGGACAGAGTTCCAATAATGGAGAGCATTAGGATTAAATGGATCCCAATGGGATTGGGATATGTCCCGATGAGATCGCGACATCAATATTGCTAAGAAAGGTTTAGAGTTTTTTTGACCTTATCGGGGGGCCGATAGTAGGTGGGACCAATTCCAAATATGATGGACCTTAGCATTTATATTCTAATTAATTAATTAAGTAAATTAATTAATTAATTATTATATTATTTAGACCTTGTGCGTTGGATTTGAGAAAAGGGAGGATAAGCTTTGACTTTTCAAAGCTTATTAGTTTATTCCATTAATAAATGAACGGCCATTAATCATCCATATGTAAGCATCTTATGGAAGTCTTTTATTTGTTAAAAAAATCAACATAAGAGGGCTTAAAAGGTGGGTGTGCCGTCGATGCTCATTAAGGTTAGAAGAGAAGTGAGTTTCCTTAAGTGTTAAGGTTGAAAGCTTTGAATTTTCTTCTTTCTCATCAAGCATCAATGAACTTCTCCTTCTCCAAGCACAAGGTTTCAACATTGATCCAAGCTCTCAAGGACGGTAGGTAGGTCTAGCAGCCTTTATTCTGTTCTAGCTATTCCGGTCAAAGGGTTTGATCCGGTTAGGTTTTCGATCTCTGCGTGGATACCTTTAGAGATAGTCTCTATTGGCTATTCAGGTTTGAGTCTTCATACCGACACCTGGATCCTGGGTTTCGGGAAGGTCCCGGGAACAAAAATTTTTGTTTTCCACTGCTGGTACATGTGATGTACCTCCCGGGATTTTCCTACACCGCCAACTAGAGACAATTGTTGTAGGAACTAAATCAATTTTTTGTTTGGTATCACATTCATCTTTCCTTTCTTTGGTGCTACCCGTATAAGACTTACCCAAGAAATATTAGAAATAGGTATAAGTAGTTTATTTACTTTAGCTTTTATGAAATCTTTCGTATTCAGATTAAGTCGCCTTTGAGTTGCACAAATGGCTTGAAATTATTTTTAAACAAGATTTTTTAAGTGTAAAAGGAATACTTGATCCCATTTATGTCAAAAAATTTCCAAACAATATCACATTTTTATGCTCCTTTAAAACCTTAAACAACCTCTTTTTTTATTTATAGTTCAAATCTGCTATAATTATGAGTGGTAATTTTTTATTTTCAACAACGAAAGTGTACTATAAGTGCACTAGTGACCTCTTTAGCTCCAACTGTAGGGGTTCCTTAATTGATGACTTTACTCCATACTCCTTTGGTCTTTCTATCACTTTAAACTTCTTTTTTATTTGAGCAGGCTCATTAGTCTTTAAGGATCCCAAATACTCCCCTAGGAAAGGGCCAAACCTCTTCTCATGTTTTCCTTGTATGATATAACTTCCTAATGGATCTTATAAACTCTTCAGATCTTTAATCTTTTAAGAGAAATTAGGTTGAAAGATGATAAAGTATTCCTCACTTATAGTGACAATTTGAAACTCCTTGAACTTTTTTTCTTGAAAGTTGAGCTTTTAGGAACTTGATGTATCTTGACATTTGTGATATATCTTTAACAAAAGGGATGTTAATATGTAATTTTTTAAATAGTTATAAAAACTTAACAAGCTAATCCTCTTTTTGATCTTTCTTAAACTTGCTCTAGTATGGAAGTGATAGTCTATATTTATTAATTGCTTCCTCCTTTAGCTTCTCCTCCTTCAAATTCTCCTTTTCTTTCTCCCTTTCTTTCACGATAACCTCATCCTTCTTATCCTTTTCTGCTTCTTCTATTACTATCTCCTTTCAACTCTTTAATATTACTACCTGCACCTACTCTCTCATATTTTGCTCAATGTTACTAAGTATATTACTTAGTTTCCTTTCAGAGAAAAAATTGATGAGTTATCTAATCTAAAATTTTAATTTATGGATGAAGGAATCTTGGTTTTGAAAGCAAGCCTCAAATGTAGCAATAAATTTAGCCATAATATCCTTAAGATCTAACTTATATTGCTATTATTATTATTAAATCTAGGTAGAGGAATTTCTCTCTATTGTTATTGGCTACTCCATAAGATGTTTTAATGATTTTTCCATTTTGAAATTGTATATTGTTGTAGGGATTTCTAGGTTGATTCCTAAAAAAATCAACTTGCTTCAATTGGCATCCCTTATTATAATTTGTTTGACAATCATGTTTGGGGTGTCTCTCACCATAATTTTTACAAATCATGATATATACCAGTTATATTTCCATACTTATTTGGTTAATCTTCTTACTAAGAGCTTCTAGCTTTGCCTATAATGATGCCACCATACCGACACTGTGGATGTTACCTATGTAAGGCTTAGGTCTTGAATTCCTTTACTGATAGTTGTTTATGGCTATGTTTTGGATAAGCTTTTGCAATTTGTCAAAGGTCTTAAAGATGGTGGTCTCATATGAAGATGTAGCTATTAACTATTTAGTTGGGTAGCTCAATTTCCTATGGAATGTTTGAATCTACATACCCAAATCAAGACCATAGTATAGGAACTTTCATAGTAACTCCTTCCATCTCTCTCAAGTTTCATATAAGGTTTCATCATTTAGATTTTAGAACGAAAAAATATCACTCATCAGTATTGCTATACACGTTGGAGGAAAGTATTTTGCCAAAAAAATTTCAATAAACTTGTTCCATATAGTGATGGCTCCTAAATGTAATGAATTCTTCCATGATTTAACTATTTCCATTGAGGTGAAACTGAAAAATCTTAATTAGATGGCATCCTCTAAAACTTTGTTAAGCTTGAATGTGTCACCAATTTTCATAAAGTTGACAATATGTGTATTGGTATATTCATCTAATAGACCTCAAATTGGACCAACTATTGAACCATTTGGATCATGTTGGATTTAATCTTAAAATTACTTGCTTCAATCTTAGTCTAGTATTGTTAGACTCAATCCTAGTTAGATAGTCTAGCATAATATCCCGTTGTGTTAGTCCTTACCTGTCAATGTGGCTGGTAATTGCATTTGAACTCTCAAGGTTCTTTCTCTCAATTTCTAAAGTAATGAGCACTCAATCTCTGGATTTGGCTTAATTGGTACTCTAGGACTAATCCTAGTTATACAATAAAGAGCCTATACTTATAATATAATCATAACCATAAGATAAAGAAAAGACTATTCTAGAATAAAAAAAAATACAAAAACAAACAAAAAGATGATTAGATTATTAAAAGTAAAGATTTCCTAATAGTTTAGTCCATGATAATGGTGCTAGAAAACTTAACATTATATATATATACTCAAAATAAAACTAAAAAACACCCAATTAAATGCACTTATCATTTCCTATAGTATAGATTAGTAAGTCAAGTGTTAACCCTATAAAGATTGTCATTACAGTACTGATTGTCTTCCTATTATGTTATATATATATATATGCTCAAAATAAAACTAAAATTCACTCAATTAAATGCACTTATCATTTCCTATAGTATAGATTAGTAAGTCAAGTGTTAACCCTATAAAGATTGTAATTACTGGTACTGATTGTCTTCCTATTATGTAATCTAATAAAACTAATGATTGATTTAGAAAATAACAAAACTAACTTAGATCACTAAATTAAATCAATGAATAAGAGTAAAGCAATCAATACATAAGTAACATCTAAGTATGAATTCCCCTATAACCTTCCTAATGTCTAGAATTCATCTTGTCATAATGATTGAACTTTGTTCCTTGCACTAATAGGAATTGTAACTTTGCAACTACATTATCTTTTGATAAATATTGCTCACATTTTCAACTTAATTGTCTAAAATATTGTTCTAATCAAAATCTAAAAAAATATGTTACTTCACTTTATGAATTCCTATGATAAGTTTGACTCTAATCCAAAAGACTTTTGTGGACCTTGTTAAGTCAAAATGACTTTACATAAAAATGATTTTGATGTATAACAAACATAGTGAGATCAAATACAAAAAAAAAAAACACAGACGATACGTATCTGAATTCGGAGATGCAGGCGAAGATGACGTATCTGATTTAATTCGAGATGCATACAAGATGACGCGTATCTGAGGCGAAGTTGACACGCACTAAGTTGAAAAAGTCGATCTGAGGCATTTATTACGCATAAATCAAAACATAGACGAAGTTTGTCAAAGTAAAAAGTCAACACAGACGCAGATGACATAAGACAATAAAAGACGCAGACGCAAATGTAGATACAGACGTAGAAACAAAAGCAGACGTAGACGCAGACGCAGACGCAGACGCAGAAAAGAAACAGACGCAAGAGTCAGTTCGAGTTAGTTACAAAACTCAACTGATTAACCGTTTCTTTAAAGATTCAAGATTCAAGAATCAAGAAGCAGTTAGAGACGAAGGCTATAAATACAAGTCGAAGTCGAAAACTGAAGTGCTTGCTGTTTTGAGAAAAATTACACAAAGCGAAAAAGTGATTAAGTGCGAATTAGTGAACGCTATCCTACATAATGAGTGTTCAAATATTTTCGAAAAGAAAAGTTATGCAGATAACTGCAGAGGCTAAGTGTGAAAGAATCTTGGTTGTAGAGACTGAAGAGGCTCGTGAAAGAATCTCAGAACGTTTGAAGAGATAGTGAAATCTCGGAAGAAACTCGAGGATCGGACGTAGCCCACGGTTTGGGGTGAACCAGATAAATCTGCGTGTCTACTACTCTCACTCTATCTCACTTTTAGTTTCAAAGTTGATCTTTATTTACTATTCATATACTTAGCATTGAAAAGTTTGATCAATCAGATTAATAAGAATTACAGAAAGAATCTTAATTCTAACAAGTAATTCTAAAAGATATTCAAAAAGGGGAATACACAATTCAACCCCCCCTTCTCGTGCATTCCATTGTGTTTTTTAAGTGCTGTATTAACGTGTGATTCACTTCAATTGGTATCAAAGCTTGGTATCCAAGAATCACTTTGGCGAAGTGTGGATTAAAGATAATGGCGGAGTCACATGTATACATCATTGGAGCCTCACTACTAGACCTCCAAGATTCAATGGAGAAGACTATCATTCTTGGAAAGATAGGATGCGATTATTCATCGAATCTACACATGTAGACCTTTGGGACGTAATAGAGAACAGACCTATATACACCGAGATGACGAAGGTAGTTCTATTCCACGAAGCGGATGGACGGTGATCGAAAGCAAGAATACAACCAATTCAAAGGCGAAATTTTTCTTAACGTGTGCCTTAAGTAGAAGCGAGTACGACAAAGTGCATGGTTGCGACACAAAGAAAAGAAATGTGGGACACATTGTCCATTGCTCATGAAGGCACAAGTCAAGTTAAGGAATCCAAGATAAGTATTCTTGTACATCAATATGAACTTTTCAGATGGAAGATGAAAATCTATTGATCAAATGTTTGGAAGATTTCAAACAATTATCAATGGATTGAAAGCTCTTGGAAGGACATACAATAATCAAGATCACGTTCGCAAGATTCTAAGAAGTCTTCCTAAGAGATGGAGAACAAAAGTTACGGCAGTGCAAGAAGCCAAAGACTTGAGCATATTAAAGCTAGATGAGTTGCTGGGATCCTTAAAGATTCATAAAGTTGAACTCAACGCTGAAGATAAGCCAAAGCGAGAGAAGTCAATAAGACCAAGGTCGGACAAAAGAATCATAAGACTCAGAGAAGGAGGAAGTCATCAAAAGCATTGAAAATTGAAGAATCAAGGGATGACAACTCTAGCCAATCAGAGTCAGAATCGAGTGATGAAGATGACGAATTATCTTTCATTTCCAAAAAAATAAGACGCATGTGGAAGAAGAAGCCCAGAAGTAACCAGACATTCAGAAAGAATGAAAAAGATGAAGCTAAGCCAGAAAAGTCTTCTATCATTTGTTACGAGTGCAATCAGCCTGGACACTACAAGTCTGAATGCCCTACTCTCAAGAAGAAACTCAAGAAGAGTAGAGAAGGCAAGAAAAGCATGATGGCAACATGGGAGGACCTAGATTCATCTGAATCGACATCACAGTTCTCAAGTCGTCGAATATGCAAACATTTGCCTAATGGCCGAGGAAGATAGTGATGAGGAGGTAAAATCCGACTACTGAAAATTTGCATGATGCATATTCAGAATCATTAGAAGATTCTCATGCTATTCTCAAACAAGACAAGTCGTTGAAGAAAAGTATCAGAGAATATTAGAAATCTTGAGAAAATAGAGAGAAAATATTTGCTTAAAAAGGAGTTAAGTTAAAAGAAACTTGTAGATGGATCGGATGAGATTAATCAACTCAAACCGAGGATCAAGAATCTATCACCGATCTAGTTACTTTCACAGAGAGTACAAAGAAAATGAATGATATGCTAGGAAAATGTAGACATCCTAGTGATAAGACCGGATTAGGGTTCTTCGAAACAATACTCGGTCTCGTAATAAATTTGTCTCTCAAAAGGAAGAAATAGGATAACATATTTTAATCAACGTCCGAGTAATATGCATCAAAGATCATATCATGTGCATACTACTAACCATAAAGGACCCAAAAAAATTTGGGTACCAAGAAATAAAATAGTTTCTCTTGCAGATATCCTTCCTTGGAAGATACGGCAAGCACCATTGGTATTTAGACAATGGATGCTCGCGACACATGACGGGAAGAAGGTCTATGTTCCTAGACCTTCAATATAAGAAGGGAGGATCAGTAAATTTCGGAGACAACCAGTAGGGAAAAATCATTGGAATCAGAAAAATAGGTAAAGATTCCTTTGCATGCATAAATAATGTACTGCTTGTTGATAGTCTAAAGCATAACTTGATTAGTGTGAGTCAGTTTTGTGATTCTGGTTTTATAGTTACATTCAATCAAAATCTTTGTGAAGTCATAAACAAAGATGGGTCTATACTTTTCTTTGCCAAGAGAAGAAACAACCTTTACAAAATCAACTTAGAAGATTTTCAAAATCAAAATATCTCATGTTTTCTATCTTCTGAAGAAGAAAGACTAATCTGGCATAAAAAGCTAGATCATGTCTCTTTGAAATATATTTCAAAATTGGTAAAACATGATTTGGTAAGAGGTTTACCAAAAATAAGTTTTGACAAAGAATTTTTCTGTGAAAATTGTTTGAAAGGAAAACAAGTTAAAACCTCTTTCTCTTCTAAAAATTTTGTAACTTCTTCAAGACCTTTAGAACTATTACATATGGATTTGTTTGGTCCTACAAGGACATTAAGTCTTGGCAGAAAGAAATATGGACTTGTCATTGTTGATGATTTTACTCAATTTTGTTGGATATTATTTTTATCACACAAAGATGAGTCTTTTAAGTACTTTAAAACTCTATCCAGAAAGTTACAGAATGAAAAAGGAATGTCTATAGCTAGTATCAGGAGTGATCATGGCGGAGAATTTGAGAATGAGAAGTTTAGAGTTTTCTGTGAGGAGAATGGAATTTCTCACAACTTCTCGGCCCCTAGAACTCCACAACAGAATGGAGTTGTTGAGAGAAAGAATAGGACGATTCAAGAGATGGCAAGGACTATGATATGTGAGACGAATCTTCCTAAGTATTTCTGGGCAGAAGCTGTGAATACAACATGCTATATTCAGAATAGGATCTTGTTGCGACCTATGTTGAAGAAAACTCCTTACGAGTTATGGAATGGAAGAAGACCAAACATATCCTACTTTCATCCATTCGGGTGCAAATGTTCCATTCTGAATACGAGAGAGCTGTTGGATAAATTCGATTCAAAGACCTATCCAGGAATATTTCTAGGTTACTCATTATCGTCTAAGGCATTTCAAGTTTACAACCTGACTTCAAAGACTGTTGAAGAGACGATCCATGTCAAATTTGATGATAGTTCTCAAACCCATAAGGAAGATGACATGGAGATTGAAGGTCCTTCAAAGAACCTAGATGATGCCTCAGAAACTCCCTCGTCAGACACTCATGAGAAAAAGATTGAAGATATTCCAGAAACTATAGAACTAAGACGAGATTGGAAGTATAAAAGTTCTCATCCAGAAGAGTTAATTATCGGTGAGACCTCAGAAGGAGTTAGGACAAGGTCCAGATTCAGACGAGAAGCTAATGTAGCTTTTATCTCTGAAGTAGAACCTAAGAAGGTTGAGGAAGCTCTTCAAGACGAAGCTTGGGTGTTAGTCATGCAAGAAGAGCTGAACCAATTCACAAGGAATAACGTCTGGTCCTTAGTTCCAAAACCTCCTAAGAAATTCATTATAACAACAAGATGGGTTTTTAAGAATAAGTTAGACGAATCAGGAAGAGTGAGTCGTAACAAGGCCAGATTAGTAGCACAAGGTTACAATCAGCAAGAAGGAATAGACTACAACGAAACATATGCTCCAGTAGCGAGACTTGAAGCTATAAGGATTTTGTTGGCATATGCAATCTGTCACGATATAAAGTTGTTTCAGATGGATGTTAAGAGTGCATTTCTGAATGGCTTTATAGACGAAGAAGTCTATGTGAAACAACCTCCTGGCTTTGAAGATGTTAAAAATCCAGATTATGTCTATAGACTTGACAAAGCCTTATACGGCCTAAAGCAAGCCCCTAGATCTTGGTATGATCGCCTGAGTACCTTCTTAATAGAAAATGGTTTCAGCAGAGGTCAAGTTGATAAGACGCTCTTTAGAAAGAGTTTTCATAATGATTTTATCTTAGTACAAATCTACGTTGATGATATTATCTTTGGTGCTACTACAAAAGAGTTGTGTTTAAAGTTTGAGAGACTAATGAAAAGAGAATTTGAAATGAGTATGATGGGTGAATTAAAGTTCTTTCTTGGGTTGCAAGTTAACCAGACCAAAGAGAAGATCTTCATTCATCAATGTAAGTATGTGAAAGAGTTGTTGAATAAGTTTGACATGAATAATGTGAAGCCAATGGCAACTCGATGCATCCTTCAAACCTTTTATCGAAGACGAACTTGGTAAGAAGGTGGATCAAACCCTATATAGAGGATGATCGGTTCTTTATTGTATCTTCTGACAAGTAGACACGATATTCTGCTCAGTATGCTTGTGTGCAAGATTTCAAGCCGATCCTAGAGAGTCTCATTTCTTCTTTGTTAAAAGAATTTTGAGATATCTCGCAGTACTACTTGATCTTTGCTTAATATTTGAGAAAGGTAAAGATTTCAGTTAATCGGATCTTGTGATGCGGACTATGCCGAGATAGAATCGAAAGAAAGAGCACAAGTGGAGGATGCCACTTTCTTGGAGGAAATCTAGTCTCTGGTCAAGCAAGAGACAAAGCTCAATTGCTCTATCAACCGTGAAGCGAATACATGTCTCCCGCAGTCTTTGTTCACGAGACGCGTGGATCAAGTATCATCTTGAAGACTATTCGCTAAGGAGGAGGAGATTCCAATTTATTACGACAACACCAAAGGCAATAAACTGTCAAAGAATCCAATTCACATTCCGAGTAAAGCATATAGAAGTCGACATCATTTCACGAGAGACTACGTTCGAGAGAAAGGTGGTGCTTCTAAAATTCGTTGAAACAGAGCTTCATGGGCGGACATCTTCACTAAACCACCGAGTGAAGAACGTTTTAAGATAAGACGAATCTCAATATGGTGATGCTAAATGAGCGGTTAGGCTAAAATAACGTGAGAAACTAACGGCGTTATACACGATGAGTTACACCGGTAACTTTTCTCACAAGGAAGATTTTGGAGGAAATATCGATAAACTCGAGGTTCTTAATGATTCGAGAATCCATCATCCATAACCCTATAAGTAGATCAAGATGATATTATAGCGCTTTTCATCATCTCCTGACGGTTCATTTCTACTTTACCAATTCTCTCAAAATCTTCTCACTCAAAAGCTTTCCAGAAGATAATCTTTCGCTCTATACAATGGAAGCAGCAATGATTTATGGAAGACTTGTGAACTTTGAATCACTAAGGGGTGACGGCATGAATGTAGAACCTGAGATTATAAGAGCTGGCTGGAAGAACTTCTTTCAGATACAAGAACCTGTCTATATAAATGAGGTATATGAGTTCTGGAAGAACGCTCGTCTGATAGAAGACACTATTGTATCCTCTGTGGATAGAATATCAGTTATTGTCACAAAGGATTTGATAAGGAAAGTAACTGATTGCCCATCCGTTGGTGAAAAACTGTCTACCAAGGCCGGATGGATGTCCTCAGTTGGAATGAAAGAAGAAGATGTCAAGAGGCAGCTCTATGGCACAAATGATTCAAGAGAAAGGAAGACATCAAATCTGATTCCAAAGGCTAGGGTTCTGCATGCAATCCTGTTCAATTGCATTCTTCCTAGAGTTGGTTCAAGGCATTTGGTGACTACTTTAGACGAACAATGTCTGTTCTTTCTTCTCAATCGAAATCCTATAGATCTACCCTTCTTAATCTTTCACTATATGGTTAAGGGGCTAAAGGAAACTTCCAGTTATCCTTATGGTATGATTTTGACGAGGATCTTTATGGAATCCAATATTCGTCTGCACCAAGGTATAAGACGAACTGTTCCAGTGAAGAGCAAGATTGATGATCATACTATTCGGCGAATGGGTCTGAATACAGTAGACAAAGATCACGCCGGTTCTTCAAAGAAACCAAGAACTGAGGGGGAGCGTATATTGAAGAAGACTCCTGTCTCAAGTTCTCAATCGCCTGTAAGTATCAAATCGCCTACTGCCGAATTAAGGAGAGTGCTAGGGAGACCTCTCATGAAAATGGCGAGTCCTCTTATCGCAGAAAGTCAATCTCAGAGGGCAAAGCAAAGTGCGCCAAAGAGACAAGGAGAAAGTCTCTTGAGCGAAGTTGTGAAGAAAGCCAAGAGATCTCCAAGAATCAGGACTCTGAGGCAACAGGAAGAGAAGATTGCCAGAGAACAAAGGCGAGAAGAAACTTCTAAATCTTGTGCAGCCAAAGCCACAAGATCCTTAGTCTCTATTCTGGAAGAGGATACGGCCAGAAGATCTAAAGAGACTGAGAGGAAGAGAAAAGCAACATCTGTTAAAGGAAAATTTCTTGTGAAGAAATCAGCAAAACTAATCAAGGCAGAAAAAGACTAAGAAGGTTAGTCAAAAGAAGAGCATCTCAACCGCCGAGGACGTTAGTCTACAAAAGAGGTCACGACATCGTTCAAGTTGAAACAGAATCGAGCATTATACAGATTCAAGAAATTCTAGTGCTCAACAAGAAGAACCAAAGGATGAAAGCATGGTTCATGAGACACTGGCATTATAAAGGAGGAACCAGCGGAAGAATGGCGGTTCAGAAACTTCTAAGGAACACAACCGAAGCAAGCGCAGCATCAGATTTGGTGATGATGAACCAAGTCGAAGGTATATAACTACCGAAGTTCTTGAGGAAATATAGGCTGGAAATCAAATTGGTAGAAGTTATTACCAATCGAGCAATGCTATTATAATCGGTGTTGAACCAAGTGAAGAAAATAGTAGCTCTGTGCAACCTATGTTGATTAATGGTATCACGTGGCGCTTACTAAATGAAAAGAGAAGTCTTTTACAATACCTTGAGGCTTCTTCGATCATTTGCCATATCCTCAAGACGTCCACCTTGCACCGTGTACTATGTTCCCAATCACGAGAATACAGAGATAAAGGTTGTTCCAGATATTCAACCAAGGTGTCCAAAAGATTTTACAAAGGAAAGTCAAAATTATTTCCTCGAAGATAATGTTGATGATGATCCGTCCATGCATCGATTGCGAAGAAGTGCGAAAATTGATGAAGCATGCATTCCCGCACAAGACCCGGATCAAGCGAGCTGCGACCATACAAATCGTGCGGAAGACCGTCCAAAGAGGGGAAGTATAAAATAGGAACATTTATCGAGTTCCTTGTTCGAGATAGTTCTTCAGATAGCCCTTTGTCTAATACATCGCCTATCAAGAACATGCCCTATCCTCGCAAGGAAGACAGCTTGTTGATGCCGCGGTTCCTTTTGATCTAAATCTTCCTGAAGTCGCAACATTCATTCGTCCCACCGACTTTTGAGATTAATGAAGACTACACTCCATCCTCGATGCCTATACTAGTACAATTCCTTTCGCTCCTCCATCGCCAGGCGATCAAGCCTCTTCGCCGATGAAGTCGAGATTACGTGGTGAACTCAATGACATGAAGGAGACGGTGAATGATCTAAAGAAGATGATAGCAGAACTGCTGAAGAACCAGAATCGATAATCATTTTTTATTATAACAAATAGGGGGAGAGCAGGAAAAGAAGAAAGTAATCAGAAGAGGAGAGGATGTTCAGATGAAGAAGGTGTGACCACAACAAACGAGGACAGGAAGAAGATAAGTTTTCTTTTCTTGTATGTAATTTGTTATATTCAAAAAGGAGGAGATTGTTAAGTCAAAATGAATTTACATAAAAATGATTTTGATGTATAACAAACATAGTGAGATCAAATACAAGAAAACAAAACAATCACGAGCGTATATAGGCGAATTCGAGGCGATTTAAGATGACGTGATCTGATTTAATTCGGAGATGACGAAGATGACGATATCTGTAAGAAGTTGAG
The DNA here is from genome assembly GCA_029891385.1 of Erythroxylum novogranatense. Taxonomy (NCBI): domain Eukaryota; kingdom Viridiplantae; phylum Streptophyta; class Magnoliopsida; order Malpighiales; family Erythroxylaceae; genus Erythroxylum; species Erythroxylum novogranatense. Next base: position 57,375,364 of record CM057228.1, on the reverse strand, counting down.
ACAGACTAAGTTGAAAAGTCGATCTGATGCACACGAAAAAATCAAAACACGCATTTAAGTTTGTCAAAGTAAAAAGTCAACACAGACGCAGATGACAAAAGACAATAAAAGACGCAGACGCAAATATAGATACAGACGCAGAAACAAAAGCAGACGCAGACGCAGACGCAGACGCAGAAAAGAAACAGAAACAAGAGTCAGTTCGAGTTAGTTACAAAACTCAACTGATTAACCGTTTCTTTAAAGATTCAAGATTCAAGAATCAAGAAGCGCTTAGAGACGAAGGCTATAAATACAAGTCAAGTCGAAACCTAAGTGCTTCTTGTTTTGAGAAAATTACATAAAGCGAAAAAGTGATTAAGTGCAAATTAGTGAACGCTATCCTTCAGAATAGAGTGTTCAAATATTTTACGAAAAGAAAAGTTATGCAGATAACTGCGCAGAGACTAAGTGTGAAAGAATACTGGTTGTAGAGACTCAAGAGGCTCGTGAAAGAATATCAGAACGCTTGAAGAGATAGTGAAATCTCGGAAGAAACTCGAGGATCGGACGTAGCCCACGGTTTGGGGTGAACCAGATAAATCTGCGTGTCTACTACTCTCACTCTCTATCTCACTTTTAGTTTCAAAGTTGATCTTTATTTACTATTCATATACTTAGCATTGAAAAGTTTGATCAATCAGATTAATAAGAATTACGTAAAGAATCTTAATTCTAACAAGTAATTCTAAAAGATATTCAAAAGGGAATACACAATTCAACCCCCCTTCTCGTGCATTCTATTGTGTTTTTTAAGTGCTGTATTAACGTGTGATTCACTTCAGACCTATCTTTTAGATTTTTGTAACTCTTATTGATCATGATGTGATCTATTCATACAATTAATCTCTCGACCCAATGTACAAAATCTAAATTTGAATTAAAATGCCCGTGGATTTCAATTTAACATAATGTGTTCATGAACAATTCTAAAAAAAGTAAGATCTTTTATTGAATTAATTGAATTAAACATGTTACTTTTCCTTAACCATTATTAGTTCATCTTCTTTATCTGATACTAAACATGTTGGACCCCGATTCTGGAGTCCAACGATCATTCCAGAGTCATAAAATGTGAGCGAATCTTCTTGTAGGGTTATTTCAATAAACCCTCTTTAATCATCATTCATTCTCATAACATCCCAAACCAGAAGGGCGAGCCCAAACCAATCAAACGCAAGAATAACCCCTTTAATTTTTCATAAAAATTTTATCTTCATGTATCTAGTTTACTTTGAAACAATAATCATCTCATTCGGAGCTCTAAAGCTCAAGATATGCCTAAAAAACCCAAAGTACGTTTGGTAAACAACCAATTCGTGCTTTTCTAATCAATTTCCTTATTTTCTCACCATAAATATCTTTCATACCAAACCCAAAAGCCACCAATTTTATATATAGGTAGGAAAATGTCTTAGGAATCTATTGCTTCAAGAATCACTTCATTCGTAGGTCTGATGATGAAGTTATGGCCAAAAGAATCCAACATGTTTATGTCCTTAATCATTTTGTACCTGTCTTAGCGCAATTGCCATAACTTTTTATAAATATGTATGATTGAGTTTATTCTTGGACTATTTAAAAGTAGAATTCTAGATCTACAACTTTTATGAATACCACAAAGTGAGATTTCTGCCTCTAAAATAGCAAAAATTGTGATTTACTGTAACTATCCCGTGAATATCCGTTTAACGGATATCCATGTCCGTTTAACGGACATAGACTGGCTTGGAACCATTTTTCACCCAAGAAGGTCCATTTAATGGACATCCATGTCTGTTTAATGGAAATTGGTGAGCCAGGGGGTCCTTTTTCACCTGACAAGGTCCGTTTAATGGACATCTATATCCGTTTAACGGACATACGGACATTGGGGTTCCCCGAACTCCTCCAATGCCTCCCCAATGCTTCCAACATCCTTTCTAACACCATAATGACTCATAATCTTCCCAAATTCACTTCTTCCAATATAATATCACTTCTAAAATATTCAATTACTAATTTGATTTCATAAATCCCCCAAATCTCAACTCAAATGATTCATCTCATACAATAATTCTCATTATTCACCATAGTTGTCCTATAGCAACATCACATCTTGTAATGATCATAACTTACCACTCCAATATCGAAAGATTACCAACTTTATGTCGTTGGAAAACTAGAAAGATCATCTACAACTTTCAAGAAGAACACTTTGTCTAGTTCTATCTAGATCAGTCCAACTTTTCCTCTAAATTAAAACACAATTCCTATCTTTCTTTTCCATAATATATTTCACTTATATGTAACAACAATTTGTATTCAACATTTATCATCTCAATTTGGCAACTTCCTCAAGTGTACCTAATTCTCACTTAACCTCATCCTTAATTAATTCATATTTCAACTCCACCTCATTTTATAACCATTTAAATTCTAACTTTTTTTATCCATTCCTAAATCTCAACTCATTTGACTTGTCACATTTAGCTACATCTCATCATTCATAATTCCTTTGTGTCTTTTCCATAAAATCTCACTAATGTGTATATATATATCAACCATTCATGCTCAACATTCATCATCGTCATCCATATATCATTCATAATTCATTAATAAAAAAATAAGAATTTACAAAACCTTAATGGCATTCCAAGCCACAATACATTAATATTCCAAAATTCCCAAATTACACAAGATACTTGAATGGTAATTGGTCAAAATGCAATTATAGCCTTGTTTTTACATAAACTACTCCAAAACAAAACAAAACATGCAAATTCGGAGTAATGTCTTGACTTTCTTTCACTCGATCTCATTCTCTTCACCTGAGGATGGGACGGAAAGTGGGGGTGAGCTTGAAAGCTCGTGGGTAACAACTTATAATGGAAAAATAAGCAAAACCATTCAAAAAGTTCAATGTCATAGAAAATTCTTGTAGAAATCCATAAAACACTTATTTCTCAAATTCTCATCATGTAGTCAAATTTACAAACCACAAAACATGAATGCATCAAACTTGTTCACATATCATGAGCACATAAGCACATTAGAATGGTTTGGGTAGATCCATAAACATGATGAACTATACAATTTCACATAATGGTCTTGTGTATTCGTAAACTTGAGGCGTTATCGCAATTCCACATAGTGGTTTTGCATAGGTATAAGCTTGAGGGAGTCCATAAAGAAGCTTTGTGTCACTAGCGGGCAGGCGGAAGAAGCCTTAACTTGGTCAATGTGCACATGACAATTCTTGGATGGATTACACCAAACCTACATAACATGTATTTCAAAACTTATTGCCCAAAATGACACTTTTTTCGAAAACTTGATATCATATACTTGATATATTTTGAAACCCTTTCCGAAAACGTGATTCCATAACATGCGACCTTGTCAAAAGAAATCATTTTCATAAATCATCACACAATTCACATATTACACATGTAGTAATTTCTCAATTCATTCAAGACATAATTAATGCAACACTTATGATGCAGTTTAAATCATTGAAAGTGACTTATTTACTCTATTATAAACATGTACCCACCTTAATTTCCTTGCTTGAAAACCTTGCTCAAAAAGCCTTTACTCTTGCTCCTCTTGCCTCTTTTGATTTTCTTCAACATTGAAAAAAATTCTCAAATCAATAGGCATTCCAATTGAGAAACCCAGAAGACATATTCACTAAAATTGATCCTAGAATTCTTAAACCCATATATTTCTTAAATTATATGAACCAAAATCTTCTCAAAATCCAAAATATTAAACATAAGCTTACCTTGAATCTTCACCAAACAATGAGTTTCTTGGCTAAAATGGAAGCTCTAATCCTCCTCTTCCTTTTTCTCTTCTTGAACAATCACAAATTCCTTCTTGAAAGCTAAGAAAAGTTGAAACCTAGCTTTTCTTCCTTCTTTCCTTTCTTCTCCATTGAATTCTCTCCTTCTTCTCTCTTCTCTTTGTTTTTCTCCCTCAATTTCGTTCGTGCTTCTTTCTTAAAAACAAGCTCATACTTCTTATTACAATTTTTTCATTAATGAGTGTACAAAGACCCTTTTACCCTTCCTTATATGCCTTGCAACTTAAATGCTTAAGTGACTTGCCAATTTTGCCCCTCATGAATTCTTACCACCTTAACACTATAAATCAATTAACCCATGTCATAAAACCTTACTCACATTAACATGCTAATTAACTCCATAAAAATACTCCATTAAGACCTCAAAATTCATTTAAGTCATTGCCTAACTTCTTCCAAAAATCAAGACCTTTTCTGATCAGGTAATTGAAGGAATTTAATAACACTTCCTTCTAGAAAAATGTTCTCCTCATTGTCTTAAGTTTCCAATAACACCAAATGTTGGACCCCGATCTTTGAGTGAAAATAAGAAGTTTTCGAAAGTGGATGAGTTGATTGAAATTAAGTTGAAGATCATGAAATAAAGAAAGAAAGTGTGAAAATATGAATAATTGTAAAAAATTTGACTTTTTGGCCTTTAAGGGTTGACTTTTGATTTAGGCAAAATTTGATAAAACGATCTACATGAAACTTGTAGATTATATTAAGAGCTTTCCGTAGCCATAAAGTTTGCAATTTTTCGATATCGGGAGTGGAAGTTATGATCAGTCAAAGTTTATGTGAGATAGAGTTGACTTTTGACTTTAAGTATGACTGAAACTTTGACTGAGAAATTGATCTAGTTAGAGATTAATTGAGCTTTGATGTTCTTATGAAAATTGAAGGTGACTTTCTGATCTTCGCATCGATATAAAATATGACATGATTGGAGTTTGGAGTTGAAAGATAGAAATTTTCAAAGTTGAGGACTTTGTTTAAGTATTTATTATTTGGGTTAAATCTTTGATTAGAAACTTAATCATTTTAGAAATGGATTTGGTTGTGGAGTTCTTCATGGAAGTTATAGAGCTTCCTTCAAGCTTTCCATAGAGACCAAATTTGTTAAATTTGGAGTTCAGGATAAAAAGTTATGATTTTTGAAAGTTTCGGAAAAAAAAAGGGTGCAGGTGCATCTAAAGTCGATCGTGCATACGCACGATCGCGACTCTGCGGGTTCACCGCATTGTCGCGATCGTGCACGCGCACGATCGCGACTCCGCTGGTCCATGCGGATATCGCGGTCGTGCACACGCACGATCGCGACTTTCCCTATTTGTTTAAGAAAGGAAATTTTCTGAACATACTACATTCTTTTGCTTATATCTTTTCCGTCCGACATCTGATTGAGTTGATTCTTGCGGCGTTGGATTCCTAAGACAATTATCTACATCCTCATAGAAATTTGTGAATTTTTGAGATTAAATTAATGGAGATTAATTTAATCAAAGTGAGTCGAGAAATTTTCCGAGCATAGTTCAGTGTTTTGAGGAATTCGGGATCTACAGAGATCTGATTGAATCGATTCTTTAGGAGAAATAAATCTAAGACAAGGGGCTACAAATCATATGAAGAAATGAAATGTCAATTTTGCCCCTAAGATTTTTAATTTCTGAATTTAAGTTCGGATTAGGGTGTAATTTTTGGATTAGGAACATCTGAGAGTATTTTGAGCATAATTTTTGATCTGGGAATCGAAATGAGGTGAATCTTGTTTTGAATTAAACTAGAGACATAAGGCTACAATTTTTATGAAGATATCGAATTTCAATTCTGGGATTAAGAATGTGAATATTTGGACGGAAATAATCATACATGAAAAATGTGTTAGAATATGGATATTTCGAACTGCTTTATGATAACTTTTCTCAGTAGTGATCCGAATTGAGCGCGGTCAGTGGCGTTGGATTTGTATGATTGAGAGAAACATTTCTCAAGAAGGAAGTTGTAACAAATTCTTTCAACTCGATAGTACGAATCAAAACCGCAAGTGGAAATGGCATAAAGTAACATGTGAGGGGCATCTTGGTCTTTTTAGTTATTTTTAAATGACATGGCAACATCTTAAATGAATGAGTCTCGTTGGAATGGAGAAAGCTAGAAGGTTTGAGAATGAAATGATTAAAAATAAGAAGAAAGGGAGTATAGCCACATGGAGGAATGAGAATCACACGAATTTTCAAAGGAAATAAAGAGAAAAGCATAAAACGTTGTAGTATTATGATGGGTTATAAGTTAAGAAGGAGCTGTCGATTTTACATAGGAGAGCCAAAGACTTGAGCAAATAAGAAAGAAAAATAAGAAGAAGAATGAAAGAGAAGCTCATTCGGCCATAGGGAAAAGGATGGAAGCTTAGTGATTTTCGAATTTTTGAGACTTTAAGCTTATTTTAGAGTAGATTTCAAGGGGAAAGAGAAGAAAGAAGATCAAGTTACCATGGAGCTTGAAAATAACGAAAATGGAGGAGAAAAAGGTAAGAGAGAGAAAGTCTTGATTTTGAGTTTTTGATTAGTTTGTTGGTTGATTTGGCTTGGAATGGATATGAATTGAGTTTATCTATGATTACTTAAAGAGATTAGACTAGAATTATGTTAAATTTTGGTTATGGAAGATTTTAGAGAGAGAAAGCTTAGTGAAGAAGATGATGAATAGTGAAATTTGGGGGTTTTTGAAATTGATGATTTAGATAACTTGAATTAGTGATGAATTTGAGATATCCTAAGTTAATTTTGATGTTTATGCTTTAGGTGAAGTTTAATTTGAAAAATGGTAAATTTAGAGTTTAGGCCAAATTAGAAATTTGGGGTTTTTGTGAATTATTGTGGTTTTTGTGAATTAATGGAGTAGAATCATAATTAAGAGTAGGAATTGATGAAATATGAAATCAATTTTGAAGAAATTATGATTTATGACATGGAATTTGGATAAATTGGTTTAGGCCAATTTTGAAAATTGAGGATTTTCAAAATTGGAGATTGAAATAGCTTGAATTTATATAGAATTGGTGTTTTCTAAGTTTAATTTGAGTAAGTAAGTGATTTATGAGATTGAATTTGACTAATTCGGTTTAGATCAAATTTGGAATTTGGGAATTTTAAAAATTCTGGTTTTAGAAAGCTTGGAAAAGCGATGATTATGAATTTCTGCTAGTTAATTGTGAGAATTATGCACTTTGTGATGTGAAATTTGGATATTATGGTTTAGGTAAATTTTAATTGAAAGAAGGAAAGAAGCAAGGAGCAATTGGAGCTTGAAATCAAGTTTCTGACAATAATTCGAGGTGGGTAGTATATTTATTTATTGAATTATAAGCTAAATGTGACTTTTAAAAAATTAAAGAAAGCAATTGTTGAAAAAAAAATGTTTGAAAAAAAAATGTAAATAGTTGAAATTATGATTTCAAAGGATGAAAATGAGTTTAAGAAATACAAGATTTATGAACTTCATGGGTTTCAAATTATTTGATTTATGATTTAAAGAAATTAGTGCATATTTTGTCATGAATGTGATTATTATGTGATTAATTTGATGCTATGAATTGCATTAGATGATTATGTGAATTTATGTGATTTTATGCTTGTGTCATTTATGACACAATTTGTTGTTATGAGATGAAAAATATGAAGAAAAAAATCAAGAGTTTTTGAAAAGTGCCTTCGGGCAATCAAAATTCCGTTTTCATTATGTGTTAAGTGGGTTTGGTCAGGTCCTTTTGTGAGTCAGCGCTGTCTCTACCTGTTTAAGCCTTCGCCCGACTGCCTGCAATAGGCAATGGAGATCCGATTACGGACTCCTTTCACGGCTACACTGGACCGTTATGCGGAAAGTGTAGTACGTCTGTTTCACTACCGCATATGACCGTTATCTGGGAATGTGCAAGACGTCTATTAGACCGAACCAAACCAATTCTGATGTGTTATGTGTTATGTGTTATGTGTTTTGATGTGTTTATAATGTGATGCATTCATATTTAAAGTTGTGCATGATTTGAAAAGGTTCGAGATTTTGAGAAATAAGACAAGAATTTATAATCATGAAATTTCGAAGGTTTATGAAAGTTTTGAAAAGATTGAAAATGCGATTTGGATAAATGCTTAAATAGGAAATTTTCGAAAAAGTTTGAAAAGTTTAAAAGAAAATATTTTTAAACTTATTGTTCGGTTTATAAATATATTATCCACGAGCTTCCGAGCTCACCCCTTTTCATCCCCAAATCTCCGTGTTTTACGCAGAGATCGAATGGAAGACGAGTATGATCACAAATCGACTTGTGCATGTTCGTATGTTTAAAGTTTGATGTGGTATTAGATTTTTATGGATAGTTAGAAAGCTAGTAAAGTGTATTTTAGTCGATTGTATATGAATGGTTTTGCTTGTGGCGATAAATGTATAAGATTGTATTGTGTTCTAATGAGTTATAAGTATGATTATACTTTATGTATGAAATTGGATTTTGAATGTGGTTGGGATTGATTGAGATTTTGAGTTGAGATGGTTATGGATTGAATTTATGAAGTGTTTAGAATTAAGATTGTGTTTCATTGGTGTTTGGATGCTTGACGGGAGGTCCGATGTTGCTTTGTGTTATTGGATGGATTACGATATTAGAAGTGCGTTTGCTTTGTTTTAAATTTTGGAAATGTCAAAATACAACGTTATCTTGTCGAAATTTCAAAGAAAATTTCGGTAAAATGGGTTTAAAGAAATGAGTTTGAGGATTTATATGAATGTATAAGAAATGATTAAGATGGATGAAGTGAGAAAGAATAGAAATGTAGGGATTGTTTTTATGTGAATGAGTTTGATTAAAGAGAAAAGGAAAGAATAAAAAAAAATTATGCCGGATTTGAAATGTCATAAGGTTTCCAACGCGATTATGTTCGTTCGATCATTTTTTCTCTGGTTTTGGTTCTCGGATGTCGGATCCGCTTTGCTAAGTGTTTGTCTCCGCTTTCGCTTTGTTTTTTCCGATTCGATCCGCTTCGCTACCTTCGGTTTGATCTGATTCGGTCCGATTCGAAACTTTTCAAGTATTTGTTTCGCTCTGATGATTCGATTTGTATTCCGATTAGCGATTTCTTGCTTTTCGATTTTTCATTTTTCCGTTCCGTCTTTCGGTTGGGATCCGATTCCCGGATCGGGTCTCAACATTTATGGTATCAAAGCAATAAGAGTTTATAAGGAATCATGCGTACGTATGAGGGAATCTGTATGAGTAGTTGGATTTCAGAAACGGGATCCAACATTTATGGTATCAGAGCCCAGTAATATGATCTTACTTGGGCGTATGAGTATGAATAAGGAATTGATACGAGTTTGTAAAGATAAGAGTGAATTTGTGAGAATATACTAAGTGATCATTTGATTTTGATGAAAGAAGTATGATTGTTGTTATGAATTTCAAATTGATGTGCATGACTATTTGACACTCAAATTCAAGTGATTGGTTTGATTTGGGTGATACGAATGCGAGTGATTAGAAACATGTGTTTGTGGAACTTAAGATTTGAATTTTGTGATGAATTGGGAGAAATTGATATAGACTATACTTCCGTAAGATGAAAGGATGACGAGTTGCTAAATGATCATTGAACCATATTAGGATTCTTTAAAGAATGGACTATTGATTTGTGTCCATATCTGAAGAAATAATGAGTTATAGATATAGTAAGTTAATATGATATGAGTGGTATGAGATACATATATGATGAGAAAATTAGATAAGAGAAAGTGATGTGATTATGAGTTTTGGAAAGAAATTAGTAAGACAGTGTTTGATGATTTTTGTTTAAAAAGAAATTTATGCAAGAATGAGTTACTTGGAGTGTAAGTAAGTGTGAATTTCGAGGACGAAATTCTTTTAAGAGGGGGAGAAATGTTGGACCCCGATCTTTGAGTGAAAATAAGAAGTTTTCAAAAGTAGATGAGTTGATTGAAATTAAGTTGAAGATCATGAAATAAAGAAAGAAAGTGTGAAAATATGAATAATTGTAAAAAGTTTGACTTTTTGGCCTTTAAGGGTTGACTTTTGATTTAGGCAAAATTTGATAAAATGATCTACATGAAACTTGTAGATTATATTAAGAGCTTTCCGTAGCCATAAATTTTGCAATTTTTCGATATCGGGAGTGGAAGTTATGATCAGTCAAAGTTTATGTGAGATAGAGTTGACTTTTGACTTTAAGTATGACTGAAACTTTGACTGAGAAATTGATCTAGTTAGAGATTAATTGAGCTTTGATGTTCTTATGAAAATTGAAGGTGACTTTCTGATCTTCGCATCGATATAAAATATGACATGATTGGAGTTTGGAGTTGAAAGATAGAAATTTTCAAAGTTGAGGACTTTGTTTAAGTATTTATTATTTGGGTTAAATCTTTGATTAGAAACTTAATCATTTTAAAAATGAATTTGGTTGTGGAGTTCTGCATGGAAGTTATAGAGCTTCCTTCAAGCTTTTCATAGAGAGCAAATTTGTTAAATTTGGAGTTCAGGATAAAAAGTTATGATTTTTGAAAGTTTCGGAAAAAAAAAAAAGGTGTAGGTGCACCCAAAAATTGCGGTCGTGCATACGCACGATCGCGACTCTGCGGGTTCACCGCATTGTCGCGATCGTGCACGCGCACGATCGCGACTCCCCTGGTCCATGCGGATATCGCGGTCGTGCACACGCACGATTGCGACTTTCCCTATTTGTTTAAGAAAGGAAATTTTCTGAACATACTACATTCTTTTGCTTATATCTTTTCCGTCCGACATCCGATTGAGTTGATTCTTGCGGCGTTGGATTCCTAAGACAATTATCTACATCCTCATAGAAATTTGTGAATTTTTGAGATTAAATTAATGGAGATTAATTTAATCAAAGTGAGTCGAGAAATTTTCCGAGCATAGTTCAGTGTTTTGAGGAATTCGGGATCTACAGAGATCCGATTGAAGCGATTCTTCAGGAGAAATAAAGCTAAGACAAGGGGCTACAAATCATATGAAGAAATGAAATGTCAATTTTGCCCCTAAGATTTTTAATTTCTGAATTTAAGTTCGGATTAGGGTGTAATTTTTGGATTAGGAACATCTGAGAGTATTTTGAGCATAACTTTTGATCTGGGAATCGAAATGAGGTGAATCTTGTTTTGAATTAAACTAGAGACATAAGGCTACAATTGTTATGAAGATATTGAGTTTCAATTCTGGGATTAAGAATGTGAATATTTGGACGGAAATAATCGTACATGAAAAATGTGTTAGAATATGGATATTTCCAAACTATTTTGCGTATAACTTTTGCTGTAGTGATCCGAATTGAGCGCAGTCAGTGGCGTTGGATTCGTATGATTGAGAGGAACATTTCTCAAGAAGGAAGTTGTAACAAATTCTTTCAACTCGATAGTGCGAATCAAAGCCGCAAGTGGAAATGGCATAAAGTAACATGTGAGGGGCATCTTGGTCTTTTTAGTTATTTTTAAATGACATGGCAACATCTTAAATGAATGAGTCTCGTTGGAATGGAGAAAACTAGAAGGTTTGAGAATGAAATGATTAAAAATAAGAAGAAAGGGAGTATAGCCACATGGAGGAATGAGAATCACACGAATTTTCAAAGGAAATAAAGAGAAAAGCATAAAACGTTGTAGTATTATGATGGGTTATAAGTTAAGAAGGAGCTGTCGATTTTACATAGGAGAGCCAAAGACTTGAGCAAATAAGAAAGAAAAATAAGAAGAAGAATGAAAGAGAAGCTCATTCGGCCATAGGGAAAAGGATGGAAGCTTAGTGATTTTCGAATTTTTGAGACTTTAAGCTTATTTTAGAGTAGATTTCAAGGGGAAAGAGAAGAAAGAAGATCAAGTTACCATGGAGCTTGAAAATAACGAAAATGGAGGAGAAAAGGTAAGAGAGAGAAAGTCTTGATTTTGAGTTTTGATTAGTTTGTTGGTTGATTTGGCTTGGAATGGATATGAATTGAGTTTATCTATGATTACTTAAAGAGATTAGACTAGAATTATGTTAAATTTTGGTTATGGAAGATTTTAGAGAGAAAGCTTAGTAAAGAAGATGATGAATAGTGAAATTTGGGGTTTTGAAATTGATGATTTAGATAACTTGAATTAGTGATGAATTTGAGATATCCTAAGTTAATTTTGATGTTTATGCTTTAGGTGAAGTTTAATTTGAAAATGGTAAATTTAGAGTTTAGGCCAAATTAGAAATTTGGGGTTTTGTGAATTATTGTGGTTTTGTGAATTAATGGAGTAGAATCATAATTAAGAGTAGGAATTGATGAAATATGAAATCAATTTTGAAGAAATTATGATTTATGACATGGAATTTGGATAAATTGGTTTAGGCCAATTTTGAAAATTGAGGATTTTCAAAATTGGAGATTGAAATAGCTTGAATTTATATGGAATTGGTGTTTTCTAAGTTTAATTTGAGTAAGTAAGTGATTTATGAGATTGAATTTGACTAATTAGGTTTAGGTCAAATTTGGAATTTAGAATTTTAAAATTCGGTTTTAGAAAGCTTAAAAAGCGATGATTATGAATTTCCGATAGTTAATTGTGAGAATTATGCACTTTGTGATGTGAAATTTGGATATTATGGTTTAGGTAAATTTTAATTGAAAGAAGGAAAGAAGCGAGGAGCAATTGGAGCTTGAAATCAAGTTTCGACAATAATTGAGGTGGGTAGTATATTTATTTATTGAATTATAAGCTAAATGTGACTTTTAAAAAATTAAAGAAAGCAATTGTTGAAAAAAATGTTTGAAAAAAATGTAAATAGTTGAAATTATGATTTCAAAGGATGAAAATGAGTTTAAGAAATACAAGATTTATGAACTTCATGGGTTTCAAATTATTTGATTTATGATTTAAAGAAATTAGTGCATATTTTGTCATGAATGTGATTATTATGTGATTAATTTGATGCTATGAATTGCATTAGATGATTATGTGAATTTATGTGATTTTATGCTTGTGTCATTTATGACACAATTTGTTGTTATGAGATGAAAAATATGAAGAAAAAAATCAAGAGTTTTTGAAAAGTGCCTTCAGCAATCAATTCGCTTTCATTATGTGTTAAGTGGGTTTGTCGTCCTTTTATGAGTCGTATTGTCTCTACTGCTTAAGCCTTCACCGATCGCCGCAATAGGCAATGGAGATCCGACACGGACTCCTTTCACTACTACACCGGATCGTTATGCGGAAAGTGTAGTACGTCTGCTTCACTACCGCATGACCGTTATCATGCTGAATGTGCAAGACGTCTATTAGGACCGAACCAAACCAATTCGATGTGTTATGTGTTATGTGTTTTGATGTGTTTATAATGTGATGCATTCATATTTAAAGTCGTGAATGATTTGAAAAGGTTCGAGATTTTGAGAAATAAGACAAGAAATTTATAATCATGAAATTTCTAAGGTTTATGAAAGTTTTGAAAAGATTGAAAATGCGATTTGGATAAATGCTTAAATAGGAAATTTTCTGAAAAGTTTGAAAAGTTTAAAAGAAAATATTTTTCGCTTATTGTTCGGTTTATAAATATATTATCCACAAGCTTCCGAGCTCACCCCCCCTTTCATCCCCAAATCTCCAGGTGCTTTTACGCAGGAGATCGGATGGAAGACGAGTATGATCACAGTCCGACTTGTGCATGTTCGTATGTTTAAAGTTTGATGTGGTATTAGATTTTATGGATAGTTAGAAAGCTAGTAAAGTGTATTTTAGTCCGATTGTATATGAATGGTTTTGCTTGTGGCCAGTAAATGTATAAGATTGTATTGTGTTCTGAATGAGTTATAAGTATGATTATACTTTATGTATGAAATTGGATTTTGAATGTGGTTGGGATTGATTGAGATTTTGAGTTGAGATGGTTATGGATTGAATTTATGAAGTGTTTAGAATTAAGATTGTGTTTCTGCTGGTGTTTGGATGCCGGACGGGAGGTCCGATGTTGCTTTGTGTTATTGGATGGATTACGATATTAGAAGTGCGTTTGCTTTGTTTTAAATTTTGGGCTGTCAAAATACAATATCGTTATCTTTGAAATTTCAAAGAAAATTTCGGTAAAATGGGTTTAAAGAAATGAGTTTGAGGATTTATATGAATGTATAAGAAATGATTAAGATGGATGAAGTGAGAAAGAATAGAAATGTAGGGATTGTTTTTATGTGAATGAGTTTGATTAAAGAGAAAAGGAAAGAATATAAAAAAAATTTATACCGGATTTGAAATGTCATAAGGTTTCCAACGCGATTATGTTCGTTCGATCATTTTTTCTCTGGTTTTGGTTCTCGGATGTCGGATCCGCTTTGCTAAGTGTTTGTCTCCACTTTCGCTTTGTTTTTTCCGATTCGATCCGCTTCGCTACCTTCGGTTTGATCTGATTCGGTCCGATTCGAAACTTTCCGAGTATTTGTTTCGCTCCGATGATTCGATTTGTATTCCGATTAGCGATTTCTTACTTTTCGATTTTCCATTTTTCCGTTCCGTCTTTCGGTTGGGATCCGGTTCCCAGATCGGGTCTCAACATTTATGGTATCAAAGCAAGAAGAGTTTATAAGGAATCATGCGTACGTATGAGGGAATCTGTATGAGTAGTTGGATTTCAGAAACGGGATCCAACACCAAAATTATTCAATTTGGTTTGGTAAACTGAAAGTTATACCTCAAACATTTCCAAACTGTTCTTATACTGAAATAGTATTTTGTGCTCAACTTACATCAGAAAAATAAAATTCTTAGAGACTAAATTAAAACTTGATTTCATCAAAAAATTTGTAGCTCTACCTCTCTAGTTTACTCCAAATTAAATTTCATTTCATTTGAATAACTAAAGAAAAATTTATGGCTAAAACACCAAAGCATACTCAATGAACATGTTTCAACTTATAACTGCCAATATTTCATATACAACCCATCTTATCCTAACTACCTTTTCTACTTTATTTCAAATTCAAAAATTCTTCTTTTCTTTACACATGAATAATCACCAATAATTTCTCATTTCATATTTCTAACTTCCAAGAAAAGTTTGGGGTCCAACAGTTAGGCTCCTTTGTTGCTTAAGATTCCTCATATCTTCTTTTGTATGAAAAAATATTGCCAACACAAGTTCATGTTTCACCTACATTGGTGAACGTGTCCAGAACATGGTAGGATGCTCCAAACGCCTAAAGAATAAAAAAAAGATTCTTTATTGGACATAGGTAGAGCATAGGTGTATGTTAGTTTCTTATTAATCATGTTAAACTTTCATAGGAACAAAATACGGTATGAATGAACAACGGGAGTAACACAACACTATATTTGCACCATATTCAAAGTCATTTGTCAAAAGTTCATAAAAATAACTTAAACTTGACTCAAATCTTCCCAAATCCATTCATTTTCCTTTGAAGGACTAAAATAAAACTTGAAATAAAACATAATTCATTTTAAGCACCAAATTCATTGAAAAAAATTAAGACACAAGCATAGTTCTCTCCAAGTTTATACTAAAAATATAGTACATGCAACACCTTTCAAGTATACATTTTAGAAATAGGCTCATTTTTTGTTGGGCCCGGGCCCCGTACGTCCAAATCCCCGAGAGCTGCCCCTCGAGCCGCACCGGCATTCGGGCGCTCCATATACCGTCGAACCCGATCCCAACATCTATACAAATAACCATTCGATCCGGATAATAATACGTATACCCATACATGTACACATTCTGCACATGCATTCTACACATTCATTCATCATTCCATAAGCATAATTCATCCGTCATTGTCACACAAAAGCATTCAACACTATTCTCAAATGTAGCGTAATACAAAATAACATGAAATCTCAAATACAAAGTATGTTCCATGATAACATGCTCGAAGGGCCAACCAAAGGACTAACTTATACAAGTTCCTAGCTAGCTCGAAGTTTCTGATGCCCTGCAAGGTCGACAATCGGCTCGATCTGCACCTGAGGAGGGGAGAATAATGGGGTGAGTTACGAAGCTCAGTGGCATATATGTTTATAGCCATTGGCAACGAGCCACACAATCAAATATATATATATATATATATATATATATATATATATATCACTAGCAATTCAAGATTCACATTCATATAACATAAGTCATGCATTCACTATTCCTCAACATATCAATCAATATGCAACATAGCTGTCAAATTCATCATGTGATATGCTCAACAAATCTATTGTGTATGCACAATCAATTGGCTTGAGAGTTCCGTAATCCATCCGGATAACCCAAAGGTAAATCCGTAATCCATCCGAGTCCGATTTCTCAAGGATCTCGTTGCCTGCAAGCGGCAGTGGGAGAAGGCTTTATCACAACGTGCACGTGACTCCATCCGTAACTCTCTTACCCTTTCTTGCCGAATCTCAATACTCCTTTCCAAGGAGATGTTTTAAGGAACACCTTCTCACCGACCTCATACTCTATCTCCTTTCGGTGAGCATCAACATAATTTTCATCCGGTCTGCATCGCTTAAGTCACGCTTAATCGATTGACTTTCTCAACACCATCCAATCAAATCTGGTCCTCCAATTGCCTCTCTCCTTCTTCATCCCAACAGATCGGAGTCCTACATCTCCGTCCATACAATGCCTCATATGGAGCCATCTGAATGCTCGAATGGTACGAATTGTTATAAGCAAATTCGACCAACGGCAAATGCTCATCCCATGCTCCTTGAAAATCCATCACACAAGCCCGAAGCATCCCCTCAAGTGTCCGAATAGTCCTCTTAGATTGACCATCCGTCTGAGGGTGAAAAGCCGTACTAAAATTCAACTTAGTCCCTAAAGCTTCCTGCAAACTACCCCAAAACCTCGAAGTAAACCGAGGATCTTTATCCGACACAATGGAATCCAGAATCCCATGCAACCTCACTATCTCATCAATATATTTCTTTGCTAGCACATGCAAAGAATCAGTCTGTCGAATCGCCAAAAAGTAGGCTGACTTAGTCAACCGATCCACAATCACCCAAATGGCATCATGCCTCCTGCTGGTCCTAGGCAATCCCACCAAAAAGTCCATCGTCACCCGCTGCCACTTCCACTTCGGAATAGGCAACGGTCTCAACTTGCCCGAAGGTGCTTGGTGTTCAGCCTTGACTTGCTGACACACTAGACACTTACTGACGAACTCTGCGATATCCCTCTTCATACCTTTCCACCAAAAATGCTCTCGCAGATCTCGATACATCCTGGTGCTACCTGGATGCATGGCATAAGGCGCATTGTGTGCCTCATCCATAATTTCAGCCTTAACCTCCTGCACATTAGGAATACACAATCGACTCCCAACTGTCATAAGCCCATCATCCTGCACATCGATCTCAGAAACCTTGCCTTTCCGAATCTCATCCCTGAGATTGCTCAAATCCGCATCCTGAGCCTGCAATTCCTTAACCTTTTCCTTCAGCATCGGCCTCACTCGAAAATTAGCCAGAAGACAATCCGGCTCTTCCTGAGTCAAGCTTATCCTAAGCTTGGCCATCTCTTCCAATAAAGGAAGATAAACTGATCGAACATGAGCAATCGACGATTTCCTACTCAGGGCATCCGCCACAACATTGGCCTTGCCCGGATGATACTCAATCAACAAATCATAATCCTTTAGTAGCTCCAACTACCTCCGCTGCCTCAAATTCAATTCCTTCTGACTCAACAAATACTTCAGACTCTTATGATCAGTGAAGATCCGAGTCTGAACTCCATACAGATAATGCCTCCAAATCTTCAAGGCAAATATCACCGCTGCTAACTCCAAGTCGTGCGTCGGATAATTCAGCTCATACGGCTTCAACTGCCTCGAAGCATATGCAATTACCCGATCTCCCTGCATCAAAACACATCCGAGACCCTTCCTCGAAGTATCACTATATACCGAATAACCCTCATCACCCGATGGCAAAATCAAAATCGGGGCACTCGTTAATCTGCGCTTGAGCTCCTCGAAGCTCCTCTGACAATCCTCACTCCAATCAAACTTCTGATTCTTCCTCAGCAACTTAGTCATCGGAGCGGATATCATCGAGAATCCCTCCACAAACCTCCTGTAATAGCTGCTAAACCCAAAAAGCTCCTCACTTCTGCCACATTCTTCGGCGCTTCCCAACTCACAACTACTTCTATCTTCTTTGGATCCACATGAACTCCTTGCTCTGAGATCACGTGTCCAAGAAATGAAACTTCCCTCAGCCAAAATTCGCATTTCTCGAATTTGGCATACAACTCATTGCTCCTCAAGGTCTCCAAAGCCATCCTCAAATGCTCCTCATGCTGTTCATCACTCTTGGAATACACCAATATATCATCAATAAAGACAATGATAAATTGGTCCAAGAATGGCTTAAAAACCCGATTCATCAAATCCATAAACGCCGCCGAGCATTCAATCAATCCAAAGGCATCACCAAAACTCAAAATGCCCATACCGAGTCCCGAAAGCGACTTCGCACATCCGACTCTTAATCCAGAATCGATGATATCCCGATCTCAAATCTATCTTCGAAAAGACTATCGCTCCTTGCAATTGATCAAACAGATCATCAATGCGAGGAAGCAGATACTTGTTCTTCACTGTTACCTGATTCAACTTCTTGAAATCCACACACATTCTCAATGAGCCATCTTTCTTCTTCACAAATAAGACCGGAGCTCCCCAAGGCGAAGAACTCGTTCTAATAAACCCCTTCTCTAATAACTCCTCCAATTGCTCCTTAAGCTCTTTCAATTCTGCCGGAGCCATCCGATAAGGCGGAATCGAAATCGGCCTGGTACCTGACACAAGCTCAATGGAAAATTCAATCTCCCGAGCTGGCGGTAGTCCTAGCAATTTCTTGAGAAAGACGTCCGAAAAATCCCTGACTACTGGAATATCCTCCAGCTTCCCTCTATCAGCTCTGGAGTCTATCACATAAGCCAGAAACGCCTCACAATCCTTACTCATCATCTTCTCCGCTGTCAATGCTGACATAATCCTAGGCAGACTCGCTTTCCTGTCCCCAGTAAACACTACTCTTCTGCCATCATCCAATTCAAACTCCACTGTCTTCTGTTTACAATCCAAACGGGCATTGTACTTTTCCAATGTATCCATGCCCAAAATCACATCTAAACCGCTCATCTTCAGTGGCATCAAATCGACTGCTAGAAGTTCTCCACTAATGCGAATTTCATAACCTCTATATACTTGACTAATCACAATACATTGGCCGATTGGAGTACTCACCATCAGCGGAGTATCCAATGGGCTCACAATCAAATCACACACGGGTCTACTCGAAGAAACAAACGAATGAGTAGAACCCGAATCAATCAAAACTATCACATCATCATAAAATAACTGTACCATACCCATGACAACATCTGGTGCGGTCTCAGCATCCTCCCTAGTCATAGTGAACACCCTGGCTGGTGCCTGCCCTCTCGGTCTCCCCCGAAGATTCGCCTCCGGCAAGATCGTAACTACCTACCTTGTCCCAGTCCTCGACCCATGGTCTCTGCCCTCCTGAGTGGCATCGACCTCTCTCCTGTCAGGAGGCCGAGGACACTCTCTGCAATGTGTCCCTTCTCCCCACAGTTGAAACAAGCTCTGTCGATCAAGCACTCTCCTCTATGAGGTTTCCCAAGGCTCACACGCCGAGATAACCGATCTATCTCCCTCTCCTCTTCTACCGCCACCCACCGTTGAAGCTTGGTGAGAGACAGTAGAAGTCCTCATCGGCCTCGGCCGGCTAGCCCCACTGCTCCTCTCCTCTGACTCCTGTCTGGCATAGGAGTACTAGTGCTATCCCCTCTCCTAGACTGCTCTCTGCCCTTCCTCTTCTTATTCACAACACTCTTGATATTCTCTATGTTCTCCACCCGAAGAGCTGCCTCAACTAACTGCTGAAAATCACTGAAATTCTGCACAATTACTTTCTCCCAGATAGCCAAATGTAGTCCCGACTCGAACCGACTACATCTGGCAACCTCACTCAAAGATCAAGTCCGAAGCATACCGGGATAATCAGAACTCGCGCCATACTCAAGAATCGCTATCCTCTCGAGTGAGACTCAAAACTCCCTCTCGCTTCATTGACATAAACCTCTCGACGATATTTCTTCGAACGCAACCACAAAATCCTCGCCATGCCAACCCTATCGCCTCATCTCGATCGTCTCAAGACGGCGGTCCCACCAATGCAGAGCATCTCCCTAAAGCAAACTGGCAACATACACCACTAGCTCATCTGCCTCGCAATCCATCTGATCCAGTACCCGCTCTGTCCTCCGTAACCATATCTCAACTTCCTCAGGATCGGCTGTCCTAAAGAAGTCAACTGCTCCATACTTCCTCAGCTTGTCGAACTGTTTTCTCCTCTTCACTGGGGCCGGAGCATAAGGTCAGGCATCCGCCCATAGCCCAACAAACGCTCGAGTAAAGGCTGAAACATCCTTGGGTCTAATCTGGGCATTGTCTCCGCGAATCGGCGATTCTGAGTCGGCGAACGCATGGGCTCACTTTCTAGCCCTATAGAAGCCTCAACATGCATTGGGGCTACAGACTCATCGGTCCTCTCCTCCCTATTCGGAGAGTCAGGTGCAACAGACACTTGCATAGCTCCTCGTGTCCTTCTACGAGGTGGCATCGTACTCCTTCAAATAGAAACACTAAGGATTAGCTATATGGCAATCTACATGTATGCATGATATGCATGTCACTTAAGCAATGCAACAAATAACCATAGATCACACAATCCTATTATGCACTCTAAGCCAAGGACACCTAAACCTAGGCGCTCTGATACCAAACATGTTGGGCCCGGGTCCCGTACGTCCAAATCCTCGAGAGTCGCCCTCGTCATACCGGCATTCGGACGCTCCATATACCGTCGGACCCGATCCCAACATCCATACAAATAACCATTCGATCCGTATAACAATACGTATACCCATACATGTACACATTCTGCACATGCATTCTACACATTCATTCATCATTCCATAAGCATAATTCATCCGTCATTGTCACACAAAAGCATTCAACACTATTCTCAAATGCAGCGTAATACAAAATAACATGAAATCTCAAATACAAAGTATGTTCCATGATAACATGCTCGGAGGGCCAACCAAAGGACTAACTTATACAAGTTCCTAGCTAGCTCGAAGTTTCTGATGCCCTGCAAGGTCGACAATCGGCTCGATCTGCACCTGAGGAGGGGAGAATAATGGGGTGAGCTACGAAGCTCAGTGGCATATATGTTTATAGCCATTGGCAACGAGCCACACAATCAAACATATATATATATATATATATATCACTAGCAATTCAAGATTCACATTCATATAACATAAGTCATGCATTCACTATTCCTCAACATATCAATCAATATGCAACATAGCTGTCAAATTCATCATGTGATATGCTCAACAAATCCATTGTGTATGCACAATCAATTGGCTTGAGAGTTCCGTAATCCATCCGGATAACCCAAAGGTAAACCGTAATCCATCCGAGTCCGATTTCTCAAGGATCTCGTTGCCACAAGCGGCAGCCGGAGAAGGCTTTATCACAACGCGCACGTGACTCCATCCGTAACTCTCTTACCCAAACAAGGCACATAGTCCATTCGATCCATGTTCAAAGCATGTTTCACATTTTCTCACATCTCGTTCTGGTCCATTGCCATAAAGGCCTATCAATTCATGCATAATTCTATCATACTCAAAGGCATAGTCAAAAGTTCTCATGTAATTCAATACAATCAAGATCATATAATGCAAGCAAGCACACATCATGCAATTGCCCATACACACAATAACCATAAACATATTACCCACCTAGTATCACTTGAGTATTAGACTCACTGCCGTCCGTCCTCTTGCGATTGGGTCAAATCAGCTTGGTTTCCTATAATAAACCAAGTTTCCATACAATTAATATCCATAGCAAATATTCAATAAAGCTCGAAAAGCAAAAAGTAAAGCGTTAAAAGTCTACATTCGACTTTCTCTTAAAATTCTCAAACCCTTCAAACAATCTCGAACTTCCTTCTTCATACAACTTGTAGCCCCGATCTCTAGTTCACAACGGCTCAAAATCACCTCAATTGGACATCTACACCAAAAGATATGCCCAAAATACCAAAATCTCATTTTGAAAACAGAGGCCTCGCCATGACGAAGGCTCGTTTCGCAAATGGCGAAGCCTCGCTTCATGCATGGCGAAGGCTTCGCTTCGCCGTCTAAGGCCATGGCGAACGCTGCGCCTTGCACACGCCATGCAGACAAGATGCATGCGCCACAAGACGTATCGCCAAATGCACGCCATAAGAATTAATTCACACGCCACAAGCAGTGTTCTTAAGCATCGTCATGACGCATGGATCGGGAAAACGATTCAACCCGAAAATCTCAGATTTTCCAACCCCAATCCATTCCAAACTCTAATGCAACACATCTAAGACATAGATCAAGCCCTCTACAACATTTCTAACCCATTCTAGACTTCAAATCTCACGAAAACACATCAACCCAACGATTCTCCCAATTTTTCCACTCAAAACCCTAACACCTTCGATTTCTCCCAATCCAAGCTATCTTAAGGTTCAATCTTACTACAACAAGAAGGAATGAACGTAACGTACCTGGAAAGCACTTTGAATCGGTGGAAACCTCAAAATCGTAAAATCTCTTCTCTTCTTCTTCCTCCTCCCACGACTCGACACACTCTCTCTTCTTCTTCTTCTATTTTCCTTTTCCTTTCCTTTCTCTTTTCTATTTCTATTCTAAGCCTCTTCTTTAAACTCTAAGGGCATGGGCCCTTCCTACTAAGCCCAAGCCCAAAACAACTTAAAGCCCTCACACACTTTACATCCTCAAATGCTCATTTAAACCTCAATTAAACCATAATTATCCATAATATTCCCAATTTAATCAAGCTAAGAAAAAATACCACAATTATCACAATTCATGCTTAATATCATCATAAAAAAAAATTCGGGGTCTAACATTTTTATCATATGAAATAACTTATATTAGTGAATTAATAAAATTATTTTGCTCGCTTTTACTTAAGTAATGCCCTTATGTGTGATTTCAAGTGTGTTTAGTATCTCATAGGTAGAAACTTTATTGACTTCATTTATACTAAGAGCACAAAATAAAATCTGCACCACTTTGCTATTTAATATAATGAGTTTCTTATCATTATCACTCCACTCACTTTTATCCTTTGTACCTTAGTCTCCACTTTAAAATATTGCTCTCATTAGGATTTACATACCATTCTCTACAATTCCTCAAATATTAACCTTTTCGGATAGAAGAAAGTGTTTCATCCTAGTAATTGTCACTTTTAAACAAAGGAGTTTTACTTATACATTGACTATCTTGAAGAAAAAGTGAATCAAATTATGTCATAAAGATCTTTACTCAAAATTTGCTAAAAATATAAATGAAGTGAATGAGTCTTGTTTTAATACCAATTATTGGTCCTAGATGGCAAAACAAAAATGATAAATTATGTGCATTGACTTTTTTTTTCTGATTTTTAAACTAATGAATAATTATGGAAAATCCGTGTATGAGAAGTGGAAAATAAGTTGTGGACACTTGAGAGGCTAGAGAGTGTTTATATGCATTATAAAACATATAATAAGCTTTTGATTATTGTCATAAGCAAGAGAAGGAACTTTTGAGTTGTATAATTATTATAATTAAGGAAGTTGCTTAAGGTATACTTTAAAAGGGTTCTTCTTGACCTTAACAAAAATTGTAAATGTTTACTCTTTACCTTGGCAAAGCAAAACCATTGTAAAAACTTCTCTTGACCCTTTACAAAGAAGATGTCATAAAAAGGGTTGTTTCTGACCCATTAAAGGAAGGATATAATCAATTTCCAAGTGAACCTTGAAGAGTGGAGATATGCCAAATAGTATTTTGCTGAACCATATATATTTGTTTTTCTCCTCTTTCCTTATTCTATTTTATTTATTATGGTTATTGCTTTGTGATTATCATATGTGAATTTGATCCATTAGTTTATAATCAGAAAAAGAAATGAATACATATAATTCACCATTGTTGGGTGTATCATTTAGAGACCAATAATATTATTGTAAAGTAAATGTAGGTACCCGATCCGGGAACCGGATCCCAACCGAAACAAAAGCGAAGACGAAACGAATACGAAATCAGAAGAAGCAAATCGGAGTGATTGTATCAAAAGCAAATTGAATAAACATAGCGAACGCAGTTTAATGCAAATCGGAATCGAATAACAAATCGGAATAATTAATAGAATCGAATCATAAGGCAACAATCCGAATCGAAGGGACGGAAGCATAAACGATCCGAACAGACCAAATCGATTTTCCCGACATCCGTAGCTTATATATTAGAAAGACACACGTTGGATACTCTAAGACTTAACCAAATCTGAAACCGG
Source organism: Erythroxylum novogranatense (assembly GCA_029891385.1). NCBI lineage: Eukaryota > Viridiplantae > Streptophyta > Magnoliopsida > Malpighiales > Erythroxylaceae > Erythroxylum > Erythroxylum novogranatense. Next base: position 57,350,977 of record CM057228.1, on the reverse strand, counting down.
TACAAAATTGTCTTTTTCTTACCTATTCGCTTAATTCAATCTCATACAAATCACATCCTTAACCAAAAACTCAAATCATAAAACTTCCTCATAAACATGCCATAACTCATTCCTCATTAACAAATCATAGGACTCATTCTTATATTTCTTTTATCATACAAAATCTGGCAGATAATGATCAGATTACAACTAATCCATACCGCAAAGTGTTCAAAACACACTTCTATAATAAAATCCTTCTTATCTTAGCCCGATTTTTACCGAAAATCGGGCGATAACTACCAGATTTAGACCGCCCAAAAATTTAAAACACAAGAAACACACTTCTAATATTACAACTCAACAATACCAGGCAACATCGGACCTCCCGTCCGGCATCCCAATACCAGCAGAAACACAACCTAAATCTAATACTTCCATAATTCTCAATTCAATACCAAACTCATAATTCAATCAAATTCCCAAATCAATCATACATATATATTCCCAAATCATTCCCACTTCTCAATTCAATATACATGTACGTAATTCATTACACAACCTTGATTCACTTTCCATTCTATATACAAATCCATAAATCAATTTCATCATAACATACAAGCCATACACAATCGAACAAACGGTTTTGACCGTCTTTCATCCAATCTCCCGCTCAACTACCTGGAGAGGGGGATGAAAAGGGGGGGTGAGCTTATAGCTCGTGGGTAACAGGTTTATAACAAAGAATAAGCAAAACTGTTGAAAAAGTTCATTTATTATACAAAATTCATATTAAGTTTATAAAACGTTTTGCTCCCAAATTCTCACCAAATCAAATTCGAGTTCAAACCCATAATGAAAAGTGTCATTGCATAGTGAAAAGTATTATCACATCAACACAACATGTTCAATCAATCATCAATGTCAAATGCTCAAATTATGCACATACTTGACAAGTCATAGATGCAATGCACAAACAAATGGCTCGAGGGTTCCATAGAAACAAAAGGGAGAAACCGAAGTTTACACCCTGAACGAAATGAGTCCATTCGGAACTTATAGGCCACAAGCGGGCAGCCGGGAGAAGGCTCTTTTCGACGTGCATGTGACGAACGAAATGGTTCCACTCTCGCCCAAACAAAAGCACATAATCATACTCTTTTGTGTTTTTTCTTTCATTTTTGAATATACAAAATGCCATGAATTTCACAAGGCATGACATAAATGTCTCAATGATATGACATAAATATTTCAATGCATTCTCATCTTTATTTTTTTGCAAATCATTCACAGGTAACAAAACAATAATTACGAAATAGTTGAAATCATTCTTGATTTGGGAGAACACTTTAGTGGCTCATTACTAAATTATAAACATGAAACCCACCGGAATTTCCTTGCTTATAAACTTGTTTAGGTATGCCTCTCTCTTGTTCCCTTGCTCCTCTTTCCTCACTTGGTTTCCTAAAACAACCAAGTTCCATTTATTCAATATTCATAGTAATTATTCAAAGCTTGGAATCCAAAATAAAGCATTATAAATCTATCTTCGACCTTCTCCTAAAATTCCGAACCCTTCAAGGCTAATTTTGAACTTCCCAACTTCATAGCACTTGTAATCTTTGATCTCTAGATCATAACGAATCTGAAATCACCTTAATCGGATATCTATAACAAAAGATATGCCCAAAATACTACAACTCTCACTTCAGCCAAACGGACGTTCGTCGCGGCGAAGGCCTTCGCACGTCGAGACGAACAAGCTGCCACACGTCGCGGCGAATGAATATCACACGTCGCGACGACTCCTGCATTCCACACGTCACGACGAATAATCGTAAAATTATTTACACGTCGCGACGTGGCTCCCTTCCTCACACGTCGCGGCGCTATTCATACGCACGTCGCGACGTCTGGTCTGGAGTTCGACTCCGAAACCCAGATCTCTGCAGAACCCAACTTCGATTCTTTCCCTTAACCAAATCCAACACATCTCAACAATAGATCAAGACCTATAATGCATTTCTAACCCATTCTAAGCTTCCAATCCATCCTAAAATCATCAACCCAAAGAATTTCTAACTATTTTCCCATAAACCCTAAACCATCGCTTTTCTACTCAATCCATTCAAATCTAGGGTTTAATCCAACTCAAACTAAGATAAAAGGGTTAGAGCTACCAAGTATTGCTCCAAATCACGAAATCGCAAGGATCAAAACCCAAATCTCTTCTTCTCTCTCTCCTCCTACGACTTCCTCTTCTTCTCATTTTCCATTTCTTTCTTTTCTCTTTCTAATTCTTATTTTCCTCTTTTATATCACCCTCTTAATAAACCTTAATACTCTTAGACTTAAGTACCATGCCCAAATTACCCTTATATATTCTTATAACCTTAATACCTCAAGTTCATAAATTCAAAATCTTCTAATGAAGTAAATTTTGATTCCTTCAAATAATTGCAGTCCATGCCTCTAACTTATTTAGAAACAATAATCAACTTGATTAGATCTCAACCGATCAAGATATCATCACAATATCGAACCGTGCTCGAAGATATCTAACTCACTTGACTCAAACAATCCTTAAACAATCATAATTTCCATCATGAGGTAGGTAATTGTCTTAGAATCTAACGCTTCAAAACTCCGATTAATCGGATGTCGGTTGGAAAATATAAAGCAACAAAAGAAAGAGGGCTAATCACCCCGACAAGAATTTAAATTTCTGAAATTGCTATCTGTACATGCCAAAGTCCAAATTGGCATACTTATAACAATGAAAATATCATAATATAATCAAAAATGTTCACGAGGAATTCAAAAGCAATAGCAACTTCTAATTAGGTCGGTTAAATCGATCGAAACTTCGCCTAGAAATGTCTCATCCTATACTTCATCCAAACTCATAACATTTCATATCTCCCAAATTTCATAACCGAAATAACATATTCTACATCATTGATAAGACTAGGATACTCTTCTATATCTTTCATATAGATCACTGAACTTAATTCAAAACATGTCTATCTATAATTTGCCTCAAATCACATTACACACCTAAATGTACGCTTATGAACAGTTTCACAAATACTTAACTTGTCTCAAGCACCGCATATACAATTCTACACTAAGAACATTTATAAAAGCAAAGTCAAATGTCCGCGACTTTGACTGATCATAACTTCCACTCCCGATATCGAAACATATCATACTTTATGGCTACAAAGAGCTCTCACAAAAGCTACAATTTTCCTTAAGATTATTTTCTCAAAATCTGCTTAAATCAAAAGTCAACTCTTTCTACTCCAAAAAGTCAACTTTCTCAGTTCTTCAATTCTCATTCTTTCACTATTTATTTATTTCATATTCGTCAACTCCATTTCAATCAACTTATTCACTTTAACTTTTCTAACAATTTTCATAATACAACCGAATCTACTCAAACCTCATATCGAACTCATTTCATGTACTAACCTCAAAACATCATCTTAATTTGTCCAAACTAACATTGTTCACCCAAAACCTTAAACATAACCATTCAAATTCATATATTTCTCTTCCTTTACACAAGACTAAGTCACCTCAGTTTCTCATTTAATGTCAATTGACAAATTCACAAATCTAAGGAAGTTCGGGGTCCAACAGTAAAACTTGATAATTATTAGTTGTTTCGACATATAAATGAATAAACTAACATTTGCAAGCAATAACACACTTTACTACTAAATAAAACGATGAAATCCCACACAATGTCCTCATCTATTAGTAGTATTCAATGTAGAAAATTAGCTTTTTCAATTCTTTATTGTAATATAGAGAAGAGGAGAAAAGATATAACATTACTTACAAATGGTTATCAGGCTAAGAGATTGATGATAAAGATTATAATAGATCTTTCTATGTTAGTTCATGCATGCCTTCCTTTTGATTCTATTTGGTTTCTCGTAACTTCAAGTTGTCTTGATCTCTTTTAGATGTGAAATATACTCTTAACCTCTATTTGATATTTGTGCTCAAATTCGAGGGATGGATTAAAATAAATCAATTAAATATAGGTAATTTCTATGATAGAGTAAACATTTTTATATTTACGCATAAAAAATAACATAAATAACTTGTCAAGTAAGGGAACTTAATGATGAGTTATTGATATGTGTTTAAAATTTGATTCATTTGATATGCTACATTTAGTGATTAATGCCTTAGAAATGCTTAAGATACTCACTTTGACTCATATGTGATTTTAGGCATAATTTGAAAGCAAAGAAGTTAAAGTGAATCAAAAGCACGATATTTGGGTCATTTTCTAAAGATTAATATTTACTTGTCTTCATGATGCAAGAAGAAGAAAATTAAAATACAAGAGGAAGACAAGAAAGATGGAATATAAAGAAGAAAAATCATAGAAAGCAATGCGGCTAATATATGTTTTTGCCATGCAAAAAGTCAATTTAATAGAGCAAAAAACAATAGCAAATTGAGCATGAAACGACAATAGCTGGTGAGGGGAAAAGGACCAAAACAACATTGACAAGGAGAACAGAAAGCATGCAGCAGATGTTGGAGTAGAAATGTAGACCACACCTGCATTTAATGCAGGTGTTTGTGTTTAAACACAGACAACGTCTACATTCAACGTAGACATTGTACGTTAAAGGAGAACGTTTGCATGGCATGGGATTTGTTCTGTAACACCCGGTGTTAGGGGTTAGAATATTGAGGAATTTCAATGCACTTTATGCTTTGCATAATTGAGTTTTCACTTATATGTGCATATGCAATTTTGGACACAAATAAATATTTTTACATGCATTCATTGATATTTCCAGGTATAATTGGTTTTAAAATTCCAATTAAGATGAGAATTGTGGTTTATTTGTGATGAAAATTTATTTGAAGATTATTAGTACTATTTCAAAAAAATTTATGAATTTTAGGAATTTCTGAATTGTGGTATTTAAGGACTAGGAAAATATTGGAAAAGGGACTAATGGTAGTGAGAAATATGTCAAATTAAGTTGGTGACACATGTATTTCATGCAAAGAGGATACGTGGTTAATTTTGAGAACACTAAAGTTTTTGTTGTTCTTCTGATTAGGTAGGTGTTCATCGAAGATCACTGAACATTCTTCACTGACTATTGTTTTGATTTTACTTTATTGTTAACCTTTACAAATTAAACAATTTGGTCCAGTTAGGAATTTACTCCTCTCTGATCTTGTTATTACCTGCCACCGAACCCTGTCTCCACTCTCTCTGTTGTAGAATTCTCAAAAAAATAAATTAAGTTGTGGTTTAGTTTTTGGTTACTATGTAAATGATCTTGATAATGTTTTGCATGCTAGAAATAAATACATGCATGAGTTGGATGATGTTTTATGTGTTGAAAATGATCACATGCATGAGTTTTATATGAAAAAATATGATGAAAGTGATGATGAGAAGACTTTGCAGTTAAGAGAGAGATTTTGAATGAGTTGATAATACTGTGTTGTAAGTGTTGTAATACTAATTTCATGTAACTTAAACAGAAATTTAGTGAAGTAGAAAGGTTTCAGATGATTTCAGTAGTTGTGATAAATGGGTTTTAATGGAAATAATGTAGCAGTATAGAGAGAAAGCTCAGACTATACATTCGGTTTTGAAGTTTGATCTTGATTCTTAAAGTTTCGAGTTGTTTTAGAGTTAGATATGTTGCAAAGGCTGTGAAAATGCAAAAACTATGCATTAGGAATGGTTTTAGATGAAGATGAAAGGGAAAGAAAATACTGTAAAAATGCAGAATTGGTGATGTTCAAGAAGAAAATATTTGTTCCTCATATGCATGCATCAGCTCCTTTTTGTGTTGGAATATAAACCTGATTTTGAGTTGTGTTGTGAATGAGTAGAGATGATATGTAAGTGTATAGTTTTGGAAAAAATGAAAATGAAAGAAGGAAAGAAGAAGACTGTTCGGTGAATAAAGAAAAAGGGAGGTCACGATCGTGACTTTGCTGTAGGGACTGGCAACTCGCGATCGTGATGTCTAGAATGTGACAGTCGTGCAAGCGCATGATCGCGACTTCCATGTTTTTTGAAGTAAGTTGTTTTCCAAACATCCTTTGAACTTTTTGTTATAACTTCTTCTCCTGACATCCTATTGACATGGGATTTAAACCAATGGACTCTTAAGGCATTAATCTTCATCTCCACCAAAAATTAGGACTTTCTAAAATGGATTGGTTGAAGAATTTAAGTTGAAAATATTACTGTATTGAAGTATGATAACTTGGTTGGTTTTACTAAACATACTTCGGTATTCTGATTATTTCTTGATCTATAGTTTTCCAGATGGAGTGATTGTCATTTGAATTAAACTAGAGACTTAAGGATACAAATTGTCTGAAGAGAATAAATTCTAATTCTACCTCTAAGAATTTCATAATCTGATTTGAAATTGGGATAATAATTCAGTTGAAGCTTAAGAACAGTCTAAAATATTTTAAGTATAACTTTCAGTATACTAAACCAAATTGGATGAACTTAGTATCATTGGAAACCTAATACAAAGAGGAACAACTTTATAGAAGGAAGTATTACCTAATTACCTCACCTTCCTGATGAGAATAATTGAACAAAGTAGACCCGAAAGTTAGTTATGAGATAAATCTGGATTGAGCAATTGAGTATGGTTTCATATGATTGATAATGTGACAAGATTAAGGTTAAGAAACCCAAGAATTTTTCATGAACATGCATCATACATTTTCAGTATACATGAATTTGCATAAATGATTTCATAATCATACACAATAGTGATATGTGTTTGTATTAAATGGTATAGAGGAATGCATAGAGTGACTTCCAGATATTACCAAGATATCGAGGCAATAAGCAAAAAGGGAAATTTTGTAAGTAATTTAAACGGTCAATTTTATAAGTAATTCAGTAAGTAATTTTTGATAGTTTTGTTTGCTATTGATTTTGATCCATTGAATGATTTGCAAAGTTGTCAGATTGATATGTTTGAATATTTGGCATGAAACCAACGAATGATATGTGTATTGAATTTCAAACATTTCTATTTTTGAATCTGTTACGTCCTAATTGTGAGTAAATAGGTATGCCTAGAAGGGTCTGCAGCTACTTCTGTGACACTTCGATATCTGACACTTCAGTGTCTTTTGTTAATGGCACTTTGGTGTCTTCTATTATTGACACTTCGGTGTCGAGACTTCGGTCTCTTCTGTGACACTTCGGTGTCGAGACTTCGGTCTCTTCTGTATAAGTCTCATTACCCGCTTCTGTGAATAGATTTAATAGTCATCTGATTTTGTATTCTGATATATGTTTGATTCTGACATTATCTAAATTGTGTTCTGATTTTGAAGGGTTTATACTCTCTTGTGTTACGTAGTTTTGTTAATTATAAAATTTGTTCTGAAATGCTTATGTCTAATTTATTGTTAAAGAAATCTTTTATTGTAGATTTGTTATTACTCACTAAACTATATGTTTAGCACAATGGATTTGCTCCGTGTGGGTTCAAAGAGAAAGACTTAAGGACTGGGACATGTCAACTGCATCGGCTAATGGAGTCTGAGTCTTGTTTTGATCAAAAATATATTTTGAGTTTATTTTGGCTTGTATATAAAGTCTATGACTCTAAATTTTTGTAACTTTTTGTAATAACTATTTTTAGGTTAGTTTCGATTTTTTGGATGAATTTTTATTAAGTCCATGTGATATAATGTATGTATGGTTTGAAATAAGTTTGTTTTAAGTTCAATGTATAATATAATGTATGCTTGTTCTGAATTACTTCCAATTGAATACTATGCTTCCGCGAAATGTTTTTGTTTGTTTGTATTGTCTTGTATGGCATCCACATATCCTCCCAGGGGGTATTTGGGCGTTACATGCACAGTAACAAGGTGGGGGTGTGAACAATAGGGTGGACCAAAAACTAAATAAGAAAATAGAGTAATGTAGAGAATAGAAGGGGGAGGCGTTGCGGTTCTTTCTTCATTTTTTTCACCACCAAAGTAGCTCTGGAGATGATAATTGATGCTTGGAGCATAAAAACGGAGATGAAAGGCTAGCTTCCTGGTGCTAGTTCAATGAGGTTATCGACACCAAGTCATGGTATTTTATCATTTTAATGTTATAATTTCTTTTCGAATTGTTGTGTTGTGGGTGTTGATTTGATCGTGTTTTGAGATGAATGATCTTAATACGTTACTTTGATTGTTCTATTTTGAACCTATTGCTAAAACATTGAATGTAATTTGTAATCGTTACTTTTGATGTTTATGAGTAGTATCTAATGATCCCATATTATTAGGAACAACATAATGTAGATTAGATAACCGGAATGTGTTAGGTTATTACTTATATTGATCGTTTTCCACATCGTAACTCAGTTGCCAAATTAAATCTAAAGATTGTATCATAAGTTATTCGATAGTTATGTTTAATTAATGATCGTATCTTGATTAAATAAAACCGAAAGAAAATTAAGGTTAATAGAGCATTTTATTAGTCTCGATAGTTCGAAGACAGTTGTAAGGACGTTAAGATGATGAAATATACTTGATCATGTTTAGGCCAACATTGAACCTAAAATCGGAACTTACGTATATTCGATAGTTTAATCATTTTCGATCGCTTGTTTTAATTTGTTTTCGATAGTTACTTTTATTTTATTATTTAAATTGCTCAAAACCCAAAAAATCCCCTTTTATAGTTTCCTTGCATCAATTAATTTCGTTACAAAATTTAACCAAACATTCCCTGTAGATTTAATCCTGACTTACTATAACTACAAATTTCAGTGTGCAGAGTCAGATAAATTTTACAGAACACTTGATACGCGCGGTCAGTTATGACTGGGCTTAACAATGTATTATTTTTTACATGAACGAGGGTTATGTATTAAAGCATTAAAAATAGAGTTTAGATAATTTTAAAATTTTACCTAAAATTATGAAATAAAATATCAAAATTCCCATAAAATTTTTCGTCAGTGATTCTCTTTGTATGCCCTTTATTTCATCTAGGTAGGTGTTTTAAAAGTACAAATCATTTATCCAAATTATAGCCTGTTTAATTTGAATATATATATATATGCATATTTATTGTTTACTTATCCATTAATGCAATTAAAATAGGATTACAAAAGAATCAATTTATAATTACATGCACTCAAAACTTTTCTATATTCAGCAATGCCACTAATTAAAAGTGACCAGTTTGGTCCTTAAAAAATAGATTTGTATTCTTCATATTACAATAATTTTCTAGAGTTATAAAGAAAACCATAAAATTCAATAAACATGACACAGCTTTGCAAAATCCGATACTGAAACCTGTGGTGGTATATATTTACCGTCAAACATATCAGTTATCTAATTTCATTTTAAAATAAGGCCCACCGGAGATAGTGCAAAATCCTGAGCTATTAGAGCTCAACGGAATGAGCCAGGTGTCAGACGACGCGCGTTTCCAAATCAAATCTAAAGACACTTACTATTTGCTAATCATAAATTAACCGAAAAAGAGCGAGTGTGTGATGTGACGTCATAAAAAACAGAAGAACAACAAATACTCAACACGTACGGTAGTATTCTTTTGCAACAGTTTTGGTAGTTATCAACATTCATTACATTACATACCTTCCAATTCTTGCACTTTCCCATTCCAGATTTCTCACTCTCTGTCATCGCCTGCCAAAAGGTACATTCTTTTACTCCTTTTAGAAACTTCTTCAATTGTTTGGAGATGGAGACACCTACAAATTTCTTGTCATTAATGTCTTGATGGTCTATGATCTCGTGATAATAAGTCTTTTGATCGCTTGGCTCAGTTATGACTGACACTCCGGTGTTTTTGCATGGAAAGCATCAATCTTTTGCGTAAATTTTGTCTCCCACAATGAAACCAACGCACCATTTTTTTTTTTCCAAACTGGATCCAATTTCGCTAAAGCCATGAAAATCACTCTGCCAATTATTATATTTGGTTTTCCTCCGATTCTCACTAGTGAATGATGAAATTGAGTTTCCGTTTTAACTTTTAACCACTTAATGTAAAGCTTTTAACAATGCTCTTGTGATATATATATAATAGCTACACTTTTCTGTCAGGTTCGTGCATGTTTCAAATTCGAGAATAGTGATTGATCAGTAGTTAAAATGAAAATTAAGGTTAAACTGATTCTTTGATGTCTCCAACCTTAATGAAGCCAGCTCGTGAATGGCAGCTCGGCATGGGGGACATTTTGATCATGTCTAGATCGACCAGACAACGATCTCAGTTACAAAGACCAACATGGATCGTTGCAGTGGTTTCTTTGGTGACTATTTCTTTTATTCTTGCCCATGTTTACCGGCAAGGAAGCTCCTGCTACATATTTTCTTCTGGCGGCTGTTTTTTGCTAGGGCCGCATGATCTTGTTCCTTACAGAGAATTAACCGATGAGGAGACTATAGCTCGTGTGGTAATGAAAGAAATCCTTAAGACACCTCCAATTCAACCAAAGAAACCCAAAATTGCTTTTATGTTTTTGACTCCTGGGTCGTTGCCTTTTGAGAGGCTCTGGGAGAAGTTCTTTCAAGTATGTGTTTGATTCTTCTCAGTTACATGTTTTTTCCTTTGCAGTTCTTTCAAGATGTGTTTGATTCTTCACAGTTACATGTTTTTTTCTTTGGTTTCTGTAGTAAGTGAATGTTCTGTTTCATATGATCATGGTGTTGGGAGTCTTAGTTTTATTCATGTTAGAGGACGGTGCATGGTTGCTTATGCAGAAAAGGAAAGATTTACGAATAGCGAAGTAACATTCTTGGTTGGTTGTTTCATGTCAATGGAAAATTAGAGCTTGCAGTGCTAACATGTTTTTGCACATCAAGGTAGCCACACAAGTAATAATGCTTCTCACTCCTTGTTTAGAAATATAGATTATGGATCAAAACAATATTGTGACAATGAGCTAAAGATGACTATACTCTGATTCCTGAAATAGCATAGTTCTCAACTTATAACAACAATCTACCCTGGTCATTAAGTCCAGTCGTGAGCCATTTTCTTCTTAATTTCTACGCTCGTTGTGCTCTGGCAGGGCCATGAGGACAGATTCTCCATTTATGTTCATTCATCTCGGGAGAGGCCTGTTCATGTGAGTAGTTATTTTCATGGTCGAGATATTCGCAGTCACAAGGTATGCCAGCTACTTTAAATTGTACAATTAACGCAAATTGCTTCTTTTATATATTATCATGTTACCGAACTGCCATTTGCGCTCGTAAGTTGAAACAAAAAGACTTTGTGATTATCATTGCATCTTCATTTATAGTTTTCTCCCTTATTTATTTATTTGTTGAATAAGTTGGCATGTCTTTGATCTTTGCCCTCTTTCACTCGGGAAGTCTTCCATTGCATCTAGTATCATATGGTACCGAGAGACTTTTGTGAACCCATGAAAGTGAAACTATATATAAACTATAGGTGGAGTGGGGGAAAGTTTCCATGCTCGATGCAGAGAAGAGGCTACTGGCTTATGCACTCTACGACCCTAATAACCAACAATTTGTCTTACTTTCAGACAGGTAAGCAGTGTATTGTAGAAACCTTTTTTCATAGTTAATCCATGCCATCCTCTTCTTTGACCTTGTTCTTTCCTTTTCAGCTGTGTGCCGCTACATAACTTTGACTATGTCTATAACTACCTGGTTTTCACAAATATCAGCCATATTGATTGGTAAGATTTTTTGCTTTTCTGAAAGGAACACAGTATGCTCTTCAGTTCCTTCCCAGAAGCCTTCAAAGGTACTCATCTCTGATCTGTTTCACCTCTCTCTCTCTCTCTCTAGCTTTGAGGATCCAGGTCCACATGGTAGTGGCAGGTATTCAGAGCATATGTTACCTGAAGTTCAAAAGGATGATTTTCGGAAAGGTTCTCAGGTATATGGCTTTTAGTTCCAAAATGTTAGTTCGTAGATGGACATTTTGAAGCTTACTCATCTTCATTGATAGCGACCAATTGACAAACAGATCTTGCAAACAACTAACTCAAGATATATAACTTACAGCTATTGACAATTGATGATAGATCCTGGATTTATAATATGTGTTACTTTCCCACGTAAACATAGAACAGAAACTAGTTGATCCTGCCAAAATTTTTGGTCGACCAAATGTTTGCCAATGCCACATCGGAGATTGCAACATCACAGATGTATTACTTGTTGGAATTTTGAAGAAAAGAGAAAGAAAGATAATAGAAGTCAAACTCTTTCTGATTTTCTAATATAAACTCAAAATAATAACAACCTTAAATAAACATATAAATAAACTAACATTCCTAAATGCTAGCAACTAAGAGAACATGGGAATCAAGAGAAGACCCACTATCCCACAATCTTCACCACTAACTAAGTAGATAAACATGGCCACATAATCAATAAAAATAATAATTTTGAATTAATATTCAACATTCTCCCTTAATTCAAAATTATAGATAATTTGAAGCACTTCTCTTCAATGGACGATGCACTTCTCACCATCTTCAACACTTGATGCACTTCTCATCAAACTTCAACTATTGATGCACTTCTCACCAACCTTGCAAGTAATAGTATTGGAGCACCTCTCTCCAATTTTAAAATAAAGTTTCTTCTTCTTCTTAAGCAAAATTTGATTGCTCATTTTTGAACTTGCAATATTTTTGTATATGTCCAAATCTTTTACAGTTGAAGCATTGAGGTTTTCCTTTATGCCAACAATCTTTCTCTTCATGCCCCGGTTTCTTGCAATGGTCACATTGGGAAAATTTACCTTTTCCTTTTGACGATTTGGCAAGAAGAGCTCTTTCATCGATTTGCTCAGTTTCAACTTTTCGCATGGCCCTTCTTTGCTCCTGTGCCTGCAAAGCATTAATCAATTCGGATAGGGATAAATCATTAATATCTCTTGAATCTTCAAGAGATGAAATTTTCGCCTCAAATTTTTCCGGTAAACTAATAAAAATCTTTTCTACAATTTCGTTCTCAGATAGATCCTTCCCCAATAGCCGTATTTTGTTCACCAAAATCATCAATCGATCAAAATATTCTTGTATGCTCTCATGTTCTTTCATGCTCAAAGCTACAAAATCTCTTTTGAGATTTAAAACTTGCATCTTCTTCATTCTTTCATTGCCTTGATACAATTCTTTCAGCATATCCCAAGCGTTTTTAGCTGTTTCACAAGTCATAATTCTTGTGAAAACTGATTCTGAAACTGCAGAGAAAATAATAGATAACACTCTTGGGCCTTTTGCTGCTTCTTCTTCACGAGCTCTTATTTGATTTAGTGTTGGATTATTTCCCAAAGCTGGTAATTCCCTTTCTTCTTCCACCCATTGCCATAAGCCGAGACCTTTTAAATGAGCTTTCATCTTGACAACCCATATTTGATAGTTTTCACCGTTGAAAGTCGGCGGTAGTAGAGTAGCTGAATTGCTAGCAGCCATTGGAAGAAGAAAAAAAAAATTTTCACTCAATCTCACAGTCTCTCAAGGATCTATAGCTCTGATACCATGTTGTAATTTTGAAGAAAAGAGAAAGAAAGATAATAGAAGTCAAACTCTTTCTGATTTTCTAATATAAACTCAAAATAATAACAACCTTAAATAAACATATAAATAAACTAACATTCCTAAATGCTAGCAACTAAGAGAACATGGGAATCAAGAGAAGACCCACTATCCCACAATCTTCACCACTAACTAAGTAGATAAACATGGCCACATAATCAATAAAAATAATAATTTTGAATTAATATTCAACATTACTAAACTTATTTCAATTGTCTGATACTGGACTTTAATTAGGGAAAGATAATATACTGGAAGATGTAAATATGGAATGGTTTTTAGAAAATATTTTAATCATTATGGGTAAAACATTTTTCCAGTATGGTGTTGATTCTTAATTATATTGTTATTTCAGTGGTTCGCCATGAAGCGGCAACATGCTTTAATAGTAATGGCAGACAGCTTATACTACACGAAATTTAAGCTTTACTGTAAGGTACATATTTTTCAATGAAGCAATTGCACTTTGTATTGTTCAATGATTTGATTCATCCATATCTCTTCTCTCTTTGGGTGTCAGCCAAATATGGATGGTCGTAACTGCTATGCTGATGAGCATTATTTGCCAACTCTTTTCAATGTCAGTACACAAATTTTGTTTCCAGTTCCTGCAATGAAAATTCTTTCAAACATTGTCCTGTTGATTCTGTTCGCTTTCCTATGTCAGATGATTGACCCTGGTGGGATTGCAAATTGGTCAGTAACATATGTTGATTGGTCAGAAGGAAAATGGCATCCTAAAGCGTATAGGACTATGGACGTTACTTATGAGCTTGTTAAAAACATAACGGTGCGTACGTGTTGCTAGCTTTTGCTTCAATTTAATCTTACAAGGGTTACATATTATTGACTTGGTGCAATTCGTTTTCCTGATCTACTATAGTCCGTTGACGAGACCATGCATGTTACAAGTGATTCACTGGTATGGAGGTCATTCTTTAAAGTTACGAATTGACTAATTAATTCGACTTATTTCCATGGCATACTCTCATTTTTCATGTCTTGGACTACTGAAAATTTTCACTCCAATTGCAGAAGACGGTGATGACTAGAAGTTGCATGTGGAATAGAATAAGGCGACCTTGTTACCTATTTGCAAGAAAGTTCTACCCTGAAACACTCGATAGATTGCTGTTCCTTTTCTCAAATTATACAACAATATAAGCTTTTGCTGACATTCTTTTAGGTTGGTCCGCACATTCTTCTGTACTCAACCTTCAACTTAATTATACTAGATGGGTATGGCTTAGACTTCCCTTACACATCTCTCCATAGATTTCCCAGTTGAAGGAGATGAAGAATCGGGATTGATCAGATTGCATTCATGTTCACAATGCTGTCAGTTTGGCTGCTGCCCTTCTCGAATGGCCAATTCATTGTTTTCTACAGAAATTTTTGTTACAACTCTAGTAATGTATTTACATATTCATGTAACAAACATTTGGAAAATGTTGACATCTTTGAGAGTGTGTGTAATATTTGCTTTAAGATTGCAAACTGATAAAATCAATTTATTCCTGATATTGGAGTTGATGTTAACTGGATGACCAATTGGAAATTTTAATTTTCACTTTCTTTCTTTCGATGTTATAGTGGCAGCGAACGCACAAGGAGGAAAAGCATTTCAAGTTCGTTTATGATGGCGTTATAAAACGGAAAATCGTCATACGTACACGTTAGACTTCTACACATGGATATGAGTACCATTCCGTACGGCCGGAAACCGGAACGGAATGGTCATTATCAGTACTGGTCAAAAATACGGGTTGGTATCGGTGGTTTCCGGTTGGTACCGGCCAGTACCGGACGGTATTGGTCCGATACCGTAAAATTTAAAATTCCTAGGGACTTAATAGCAATTTTGAAAAAAATTTAACCTAAAATATCCTAACCTCTCATCCCCACCGACTCTCCTCTCCTCTCCTCTTTCGGTCTTCATCTTCTACTCCTCTCATCTAAAATTTTCCTCCTCTTCTCTCATCTCTCCACCGTGCCTGGTCCTCACCGTCGTCGCTAGCCTCCGTGGACGCTCACCTCGTTCTCTCTTCTCCATGTCATTCCTCCACGCAGATCCGAGTCACCCGATGCCACCATCACCTTTTTCGCTCCTCGTCGCCGCACCACAGCATTGTGACACTATAGGGAAGCCACTGGAAACGGATCGACATCTGACCCATGACAAAACCCGAAGACCCGCCAAGACCCGATGTTGGTTTTATGAATTTTGTTTTTTATTTTAAAAATTTCATGCTTAATTAAATTTACTGTTGTGTTGGAAGTTGGAACGTGAATTTCTGATAGATTTTGTTGGATCGATGTTGGAGACTTGGATGTTGTTTTTTGTGTTGTTGGCTTCTTGCGTGATCTGGGTTTTCAAATTTTGGTTGGAATTGGATCATGGATGATGCACGGTGTTGGTTGGATAATGCATTTTGTATAAAATTATTTGGTCCGACTTGGAGTTGGAAATGTGAATTTGTGATCTGAAATTTTGAATATGGAATAAATGTCATTTGTGTTGTTTTGGTTCATGGATGTTTAGTTTGCAATTTGGTTTGATTATATGAAGTTGCAAATTATAAATTAAGGGCATAAATTATAACATGTTTACCTTGAAAGTTGACCAGAAAAAATTGTAATTTAAATGCACAAGATTAGAATATAATGAAAAATCCTTTTTAAATCAACAAATGTAGAAATTGAACTTACATTGATTCGGATCATTCGGTACTTCGGTTGGCAATACAAAAGAGCTATTGTTAAGAGTTAAGATCCTTAGAATCAAATTGAAAATTTTGTAACTCTTAATTTGAAAATTATGATACTATAAATGACATACATATAATTTTGTACTCTTACTTGATTTTTATCAAATTAAATATTGGTTTTATATTAAAATGAAATTGTTGATGATGATTAAAATGGAAGTTGTTAATGTATGTTTTGTGATTGTGGGAAATTGGAAATTGTTAGAAATTGATAAAAAAAAAAAGGAAGTTGTAGATGTATGCTTTGTGATTGTGTGTAATTGGAAATTGATAAAAATGGAAATAGTTTATGTATGTTTTGTGATTGTGTGAAATTGAAAATGGTTAGAAATTGATAAAAATGGAAATTATTGATGTATGTTTGTGATAGTTGGAAATTGGAAATTGTTAGAAATTGATAAAAATGAAAATTATAGATGTATGTTTTGTGACTGTGAGTAATTGGAAATTGTTAGAAATTGATAAAAAATTGAAAATTGTAGACGTATGTTTTGTAATTGTTAGGATTGGAAATTGTGGTAAATAGAATGAAATATAAATGAAATTATGATTGATTCGTAATTTTAGGATTGAAAATTGTTGTAAATAGAATGAGATGGAAATGAAATTATGATTGTTTTGTAATTGTTAGGATTGGAAATTGTGGTAAATGGAATGAGATGAAAATAAAATTATGATTGTTTTGTAATTGTTAGGATTGGAAATTATGGTAAATGGAATGAGGTGGAAATGAAATTATGATTGTTTTGTAATTGTTAGGATTGGAAATTGTGGTAAATGGAATCAGATGGAAATGAAATTATGATTGTTTTGTAATTGTTAGGATTGGAAATTGTGGTAAATGGAATGAGATGGAAATGAAATTATGATTATTTTGTAATTGTTAGGATTGTAAATTGTGGTAAATGGAAATGAAATTATGATTGTTTTGTAATTGTTAGGATTGGAAATTGTGGTAAATGGAATGAGATGGAAATGAAATTATGATTATTTTGTAATTGTTAGGATTGGAAATTGTGGTAAATGGAATGAGATGGAAATGAAATTATGATTGTTTTGTAATTGTTAGGATTAGAAATTGTGGTAAATGGAATGAGATGGAAATGAAATTATGATTGCTTTGTAATTGTTAGGATTGGAAATTGTGGTAAATGGAATGATATGGAAATGAAATTATGATTATTTTGTAATTGTTATGATAGGAAATTGTAGTAAATGGAATGAGATGGAAATAAAATTATGATTGTTTTGTAATTGTTAGGATTGGAAATTGTGGTAAATAGAATGAGATGGAAATGAAATTATGATTGTTTTGTAATTGTTAGGATTGGAAATTGTGGTAAATGGAATGAGATGAAAATGAAATTATGATTGTTTTGTAATTGTTAGGATTGGAAATTGTGGTAAATGGAATGAGATGGAAATGAAATTATGATTGTTTTGTAATTGTTAGGATTAGAAATTGTGGTAAATGGAATGAGATGGAAATGAAATTATGATTGTTTTGTAATTGTTAGGATTGGAAATTGTGGTAAATGGAATGAGATGGAAATGAAATTATGATTGTTTTGTAATTGTTGAAATTGCAGATTGTTGGAGTATGTTTTATGATTATTACAGAATGAGTTATATTAAATAAGATGGATATGCACGTTGTCATTGTGTACTGAAATTATGTGTTATTTGTTTTTGTGTACAGATAAATGGAAGGAAACTCAGATACTCCCGATCAACCTACTTCAGAAAGATACAGTGATCCAGCTTGAGCTCACGTTGGTACAGTTCTCGGTCAAAAAAATCATACCATATGCTTGTTTTGTAACAAGCATTTGAAAGGTTGAGGAATTACTCGATTAAAAAGACATTCAACTGGGGTTAAAGGAGATGTGGAAGCATGTAAAAAAGTAAGTCATGATGTGAAGTGGCAGATGAAAACATTGCTTGATGAACATCAGTTTGAGAAAGATAGAAGGGCAAGACTGAATTTTGAAATTGGAAGTGGAAGTTCGTTTTTTGGTTTTCGTGGTGATTATGGAAATGTTGAAGGTGGAAGTAGTAATGGTAGGGGTACCAGTAGTGTTCCATCTCAACCTCAGGATCCTGAAGAATCTGATGTGAGGAAAAAAAGAAGGCAAGCTTATAGTTTCTTTGCACCACGAACAACTCCTGGAGCTCAACCTTCAATTCGTAGTGCAATGCAATCAAGATATGCGACTCATAATGTCGATATGATAGTAGCCAGATAGTGGTATGATACAGGTTAGTCATTCAATGCCTCTTAGTCTTATTATTACCAACCTATGGTAGATGCAATAGCCTCTTATGGTCCAGGATACAAAGGGCTATCGATTGATGATTTAAGAGGTAAACTTTTGAGTTGTGCTGTTTCTGAAATTAGAACTTATTTGGCTGAAAGAAGAGTGAGTTGGGCTACTTATTGTTGTTCAATTATGTGTGATGGTTGGATAAATAGGAGACAAGATCCTATTATAAAATTTTTGGTTTATTCTATAAATGGCTTTACGTTTTTGAAATCTATTGATGCATCTGACCTTATTAGAAATGCTGAGACTTTGCTTGGGATATTTGATGAAGTTGTGAATGAAGTAGGGTCGGAAAACATTGTTTAGTTTATTACTGACAATGATTTCGCTTATAAAGTTGTAGGTAAAAGATTGCAAAATACCTATAATTTATTTTTTTGGACTCTTTGTGTTATACATTGCATTGACTTAATGCTGGAGAATATAGGAAATCCTAGATATTTTCTTGTTATTGATGAGACTATGCAGAAGGCAAAAAAAGTGACAAAATTCATTTATAATTGGTGCATGGGTTTTGAATTTGATGAGAAGGGAATTTACCAATGGTAGGAATTTGTGTCACCCTGTTGTGACAAGATTTGCAACAAATTTTTTATCACTTCAGTCATTTGTTTTGCTGAGGAAGGAGTTAAGACAAATGTTTACAAGTGATAAGTGGGTTGCATCTCAGCATGCTAGGTCTAATGCTGGAATGGAGGTTTGTAGTATTATACTGGAAGATAGAGAATTTTGGTTGCAATGTCAATTTGTTATCCGAGTTTGTGAGCCTTTGGTAAGGGTATTTCGGTTGGCTGATAGTGAAGAAAAACCAATAATGGGTTACATTTTTTATGCTTTAGAGAGAGCGACGGAAGCTCAAGGCTAATCTGAAGAATATGTCTTCTTTATACACACCATTTCTTTCAATCATTAATGAGAGAAGGGAAAGACAACTTTCTTCTCCATTGTTTACAGTTGGTGCATTTTTGACTCCTAGTTTGTATTTTAGACTTGATCTTGCAAAGCAAGCTGAAGTTAGTAGATGAATGTTTTTCACAATTACAACAACTGTTCCACATGACACAATGCAAGATCTTTTAAGCTCACAAATACAGCTTTATAAGTTGACTTATGGGGATTTTGGAATGCCAATTGCTATTCGACAAAGAGACAAACTTTGTCTAGGTATTATTTATTTCCTATTTCTTATTTGTTGAAAATTAATTATCACTTTATTTTGTCTATAACACTACTTTTGTTATCTTATAACTTGCAGTTGATTGGTGGGATCAATTTCGAAATCATGTTCCAAAATTAAGAAGGTTTGCGATGCGCATTTTAAGTCAATGTGTGAGTGCAACTGGGTGTGAATAAAACTGGAGCACATTTGAATTTATCCACTCAAAGAAAAGGAACGGATTGGAGCATATGAGGTTGAATGACTTAGTTTATGTTCGTTACAATTTAAAGCTTCAGGAAAAGTATGTTATTTTCATTATTATCATTATTAATTTTGATATAATTTCTTATAATTTTTTAATAATTAAAGTTAATTATTTACTAGGAGTCTGAATAGCACAAGTAGTTCAAATGATCCAACTGCCATTGATAATATTGATGTTTTGGTGGATTGGGTTTCTGAAGAACCCAATTTGGTTGATGTGAATGATTTGAATTTGGAAGATAATCTTGAATGGGAAAGCATTGACATGTCATTTGGTGCATTAAATTTGAATGATAATGATGATGAAGCTCCTCTCAATGATGAGGATTTTATACCAAATGATCACTGGGGTCAGTGCAGTTCTAGTGGATATCCTCCCATTGACGATTGAATTTCAGGTTCTTATTTTTCCCCTTCTTTTAATTTTACTTGTATTTGATGTTTATGTTAAATTGTATATATGCAATGCAATTGTAATATTTTATTTCAGGTTTAATTTCTACTTGATTGCTTCTTCGTTATCAACTCTTTTTTAATATTTATTGTTATTTTTATCGAATGTTTTGAATCTTTTGATGTAATATTATTTATTAAAATGATGAAATTGTATTATTGTAATTTGTAATATTTTAAATACTTTGTATTATTCTTAATTTGATGTGTGTATAATGATGATTGTCTTTGTTTATATTAATTGTGGTTATTATTTATATGTAAAATATTTAAAATTTATTGTTATTGACTTATTTCATATTAATTGTCATTATTATTTATTATTAAGATTTTTGAAAGCATGGTTGATGTAAACAATAAACTAGTAAAATATATAGTACAATTGTACAATATACTAATATGGACTATTTTGCAATTTTTAAAAATTTTAGGGATTATTTTATAAATTTAAAAAATTATCCGAAACGGTATCCGATATCGACCGATACCAGTATAGTTTCGCTCCAGAACCCAATCTGGTACCAAGCCCGGTATGGTATTCATAACTTTACTTCTACATCAAAAACTGCGCTAAATATTTTATTTCTACCTTATAAAATAAGTTATAAGTAGTAGATCGCAACGATTAATGTACGAAAATACTTAAATAAATGTGTAAAGACTTGTTAGAGAAAAAGTTCGTTAAACTGATCTCACGTGAGAATTTCATTTGAAATATTAATTATGTATATGAAAATTCTCATTGTGATGATTATATATATAGATGTGTTTATTTGATTTAAGATTTTCAAAGTATCTCATATAAGAATTGTTATATTTTAATACTACTTATGACCTATCATTTTCATAAGTAGCTCAATTAATAGTCATTGGATATAGTAAGAATTATATAAGCGGTAATTAAGTGATCAATATATAATTCATCATCCTAAGGTGATTAAGGAAACTGATTAATTATTATTAATTCAAGAAATCCTTAGCTAAGGTAGAAAGATACTTTTAAAATAATTTATTAAATATTATTAATAAAATTAATTACTAATGGATGAGAACTGCTATGATTGAAATTAAATAGAGTAGACATTTACTCATACCTTATGTCTAATCAAAATTTTGCATAATTAAAGGATCAAATTATACAAAAAATTATGCACAAAAGGTTAGTCAAAACTAATTTGATATTCTTAATATTTAGATGGTCCTAATATGTTGTTAAATATAAATTTTAATCTATGGATGTAATTATTTATTTAGAGAATTAAATATAAATTAAAATTTTAATTTATATAATTTTAGATATAGGATTATAATTATATTTATTGCCAACATAATTAAGACCTAATGAATCACACACCAAAAACTAAGTTAAAGAGAAGAAAGGTAATTTAATTAATTGTGGCTTGATTATAAAATTTAAGAAACTTTATGATTAAATATTAAATATTTAATAAATAATGACCAATATAAGTTATCTAATCATATTCGAGTCTAATTGTTATGTAATTATAACTAATTATGATACTAATTAAATTATAATTAAAATTAGAATTATATTTTAAATAAATTATTAAAAGGATCAAGCCAACTTGTTCTAAGGTTAGACACATGTTAGAAAATGATTAAACTATATAATGTGGTACTAATTTATAATTCATACTTTGTGTTTATGTATTAATTATAAATTTTAAAGTAGTATTGTATTTTGAGAAATTAAATAGAAAGGTTTCAATCTTATTCAGGTGGTGCATGTACCAAATCAGAAATTCAAAAGTTATAAAAACCAATGTTTGAAACATCTTTTTAAATCCCACTACAACAAAAATGACATTTAGCTACGAAAAAAATCATAGTTAAAGATCCAAAAATGATTGATAATAATCATTAATGATGATTTATGTTCATCGCAAAAAACGTCGCTAAAACCCCATAGCTAAAAGTAATAGGCAATGTTTTTCGCTAATCATCGCTTATAATTTTTGCCTATACTTTATTTTTGTAGTGCAAAACTTTTAACGACATTTTAGGAAATCATCACCAATACCAATTGGCTATGCTTAGTTTTCATAGGTAAAAACAATTAGTTACATTTTAAAAAATATAGTCAAAAATGTAGCTAAATGTTTTTGGCTACGTAAAAATGCAGCTAAAGGTTTGTAGGTAAAAACAATTAGTTACATTTTTAAAAATGTAGCTAAATGTTTTTGGCTACGTAAAATGCAACTAAATGTTTTTTTAGCTAAATTTTTGGAAAAATAGTCAAAAAGTTTTAGCTTCGTTTTTTTTAAAACATAACCAAATGGTTTTAGCTAGGTTTTTTTAAATGTAGTCAAATTTTTAATCTACAATTTAACAAAATTTTATACAATGTTAAATTGTAATTATTTTTTAATCACTAGATTAATCAGTGCCCAAACATGTTTGTTATCCTTAATATCCTCTTTGAACTGGAAGGATGAATTTTAGCTCCTCATAGTCCAAGGTGTAAATAATTTGCCCCCCTTTTTTGTCTCTAAAGTCTCCATACCTCATTTGACCTCATAAATGCCCTTTTATAGTAAAAAATAAGGTTTTATCACAATACAAGGTCAACTAAATGGGCATAGAGGTGGTCGTGTATGTGAGAATTGTAAGAATCATGAACGTACACATATATAGTGAGTTACACGATCATATAGCTCATTTAAATCATTGTTTAAGTGCACACATGAGAGAGTAGGTTGTAGAGGTGCTTAAAATGGCATCTTTGTGCTCCCACATGCTTCCAGTGAGTTATATGGTCTCATATACGACAGTGTAGGTTGTAATATCTTCATTTTTTGTATTCTTTGTCCCATATTCATCCTAATTCTTCTCCTTCTTACTCTATGAAGGCAATTAAGACTGAGCATCAATATGATGATTCCAAGGATACGTTTTTACCTTATTTTGGTTCTTATTTCTTCAACTTATTCCTAAAATAGAATATGAATTTAAGTATCTTAAGCATAAAATAACATTAATCACTAAACATTAAGAGTAAATTTATAGCCAAGCATTTATCATGAGGACCAATAAAAACCACCCTCCAAAACCTTATGGGCAACCTTTTTTGCTCCAAATTACACTTCATGCGCACAAGAGTGATTGAAGGTTAAAATAGAAAGAATCTTACTCTCTAGAACACACCTTCTTCTTACTTGGTTAGCACAATGCCTCTAGAGATAAGGGGTTATCCCACATATAGTACTTGATCACTCTTCAATTTTTCCCTTTGAGCCTTTGACTAACCTGCAATGAATTTATTAGAAAAATCACAATTTTTATATACCATGGAGGTGTTAAATTGTTAGAAAATCGTTGTTCATTTACAAATGTTTCTCGCAAAGGAACATCATTTTCCTCCCGAACCAAATGACTAAGGTGAGTAGCAACCACATTCTCCATCCCTTTCTTGTCTTTTATATCCAAATCAAATTCGTGAGACCAAAATAAATAATAAATTTTGCACACTAGTAGGACCAAAATTTTTAACCCTAATACATCAAATAAAAGCTCTTTTCATTGTAGAAAAATTTAGTTGGGCTAAATTTAAAGTTTTTGAAGCATAATAAATAGCGTGTCCAATCTTTTCAAGTCTTTGTCCTATAACCACCTCCATTACATAATCATCAACATCACATATAATCTCAAAGGGAAGGCTCTAGTTCAGTGGTTGAATCATGGGAGAGGGTGATGTTAGGAGCTCCTTAAGCTTATCAAACCCTTCCTTGCGCTTTTCATCAAAATTAAAAGGGACATCTTGCTGTATCAACTTGCCAAAAAGGAGTGCCAAGATTTTTATGTTTGCTTGAGTTTCTAGAAATGCATGTAAGGAATGTTTAGTATGTTTTGGATTGTTTCAGTTTTGTTTTGTATGACACTTGCATATCCTCCCAGAGGGTATGTGGATGTTATATTGTTTGGTATCAAAGCATAGTTTAGGCGATTCTGGTTTAACCAATGCTTAAATATTGCTTGTATTTGGATATAAGAGTTGCGTTTGGTCTAATGTGGTTTATCCCACATTTTGGTTTTAGATTTAAGTATTGAAAGATCTCATGAGGTTATTGATGAGGTTGTTAAGAGTAATAATCTTGCGCAATCTCAACCATCTATATCTGGACCCTCTAGGGTAAATCAAGATGAATGATGATATGTCAGAGTGTGAGAAAATGAAAGTTTGTTGATATCCTGATATAAAAGATACTATATGGTTCAATATGTTAGACATAGAGCCAGTGTTTTTGTATTCATGGTTATATTAAGGAATATAAGATTAGTATTATACTGTGGTTGTATACCTTTAAATTGATGTGGAAGTAAATATATTTTTGTGGATTTGAAGAAGTAAAGAATAAAGATGTAAGTAAAAGTGATGGGACTTAAAGTGTGTAAGCAAAGTTTAAAAAACCCAAAATTTCTACTACCTTGAAAGGTTGAACTTGGTACTAGAATGGTTGTTCATGTTGAAAGTTTGTGATTTAGTATAAGGTTATAACATTTGGTTTGATATTAGAATTTCATGATGGTTACACATCTTGGATTTCTGAATTGATTGAGAACATATGTAAGTAAGATGAAATAAATGGTAGTGATATATACGGAAGTCCTCAAGATTAAGTTGATTAGTTATTGTGAGTGTATATCTGATCATGTGGTTGATTTAGAGAATGATGTTATGGTGTCCATATGTATTATATGCTTGGATATAATAGTAATTGAGGTCAAGGTATCATCAGCTTAAGATATTAATTGGTGACCTTTTGAAAATAAATCTTTAGATAAGATGCAACGATCATGATGGCATATAGAACATTCTAATTATGTGAGATATGATAGTAAATGATCTTATTGAAATAATATGAATAGTTGAAGAGCAACAACAAATATAATTGACTGATAAGGATTTTGTGAACAGTATAGATAATTGAGAAAATAAATCTCTTGTATTCATTCAATTGTATTATATAGACCAAATGTTCCATTTCTAGGAACGAATGAGTATTGAATGAATCAGATGTGAATATTTATGAGACTTAGGCATAAGAAGCTGAATATACTATAGAGAGTGCATGTGCTTTGTTTGTTGTAAAGTATCCAAACTATGATATTGAAATCTTGACTATAAGATGACACTATTGCTATTATTAGAAGGACTTAGATCCAAAAGGTATTTTATGCCAGAATGTTCAGGAGATACAAGTCAGATTCGATATATGTGTATAGCAGTTATCAAACTAGTATGATAACGCATCAGTTAGCTAGAGAATTAGTTGAGTTACATGATGTGTTTATGATTATAAGTTGAGAAGATATCGGTCTGATGATATACATAAGATTCCTGTGTATGAAATTCAAGTATAACTAGATTCAACTATCAAGGCTTAGTATCCTCAGCTATTCTTATTAGGTATCAATTTTGATGACAAAATTCTTTTAAGGGGGAAAGAATTGTAAGGCCCTAAATTGTACCCTAGTTGGAATACTACATGTTTATGAAAGTATATGTATGAAAGATGTTAAAAATTGTGAGATGATTGAG
Source organism: Erythroxylum novogranatense (assembly GCA_029891385.1). Lineage (NCBI taxonomy): Eukaryota > Viridiplantae > Streptophyta > Magnoliopsida > Malpighiales > Erythroxylaceae > Erythroxylum > Erythroxylum novogranatense. Next base: position 57,324,860 of record CM057228.1, on the reverse strand, counting down.
AATTACATATGATTTGAATTTTGGTTTAATTGATCATACTTAGTGATTTGGAATTAATTGATACCATTAGAAAATTGATGTATTAAAATGTATATTTGGATAAAGAAAATGTCAAGCGGCAAGCCAAGTTGGTATATAAAAATTAGATGACTAAGCCTATACATTTAGTGACATTTGGCATAGCTAATGCATTGATATTTATAAGTAAATAAGGGACAAATGGTAGTATAATTGAATGACATTTGGAAACATTGACTAAGTGATAAATGGCCTAATAGGTGTGTGACATTTGGTTGCTTAATTTTGGGCCAATCGAAAAAGTAGCATCGTTAATCCTTTTCATAAGAATGATTAGCTTAAGAAATGAGGTAGGCAAGAATACATATAAAAAAGTGTGTAATTCTTAAACAAATAACTATTATGATGGCCTTTTTTTTTAACAAATCAGGTTATAGATAGAGTTAGTAGCCAGTTGAGAATGTGATGTAGCTGAGTAATCACAAATGTTTCTTCGCGTTAAAAGGCTTGGTTTATGTTAATAAATTAACAAAAATAGTGTGTTGTTTAATAAATCCTACTAATCTTATGAATAGAATGATTCTTATAAAAAACCACTTAAGGATAGTTACAATTTTGATTGACCAAATAATTATCAATGCGTGTGTGTAAGTGATAGGAGTGAATGAATGTGACATTAAGTCCTGATTAGTATGTATATTTAGTCCAAAGTACTTAGACACATATTTCAAAAGTTAATAAATATAATAACTTGAGGGATTATGTTTGTAGTTAAATTTATTTCGCAAAGTTTAATGTCATTCACCCATTATTGCATATGTGTGTGTTTTGTTTATAATTATGTTTGGTGTGTTTTTGTTTTGTTTGTTTTGTCATTGCTTGAAGACAAGTAAAAGTTTAAGTATGGGGATATTGATAGTGGTAGGTTGCATGTAACATCCCGTTACTGCGAGCAAGGGTATTTTGGTAATTATGGGTTAGACTGATAGACTGCACTGCATTCACTGATTGAATATGTTACTGGCCTCTAATTATAGAGGAATTGATTTCTTACATATGCATTTATTTATAGTACATGCATTCATGATTTTCCGCATTTCAATTGTGACTAAGAACCGATTGGATTGTGGTACCGATCGACCGATGAATAGTGATCAATTGAGGAATTAGGAGTTATTGGGTTCAAGTGACTGATTTAGCATAGTTTACAAGTGACTGGTATTTTATAGTGGCTTATAGGAAATTTCTGGGAAATTCGGGAGAAAATGCCCGGACCGGAAATATTTGAGAGATCAATCGATTATCAGTATAATCTTGAAAGAATGGTCCGATGGCAATGGAAATATTAGAATTTCTACTGATAGGAAATAACTACATTGAAACATTGAAATTTAGAGACTGAAATTTGGACCGAGCTGGAGACCTTTGTCTATAAATAGCTAGGTTTGAAAGAAATTTGGGAAATTTTGGCTAAGGCATTTACGAGTTCTCTTCTTCCCTCTTCGGTGTCTTGCGATTCCTCTCATCGGTGAGAAATCCTTCGATTTCTTCTCATGGTTTCTTCCTAGTATGCTAGGCTAACTTGTTTACTGTTATTGATGAAGGATTGAGAGGCTGTAAGTGGAGAAATCGTTGATTGCAAGGATTTTAGGGTTTACGGTGGAATCGTAGATTTGAGCTTGATTGGTAAGTGTTTTTGTGTTTAATTTTGTTATTAATGGTTTCTATAGCAATTATGGCATTTAATGTGGTTGATTTAGGGTAGTTGAAAGTATTAATGGTGGGTTTTAGTGAGACGAACGATCGGAGAAGACGAAGGAGTTCGTCGCACGCCGCGGCCTGCGCGCGCGCCCGACGGCGACGAATATATATTCGTTCGCCGCGGCGAGCTAGCGTGGGATGCCGCGGCGAGCGTTATAAATGTAGGATGTCGCGGTGTGTTCCTTCGTCTCGCGGCGCGCCTGGAACGTGTTGTTCGCCGCGGTGAACGGTCTTCACGCCATGGCATGAAGACCTTCTGCGCCATGGTGAGAGACACGAGGTCATGAAGGAACTGTTTCATTGGATTTAATTTGGTTTATTGGGCATAATTCATGGTATAGACCTCCGATTGAAGTGATTTCAGATTTGTTATGAACTAGGGAAAGAGGTCTACAATTGAGGATAAGTATAGGAGTTCTAATTGATTTAATTGGTATTGAATTATAGAGAATTGGGCCAATTATGGTACATAGTGTGACCAAAATGTCAAATTGAGACTATTGGAGTGTTAATTGGAAATTGTAATTGAGATTTTGACCCGATAAATAGGAAATTGCGATAAGGAATCTGAATTGAGGAAATTGACTGAATTCTAGGTGTGAATCAAATAGTTATCGATCAATTGAACAACGAGATAGGTTTGAGCATGGGATACCAAAATTGGGTTTTAGAGTTGAAATCGTGAACATGCATTGTACATCATTGTCTTGAGACATATGCATTAAGTTCTTTATTTAATTGAGTAATTAGTAATGGACTGTACTTTCTTCGTTATAGAGGCGCCGTTGGACCGTCGTTCCACGGACATTGCTGGGACTTCCAGGCAGTAGCTCGGAAGTTACAGGTGAGTAACCTAGTTGGTTTCTCAAATTCCTGATTGTTTATATGCTCTGTATGAATTACTTGCAAAGGTGAACTGTATGATTACTGGCGTGATTAGGATCGAATTGCATGCTACTACTGAATTGGACTGGACTATTTCCTGATTTCCGAAATTGATTGGATTGAATTGCATGCTTTCTCAGTCTTGAACTAGATCATTTGTATGACACTGGAATCGATATCTTTGGGCTTTATAGCCATATACTGTAAATTACTGAATCACTGAATACTGAATTACTGAACACCGCACTGCACGCATAAATGCATGATCACATAATGGACGTGTCCCAAGTTGCTATTATCACTGAAAAGAGCCTCGAGCTCGAACACTGTACTGTCCGGGCTTAGCCCGAGGGGAGAAATCACGACGCGCGTCCCCATCTTTCTTGACCGAGCACTTGGGCACAACACTGAATAACCGGAAAGAGTCTCATATGCATTATATACATGACTGACTAAACTGCCAAAACTGTGTGATGCCATGATTTACTGTAAATTGTGATGTGTTACTGTGAACTGTTCTACGCTACTGTATTATTGTGACTGATACTGTGTACTGTTGTAAACTGATATAAACTATTGTAAACTGATATAGACTACTGTAAACTGTATATAATACTGTTAATTGAGGTTACTGTGTCGTGCTGTACGCAATTTGCGTAATGCATGATTTGAGTGAACCATCGATGATGGTTTCTCACTGAGTTCGCAAACTCACCCAAATTGCAATCTATTTTTCAGGACTGATAGACTAGACTCCTAGCTCCGAAGATATTCATTTCTGCCGTGCGAGCTGCTGGCGAGGGACGTGATGGCATACAGGTCGGTCAGCTGGGTTAGCTTTTGAGGATGACTTAGGATAGATGTTTGTATCAGTTTTCTTTTTGGTTTTGTTAGGAGACTGATAGACTTGTCTATTCTGACATTGGATGACTGTACCAGATGGTTATTATTTTGGATTCAAATATACTGGTTTCTGATGTTTGAGTTATTTTATGGTTTTAATTTATTGCGATGCCATGTGGATATTAGTGGAAAAATGTTCTGGTAGTGCACCTTCATCGTGGGATATGTATCGGACCGACCTCCTGGTTTCCCGATGTGTACCCTACGGTGAGGGGGCGCTACATTGCATAATGTTTTAGTTGGTTATTTAGTATGTGTTTAGTAGTTAAATTAAATGATTAGTGCATGTTTAGGTTAGAATTGTGTTATTTAGTTAGACATTTGTGTGAGTGTTTTATAGGTTAGAGCATGTTATTAAGCTTAAAAGTTGTTTATTTGAGGTGCCTTGATGTGTTTGTTAGTGTTTTAAATTAAATATCGAAGAACGGAGAGAATTTGAAGGAAGCTTGGAGTAAGGCCCAGGGCTATGATTGTGACAAAAGCATGAAGGGTCTACCACAATCATGACAAAGAGCACAGTGTCATGATTATGACAAAGAGCACAGTGTCACAATCATGGTCTACACGACAGACAATGCGGATAGCATCTCAAATGCAACTTACCTAGGGACATTTGAGACTTTTTAGATATGAGAAAACCTTAAGGTTTATTTAAAAAGGAAAAGACTATATAAAGAAAGAGAAAGAACCCTAGGGAGAGCTCTAACTTCTGCCACTTTGGTAAAAATCCAAGAAGAAAGAAGAAGAAGAGAGAGAAGAGGAGCGAGCTTTTACTACTACTGCTTTCCCGTGCCATCCCGATCTCATCCAAATGACATTTCCTTTTCATCTTTGTCATTTTTTTTTTGAATGTGTAAGATGGATATGATGGCGTTGATGGATTTGGGATTGATGATGTTTTTCTAACTTTTCTTTAGGGATTTAAACTTGATTAAATGTTAATTAGTTGTTTTGTTGTTAATTCATTTAGGTGTTATGATTATTTGTTGTAACATGTTTCAGTAATAAATCGAGAGAGTGAACTGAATGCAAAATAATTGGGTTGATTAATGAGAGTTAATTAACCTAATAGATCACACAAATAATCAAATTGGTAGTTATATAAAGAGAGATCTCATTTGAGGTCCCGATTGTTTAATAGAAAACTTTAAATATAATTAGGTTAGGGGTTGATTGTTAATTGAGAGATTACATGTTCGGTAACGTGACTTAATTAGGGTTTATCAATTAGGGCTTAGTGATTATAACTCAAAAGAGAATAATCCACCTTTCAATAGCCTAGAACTGACACCATATTAACACAAAAGTTATTAGGTAAGCTTTGATGATAGGATAAATCCCTTTCTCGTAATTTGGTAATTTTTCTTGTGGGATTTTCCATTATAAATTTGGTGCTGCTCAATATTCGATTTCGTTTATGTTAATTCTACAAATTAATTTTCTACCAATCATCTTCACATATTTACTTTTCATTTTTTTTATTTTCATTTTAATAACTCTCTTAGCCTTAGATAACTCAACTCCTCGAGGGATCGACACCTCACATACTACACCTACCACCTATGCACTTGCAGTATATTAAGGGTTTTAAATAGATTAAAACTTACCTCAATATTGGGCATATGTTCAAGCACTTCTGGAAGTGAAAAACTTAAATGCAGCTTCTTAAGATTTTCCAAAACTTTTGCAAATTGGGTCTCTATAGGGTTTTGCCTTAATCTCTGCATAAATTGTAACTTGGATACATACGATGCAAGTGGAATGTAGAAGGTTTCCTCATCTTCTGTGACCCTATGTTTTCCTTTCTCTAGACTTGTCTCAACCTAATATTTGGCTTCCTTCTGAACTGATTCTACCAACTCCTTACCATTTCTTAAATGCATTGCTTGCACTAGCTCCTTCTGGTTGAATTCAGTAGCGCTAGGAAGGAAACCTGAGTTTTTGACTGTCAATGTAGTTGCAAGTTGGTCCCCTATACTTTTAGATTATGAATGGAAGACATATGATTTTTGAGCATCAGGTCAGTCCTTACTTGTGTCTTCTCCTGTTCTTCATCCATACTATTAACATGGGAGCCTATCGAGCCTATCGCATCCATTATTCTTACAAAATGGGATTCCATCTTTGAATCGAGGCATTTGTACTTTGACTCCTAATTTCCTGACCTGTCTTAGAATCTTGACGAACTTTGTGATGTCAAATTTGCACTTACATTATTAGTCTAGGAAAAATTTAGGTGGTTTTTCCTCCCAAAGGTATAGGTATTCGAGAAAGGAATATTAAATGACCATTGTGGCACACCCAGATAATTTGTTTGTTTTGTCGCATCATTATTCATCAAATAACATTCTACTAACGTATGGTCGTATTATCTACATATTTCATAAGCCTATTGCATTAGTTTACTGAAATGGATGAGGCATTGATGTTGTTGAGATCTCTATTTAATGCTACTATCTGTGCCTGTATGGTTGAAGTTGACTTTCTTTCCATGATTCCTTTGTGTTCCTTCACACTGTATAGTATACTTCTTTCAATTGACCTCAAACAGTTGTTAGTAGCCATATCCTCAATTAGATCCTATGCAACATCGATAGTTTTTCTCATCAACGAGCCTCCAGCTGCTGCATCAATTGTACTTCTGGTCTCTGTATTAAATCCATTATAAAATATTTGCAATAACAATTCTCTTGGTAGGTTGTGATAAGAACAACTTCTTTGTAGTTCCTTGAATCTCTTCCATGCCTCATAGAGGGATTTTTCATCATATTGTTTAAAGGTTGTAATCTCCTTGACAATCCTAGTCGTCTTTGTTAATGGAAAGTATTTAGCTAGGAAAGCTTGCACTAACTAGTCCTATGTAGTTACATACTCTATATTAAGAGAACTTAGTCATGCCTTTGCTCGATCTTTCAGTGTGAAGGAAAAGAGTCTCATCATTGTTGCCTCCTTTAACAATCCATTATACTTAAATGTACTGTAAATTTCCAAAAAATTAGCAAGGTGAGCATTTGGATCCTCATGTGGTAAACCATAGAATTGAACATGAGTTATAAAATATTCAATAAATCAGGCTTAACTTCAAAATTGTTAACATTAACAAGTGGCTCGACGATCCCCTGTTGGTACAGATTAAACCCAAACTGCATAAAATCCATTAATGTTCTTTGATTGATGCCTTGATCTCTTTAATGTGTCATTATCTTTTCGATTTCATCTTAATGACTGACTTTTCTCAATCCCCTTTCAAGTTTGGTAATATCAAGTCCGCTTAATTTGCTCATACTTCCAAAACTTCTCATATGCATACACCTATTACAGACAAGAAAAGAGAATCAAAGAAAAAATACAATGAAAGCTTAAATCAAAACAATTCAAATCGCACTTGATGCTCAATGCAATCCCTAGAAATGATGCTAAAAACTTAATAGCTTCCTCGTGTTTAGCTCAAAGTTTTAAAATTAATTGAAGTTGTCATACTGTAAGTATCATCTCGTATAAAAGAGTATAACAATTTATCATTCCCTTAAGGATTGGTTAGTCACCTTGTAATTCAAATTGAATTTGTTTAAGTAAACCTAATAATGAGAGATTGAAATCGCAAAAATTCACAATTTAAAGGCTAACAAACACACTTCAAAATGTCACAAAAATAAGAACATAATTTTGGTTTAGAGAATCAAATTATAAAGGTTAAGGTCATTCTCTCCATACCATGTAATCCCTCACTTCGGTAATGTAATCATGTTTAGTCCTAGGCATTCAAATGTATTGGGCCTTTCTCTCTTAATACCTAAACATTGACATATAACCATGCAAAATGTATGTACACCAAAACACATGAAAAACATGCAAAACCTAAGTTAAAAACTTTCATTTATAACCTAAAATGCAATTTATCATATACAATCACATGCATATGCAAGCTATATGAAAATAACACAAAACCTAGGCTAAATGTCTTAGTTTGTATACTAAACATACACATTATCACATAAAATGACTTAGACAATCTTATATCAAATATCACTTATCATTGGTGTAATAGAAGATTCATTTTTTTGGTAGAATATAACTTATAAATTTAGTACTCAACTCTATATGTGTGTATTAGTCCTCACATCTAGTGTGTTTGAAAAGTTTTATCAAAATAATAAGGAAGATGCTTATGTGTTTTATGTGGTTAGGAGCTATCATAAGGAAATCTATTGCCAATGTGAAATGAAGTGATGTGTGTATGTTTAAGGAGGAAGGGGGATTGAGGATTGTTCCCATAAGGTTTTAATGCTCAAAAGAATACGAAGAATTTTGATAGATAAAGAAACCTTATAGGTTAAATAGTTCTATACTCAATACTTGAGGAGGAAGAACTTTTACAATTTCAATTCAAAAACTAACCCTTTGTTAGACTATGTTTCATTTTCTAAAGCTGAAGGAGCAAGTGACATTAGAGTTTAACCAACACCACTTGATTTCCGGCTCAAGCTACCTCACACGTGACCTTTCACTAGTCACTCAAATTGTAAGAGAAATAAGATAAAGATTGAAGAACAAAGCTCAATACAATGATGTAACAAGATAAGAGCAATAATGAGCAACTTTTGAGCATAGAAGAGTATTTTCGCTTATATATCTTCCATACACTCTTCATCAATCATCCACTCTTTATACTTGAAGAAAATAGCTGTTGGAAGCCATTCTAGCCGTTGTATAATTGATATGACCGTTCCTTAATATCCTCCTTTCTATTTGTGGCTAATTGAACCGTTGGAATTTATTTGTTGTACCCATAAGTCGACTTGTCGAGTGTATAAGTCGACTTGTGTCAACGACTTACGTAAAATTTATCTCCGCTCTTCAATAAGTGGAAGCTTGTCTTTGTAAAGTCGACTTGTGGTCCTCGATAAGTCGACTTATATACTATTAGTCGACTTGTGTTGTCAGATCTTCATATATTAGTCGACTAATGATGTTCTAGTCGACTTATGTTGTTCTCACTTGATATATAAGTCGACTTATGATGTGCTAGTCGACTTATGTTGGCTTCAACGTTATATTGCATGAAATCTTGATCTTTAATTGTTGGGATACATATCTTTGAAGTTCCTTATCCATAATATTCATCCTTGAATATCTCTTGCACATTTAAGGTAATTTCCATATTGATTCCACAATGATTAATCTCTTTCCCATCAACGATTAATGCTATCTTGATTTGCACAATTCTTTTATTGAATATCATTCCCAAAATACCTGAAACAATTTCTTAACCAATTCTATACATTTTATTATTATCAAAATATAAGTGGGATTTAATTTGTCAACGACCATTGGTCCAACAATAATTACTAAGAACTAGAGCTCCAAAAGTTCATTAGCACAAAATGGTGTGGAAAACAGGCAATTCCAAAGATTTCCTTCATCTTATGGCTTGCTATTAAGAGGAGACTAACCATGATGGATAGACTATTTGGCAACTCCAATTTAATCAACTATTATACACTCTGCAAATAAGGGTCTAAATTTATAAATCATATATCATTCCTTGCAACTTCTTTTCATACTTGAGGGAGGAGATTCCATAGCTTTGTATTCTTACTTGTCTAAAGTTATATTGGTTTGATTTCATTTATTAGATTAGTTAAAGCCAGTAGAGATGCAAAGATGATTTTCTTGTCTTTAAAATATCATTTAGGATCATGATTTATAATATAGTCGGAAATAACCTCTCTATTATGTAAGGATAAGATTGCGTATTATCAGATTTCTTTAGACCCCGTGCCTTAGCGAGACTTTAACTAGGTGTTGATGATAATGATGATTTATATAATATAGAGGGAAGGAATAAAAAAAATTCAAGAAAAATTTACTCAAAAGCAACTATTCTGTAGGAGTTAAAAAGCTTAATAATAGGGTAACTTATAACTCATCAAGTACATCTTTAATGTAGCAATATTATGATGGCAAGTCAGTGGTATTTCTATGTGAGAATTAAAACTGAGAATATTGGGGTGCTACATATTAAGAAGGAACAATTCTCTCCGTAAAAATAATGAGATCTAAGTTATAGAATTGTAACTTCTTGATAAAATAACACTTATATATCGTAATTCAAGTATATGTAAAGAACATTAGCTACATTTGAATGACCTCTAATCCAAAGCTACGAAGAATCAAAACTAGGATTAGGATGCAAGGTATCTCCTTGATTATATACCTAATAAATGTAATTTTCATTACGTTCTATCAAAACAATATCAACAATTCTCAATATAAATATCGCTGAAGCGCGAAGTTTAAAGAATTTCAGTAGTACGCACCCTTACTCTTACTCGATAAAGAGAATGTTTCAATTATCCTTGTTTTACTCATTCTTATAAATTTCAAGGGACTCCCTATTTATTTAAATAATCTTATTTTCTAAAAACTTGACAACTTCACGTCTTTTGCTAGAAATATTAGATCAATAATTAAGTATAAAATATTAAATAATTTTTAAAATTAAAAATAATAAAAGTAGTTATAATTGTTATATTGTAAAAGGTCTTACGTGTTTTTATCTCCCATAAATATACACATCGTTTTACTTTAAGTACCGAAAGTTTATTTGTGAAGGCATTTCATTTCTTTTAGCATTTACTTCTTTAAATTATACTTTTAGAAATATGCTTTATATTGCCATTTACTCCAATAATTAAAAAAAGGCAGTTGTGTACTATCACTACGAATGAATATAAATATCTCGTCCTAAAATTGAAATAACAGAAATCTACAACAAAGAAAATAATGAAAAGGAAAAAAATCTCTACAAGATTGCTACTGAGACTTTCCGATCACAATCTGAAACCGAAACGCTACAAGATTGCTACTGAGATTAGCAACCAGATTACTAGCTGGCCCTCATGCCTTCCCCCAATGCTACTGCTGAACCTGGCCCTACGGCTAAGAAAGTCAGAATCCGGGAGAGGGAGGAAGACCCCCCCCTCAGCACAACCCACTTCCCAGAGCGATAGCGCGGTCTTAACAGGCTACCGCAGAGCTGCAACCACCACCACAGACTTACCTTGGCCAGAAGAGGAACCCATAGAGCTGTCCGAAGGCAATATTACCATAGTTCAGGGCTCCCACAGCCTTGGAGTAGAACTCTCCAGCACCTTCAAAGCTAAATAGGATCATCACTGGACCAATGCTGTCGTGGTCAAGCTTCTGGGACGCAAAATTGGCTTCACTCTGCTAAATGATCGTCTCCACTCTTTGTGGAATCCCACAGGCCCCCTGAAACTTGTTGATTTAGAAAATGATTTCTTTCTCATTAATTTCAAAGAAGAAACTGATTACCTTCGTGTTTTGACGCAGGGCCCTTGGATCCTCGCCGGCCACGTCCTCTCCGTGCAACCATGGGCGCGGACTTTCAGCCTTCCTCCGGCAAAATAACTCACACAGTGGCGTGGGTCCGCTTCCCAGATTTGCCCATCGCGCGCTACCATTCCTCCATCCTCACCGCTCTTGGGAATCTGGTGGGGCACACAGTGAAGATTGACGAGACCACCCTACAAGCTTACCGTGGGCGTTTTGTCCGAGTTGTCGTCACTCTAGACCTCAGCTCTTCGCTCTGGTCGGTGGTTGAACTGGACGGGGAAACGATTCGGATCGCTTACGAAGGCCTTCTGCAGATCTGCTTCCACTGCGGTCGTGCCGGCCATGGCGCCTGCCCCTGGCTCCCGGCCACCTCGGACGCCCCGACATCTTCCCTCGACAACCCGGCCTCTCCTACGTAGGGCGGTCACAACTCCACCCTGACCCCTCCTGCATCGAGCGGCCTCAAATCCACCCCAGCCTCTCCTACCCAGAGCGGCCATAGTTCCTTCCCGACCCACCCCATGTCCAGCCCAACCACCTTCGAACCCTGGATGCAAGTTAACCGACACGCTCGCCGGAATCCTCCCCCCTCTACCGCCAACAATGGCCGCTCCTCCCTCGTTTCGGGCGGTGGCTCACGTGGATCGCGATTTACGACGCTCTCCTCTCCAGACACGTCCAGTCCCCCAACGGATAGCACCTCAACGGCCACTGACACACCCCTTCGCTCCTCTTCAGGCACGTCCTCTCAGCGCCGCAAGTCTACCTCGGCTCTCCCATTTTCGGTTACGCGAGAAGCTTCCTCACGCCCGAAACGCACCTCAGCTGGCTTTATTCCCCCGCAGGCCACGACGTCGTCAGCTGAGAAGCAGACCTCCCCACTGGGCCGGGCCCAGGCACTCTAGCCCCTTCCCAGCAGGCCTCGCCTTCCCCTGGCCCAGATCCATCCAACCCAACCCATCTTCCCCTTTCCACCCAGGCCCCTCTTAGTCAGTCCTCCCATGCCCAGTGTAACATCCCACCCCCTCCTGGAAGGGTAAAATAGTAAAATTGGCATAGGATGAGATTGGTAAGGAATAATTATTACTGTTCATGCATAATAGGATTGATACACAGTATCAATTGTGTATACGGAATTACGGTAAATGCATTCATGACATTCCCGGTAATTGGGCCTAAAGCAATTTTATTGGAATTAATGGGATAATTGAGTTTGGAAAATTGTTTGGACTGCACCATAAATGGTTTTACATTTTTTTGAGATTTATAGGAATTTTTCTGGAATTTTCCGGAGAAAATTCCCGGACCGGCAAAATCGCCGATAACTGGCCTAAACTTGTTTTGGGGTAGAAAAGGTGATTGTCGTGATTGAAAAATCATTTGGAGTGCATCACACTGTTTTATAATTTTAGGAAATTTCATTAATTCTCGAAAAATAATTGAAATTTCGGACCGAAAAATCGTCAATTAATGAACACCTTCGATTCTCAGTAGCAAAAATCGCTACCCACCGGTACTGCATTATTGGGTATTTTATTTTGGGACTGAAAGTAGGGCCATTGGAGTGAAATGGAGTAAAATTTTGACCGGATTAAACAACTATATTTTGACTTTTCTTTAAATTTGTGGACCAATCATAATTTGCCATTTAAAAGGCAACATTAAATGCTTCTCTCAATGCTCTCTCGGATATGTTTAAAGGAAAGGAAATGAAATTTGTTTAAGGCTTTGTTAAGCCATCCAAACTCATACAAAACAAACTCTTCTTTAAACCATCGAAATTTTTCTCCTTCTCTCATCTTCCTTGTAACTTCAAGCTATTATTTCTTACTCTCATCAAAGCTAGAAGATGAGTTTGGTATATGCTTGAGAAGGAAAGGGAGGTTGGTATTTTGGTGTAGAAGTTAGAAGTGGTTATTGAAGCTTTGGAAAGGAGGTTCTAAATTAGGTAAGTTTCATTTAAGTTTTGATCTTTAAATGGTGTATTTACATGGAATTAAATGCCATGATAGTGTTGGGGAGTTAATAAAAAGGGTTTAAAGCATGTATTAGGTTTAGGTAGGTATTAAAGTGATGATTATTATGATTTGAAGAAAAGGGATGAGGTTAGATGAAGATGCATTGAAGTTACTGATGTGGTTTGATTTTTGAATTGAACAAGGGTAATTAATTGAGTTTTTGAATGGAGGAATTAAATGCTGTAAATTTTTCAGTGTTAACCCTAATATATGTATGACTGTATTTATATTTAATTTGTATTTATTTTGATGTCTAGTGATGTGAAAAAGGAATTAGAAGTGGGTGAACTAAGGTTAACCTTAAATCTGGAAAGTTGGAATTTTAATTGATGTTACTGTTTTATTCATAACTTATTGTGTAGAAATGAAAATGAGGTAAGGTTAGTGGCCACTGAAACTTTGGGATGTTGGCTTCAATTTAGTGTGAAATAGGTGTTGTTGAATTTCAATGATAGAAGGGTGCATTTTTGAATGGGAAAGTTCCTGTTCCATTGCCTATGAACAGTAACCGCAATCATGACATCTGAGTTTTGTTGATTTTTATGAATTAATTGAGATGGAATTAGGGAGAATGGTCTTCATGGAAGTTGTAGCATATTTGATTATCTTTCCATTTCTACTGATCTTGTTATTTTTGGAATTATATATTGGGAGATATGAATTGATTACTAATGACTGGTTTTGAGCATTTTGGATGAAACCTAGCTTAAGTGTGATTTTGTGAGTTTACTGATTTGAGGCAATTTTAACATTTTATGTGGACTGAATTGGTGTGAGTGAGATTCTGAAAAGTTGTAGAGGAAGAGATTATCTTGAAATTGATATTTGGTATGTAATTTTAGAAGTCAGAATTGGGAGATATGATTTTCAAAACTGATCCTACATTAGGTTATGAATGGCTGATGATAACAGAAAATTCCATAACAATTTTAAAATTGTTAGAGATCGAATTGGGTGTTGAGTGCTTCATGAAAAATGAAGTTTATGATGTTATCTTTACAAGGATATAAAGTTCTGATTTTATTGACTTATATACTGGAAGTTATGCTTCTTGTAAGATTACTGCCCAAAGTGAAGGATTTCAGGGACAGTAACATTAGATGAATTAATTGACTGGTTTAGAAATAGAATTTGATTTTGGATTGTTCATGAAAGTTGTAGAGGACATTGTGAAATTATTGACCATATTTTTGTGGTAATTTATTACTAAGGAATCAGTGAGTTATGAAATTGTAAATGTACTGCCCTGTGTTGAGGGAAATTTTGAAGGCAGAAGGTTTGATGAATTATTTGAGACTCTTAAGGTTGGATTTGAATTTTTTTGGTCTTCTTGAGAATTGTAGAGCTTTTCATAAGCTTTCCAATGAGGTATAGTGGGTATTTTTCTGATTTGTGTGCTAAAAGTTAGAGTAGTTGAAAAGTAGGATTGAAATCAAAAAAAAAAGGAAAAGGGCAAGGCGGAGGTGACTCACGTCTCTCGAGGCGACATCTCGCCTCATGAGGCGAGATATCGGGCGGTCGCGAGAGACGCCTCGCCTCGCGAAAACGGGTGATTCAGCCTCGCGGGCGGCGCCTCGCCCATGAGGCATTTATGGAAATGTTTATTTTTTTAATTTTATTTGGTATTAAATGGTAAAATTGTTCTTTTGTCAATTTCTTTCCGTCCGACGTCCGATTGACCTGATTCCAGAGGCATCGGATTCGTTGAATATTTAATTTCATATTATGAGAAACGGGAATTTTTAGACGGAATTTGACGTAGCCCTATTGACGGAACATGTAAACACTGCTTTATTTAATTTGGGACCTATAGAGGTCCGAATCATGCACCGTCGGCCGCCTATGGATTTCTAATTTTGATAGAATTTTATTATGGGAAAATATTGAATTAGGACCGAATTCATGAACATGCATATCTCATCAACATGAGCACAAATTTCATATTTAGTGACTCGTACTTTTTCTCGATTCATATAGAGGCCCAAATGGAGCGTCGATTGACCGACGTCACAGAGGCTTTCGGCATTAGCTCGAAGCAATAGGTGAGTAACCTAGATGGTTTCTCAATTTTATGTGTTTAATATCTCTCACTTATGCCATGTGGAGATAATGGATGGGAACAATGTGTGTTTGATTTTGATTGATTTCGGACCATGGGTGTATCAAATATTTGGTATGAGATATCAAGTGATATATGTGATTACTTGAAATGACTTATGGGCATATGTTAAATGGGAATCGGTTATGGTGTGGATTTGGATATTGCATTCATACATAATTGCATGAACGAGAATTGGCGATTGTGACGGAGCGCGACAACGAGCTTTAAGCTCAACGTGATTGGGCCTTGAGTCCATGATGATTTAGAGCCTATGGCTCACCGATTAACGCCCTTTAAGGGACGATTTGAGCGCCGATCCAACAACGAATTAAATTGAAAAGCGTCTCATACACATTTCATGTGCATTTGAATTGGTTTCTTTGATCGATAACATGATAATCATGTGGTACTTACGAATGTGTTTGAGTGATATAACTATGTGTTACTTGTGAATGGTTTCTTTATTCTTGGATATGGTTATTGACCGCTCATTGGTAATTGATGATAATCAGATCTTTGTCTCAGACGCCATGGGCGTAATGCATGATTGAGTGAACCATCGATGATGGTTTCTCACCGAGTTCGCAAAACTCACCCAAAATTTGCATCTATTTTTTCAGTCTGAAGAATACCCGGTTGACACGGAGTATGTCTCTCAGATGAGTAAAGGTTAGAGATCGGGATCGGTTAGGTATGCGCATTAGTGTCTTAGTAAATTGTATTTCGCAATCATCGTATAACAAGGCTTTATATTTTCTTGAGCCATTGTGGTATTAATGTTTTACTGCATTGACTGATTGTAATTATTACTGGATGACTGTAATAACTGAAACTGGTTTTTATTGAACACGGATTTTAATTACTTATTGTGTTTACCGTGTGAACGTGGAGTTAATGGCTACAAAAAGAAAAGAAAAAAAAGTATACTGAATTTTAAATCGACTGATGTAGTACGTCACTCTCGTGGGACGCGGACTCGGATATCACCAACGATATCGGGTTCGGGTCTTATGGGAGTGGGGTGTTACACCCAGGCCCCCAGCCCTCTAGGGCCCACTTCTGGCCATCAAGCCCTCTCCATCCCTCCCATGCGGCCTTAGTAGTCTCTGACCGGGATCTTCCTCTGACCCGCCCAGTTCTTTTGGATGACGAAGCAATGGAAGAAGATTCCGGTCACCCAAGAGCCTCTTCACTCCTCACCCTGCCCAACAAGCCTACATCCAGGGCAACCCCTCTGCGGCCCCTAATCCTGTTCTAAACCTGATTCATGCACCCATTGATCTCGGCCTCGATACCCAAATGGCGGAATTAGGCCTCGTGCCTCCCCTCTCTCCCGCTCAGGAGTTGACTCCTTCCGCAGGCACTCTCCCTGCAGTTTGACCTTTGACTTTCCTGATTTTTGTCATGACGATCTTTATCTGGAACTTTCAAGGCGCTGGAGGTCGGTCCTTCAAGCCCATCATGCAGAATTACATTCGCATTCATAAACCTCGCCTTCTTGTCTTGCTCGAACCTCGCATCAACGGAGCTCATGCTTTGCAAGTAATTCGAACTCTGGGGTTTACACAATCCTTTCGGGTTGAAGCTGCGGGTTTTTCGGGCAGTATCTGACTACTTTGGAACCCCGACATTTCAGTCCGAATCCGGGTTGCTCACCGTCAATTTGTGCATGCTAGCGTAGGGTGGGACCACTTGACCTTTGAGTTCACTGCTATTTATGTTAGCCCTTCCCCTACGCTTCAGAAGTTCCTTTGGTATTACCTTCCAGCTATTGCGAACATTACCACTACCCCTTGGCTCTTAGGTGGCCATTTCAATGCCAAATTGGACAGCCGGGATAAGTGCGATGGCTCTCGTCTCCAACCTATTGTCAACCCTCAATTTCACAACTGCGTACATCTCTGTAACCTTCAGGAAATAGATTTTGTTGGCCCTTGCTTCACATGGCGGCGCGACCAGATTCGGGCTCGATTAGATCGCGCCTTCTGCTCCACTTCTTAGCATGCCGCCTTTCCTTCCACCAGCATGGCCCACTTGCCTTTTATGAAATCGAATCATCGACCACTTCTCCTCACTTTTACCAACCTTGCCCCTCTTCCGACTCGGCGTCCTTTCTGTTTTCAATCCGTTTGGCTCACCCACGCGGATTTCGCACATATAGTGGCTACGCACTGGGCCCCTTCTCCCTCAGACTTTTGTGGAGCGATTCAACATCTTTCGGCTAAACTCAGTCAATGGAATGACGATACCTTCGGGAATATTTTCCACCGGGAAAACAATCTCATGGCCCGCTTGGCCAGTATCCAACAATCCTTGAAAGATTCTGACTCGTCCTCCCTTCAGGCGCTTGAGCTATATCTGTAGGCTGAACTCGAACACGTTCTGCTTCAAGAAGAGCTCTTCTGGCATCAACGCTCGCGCAACCAGTGACTCAATGCGGGCAACAAGAATACTTCCTACTATCATGCATTCACTTCTTCCAAGCGTCGACAAACGCGCATCACTTCTTGCACCGCTGAGGACGACACGATATACACTGACCCTCGATTCCTCAGAGACTTAGCCCGTCATCATTTCGAGGCTCTCTACTGCTCCGAAGGCCCCTCCCTCCCCAGTTGGCACCTTTCCGGATGGTTTCCCCCTCTCCCTCCTCACGCCACAGATGACCTTACTCAACCGTTAAGTCTCGAGGAAGTCAAGACTGCTTTCTTCACCATGGCTCCTACTAAAGCGCCTGGCTTTGATGGGTTGACTGCGTTGTTCTACCAATCTCAGTGGCACACTATTGGCCCTTCCGCGACGAGCTTTCTCCATAATATCTTTAGTCACAGCCTCTGGGACTCTGAGCTTAACCGTACCATTCTGGTCCTTATTCCTAAAATCCATTCCCCCGCTTCGCTCTCACAATCTAGGCCTATTGCTCTCTGCTCTGTTTTATACAAAGGCCTCACAAAGATTCTGGTTAATCGGATCAAACTGCACCTCAATGACCTCGTCACTCCCACTCAGTGTAGTTTTGTTCCAAGACGCCTGATTACCGACAACATTATCATTACTCAGGAAGTTATTCATTCCATGCATAGGAAATCGGGGTGCAAGGGGCTCATGGCCATCAAAGAGGATTTGGAAAAGGCCTATGATCGGCTTCATTGGGCCTTCATCCACGACACCCTCCTCGATGTGGGCCTTCTGGGCAATCTTATCACTCTTATCATGAAATGCATCACTACTGTCTCCCTCCAAATCAACTGGTAGGCCATTCAGCCCTTCCCGAGGCCTCCGCCAGGGCGACCCACTCTCTCCCTATCTCTTCGTTCTCTGCATAGAACGCCTGGGCCATGCTATCACTCACGCGGTGGCTCACGGTTCCTGGCGGCCCATCAAGTTGAGTAGGAATGGGCCGCCCCTGTCTCACTTATTTTTTGTGGATGACCTTATCCTCTTCGCAGAGGCTTCGCTCGATCAGGTGTCCGTTATTCGTGACATTTTTAACTCCTTCTGTGCTTCTTCTGGGCAACGCGTGAGTCTGGGCAAATCGTGATGCTATTTCTCCCGTAATACCTCTCCAACTGCGCGTCATTCCCTCAGCAACGCCTTAGGAGTCCGCGAGACCTCCGATCTTGGACGGTATCTTGGCGTCCCTCTTCTGCATCGGCGTGTTACCCGACACATTAATCAGTCTATTCTTGACAAAGTTCACCGGCGTCTTTCAGGTTGGTCGTCTTAACTCCTTTCTTTTGCTGGGCGACTCACTCTGATCCAATCGGTCTTAGTAGCTATCCCGAGCTACACTATGCAGACAGTTCGCCTCCCACGCAGACTGTGTGATGATCTGGAACGAGCTATGCGCCAATTTTTGTGGGGTTCCTCGCGCAACCAACACAAAATCCACCTTTTCAATTGGTTGGACGTTTGCAAACTCAAGGAGCTGGGTGGCCTTGGTCTTTGGAGCATTAGAGCTACGAAGGATGCTTTTCTTGCTAAACTCGGCTGGTCCCTGATTACCACTCCACATGCGTTGTGGGTCCAAGTGCTCTCCGATAAATACAGTTTCGATGCAACCCACCCTCCCCCATCCTTGGCCACCACCGGGGGTTCAATGGTTTGGCGCAGCATCAAAGCCACCTGGCCCATCGTTCTGCAAGGGATGAAATGGATGCTCGGCGACGGCTCCAAGATACGCTTTTGGCTTGACTCGTGGCTTATGGGCACTGGACCACTTCTATCCCACGCTACCCACACTATTCCCGGTTCCACTCTTACCCTGAGTGTCTCCCGGTTTGTGGATTCCAGTGGCCATTGGGATTGGACACAGATCCACTCTTGGCTTCCTACCCCTATTTGTCGCCTTATTGCCGATACTTTTCCGCCCCATCCGTTCCTTGGCCCTGATCGGTTGGTCTAGCGTGCTTCCGACAGTGGCCACTTTACAGTAGCTTCTACGTACTCCATGATCTTAGGCCTTGACCATGAGTCGCCTCATGCGGTTTGGAAGGGCATTTGGCAATGAGTCGGACCACCGTGTATTCGCACATTCCTTTGGCTCCTTGGCCGCGACCGGCTCCTCACGAATCATATCCGGGTTCAACTGCACCTCACTATGGATGGAAGTTGTCCTCACTGTTCCTTCGAAGAGTCTTCCCTCCACACTGTGTGCGATTGCCTTAAGGCACGTCGTGTGTGGACCATGTTGTCGCCCTAACTCGCTGCGACTCAATTCTTTACTCAACCTCTTAGCGACTGGATTCACACTAACATTTTCTCTTCAAGAATCAGTCGGAAATTTGTTTCCCTAAAACTGCTTGATAATTTGTTCTGGCATTTATCTTTAAACCAAAAAAAGAAAAAGGACAAAAAGGTTCCGCGTGCACACGCGTCTGCATTTGTCGTGGAGCCCTGTCAGAGCCTAGCTGGCGCTTTTATCTAGTAAAATGGGCGGGAAGAATAAAAGACTATCTGTCACGCACAAGAGCAGCAGTGCTGCTGCCATATCAGACCACTCTGTCTGTCTCTGTGCGTGCGAGTGTGTAAGAGAGTCTCATAAGGTTAGAGGAAAAGAATAAAACTTCTATTGTCTGTACGGGACTCTCTCCTTAAATGGCGCCGAGGAAGCGAAAGGCAGAGGTCGAGGGGGAGGCTGGAAATTCGAGCACGGACGCGCTGCTGAGGAGGTCTTCTCGGCTGGCAAAGTCGGCACCGGCGCTGAAGACCGTGTTTCCAAAGAAGAAAGGAACAGCTGCTGAGAAGAGGGTGCAGAAGACTGTAGCGAAAGAAGAAACCGAGGAAGAGGAAGCACAAACAGAAGAAAAAGAAGAGGGTAAGGAGGAAACCAAGACAGATGGCGACAAATCGAAGAAGAAGACCATTGTTGTTGAGCACTGGTAAGATTTTTCTCTAGTTTCATTTTGTTCAGTTTTTCTTCGTTTCATTGATGAAAATCTAGAGAGAAGTTGTAGAAAGAGAAAGAGTTTGTTCTAAATTTGAGGTTTTGAACAGAGACATTCTTCTTTCACTTCGCTGCGATGAGGCTAAAAGAAACTGTTCAATGTTTCCATTTTTGATTTTCATTTCTTGAAACTATATTGTTTATATTTTAAATTTTCTCATTGTCCAATAGTAAACTTGGCAACTGAAATTACATAAGATGTTTTCTAAGTCAAGTCTTGGAGGACCTCAAGGAAACATGTTGACGATTTTGTTTTTGCTACATAGGTTGATGGAGTTTTGAACCATAGTAGATGGAGAACACTCGTATTTTTATTCATGCTGTACTTATGTGTAAACAAAGAAAACAGCGAAAGATGATCTTCAACAATATTTCAAGAGTGTTTTTTTAATAAATATTTTCTATTTTTAACCACCAATCAAATTCCAGTACTTTATTTTGTTGTCAACCAAAAAAAAAAAAAGAAAAATATGCCTCTGTTTTCTGGTTAAAAAATAGTAAGGATTCTTGTTCTTAAGTTACTATACTCCTTTTTCCTCGTGGCAGAGAATTTTGGACTAACTTAACTTAATGTTTCTCGGTTTTATTTGAAGTATGACTGCAACTTTGTTGCTAAATATAGTAGTTTGCTGTTTGTGCTTTTTCAATCATGACATATTGTTGTAATTTTTCTGTTTAGTTCTGGACGGGAGAGAGAAGTATTTCAGTAATGGTTTGACTTCTGTTGGTTGCATCCTTTTTTCTATCATATAATCTTATATTTGAAAGAATAATTTTATGAAAGTGCTTGATAACTTCTTCAAAGCAAGGGGGTTTCCACTTATAGGTTAGATACTTATTCTTGTCATAATAATTTATCGTGCTAGTTTTACCTTTTTTCTTTGTAATTTGCATCACTTTTATATTGTCTCATTTGCATGTGGGTCTACTAGAAATAGGCTCTTTATTATGTAAGGGTAAGGTTGCGTACTATCAGATCTCTTTAGACCCTGTTTCATTGCAACACTTCGGACTGAATGTGATGATGATGATGACTTGCCCTGAAAACTTAAGGAAATATTGCAATAAGCATTGACCGCAATTTTTGTGATACACCTTTGGCTATTACTCTTTTAACTGAAATGGCACGTTTTCTATGCTTGGACGTTTCTAATCAATTTGTTGGTTCTTATAGCAAACAATGCATGTCATTTAAGACAAGGGCTATGCAAGTAAAAAATGGATTGGAGAAAGCTGTTCCTGGTGTCACTGTAATACTCAACCCAGAAAAGGTATTACCATCAAATTCTTGTAAGCTTTATTTAGTAATTGATTGATTTGTTTGTTGCAAATTTGTTTGATCATTATATATATGAATTGTTGAATGACGTAATGTTATCCAATTGCATTTCATCTGCTTGGTTAAATTGAAGGATCTTTTCCAAT
Organism: Erythroxylum novogranatense; assembly: GCA_029891385.1. NCBI lineage: Eukaryota > Viridiplantae > Streptophyta > Magnoliopsida > Malpighiales > Erythroxylaceae > Erythroxylum > Erythroxylum novogranatense. The sequence continues at coordinate 57,302,944 of CM057228.1, read as the reverse complement.
ATAAAGTTCATTACTAGTCTGCTATTAAAAACTTTGTGATTTAGATGGTTCTGTTACAAGGGTTGCTAATCACTTTGAGAGGATGTTTTGAGTCTTCCATCAAATTTGACTAGGAAATTTAAGGATTGTCTTTATGGCTTATCGAATTGCCTTCAAACAATATGGAATCTGATGAATTCATGCTCGATATAATTGATGTGTTATGGACTAAACTTGTGGAACCTTGTGCTTTTTAAGTTCCATGCTCCCAATTTGGATTTTCCACTAAGGCATTTTCTCTCCTGACAGCCCAGAAAAGGTTGTTTTGAGATAAGGAAGAGAGGTGGAGAGAAGTTCATCAGTCTTCTGGTAATTGTTACCATGACACTATTTATAAACTGCTTATCATTTGTGTGTGTGTATGTTAGGTAAGCTTATCGTTTTATATATGTGAACTATCTATATGTTATTTGGAAACAGAGGAAACTAGCAGTCAACAGACTTGTGTGATCTCCGTTAACCGGAAAAAGCACATCTGTTTCATAAGAAGATAGTTCTAACTATTTTATCGAGCTCGGGCTGTTTGGTTTTGCCTGGCTTGACGCCCAAACGTTTCAAGAAAAATGACACCAATTTTGAAGTTTTAAATTAAAAAAATAATTGGGCTAGGCTTGGGCCTGGGCTAATGTTGCGAATATTGTACCGGATTTGGTTCTAGTACGGTAATATACCAGTATCGATTAATACCGGGTATTGTTTCGGATAATTTTTTAAATTTATAAAATTATCCTTGAATTTTTTTAAAAATTACAAAATAGTCAATTGTTATATTGTACTTTTATACAGTTTTAGATTATATATATTTTATTATATTCTAATTATTTCTATATATAGTAATTATCTATATATAATATATATCTATATATAATAATTATCTAAATATAATGATTTATTGTAAAATAATGAAAATAAATCAAAATTTTGAATTATTAATTATTTTCTATTTTATCAAAATTTTGAATTATTTTTCTAGAATTCTTGTTTTTCATATTTCATTTCATTTGACATTTAATTAGACATAATCATAATTTTAATTTAATATATAAAATTAATTTAATAATTATTAATAAATATAATTAAAGTTAAAATATATAAATTTAAAATAAATTTTGATTTAATAATTAAAAATATATAAAATAAATATTAGTTTATAAACAATAATTTTAAATTATTTATTTTAAAAATAAAATATTTTTATTAATATTTTATTAATAAATATTATATAAAATATTTAAATTAATTTAAATAAAAACAATTTATTAGTAATGCTTTATTAATAATAATAATAAAAATAAATTATTTTTAAGTTTTATTTAGTAGTAATAAAATATTTATTATTATTTTAAAACTTTGAAAAAGAGGAGGATATTTTGAAAGTTTTTTAAAATTTTGCAAAAAGATCCTCTAATTTTTTAAAATTTACGGTGTTGACCAATATTTGGCTAGTATTTTGAATACCTTAAATACTGGTCAGCATCGGTCCGTTTCGGCTATACCGGCCTGTCGAAACGGATCGGTATTTAAACCTGATACCAAAACTCAATATACCGTACCAGTTTTGGTCCGATACCGGCCGGTATGGTCCGGTATCCATAACAATAGCCTGGGCATTAATTTTTGGAGTGGCCTGTTTTATTGCCATTCCTAGTTAGATCTAGTTATTATGCCCTATTATAAGGAGTGGTGGACTATATGCACCCTTGTAGTAGAGAATTGGGCATTGGCTGGATTAGGTTGGGGGACAAATATACTGTATCAATTTAAATGGCAGACAAAGTAAAAACGATTTTATTATTTGATGTCAAATGTTAAAAAGAATTCTTGCTGATTATGCTTATAGTGGTTTATGTTGGCTTTGTATGTTTCTTGGTTCCTGTGACTGTGATCTCCAATTTTTTGCTATCTGAATATGATATGCAGTTAGACATGCTTTCTCTCATTCATTTATTTCACCTTCTGTTTTCTTTTTTCCATTGAACACTGAAATTTAACTTCCATTTAAGTTGTTTTGCATTTTTGTTGTATGGTCATGTGGAGTCTGTTATATTTATTTCCTGCTAACCTTAATGATATCTGGTGTCTTGACTATTTTACATGATCTCTAACATATGCAGCAGATGAAACGGCCATTTCAGCGAATGAAGGCACTTGATATGGATCAAGTCATTTCAGATATAATTGACAAGATTATATGATCCCAAATTAAAGGATGAGCATATGCCTGCAAGCCTTAGGCTGCAAAGCAATTTTGTGGTAGAATGTGAATTTACCAGCTGTATACTCAAAAGCAGGTGGTAGTACCAAATTCTATCGGTTTTGACATTCCCACTACTGTTAGGCTGTTTCCTTGTTCTGTTGATTATGGTTAGTTTTGACACATATTTTTTGCATATTGTTGACTGGCTTATAGGTGAAGCAGTGCACACTTTGTTCACGAATTGATTTAATCTTGCAGCTTAAACCAAACTAATTGCATGCTTGGTTATTATTTTACTCCTAAATCATGGAGTATGCATTTCTCGAATATCTTATTAATCCAACTGCTGGAATCTATACATAATATTGTGAAGCTGCGATTGAAGTTGCAGATTGGTTTTTCCTATTCAATGACTTCGACGTCTTTTAAACAGGAGTGCACATTCATGCTTAAGCGTTAACGGAAAAATCTGATTCAGGTCAATCTGATCAATGTGAAAGTTGTGCATGATCTCTGTTTTGATATAGTTATTATCAGTGTATATAACTTGGTAGCTTGTAGCTTGTGGACGTGAAGGGTTCATGGATTCTGGGACGGTAATTTGACCCCAGCATGTCTGAATTGTTTTTAACTGTGTCAATGAGTCATGTCTAAACTAACATAGTTTTAGAGGCTTACCAGGCAATTATTTTCATCCGCTATAAATCCTAGTGCCAATTCGGAAAATAGAAAACTGCTTATAACATTACAAGTTATTTTCCATTCCGTTGAAAACACAAGTTCGAGATCCCAATGCAATCGTACGTAGACGTCTCGCCATTATAGGGCCATCATGGACCATGCAACAGCCAAAGCCATTGCCATTGAAACTCCACCTACACTCGTGCTTGGGTAACCCTTGTTGGTCTTACCATCAGCTGTCCCTTGATCATCCTCTGAAGGTCCATCAGCGGCTGGCCCATCGCTGGGTGCATCAGCGAGTGCATCGACTGCTGGTCCAGCCGCAGGTACTGGCGCGGGCGTCTCCGTTGGTGGTGCTTCTTTTGATGATGGTGCAGGAGCCTCAGCCGGAGACTCCTCGGGAGTTTCAGCCGGTGCAGGTGGAGGCGACGGTGACTTTGTTGGTGAAGCTCCTCCGGCACCATCAATCCCTGCGGCCTCAATAACGCCACTCACTTGGAGCACCGAAACGTTGTAAGGCTGGTTAGTCACGGACTTTATGAGTTGTGAAGTTTGGGAAGAGCCCTTCATTGCAGAGCCAAACATGATTCCATTTGGGGTTTTAGTAATGTTCACGAACCCTTGTTGATCGTCTGCCATACCACTTGCTTGGTACAAAGTGGTTACGGTGGTGATCTTCTTTGCTAGTTTTGAGATCTTTAACGGATCGTAGTAATCAAGGATTACATGTGCGCTAAGTATCCTCTTCAGAATGTCCTCTGGCTTCCCTGCGACACCGCCTGCCACACCGTTGTCCACGGCTAGGACAGTGACGGTGCTGCGGCTGTTGATTTCCTTGGCGAGGCCGGTTTGGCTGAGGATGTTGTTGAACGTGTCGAATTCAGGGTAGTTGGTAAGAATCCTTGTAATGTTGAAGGCTGTTGAGGTAGAGAGGTTGAGGCACAAGAAAACAAGGAAGAGGAGGGTCACAACCTTTGACTCCATCTTGGCTTCTTGGGTTATATTCCACAAAGCACCTACCATGCATGGAGAACTTGGAGGCCCTTTTATACAATTGTTACTTGAGAAATTGGTGTACAAAGAGATATGGACTGGGATTGTTGGCTGAGAGTAATTCTCTGGTTCTATTAGTCATGGTAACTATTGATACTTGAGAGTGGAATTTACCTATATTTGGAAGGTTTTGAATGTTTTGTACCTTCTGCGAATAGCTTTTTTGTTGTTGTTGTGTGGCCCTAAATATAGACAACTTTACAACATCTTCTTGCCCTCACATACAATGAAGAAGAATAATTGGTTGGCTAGTGTTAACTGTTATTGTGGATTATGTTGGTCAAGTCCAAGTCGTGGAATCAGTTATCTTCTCAAATCAAGGATTTGCTTCTGCCCATTAATGGATGGAATTCTCAGAGGTTATGTTTAGAATCCGGCAAAATCAATTTTTTATTTTGACATAATCAAGTTCAAATTCCTACTTTGTCAATCGAAGCAGAGATGGGCATTTTTTTTTTACACAAACTCTCAAATTTCGTAGCTTGGGAAACGCTAGTTAAAGGTATCCAAGTCTACGTTTGGAAGAACGCCATTACACCGTGAATGGAATGACTAGATTCATCCAAAAGCAGAAAAGCTTTTGGAGTCTCAAAGAATGATATTATAGTTGTAAAATGCAATCTTTGTGTTATCTCCGTGACAAATGAATCAACTTAAAAGCATCATCTTGCAATGAAGCAATAAGCGTCACTCTCCGCTACTCAGTTGAGTCCCATCTGTTGGGGCTTCCAACACAAAATGATACTGATAGTACCTCTCCAACTCGCGAGATGGGTTGACAATTTGATCGCAAGATGGGTTGACAATTTGATCGTGTTCAAACGCGGATGCTTGATATCTTAATTCTTAACCGTGACCATCCGTTTTTTCGTCGCTTCTCTAAATACATCATTAATATTAACTTTAACCTCATTTTTTAAAACCAAAATTTGACATTCAATTATCTGTCATTTTTTAGAAAATCTAAATCAGCATGAGATCCAATCCCGAGTATTGAGGAATAATTACAAAAGCTTTTATGCATTTAATTTTCTGAAAATTAAGATTACTTAAATTTTATAAAATAATAACACATAAAGCATAATAAAATATTACTCGTATTATTCTAAAACTTGATTTATTTATTTATTTATTTTTTCAAACTGTTTCTAAAATCAACTCAAATTAACGACGTAGTTGTATACGTGTTTAACTTATAATAGTATCCATGAAAATATTGAGAGAATTTTGCAACTATTGCGAAGAGAATTAACCAAGGAGGGTAGTTATTTTAGAGTCAAAGCCTATTTATAATAAGTTTTAGATATTTTAGTTATTTAATTTAAAAATTATAATTTCAACTAAAGGTTGATTAGAATTATAATTCATTCTAATTAAGTATCAATTGTGCACAACTAATCTATTACATTGGTCCTTATTTATCAAATATCGCACACTCTATTTAATATAAATTATAATCATAAATCATATTTAAGATTAGATAAATTAAATTATCTTAATTTATCTTTAACTCTTTTATTAAATTATATATAATATATATATCAAGATTAATATCTAGTAACACATCACGATTATCTAAATATTTAAGAATGTCAAAGTGGTTTTGATTCACCTTTCTATGTATGATTTCAGATAATTCAATCATTTTATTATACAATGTTTCGATTTCACAAAGAATGTGATATTAATGTCTATTTTATTTGAATTCAATTATATTAGTTTTCCATTGTTAGCAATTGATTCAAATAATAACATTTGAAAACTAGTTTTAATGTATCATTCACCTTAGCGAATGATTTTTCTAATCAATAGTAATCAAGATCAATAAAACATTAATACTAATCATGATTAATGGAACATTCTTTCTAATCACTTAAGGTGGTAAATTTTATATTAATCACTCATCTATCTCCATATAATTCATGTTATATCTAATGACTACCGAATGAGTTACCCTTAGCTAGAATGGGTCATAAGTAGTATCGAAATATATCAACTATGAGATAATTTTGGAGATTATTAAGTCAAAGGATTGGTTACACAATTCTCACTTTAAATAATCTTCTAAATAGATTTTCATATAGGGTCAGTTCAGTAAACTTGTTCTTTAGCAAAAATTCATATGTTTGCTTAAATATTTCCATACTTTAGTTTATGAGATCGACTATTTTCTTTTATGGAAGAAAAATAACATATGCCACTCTTTTATACTCTATTAATATCCCGTGTTAATAGAATAATGACTAGGAAAAATTTAGGATAATACATAATGCAATATGAATATCATAATTATGATCTCATCACAAATTTATTTATAATGTATATTTACCCTTATGTACTTTAACATATAAATCTAAACAAGTATAAGATAAATAATACCTTTAAATATTTATATAACTAAACTATAACCAACTGATTGGTTGTATAATATAAACCAACAATCTCCTACTTGTACTAAGTCAATCGTTTAAGTATCTTATATTATATCACCATATGACGATTATGATATTATCGACATTAGTTTAGTGAGAGAATTCTACAAGATTCTCTATAGTCGATACTTACTTAAATCTTACATCTATTATCTTAATTATCATTATAATTAAGATAAACTTTAGCTCTTCTTATATGCTCAATGAATCTAATATTCTACAAGACATTACGGTTTTGAAAATACAAAGAACTATATCAAGTTCATTAAAGAACTTCATAATCCAAATAACCATTTCTACTAAATAAAATATATCTTGGCTTAATTAGCAATTAATGCTAATTGGAACCTTTCTAATTTCAAAATAATATTATTCTAAGTAAAATATACCTTCATTAGGGATTACTTATAAAGTTTATATCCATATGTCCTTGAACTCAAATATCAACTCATACATAGAATAATAGATATCTTAATACTTCATAAATATCAAATATCTCAAATAATAAACAATTTTCCTATATTATCTATGGCTTTGGACTAGAATAGGTAAACAACCTTTGTATCTATCTTTATATATATATATATCTAATTATCAAATTTAAGTTCTTACCTTTTCATATCCTATATGAATTGTTTTGGATAATTATATTTTCAAAAATTGAAAATACTGAATTATTTTCTCTATATAAGCAATATGTCTCTACATACTCCAACTGAAGAGGACAATTGTGTTCCCACTAAACTTCTTGTAGAAAAGATAATTTCATAATCATCTCTAAAACAAGCTCTTTAAATTCATCACAAAAGTGAATCTTTTAATGTCTCATAGCCTTTAAATTATACATCAAATGTATTAACAAAGAAATTAGTTCTAATTAAATGTATTATTATGAGATTTCAAACTTCATCTTACTCCCACTACTTATTTTGAGAAACATTCTCTTATAAGTATATATTGAAATAAACAATTTGTTTAATAAGTCTGTAAGAATATATCCAACCTTTTGGATATCGATAACCTTATATTGTTTAGTTTAGTTCTAAATTTATTGGATAAATACATACTTCAACTAAGCATTACATCCTAAAATCATTTAATTTGACACTTTTAAGTCTTAACATTTGATATCTAATATGAAATATTGCTAATTGATTTAATTAGAACTTTCAAAGGTAAATTATGGTACTAGGCATAGTTATAAATATTACATCACATAATATATCATATTGTATATTTGTTTTCTCTTTACATAGATGTTGAGCAAGTTTTATCTTATAAAAGCCTCAATATTTCGCAAGTGCACGGGTCATAAGTGTAACATCCCATCACCGATGGGAAGGATAAATTGGTCATTTGAGACGGGTTAGGAGTGTGGAATCATATCTCGGCATAATAGATGAATGACAATTTTTGCACATGCACATGACTGTATATGCATTCATGACATTTCCCGACATATGTGTTTATTGTGAAAATACATTGTTGTGTTTGAAAATTAAATTGGAGTGGAGTTTTGTGTGCTTTATATTTTTATGGCATTTTAGAAATTTTTCTGAAAATTTTTTGGGATACCTTTCTGAACTCGAAAAAAATTGACAAGTGACAGACTGATTTAGTTTCCGGTACTGAAAATGACTGCCCAATAGCACTAGAAATGTAGATACATGATTTTAGGATTTATTACTTTGAGCCATTAGCATTTGGAGAGAAATTGGACTATAAATTGAATTGAAATTGGAAAGACCCTTAAGATTGTTTTATATTAAGATAAGTGGCAAGTGACACATGTCACTTGCCTACTTAATCTTAAGCTTAATGATATATATATATATATATATACTAACCTATCTTTTGGCAAGCCACTCACGACTTTTTTCTTTGGAAGGTGATTTAAAGTGCTTCCTTCTTCCCCTACGTAGGTTCCCTCTTCTCCTCTTCTTCGTGGATCTTCTTCTTCCCTGCTTCTTTTGTAATTTTTGCTCATCTTTCTTACCTTCCTTTTCTTGGCTTTCTTTTCTTTTTAGTTCACTTAAAAGGCTAACATTAAACCTCACCCTCTTGAGAAGATGATGATCGTATATGGTGAGTGAGAGTTAGGAAATTTGGGATAAGTTGGAAGATTGGAAGATTTGAGGCTTAATTAGGTAAGCTTTGAGTTTTATGTCTTGTTTTGTTGTTAATTGCATTTATTGTGATGTCTTGTGTATTAATTTCATGAAGCTTGTGGTAGGATTGTATGGGCATAAGTCATGTTTATGTGAGGATGAATGATGTTGGATATGTGTAGTGTGTGAATTAAATGGTTTTGGATTGGTTTTGATGTTAGTATGAGGTTAGATGAGTGGTAAATTAAAGAAGGAAAAAGTGTGTGTGTGTGCTGCCAATTTGTGATTAATTATTCAAGTAAATGGCTTGATGAATTTGTGGCTGATTTCTTGGCTAAATGAGATATTTATTGATGTAGTAATGATGTTGGAATGAAATGAATTGTGTTAGGTAGGAAATCTGGAAAATTCACCTTGTGTATATTTCAATTTTTTGGTCATAACTTTTGATATGGTTGTGCTATTGAGTTAAGGTTTAGCTTAAATTAAACTTGAGAAGTTTGTCTAGAATTTATATGAAGGACGTTCTGTCCAATTGTGGCTTGAAAGGTTTTAAATCTTGCTTTGAAAGTAAGATATGTGTTCAGGGTGAATAGTGGTGCTTTTACCATTGACTGATTTGTGACCTGAACTTTGGGGAACTTTGTTTAGGTTAAAGTAAACAGATTTTGTGAAATTGGTCTTCATGGAAGTTGAAGGATTTCTTGTTAGCTTTTCATTTCCACTAAGTATGTTATTTTTCGATTTTTAGGTTGGAAGATATGGCTGATTAACTTTCAGATGGTAATTTGTGTATTAATGTGTTCTAGTATGTGTAATGTTTCTAAGTATGGATTTTGGTGATTTCTAGGTTGTGGTGCAAATTTTGGACTGTTATGATTGGAATTAGCTCAAGTGATCTTATGGAAGGTTGTATAGAAATGTTTTAGCTTTGTAATGAGGTATAATAAGCGAATTTTGGATGAAGGGATTGTCAGTTATGAATTTGTAAAGTTTGGATATGGTTTAGGTTCTATGCTGATTTAATACCCTATAACAGAACAACCAGAATAATGGGAGCATTTGACCTAGTTAGAGATGGAATTTGGTTCTAAGTCCTTCATGAAAATTTTAGCATGTTTTCTGATCTTTTTAGTGATATAGAGTATGTAATTTTTCGAGAATGGGATATGAAGTTATGCTTTTTGAAAGATTGTGTTACTATTGAGAATGACTTATATAGGTAGAAACTTTGATTGAGAATTTGATTTGTTTAGAGATTGAATTTGCTTCCAAGTTACTCATGAAACTTGTAGAACATGTTTTGATCTTTCTTTTGACTTATAGAATGGAATTTTTGGCATAAGGAATGGAAAGATAGGATTTTTAGTAGAGTGTAGTTACTGTTCATATGGTACTTTTACTGTTTCATTGGATAGAAACTTTGTTTGTGTTTTTGATCCTCTTAGAGATTGAATTGGATTGGGGGGTCTTCTTGAAGATTTTAGCACATATTTAGAGCTTTCTAATGGTGTATAATTTGCCTTATTTGGAGTTAGGAGTAAAAATGTATGGGGGTTGGACCTTGTTCAGTTACTGTTCATATGGTAAATTTGGGTAGAATCTTTGGAAGGGTTTCTCACCCCTTTAGAGCCTTCATTGTTTTTTGCATCCTTCATAGAAGATGTAGATTATCTTTTACCCTTTTCATTGAGATATATATGCAATTTTAGGGATTTGGAGTAAGAATTTATGAGGATTGGAAGAACACAATTACTGTTCATATGGTCATTTTATGGGCAGTAACTTTGAAGTAGTTTTTGACACCCTCAGAGGTGAGATTGGTTTGTGAGCCCTTCATGGAACTTGTAGGGTTTCTTGTGATCATTCCAATGAGACCTCATTTGTGATCTTTGGACTTTTGTGTGAAAAATTAGGTGTTGAGGAAGGAAGTGAAGGAATCTTTGAATTTCCTTAAATTTATTAGTCTTATTATTAGTTTTATTTATCAATGGTATTATTTTCCTTTGTGCATAACTATTTCGTCCGACCTCCGATCGACTCGATTTTTGAGGCATCAGATTCGTGTAATATTTAATTTTATTCATATGTAAAATTGAGAATTTTTAGAGATGAAATTGATGAGGCTTGATTAGGTCAAAGTGAGGGGACCGAGTAGTGATTTTTCTGCTTCGTGTTTTATCGAAAAGTGGACCTATAGAGATCCGAATTGAGTGATATTGGTGTTTGTGAGGTTCTAATTTTTCGAGAAAAGATAAGTGATGAGAATTTTTTTAGAATAATGCCGGGAATATCACGAACATGCATTGTACACATTTTAATTACTACATGTGCATTATTAAATATGTTTGATTGTACATTTAGTAATGTTTGAATATTTTGACTGTTATTGTTGGAACCCCTCCCTGGTGCGACACGTGTCCGACGACCTGCGTGACATCTGAACGCGCGTCCCACGAGGAAGCGATTCCTCACCACGAAAGAACCCTCAAATTGGACTTAATTTCACTTCATCCGAATAAAGTTGGATAGCTCGACCCTAAGTCTCTTCCAATAGCTTTGATCTGTTTAGGGCCCATCATTGCTCCTATACCTAAGCTACTACGAAATCCTAGACCTCTAGGTCAAATGAAATCAGAAAACGCCTCAATCGGACCTTTGTAGGTCGCAAAATGACCTTTCGGGCAAAATCGACACTCATCGGCCCTAAAATCCAACTAAAACCCGACACTCTCATTTTACCGAAAAAGGATAGAAAATTGAGTGTGAATCGAAGGTCAAAAGACAAAGATACAAAGAAAATAGGAAAACGATTATTATAGGTTTACTAAGCTTACCTTTCATACCTTTGCAAAAGTTGAAAATGTATGACTTTTTAACCAAAAGGAATCGAGTATGACCTATATAACTATACTCGAAAGATATAAGGTTATTTAAAACAATTAGGAAGGAACAAAAGTCATATTTATCATTAAAAGAAATGGAGATTTGTTTAAGGTTGGTATTAAGCAAATTACCATATGAATAATGCAAATTACCAAATGAATAGTAACATTTATCAAATGAATAGTAATATGAAAATTTCAAACGCCCATAACTTTTTCATCCTAATTCGAAACTTAACCCTTTTTATCCCGTTTTAAAGATCTTGCCAAACTCTATCAACTTTAAGAAATAATTCTTTTCCAAATTTTAACTTTAGGATGGTCTAATTCACAATACAAGGTGGTTGCCCATTTTTTTAAAAAAATGGACAGCACCTCCCTAAAACGCCTAGCCCAATTTTACAACCTAACTCCTACCGCATAAAAATACTTCTATCTTCCAATTCACAAACATATTCGAAATCAAACCACCCCAACTCCAATTGGCAACAACGCAAGCCTAGGTATCTAGCAATTCATCAATTTAATTTCTTTAAGACATACCATTCCATCTTTACTTTTACAATCCCAAACATGAAATCTCATAATCATACATAACCATACATTCTTAAACATATACAAATATACAATGAAACTTTAAAACCTTTAAACTTTACATGAAATGGACAATTACAATGCTTTAACGAGCATTTTAGCCCGAATACATTCAAAAGCCAAAGAATGGTTATAAAAGCCCAAAATGCTAGTTAAAGCATTGGTTTCAAAAGTAAGACTTTAAAAACAAAAGCATCGGAGTAATTCTTCATTCCTAATGCGACGAACCAGTTTCTCGCTCTAAACCTGTGGAGGGAAGGAAGGGGGTGAGCTCGACGGCTCCGTGGGTAACAGGTTAATAAACAAGTATAAGCTAAAACATGTATCGACAATTATAATTTCAAGTCAATAATCATCAATTTCATTTTCTAACAAATAAGACATTTACAAAATCACCAAATATCAGATAACATCACAAAAGCATATCACAGATGGTCTGAGTGATTCTAACAGGACGTACTACACATGTTCGACAAAGACCATGTGTAGCCAGTGAACAAAGGGAGTCCGATTGGATCTCCTATGCCACTAGCGGCAAAGTAGTGAAGCCTATGACAAATCGCACTTGCTAACAGAGGGGATCACTACAAACCCATGAAATCATACATGTTCACATTTAGCATTCTTCCTACATCTCATATTAACATTTTGTTCACTTTCAATCAAGTTTCCACAACTTTGCCATACATGCAATCATTCACAAGGATTTGCCACAATTGGCCATTGCAATTCGGTACGTGATCATGTAACAAACAATTTTACAAACCTTGACACATATATATACATCAAAAGGCACATAAAACATGTTCGAACTATCACAACCACTATTTCATTCAAAAGTTGAAAATCATAGGAAACTATTCAAGAGTCATTTAAGTAGCTTATTACTTAATTATTAAAAAGTTACCCACCTTGACTTCGTTGGTTCGGTAATTGGTTCACTTTCCCCAATGGATTATTTTGACCCTCTTCACTTTCCAAACGCCGCAAATGACCTTAAATCAAGCATAATAAGGCTAATTAATAAAAGAGTAAGATGTTGGAATTTTCTTTAACTGTAAAAACTTAAATCTAAACCAATATAACCTCACCTAAACCTTCCTATAATTCTCCTAGGCTATACCAACATAAAACTCCCATCAAAACTACTCTAAAAGTTCAAAATTTCTCAATCCTAAGCCATGAACACATGCTGGAATTTTAATAAAGCTTTCTTAATTTTGCTTCTTTCATTTTTCTTTCACCAATACCTTTCAAACCACCATTATTAACCAAACTAACATCAAAACCCTTAAAATTTCGAAATCCACTTAACCATCACGACATCCCCTTCTATTTTCTATAGAAACATACACAAAACTCTTTCCTTGCTCATTCTTTCACTAAAACCTCATCCAATCATCCATTTAAACATGAAAGAAGATAAAACTCAAACAAACCAATCTATAATTTCGAAACCCTAACCAATCCTAATCTGATTTTTGTTTCTTCTTCCTCTTCTTACCTTCTTCTTCTACTTCTAACCATATATTTGAAATAAGAAAGAGGAAACCCTAAATAGATAGCCAAAAATTCAAAATCTTCTTACCTAGGTTGAAACCCACGACTTCCTCTTCTTCAAAAGATGAAATAACTCCTTCCCTTCCTCGTTTTCTTTCATAAACCACGTGAATCTACCTTGCTCAAGCTTGAAACACATTCTTCTTCCCTTCTTCTTGGATGGCCGAATCTACTCCTCTCCTTTCTTCCTTTGAATTTTCGAAAACTTCTCCTACTCTCTTCTCTTTGGTAAGTTTCGGATGCCTTGCTAAAAAGACCTAGGTTTTGCTTCTTTTCTCACTTAATCCCTAAGCCAAAAACGACCTCACTTTGGCCTCTCCCTCCATGCAATTTCGTTGGTCACTTAAGTCTTAGGAAGTTTCCTAAGCTTCTTTCCATAACTTAACTCTTTAACTTAATCCTAAGCTAAGTCTTCAAGCCCAAAATTTCCCTCCTTCTAACTTTCACCAAATTTTCATTTCCCTCTTTCTATTTCAAACTTAACTTTTGTGGGCTCCCACTTAAAAGCCCATAAGCTCCCTTCCTTTTTCATTTAATCTTCCATACAAACCCTAGCCCACTTAATTAATAAACCTAAAGCCTTATAACCATTTAAACAAATTCTAATTTATTCCTAACATGACCTAATTTAATAATTCTTATTCTTTGAAAATATAATACAAAATTAAAATTCCGAAATTTAATATTATTGCTATAAATTCTAACTCTCAATTTCTTCAATTACTAATTATTGCTCTAAAAATCCCAGATATTCTAACCAATAGGAAATCTAATAAAACCCTAATTACTTCAATTAATACTAGCCAAAAGATAATGAACTTACCAATAATTTAAACAAAATTATTTAATAAAGAAAAAAAAGAACGGGGTCTAACATTTCTTCCCCCCTTAAAAGAATTTCGTCCTCGAAATTCTTACCTGAATCAATGAAAAGCTGAGGATACTTCTCCTTCATAGCTTCCAATGGCTCCCACGTGGCTTCTTCCACCGAATGGTTCCTTCATAACACTTTTACTAACTGTATTGTCTTATTCCTAAGTACCTTTTCTTTTGTATCCAAAATCTGCACTGGAAGCTCTTCATAACTCAAATCCTCACTCAATTGAACTTCCTCAGCCTGAATAACATGAGACGGATCTGATCGGTATCTCCTCAACATTGAGACATGAAAAACATCATGAATCTGAGATAACTCAGGAGGCAAGGCTAACTTATATGCCAAAGGACCAATCCTCTCCAGAATCTCATACGGCCCCATATATCTCGGACTCAGCTTACCCTTCTTTCCAAATCTCAGAATTCCTTTCCAAGGAGAAGTCTTCAGAAACACTTTCTCTCCAACCTCATACTCCATCTCCTTCCGATGAGAATCTTCATAACTTTTCATTCGATCCTGAGCCGCTTTTAATCTCTGCTTAATCACATTGACTTTATCTACTGTCATCTGAATCAACTCTGGCCCCAAAAGCTTCCTGTCTCCCTCTTCATCCCAACACACCGGAGTCCGACATCTCCTCCCATACAGAGCCTCATAAGGAGCCATTTGAATGCTCGAATGATACGAATTGTTGTAAGCAAATTTGATCAATGGCAAGTGTTCATCTCAAGCTCCTCGAAAATCCATTACACAAGCCCTGAGCATTCCCTCAAGAGTCCGAATGGTCCTCTCAGACTGACCATCTGTCTGAGGATGAAAAGCAGTACTAAAATTCAACTTAGTACCTAAGGCCTCCTGCAAACTGCCCCAAAATCTTGAAGTAAAACGGGGATCCCTATAAGACACAATCGAATCCGGGATCCCATGCAATCTCACAACCTCATCTATATACTTCTTAACTAGCACATGCAGCGGATCTGTCTGTTTGATTGCCAGAAAATGGGCTGATTTTGTCAATCTATCTACAATCACCCATATGGCATCATGCCTCCTACTGGTCCTGGGCAATCCCATCAGAAAGTCCATAGTCACCTTCTGCCACTTCCACTCTGGAATAGATAAAGGCTTTAACTGTCCTGAAGGTTCTTGATGCTCAGCCTTAACTTGCTGACACACCAGACACTTACTCACATATTCGGCCACATCTTTCTTCATACCTCTCCACCAGAAATGTTCCTTAAGATCCCTGTACATCCTGGTACTACCCGGATGCATAGCATACGGTGCATTGTGCGCTTCATCCAGAATCTCATCCTTCACTTCCTTGACATCTGGAATGCACAGCCTATTTCTGACTGTCAGAAGCCCATCATTACTCATTACCATGTCAGAATTCTTACCCTTCTGAATTTCTTCCCATAATCGACTCAGTTCTGCATCCTGACCCTGCAACTCTTTTACTTTATCTCGAAGAATCGGCCTCACCCGAAAAGTGGCAACCATGCAACTTGTCTCATCCTGCTCTAGATTGATCCTGAGCTTAGCCATCTCTTCCAATAGCGGCAAATACACCGTCTGAACATATGCTATGGAAGACTTCCTACTCAAGGCATCTGCAACAACATTTGCCTTACCTGGATGATACTCAATCAACAGGTCATAGTCCTTGAGCAGCTCAATCCATCGCCTCATCCTCAAATTCAGCTCCTTCGGCTCAATGAGATATTTGAGACTCTTGTGATCTGTGAAGATCCTCGTCTGAACCCCATATAGGTAATGTCTCCAGATCTTTAAAGCAAAGATCACTGCTGCTAACTCCAAATCATAGGTCGGATAATTCACCTCATAAGGCTTTAGCTGCCGTGAGGCATATGCTATCACCTTATCTTCCTGCATAAGCACACATCCTAACCCCTTTCTGGAAGCGTCACTATACACAGAAAAACTCCCATCTCCTGTAGGCAACGCTAGAACTGGAGCACTAGTCAATCTGTGCTTCAGCTCCTCAAAACTTCTCTGGCATTCATCACTCCAGACAAACTTCTGATTTTTCCTTAACAACTTAGTCAAAGGAGTAGCAATTAAGGAAAATCCCTCCACAAATTGCCTATAGTAACCAGCTAAACCCAGAAAGCTCCTCACCTCTTTCACTGTCGTCGGAGCGTGCCAGTTCACTACAGCTTCAACTTTCTTTGGGTCTACATGCACCCCATTCTTAGAAACAATGTGACCAAGAAAGACCACCTCAAGTAGCCAAAATTCACATTTTGTGAATTTGGCATACAACTCTCTCTCTCTCAGTCTCTGTAACACAATCCTCAAGTGCTCCTCATGGTCTCTCTCACTCCTGGAATACACTAGAATATCATCGATGAACACGATAACAAATCGATCCAAAACTCCTTAAACACCTGCTCATCAAATCCATAAAGCGGCAGGAGCATTGGTTAATCCAAAAGGCATAACCAAAAACTCATAATGGCCATACCGAGTCCTAAAGGTCGCTTTGCTCACATCGACTCCTTAATCCCGAGTTGATGGTAGCCGGACACGAGATCAATCTTGAGAAGACCGTTGCTCCTCGTGATCCGATCAAACAAGTCATCTATCCGAGGCAATGGATACTTGTTTTCACGGTCACCTTATTAATTCTCCCGTAATCAATGCACATCCTCCGTGTTCCATCTTTCTTTCGAACAAACAAGACCAAGCGCTCCCGTGGTGAAGTGCTCGGTCTAATGAATCCTTATCTAACAAATCCTCTAATCGCTTCTTCACTCCTTCACCAATTTGGAGCCATTCATCACATTGTAATCGAAATATGAGCTGTCCCGAGAGCCAAATCAATAGCAAACTCAATCTCCCTCTCCGGTGGTAACCCAGGCAACTCTTCAGGAAACACGTCAGGAAATTCCCTCACAATGGGAATATCCTCCACCTTACTCTCCTTCACACTGGTATCCAGAACACACGCCAAGAAGGCTTCACAGCCTCTTCCCATCAGTCTATCAGCTAACAAAACTGAAACCAGCCGTGGCGGTGTCAACTTTCTATCTCCCCTGAAAACTACTTTCTGACCCTCACCCAGATCAAACTCCACTTCCTTTTTACCACAATCCAATTTCGCCTTATACTTCTCCATCACATCCATTCCAACGATCACATCTAACCCCTTCAGATCTAGAGGTAGCAGATCTACTACTAAACTAGATCCATCAATCACAAGCTCACAACCTCTAAAGATCCGGCTCACGACAACAGTCCTCCCTAACGGAGTACTAACAAATAGAAACTCATCCAATAAAACTGACTGCATACCAGGCAATAACAAACTCGCAGAGACAAAGGAATGAGTGGAACTGAGTCAAAAGAACATATACATCGAATGAAAGAGCCGAGCCATACCATTACAACCTCAAAGCAGTGCAGCCTCCTCTCGAGTCATAGCAAACACCGAGCCAGGCTTGCCCTCTCGGTCTCCCCAAGGCGGAATAGGCTTTTCATCGACCCAATCGCCCACCTGTAAACCGGTCCGTCCCCACTGTCTCCACTCTCCTCTCGAACTCAGAATCGAGATCCCGCCTCGGGCCCACAAAGGACAGCCTCAATTGATGTCCCTTCTCTCCATACTTGAAACAAGCACCGGATAATTTATTTACATTCACCCGATGGGGTTCCCACAATGCTCACATAGAGGAGTCGGATTCCTGTTTCTCTCTGTCCTGCTATTTCCTCCCACTGAGGAGGCTGACCGACTCTGCTCAATCGCCTGCTTTCTGCTGAGGGCACTTCTTGCCTCCTCGACTCTGCACTCGGAAACTCTTCTCACCCCTGGAAGCAGTCTGAACACTACCCCCTCTCCGAGGAAACTGCTCTCTGCCCTTTCTTTTCCTGCTCACCTCCTGTCTGATGTTCTCTAATTTTTCTGCCTGGAGTGCCGCATCCACCAGCTGCTAATAATCAGAGAAATTATGAATCACTACCTTCTCCCTGATTCCCAGGTGGAGGCCTCCCTCAAACTTTCTGCACTTATCTTCTTCATTAGCCACCATATATGCTGCATACCGAGACAGTTGGGTGAATCTCAGCTCATACTCACCAACAGACAGCTCCCTCTGAGCCAAATTCATAAACTCTCTGGCCTTTTCTTGCATATAAACCCGGGAGAAATACTTTTTCTGAAATAATTCTCCAAAATCTTTCCATAACAACACAGGAGGTACCGTCTGACTCTGTGGTACCGACTCCCACCAATGAAGAGCATTCCCCTGCAAAAGACTCACTGCATACTCCAACTTCTCTTCATCTGTGCATTTCATCTGTACCAGAACCCTCTCTGTCCTCTTCATCTAAGCTTCAGCTTCCTCGGGATTGGTGGTACCATGAAAGTCCACCGCACCAAACTTCCGTAACTTGTCATACTGCCCGCCCCGAATCACTGGAGCTGGCGCTGGAGCCTGAGATCCCTGTCCCAAGGCTACGGTGAATGCCTGGCAAAGCTCGAAAAAGCTCATGGATCCATCGCAGTATAGCAGAGGAGGAGGAGGTTGCTCCTCAGGTTGCACACTAGGTGCCTCTGAGCCAGGAGCTGAGTGTGTCCCTGCATCTTGTGGGACATGAGACTCATCAGTGCTCCCCTGACAAGAACTAGAGCGAGAAAGAGTTCCGCGGGACCTACGCCGAGGTGGCATATTTACTCCTTCAAAATAAAACCAGTGAAAAACTTTAGTTCAAAAGAAATCAGGCTAAAATCAGGTTACAATTCATCATGTAGTCGAAATTACCATATAGGCATGTAAAATCAGTGAAAACAATACAAAAGGACACAAATCATGCAATCCCTAACGTTCTCCTTCTACCCGAACCTAAACCGAAAGCTCTGATACCATAAGTGTTGGAACCCCTCCCTGGTGCGACACGTGTCCGACGACTTGCGTGACATCTGGACGCGCGTCCCACGAGGAAGCGATTCCTCACCACGAAAGAACCCTCAAACTGGACTTAATTTCACTTCATCCGAATAAAGTTGGATAGCTCGACCCTAAGTCTCTTCCAATAGCTTTGATCTATTTAGGGCCCATCATTGCTCCTATACCTAAACTACTACGAAATCCTAGACCTCTAGGTCAAATGAAATCAGAAAACGCCTCAATCGGACCTTTGTAGGTCGCAAAACGACCTTTTGGGCAAAATCGACACTCATCGGCCCTAAAATCTAACTAAAACCCGACACTCTCATTTTACCGAAAAAGGATAGAAAATTGAGTGTGAATCGAAGGTCAAAAGACAAAGATACAAAGAAAATAGGAAAACGATTATTATAGGTTTACTAAGCTTACCTTTTCATACCTTTGCAAAAGTTGAAAATGTATGACTTTTTAACCAAAAGGAATCGAGTATGACCTATATAACTATACCCGAAAGATATAAGGTTATTTAAAACAATTAGGAAGGAACAAAAGTCATATTTATCATTAAAAGAAATGGAGATTTGTTTAAGGTTGGTATTAAGCAAATTACCATATGAATAATGCAAATTACCAAATGAATAGTAACATTTACCAAATGAATAGTAATCTGAAAATTTCAAACGCCCATAACTTTTTCATCCTAATTCGAAACTTAACCCTTTTTATCCCGTTTTAAAGATCTTGTCAAACTCTATCAACTTTAAGAAATACTTCTTTTCCAAATTTTAACTTTAGGATGGTCTAATTCACAATAGAAGGTGGCTGCCCATTTTAAAAAAAAAAGGACAGCACCTCCCCTAAAAACGCTCTAGCCCAATTTTACAACCTAACTCCTACCTGCATAAAAATACTTCTATCTTCCAATTCACAAACATATTCAGAAATCAAACCACCCCAACTCCAATTGGCAACAACGCAAGCCTAGGTATCTAGCAATTCATCAATTTAATTTCTTTAAGACATACCATTCCATCTTTACTTTTACAATCCCAAACATGAAATCTCATAATCATACATAACCATACATTCTTAAACATATACAAATATACAATGAAACTTTAAAACCTTTAAACTTTACATGAAATGGACAATTACAATGCTTTAACGAGCATTTTAGCCCGAATACATCCAAAAGCCAAAGAACGGTTATAAAAGCCCAAAATGCTAGTTAAAGCATTGGTTTCAAAAGTAAGACTTTAAAAACAAAAGCATCGGAGTAATTCTTCATTCCCGATGCGACGACCCAGTTTCTCGCTCTAAACCTGTGGAGGGAAGGAAGGGGGTGAGCTCGACGGCTCCGTGGGTAACAGGTTAATAAACAAGTATAAGCTAAAACATGTATCGACAATTATAATTTCAAGTCAATAATCATCAATTTCATTTTCTAACAAATAAGACAGTTACAAAATCACCAAATATCAGATAACATCACAAAAGCATATCACAGATGGTCTGAGTGATCCTAACAGGACGTACTACACATGTTCGACAGGCGACCATGTGTAGCCGTGAACAAAGGGGAGTCCGATTTCGGATCTCCTATGCCACTAGCGGGCAGGCGGGCAAAGCCTATGACAAGTGCGCACTTGCTAACAGAGGGGATCACTACAAACCCAAGAAATCATACATGTTCACATTTAGCATTCTTCCTACATCTCATATTAACATTTTGTTCACTTTCAATCAAGTTTCCACAACTTTGCCATACATGCAATCATTCACAAGGATTTGCCACAATTGGCCATTGCAATTCGGTACGTGATCATGTAACAAACAATTTTACAAACCTTGACACATATATATACATTAAAAGGCACATAAAACATGTTCGAACTATCACAACCACTATTTCATTCAAAAGTTGAAAATCATAGGAAACTACTCAAGAGTCATTTAAGTAGCTTATTACTTAATTATTAAAAAGTTACCCACCTTGACTTCGTTGGTTCGGTAATTGGTTCACTTTCCCCAATGGATTATTTTGACCCTCTTCACTTTCCAAACGCCGCAAATGACCTTAAATCAAGCATAATAAGGCCAATTAATAAAAGAGTAAGATGCTGGAATTTTCTTCAACTGTAAAAACTTAAATCTAAACCAATATAACCTCACCTAAACCTTCCTATAATTCTCCTAGGCTATAACAACATAAAACCCCCATCAAAACTACTCTAAAAGTTCAAAATTTCTCAATCCTAAGCCATGAACACATGCTGGAATTTTAATAAAGCTTTCTTAATTTTGCTTCTTTCATTTTTCTTTCACCAATACCTTTCAAACCACCATTATTAACCAAACTAACATCAAAACCCTTAAAATTTCGAAATCCATTTAACCATCACGACATCCCCTTCTATTTTCTATAGAAACCTACACAAAACTCTTTCCTTGCTCATTCTTTCACTAAAACCTCATCCAATCATCCATTTAAACATGAAAGAAGATAAAACTCAAACAAACCAATCTATAATTTCGAAACCCTAACCAATCCTAATCTGATTTTTGTTTCTTCTTCCTCTTCTTACCTTCTTCTTCTACTTCTAACCATATATTTGAAATAAGAAAAAGGAAACCCTAAATAGATAGCAAAAAATTCGAAATCTTCTTACCTAGGTTGAAACCCACGACTTCCTCTTCTTCAAAAGATGAAATAACTCCTTCCCTTCCTCGTTTTCTTTCATAAACCACGTGAATCTACCTTGCTCAAGCTTGAAACACCTTCTTCTTCCCTTCTTCTTGGATGGCCGAATCAACTCCTCTCCTTTCTTCCTTTGAATTTTCGAAAACTTCTCCTACTCTCTTCTCTTTGGTACGTTTCGGATGCCTTGCTAAAAAGACCTAGGTTTTGCTTCTTTTCTCACTTAATCCCTAAGCCAAAAACGACCTCACTTTGGCCTCTCCCTCCATGCAATTTCGTTGGTCACTTAAGTCTTAGGAAGTTTCCTAAGCTTCTTTCCATAACTTAACTCTTTAACTTAATCCTAAGCTAAGTCTTCCAGCCCAAAATTTCCCTCCTTCTAACTTTCACCAAATTTTCATTTCCCTCTTTCTATTTCAAACTTAACTTTTGTGGGCTCCCACTTAAAAGCCCATAAGCTCCCTTCCTTTTTCATTTAATCTTCCATACAAACCCTAGCCCACTTAATTAATAAACCTAAAGTCGTATAACCATTTAAACAAATTCTAATTTATTCCTAACATGACCTAATTTAATAATTCTTATTCTTTGAAAATATAATACAAAAATTAAAATTCCCAAAATTTAATATTATTGCTATAAATTCTAACTCTCAATTTCTTCAATTACTAATTATTGCTCTAAAAATCCCAGATATTCTAACCAATAGGAAATTTAATAAATCCCTAATTACTTCAATTAATACTAGCCAAAAGATAATGAACTTACCAAAAATTTAAATAAACCTATTTAATAAAGAAAAAAAAGAACGGGGTCTAACAGTTATAGAGGCGCAGTTGGAATGTCATCCCACAAACGTTGCCGAGACTTCTAAGCATTAGCTCGGAAGCTATTGGTGAGTGACCTAGACGGTTCCTCAATTATTATGTGTTATAATTCTGTATTTATACTTCTGTGAAGAATAATGGTGGGAATTGTGTTATGATTATGGATTCCGGACATAAGGTCTAATGTATCAAGAGATTATGACATAGAAGTGCAAATTGTCTGAGTATTTGGAACCTTCGTGTTTGAAATGTGAATAAATATGATTGTGATTTTAATGTGATTGTGAACTATTTGTTTGAATGTGATAATTTGGGATTGATTGTGATAGTAACACTGCATAATTGCGACATATGCATTTCACGCATGAGTGCATAATTCAGTTAATAACAGTTGTGACCGAAGCAGCCACCCAGAGCTTAAAGCTCAACGTATTTGGGCCTTGATCCTACAGGGATTCAGAGCCTCAACCTCAACATTTAATGCTCCCTTATTGGGACAGTTTAGGCGCTCGATCATAACAACGTAATAAATTGGCAAAGTGTCACATATGCATTTCATATGCATTTGATTGAATCTTATTGATTGAGTGAAAGGCAAAATGCCTTATATTTGTGTGATACCAATCATGTGGTACTTCTAAATGAAAAATTATGATATAACTATGATGTGTTTGATACGGGTCGGACTACGGTCCGAGAATATGTGAAAGTGAGTGGAAATGATTGCTGCATTACATGGCATGAGTGCATGACACATAACGGCTGTTGTGACCAGAGTCGCCACAGACCAGAGCTTTAAGCTCAACGAGTGAAAATGAGCTTCGAGCTCATAAGTGATTCAGAGCCTCAGGCTCAACGTTTAATGAGCTCTGTATCCACCAATGGATAAGGGACAATAATTAATGAGCCCTACAAGGGACAGTTATTAATGAGCCCTACAAGGGACAGTTTAGGCACTCGGTCACAGCAAAGTAATAAATAGAAAGTGAGTCTCATATGCATATATCAAATAGGAAAATATGAATGTGGACTTCTATAAATGTGTGAATGTGAAATTTTGGTGAA
Organism: Erythroxylum novogranatense; assembly: GCA_029891385.1. NCBI lineage: Eukaryota > Viridiplantae > Streptophyta > Magnoliopsida > Malpighiales > Erythroxylaceae > Erythroxylum > Erythroxylum novogranatense. The sequence goes on along the minus strand of CM057228.1, from coordinate 57,279,018 downwards.
TGTGTTTTATGAGATAATGTTAGATGTATACAAATTGTGTTATGTGACTGAGTGAACCATCGATGATGGTTAACTCACTGAGTTCGCAAAACTCACCCAAAATTTGCAATTATTTTTTAGGACTCAGAAGAATACCCTGTTAGGCAACGGGCGTACAATGCGAGAAGAAGTCGGGATCAGTTTGCATCTATATTAGTGTCTCATAAAATTGTATTTCTTTTGAAGTTTTGTACAATAGTTTTGTAAAGTCAACGGACTGAAATAAAGTGTATTTATAATAAGGACCCCTGTGGTCAATATATTTATCGGTGATAGTATATATATGAATTGCTTCCCGCATAGCGTCTGTTTGTATATAAAAAATTTATACTGAGTTTAGACTGAGTGATGTAGCACGCCACCCTCATAGGGCACGGACTCGGATATCACCATCGATGTCAAGTTTGGGTCATGCGGGAGTGGGGTGTTACATTTGGGTGGTATCAGAGCCCAGAAGTACAAACTTATCTGGGCAATTTATGAAACATGGGTCAAGTCTCATACATTAAATTCATGTTATAGCAGACCGTGACAACTGATCCCTAGTCTAAGTCGCATGAGTATGAGTCAAACGCATGCACATGTGTTTAGTGTTTAAGTGTGAGAAAATTGATGATATATTAGAATGTGAGCCAATGAAGGTTTATGGGCAATTAGGAAAGAGAAAAAAGAAAAATGCATAATGATATTCATATTGTATTGTGGTTATAAACCCTCGAATGTGATACAAATGTGAATACATTGGCATGGGTTGATTTAGGAAAGGAGTGATATCAAAATGAATGATGGAGACTTAACGTGTATAAATCGAGTTAAAAAATGTGCGATAGTCTGAGAGGTCAAATATGGACATGAGAAGAATATTGGTTAAAAGTGATGAGAGTTATGATTTAGCATAAGAATATGTCTATGTGAGATCAAAAGTTCGGAAAATGGGGATAATTGGAAATGAGAAAAAGAGTACATGGTTCGAGAAGGTAAATAAAGATTTACTGTAGTTGTGTTGATGTGTGTATTATGGAATATATAGTATCGTAAGTGAAGCTATTGTTAGGAAGAAGCAGAAATGGTGAGATTAAAGTGTACAAGCCAGGTTAAAAGAAATAACTAGAAAATACGTGGATTTGAAATGTGATAATAGCTTGGATACTGAGATTACATTTCTTGATGATTCTCTGTCTAGAATTCTAAATGGATTGAGAATATACATATGAACGATGAAATAATAGGAACATGACTTTACAAGTGACGAAACGTGATACGTGATGTGTAGTATGGAGGAAATTAGAAATGCGCCTAGGTTTGGATTGTATGTATGCATATGGTTATGGAATTGGGGAAGAGTGAAGGCACTTAAAATGCTAAGTAAATGATCATGATAGGATGTTGCATTAGAAAAAGAGGTAAATACTAAAAAAAAGGGGGGGGGGGGCGTAGAATCGCTGTCAATATGTGTGATAATGTGAGGAAACAGTGCAGGCCACGATATGGGCCTACAAAAATCGGTTTCTGTTATGATCATATGGTGAACCTCAATCATGAGCAGGAACAAGAATAGCAATGCTATCTAGAATAAATGGAAATGTCAGTAATGATTGGAGACCTGATATAAATACATCTCTAAGGAGATGTAAGGATTTTAGATGGTATACTAGGGTGTTAGGGTAAATGAAATGACTTAATGTCTCATTGAGCCTTATTATCGAGGAAAGTACTAAGAAATCACTGAGATAGGGTCAGTAAGTTGGTTAATCCAATTTAAGAATGATCAATGAGGGAAAAAATTTGGAAAGAATAAATAGTGAGTCAAAAGTGAACATTGGAGTTGCATCCATAGTGAAGACTAAAACATAAGTGTTAGAAAAGACTATTGAGGGTGAATACATTTTTTTGATGTAAAGTATCCAACTATATAAGAGGATTTCAGCAGTTCGAGGAGACATTCTTGTTAATGTGAGGTGAAATTTGGTCCACATCATAGGCTGTAGAAATATGTTTGGAAAAAATATGTTGTTGTGCTTGAAAATTAAATTGGAGTGGAGTTTTGTGTGCTTTATATTTTTAGGGCATTTTAGAAATTTTTATGAAAATTTTCGGGATACCTTTCTGGACTGGAAAAAATTGGCAAGTGATAGACTGATTTGGTTTTCGGTACCAAAAATGACTGCCCAATGGCACTAGAAATGTGGATACATGATTTTAGGATTTATTACTTTGAGTCATTGAAATTTGGAGAGAAATTGGACTAGAAATTGAATTGAAATTGGAAAGACCCTTAAGATTGTTTTATATTAAGACATGTGTCACTTGCCTACTTAATCTTAAGCTATTGGACCCCGAATCTTTTTGGTAAGCTAGGATTATTAAATAAGGATTTTTGAATGATTATTCATGAGTAAAGAAGTTAAGAATTCTTGAAATTGAAATGAAAGGGAAGATATGGTTTAAATACGAGATGGATTAATGTGGAATTAATTGACATGTTAATATGCTTAAGGTAAGGTGTCATGAAATTAGGTGGCATGATTTAATGGGATTCAATTATTGTATTTTGTGGACTTAATTAGCATGTTAAGGAAATTTGATTAACATGTTGATTAGACTAAGACTATATGACATGGATTAAGTGTATTAAGGTGTTATGCAGGTTATAAATGTATTAAGGGTTAAATGGGCCTTGGACTCAAGTTGGGCTTAAGTGGTGATATAAAAAGAAGAGGATTAAACGAGAGTAATGAGTTAGGTGGCATGAATTAATACAATTAAATGTGTTAGTTGAATTTAAGAGTTTAGAGTTTAATTGGGCCTAAGAGAATGATGGGCCTAAATCAAATGAAAAAAAGAAGAAATGGTTTGGACTTAAGTGATTTAGTAGGATGAGAAGAAAGAAGGAAGAGTAAGTGGGCTTAAGTAAGAAAGAAGAGAGGATATAAATGAAATGGGCTTAAGTTGTAGTAGGAAAATAAGAAGGAAGGAATTAAATAAAGTGGACTTGGGCTTGAGTAGTATGAGTTAAATGAAGAAGGAAGGAAGAAGGAAAGAAGAGGGAAGTGAATGGGCTTTAGGGCTTATGGGCTTAAGTGAGTAGGAAGGAGTATAAAAGGAGGAGAGTTAAATGAATTGGTGTAGAGAAGAAGAGAGTTACGAAATTTTAAGAGGAAGAGAAGGAGAGTTCGTGAATGGAGAAAGAAGGAGGAGAAAAAAAGAGAGAGAAGCTAGGGCTCCAAGATTCAAGAGATTTAAGAAGATTTTGAAGAAAGTTCAAGAGATAAAAAGGTGTAGGAAGAGTCAAGCTACAATCTAAGCCAAGGAACCTCTTATTTGAGCAAGGATTTGAGGTAAGTGATGAGTATAAGTTAGAGCTTTTGTTTGGGTTATGGTTGAGAAAGCCTAGAAAATGAATGGGTATTGTGATTCCAAGATCAATTTCATGATTTGTGTCCTTAGGGTTGTTTCATATTTTGGATGACTTTTGATTTGGGGATTGTGTTGATTTTGAGGAAAATGGTGAGAGGCAAGAGGAATGGAAAGCAAGGGAAGGTCATTAGAGCAAGGTTTTCAAGCAAGGAATTATAAGGTAGGTTTTATGTTTATAGTTAAATGATGGGCCACTAATATATTTTTTCAAAAAAATTACGAATAAAAAACAATTTTTATTAAAACAATTTTTTTTAAATGGATAAGAAGCAATTTCGAAATTGTGTTAGTTTAGATGTGTAACCACACATTTGACATTAAAATACTAAATAAAGATGGTCTTTATTATGGTTCATCATTATTAAATGGAGTTATGAACTTACCATTAAATGGTTTAATGGTTGGCTTTTAATGTTGGCATGTAACCTATTTGCACTCATTAGATTAAAGATGAAAGATGTGCATTAGATGGACCATCTTCCTTCTTTCTTCTTGCCAAAACCGAAATGGGTATTCAATTATAGGTTATGGTCTTTCAAATAGCCATTTTAAAGATAAATGAAGTAAGTCTCATTTATTGGCTATTTGATGAGTGATTAATGTAAGTGATGCATTGGATGCCTCTCAATTTTCTATTCATGCATATTTCGAAATTGAGATGTAAGAAAGGGTTCTTGCATGATTTTTAGACATTCTCTCCTTTCATGCAAGGTAGAACCGAAATTCCTAAGTGAAAAAATTGAAAGAGTTTCAATTTTGGTTCTGCTTCTTCTAAGAAAATCTCCTCCAAATATTTCTTCTCCTTTCCCACCAAAGGATTTTGTTAACCTAGTTGTCCTTGAAGAACAAGTGGTAAATCTAATTGGTTGAGGATACTACAACAAGGAAGAAGATAGATTACTAAAGGAAAAGACTCAAAGGCAAAGGATTTGGATATAAGAAGGAGAGGATAGCGTAACGAGGATTTAAAGCTGTAGCGAAGGAGTCGGTAATTCCTTTTATCTTGTTCTTGGTTTTATTATCCTTATACCATATCATGTATGGATTAGCATGTTGATTTGGATATATTGCTTCCGCTGCAAGATGATTTCTTAAAAAGTTTTGAAATATATCGTTTCTCCATATTAAGCATGCTTTCTTTTTCCGATCCAACACTATCGCACCTGTCACAATCGTGACATTTAAAATTGGGCTTCTGTCATGATCGTGGCTAATGAGTCACGATTGTGACCCACACTGGTTGGTTTCTATTGTGATGTGGCCAATGATTCATGATTGTGACCTAGTCCTATTTGACTTCCATCACGATTATGACAAGGATGTCATAATCGTGACCTTGGTTGGGTAGTTTATGTAACAATCGTGACTGGTATGTCATGATCGTGGCTTCGACTCCTCCTTTGAGCTTTCTTTAAATCTTCTCCAATCTTATTTACCTATTCTTAAACACTAACAAACTCATCAAAACACCTCAAACACACACAATTAAAGCCTGATAACATGCTCTAAACCACATAACATTCAAAAACATAACTTATAATCAAAATGACACAATTCTAAACCTAAACATGCACAAATCTTTTAATTAACAACTAAAAACGTACTAAATTATCCACCAAAACATAATGCAAACTAAAACTATAAATAAATCCATAATCTTATGGAATTTTGTATGAAGGTATGTTGGTCCCAGTTTTCAGAGTCCAACATCTAGAGTCATAAACTGTGAGCGTATTATCGTGTAGAGTTACTTCAATAAACCCTCATTAGCCATCATTGGTTCATCTTCATTCTTATAGCGTCCCAAAAATCCCTATGTTCATTACCAATTCATGTTCTTCTAACCATTCCCCTCACTTTCTTTCCATCAATCTTCTTCGAATCAATACCAAAGGGTACCAATTTTTATGGAGAGATAGAAAAATGTGTTAAGAATCTATTGGTTCAAGAATCACTTCATTTGGAGGTCGGATGATGAAGTTATGTCCGAAAGATTCCAACAAGATTTTGTCCTCAATCATATTGTAACTGTTTTAGGACAATAGGCATAACTTTCACTAAAGATGTCAAATTAAGTTCTTTTTAGGATGGTTTCAAATAGGACTTCTAAATCTACAGCTATCATGAAGACCAAAAGAAAGATTTTTTCATTTAGAGGGCCAAAAAAGTAAATTTTTGAAGGTGTATACTGAATGTTCGTTAAACAGACATACACTACACCCTAATGGACATAGACGAGCTTGGGGTTGCTTTTCAGACCTGAGAAAGTCCGTTTAATGGATATGAATTGAGCTGGGGGCATTTTTAGACTCGAGAAGGTCCATTTAATGGACTTAATGTTCGTCTAACGGACATATGTGAACCCCAAACCCCTCCAAAGCCTTTTTAATGGCTCCTACATCCATTCTAACATTATGTTCACTCATAATCTTCCCAATTTCACTTTTTCTAATGAAATGTCACTCCTTAAACATTCAATTACCAAATTGATTGCATTAAAACTCCCAAATCTCATCTCAAATGATTAATTACATAAACAATTTCTCATCCTTCACCATAGCTGCCATGTGTACATCCTATGTAGAATTACTAAATTATAATGATCATATCTCTGAACTCCGATATCCAAAAACTACATACTTTATATCATTAGAAAGCTAGAAAGACAAACTACAACTTAGAAGATCACTTTATGTTGGATCCCGAACCTTGAGTGACAATTTGATTTAGTAATATGAATGATCAAGTGGATGAGTTGATTTAATTAGAGTTGAAAAACAAGAATTAAAAAGAAAAAATGTGAGAATTTGAAGAAATTAGAAAGCTTGACTTTCTGGAGAGAGAATGTTTGACTTTGAGAGTTGACTTTTGTTTGAGGCAAAATTTGATAGAATGATCTACATAAAACTTGTAGATTATGTTAAGAGCTTTTTGTAGACATAAAGTTTGCAATTTTTCGATATTGAGAGTAAAAGTTATGATCAGTCAAAGTTTATGTGTGATAGGGTTGACTTTTGACTTTAAGTATGGTTAAAACTTTGATTGAGAAATTTACCTAGTTAGAGATAAATTGAGCTTTGATGTTCTTCATGAAAATTGAAGCATTTGATTTGATCTTTATTTCGATATAAAGTATGTAATTTTTTGATCTCGGAATAATAAGTTATGATTTTTTACAAGTTTGTATAGAGAATAGTATCTTTGACCGGAAAAATGGACTTCCGAAGGAGTCGAATTGAGTTTTATGTCCTTCGTGAAAGATGTAGAGCTTTCTTTAAGCTTTCTATAGAGACTAAGTTTTTCAAAATCGAAGTTCGAGATTAAAAGTTATAAATTTTGGAAGTTTTGGTTTTTTTTTTTAAAAAAATGGAAATGAAAAATGACTTATCCCCGTCGCTACGGCGACGCGTATCGCCATAGCGATGGCGAACGTTCAGCGCCGCCGTCGCTACGGCGACGCGCATCGCCGTAGCGATGGTGAGCATTTTGGCTCGCGTCGCTAGGGCGACGTCCGCGTCGCCGTAGTGACCGTGCCCTATCCTCGTTCTAATACGACGTCGTTTTGCTCCTTCAGTTTTCTTGCTTCCTCCTCCAATCCGACCTTTGTTCACTGTTTTGCTCATATCTTTTCCGTCCGACATCCGATTGAGTTGATTCTTGCGGCGTTGGATTTGTAAGACAATTATCTACATCCTCACAGAAATTTGTGAAATTTTGAGATGAAATTAATGGTGATTAATTTAATCAAAGTGAGTCGTAAAATTTTCCAAGCATAGTTCAGTGTTTTATGAAATTCGGGATCTGTAGAGATCCGATTGAAATGATTCTTGAGGCAAAATAAAGATAAGACAAAGGGATACAAATCATATGAAGACATTAAATGTCAATTTTGCCCCTAAGACTTTTAATTTTTGAATTTAAGTTCGGATTAGGGTGAAATTTTCAAATTGGGAACACCTGAGAGTATTTTGAACATAACTTTTGATCTGGGAATCGAAATGAGGCGATTCTTATTATGAATTAAACTAGAGACATAAGGCTACAATTGTTATGAAGGCATCGAGTTTCAATTCTGGGATTAAGAATGTGAAATTTTGGACGGAAATAATCGTACATGGAAATGTGTTAGAATATGGATGTACCCGAACTGTTTTGCGTATAACTTTTTTGTTTTAGATCCGAATTGAGCGCGGTCAATTGCGTTGGATTCGTATGATTGGGAGGAACATTTCTAAAGAAGAAAACTTTGACAAATTCCTTCAAATTGATAGTGCGAATTAACCCGCAAGTGAGCATGACATAAAGTGACAATGGAGGGGCAATTGGGTCATTTGACCATCATTTAATGAAACACATGGAGAGATGTCGTTTTTGGCTTAATAAAGCCACGAAAATGGTCTGGAATTTCATAAAAAAAGAAGAAGAAAATAACAAGGAAGAAGAGAAAGAATAAGAAGAGAATGGAGAGAAGTTATTTTCGTAAGAAGAAAAGAAGAGGGAGAAAGTTTTGTTTTGTTTTTTCTACTCATTTCTTAAGGTTTTTGAGATTTTTCCAAGAAGGAAAAGAGTGGAGAATGATGAGAGCTTCCTAAGGAACCAAGAAACTTTGAATTTGGAGGAGAAATGAGGTAAGAAAAAATTTTCAATTTTGAGATTTTGTTGAATTTTTGATTGAGAAATATAGATAATGTTATGGGTTTGTGATGTATGAAGTTGATTTTGAAATATATGCTTTAGGTTGGGTTTAATTTTTGGATGGAAAATTGATTAAAGTTTAGGCTTAATTTTGTGAGGAGGAATTTTGTGATATTTTGGTATAGAATTATAGATAATGATATGGGTTAGTGAAATATGAATTCAATTTTGAAGAATTTGTGAATTATGATATTGATTTTAGATAAATTGGTTTAGGCCAATTTTAAAATTGGGATTTTCAAAATTGGAGATTGAAATAGCTTGAATTTATATGGAATTGGTGTTTTCTAAGTTTAATTTAAGTAAGTAAGTGATTTATGATATTGAATTTGACTAATTCGGTTTAGGTCAAATTTGGAATTTGGGAATGTTAGAAATTCTTGCTTTAGATAGCTTGGTAAAGTGACGAATTTGGGTTCCTTATAGTTAATTTTGAGATTATACAAATTTATGATGTGAAATTTGGGTGATTATGGCTTAGGTCAATTTTAGTTGAGAGAAGGAAAGAAGCAAGATTCAAATTGGAGCTTGGGACAAGTTCCTGGTATCGATTCGAGGTGGGTAATATATTTATTTATTGAATTTTAAGCTAAGCATATGAATTTGAAAAATTCAAGAAGTAAATTTTGAGAAACAAATGTTTAGAAAAATGTTTGAAAAATATAGTTTTGACTGAGTAAATGAAATGCTTTCGGAAGGTTTTAAAAAAATACAAGATCTATAAAAATCATGTTTTTGAATTATCTGAACAATTTGAACAATGTGCCTTGTAATAGAATCAGTTTGATTTATGATTTAAAGAAATTATGCATACCTTGTTATGAATTTGCTTGATATGTGATTTAATTGATGCTGTTATTATGATACGATATGATATGAAAATTTTAGAAAATCAAGATTTTTGGAAAATGCCTTTGGGCAATTTGAATTCTTTTTCCGCTTATGTGTTATGTGGGTTTGGTAGGTCCCTTGTGAGTCAGCGCTGTCTCTATTTGTATAGCCTTCACCTGCCCCTAGCTAGTGGCACGAGTCTCGTTCGGACTCCTTCACGGCTATAACTGGACCGCTTTGCGGGAAAGTGTAGTACGTTTTGTTCACGACTGCACAGGACCGCTATGCGGGAATGTGCAGTACGTTTTATTTGGACCGAACCAAGCCATTTGATATGTTTTATATGTTTGATTTGTGAATTTTATGATTTGTAATGTTATGTGTTTGCATTCATGTTTATGAAACATTTAAGAAAATGAATTATGAAAAGGGTTTGAGAAAAAGATTGGAAAACTTGAAAAGTTTGAAAATGAGTTTTTGGAGAAAATCTTAAATGGGAAATGTTTGAAAAGTTTGAAAAATAAAAGATTTTGTTTTTCCCGCTTATTATTCAGTTTATACATATATTATCCACGAGCTTCCGAGCTCACCCCCCTTTCATCCCCATCTCCAGGTTTCGAGCAAGAGATCGGATGAAAGAATGTGAAGATTTTTGGGTCCGTTTTTGCATCGTTAGTATTGTTATGTAAATATTGTGTTTTGGAATAGTTTGTAAATGGCTTGAATTGCCATTAAGTGATTATGATGTTTTTCAGAATGTATGAAGATTATGAATGAGAGTATGAAATTGTATATGATTTGGAAATTTGTATATGAAATTGTGTATAATTTTGGGATATATATATTGGAAATTGAGATGGCAAATTTAATTGAATGATGAATTTGGTATTGATTGATTTGAGAATTATGGAAGTTTTAGATGTTAGATTTGCGTTTTGCTGGTGTTTGGATTTCCGGACGGGAGTGTTCGATGATTCTGAGGTTTGTTGAGATTATAGAAGTGTTTATTTGCCTTTGCAGAAATTTTTGGGTTAGGATAAATGCAGCCGTTATGCTGCCGAAATTTCGTTAGAAAATAAAGTGAAAATGAAGAAAAATAAGATTTAGATATATGAAAGATGGATTTATGAGATTGGTATAAATGTAAAGAAATTTGTTGTGATTTGAGTGGGATGATGAAATTGATAAATATTGCTTTGTATGGGTTTGAGTAAAAATGGTCATAAGAGATGGAATAGAAAAGAAAAGAAAAAAAATTATACCGGATTTTGGAACGTCTTAGGGTTTCTAACGCGATTGTGATCCTGTGTTCCTTCTTGCGCTTTCGGATGTCGGCATTTGTTTCTGCTTGCGATTTGTATTTGATCCACTTCGCTACTTTTGGTTTGGTTTGATTCAATTCGCTTTGTGGTCCGATTTGCATTTCGTTCCGCTTTCGTTTTATTCTGTTTCCGTATGATGCGATTCGGTTCCGTTTCGTTTTTCGTTTCGCGTCATCTATTGCTTTGTTTCCGCTTCGATTTTTCGTATTTATTTCGCTTCCGTTTTCGTTTTGCTTCTGCTTTGATTTCACTTGTCTTCGTTTTCCGGTTGGGATCCGATTTCCGGATCGGGTCCCAACATAGATGGTATCAGAGCCCAGTAACAGGATCTTACTTGGGCGTATGAGTATGAGTAAGAATTTGAGAAGAGTTTGTAATGATAAGAGTGAATTTGTGAGAATGTACTAAGTGATCATTTGATTTTGATGAAAGAAGTATGATTGTCTTTAGGAATGTGAAATTGATGTGCATGACTAGTTGACGGATTCATGTGATTGGTTCGATTTGGATGTCAAGAATGTGATTGATTTTCGGAATGTGTTGAGGAACTTAAGATTAGAATTTCTTGATAAATTGGGATGAATTGATATAGATGAAAGAATGATGACATAATGAGAAAGACTAAACGATAATTAAACCATATTAGGGTTCCTTAAGAAATGGACCATTAATTTGTGTCCATATATAAAGAAATAATGAGTTATAGATATAGTGTTTTGATATGATATGAGTGGTTTATGATTTAAGAAAGTGAAAATTGTGAAGAGATTGAGAATATGTATGATGAGTAAATTTGATGAAAAAGTAATTGATTATGAGTTTTGGAAGGAAATAAGTAAGAAAGTGCTTGATGAACATTGTTTAGAAAAAAATTTATGCAAGAATGAGTTACTTGGAGTTTAAGTGAATATGAATTTCGATGACGAAATTCTTTTAAGAGGGGGAGAAATGTTGGACCCCGAACCTTGAGTGACAATTTGATTTAGTAATATGAATGATCAAGTGGATGAGTTGATTTAATTAGAGTTGAAAAACAAGAATTAAAAAGAAAAAATGTGAAAATTTGAAGAAATTAGAAAGTTTGACTTTCTGGAGAGAGAATGTTTAACTTTGAGAGTTGACTTTTGTTTGAGGCAAAATTTGATAAAATGATCTACATAAAACTTGTAGATTATGTTAAGAGCTTTTTGTAGACATAAAGTTTGCAATTTTTCGATATTGGGAGTAAAAGTTATGATCAGTCAAAGTTTATGTGTGATAGGGTTGACTTTTGACTTTAAGTATGGTTGAAACTTTGACTGAGAAATTTACCTAGTTAGAGATAAATTGAGCTTTGATGTTCTGCATGAAAATTGAAGCATTTGATTTGATCTTTATTTTGATATAAAGTATGTAATTTTTCGATCTCGGAATAATAAGTTATGATTTTTTACAAGTTTGTATAGAGAATAGTATCTTTGACCGGAAAAATGGACTTCCAAAAGAGTCGAATTGAGTTTTATGTCCTTCGTGAAAGATGTAGAGCTTTCGTTAAGCTTTCTATAGAGACTAAGTTTGTCAAAATCGGAGTTCGAAATTAAAAGTTATGAATTTTGGAAGTTTTGGTTTTTTTTTTTAAAAATAGAAATGGAAAATGATTTATCCCCGTCGCTACGGCGACGCGTATCGCCATAGCGATGGCGAACGTTCAGCGCCGCCGTCGCTACGGCGACGCGCATCGCCGTAGCGATGGTAAGCATTTTGGCTCGCGTTGTTAAGGCGACGTCCGCGTCGCCGTAGTGACCGTGCCCTATCCTCGCTCTAATACGACGTCGTTTTGCTCCTTCAGTTTTCTTGCTTCCTCCTCCAATCCGACCTTTGTTCACTCTTTTGCTCATATCTTTTCTGTCCGACATCCGATTGAGTTGATTCTTGCAGCGTTGGATTTGTAAGACAATTATCTACATCCTCACAGAAATTTGTGAAATTTTGAGATGAAATTAATGGTGATTAATTTAATCAAAGTGAGTCGTGAAATTTTCCAAGTATAGTTCAGTGTTTTGTGAAATTCGGGATCTGTAGAGATCCGATTGAAGTGATTCTTAAGGCGAAATAAAGATAAGACAAAGGGCTACAAATCATATGAAGACATGAAATGTCAATTTTACCCCTAAGACTTTTAATTTTTGAATTTAAGTTCGGATTAGGGTGAAATTTTCAGATTGGGAACACCTGAGAGTATTTTGAGCATAACTTTTGATCTGGGAATCGAAATGAGGCGATTCTTGTTTTGAATTAAACTAGAGACATAAGGCTACAATTGTTATGAAGACATCAAGTTTCAATTCTGGGATTAAGAATGTGAAATTTTGGACGGAAATAATCGTACATGGAAATGTGTTAGAATATGGATGTACCCGAACTGTTTTGCGTATAACTTTTTCGTTTTAGATCCGAATTGAGCGCGGTCAGTTGCGTTGGATTCGTATGATTGAGAGGAACATTTCTAAAGAAGGAAGTTTTGACAAATTCCTTCAAATTGATAGTGCGAAATTAACCCGCAAGTGAGCATGACATAAAGTGACAATGGAGGGGCAATTGGGTCATTTGACCATCATTTAATGAAACACATGGAGAGATGTCGTTTTTGGCTTAATAAAGCCACGAAAATGGTCTGGAATTTCATAAAAGAAGAAGAAGAAAATAACAAGAAAGAAGAGAAAGAATAATAAGAGAATGGAGAGAAGTTATTTTCGTAAGAAGAAAAGAAGAGGGAGAAAGTTTTGTTTTATTTTTTCTACTCATTTCTTAAGGTTTTTGAGATTTTTCCAAGAAGGAAAAGAGTGGAGAATGATGAGAGCTTCCTAAGGAACCAAGAAACTTTGAATTTGGAGGAGAAATGAGGTAAGAGAAATTTTCAATTTTGAGATTTTGTTGAATTTTGATTGAGAAATATAGATAATGTTATGGGTTTGTGATGTATGAAGTTGATTTTGAAATATATGCTTTAGGTTGGGTTTAATTTTGGATGGAAAATTGATTAAAGTTTAGGCTTAATTTTGTGAGGAGGAATTTTGTGATATTTTGGTATAGAATTATAGATAATGATATGGGTTAGTGAAATATGAATTCAATTTTGAAGAATTTGTGAATTATGATATTGATTTTAGATAAATTGGTTTAGGCTATGGAATTGGTGTTTTCTAAGTTTAATTTGAGTAAGTAAGTGATTTATGATATTGAATTTGACTAATTCGGTTTAGATCAAATTTGGAATTTGGGAATGTTAGAAATTCTTGCTTTAGATAGCTTGGTAAAGTGATGAATTTGGGTTCCTTATAGTTAATTTTGAGATTATACAAATTTATGATGTGAAATTTGGGTGATTATAGCTTAGGTCAATTTTAGTTGAGAGAAGGAAAGAAGCAAGGATCAAATTGGAGCTTGCGACAAGTTCCTGGTATCAATTCGAGGTGGGTAGTATATTTATTTATTGAATTTTAAGCTAAGCATATGAATTTGAAAAATTCAAGAAGTAAATTTTGAGAAACAAATGTTTAGAAAAATGTTTGAAAAATATAGTTTTGACTGAGTAAATGAAATGCTTTCGGAAGGTTTTAAAAAAATACAAGATCTATAAAAATCATGTTTTTGAATTATCTGAACAATTTGAACAATGTGCCTTGTAATAGAATCAGTTTGATTTATGATTTAAAGAATTGTGCATACCTTGTTATGAATTTGCTTGATATGTGATTTAATTGATGCTGTTATTGTGATACGATATGATATGAAAAAATTAGAAAATCAAGATTTTTGGAAAATGCCTTTGGGCAATTTGAATTCTTTTTCCGCTTATGTGTTATGTGGGTTTGGTAGGTCCCTTGTGAGTCAGCGCTGTCTCTATTTGTATAGCCTTCGCCCGGCTGCCCGCTAGTGGCACGGAGCTTCGATTTCGGACTCCTTCACGGCTACACTGGACCTCTTTGCGGGAAAGTGTAGTACGTTTTGTTCACGGCTGCACAGGACCGCTATGCGGGAATGTGCAGTACGTTTTGTTTGGACCGAACCAAGCCATTTGATATGTTTTATATGTTTGATTTGTGAATTTTATGATTTGTAATGTTATGTGTTTGCATTCATGTTTATGAAACATTTAAGAAAACGAATTATGAAAAGGGTTTGAGAAAAAGATTGGAAAACTTGAAAAGTTTGAAAATGAGTTTTTGGAGAAAATCTTAAATGGGAAATATTTGAAAAGTTTGAAAAATAAAAGATTTTGTTTTTCCCGCTTATTATTCAGTTTATAAATATATTATCCACGAGCTTCCGAGCTCACCCTCCTTTCATCCCCATCTCCAGGTTTCGAGCAGGAGATCGGATGAAAGAGTGTGAAGATTTTTGGGTCCGTTTTTGCATCGTTAGTATTGTTATGTAAATATTGTGTTTTGGAATAGTTTGTAAATGGCTTGAATTGCCATTAAGTGATTATGATGTTTTTCAGAATGTATGAAGATTATGAATGAGAGTATGAAATTGTATATGATTTGGAAATTTGTATATGAAATTGTGTATAATTTTGGGATATATATATTGGAAATTGAGATGGAAAATTTAATTGAATGATGAATTTGGTATTGATTGATTTGAGAATTATGGAAGTTTTAGATGTTAGGTTTGCGTTTTGCTGGTGTTTGGATTTCCGGACGGGAGTGTCCGATGATTACGAGTCTGTTGAGATTATAGAAGTGTTTATTTGCCTTTGCAGAATTTTTGGGTTAGGATAAATGCAATTAGTTATCTTCTTAAATTTAGTTAGAAAATAAAGTAAAATGAAGAAAAATAAGATTTAGATATATGAAAGATGGATTTATGAGATTGGTATAAATGTAAAGAAATTTGTTGTGATTTGAGTGGGATGATGAAATTGATAAATATTGCTTTGTATGGGTTTGAGTAAAATGGTCATAAGAGATGGAATAGAAAAGAAAAGAAAAACAATTATACGGATTTTGGAGCGTCTTAGGGTTTCCAACGCGATTGTGATCTGTGTTCCTTCTTGCGCTTTCGGATGTCGGCATTTGTTTCGCTTGCGATTTGTATTCGATCCGCCGCTACTTTTGGTTTGGTTTGATTCAATTAAACTTTGTGGTCCGATTTGCATTTCGTTCGCTTCGTTTTATTCATTTCCGTATGATGCGATTCGGTTCGTTTAGTTTTCGTTTCGCATCATCTATTGCTTTGTTTCCGCTTGATTTTAGTATTTATTTCGCCTGTTTTCGCTTTATCGCTTTGATTTCGCTTGTCTTCGTTTTCCGGTTGGGATCCGGTTTCCGGATCGGGTCCCAACATAGATGGTATCAGAGCCCAGTAATAGGATCTTACTTGGGCGTATAAGTATGAGTAAGAATTTGAGAAGAGTTTGTAATGATAAGAGTGAATTTGTGAGAATGTACTAAGTGATCATTTGATTTTGATGAAAGAAGTATGATTGTCTTTAGGAATGTGAAATTGATGTGCATGACTAGTTGACGGATTCATGTGATTGGTTCGATTTGGATGTCAAGAATGTGATTGATTTTCGGAATGTGTTGAGGAACTTAAGATTAGAATTTCTTGATAAATTGGGATGAATTGATATAGATGAAAGAATGATGACATAATGAGAAAGACTAAACGATAATTGAACCATATTAGGGTTCCTTAAGAAATGGACCATTAATTTGTATCCATATATAAAGAAATAATGAGTTATAGATATAGTGTTTTGATATGATATGAGTGGTTTATGATTTAAGAAAGTGAAAATTGTGAAGAGATTGAGAATATGTATGATGAGTAAATTTGATGAAAAAGTAATTGATTATGAGTTTTGGAAGGAAATTAGTAAGAAAGTGCTTGATGAACATTGTTTAGAAAGAAATTTATGCAAGAATGAGTTATTTGGAGTTTAAGTGAATATGAATTTCGAGGACGAAATTCTTTTAAGAGGGGGAGAAATGTTGGACCCCGAACCTTGAGTGACAATTTGATTTAGTAATATGAATGATCAAGTGGATGAGTTGATTTAATTAGAGTTGAAAAACAAGAATTAAAAAGAAAAAATGTGAAAATTTGAAGAAATTAGAAAGTTTGACTTTCTGGAGAGAGAATGTTTAACTTTGAGAGTTGACTTTTGTTTGAGGCAAAATTTGATAAAATGATCTACATAAAACTTGTAGATTATGTTAAGAGCTTTTTGTAGACATAAAGTTTGTAATTTTTCGATATTGGGAGTAAAAGTTATGATCAGTCAAAGTTTATGTGTGATAGGGTTGACTTTTGACTTTAAGTATGGTTGAAACTTTGACTGAGAAATTTACCTAGTTAGAGATAAATTGAGCTTTGATGTTCTTCATGAAAATTGAAGCATTTGATTTGATCTTTATTTTGATATAAAGTATGTAATTTTTCGATCTCGGAATAATAAGTTATGATTTTTTACAAGTTTGTATAGAGAATAGTATCTTTGACCGGAAAAATGGACTTCCGAAGGAGTCGAATTGAGTTTTATGTCCTTCGTGAAAGATGTAGAGCTTTCTTTAAGCTTTCTATAGAGACTAAGTTTGTCAAAATTGGAGTTCGAAATTAAAAGTTATGAATTTTGGAAGTTTTGGTTAAAAAAAAAAATATGGAAATGGAAAATGATTTATCCCCGTCGCTACGGCGACGCGTATCGCCATAGCGATGGCGAACGTTCAGCGCCGCCGTTGCGATGGTGAGCATTTTGGCTCGCGTCGCTAGGGCGACGTCCGCGTCGCCGTAGTGACTGTGCCCTATCCTCGTTCTAATACGACGTCGTTTTGCTCCTTCAGTTTTTTTGCTTCCTCCTCCAATCCGACCTTTGTTCCCTGTTTTGCTCATATCTTTTTTTTTCGACATCCGATTGAGTTGATTCTTGCGGCGTTGGATTTGTAAGACAATTATCTACATCCTCACAGAAATTTGTGAAATTTTGAGATGAAATTAATGGTGATTAATTTAATCAAAGTGAGTTGTGAAATTTTCCAAGCATAGTTCAGTGTTTTGTGAAATTCGGGATCTGTAGAGATCCGATTGAAGTGATTCTTAAGGCTAAATAAAGATAAGACAAAGGGCTACAAATCATATGAAGACATGAAATGTCAATTTTACCCCTAAGACTTTTAATTTTTGAATTTAAGTTCGGATTAGGGTGAAATTTTCAGATTGGGAACACCTGAGAGTATTTTGAGCATAACTTTTGATCTGGGAATCGAAATGAGGCGATTCTTGTTTTGAATTAAACTAGAGACATAAGGCTACAATTGTTATGAAGACATCGAGTTTCAATTCTGGGATTAAGAATGTGAAATTTTGGACGGAAATAATCGTACATGGAAATGTGTTAGAATATGGATGTACCCGAACTGTTTTGCGTATAACTTTTTCGTTTTAGATCCGAATTGAGCGCGGTCAGTTGCGTTGGATTCATATGATTGAGAGGAACATTTATAAAGAAGGAAGTTTTGACAAATTCCTTCAAATTGATAGTGCGAATTAACCCGCAAGTGAGCATGACATAAAGTGACAATGGAGGGGCAATTGGGTCATTTGACCATCATTTAATGAAACACATGGAGAGATGTCGTTTTTGGCTTAATAAAGCCACGAAAATGGTCTGGAATTTCATAAAAGAAGAAGAAGAAAATAACAAGAAAGAAGAGAAAGAATAAGAAGAGAATGGAGAGAAGTTATTTTCGTAAGAAGAAAAGAAGAGGGAGAAAGTTTTGTTTTATTTTTTCTACTCATTTCTTAAGGTTTTTGAGATTTTTCCAAGAAGGAAAAGAGTGGAGAATGATGAGAGCTTCCTAAGGAACCAAGAAACTTTGAATTTGGAGGAGAAATGAGGTAAGAGAAAATTTTCAATTTTGAGATTTTGTTGAATTTTTGATTGAGAAATATAGATAATGTTATGGGTTTGTGATGTGTGAAGTTGATTTTGAAATATATGCTTTAGGTTGGGTTTAATTTTTGGATGGAAAATTGATTAAAGTTTAGGCTTAATTTTGTGAGGAGGAATTTTGTGATATTTTGGTATAGAATTATAGATAATGATATGGGTTAGTGAAATATGAATTCAATTTTGAAGAATTTGTGAATTATGATATTGATTTTAGATAAATTGGTTTAGGCCAATTTTGAAAATTGGGGATTTTCAAAATTGGAGATTGAAATAGCTTGAATTTATATGGAATTGGTGTTTTCTAAGTTTAATTTGAGTAAGTAAGTGATTTATGATATTGAATTTGACTAATTCGGTTTAGGTCAAATTTGAAATTTGGGAATGTTAGAAATTCTTGCTTTAGATAGCTTGGTAAAGTGATGAATTTGGGTTCCTTATAGTTAATTTTGAGATTATACAAATTTATGATGTGAAATTTGGGTGATTATGGCTTAGGTCAATTTTAGTTGAGAGAAGGAAAGAAGCAAGGATCAAATTGGAGCTTGGGACAAGTTCCTGGTATCGATTCGAGGTGGGTAGTATATTTATTTATTGAATTTTAAGCTAAGCATATGAATTTGAAAAATTCAAGAAGTAAATTTTGAGAAACAAATGTTTAGAAAAATGTTTGAAAAATATAGTTTTGACTGAGTAAATGAAATGCTTTCGAAAGGTTTTAAAAAAATACAAGATCTATAAAAATCATGTTTTTGAATTATCTGAACAATTTGAACAATGTGCCTTGTAATAGAATCAGTTTGATTTATGATTTAAAGAAATTGTGCATACCTTGTTATGAATTTGCTTGATATGTGATTTAATTGATGCTGTTATTGTGATACGATATGATATGAAAAATTTAGAAAATCAAGGTTTTTGGAAAATGCCTTTGGGCAATTTCAATTCTTTTTCCGCTTATGTGTTATGTGGGTTTGGTAGGTCCTTTGTGAGTCAGCGCTGTCTCTATTTGTATAGCCTTCGGCTGCCTGCTAGCTAGTGGCACGAGACTCGATTCGGACTCCTTCACGGCTATAATTGGACCGCTTTGCGAAAAGTGTAATACATTTGTTCACGGTACCGCAGGACATTATCTTGAGAATGTGCGATGCGTTTTGTTTGGACCAACCAAGCCATTTGATATGTTTTATATGTTTGATTTGTGAATTTTATGATTTGTAATGTTATGTGTTTGCATTCACGTTTATGAAACATTTAAGAAAATGAATTATGAAAAGGGTTTGAGAAAAAGATTGGAAAACTTGAAAAGTTTGAAAATGAGTTTTTGGAGAAAATCTTAAATGGGAAATATTTGAAAAGTTTGAAAAATAAAAGATTTTGTTTTTCCCGCTTATTATTCAGTTTATAAATATATTATCCACGAGCTTACGAGCTCACCCCCCTTTCATTCCCATCTCGTGTTTGACGGAGATCAGATGAAAGAATGTGAAGATTTTTGGGTCCGTTTTTGCATCGTTAGTATTGTTATGTAAATATTGTGTTTTGGAATAGTTTGTAAATGGCTTGAATTACCATTAAGTGATTATGATGTTTTTCAGAATGTATGAAGATTATGAATGAGAGTATGAAATTGTATATGATTTTGAAATTTGTATATGAAATTGTGTATAATTTTGGGATATATATATTGGAAATTGAGTGGCAAATTTAATTGAATGATGAATTTGGTATTGATTGATTTGAGAATTATGGAAGTTTTAGATGTTAGGTTTGCGTTTTGCTGGTGTTTGGATTTCCGGATGGGAGTGTCCGATGATTCTGAGGTCTGTTGAGATTATAGAAGTGTTTATTTGCCTTTGCAGGAATTTTTGGGTTAGGATAAATGCAGCCGTTATGCTGCCGAAATTTCGTTAGAAAATAAAGTGAAAATGAAGAAAAATAAGATTTAGATATATGAAAGATAGATTTATGAGATTGGTATAAATGTAAAAAAATTTGTTGTGATTTGAGTGGGATGATGAAATTGATAAATATTGCTTTGTATGGGTTTGAGTAAAAATGGTCATAAGAGATGGAATAGAAAAGAAAAGAAAAAAAATTATACCGGATTTTGGAATGTCTTAGGGTTTCTAACGCGATTGTGATCCTGTGTTCCTTCTTGCGCTTTCGGATGTCGGCATTTGTTTCTGCTTGCGATTTGTATTCGATCCGCTTCGCTACTTTTGGTTTGGTTTGATTCAATTCGCTTTGTGGTCCGATTTGCATTTCGTTCCGCTTTCGTTTTATTCTATTTCCGTATGATGCGATTCGGTTCCGTTTCGTTTTTCGTTTCGCGTCATCTATTGCTTTGTTTTAACCGATTTTTAGTATTTATTTAAACTTCGTTTTGCTTTATACCTTTGATTTATTTGTCTTCGTTTTTCGGTTGGGATCCGGTTCCCGGATCGGGTCCCAACACTTTGTCTAATTCAGCTTAGATTTATATAGTTTTCCCCTAAAGTCATAACACAAATTCTATCCTTATGTAAAGCTTAAAAGTGCAATGTAAAGACTTGAAAAGTCATAAGCAAACATAATGTATATATATTTCATTAACATCATCAAATAAAGGTTTTATAAGTCTTTAATGGGCATTTCAAGCCACAATACATTATAAACCAAAAATACAAAGTTTACATAAACTAGAATTGCTCAAAATGTGACTAAAGTCTTGTTTTACATAATCTAGCTTCAAAAACAAAATATGCAAATTGGAGTGATACCTTGACTCTCAATTCGATCACTCGATATCTTGCTCACCACCTGAAGATGGGAAGGAATAGGGGTGAGCTTGATGACTCGTGAGTAATAGGTTTATAATGGGTAACAAGCAAAACCATTTAAAATGTTCATTTGTCATCAAAATTCTTATTTAAGCATAAAAAGCATAGTTCCCAAATTCTTAATAATACAAATCATGTATGCATCAATCTTGTCAATATATCATGAACACATAAACACAACATAATAGTTTGGGTAGATCCAAAAACAAATCGTACTACACATTTCCCATAAGGGTCCTGTATAGTAGTGAACAGAACGTACTATCATAATCTCACAAAATGGTTTTGTGTAGTCGTGAATTTATAGGAGTTCGTGAAGGAACTCCATGCCACTAACGGGTAGGCAGGAGAAGTCTTTAGTCAAAGTTCACTTAACATACTTAAGAGACTAAACTAAACCCACATAACTTGTAAACATGTTACCCAAATGACACATTTTGAAAACATGTTTTTCATGAACATGAAATATTTCATATGCATTTCCATCATCATTTCACAATTCATCAACAAATTCATATACCAAGCATATAACAATTTCTCAAATCATTCAAAAGCAACAAATGCCACAATTATAAAGAAATGAGAAAACATTTCATTCTTTTGAATAAAAAGAAAACATAATGGCTCATTATCCAATTATAAACATGAAACCTACCTTAATTTCCTTGTTTGAAAACTTGCTCAATGATGCCTCTCCTCTTGCTCCTCTTGCCTCCTTTCAACATTGGCAAAAATTCCCATTCAATAGGAATTCAAATTGGAAAACCCAAAGAAACATATGCATAAAATTGATCCTAGAATACTTATACACATGCATTTCCTAAGCTCTTTGAACCAAATCCCTTCCAAAAATCCAAAAGATTATACATAAACTTACCTTGAATCTTCACCAAACAATGAGTTTCTTGGCTCCAATAGAAGTTGTTATGCTCCTCTTTCTTTTTCCCTTCTTGAACAACTTCAAAATCACTCTCTAAAACTAAGAAAAATTGAAACCTAACTTAGCTTTCTCTTCTCTTCTCTCATCTCCACCGAGACTCTCTTCTCCTCTCTTCTATTTTCGTTTTTCTCTCTTCTCTCCCTCAATCCATGTTTTTCTTCTTAATTTAAAAGCAAGACAACACTTCTTCTTCCAATTATGCCCTTAATGATTGAGAAATGTCCAATTTGCCCTTCCTTCAAAACCTTAAGTGTAACATCCCCTTACCGAAGTGACGGGTATATTTGTAAATTAGATCGGGTCAGGTTAAAGTACAGGCAAATGTGAATTCTTCATGCATTATAGTTTCTATAGTCATCGGTAAATGATTATTGATGGCATAAGTATATGAATATGAGTACATGTATGACATTTCCCGATTGAATTGTGGAAATTGGAAATTTGTGCGAAAAGTGTATAAATGAGTTTTGTATATGAATCGGAATGAGAAAAAAATTGAATTTAGAGAACTGAATTATGAGATTGGAGTGTAGGAATATGCCATTCCTAATTTTGTGAATTTATGAAAATTCATCTGAAATTTTTGGAGAATCGAGTCCAGACCGAAAAATGGTATAGTGACTGATAAACTGGATTCCGGGTCTGTGATTGATTGGCAATTGATATGAGGCAAGTTGAATTATGAATTTAGGATTTATTATTAATTGTTATTGCGTATTGGGAGAAATTAGAATCAGAAATTGGATTGAGGTTGTTCAATCTGGACTGGTGGCAATTAATTGCCAAACAAGTCTTAAGGTATTCAGTATATATATATAACTTAAGCCTTTGAAATTTGACGATGCTTGCCTCTGTTATGGAGAAATTGCTTTGTTCTTCTTCTTCCCTTGCGTGGATTTCTTGGTGATTTGGAAGAGTTTAAAGCTTGAATCAAGTAAGTTATTGCTTATTTATGTGTTTAATCTTTTGATTAAACAAGAAATTTAGTGAGAAATTGTTTAGAGAATTTGAAAGTTTCGGATGATAGGGTTTTTGAGAAAATGTTGAGTTTAATTTGGGATTTTGATGAATAATAAGTTTTAGATAGTTTTAAGGTTAGAAATGAGTTCAGTATAGTGTATGAAACTAATTGGGAGTGTTTAGAATGGATTTGGATGGAGTTGAATTTGAGAAATCTGAAAATTTCTGAGTTTCGTATGCGTTTCTGGGATCGCACGCCGCGGCGAGTGATGAACACGCCGCGGCGAGTCAATCCTTCTTCAGCATGAGGTTTGCAAGACAGTCAGCATGGCGAATGAAATTCGTCGCCGCCTCGACGAGACGACGCACGCCCATGTGGCGAGAGGTGAGGCATGCGTCGCGGCGAAGGCGAAGAGAATGAGGGAGCTCGCCGCGGCGAGGGATCAGGCGTCGCGGCGAGGGCGCCTATTTTCTGGAATTGAAAGTGATTGTTAAATTGGAAATTTGGAGGATTAGTTTCTAATGGATTGGCTATGGATCAATTGAATTTCTGAGACTAGGAATTTCAATCTGGGAGAATGAAATGAAGTGATTTTTAAGATGATTGTTACAAGTAATGAATTTGAGATTTGATTTCAATTGAATTGTTTTCTAAGTGATTAACTGGAATTTAGAGATTAAGAATTTGAATTGATAAGATGGAATTTGGATTTTAATTCGATGATTATGGAATCTAGTGACAATAAATAGTGATTGTGATTTTAATTGGAAGGTGACTGCAGAGAATTGGATATTAGTCTATTGACTTATGGTAATTGGATTTTGCTATGAATTAGAGTGAAAGTGATCGAATTGGGAAAATTTAGGGAATGTCATAACATGTACGATTTTCGATGTATTTGCTATATTTGCATTTTGAATATTGGAAATTGTGCGATGAGTGATATTCGATTTTTCGATTGTTTTAAAGGCACCGATGGAGCAATTCCACAGGCGATCTTTGAGACTTCAGTTGTAGCTTCGGAAGTGCGGTGAGTAACCTAGTTGGTTTCTCAACCTATATGTGTTACATTTGTGTACATATGCCATGTGGAATCTGAGATGGATATGTGTGGTATTTTGATTGATTTGAACCATGGGTGTTGAAATATTGGATGAGATATGGAAGTGCAAAATGTGAATAAATGTGCATAAATGCAATAGTGAATCGAATTGTAAAAGTGTTAGTGAAATAATTGAGATATGTATATGATCGAAATACCGGACTAAAGGTCCGAAGAAATGAGATATGACTGTGAAATGTGAATGACATATGCACTCATGCATAATTAAATGATCGATAATGATAGTTGTTGACCGAGACGCCATCAGATATTTGAGGGCCTTGTTGTAAAACCCATGAACACACGCCGCAAGAAACTCGCAAACACCTACGGGTGGGGTGTGAGGTCCTATTATGTGAAAGGGATTAGTGCATACCAGTGGGCTCTCCTATCCCTAATGTGAGTGGGCGTAGTGCATACCCGAGGGCCCTCCTACTTGCCAAAATGTGATTCTTGATTTATCATTGCTTCGGTCACAACAATGAAATGAAATCGAAAGTGTCACATGCATCTGCATATGTAAATGATCTAAAGTGAACTGTGTGAAAGTGAAATTGAATGCATGTGAATATATGAAAGTGTGAATATGTGATTCAGTGTGTATATGAATTGTGAATGCATGAGTTGGGTGAACCATCGATGATGGTTTCTCATTGAGTTCGCAAACTCACCCAACATTACATCTATTTTTCAGGAATTGAAGAGTACCCCGTTAGACTAACGAGAGTATGATCGTTGCTAGCAAGGCAGAGTAGCGGGTCGGGATCAGTGTCGTCACATCTGCATGAGTACAGTGTCTTGTTTGGTGGGCCCTAGCTTAATAAATGTAAAAGTGTATTGAGATTTTGATTTCTGAATTGTGTTCAGAAATGGCATTGAGCCCAGTTGGGTCATGCCTTTCTGTTTATGTACTGATTGAGCACTGTTGAGTGCTAATTAATAACTGAAAGTGTTTTGTATCTGAAAATGTTTTTGTGATCTGTCGGGCCCAAAGTGTGTTTTGATTTCCGTGCGTTAAAACGTTTTTGGAAGAAAATTTTCATAACGAGTTTTAAATTGTGATTGACTGCTCTAGCATGCCACCCTCGCGGGTCACGAGCTCGGATGTCACTGTAGATGTCGGGTTCGGGTCTCGCTAGAGTTGGGGTGCTACATTTGTGGTATCAGAGCCCAGAAGTACAATCTTACATGGGCTTTCTGAAAAGTGTGTCAAATTGCATACATTTAAGTCATGTCATTGGCAGATAGTGACAATCGATCCCAGCCTAGCATATGAGTCTCATACATGAGCCTGTACTAGTATTTAAGTGATGAGAAATAGTGAGGAAAAAGATGATATGTGAGAATGTGATAAAAAGGAAATTGGGAATATTGTGAAATAAGAAAAAGTGTATGGTTCGATTTGACAAATGAGGATTTAGTGTATTGGTATTAGTGAATATGTTATGACAAAACATATCATGCTATATTGGAATGTATCTTGGGATGGAGAATAGATATGAATGTATAGTGGTAAATGGATAAAGGGAAGTAGCGGTATGATAAAATTGGTAAGATTGACAGTGTATAAACAAAGTGAATGGAATTAAAATGTTCTGTGAATTAAAGAGAATACAATTGGGTTTGATTTCAGTGATAAGAGTTATGAATAAGGATTTGTGACTTAAAGTCAGAATGTGTTAAGTGAGGAAATCGAGAATAATTGCATAATTGTGATATTGATTTGAGAATGAAAATTTATAAGTATGAATCAATAATGAAAAAGATGGAATGTACATCTGTGATATGTATTTACGTGTGATTAATCTTGTGTAAGACAAATGAATAAAAAGATTGAAATGTAAGACAATGGTAAGGGTAGATGAAAAAGGTTATCAAGGATTAGTTGAATTGCCTATGTGAATGCACACCTGATGATAGGAATACATCACAGTAAGTGAAAATATGAAGCCTATGGGAATGATATCGGAATCAATTGGTGAGTCAGTAGAGAACCGCCAGTCATAGTTTTTATGATTGAAGATCATTGTGAGTTAGAGTAAGAAGTGAAAGTGCCTATAGTGATTTATTGAAATGAATTAAGATTGTAAACTGGATATGAATGGAGTCATAGATTGGATAGTGTAAGCGATTAATTGGTGAATTATTTTACACTTGTCTCTTGATGTCGATGAAATGATTTTGATGGTATGTACCTCAATGTGTAGTATTTAAAAGGATGTTCTGATTTATATGAATTGAGGCATAACTGATTCATATGGGATAGTATGAGTATAGTTAAAAGTGATTTCATAAGGCATTATGAATGTCTGGCAAGAAATGTGACAATTGTTGTTGATTAGGAATTTCATAAGTGGTATTGATAAAGATAGATAGAAACCTTCTTTCAAAGAAGAGTTTCCCTGAATTGGGTTAAGTTGATTAGATGATTTAATTGGACGAATTATTGATTAAGAGATAAATCTGAGATAAATTGAAAATGAATGAAAAGTGTTTATTGGGTGTCCAAATTCTGGTGGAGACTCAAGAGTTAGAAATAAAATATGTGACTGAAAGGATGTGTATTATGCTAAGGTGAAGAATGTGACTGTGTAATAGGATTATTGAACAGTGAAGAGATATTAGTTGCGTAATTGGGGAAAATATCAATTTGCAAATATTGGTGAAAAAAAATGTTCGAAAAGTACAAGTGTATTTGATAAAATGTGTCATCGACCTAGTTTGAAATGATGGTAAATAAAGTGAATTATATGGAGAAATTAGTGTAAAGAAGTAGATGTCAAAATATATTATGATGAAACTGAGAAAGTTATAAGAAAATTGTTCCTCACTGGAGACAATCGGTAATTAGAAAATTATACGAAGTGATCATGAGTATGAGGAGTTTATTATGCTGCTGAAAGGTAAAATGTCTCAATTGTGTTTAGAGTGTATAATGATTATAAGCGTAGATGATCAATTGAATGTATTTGAAAAATGGAATATATGAATTGGCACAATTGAGGAATTGTGCAAGTGTTGTAAGAATGAATCTTAGTTGATCAAATAAAGAGTGGTTGAGTCAGTATTCAAATATGCCACATTGGGAGACTTAATATCGATAGAGATGATGATAACATATGGAATTTGTAAGGGATATGTGTATACGAGACATTTGGAGAATCTGTAATACTTATCAAAGTGTCCCAAAAAAAAAGGGCTATGATGCATAGTATAAAGTGGTTTTATGTGCATAGGGATAAATATAATTTCAAAGGTCGAATTGTGATTTGATGATTGATAAATATGTACTAGATATTTGTTTGAAAATTTTTTGGAGACCCTATTTGTACAGAAATGTGTTTAGATGTATCTATGGATACGCAAAGTGATAATGGTTGAGATATTGGTGAATTTGAAAACAGTGAAAAGGATTATGCGATTGAGGTATTTCGGGAATTTGAAAGATTTGAACAGAATTATGTGTTTGAGTATTTTAGAATCTAATAGTATTGCAATGTGAAGTATTGAATTGGAAAATGTGACGAAAGAAAATTTCAATTTTGAGAGCGATAAAGTTATTAAACCTGTTGTAATAGTAAACGCGATCTGTCGAACCAGTAAGGGAAAAAAAGAAAGCATTATGGGCAATTGGTATTCCAAATCAGATGTGTGTATGTGTGTAAAAGAATTTGGCAAAATAGAATTGTGGATTTAGAAAATGAATTTGACCGTTGAGGAGATTTAATTATTAAGACTGAATTACTTAAATGTGGGTGATACCACTTAAGGAATTGTAAGAGGAATTATCTGAAATGATTAAAGTTTTATGTTCTAATAAGAGTGTATTGGAAGGGTGATAGAAAGTAGAGTGTGACATCGAGTAATTGTTTGTGTGAATAACCAATGACTTGATGTTGGAGATAAATGAAATCGATATTGTGGAATTCATAAGGATATGAGATTGATGTAAAATTCACATTGATAGAGAGTATATTAATTGTATTGGTATTACCAGTTGAAAAGTGTATAAGGGGTCAAAAGTGTGCGCTATTAGAGATTATGTAAATCAGGTGAAATGAATCTGAAATAGAAATTGTGAAACATAGTAAATGACGATGAATCGAATTGATTTTTATCGAGGTTGCTGGCATCGTATGAAATTGGTGTTTGAACCTTATAGTGATGTGATCTGATAATTGATTAATGAAATGTTTTGAAGTGTATCGCTTCGATCAAGATACACATAGATTGAGAATAAAGGTAAAATTGGGAGAAAATAAATTTGTTATAAGCGGCCTCGATGTGATTATCTTTGTGAATCGATGTGATTGTCTTTGTAAATAGAAGTTAGTGTAAAATTAAAAGAGTGATTTGGATTTGTAAAGTGTTATATGAACAGAGATAAGGAATATTGATATGATCGGATGTGTGTATGATTGGATTAAAATAAAGAATAGTGAATATAGTGTGGAAATTGAGAAAGGAAAAAGAGGTAATTGATTGTATTAATTTCAGTGAATTGGCATAAATAGAATTCTGTATTGATATAGAGGGAAACAGTGTTATAGTGATCGGAATAAATCTCCCGACTTCCTAATCGATCGTATGTGAAATTTCGAGGACGAAATTTTTATTAGGAGGGGAGAATTGTAACATCCCGTTACCGAAGTGACGAGTATATTTGTAAATTAGATCGGGTCGGGTTAAAGTACAGGCAAATGTGAATTCTTCATGCATTATAGTTTCTATAGTCATCGGTAAATGATTATTGATGACATAAGTATATGAATATGCGTACATGTATGACATTTCCCGATTGAATTGTGGAAATTGGAAATTTGTGCGAAAAGTGTATAAATGAGTTTTTTATATGAATTGGAATGAGAAAAAAATTGAATTTAGAGAACTGAATTACGAGATTGGAGTGTAGGAATATGCCATTCCTAATTTTGTGAATTTATGAAAATTCTTCTGAAATTTTTGGAGAATCGAGTCCGGACCGGAAAAATGGTATAGTGACTGATAAATCGGATTCCGGGTCTGTGATTGATTGGCAATTGATATGAGGCAAGTTGAATTATGACTTTAGGATTTATTATTAATTGTTATTGCATATTGGGAGAAATTAGAATCATAAATTGGATTGAGGTTGTTCGATCTGGACTGGTGGCAATTAATTGCCAAACAAGTCTTAAGGTATTCAGTATATATATATAACTTAAGCCTTTGAAATTTGACGATGCTTGCCTCTCATTACGGAGAAATTGCTTTGTTCTTCTTCTTCTTGCGTGGATTTCTTGGTGATTTGGAAGAGTTTAAAGCTTGAATCAAGTAAGTTATTGCTTATTTATGTATTTAATCTTTTGATTAAACAAGAAATTTAGTGAGAAATTGTTTAGAGAATTTGAAAGTTTCGGATGATAGGGTTTTTGAGAAAATGTTGAGTTTGATTTGGGATTTTGATGAATAATAAGTTTTAGATAGTTTTGAGGTTAGAAATGAGTTCAGTATAGTGTATGAAACTAATTGGGAGTGTTTAGAATAGATTTGGATGGAGTTGAATCTGAGAAATCTGGAAATTTCTGGGTTTCGTATGCGTTTCTGGGATTGCACGCTGTGGCGAGTGATGAACACACCGCGGCGAGCCAATCCTTCTTCCAAGCCGCGAGGCTTGCAAGACAGGCCGCAGCGAATGAAATTTCGTCGCACGCTGCGGCGAGACCAGACGCACGCCGCGGCGAGCACACGTGTTTACGCCGCATCGAGAGGTGAGGCATGCGTCGCGGCAAAGGCGAAGAGAATGAGGGAGCTCGCCACGGCGAGGGCGCCTGTTTTCCGAAATTGAAAGTGATTGTTAAATTGGAAATTTGGAGGATTAGTTTCTAATGGATTGGCTATGGATCAATTGAATTTCTGAGACTAGGAATTTCAATCTGAGAGAATGAAATGAAGTGATTTTTAAGTTGATTGTTACAAGTAATGAATTTGAGATTTGATTTCAATTGAATTGTTTTCTAAGTGATTAACTGGAATTTAGAGATTAAGAATTTGAATTGATAAGATGGAATTTCGGATTTTAATTCGATGATTATGGGAATCTAGTGACAATAAATAGTGATTGTGATTTTAATTGGAAGGTGACTGCAGAGAATTGGATATTAGTCTATTGACTTATGGTAATTGGATTTTGCTATGAATTAGAGTGAAAGTGATCGAATTGGGAAAA
This sequence comes from Erythroxylum novogranatense, assembly GCA_029891385.1. Classification (NCBI taxonomy): domain Eukaryota; kingdom Viridiplantae; phylum Streptophyta; class Magnoliopsida; order Malpighiales; family Erythroxylaceae; genus Erythroxylum; species Erythroxylum novogranatense. Next base: position 57,248,742 of record CM057228.1, on the reverse strand, counting down.
TTTAGGAATGTCATAACATGTACAAGATTTCGAAGTATTTGCTATATTTGCATTTTGAATATTGGAAATTGTGCGATGAGTGATATTCGATTTTTCGATTGTTTTAAAGGCACCGATGGAGCAATTCTACGGCAGCGTCTTGAGACTTCCGTGTGTAGCTCGGAAGTGCAGGTGAGTAACCTAGTTGGTTTCTCAACCTATATGTGTTACATTTTGTGTACATATGCCATGTGGAGATACGGATGGATATGTGTGACTGTTTTGATTGATTTCGAACCATGGGTGTTCGAAATATTGGATTGAGATATGGAAGTGCAAAATGTGAATAAATGTGCATAAATGCAATAGTGAATCGAATTGTAAAAGTGTTAGTGAAATAATTGAGATATGTATATGATCGAAATACCGAACTAAAGGTCCGAAGAAATGAGATATGACTGTGAAATGTGAATGACATATGCACTCATGCATAATTAAATGATCAGATAATGATAGTTGTTGACCCGAGGCACGCCATCAGATATTTGAGGACGCCATAAAACCCATGAACACACGCCGCATAAAACTCGCAAACACCTACGGGTGGGGTGTGGGGTCCTATTATGTGAAAGGGATTAGTGCATACCCAGCGGGCTCTCCTATCCCTAATGTGAGTGGGCAGTAGTGCATACCTAGAGGGCCCTCCTACTTGCCAAAAATGTGATTACTGATTTCTGATTGCGCTCGGTCACAACAATGAAATGAAACTGAAAGTGTCACATGCATACTGCATATGTAAATGATCTAAAGTGAACTGTGTGAAAGTGAAATTGAATGCATGTGAATATATGAAAGTGTGAATATGTGATTCAGTGTGTATATGAATTATGAATGCATGAGTTGGGTGAACCATCGATGATGGTTTCTCATTGAGTTCGCAAACTCACCCAACATTGCATCTATTTTTCAGGAACTGAAGAGTACCCCGTTAGACTAACGGGAGTATGATCGTTGCTAGCAAGGCAGAGTAGCGGGTCGGGATCAGTGTCGTCACATCTGCATGAGTACAGTGTCTTGTTTGGTGGGCCCTAGCTTAATAAATGTAAAAGTGTATTGAGATTTTGGTTTCTGAATTGTGTTTAGAAATGGCATCGAGCCCAGTTGGGTCATGCCTTTCTGTTTATGTACTGATTGAGCACTGTTGAGTGCTAATTAATAACTGAAAGTGTTTTGTATCTGAAAATGTTTTTGTGATCTGTCGGGCCCAAAGTGTGTTTTGATTTCCGCGCGTTAAAACGTTTTTGGAAGAAAAATTTCATAACGAGTTTTAAATTGTGATTGACTGCTCTAGCATGCCACCCTCGCGGGTCACGGGCTCGGATGTCACTGTAGATGTCAGGTTCGGGTCTCGCGAGAGTTAGGGTGCTACATTAAGACTTTCCAACAATGTCTTAAGTGATCTTGCAAAAATGCCCTCATGTAATCTTACTACCTTAGCACTTTAATTCAATTAACCTATGTCATAAAATATTACTCACATTAACATGCTAATTACTCCAAAATAAATTAATCTATCAAGACCTCAAAATTAATTTAAATCATGTTTATTCATCATGAAATTTTTTTTGGGGCCAACAAAATATTTACCAGAGAATTTCATTTCCTACAGATAACTAAAATTTTAAAACTCACTACGCCGATCTACATAATTTCTATTTAGAGTTAAAAATTTGAAATTTTCCAAAATTTAAATGATTATTTCATTTAATACTTATGACTATATCATATAAAGCCTAATGAAATATAAGAATCATCCTTTTATGAATTGTTATTCCATTCAATACATCACATGTATAAATTTAATAATTCAATACCATCATCATCCTTTCACCAAAGGTTGATTATACTTTAATTGAACAAAGTTTTACAAGTTCTATACCATTCAAAATCAATAGGATACATATAACCTAATATTTAACTTTATAATTATCATTTTATTAAATTTAACCAATGTGACATAAAAGGATAGCCTGGCTATCCAACTTTGTATTCTTGCCACTTATTGTAAGCATAAGCCTCTTTTGTTCCAATAAATAAAAACAATTTATATAAACTTGAATAAGTTACTTTTGCTTAATAAATCTATTTCTTATCAAGCCTTAAACATTGTAGTAATGTTGAATCTAAGTTAAGTATCAAATACTTATAAACATGAATTAGAAATAGAAATGATCTCTATCATATCACGATAGGTAAGAAAAGTCATATAATCAATTTTCTTCTTTTGAAAACTATTATCATACTATAGCAAAGCCTTTAATTGTAATTCATATTTACGTTTTAACAGGCTGAATTTAATGAAATAATTCCATAAATTATTATACCTTTTAGCTCCACTCCATGCAACTATTTGCATTTTGCTATCATGATGTTGACATACATCTTACATGTCATCAAAGTTTATAATACATTAGTCAACTTAAAATGTCATTACATTTTGTCATCTATATGATTTTGACATATCTCCAAAACTTTAATACCATCCTTAATAGTAATTAATAGCAATATTTTATAATGGACATGCAACTTTTCTACCAAACTTTGATAACTCTTCTTAAACTTATCCTTTGTCTAAGAAATTAACTTCACTAACTTATTATCAACTTCTATTATCCAATTTAGTTTTAAACTTATTAGATAATATATGCTTCAACTACGAATCACATCCATAAATCATTAACTTTGATTTTTTTTTCAAAGTCTTAGCAATCTACATCTAATATGGAACTTTGTTAATTGATTTAATTAAAAATTTCTAAGGTGAGTTATTGTAAACTATTGGCAAAAACAATGGTCCTTAAATTGCTATATTTAAAAAGAAGTGGTCCTTAAATTACCACAAAAAAAGGAATGGTCCTATTTTGCCATTTGCCAATAGTTATGGAACGAAATTTGCAATAAAGTCAATAAAATATTTAGTTTTAAACAGTCCAGCTCAAGTAATTTATAAATCCGGCCAAAAAATTGGACTAAATTCCACATAATTATAAGGTATAAGATGAATTATGATAAACAATATCTAAAAGGACCAAAATCCAAAAGTATACTAGAAATTTAAAATATTTTCTAAATTAAAATGATTAATCGAGAATCTTAAACCAAGTTTAATGAGAAAATAACAAAAGTAAAAGTCATGGCAAACCTCTAAGGTTAATGTCAGTTTTGATACCATAATTTTATCATAGTTTAATTTTAAAATCATACTGATCGATTTTTTCAAATTTGGTACCATAACTTATAATTTATATCGATTTAGGTAAATTTGGTTTATATACCGTAAATGACTAACGACAGATCTTACGTGTCTGTTAACTTTTGTCTTTGGATATTAACGACCCAGACCCAAATGTACCCAAATTTTGTCTTTCTAAAATTTTACAATTTCATATAGAAAGTAAATTACGGTATGAAAACTGATATTAAACCTAACTTTTAAATATTAATATATTTAATTTTGATTCTTGAAATTAATATTAAGTGTAATATAAATTTATTATTACTATTTTACCTATTAATGTCATTACAAATATTTAGAATATATTTAAATTTATTTATTTATTCATAATTACTTGCAAGTTATTTGATTCAAGTAGATAAATTCTTCGAATAATTGATAATATACAAACAATGTAAGGAAATTATCTTTAACAAAGAGGACCGTGTACTTGAATGCAAAATATTATAAATTAATTGAAAAGCACACTTAATGAACTTTATGAAATTGTATTTGTGTAGGTGGCGGAGAAAAACTATAATTTAAAAAGTAATCTAGCAATAATAAGCATCAATTTTATTTTACTGTGGTTTTATTTGTTAAAATAATTAAGAGAAAAGGAATTACATCACCACACAACAGATAGTTTCAGATTTTATTTCTTACAGTAGACTAGCACCACTGTTCTAAAAACCCCAATTTCTTAGGCCATTTAGAATTTCTCTCTCGTGACGTCGTCATTTTTCTGACGGACCCAAACGCCAATTCTAACCCACCACTTGAAGACACCGGTGTTAAACAATCATCCTCGGCCTCAATTTTCGCTCGACAGTCATTCTACAGGTTAGTCCCTTCTAACTTTAATTTTTGAAAATTAAATATGGTATTTAAAGGGTTTTCGCATGTTTCAAGATTTTGAATAATTTCTGAAATTGGGGTTGTGTTTAGGATTTAATTTTTCTGAATCGTATGCCGTAGAATTATTTATTCTGAATCAGTTGCTAAGAGAGGTGTATATTTGTTGTTTTGATGATGAGCAATGTTTATATGGTGTTTAAGTAATTTTTTTTCCTTTTGACTTGAATTGTGGTGTTTGTTGATAAGATTTTTCTACTGACATGTTGGTTATGGGCAATAATTAGATGACATTTAAGTGCAATCACGTTTTTTTTATTCAGAATCATCGACACCCAGAATATAGAACACCAAATAGGGTTGAGTAAAACAGAGAGAGCTAAGTGATGCAAACTAACCATAGTCATGTTTAGGGCCACATGTTTAGAGGGGGATAAACTCTGAGAAACCATATAATGTGTGGATTAAGTTTATACATTAAACTAGGACCTGCAACAGGTGAAGTCATTATTGACTCGTTTATTCATGATTGTGGGGGTGTTTACAAAAACTTATATTTGATTTCTTGAAAAGCCAATTAAATAATAAAAAGAGTTTCTGAAAATGTAAGATGTTAAATAACAAGAGACAAATAATATGATCAGCTAGACACACATAAATATAATCTCTCAAGTGTTTGTAGCTTTTAGCTCACTTACAACAAGCATTAACTTCTAGAAATGAGCAAAGAATTTGAAACAAAAATTATTTCTTTTATGTTTTTATACAAAGCATATGCATAGACACATATAGTTTGTACCCTGTTCACCATCATTGCGGTCATAAATTAGTGTTAAGTGGTTGTCTTTTTGGTACTCCTGTACATTCAATATAACATCACTAGAGAATAAATCCTCTGCTTCCATCTGAAGATTCAAACATATATAATAGTCTTATAACTGTAATCATACATATTAATTTCATTTTAAAGATAATGAAATTCTTTCTAGTTTTTTAAATATGATATCTTATAATTGTATATTTTTGTAGTTCTCGGCTTTTATAAATGGATAGGGGATGGATAAAACTCAATGACTACACTTCACAAGATTATGTTAATGGAGTCAAAAATTTCATGAGATTTGCTTTAGATAATCTTGGACAAAGAAAGGATATGCCTTGTCCACGTGGAGAGTGCTTGAATTTTAATTTACAACCACATCATTTGGTGAAATTTCATTTACTCACTAATGGAATAGACATCGATTATACCGAATGGATACACCATGGAGAAACCCCAGATTCATATAGTGATGATGATAACATTCATGGTTATACGGATGAAACATTTGAGGAGGAGGAGTTGCTGCAAGATTTGATATTTGGTGTTGATAATGAAAATGCATGGGATTATTTTGATAATGTAGATATTAATCAGCCAGATGTGTTACTAGATGATGAAGTGAAAAATTTTCAAAGATTGTTAAGTGATACGCAACGCAAGTTATATCCCGGTTGCTCCAAATCATTGCTATCTTTTCTTGTTAAGTTGTTTCACATTAAAGTTTTGAACAAAATGGCTAAAAAATGTTATGATATGATTGTTAATTTATTTAAGGAATATTTACCAGATGGTGATATTATTCCTCATTCATTTTATGAAGCAAGGAAATTATTAAAAGACATCAGTTTAGGTTATGAGATTATTCATGCATGTAAAAATGATTGCATTCTCTTTTGGAAAGAGAATGAGCGTTCAAATAGTTGTCCAGTGTGCAAAGAGTCTAGATGGAAGGTCAATGATGGCAAAGGGAAGTTGATTCCTCACAAACTATTGCGCTATTTTCCACTAAAGCCAAGGTTACAAAGACTGTATATGTCAAGAAAGACGGCTTCTGATATGAGGTGGCATAACGATGGAAAAGTTGAAGAGGTTGGCACAATGATCCATCTGGCAGACTCTAAAGTTTGGAAAGATCTTAACAAACAATATCTTTGGTTTGTTGTTCAGAGAGCACGAAGAAATACTTCAACGTGAAAACCCTATTGGTTGGATGGCGATTCACAAAAAAGAATTTGCTTCATGATTCGAGAGTCGAGTAAGATTTCCAATCTTCTTTGAAATGTTGTTTTATTGGAAATTATTTTCTTAATTGTAATATTTTATAATTTGTATTGTTGTATTAAAATTAGATTCAAGAGCATCGACGTATACAATTTGTTGAAGCTACGGATGAGTTTCTTGCGCTTGCATCAGGACCTGACTATCGTATTAATAAATGTAGTGGGTGCATAGTATAAGGAGTTAAGTACCTAACAAAAAAAAGAGATTGTCGATGTGTAACACAAAATAGTGGGGTGTGTACAGAATCTATACATAAGGCAAAAATGGTTAAGTTTTACGGAGTGCTAGAAGACGTAATTGAGTTGAGTTATGTTAGTGGCTTTTACTGTGTGTTATTCAATTGTAAATGGTTTGACTTAGATCAAAATAAACCAGAAAAGATAGACAGTGAGTTTACAAGCATAAACGTGAGTAGATTATGGTATGAGAATTAACCTTATGTGTTAGCTAATCAAGTGAATCAAGTATTCTATGTGAATGATACAAAACTAGGGAATGAACCTAATGTCAGTGACGCATATCAACAAGAAAATTGTATTGATATAAAAGTTCTAGATAGTGCTCAAGAGAATGGGTTAGTAGCCCGAAATGATGAAGCTCCATTAGAGATTGAAATTGCTGAAAAAATAGTACACTCACGTATTGATGATAATGATGATGCTGAAGAAGATCTGGATGAAGAAGATGACACTTTTGATGAGTATTGGAGTAGCGAAGATGAAGCTGCATCTCAAGCTTATGATGATAGTGACTTAGATTAATGTGTAATAGGTAAGATTCAATAGTTTTTTTCTTCCACCAAATTCAATTATCTATAGTTTTTCAGTTTTTATTTTTAATATTGTTGCTTGAGTTTATTGAAATTGACAGTAACGTGATTCTTTTGCAGGTTCTTATTCATATGCACATTTTGTAGCATACACGTCGGTATGTGTGATTTTTTTCTTATGTATTTGTAGTTATTCTATTTGATTTATTTTGATCCAAGCAAAGTAAAAATTCTTTGTTTTTCTTTAATTCCTTTTTTTTCTATTATTACATGTCAACAATATTATTCTTAATACAAAACATGAACTTTGCAACATTTATGTTAACTTTAGTAATTTGTTTTGTAGCTACGCGACTTTGGATGTGATAGAGACACTATGAGTTAGGACTACTTTTTTTTCCCTAAAAAATATTTCTTGACATCTGATTTTCATTTTAGAACTTGTTCGTACATTTAAATATGTATATAGAGAATTTTGACATAGGGGAGATTAAGTCATGTTCATAGAATTATTTTTTCATGGAGTATTTAGATAAATTGGTTTATATTTTCTTTTGATTGTGTGTTTGTAATTTATGGTTTCAGTGAATACGATCATGTGTATATAATTAGAGGTATTGAAATGTTAAAACAGGAACTACTTCAAATTTGTTGTTAATAACCAATTGAAATAATTTTCTCCAACCACGTATTTATTTAGTTTCTATTGCAAAAATTTTAGCGACCTATTTGAATTATTTTTTCAATCAATTTTAGTTACTGGCAGGTATACATTAGGAACCATCCAAATTATTATTGCGACCAAGTTTTGGTAGCTAACACATACACTCTAGTGACCAACAATTAATTTTTTGTTGCTAAATTATAGTAAATATAATACAATTTGTGATGATATTAAAAATATAGTAACAAATTATTCGGTTGTTAAAAGTATATTTTTAACAATAGCATCAAGTCATCGCAACATGGTTACTAAAAGAAATTTGATACACCATTTATTGCAACCAGATAAAAATAACTGTAACCAATGACTTGGTTGTTATAAGATTATTTTTTACCAACAAAAATAATTTGGTCGCAGTATGAATAGCTATAGTAACCATTGACTTGGTTGCTATAAGATTATTTTTTACCAACAAAAATAATTTGGTCGCAGTATGAATAGCTATAGTAACCATTGACTTGGTTGCTATAAGATTATTTTTTAGCAACAAAAAATAATTTAGTTGTAATATGCATAACTATAACAACCATTCTAACATTACAATGACCATGAAATTTTACATTAGCAAGTATAAATTTGGTCACTAATAATTCTACCTTTAGTGACCAATGTTAAATGATTGTTAAAAATGCATTTTTAACGATCAAGTAATAACTTGTCACTGAGCCTTTTTAGTAACAACCCTATAGTGACCACCTGTGACCAACCCGATTGTGGTCGCTATAACTCTTAATGACCATTTTCTTACTTTTAACAACCATTAATAATAGTTGCTGAAACTAATTTTTCTTGTAGTGTCATATCAGGTTAGTTTAGTGAACTTGTTCTTTAACAAACACCAGTATGTTCGTTTAAATATCTTTATACTATAGTCTATAAAATTGACTACTGCTTTCATAAGGAAGAAATATAACATGTGATAGTTCTTTTACGCTTTATTAATGTCCTACCTCAATGAAGCAATGACCATGAACAATTTAGGGATAATACATAAATACAATATGAATCTCATAATTATGATCTTAATATAATTTCATTTTAATATATGTTTATATTATATACTTTATCTTATACATAAATTATTTAAGTAAATATGCATAAGATAAAGAATGCATTTAAATAATTATGTCACTAATACTACAACCAAACAATTAACTGTAGGGCATGAACCAATAGGTTTAAAAATACTATCATCTAAACCTAACCAAAGTGGGATTGTCTATACTCATTATTGTTTCTAGGCTTTTCCAACCTCTTTCCTTTGACAATCTTTTTCAATTATTATAAAGAAGTATATTCTTCCCAAAAAATTGCTAGAATGCAAGGTTTGTTTATTCTAAGTCCATATATTATTTTAGGTGATTGTATTAAGAATTTACAAGAAAACTTCACAAGACTTGATTGCTAAAAGATCAAGGTTCCATTTATTTTTTACTTGGTGCTCATCTCAATGTTTTATGCTAGAGGATATGAAGCTAACATAAGCTCTCTCATAGTTATTATGTTGATTTCTTTGAAATTATGCTTGCCCTTGGATTCACTAAGAAAATATCATGACCAACACAAACATAAATTTAGTTGGTGAAGATTGAAGAAACTTTGCTAGATACCCATTTCAGTTAATCTTGATTTTACCACTTAGATGCCGTTCAAAGGAATTAAGATTTTGTAAATGAAATATCACATAATTTTTTATTTCTTGTATTGTTTTGTCCCTCAATGGCTCAATATTTTTATTAATCTGTGACCATTGTTGGACCTATTTAATGCGCTTCGTGGAAAGATCGACGACAATTTGATGGAATAAAGATACGCAGGGTTTTGGATTTCTACGACACCTCTCAGAAACTTGTTTTAAGAAATCACGATGATCAAAATAAAACCAAGAAAAGAGAACAATCAACACGCCACAATTGAGAAAACAATTGATAAGTGAAAGATGATTCGAAAAATTAACAAGAACAAGAGAATAATGTTTCTCCCTAAAGCCGACGGCACTCAAACAATATGATCTAAAAATTGTAAAACCCTAAAACATAAGTATTTATACCTAGGTCAAATAATAAAAGGTTGGGCTAAAATACATGGAAGCCCAAAATAAAACGAAGTCCAAAAATTAAATAAATAGGTTTGATATCTTCTTGGGCTTAAGTGATGAAGCATTAAATAGCCCAAGTCTTCGTGTTTTCAAGCTCCAAGTGTATCCGGTCCAAGAATTTGAGACAAGTTGATCAATTTAGGCTTTGACCCAACTAGTTCTCCTCCAGTAGGCTTGGAGCTCATCATCTTCTAAAGATAAAAGTCCACATGCGCCCAAAGGGCCTCTTTAAATCTTTTGGTCCTAGCTTTGGTCATGGACCATTCTGGTATAGCTAGTTCTCTGCCTGGCCTTGCTCGATTATCCATGGTCCCGCTTACATCAGTCCCTCCCTCCTCAGGAAGATTCGTCCTCGAATCTGAATCCATATCAAAAGGAGAAAGATCAGCAACATTAAAAGTAGCGGATACATTATACTTACCTATAAGATCAATTTGTAGGCGTTGTCATTGATCCGCGCCAACACTTGAAATGGACTATCACCCCTAGGATCTAACTTGGATTTCCTTTGAGTAGGAAACCTCTCCTTCCGCAGATGCACCCAAACCCAATCATCAGGTTCAAAGGTCACTAATTTTCGTTCCTTGTTGGCTTGCTTCGCCTACACCTTGTTCCTATGCTCAATATGTTGTTTCGCCTTCTTATGTAACTCTTTGACTATCTCAGCTTTTCTCTTGCCATCTGTACTAGACAACTCATGCAAGGGTAAAGGCACCAAATCTAAAACAGTTAAAGGACTAAAACCATAGACAAGCTCAAAAGGTGAAAAATCTGTGGTAGAATGTACACTCCTATTATATGCAAATTCAATAAATGGAAAAAATTCACCCCAATTTTTCAAATTCTTACCTACGATAGCACGCAACAAGGTACCTAAGGTCCTATTAACTACCTCGGTCTGTCCATCTGTCTGTGGATAACAAGTAATAGAATAGAGCAATTTTGTACCCAACTTGCCCCACAAAACCCTCCAAAAATGACTCAAAAACTTAGCATCCCTGTCAGACATAATAGACCTAGGAATACCATGCAATCTAACAACTTCTCTGAAAAATAAGTCAGCAATATGCACAGCATCATCAGTCTTATGGCATGCAATAAAATGCGCCATCTTACTAAATCGATCATCCACAACAAAGATGCTATCAAAACCCCTCTTTGCCCTAGGCAAGCCTAAAACAAAGTCCATAGAAACATCAACCCACGGTTCAGTAGGCACAGGTAAAGGGGTATACAATCCATGAGATTTGACAGTGGATTTTGCCTGTCTACATGCAATACACCTGGCACATACACGTTCAACGTCCTTATGCATTCCAGGCCAATAAAAGTGTTCATGCAAAATATCCAAAGTCTTAGCAACCCCAAAATGACCCATTAATCCACCATTATGGGCCTCATGCACAAATAAAGCACGCGTAGAACAATTAGGCATACACAATTGATTACCTCGAAACAAATAGCCCTCATGCCTATAAAATTTCTGGAATGCAGCATGCTCACAAGCAGAATAAATAGTAGCAAAGTCAACATCTGAAGCATACAATTCCTTAAACTGCTCAAAACCTAAAAGTTTAGAACTAAGAGCAGAAAGTAGAGTGTACCTCCTAGACAATGCATCAGCTACCATATTCTCTTTCCCTTGCTTATAGTGAAGCACGTATGGGAAGGTCTCCACAAACTCCACCCAAGTAGTATGTCTCTTACTCAATTTTCCTTGTCCTTTCAAGTGCTTTAAGGACTCATGATCCGTCCGAATGACAAACTCTCTAGGTTGAAGGTAATGTCGCCACACCTCCAATGCTCTCACCACAGCATACAGTTCCTTGTCATAAGTCGGATAATTGAGTTGTGTACCACTAAGCTTTTCACTGAAATATGCAACTGGTTTATTTTCCTGCAAAAGTACAGCACCTATACCAATCCCAGATGCATCACACTCAATCTCAAAAGCTTTCTCAAAATTAGGTAAACAAAGAATAGGAGCATAATACAACTTATCTTTTAACTTTAAAAATGCAAGTTCCTGTTCCTTACCCCATGTAAACTCCTTCTCCTTCTTGACTATTTCAGTCAACGGAGCAGCAATAGTACAAAAGTCCTTCACAAACCTCCTGTAAAAACTGGCAAGTCCATGAAAACTCCTTACCTCACTAATACTCTTAGGTGTTGGCCACTCTTGAATAGCCTTCACCTTCTCACCATCAACCTCTACTCCCTGAGCACTGATTACAAACCCTAAGAATACAAGTTTATCAATGCAAAATGTACACTTCTTAAGGTTCGCATACAATTTCTCCTGTCTCAATATATTCAGGACACACCTCACATGCATGACATGCTCATCAAGATTAGTGCTATAAATCAAGATGTCATCAAAGTAAACAGCCACAAATTTACCAAGAAATGCACACAAGACCTGATTCATCAACCTCATAAAAGTGTTAGGTGCATTAGTTAAACCAAATGGCATGATTAACCACTCATACAATCCATATTTAGTTTTAAACGCAGTTTTCCACTCATCTCCTGGTTTTATTCTAATCTGGTGGTATCCACTTTTCAAATCAATCTTTGTAAAGATACATGCACCATGCAATTCATCAAACATATCATCTAACCTAGGAATAGGATGGCTATACTTTACAATGATTTTATTCACAGCTCTGCAGTCCACACACATCCTCCAGGTTCCATCTTTCTTTAGCACCAGCAATACAGGTACAGCACACGGACTCAAGCTCTCTCTCACATGTCCTTTCTCTAATAGCTCATCCACTTGCTTTTGAAGCTCATTTGTCTCCTTAGGATTCCTTCTATAAGCTGGGCGATTAGGAATCTAAGCTCCGGGAACAAAGTCTATCTGGTGCTCTATGCCTCTCAAGGGTGGCAGTCCCTTAGGTATCTCCTCAGGAAAGACATCTAAATAATCCTGTAAAAGAGATGAAAATACACTAGGCAAAGAAACAAGAGGATTAGTATCAGAAACTAAACACTCTCTATACCTAACTATCACAAGTGCTTTCTTCTCTCCAGTTTCTCTCCTCATGTCTTTTCCTCTGGCATATAAACTTACTCTTTTCTCTTTCTTTTCACTCATCTTTTCTCTCCCTGAACTTTTCTCTCCTGCACATCCCTCTTTCTTTTTCTCACCTGTGCAGTCACTCCCCATTGGGCCACACTCATTTTTCTTTTGGGCCTCTTTTTTCTTATCATTTTTCTTTATCTCACTACCCAAACCCTCCTCTCTCTGCAAAGTCTTAACCTGGTCCAGGTAAATCTCATGAGGCGATAAGGGTAACAAAGTGAAGTTCTTGCCCTTGAATTTGATTGAGTACTTGTTTTTGTATCCATCATGTGATACATGCCTATCAAACTGTCAAGGCCTCCCTAATAGCAAATGTCCTGCTTCCATAGGTATCACATCGCATAATACCTCATCCTCATACCTCCCTACAGAAAATGGTACCAGTACCTGTTTAGTCACCCTCACATCCACATTATCATTAAACCACTGTAACTTATATGGCTTCGATGTTTCCTACATATCAAGCCCAATTTCTCCACCATAGTTCGACTAGCCCCATTAGTACAACTACCTCCATCTATGATCAAGTTGCACACCTTTCCACCCACCAAACACCTTGAATGGAATAGGTTCTCCCTTTGATCCAGAATCTCATCTCTAACTCTAGCACTTAATACTCTCCTAACTACAAGTGCTTCTCCTGTGACAGCTCTTTCCACATATTCTTCATCATCATCACAAATACTATCACATGGCAAATCATCAACATCACTATCCTCAGAATCAATAACCCCGTTATCCTTCATATACATCACTTTTCTATTAGGGCATTGAGAAGCAATATGGCCAGTACCCAAACATTTAAAACATTTTATAGATGAATGTTTACTAGAAGTAGCTTGGGTATTTGAAGTACCTTTTTGTTCAGATCCCCCAATTGATTTCTTAGGTGCTTCCTTGAAGGCTACCACTTTATCCTTGTACTTCTCCTCCTTTCTAGGCCATTTTGAGTTCCATGAATAACTAGAACTTGCTCCACTCCTTACGGCCACTCTAGCCTTAAGTTGTCTCTCCACCTTCATGGCCATATTCACCATGTCCTCAATCTCCAAATAATGCTGTAACTCCACCACATTCGCTATCTCCCTATTCAATCCACTCAAGAACCTTTCCATGGTGGCCTCAGGGTCCTCCACTATATTAGCATGGATCATAGCAATCTCCATCTCCTTGTGGTAGTCCTCTACTGACTTAGACCCTTGGGTGAGTCTTTAGAGCTTTTGATGCATCTCTTGATAATGATAAGAGGGCACAAATCTCTTCCTCATACACGCCTTCATCGCTGACCAAGTATGGATGGGTCTCTCTCCATTCTTCCTCCTAGATGTCACAAGCTGATCCCACCATATTAGTGCATAATCTGTAAATTCAACAGCAGCAAGTTTTACCTTTTTCTCCTCCGAGAAGTTATGACACTCGAAGATCATATCAACCTTCCTCTCCCACTCCAAATACGCCTCAGCATCATTCCTCCCCTTGAATGCTAGGATCTGCATCTTGATGGATTTGAGATCTCCATCTCGTCTGTCGAGGGGTTCTCCTCTCCGAGCTCTCCTAGGCATGCGCTCTTCAAAGTCCTCCTCCTCCACCACCTCATCAAATTCCTCCTCTTCAGGCTCATACCGTGGTGGTTGCCGACAAGGTGGTGGTTGTTGCTGACGTACATCTGCGCGCCTGCCCTGAGGTTCCTCGCATCTCCCTTGTCTGAGCTCTTCCATTTGTCCCCTAACCTCATTTAAGGCTAGATTGAACTTCTCAAATTGTTGTTGCATGGCTCTCAAAGTGAAAGCGATGTTTGTATCTCCCCCTTGGTTGTCATCATTACTACCTTCCTGTGACATTGTAAATAAAATGATATACCTGCAAAATAAAGTTAGCGATAAACAACCTCACACACTCCCTCACGTGTTTCACTCAGGAATTTGTCACTCCCCTCATGTTTAAGTCACGGCAATGACTCCCTCTAATAAGCTCACACACTCTTGCATTTTACTACTCAAAGTTCTCTGAAATCCAAGTTACAATCAGAACCACAGTTTCAACAAATCAATGCTCCCAATGTAGCTCGAGTAACAAGAACAACAAACCCCATTCAAGTAAAAAATATGGGAACCCATATTTTTTTTCCCAGAATTTTTTTACCAGAAATATTCTCTTTTTTTTTCTTTTTTTCTCCTTTTTTTCTTCCGACTCTCTCCTTTTTTTTCAGACTTTTTTTTCTTTTTTCTTTTTTTAGTTTTTCTGACTTTTTTTCCTCCTTTTTTTCCTTCCGACTCTCTTCTCCTTTTTTTTCAAACTCCTTTATTTTTGTTTTTTTCTGACTTTTTTTTCAAACTTTTTTTTTCAGATATAAGCTGAAAGTTTTCAACAACTAACTGAAAACTCTAACTAAAAAAAACAATAAGAAAATTGAAATTCTAGGCCTAAAGTTAATTCACACCTGAATGAAAGATCCAGCGATAATTGGATGGCGATGGGCAGTGATTTCCTAAATTTTGATAGAGTTGAATAAGAATTCTCCTCCAAACTAGCTCTGATACCAAATAATGCGCTTCGCGGAAAGATCGACGACAATTTGATGGAATAAAGATACGTAGGGTTTTGATTTCTACGACACCTCTCAGAAACTTGTTCCAAGCAATCCCGATGATCAAAATAAAACCAAGAAAAGCGAACAATCAACACACCACAATTGAGAAAACAATTGATAAGTGAAAGATGATTCGAAAAAGTAACAAGATCAAGAGAATAATGTTTCTCCCTAAATCCGATGGCACTCAAACAATATGATCTAAAAATTGTAAAATCCTAAAGCATAAGTATTTATACCTAGGTCAAATAATAAAAGGTTGGGCTAAAATACATGGAAGCCCAAAATAAAACGAAGTCCAAAAATTAAATAAATAGGTTTGATATCTTCTTGGGCTTAAGTGATGAAGCATTAAATAGCCCAAGTCTTCGTGTTTTCAAGCTCCAAGTGTATCTGGTCCAAGGATTTGAGACAAGTTGATCAATTTAGGCTATTACCCAACTAGCTCTCCTCCAGTAGGCTTGGAGCTCGTCATCTTCTGAAGATAAAAGTCCACATGCGCCCAAAGAGCCTCTTTAAATCTTTTGATCCTAGCTTTGGTCATGGATCATTCTGGTATAGCTAGTTCTCTGCCTGGCCTTGCTCGATTATCCGTGGTCCCGCTTACACCACTATTATCCACTTTTCTAAGAATATCTCACTTGTAATTTACCAAGGAGAAAGATATCATTGCAAATTATTTGCAGTTGTTCTGAAGTATGTATAATATACATCTCAATTCTGTTCATTGCCAATAGCAATAGGGCAGATATTCCTTTAACAATTCAGGCTTAGTTCAAATGACATCACATGAACATGAGCAAATTGTAAACAGGAAGTGCAGTTCTTTCTACTTGTAGTAGTAATGTGAAGCTGCTTAGAGGTAATTATAGTACATAATATCTAATAATCGGTTTTTTTATGCATTCAGCAGGCTGAGTGGGTTGTTGTTCATGTTTTCCAAAAGAGTATCAAAGCCAAAAAGTTTCCTCATCAATCACGTGGATTAAACACCTATCACCTTGACTAGGCCCCAAGTAAATTATCCCTACCTGGAATGGAATCCCAAGTAAATTACCCTGTTGATGGCGAAGATTGCTTCACAATATGAGGGTTAAACTTGAATCTCAGAGGAGCTGCCACCAAATCATCCGATCATGAACCAACTAGACGTAACTTCTTTTACGATGACTAATGGAAGTTCATTATAGTGTAGAAATAATTAATTCAGATGAATCAAGAAGGTACATTGGGGGGTCGATCATTGCATGGACTTAGATAACTAATGGCCAGTGTACTAAATAATCAAGCGGAGGAGATTCAGATGAGCAACGTACGTAGAAAGTTTTATCGATATAGATTACAACAAATTGAGTATTTTTAGCTCCAAGAGCTTTTGTTTTGATATATAAGCAAGCACCCTGTTAGGTGGCAGCGATCCAAAGTTGATTAGCCTGCACTATGAGGCAGTGGACTCTCCGCCTGGTTGAGCAGTTTTATATTTCTTTCACTCTTCAAATTATAACAACTTATATGTAATTTTTTATAATTATTCATGTTTTATCTTTCTAGGGATTCTTATTGGTAGGATAGGCATTAAAACCTCTTTTGTATCTCACAAAAAGGGAAGTATTTTTGTCTCAGAAATAGTTCAATCCTATTATCTTTTGCCATGCACTCTTAAAACTATCAGCGCAATCTTGTGGGCGATTCAATTCTAGCGGATAGGATTGATTATTATCGATTCATAATTATATATTACACCTCAAGAAATAGGTCTTGACTTAAAATATAATATATGGTTAACACTACAAGAATTTCTCTTATAATTGAACTCCTTTTCACTTTGTCTCCTCAAATTTAAGAATTATCACAATTCCTGATCTTATATTTAATTATGGATTTCAAAAGCCACCTTACTATCAATGCTAGTTTAAGTATTCAAGGATGGTAATGGACTGGCCCATTAGTCCAAATTCAGGTGTTTTCAATTCGTCGACTTAGGCTCAGTCATTTTGTTTAGAAGAGTTAAACCTCAAGTAGACCGGAGCCTGAACAATCCCGGTTTGGATCTAATTAAAAAAAATGCATTTTACACTTTTAATTTTAAAAAAAGTTATTTTAAAAAAATTTGTGGGGTTGGCCCATGGACCAAACCATTGTCATCCCTACAAGCATTTATGAAAATTAGCAGTTTAAAATAAAACAATTCCCTATATGACATTATTGCATGGTAATCCAAGTGTATTTCCTAAGTGGCATCTACTTGACATGTAAATTGTCATGTGTGTTATTTGATCTGAATGCAATATCCATTACAACAAAAGGGACCTTTATACCTTGAAAAATAGCTTCATTAAATCCTTCCAATTCTATAACAAAGTTGTTAAATGGAATCATTCTCTTAAAAGCTCTGTAGATTGCTTATATAAGAATAGGTGAATGATTATGGAATCTTAGTTCCATAAAACGTGCCCCACTCTCAATGAATCTTGACAACTATTCATTATTAACTAGGACTCTATCCGGTTTCTTGCTTATTAATCATCTGAAACTTTGCTTATTACTCTATTAACAAAGCCATCCTTTAAACCTCATATTTGTATAGACTAACGGCTCCCTATCCTAACCTTTATCCACATACCTTATCTAGCTTAACGTTAACCACTGTTGTATCCTATTTAAGGTTCTACCGACCAATTCTACCTTATGTACATATCTATTTTATCTCCACCTTTCTCTCAATCAATATTAGTTACTGCCATCTTTTTTAACACACGTCTCTAAAATCTTCCGTATGGTTTCTGTCACTCACATTTCCTTCAGCTTTAGATATGTAAATGCTGCTATTGAAGTACCCAACGATAATCCAAGGATCCTGGATTGTTGCTTGTAAGCTTGAGATGCTTCCCCACAATAGTTTCCTTTGGAAATTGTAGTTAGCCATACACAGGGGTAACTGCTATCTTGATGTTCTCCTGGATAAACTCAAAACTGTTGGGTGAACCAATTAATCACCTAGTCTAAATTACTTACCCTTACTGTACTGCTATCATAGGCTATGATTATTCGACCGCAATGATAGTCTCTTTACTGTTGAGAGGGTTTTCTCCTACATCTTCTTAAGCTACTGACTCATCCATTGCTGGCTCAGTAAGCCCTTGGTTCTCACCAAATCTTCTTAAGCTACTGACTCCATTGCTGGCTCAATAATCATCTCAATAATCCCTTTCTCCTATCAAAGTTCCTCTCCTTTCCTCCTCATTAGCCCTGTTTCTTTGACCATCTCCTTTTCATTGCTCCTCTCTCCCAAACAATTCTTTGAAATAACCTCTTATCAAATTTTCTGCCTGTTGGCCTCCACTGTTTCCCCCTGCTAATTTAAGGAAGGTTTCTATGATGCTATACTATTTCAAACATTGTATAAATCCTTGCATACTCCACCCCCTTCTTTTTGCAGTGGTTTCGTTACTTATGAAAACTTGCAACATTAGTTGACCAATATTCCAAAGCCACGTTATGTAAATTTATCCAAATTGGAACACTCCAATTTGCCATTTTTCAGGCTTATCCCTGGTTTCCATTGGGGGTTAAAAAAAAAAAAACTCGTCGCTATACTCGATTTCAGCTTGCAAAGCAACGAATATGGTTCTAAGAATGCAGTTTTCAAAAGAAGTACAAAAGCAGAGGGCGAATAGAGGACAGACGCCAGACAAAATGAACAAAATTGCAGGAAAAACAAACTATTGTTGAAACGAACAATTTCGGTGTAAAAAAGGCACAAGAAATATGGCTCTAGTAACTTTTTTGATGTATCAAAAAGAAAATTGGTCTAGCAGTGGCCTTAGCATATAATTTTATGGTTCATGGTCTACTTCAAATCTGAATCGTGATAAACAAAAGATAAACTAGATTACAACTCGTAACTACTTTGTAACAGAAATGCCCTTCACACATCTAAAACTCAGGGTTTCTAATTCAGCAGCGTGAAAAAGTTCTCTATTTCACATAGACCAAAAACATTTAAAAAAAAAAATTGGTGTGCCAAAGCTTCATGAACAACAACGAAGAGACCTGAACCTGAGTGGGACTTCCGTGCCCCAAAAGCCAAGCAAAGAACACTAGTAATATCTGCAAGAAATAGAAACGAACATTTGTGTGGAATTAATATTTAGCCAGCAACAGAACCTAACGTGTAACTAGAACGACCATATGAGCTAATACTGGCACAACCTTTGCACTGCACTGCAGTTTACATGCTTAATAGAAAGAAGTGAAAAACCAAACTGCATGACAGTTCACGAGAACACCAGTACCTCCATCTTGACCATTCTTAGCCTGCTTGGTTAGTGCACCTTTTCCTTCTTAATTTGTTATTTTCATTTTCATAAAACATTTCAAAGAAAAACCCCATGGAAGCTTAATCAGATAATGCAAGTTAATACACTTCCCCAGAAAAACTAACAAATTAGTAGTTGGTCAAAGAGGTTCAATTTTTCAAATAAACTGCTCATTTGCAGAAGGTATCAAAGCTTGCTCTATAAAGGCGATGCATGAAAGTAATAATTGCATTTATATGATTATCAAGCATACCTCAAATATTTTCTAAAAGAAAAGGAGGAAGTAGATAACCTCATGGCATGTTACTTTTCCGGATGCCCCCGTTTAGCCTTGCGACGTGGGTGGTTATTAGCATTTCGTGTGGGTTTCTTTGCCTTTTTGCTGGACCAGAAGAAAACCATACAAAAGAAAGCATGAATGAAAACACATATTTTGTGGAAGATAGCTTTCGTAAAAAGTGGAAGGAATTTCTCATTAAATTTGATAATTCCTAGGAATACTGACCAGAAAATAGCTGAACACATTCTAGACAAAATGATGACAGGTAACGCTAATAAAGCAGACGCCTGTAGAATTCAAAAATCAAAATGTTAAAAATTCTATAAGATATATGTTAGTGTCCGTACAAGTAAATGGTCAAATAGACGACAAAGTAAACCTACCACAAACCAAACCAACTCTTTAGTTGCAAATGCTCTTGTAAGCTCGTGTCTTTTCAGTGTTTCTTGAACAGTACCTTGCATCTTAGCCAAAATTGTAGATGATAAGGTCTTTAGCATGCAAAGTAAAGTTCTTCAAATACAGAATTCAGATTACTTCTCATAAATGCAAACAAACAAAGAAAACAATTCAAGTTATCAATATTCAAGCATCACAGCAATGACATGAACCAGAATTGATACCTGATGGTGGTACATGGTTGCAGATTCTAGAAATTTTCCATAAGCACGAATTGCCTCTTTTGTGTAGGGCTTCAATGCCACCCTAACCTTATCAACGTGAGGTTTTGTCACTGTGGCAACCTGATCAATGTATGGCTTACTAAACTTTTTAGCTTCCTGTAATAATATAAGCTTTTCAGAAGAATATTAAACAACCAATGAAAAAGTGCAGAACATTACAACAGTCAGATTACCTGAAAGTAAGGATCAACTACTTCGTGTGCTCTAATAACATGAGGAGTTATGGCAGTTTTTGAGGCCTTGTATGCTTCAAATGTTTTTGTTTTAAGTGAATGCACATGTGGCTTAACATGAGTTGATACCACCAGCCATTGCTCCTTTGCAGCAGGGATCCATCTCTTCAGAAAAAGAACAAAGATCAAATAGAAGCAGTTTTCCAAAAATTTTAGAGCATTAAGCAAGATAACAATGATCAATTTGAAACCAAAATGTGTGGATAGAAATCCTGCTGTACTAATAGTCCAGAACCATCAAGACTATCCCCCTTCAATATATTTGGGCTTAAATCTCTACCCAGTTGCATGAAAAAGAGTACGTAGATATGTAGATAGCCATATAAAAATAGGCCTTACCTTTTAATAAAGTAACTAAGCCACATAACATGAATCAGGGAAAGGAGAAAGAGAACTTACACTATTGATTGTTTCCACATGTGGCTCAGCCCACTTTTCAGCTTGGGCCTTCTTCTCCAGGGCCTAAAACAAATTCAAACACAGTGCTTTTACTACTAAATCACTTTTATGGCTAGAAGAGAAAGGTGTGATCCAGAACATCTAGCATTCATCATACATCCATGCTCTAGAAGTAAAGAGAGTCTCTAGGAGGAGCCACTGAAAAAGAACAGAAAGAAAATACCTTTTGCATCACCAACTCCATGGCAGGTTTTCCATGCTTATGCCAATGTACCTGTGCTGAAGACTGCAAAATTAATATGGTCAATAAAACAAGATTTTTTGTTTGAGAAAAGATACCAATTTTCCTAATCATATTACCTGCAAGTAAACAAGTCTGACAGCAAGCCAAGGTGGGAGCCATGCACCATGAACCTGCAATATAACAATACTGAATCGGAACCTAATATCTAATCTGTTAATTAGTCAAGAAAAAGATAACCATGATATCTGATCTTTTGTTGAATCTCAACCAATCTGTTACCCACAGTTATATAAATAAAAGGGGGCACAATGAAGGACAAATCCTATGAAACTCATTAAGAGCAATACAAGAAGCAAAGCATATGAAACGTCCTTAGATGAAGCCACAGCCTCAATTATCAAGGCTAAACTGGAAGTTCTGGATTTCATTTGATGTCTTAAGAAAGCTTGATTTGTTGTCAAGGGTGTCAAATCCAACTTTTAATTCAATATAGAGTTACAATGCAATAAACGGTCCAAATTGCTTAAGTGTACGATTGAGTTGCCTACTCAATCTATTAGCTATAAAATACCAACTCTATGTGTATCCCTAGCTCTATGTGTGATTTGTATACTTCCTTTGTATTTTCATTTATGATCCAGATCTTTCAGCATGCTAGACCATAGCTAAAAAAAGAAATATAAAAAACATATATGAGAACTGCTTCAGAATGAAATACATAAAATAATTACCTCCATTAACTCTTTAGTTTTTGAAGTAGCCTCAAACTTTGCCTTCATCATTTCTTCCTAAAGAAGCAGATGATCAAAATAAAAATAAAAATAAAAATCTGCATCTGAGAACCATAAATCTCAGAATCAGTGTAAAATGATGCTTGCAAGTTAACAAATACCTCAGCATCCTTAAGAGCACGCTCCGTTTTACGAAGTTTGCTCTTCTGTTCCTCGTTAGTCTCTTGAAGCTGTAAAAAGTACATAATCACATCATTACATGTCTTCTACGTACCACATTGTTCAATCATTATAAACAAGAAAAAATAGAAATGCACACGACCTAGCCTGAGCAGAATGTAGTACTGCCAAAAGAAATCAATCACTAAGTCGTAATATTGAAAAAATCAGAAAAGAAGACATGAACACAGCCCAAGCGCAAAGTTAAAAGGTTCATTTGCCTTGGGGTTCACCAATTACACGCTACATCATAAATGGTCAACATGTAATTTGAAAAGTCCTGTCACGAATCCATCAACTGATGGCAGATATACTTGATCAGGAAAATTATAATGATAGAAACTAAAAGAAATTAATTTTAGTCCTCCCTAATTTCTAGTAGGGTATTGGGCTTACCCTGTCAATTTTTAAGAGCAATATATCTACTTTCTTCTCGGCTGCAAGAATCCGGGATTCCAGTGCTTCTTTCTCCCTTTGATGTGTTTCCACTTCCTTTTTAAGTTTATCAATCTGCATGGAGAAGTGGCATCAGAAAGCTGCATAGTTCTTCCAAAATCGAAAGATCACCATGCTAGATGTGTCATAACCTGCTTCTCTAGTTCACCAGCCCTGGCATGTGCTTTTCCAACTTGCTCTGCAGCATCTAGCTTCCCCTTTTTCTGCTTCATAACAGGAACCGACATCATTTCATGTTTAATATGAAAGTTGAGACAAGGCTCTTCACACATGCAAATTCAAATACCAGACCTGTAGTAATGAGACCTCATCTTGCAAGGATGCAATGGTATCCAACTTATCTTGAATGATTTTCTCTTTCTGTGTTATGGCCTCATCTTTGCTTTTCAGTTCTTTGGCTTTGTTATCAATGATGGATTCTTCATCACACAAACAATACCAAACACATGATAAAATCAGTGGCCTTTCCCACAAAATAAAATTAAATGGGTAATCAGTGTATAATTCAAGTAAAAGTGAGGGTAAATCCATAAGGCAGGATCAGTGTCCACCAACAGATCAGATATGAGTTTCTCTGCTCTATCAAAAGCAAATGCTTTCTTGATATAGTACTTAGTTGACTAACAATAAGTTGCTCAACATAAGCACTAAACTGACGAATTTACAGAATTCAACTTCAGATTAATGCAATTCAATCTGTAACACATTAAACAGGAACAGATATTCAATTTCGGATTCATAAACTACATATTAACAACGACCAAGCTAGAAGCATACGTTTGGGATCAATAAATACAGTTGCAGCAACATTAAGAAGTATAATGTGGAAAACTTTAAACTTTGCTTGAGCAACTCAATTTTCAATGCCCCATAAGTCCAATCTAAAGTTGAAACGCAGAACAAAAAAAGAGAAATTCAAGGTTTGGATAACTTTCTAAGTCAAGGGCGAACTAATTTAGCAAAACAGAAAGTAAAAAGAGCAAAGTTGAGAAAATTAACCTAGGACATGGATCTTAGACTTGAGTTGCTCAAGTTCGCTCTTCAAGACCGAGGTATCGACGCCGTCAGGAACACCGACTTGCAAAGCCGGTTCATCGTGAGAGCCGTCAACAGCAACGCCAGCCCTCACGACAGTTAAAATTAGCGCAAGAAGGAGAGAGAAGACCGCGAGCTTCGAGGCCGCCATGGAAAGCACCGAAACTCTCAAAGCGGCAGAAAGAGAAAGAAAGAAAGAGAGGGGTGTACGATCTTACTTGAGTACGATATTTTTTTCTGATTCAGGACGTGGAAGGGAAGTGGGTGATTATTCGTTTTTTTTCAATACATATAGATTTGATCTCGGGAGATACAGATACAGACACGTGTCTAGATGATGTAATGGGACAGGGACAGGGACTAGGACTAGGACTAGGTGTGGAGTGGACAGACAGCAGTTTTGCAGAGATTGGTGCACAACACGAGACGGGTAGGGTTGGTGGTCTGGTTTGGCAGTAAGAAACGTAGAAAATGGAATTTGATATTAGTAAAATAATTAGAGGACAGGTGGCTTGACCAGGACACACTTATTCTAACGAATACACCGTCACATTTTCCAGAATAACCTTCTCGGTTGAACGGAACCGCAAGCTAAAACTGAAAAAATATGCTTACTTTTGGTGTTTGTAGTGGACTGGAATCGCTATAATCAAAAGCTGGAATTGCTTTCTTTCTTTCCTTTTAAAAATTAATTGAAGATAGAAATAACAAAGGGGGAAGACAAGACATGATAGCTTCTTACTTTTTTTTTTAATTAGGTATTCTGGTTTAGTCAGATTAATTCTAAGCCCTTATGATTCCATCCTAAGAGCTTAGAGGATGTAAATCTTGAATTCCAAGATCCCTTACTAACTCGGGGATCTCATCAATGATGATTGATTCTTACCCCCTGCTTAACATCGAGTTCCCATCGTACATTTTCTTAGTAAATCTAACTCTCATATCGCTACTAGGTGGTGCTGCTCAGAATTGATCCGATCGAAGTTTTTGTTCGAGGAAGTAGAGATCATCAATAGGAACATTCTTATTTTTCCTCCTTTGACGTAACTCGAACTCAAGACCTCTTTATTAAATGAGAGACTTAAGTGAGAAATCTGAACTAATTGGTCCAACCTTTTTCTGATAGAGGGGGGAAGATGTGTTTCATCAATTCATGAAATTCACTTAGAGTAAATTAGTTCGAGAAGAATATCTCTGAAACTTGAGTGTATGTGCTTCACTGACATTATGTATAAGGGAGATTCTCATTATAATCCAACTTTCTACTCGCAAAAGTTTTATCACACCTTTAGTCATGATTTTTCACTTAAAAAGTTATAGTATTCTCCTTTTATTTCGTTACTTATTTTTCATAGTGTTTTAAGTGCCCATTTTAGTAATACAAAGACGAAAAATCATAGCTTCAATATTATTGCATTTTTTTTATACAGTAGTATTATATCTTTATTTTAAAGAAGTCATTTTCTTGTGTGATTTAAGAAGGATTCGATCACTCATGACAATAACATGCTCAAACTGGCATAAATCTATTCATGCTGGAAACCAATGATGGATGATTATTTGTATTGTAAAGACTTATACGAGCCAATTACTAATTCTAGTAATGTTCAAATATGAGTAAGCTTGAGTCAATAATTTAGAAGAAGACGCTATGAAATAAGGCTCATCTAGTGAGACGACTGGTTAAGTTAGAATACAAAGATGACCAAAATACTAGCGAGTTAACATCACAAGAATGCTGTGATGAAAGTGCTTCAAATGAATTTATACGCAGGGCAAAATTTAAGATAACAGTTAAATAAAAAATAATTTGAAAATGTAATCAGATAATCATCAGTTGGGAGAAGAGCTAAGATGAAATAACTTTCTTCAGATAAGATAAAATAATTTACAATGTTTTCAAGAAGGATTAGTCAATTCAGATACTCCAAGAAGAATTATGGAATTGGTAAGTGAAATTTAATCGGAGTTGAAATGACATCAACCGAATCGCTTTAAATAAAGAAGAACAAGAACATGCTCAAAGAAGCAAAAATACGCTCAAGTAGTAAGACGTTGAAAAGCAGATTTAAAGAAGAAGAACGACGAAAGTTCAAAAGTAGATGAAAGCAAAAGCGGTTGTTATAATCGATAGATAATCTAGTGGAAAATCTTCAACAAAGAGCGACGCAGTATAAAATGACGCAGACGCGAATACTAAAGCGAGACGCAGATGCAAATAGTAAAAGCAGACGAAGACGTGAATAACAGACGCAGGAGAAGAATCAAAAGCGATCAAGAGTCGATTCGAGTTAGTTAGGAAGTCAACCGATTAACTGTTTCAGAAGATTCAAGAAAGAAGAATCAAGAAGCGCTTGAAAGCATTGAGTGTGGAAAAATGGTGGAAAGAATCGAATCAAGCGAGAGACGCAAAAATAAGATTCAAAGCCCGCTTGAGTATGAAGATTGTGTACAAAAAGAAGCGATTCTAAGAAAATAGCAAAGACTTGAATGAAGAATGTTGTTATATCGACAGATAATCTAATGGAAAGATTGTAATAATGTTGATCTTTCTTGTAGTCATTCATAATGTGTGAATCAGCTTTTGGGTAAGAGCTATTGAAAAGAGAGGAACTTCAATGAAGACGAAGTTGAACAGAGAGGAGTTGGCATTCTCTTTCCTTGTACATATATTTTTTCATGTCGAAGGAACTCCTCTCAAAAAACAGAGGTTTGAGGATTATCGTGAGGAATCATCTAGTTTAAGACATATCGCTTTGTAAAGTTTTATGCTCTAACTTTTGTGCTTTATGTCTTACTTGAGTCTCGCATTTTAATTTTCAATATCTCAATTTGGTCGTTTCACTTCTATCGCCTCGCTTCTTAATTGGGAGGTGATTTGTTTATTCTATCGTCCCCGCTTGTTAATTCGGACGTGATTTGCTCGTTGGTTTTCCATCGCTCCGCTTTTTCTTTTCTAACACACGAACTTGACAAGACAGAGGAAGCAGAGAAAAGCAGATGGAGTTGAGAAAGTGATTTAACTTAAAATAGATGGAATTGAAAAAGTAGACGAAGTTATAAATATGATTTGAGATGAAAAAGTGTACGAAGTTAAAAATATACACGAGTTGAAAAAGTAGACGAAGTTAACAATACATGATTTTACAATAAGAAAATTAGACGAAGATATAAAGATGCATTTAAAAGCGATGAAGCACAAAAGGAGGAATCGTAAAAGCGGGCGGAAGTTCAATTTTCTTCGAGAGAAGTAATGAGATTTGACGAAATACATCAAATTTGCTATAAAACATAATGGATAATTGGAGTAGAAGCATTCATCTAAATTGAACTTGAACAAGGCAACATCCCGTAATCTAATTAGCATGGAGAATACAAACGCCGACGAAGACATAAAGATGCATTTAGAAGCGGGCGATACGAACACAAATGTATCGCGAAGCACAAAAGGCATTTAATGAGAAAAGCGGGCCAAGCTCAATTTTCTTGTCGAGAAGTAACGAGCTTTGACGAACTACATCGATTTGCTATAAAACATTATGGGCACTTGAGTAGGAAACTCGAATTCGTAATAGAATTGACCACGATATTAGGAAAACAATGGAGGACGCGACTTCGTGATTTCAGATTTGGATGTTAATGTAAATTGAACTTGAACATGATGTCGAGGAACCGAAACGAGACGGAGGCAAGCGATTCGATATTATGCTATCTATTATTACAATTCTTCAAAGTAAATTACACGTTAATATATCGAGCAATAATATGATCAAGATGCACAAGAAGGCGTGTTGAATTGTGATAAACTTATCGTTAACCCTTTAGAGATATGACTTGTTCTCTCAAACACTTATCGTAAGTCAATGTGTAACTAGTTTAAAACTTGTTAATATGAAAAGTACGATTTAGATAAAGTAAGGGTTAGAGAGAAACACAGAATTGATTCCGCCTCGATTTTTGTATCGGCTACTTTTACTGCCTAAGGCTTCCACCCGCTTTTGTAAATGCTTCATCGCTTTTAGAAAAAGCTTCGCCTGCTTTTTGCTTAGCTTCATACCGCTTAAGTAAAAGCTTCCGCCTGCTTTTTTGCTTAGCTTATTCCGTTTTTCTTTTAGCTTCATTCATCTTTTCGTAAAATGGTTCCGCTCGCTTTTCTTTTAGCTTCCTCTTTTTTCGTAAAGTGCTTCCGTCTGCTTTTCTTTTTTAGCTTCCGTCTGTCTTTCGTAAAGTGCTTCCGTCTGCTTTTCTTTTAGCTTTCGTCTGTTTTTCGTAAAATATTTCCGTCTGCTTTTCTTTTAGCTTCCGTCTGCTTTTCTTCCTTTCAGCTGATTTTTCTCATGCGTACTACTTTTCATTTGTATATTTCTTTTGTTGATAGTTCTCTTTGTTTGTCATCAAAATTATTTAATACGTGAAGTCTGGTTTGACTGAACATTCTCCCCCTTTTTGATGATAACAAATACTTGTGAATTAGAGAAATATGAAAAGTATCAAAATATACAGAAGTATTAAGAGATCATAAATAACTTCTGCTTTTTACAAAATATTCGCTTCGGCCTTTTCCTTTCAGCTGATTCTTCTTCGATTCTTCCTTCTCCCCTATTTGTTATTAATCAAAAATCTATTTCCCAATCGCTTCATCAACTTTTTCAGCATCTTCTTAATTTTCTTCATATCCTTATCAAGTTTCGAACTTGCTTCTTTAAAGTTGATGATTCAAATTTGCGATGAGGATTCTGCCTCAACAACTTGCTTTTCAACAATAGCAACTGTTGTCAGATAAGCTTCCTCTTTTGAGACATTTGATTCAATGATTTGTAGGAGAGGTGGAGGAACATATACAACTTGTTCAGAATATCAAGATCAAAGGGATCACGATATCGTGAATGGTGCTTCCAAACCATGGCATAGCTTCAGAATTGAGTTGATCTCCACAGAGGTCGATTTCGCAGAATGTTACGTAAAATAGTATAACAACATTCTCGAGTTGCCAATCGAGTGAGCAATATTGACCTTTCTCGATAGTGCCTCCTCGTGGATCATCTGTTGTAGCCTCGCCATGGCTTGATCCGGATCTTGATAAACGCAGATAGAGGTACCACTTTTTTCTTTTCACATGCTTCATTAATCGCCACCGCTTCGCAATCGATCGAAGTCATGTCATCCAAGACCGGCGTGGTTGAACTTTCACTTCATTTTCTCATAGTTGAGTTCAAAAATTTGGTGGTTGTAAATCGGTACCACCTTGATCACCAGATCGTCCAAGATTGGATAAGAAGTGAGACGCTCTCCAAATGGCTCTGTGGATATGGTTCTTTTGTAACTCTTCGAGTTGATCATAAAAGTTTTTGTAGCCCTATCTAATGGATGTAAAATGCCATTATCATATTCAACTGATTTGAAGAAGGCTTTGACAAATCTTTTGGTTTGTCTCGGATGATAACAGATTTGGTCTTCTTCTCCTCTCAGAATAACCAATCTATGTTCCCAACTTTCTCTTGAAAGGTTAAATACTTGGATGGAACATTGGTCATTACATTCACAACTTTTTAGTAGCCTTCGTCCCATAACATGTGTAGCAACTTGTTTATGGACAATTGAAGACCTAAAAGTAGTAGAAACTACTTCTTCAAAAATGTATTATTAAGGACATCAGAGAATCCTTAATATTACCCGTAATAACTTCCACACTATCTTCATGAGTAGCTTCCACATTAGCTTCAAAATCAACGATATCAACAATAGATCGTTTCTAGCCTTGCATTCTTAGACTCTGTCTCTGTTGTTGAAGTTTCTTCTTTCTTGCACTCATCTTCTTTAACCTCGGTGACCTTTTAGATTGCATTTTCTCTTCTCGGGTTCTTCTTTCTTTTCTTCCACTTCCTTGAGATTGAGTTTCGAATCTTTCAAGGATTGATGATGTGACTTTGTAGCTTTTGATCTCCGCCTTGATAATGCTTTGAATGGCTTGATTGTGTGGATTGAGTGGCTTTTTTTGTCGCATGCTTCAGCTCTGGGTGACCTTTTGCTTGCTTTGGAATGTCACTCGTGAGAGGTTCCCTTTACGCTTTAAGTTACCCGATTCAAAGAATCGAACACTTCTCGACTTTGGTTCCCGAGAATGTGATGTTGTTCCCTTCATAGAGGATTTCTTCAGATTGGCTCCCCCTCGCTTGTTGGTTTTCTTGGTGCTTCGCCCTTTTCTATCTGAAAATCTCGCACCCATTTTGGCAATCGATGTTGAATCTATGTAGCTTCTAATGTATACCTTCCGTCGAACTCCCCAATCCAACTGATGCCGCCTTCTAAATATTCTTGTCAACAACATCCCATACGGAAGGTGTTCAGATCCTTTATTGATTTTACCATATAGTTAAAATCGAAATGGTAAATCTATTGGTTGATGATTCGGAAGATGAAGGATACATTGTTCATCCAGGTAGTGACTGATGTCGTGAACCTATTCTAGGTAACACACACCTGAAAGAACCGCGAACAATACCTTGCGCTTTGGTACCACCAAGAGGCTCTCCTTTCATTGGGTTGTTACGCCCATAAAGTTGACGAGTAACTTCATCTTCGCTCATCTTCAACTTAGTCATCCATTTCACCATGTTAAAAGGTTGAACTCCACTCCTGACATTCAAAGGACTTTCTCCACTAACTCCTTCACATTATAACAGGTGTGTTTCTACATATGACACGATTAGATCGTCCATTTGCTTTAGTATTCTTCCGTAACTCATAAACTTCTTTGAGATAGACTTGATCTCGTATTTGAAAGAAGTTTCTCCAACTCGCCGCTATTATCTCCGGCTCTATATCCATTTGTTCCTTTCTTAGTTCTTCAAGTTTACCAATCTTCCCGCTTGTTCTGGATCAACTCGCAAAATAGGCTTGACATTCATCTTCTGATTCGATTGAGTAGAACTTGGTTGAAAAGATTTCGAGAGATTTCAGAGAAGCGCAATTTCTCGATTCGGTAGAAATCCCAAAAGTCGGGCTTGAGGGATTTTATGGCAAATTCTAGAACGATTGTACTTCTCGATGATCCGACACCTTTTTCCTCTTAAATTTTTCCTCAGGAAAGAAGTTTTAAGTCTGAAACCGCCTAACGCTGTTAATTCCACCGCTCCACTGCTCTTGTCTTTAAAAAGAAAACCGGATGAATGGTCCGTTAACTCCTCCGTCTCGTCATGCTTGTCTTTATAAAAAACAGATGGATGGTCCTTTAACTCCTCCGTCATGCATCTTATATCTTTATGAAAACCGATGGATGGTCCGTTAACATCATCATATTGAGGTTGCGTCGATTTCTTTAAAGCGATCTTCACTTAGTCGGGTCTTCAACTGCTTTCTTGAATATGTGCTTCTTGAATCTTGAAAGAAACGGTTATTCAGATTTAGTCCGAATTCAACTAAAACTTATGTTTCTTTGTTCAATCGATTTTTGTATCGGCCGCTTTCTTCCGTCTCGCTTTTCACTTGTAAAGCTTCCGCTTTCTTTTATGAAGCTTCCGCTTTTTTTCTTATAAAGCTTAATCGCTTTTGTTGTAAAGCTTCATCGGTGTTTGCTTCATTGATTTTTAACTTCTGGCTTTTTGCTTCACTGATTTTTCTCTTTCAATTTTTTTTTTACTCACGATTTTTCTCGTTCAAATTTTTTTTCTTCTGATTTTCTCCTTCATTTGTTTGTTACTTCTCTCAAGGCCCATCTACTTTTCATTTGTTCATGCGTCATCTACTTTTCATTGTATATTTCTCTTTGTTTGTCATCAAAATTATTAAATACGTGAAGTGTGGTTTGACTTAACAATCTCCCCTTTTGATGATAACAAATATTTTGATATAATAGAGAATATGAAAAGTTTCAAATATACGTAAGTATGAGTAAATAAAAAAAACTTCGCTTTCATCTTTCGTTCGCTTTTTCCTTCCAAATTGATTCTTCCTCATTCTTCCTTCTCCGCTATTTGTTATTAATCAAAATTATTTCCTAATCGCTTCACCAACTTTTTCAAAGATCTTCTTAACCTTCTTCATATCCTTATCAAGTTTCGAACTTGTTTGTTTAGAGTCGACGATTCACCGCAATGAGGATTCGTCTCAACACTTTGTTTTCAACAACAAAGAATCGTTGTCAGATAAGCTTCCACGCTTGAGACATGTGTTTCAATAATTTGTAGGAGAGGCGGAGGAACATATACACTTCGATCAGAATATCAAGATCATAGGAGTCAAGTATACGAGATATGTACTTCCAAGCCAAGGCATAGCTTGCGATTGAGTTGATCTCCACAGAGGTCGATTTTGCGTAATGTTGCGTAAAACAATAGAAGAACATTTTAACTTGCCAATGAGAAAAGAACAATCTGAATTCTTTCGATAGTACCTCCTCGTGGATCATCTGCAGAGCCTTAGTTTGGCTTGTTCTGGATCTTGATAAATGCAGATAGAACTTCGACTTCTTTTCTTCACATGCTTCATCAATCAATTGCCGCTTCGCAATCTGATCCAAAGTCATGTCATCCAAAATCGGTTCGGTTGAACTTTCGACCAGTTTCTCTTCACGCTGCTCCACAAAATTTGGTGGTTGTAAATCGTACCACCTTGATTATCAGATCGCCCAAGATTGGATAAGAAGTCGACGCTCTCCAAATGGTTCGTGGATATGGTTCTCTTGCAACTCTTTTCGCTTGATCATAGAAATTTTGTAACCCCTATCCAATGATGTAGAATGTCAGAATCAAATTCAAGTGATTTGAAGAAGGCTTTCACAAATCTCTTTGGTTTGTCTCGGATGATGAGAGATTTGGTCTTCTTCTCCTCTCAGAATAACCAATCTGTGTTCCCAACTTTCTCTTTGAAAAGTTAAAGATTAGGATGGAACACTAGTCATCACACTTACTACTTTCGAGTAACCTTTTGTCTCATAACATGTGTAGCAATTTGTTTGTGGACAATGAAGACCGAAAAGTAGTAGAAACTACTTCTTCAAAATTGGATTGTCAAGGACAAGTGTGAGTATCCTTGAGATTACCAAGAATAACTTCGACATTAACTTCAGAATATCACCAGATCATCAATGTACATTTGTTTAGTATCAACAATGCCTTTTTCGTGTCTTGCCTTCTTAGACTTTGGTTTTGTTGTTGACTTCCTTCCTTTCTGACTCATTTTCTTTCGCCTTGGTGACCTTTTAGGTTGCGTTTTCATCTTTCCAGTTCTTCTTTCCTTTTCCTCCGACTCCTCGAGATCGAAGTTTCAATCATTTTCAAGGATTGATGATGGGGACTTTGTAGCTCTTGATCCTTGTAGTTGAGAATGCTCGATTGGCTTGAGTCTTTGATTTATCGCTTCTTTCTCGCTTCGAGTTTTCGCCTGGGTAACCTTCTTGCTTTCTTTGAATGTCACTTTCGGTAGAGGTTCCCTTTACGCTTCAAGTCACCGATTCAAAAATCGAACACCTCTCGACTTTGATTCCTGAATGTGAACTTCTTGCTTCCTTCATAGAGATCGCTTCAGATACGCCGGCCTCAATCGTTGCTTTCTTGGCGATTTCGCTTCCTTTTCTCGTCTCAAAGTCTCAGACCCATTTTCGCAATTGATGTTGAATCGATGTAGCTTCTAATAGATATCTTCTGTCTAACTGCCCAATCCAATCTGATGCCAGATTCTCTGAACACTCTTGTCAACAGCATCCCATACGGACTAGTGTTTGTATCCTTTATTGATTTTACCATGTACTGAAAAATCAAAAATGGTAAATCTATTGGGTGATGATTCAGAAGATGAAAAATACATTGTTCATCCAGGGTAGTGACTTGATGTCGTGAACCTAATCTAGGTAACACACAATCCGTAGTAACCGCCAACAATACCCTTGCTTTTGGTACCAGCCAAGAGGCTCTCCTTTCACTGGGTTATTTTGTCCATAAAGTTGACGACTAACTTCATCTTCGCTCATCTTAAGCTTAGTCATCCATTTCACATGTTAGTGAGTCGAACTCCATCCATCGGACATTCATCGACTTTCTCCAAGAACTCCTTCACATTATAACCGAGTGTGTGTCTACATACGACACGATTGTATCATCTATCGATTTAGTATTCTTCCGTAATCGATAAACTTCTCGAGATAGACTTCATCTCGCACTTCAAAGAAGTTTTCCAACTCGCCGCGATTATCTCGCGCTCTATATCCATCTCTTCGCTTCGAAGTTGTTCAAGTTTACCAATCTTCCCGATCCCGATCCCGGATCAAGTCGCAAAATAGGCTTGACATTCATCTTGCTGATTCGATTGAGTAGGAACTTTGCTTGAAGAAATATCACAGAGATTTAAGAGAACTAACAATTTGTGAATTCGCAAATCCCAAAGGTCGCTTTTAGGATTTTATAGTGAATTCTAGAACGATTCTACTTCTCGATGATTTGATGTTTTTTCCGCTAAAACTCTTTTTGTCAAAGAAGTTTTATATCCGAAACCGTAACGCCCTTAACTCCACCGTCTCGCCTTTGTTGTTTTCATGAAAACCGATGAATGCCCCGTTAACTCCTCCGCTATCTCGTCTCGGTCTTCATGAAAACCGATGAATGGTCCGTTAGCATCACCATATTGAGGTCAAGGCGTCGATTTCTTTAAAGGGATCTTCACTTAGTGGTTTTGTGAAGAAATCCACCGATCGATATTTTGTTTCCACGAATCGTAGACCCACGACTTTCCTCTGAACGTAATCTCTCAAGAAATGATGTTTGACTTCTATGTGCTTGACCCTTGAATGTTGTATTGGATTCTTTCGTGTCGATGGCGGTGGTGTTGTCGCAGATATTGGAATCTCTTCCTCTTGTATTGAGTAGTCCTCCAATTGATACTTGATCCACAATATTTGTGAACAACAACTTCATGCGATATATATTCAGCTTCGCAGCTGATAATGCAATCGAGCTTTGTCTCTTGCTTGACCATGACACTAGGTTTGGTCCAAGAAAGTGACACCACCACTGTACTACATCTTTGTTTCTGACTTCACAAAAGTTTTGGTTGAATGTAACTTCAGAACTAGAATCACATAATTGACTAATACTTATCAAGTTATGCTTTAGACCATCAACTAATAGTACGTTGTTAATGCATGCATGGGAATTCTTATCAATCTTACGAATGTCTGTTTTTTCTAGTGAATCGAAATCCCATAGATTTACCCTCGGTGGTGTTTGTGAGGAAGATCATGGTTTCTTCTATGCTGGTAACATTTTAGTTTTCTTTTGTTTATTCTATTTCTGTAATCAAATTTCACATTTTACTTTGTTATTTTACAGCTAATTCACTTGAAATGGATAATTCAAGTGGTGAGGATGACAGGCTTGGTATCAACGAACTTTTGAGGTACTTGTTCCTTTTAAAGGAGTGCAAAGGTTGATCGTGTTTCACGAGAAGTTCTTTGAAATCTTCCAGGTCAACAGCTCTTCTAACTCCATACAGGAACTAGTGTATCGATTCTATCCCGAAAATATATGGTGAGGGTCGCTTTGCATTCTTGAATCCATGAATATGGTTGATCATGAGAAGATGCAAAATATTGCGAAGTTTACTTTTGAAACGCTTAGACGCCTATCATTAGACTATGAGCATTTTGTCAAGGTGTAAAGGAATTCATACACCTCTCATCTAAACTTGCTCAAATAGAGGGGTCTATGGGCGAAGACCTGTGTTTTGAAAAGCTCATTGACATCTATGACAACAAGAAGATGCTATTTGACAATGATTCTGGCCAACACAAAGCAACAGTAGCTACTTTTGAGGTTTCTGAGAACCGCCTTAAGTCAGTAAAAGAAGAAGTATGACGAACGAAAGAGATGCTTCTTGTCTAGAGAAGCGTGTTACTTGTTGTGAGGCTAAGTCATTGAAACCGCAGGCTTGTGCGAAGAGTTTGGTGAAGATGCATTGAGTCGAGAGAAGCATGGATGCTGCTTTATAACGAAATGGTAAAAGCCATGGATCGGAATAGCGTAAGAAACTGCTGTGGAAGCATTAAAGACAAAGACCGGAGACATGAAGGGTTCAGCTCTGTGTTTCCAACTATGTTAAGTTGTAATAATATTGTTGATGTAGAATCAGAATCGTGTATTTATTGAATTAAGTGATGTTGATGTTTTGTGTAAACAAAATAAAAGCAGTCGATTGTGTTTCCAAGTTCTAGGATGGGCCATTTTAGAATCTTCTACTAGAATCTTGCATTATCTAGACCGAAAGCTAAAGTTCTATCCATTGTAAGTCTTACTAATGACAAAGGTTTGGGTGCATTTCGATCTGTATTTCTCCTTCCCGTGGTTACCAAATTTTACCGAAATGTCGGT
This sequence comes from Erythroxylum novogranatense, assembly GCA_029891385.1. Taxonomy (NCBI): domain Eukaryota; kingdom Viridiplantae; phylum Streptophyta; class Magnoliopsida; order Malpighiales; family Erythroxylaceae; genus Erythroxylum; species Erythroxylum novogranatense. The sequence goes on along the minus strand of CM057228.1, from coordinate 57,212,303 downwards.
GTCATCTGTGGTGCTCTTCTTCTAATTTCGCTCATGTTTGCTTACTTCTTGAATACGCTTTGGCAAGAATCGACATTATTATACCAGTTAGAACATTATTCGATACAAGAAAAACAGTCTTCCGTTCATACATTTTGGGGTTAGCGTGTCTTTCCTTGCCACAATTAAAAATTATGACGGTCTCACCTATGAATTAAAGCGTTAATCTCTTTTCTCGTGTTTATTTCATGTACAGATTGATGAAGGTTTGACATTATGCCTATTAATTGAACGTCAATCTACCCGATGTAAGAAATCAGCGCTTAAAAAGAAGAGATTTTAAGTCTAAACGATTTGACATAAATGATGTTGATAAAGTACAAATAATGATGAAAACAAGACGAATTTTAAAAGCAAACTCAAGTTGAAAAGCGATGGAAGCAAAACCGATTTAAGCGAAAGGCATTTAAAGTTGTGCAAAAGTAGACGGAGTAAAAGGCATTTATGGAAAGCAGAGGAAAGCAAAGCACGTGTGAATTAAGAATCAGTTTGAGTTAGTTACAAAAGTCAATTGAATAACCGGTTCTTTCAAGATTCAAGCAATCTACTTCGCTGCCTTCATCTTCATGGAAAATGTAAAATAATTGTAGAAGGTCAATCTGTCGAGTAGTAATGCGTGAGAAACCTATTAGCTATGAATTGAAACGTCATCGGCATTTGGCGTGAATTGCCATTATCATAATAGTTAGAAGATTATTGGATACAGTAAAAACAGATGTGAAAGTGATCAAGTTGTGGTTTTTGCTTTTGCTTCCGTCTACTTTTGCTTTCGTCTGCTTTTCAACTTCCGTCTGCTTTCCTTCTCGGTCCACTTGTCACTTTTCGTCTGCATTTCAAGTTTACGAAATATGAATTTATTGGCCTAGAAATATTGCCCTTTGGTTTTGATTTTATAATATATTTAACTATGTTGAGATTTCGATCGATTTCGCCAACCGCTCTTCATCGAATGGTTTAATGGGCTTTAATCAAAGTTAAAAGAGCGCCCGAGTAACGGCTGCTCGTAATGAAGTTACACCGGTAACTTGTGGAACAAGGAAAGTTCAAGGAAAATTGAAGTGTTCGTAATCCCAACGAGTCAGAGCACGCTCGACAAGACCTTTATATAACCTCAAATCGAAAACTGTTCGAGTACCATTAGCCTTCGAGGCATTTGATCTCTCTCGCTCTCAAAATCCTATCGAACGAGATAACCATCAAGAACGAGTATCTGAATCATTTTCAAATCGAAGCAATGGAAGGAGCTATGATGTATGGAAGGCATGTGGACTTCAATCTCTACGAAGAGATACAATGGATATCAAACCGTAGATTATCGGAGCCATTGGAGAAATTTCTTCGCAATCCGAGAGGATGTGTATCCAAATCGTATTTGATTTTGGAAGTATGCATGATGGTGGAAAAGACTATTGTGTCAACGGTGAGACGGAGTTACCATTATTGTTACAATGGACTTAATCGAGAAGTCGATCGGATGTTCACCGTTGGAGAAAAGCTTTCTACCAATCCAAAATGGATAACAATGGGCGGTTTAAAGGAAACAGATGTTAGTAAGCGCTTTTATGGAGTGAATGACCCATCGGAAAGGAAGACATCAAGTCTGGTGCCGAAGCTAGGTTCTTCATGCGATTCTCACAGATCGCATCGTATCAAGAACGAAGTTCAAGACACTTGGTAACTACCTTCATGAGCAAGGCTTATTCTATCTCAATGAACCACACACCATTAAATTTACCATTTCGATATTTCATTATATGGTGAAACAAATGAAACATACAACTATTTATCCGCACGGCATGCTATTGACAAGAATTTTAAGAGAATCGGAATTGCCTTGGAAGTGGAAAACCTCAGAGTGCTGTAAAAGCACTATCAATTTAGTACTATAAATGTAATTGACTTGAAGATTCTCAACAAGAGAAATGAAGATTCGAGAACAAAGTTAGGAATGACGGGAGGAGTTACAGAAGAAGTCTCCTGCAACAAGTTGCAGATCTCAAGTGAGCTCACACGCGGATCAATGGAAGGAGAAAATCATGTGGAGGACCTTCGCTGAAAGAGTTTATCGCGCAAGAAGAAGTTAGGCTTGTTCAAGATAATGTAGGTGGGTCAAAAGGAAAGCAGAGGACTACATCCAATCACCGACGATATGATACTACACTTACGCCTCTAGAACTCGTGGCGATGATGATTGCTTCTTTGCCTTCGACGCCGCATAATGAAGTACAAAGTTTACGCCAAGAAGTCAAAGAATGTATGAAATAATGAATCGAATGGAGAAGATGATGATGTATATGCAGCCAGATGATAGATATGCGTAAGATGCCGATGTAATTTATGCAGAGTCATCACCGCTTAATCGCTTCTTATTATAACAAATAGGGAGAAGAAGAAGTTGTTATTGTATTCTCTATGTTTTGTTTTTGTTGTCTAATTTGTTATCATATATATATATATATATATGGGTACGACTTATGCGGATGTCTTCTATTGATCATCTTGAAGCTTCTTCTTCTCAAGATTCGCCCATCATCTTCGCCAAGCTCTCAAGAACAAGGTAAGAGTCAATCAATAACTGCTTTTTCAAGATTCAAGAAGAAAGAATAAATAAGCGCTATGCATTTAAAGTTATACATACAAGTCGAAATCAAGATTAATTTTTTGTGAGTTACATGTAATAAGCTAAATTACAATTAAAGGAACAAAAGTTTGTCCGAAAGACGATCGTATTTAATTAGTCGACAACTGCTATTTTTATCAGAAACTGCTCCAAACATTCTTTTAAGAAAGTTATATGTTCTTTGCTTTGGTTGAAATAGATGACGAAGTTTAATTGTTGTTATGTTCTTGCAATGAAGGATATGATGTATATACGTTAAAGAAGAAGAAGACCAAGAACAGGTAGGAATTGTTTGATCGGGTTAAGAGGAGAAAGGTTTGAAAGTTTAGATATAGAGGTATCGAGAGGGCTAAGCAAGATCGCAAGATGATAAAGTGAAACAGAAGGATTTGCGCTGAGATAGGTTTAAAATAGTTTATATGTAAAGAATAGTTTCAAAGAAGGATTAGTCAATTCAGATACTCCAAGGAATCGTAATCAAATTTAAAACGAGTTGGAAATGACATCGTGAACTGCTTAAATAAAGAAGAACAAGAGGAAGTTAAAAGAAGCAAACATAATTTGTGCGAAGAGAAACCGAGAAGAAAACGAAAGCAAGAGCGATTTGTCGCCGAATCATCATCCATATTACGAAGAAGAATGTCATTATATCGACAGATAATTTTGGCAAAATCTTCAACACCTCGTTGATTGTCATTATTTGCGAAGGTGTCAAGACTTTTCAAGAGATCATCCGTCAGAATGTTTGCAGACACTCATCTTCATGATGATAGTTGCCAACCCCATAAGGAAGATGACATGGTGAGTGGCGGTTCAAAGAAATTAGATGATATAATAGAAACTCCATCATCGAACCGAGTAAGATGACGCTGAGGATTTTCCAGATACCAAAGTATTGAAAAAGATTGAAGTATAGGAGTTCGATCCGTAAGATCTAATTATTGAGAGACTCGTGAAAGAAGACGAAGCTTGATTTTATCGATGCAAGAGAAAACAGAGGAGTTGAAAATACATGAAGTTGAAAAATAGACGAACTCGTAAAAATGTATTTAAGTTGAAAATAGACGAAGTCGTAAAAGGCATTTAAGTATGCGAAGAAATACAAACATAGACGGTTGACAGACACACGGTCGAGAACGCAGACGGTTAACAACATGCATTTAAGTTCACAACACCGACTAAGTTTACAACACGTACGGTTAACAACACGACGGTTAACAACACAAATGAACTCGATAAAGCACACGGAAGCATATGCAAGAATGAGTTTGAGTTAGCTACACTTCCATCAATAAGCATTTCTTTCAACATTAAAGAAGAAAGAATGAAGAAGCGCTAGAGACAAATGTTTTAAATACAAGTTGAAAGTTATGAGAATCTGGTTTTTCCTATTACGACGAGTATTTGTAGCAGTTATCACGCCCGATTATGGCGCATATTCGCTCCATCGACAAAGCTTATCCATTTGTGACGGCAAGTGGTATTCAAAGATCGGAAACCTTTTTCGAGACATAGTTTAGCCGATGAAGAAGATTCAGCATTTTTTCCTAAAATATCAAAATCAATATATATTAAGCAAGCAATATAAGGGAGATGAATTGAAACTAAATGGCACATACAAAATAATTAAAGATGATGTTATAGATAAAATCAAGATAAAGTAAGAATAAAAGCACCGAGAGTGGTGAACCGAGCTCACAGTAGTTCATCAAGATCAATTTTCCTAAGAAGAAACAACAAGAATCGTTGTACCGACCGCAGACCGAGTGTTCACGGCTTCACGTGAGAAGAAAGGTATCGCTTTTCAATCAGGCGTAGACTTTCTCAAGGGAAGATCCATGTTCTTATAACGGAGAAGAAAAATGTCCATTGTCGCGAAATAACTAGTTGAAAATATTTCGGCCGATTAAACTGAAATGTACATGAAAGAAGGAAGGAAAATATAACCTCATTGTAATATTTCATTGCTTCAACGGCGGTTAAGTTTAATAGTTTCAACAGGTCGCCAAAATAGAAGCCATTATAGTTCCTGTCATCGTCAAATCCATGTCGATCGGCATCCGCTCAATAAAGTAAGAATAGTAGGGTAGGCAAAAAGTAGTGCAAAGCATATGGAAGTAAAAAGTCATGCGAAAAATATGGAATAGACACGAAGGAATAAGCAACAAATCAAGATTGCAAATAAAGGCAGAAACCTTGGCTCATTGCGTTTTCTTTTCACAAGAATTACAAGTAAAGAGAACTCCAGATGCAAAGAAATGTAGACCTAAGCATTTGTTGCATGCCATATACCAAAATTTTTGTAAATGTGCCGAAAGGAAATTTTGGCTTCAATCCATGATATCTAAGGAAAAGTTGATAACAATGTTCAGAGGAAGAAGTTTCAAATTCAATATGTCACTGGAATATGCAGATGTGATTACCTTAGGGGTAGAATCTAAAGACATGATCTTGGTGATATGCTGGTGAGATCCAGAAGATATACGGGGATTATATGTAAAGTAAGATTTTCCACTGACGAGGTTTTTGATGTGGTTGTTATTTCGTTGTGCCCTGTAACATAATATTTATATAGGCGACAAAAGAAAGACATTTTAAAATTCCTATATAATTTGTAACAAAATGTTAGAAAGGTTGTACGTAACATAATGGATTACCAATTTTTGAGATCGGCAACTTCTTGTATGGGTGGCTCAACGAGGATGGCTGAGTCGAACCACGTTGACAATGCAATAGCTAACATTTCAAAATGATTTTTTAGATAGAATGAAAAGGACAGAGTAAGATGTGTTATTATGAGCAAGGAACAAATACCGTTAAAGAAATTAACTTTGAGATTCGTGCAAACAATAAATCGGATGAGAGTGAAGTAATTCCATAATCTTCGCCCTCGCTCTCAACAAAACAATTCCAAAGCGATAGTATAACCGCTTGTTCCTAAAAAACAAGAGATAACGAGAAGATGTAAAATTTGTTCATCTCGACACAAAATAGTAACAAAGATACAGAGTGAGAATTACTCTTTATTTATGATAACAAATTTTGGACAATTGAAGCTTTTCCGCCTCTCGACGACATCTTTTTTTCCAACACTTCAACGACGACGGCTATAATATCTATCATGTGTTAAACATTAATGTAATCACAAAGTGGAAAGTTTTTGTAAGATTGTATGAAAAATATATTAAGCATCTAACCAATGATTTTTGCTTGTCGTCCACATAATCCATAAGACTTTGGAAAGGCGTGAAGTTGAAAATCAAAGGATGATTGCATCGCCTTGTGTGACAGTGTTCGATGACCGTATGATTTGTGAGAATCCATCGATGTTCAAATTTTCAGTTTGATATCGAAGGGAATTGATTTGACAATTGCATTAGAAATGATATATTCTTGACACTACCGTAAGATGTCTCCAATTTTTGTATATCATTGTTGAATATGATACCCTCAACTTACGATCCCCGTTAATTATAAAGAAATTATTGATAGGTAAGTTGATAAAATGTGAAAGGAAAAAGTGTAATTGATATACCGAGAATCGCAGAAGACAAACTTTTGTCTTTTAGTCGGTGAATTAACCAAGCAACGACTGTTGTTTTGTTGGACCATCACTGACAAGACCATGATTGCGCCCAGTGCAAAATATTCTTCATCAATAAACGATTATCCATGCCGAAAGAAAATGTTGGATGGTCAAGTCGAAGACAAATAATTATGCCTATAAAATCAAATCATGTGAACTCGAGACAACAAACAAATAATATACCTTGTCTTGTGAGGAAATTTGATGTTTTATTATTTGACTAATTCAAAAATTTCACGGAAAACAATATTCCTTGTCTTTTTTCAAGTCTAAAGATTGAAAAGTTCCGGAATAATAAGAACTTTAATCGATTCAGAGTTCGCTACTTGACAGAGCTACATATAATTGTCCGTGTGAGAATACAGTTGACGGAGATAAATTCCAACATGATCAAGTGTTTGACCTTGGGATTTGTTTATAGTCATTGCAAAACATGATTTAATTGAAATTGTGTTCGATAAAAGGAATTCCATTTTTTCGCTTCTCCTGAGATCGCAAGGAATCTTAGGTATAAAATGATTTTTCCTTTGTGAGGTCCAAAACAATTTCAGCTGAAATTGTATGATCTTTTAGTCGTTCGCATATCAACCTTGTTCCATTGCATAATCCTTCCGTTGATTTAAATTTCTCGAAGCATAATTGGAGAGCCTTCTTTCAAAGAAAAGTTTATGAGGAGGTAGTCCTTTAGGGTTCAAAGAATTGAGAAAATCTTGATAATCGACTTGATGTCTGCGATCAACCGCCTTGTCAAAACTCACATATGAATGCAAATCTCTGTTAATTTTGAATCATGATGTCATTAATTTCATCAACACAATTATTCGTTGGACATAGCACGATCTGCTTATCATCCGACACGGGTCGGATGAATATAAGCTTAGGTCGGGAAAACATTTTCCAAGAACCTAGTAAGCACAATCAGTATATTAGGAAAGTATAATCGTAATGCAAAAAAGATTAGTATGTAATTTAATGAAAAAGAAGCAACCTATGAACAGATTCATCCTTGTTGTCGTAAGGAATAATGAGTTCATCT